>OX596077.1:54125874-55458374 GCA_951394005.1 Protophormia terraenovae | reverse complement strand
ATAAATAAATAAATAAATAAATAAATAAATAAATAAATAAATAAATAAATAAATAAATAAATAAATAAATAAATAAATAAATAAATAAATAAATAAATAAATAAATAAATAAATAAATAAATAAATAAATAAATAAATAAATAAATAAATAAATAAATAAATAAATAAATAAATAAATAAATAAATAAATAAATAAATAAATAAATAAATAAATAAATAAATAAATAAATAAATAAATAAATAAATAAATAAATAAATAAATAAATAAATAAATAAATAAATAAATAAATAAATAAATAAATAAATAAATAAATAAATAAATAAATAAATAAATAAATAAATAAATAAATAAATAAATAAATAAATAAATAAATAAATAAATAAATAAATAAATAAATAAATAAATAAATAAATAAATAAATAAATAAATAAATAAATAAATAAATAAATAAATAAATAAATAAATAAATAAATAAATAAATAAATAAATAAATAAATAAATAAATAAATAAATAAATAAATAAATAAATAAATAAATAAATAAATAAATAAATAAATAAATAAATAAATAAATAAATAAATAAATAAATAAATAAATAAATAAATAAATAAATAAATAAATAAATAAATAAATAAATAAATAAATAAATAAATAAATAAATAAATAAATAAATAAATAAATAAATAAATAAATAAATAAATAAATAAATAAATAAATAAATAAATAAATAAATAAATAAATAAATAAATAAATAAATAAATAAATAAATAAATAAATAAATAAATAAATAAATAAATAAATAAATAAATAAATAAATATTAACTTGATATGCCCGTTAAAGTGATTTTCTGAAAAGGGGTTTATATGGGAGCTATGGTTAATTATGGACCGATCGTTTTAAAAATCGGCACACTTATTTAGACTTATATGAAACTTATATGTGCCAAATTTCATTAAAATATTGCTATATTTAAGGGATTTATGATTGTTAAGCTCTTTTCCGGGAGGACATTTGTATGGGGGCTAGGTGAAATAATGGACCGATCATAACCAATTTCAATAGACTTCGTCCCTGGACTATAAAAAGTATGTGTACTAAATTTCATTAAAAATTGCGACCTGTAGTTTGATTACAAGGTTTACATGGACGGACAGACGGACGGACGGACATCGTAAAATCGACTCAGAAAGTGATTCTAAGCCGATTGGTATAAATTAAGGTGGGCCTTAGACCAATATTTTTGGGTGTTACAAACATCAGCACAAACGAATAATACCTTCCCCACCTATGGTGGTGTAGGGTATAAAAAATATGTATTTCTTCATAACGAGCTCCAAACTACTTGATGGGGAACTGAAGATAAATTTAAAATATTAAAAAAAAAAAATAATACCCTCCCCACCTATGGTGGTGTAGGGTATACACACAAAATATTTTTATTTCTTTTTTTATACCTGTTATTTGTTAAAGTTCTGTTATTTCATTAATTTTTTAATAAAATCAAAATTTATGCATTGAAATATGTCTTGTTTTATTTGCAATAAATTTATCTCTATGATTAAAGAACAAAAATTTGTATTTTTGACATTTGCGAATTTTTATGATTTTTGAAAACAATTTTTTGTAGGAAATTAAAATTTTTTCAGAAAATAGGCTTAGCTTAACTGTTGAGCGTATCATAAAATAATGTGAGTATAACTTGAAGATAATTTTAACTACAATTTTTTGATATTTTTGTTAACAAAATCATACAAGTAATTTTTGAGATATGCTGTAATATATCGTACAACCTCTTTAATTTTACAAATCGCAATTTATCGCGAGAACTAGAGATAAAAAAATGGTTTGGAGGCTTAATACTTATTGATACCATATATATACGAATTGAGTGAGAAATTCTATGTCGCATAATCAGTATTCCCCTGTGTTATATCATAATGTTGGAATTTGTAAGGATGTACTTAATTAATAAACTTTGGTCGCTTCAAAGCTTCAGTCGTTCTCAAGTTGAAACGTCTCAAGTGGGTCGTAAAGCAAGAGCTTGTGGAAACATCTTATTTAGATTAAAAATTATAGGCATGCTCACATCTTCAATGAATATAATCCGCGGATACCTGTTGACTACATGAATTGTATTAATTCTATAGCAAAGTAATATTCCTTAATATGTATACTGAGGTTTCTAAATCTCAAAGGAGAGTACGTTATCATCACAGACTACATGGATTTGTGACAGTCTTTGGGACTAACGATTTACACATCAATCTGCAATTTCATTTCTCCCACGTAAATATTAAGGTTATGCGGTTTATTTTCGATCAACAAAGTTTCGTCAACCAGAACAGGGAACATAAAATACTTATGCGATGAAATGTTTGTGAGGTTGACAATTGAAATGGATGTGCTATAAATAAATAAACATATATATGTATGTATACACTTCTCTAATTACCCTAAAATATTTTCTTTTAATTTTGTAAATAACACATTTTGCTTAAACTCTCTACAGCCAAATGTCAAAGTAGTTGCCGTAATTGTTGTTTCAAAGAATGTTCGGCAAAAAAAAAATAATAAAAAAAAAAAAAATCTATACTAAACTACTTTACAACGTTAACATTTCCATTCTTTTCTTCTCAGACAAACTAGTACAATATTACAACTTGATTGTATTTTCATGTATTTGTATGGCAAACAGTGGAGCAAGAAACTATCAAAAATTTAATAAATAACATTTAATTAGAAAACTTAAATCAAATTGTTTATAAAAGACACACATTTTGGCTTATAATTTCTCTTTTTATTTTAAAAATGTTTCAACCGGAAATAGCTGAGAGAAATTATAACAGAGAAAGAACTATAAAAAATTAAATAAAAATGAACAAAGCAAATAGTCTGATTTAAAAGAATATAATTAGTAGACAAGAATATAATTCAAATTGTATATAGTTTGTCCTATATTTTGGTTTCTATCATATACAATACCAAATTGATTAGAATAAATATAAATAGTCTAGTTAAGTTTCAATTAAATATTTCAAGTTTGTAGTTTAGCTGTTAATGAAATTTTTTGAACTTTCGTAAGGTTTCCCTATCGTTTTATAAATTGTTCCCAAATCGTTTTTTAATAATGTCATTTGGAAACCTTCTTTGATAACGCGATACTCTAGTTTCACTGAAATAAAGTTGGAGCCATTCACGTTTTTTCTCTCCAAGTTTTGGTACATCCTACAGCATTTCTATTGAGGGCACATTAACGAGATATATGTCAAATGATGCATAATTTCAAGAGCTATTAGCAAAATTTGAAATTTCTTAAAAATTGGTTTCACGACTTTTGCTCAACACAATTTTAAACTGGTTAATAGCATGCTAATTAAATCCATGCTGGTCCTTTTCTACAAGTGTTTATAGTCTACATTAGAAGAATTGGACATTTATGCTAAAATTTGCGACTACAGCAATAAAAAGAAATAAAAAAACTTGTTAGTTTCAAACACTTTTTTTGGAATTTTTTACTTTGGGTGTTTGCCGGCACCACATGGAACCGTTTCAGGTCTTGAATTTTTTTCTGCTACAGCACCAAATGTTAACATAGTTACATCAAAAGTTGTTTAAAAAAGTCAGAATTTAAAAAAATATTTGAAGTTAAAGGTCAGTTTCATAAAGGCAAACATAAAAAGAGAATTACCCATATAAACAATTTTACAAAAATTTGTTGAAGACTTTTTGCAAAAAACACTGAGAAAAGATGGATTTGTAATATTTTGCATATTTTTCATTTTTAATTATGCAATTAAATTCTTGTTAGTTAATAGTTTTGAATGAGATTTTACACCAAAATAGACTTTCTGATGCTTAATTTAAAGCGCTATCCACTTTTTTAGATTTGTCTACCCGTAATTCCTAAAAGCTTTACAAAATTTCCAAAAATTTGATTTTTAACTTTTTCTGCTATATCTTTTTAACCGATATCGGAGAGCAAAAATTCTATTGCGGAAATTAAAAACATTTTAGACTATATAAAAAGTACAACCTTTTTCTGATTCCAGCTTTGCGATTTGAGAAATTAAGGCGATAATTGTTGGAAAAATAGGTCAAATTTGGGAAACTCTGGTTCTCGCAAAAATCAATTTTATAAAGTTTTTTTCTTTTAAAGTATTTTGTGTTTAGTTATCTTTCAGAAAAATATAAATATTATATATATTACTTAAGAAAATTTTTATATAACAGAAAAAGAATATGATCACTTTTTAGGCAAGAAAACGAGAAAAAATCGGCTTTTTTCAAAGTTCATTTTTAAATGCCTGTAACTCTTGATTCCGTAAATATTTTTTCAAAATTCTTTCTTTGTACAATTTTTCTATTTGTTGTTAATGAAACAAAAAAATTTAAAAAAATCGGGTGAAAGTTGAACCCGCTGCACGTTGGAGTAAAATATGTCCAAAGTGGCGCTTAAAAGAATTTTAAAATTTTGTAATGAAGTTGGGTACCGAATAAAAATAGACGAAGTTATGTATCATTATTATTATGTTTTCTTATAAGAAGCTGTCAAAGTTAAGAATTTTTTTACATTTTTGAAAAATATTAAAAAATTTAATTTTCATCAGCTTTCATTGTATTTATTTTAAATAAAAAGTCCTTTAAGGTAAAAATTTAAAATGAAACCATCAACTTCAGATATTTAAGTGTACTTTTCTTCAAGTATTTGAAAATTATTTGAAAATTGTCATAAAATACACTAATTCCCAACTTTCATGGAATGCAACTTAAAATGTTACAGGATGTTTGTTCTGAATTTTCTGAAAAATAGTACATATTGTCCACTTTAATATTATGAAAAAAAATCGTGCGCATATATAGCCCGATTTGAGAAAATAATTTTTTATCAAAAAAACTCCAGTAGATCTCATACAAAAACGAGAGAAGAAGATATAGTCGGTCAAGCCCGACTATATGATACCTTACACCATTTCGATCCACATAATTTTGTTCAACTTACTTGTGTTAAATATTAACATAATACTAAAATTTTTATGGGACTTATGTACGTTAGTGATTTTCGGGAGAGGAGTTTATATGGGAGCTATGGTCATGAAATTTTGCATACAGTTTTTTGCCAAAATTCATTAAAATATTCCTATTTTTAAGGCATCTATAAGTGTTAAAATTCTATTCCGTGAGGACATTTGTATGGGGGCTAGGTGAAATAATGGGCCGATCATAAGCAAATTCAATAAGTTTCGTCCTTGTATTGAAAAAAGCATATGTACCAAATTTCATCAAATTATCTTCAAAATTGCGACCTGTACTTTGCGCACAAGCTTTACATGTACAGCCAGCCAGCCGACCAGACGGACGGACATCGTTAAATCGACTCAGAAAATGATTCTGAGTCGAACGGTATACTTTAAAGTGGGGGTCCGAAGATTTTTTCTCTGCGTTACAACTTCTGCACAAACACATAATACCCCAACCACCTTTGGTGGTGTAGGGTATAAACAGCTTAAGTGCAGACATTTTCTTTGCTTTATCAAACATTAAATAGTGGGGAAGAATGGAAATAAATCTATAACTTCTAATCGGCTGGTTGAATTTGCTTAAAATTTCACATAGTCGTAGCAGAGGACAATAGCATTTTGATTTTAGAAGCAGGATCCAATATACGCATCAGGAGCGGAACTATGGGGGTTCAAAATAGGGTACTAGTGTCATGGAAAATGTTTAACCACTAGCGAATTTTTGTTCCTTACTCGATTTCCAAGATTTTTATATCATCCTAAAGTCCTTGATAAATCCTTTAGAAAATATGCTTGCATATACTACTTATTTTATATATTTTTCGACTTATATACATTTGAAATTTCAAAAATCTCAATTTTACTAGATCTTGGTTAAGATCTTTCCATATATAGCCAAATATTTTCAACCGATTTTATTATATTTTATGCAGTTAGTTTAAAAACAAAATTATCTATCGAACAAAGGAAGTTTTGAGTCGTTGTGTTTGTTGAGTCAAAAGTTAAACGATTTTGAATTGGAAAGTTTGCAAAAATTAACAAACAGACGGACAGATGGACGGACGTTAGAATTCTTTCAAACAAATATTAAAATTCAAAAAGTATTTTGTTTCTACTTCTTGATTAATATGAAAACCAAATGAAGGTATTTAAATTTTGATATCACCTCTCCCTGAATTAAGTGGCATATTCGACCCATTTAACCCAAATGTATAGACAGACGGACGGACATTGCCATACTGTCAAAAAAAAAAAAAAAAAATTAGAATTCTAAAAATGCATTTTTTTACTAACTAATATATAGTAAAAATTGAACGTGATCATCAAAATTTAGATATCAGCTTTTCCTGATGATATCTACATTTAACCCAAATGTATTGACGGACGGACATTACCATTCAGCTAAAAAACATATTATAATTATAGAAACGCATTTTTTACTTACTAATAAATAGGAAAATTTAATGTAATCATTAAAGTTTAACATACATTTAACTCTAATGTATAGACGGACGGACAGACTTTACCGACTTTACCAAGGAAGTCTAAAAATTTTAATCTTAATCTCGACTAGCAGAATCCTCCTATATAAAAATTGGTTCAGATATAAGGAATCAGGATCGTTTTTAAAAAATGTTATTCCCGAGGTGTCCTGTGGACTTGCCCCCTCTAGGTCTATATGGTGCCTACACCTCTACAGGAACAGCCGTTTCGAAGTTCCTTAATTAATTCCATTTCATTTTTTGAATCGCACACTGTGCCACGGTTCACAAGCTACTCGTACATAATTATTCCCTAAAAGAAGCGCTTTGGTATAACTGTGCTGTGTTAAAATTTACATTAATTTTATATCAGTATTGGATTTCTAAATCACAATAATTGATTATACTAGTCTTATACGATTGTGTAACTGTCCAAAGAAACACAAACGCAAAAATATTAATCTTAGACTAAATTACGTTGTCCGTCCGTCTGTCCGTCTCATACAGCTCGCATTAGGGTGTCCAATAGTGTAAGAAAAAAACCAAAGATTTCAGAGTTACAAAATGAAAAAAATTTCTGCGTCACAAGGTTTCTTAGTCAATTCGTATACAGGGCATTAATTAGTGAAAGCACTACGATCAACTATTAACTTAAAGAACTTTTAAAATATATTTTTTGTCATATGTTGCTCTTTTATTTCCCACTGTTCATATGCATAAGTTTAAGGGAATATATAAATATATAAATATGTCTGTCTATCTATGGTAGTGTGTGTTTATGTATCTAAAAGTACCTACAATATTTTTTATGATTATGAACGTTTTGGCATGCATATTAACCAGGTAGTAATGTTGTTTGAAATAAAAATCTACTACTCGATTTTATTTTACTTTTAACTAGATGTTAGAGTTAGTGCTTATGTGTGTGTGTCTTAGAGGGAGTTAGCGTACATGTATGCCATTATTTTTTTTTTCTCTACCATATTTGTATTTCGAAACATAAATTGCAAGCAGCAAAAAAAAAAAAAAACAAGGATTTTACTTTGTATTTACTCATATGCATATGTTTGTGTGTATGTTTGTGTATATGTTGTGTATATGAAAGGAAACATAAAAAATCCTTTAAATTGTACAAGTGTGTGTAAAAAGAAGTCTCTTCTATGCCAACTATGCCACTGAATAAGAAAATGTCTGCATTGGTTGGCAAATACCAGCCAAAGATGAAGATGAGAACTTAAAATAAAATAAAAAATGAATCTCCTCACGTACAATTTGTTTTGTTTAATCCATAAATGGTTTTCAAATGCAAAAACAGCAAAATAGAAAAAAAAAAAAAAAATATAAAACTAACGTAACAAAATCTTTTATCCAAAAGGGGAGTATAGTGTTATGATGAAACAACATTTTTAATACATTTAAGGAAATTGTAAAGCAGACAACAGAAAAAATACTAAAAAGTCAAATTTAATAGTTCAGTTATTTTACACCAACTTCCACCTACTATTCCCAGCATTTTCCTTTTAAAATATTATTTCAGTGTGAAGTATTTTTAATGAAATTAATTTTTTTACTTTGCAAAATTATTGTTTACTATAAAAAAACAATGTTTTAAAATTTTATTTTCTGTTATGTTTTTGCTCTATCTCTCTAAAGTTTAATAAACTTAAGTAATGCAAAGCAATTTATTAAATGTTAAACTAAAAAATATGCAGTATATGTTGAGGAGTTTAAAAGAAATTAAATTTAATACAAATTTGGTGAATTTATACAACTTAAAAATCAAAAAAAAAAAAAAATGTTTTTAAGAAAATATGTATGTATACACAGAAAAAAGATTGGTTGGAAAACCGTTGCAATAAACAAAATTTGCTAGGTGCGACAAAGAATTGGTTGCTGTTGTCATTAATTTGTAAATACTGAAGATTTTCCATTTCTATAATATGAAAAAGTCATTGTGATGGAAATATAATTTACATCATAATTAATTCAGTTTTGTAAACTAACTTTTGTTTTTTAAAATTTAAATTAAACAATTAAATGCTGCAACTGAATTTAAATCAGTACAAAAAGATTAAATGACTGAAATATTTGTTGCAGATATAATTTAATAATGAATAAAGGTTCTTCTTGTAACTGAAAAAATAGTTGCTATAATGGGTTTGTACCTTAACTAATTTAAACTTAGCCAATTCGAAAGCAATAATCGAATTAAATTCAGCATAATATGTATAATTTCTAAAGTTTGTTGGTAGCAATCAAATAATTCAATTAAAAAACATTTAAAAAAATGACATTAGTAAAAATATTAAAAAAAAAAAAAAAAAATATTTAAGAAAAAGTACATTTTCATTTTCAAGCTATGAATGCCGAATGATTTTTAATGCTTAGGGGTTAGAGTCAGCTACCTTAATATCTAATAAGGGTGTCCATCACTTGTCCTAAAACGGAAATATAGGGTGGCCCTTAAAACTTGGATTTTTTAACTTTTTATGAATTTAACGCATTATTTATGTTAACAGCTACAAATTCAATATTTTTATACCCACCATCAAAAAGATGGGGGGTATATTGATTTTGTCATTCCGTATGTAACATGTGGAAGGAATCATCTAAGACCCCACAAAGTATACATTTTCTGGGTCCTTATTAGATTCTGAGTCGATCTAGCTATGTCCGTCTGTTGAAAGCAGGATAGGGCTCGAACGGGAAAACGTAGGGGGACGAAATTTGGCACAAATATTTGTCTTATATAAGGTTTGTTTGGGATTGGGCAAAATCGGTTCATAAACAAAGTTATGGGCTAAAAACTGGAAACACAGGGTGTCCGTTTCATACTTTTCTGCTGATATTTCTTCAACAAAAGCATGTACGACAACAAAATTTTGCATGTATAGTTCGTGGATCGATATAAACTCGGAAACCAAAAATAGGCGTGGTCCGCCCACTTTAACGCCCACCTCCCATATAAGGTGAAAATCAACGAAATTGTGTTCAAATAGTTCAAGGACCAATGTAAACTCGGAAACAAAAAATAGGCCCACTTTACCGCCCACCTCCCATATAAGGTGAAAGGTCAAAACAATTTTGTACAAATAATTCATGGACAAATGTAAACAAGGAAACAAAAATAGGCGTGGTTCACCCAATTTAACGCTCACCTCCTATACAACATTCTCGCTTGTTTACATTTGTAATGTTATTGTTTTTTGTTGTTTTTCTTTGTATCACTGTTTTTGTTTAGAACATTTTTTTACTGAATTCCGGTTATTTTTCAATCGATTTTCAAAACAAAGCTCTTTTTGGAAAGGTATTCAAATTACCTTTCTAATTGCTGAACAAAACACCCTGTATTTGTAAATATTATGAGTTTATATATTCAGCAAAAATACTCGCCAAAGGATTTTGTACAAAGTTTCCAAACATCATTTGGTCGAATTCTGGAAATTTAAAGGTCAAAATTTTGATTTTCTTCAATAATCTAAAAATAACGGTAATTTTGTAAATAACGGAATTATGAAAAAGTCGCAGAACAAAAATTGCTGCTGAAGCCCTAAAGAAACATTTTCAACAATAATTGGCATATTGCTAACTATATTTTTTTTAAAAATATAGCAATTTTTCATACTAATTTCAGAGTGCTAAATTTGAATATTTTTCACGTCTAGACGAATTTAGATAATCCAAAAATTCTTTGAGCCTATTATTTTGAAATATATAAAAAATTTCAGAATATTTTTAAATAATTTTTACCTCATATACCTCAGGACTTATTCCCGAAAAACGAAAAAAAGTCGAGGCAAAAAAGCAAAAATTCAAAATTCAAGTGTAAATATCTTTTTAAGTGCAAGAGATAACTTAAGTAAGTAAACTTATTTTTTCTTTATCTTGCTAAGCACTTTACAGAAATACAAAAATCTTTAAAATCGGACTTCATTTGTAGTACTTTAGGAGATACAGATTTATTACCAAAAAATTTGCGTTTGAGCCCACTGTGGAATGTTCGTAATTATTGGAAACATTTTTTCATAATATTACATTATTCTCTTTATATATTCAAAATTCTGCTTGAAATTTTCTTTAAAAATTCCTTCAAAAAGGGAAAATTTCCTCCATCTGACATCGATGTACCCTACACACTAAATTTTAATCAAATGCATTTGTTTAAGTTTTGGTCAAGTTCGGACATCAGAATTTTCTCAATAAGATTCTGAAAAGTTCAAAAATATATTTTTTTATACTTTTAGATCAATGTAAAAGCCAAGTATAAATATTAAAATATTGTTATCACTTTTCCCCGAATTAAGAGCCATTTTTGACCCATTTAGTCCAAATGTATATTTGGTACATTACCATTCTGTAAAAAAAATCGTATAATTCTAAAAATGAATTTTTTTACTTGCTAATAAATAGAACAATATAACAGGATCATTAAAGTGTTGATGTCACCTTTCCCTGAATTAAGCATAATTTTGGACCCACTTGACTTCAATCTATAGACGGACGGATATTTATCAAGAAAAAAAAAAGAAAAAACTTTAAATGATGCATTTTTTTAACTTAATTATATAAATGTTATATGCTTATTAAAATATTGATATCACCTTTCCCTGAATTATATGCCATTTTTGAAACCTTTTACCTCAATGTGCATCGTAAGAAGATGGCCAAGATGTTGTACCTTTTCATAATTTAAGGTACGTTTTAATGTGTGATACACTTTGGTTTTCTGCATACAATGCTGGACCACCCTAGCGTTTACAATAAATATTTTATAAAATATAAAAAAAAAAAATCTAAAAAAAAAAATTATAAATATTTAAGCTTTAAAGTTTTATAAAATCAGATAAAAAATTGCCAAATTATAATTTTGCCAAATTAATCTTCTGCTTTTTATTACACATTTTATATAAAACGAGCGTATAAGCTCCTTGATAAAAATTTTAAAATCGAGCTTCGTTAGGATTTGTAGGACGAAAAGCTTTATAAGTAAGTCGAATTTTAACTTTCTACCACATCTGGGAGCTTTAGAAAGCTCTGGAAAGAGAAAAAATGTGGACCATGCCCATTTTTGGTTTAATCGTATATGCATTTGTTTGAGAGATATCAGCAGAAAACTATGAAATGGAGCTACAACTGACACCCTGTGTTTCTAGTATTTTGGCCATAACTCATTTTCAATACCAAACAAACCTTATATAAGAAAAATATTTGAGCCAAATTTCGTCCTGCTAGGTTGTCCCGTTCGAGCCATATCCTGCTTTCAACAGACAGACGGATAGACGGACGAACATAGCTAGATCGACTCAGAATCTAACCAGGACCCAGAAAATATATACTTTATGGGGTCTTAAATGATTCTTTCTACCACATGTTACACACGGAATGACAAAATAAATATACCCCCCCCATCTTTTTGATGGTGGGTATAAAAATGCTTAGCAAATTATATATGTAGAATATAGAGATTCATATCCTCAAAATATTATTAAATACAAATCATCCAAAAAATCCAAAAATATTAAATGAGATCATTTCAAACTTAATGATTTAGTCATTTTTCATATAGTTATTTAAATTGCTGATATTATTCATGTAACAAGTAAATAAGTAAATTGTCTTGTCTTTTTATTTTCATCTTCTGGTCTTTTATTTGATATTTAAATGGTGAAAAAATAAATAAAATGTATAAAAAGAGAAAATAATCTTAAGTGTTACTTTCTTCTTTTTATTTTTGCAATTGTCTCAACCAAAACTCTTTAAAAGATGGCGCTCAAGTATTATCTCAGTGACACTCCATTAATCTGCAACCAAGTAGAAAGAAAAAAACTTCAACAACTCACACTTACATATAAGAGAAAAAACGATGATGAAGAACTGCAAAATTTTGTCCAAAAATAAAAAAACAATGAAAAGAGAAAAGTTTAAATACTTCTTAGCTAAAGTCAAGCAAACACGAATACACTCATACCGCATACTTACATTCACACTTATGAAATATTGAAATTTCATATAAAATACTACAAAAATAGAATAAAAGAAAGGAAACAAAAAATAATAATGACAAAAACCTAAGACTAACTTAAGGCTAAAGCGTTTTCTTAGCTCTCAAACACACTTCTACTAAATGATATTAGAGAAAGCAAACATTAGCAGCAAAAATTACAAGAAATTATAAAAACAAAATGAAAGAAAATCACATATAGTTAAAATATAAATACATACTTACATACATATTTAGTAGGGTTTTTAATTTGCTGGACTTTTTCTATTCTAGGGAAATAATTTTTTTTATTCCAGGGTATTCCATACAATTTCAATAAATAATATAATTTAACTTAACTGGATGAGATAAAACCAAAAAATCCCAATGAATATTATCCGGGATATGTAAAAAATATTTCAAAAATCTTTATCGCCTGGAAACCATAACAAGTACTTAGGCACACTTTTATAAAAATATGCACTTCAATAATTTAAACTAAATGAATTGACGGTACCCAGCGGTAAAATTTGCAAGGCCTCTACAGCGCAGGCCTCCTAGAAGGTCATTTTTCAGATGCAGTTGCTCATGCTAACACGCCTTCTCTAATAAGGCCTGCATGAATGCCTCATCCCTGCCTTCTAAAAGATCCGACAGACCTCCCGACTTCGCTTCTCTTGGAAGGACCATAAAAAGTTGTATTTTTTTTAAATATATTTTGTTTTAAACAACAACAAATCTATTTATAAAAAGTACATTGTTTTAATTCCCTTCTCTTAGAAGGAAAGAAAGACTACAGTATTTCAAAAAAAAAAAAAGAATGATAAATCATTTAGTTGTCTCCAATTCTTTGTTTGAATAGGATTTGATTTTTTAAGTTAATTTTATTTTTTATTTATGGTTTTATTTATTATAAGTATTTTATTAAAAACTTTATCGTTTATATTATATCTTTATATTTTTGACAAAATAATTTAACAAAAATTTTAAGTTTTTTCAGGAATATTAAATAAAAAATCAACAATTTCTATACAAATGTCATTTTCAAATAATTTGTCTTATATCGACTTAAGATGTTTTGTCAAAAGTTAACAGAAATGTTTTTTTAGTATTGAATTTTGTTTTTTTAAGTTTTAAACATTTTACAATAATTTAAAATAAAAATAATATATATTTGATATAAATAGAAAAATATTTTATTAATAGTGTAGAAGGCTTTCTGTAGAAGGACTCTTTTTAGTACTTCTACAGAAGGCCTGCTTGCAGTTTTCAATAAAAAGGTCTTCTAGTAGGGCTGTATCGGGTCGCGAATGTGTAAGGCCTACCTCCCAATGACATCGGGTGTAAAAATGAAATGAACATGGAATGCAGGGAGAAGGTCTTCTGGACATAAAAAAGGCCTTCTAGTAGGGCCCTTTACCTCTTCTTTTTATACCCTTCACCAAAGGTGTAAAGGGTATATATAAGTTTGTCATTCCGTTTGTAATTCTCACAATTTTCGTCGGAGAGCAAAAAAGTTTACATTTTCGGGATCCTTGTAAGAAATGATGACGATAGGACCATGTCCGTCCGTCCGTCCGTCCGTGTGTCGGTTGAAATGGCGTTTATGAAGCCCACCGATAACTGACATATATAATATATATATCAAACGATCGGAAATGCTTTCGAGAATTTTGCTATTGGAATTCAGCAAGATCGGTTCATACAATGCGGAGATATGTTAAAAAAACCGGTTTTTAGAACCGGTTTACCAGTTTCTGAAGCCTCTGTATATACTAGGGACTTCGTTTTTACAAAGAAGTCTCGGACATTTTTTTCTAAATTTTTGTTCTGAAAAAATGAAATAAATCGGTTCAATAATAACTGAGATATCGGACAAAACGCATTTTTTATTTTTTGAAGCCCTGGTTTAAGCTATAGATTTTCATTTTTATACAGATCGGTCACAAATATTTTTATAAAATTTCGGTTTTTTGAATCAGCAGGATCGGTTTATAAATGGCGGAGATATGCTTTAAAAACCGGTTTTTGGAACCGGTTTTTCAGTTTCTGAAGCCTCTGTATATACCAGGGACTTCGAATTTTTAAAGGGGGCTCGGAAATTATTTTCTGAATTTTTGTTCTGAAAAAATGAAATAAATCGGTTCAGTAATAACTGAGATATAGGGGAAAACGAATTTTTTATTTTTGAAGCCCTTGTTCAAGCTACAGATTTTTATCTTTATATAGATCAGTCATAAATGTTTTTATAAAATTTCGTTTTTTTTAATAAACCAAATTCATTCATAATCAACAGAGTTATGGCCCAAAAACAAATCTGTTAAGAATATAAATACACACACAAACATGTATATTAAGCATTGTAATGACTATTAGTGACGTTTTTTGTTTTTTGTATAGACAAGTAGTTTAGTTAGAAACAGCAGTCATATAATGAATAACAGTGTTGTTGTTGTTCTTTGTATATGCAGTCTGTACAAAAATAAATAGATATGGAATTGTTGTTGTTTATTTTTTAAAACTAAAACATATCTGTTAAGAATATACATAAATACATACACAAACATGTATATTAAGCATTGTAATGACTATTAGTGACGTTTTTACCTATAAGACAAGTAGTTTAGTTAGCAACAGAAGTAATATAATGAATAACAGTGTTGTTGTTGTTCCTTGTATATGCAGTCAGTTTGTATATACACACATAAAAAAATAAATAAATATGGAATTGTTGTTGTTTATTTTTTAAAAGCAAAGCCTGCTATGATTGTTTTTTTTTCATATTCAAATTTTCGTAGTTTGAAAAAAATTTAGATTTATATATGTGAAAATATGAAAGCATACGTTAAGGCGAAAATTTTATTATTTGTCGGTAATATGGTAATATGATGTCGATAAGATAGTAAGATGGTAATATGGTAATATGGTGAAGGGTATTAAAGATTCGGCACAGCCGAATCTTTTTTCAATTTCATTACCACTGGGTATATTCTTAAGCATGTTTGTGTATGTTAATGTACGTTTAAAGCAGTGTTTCCCAAAACCAACGCACGCGCATGGTTGTCAGATTTTTTTGAGTCTCTGTCACCAAATTGTTAATCGGAAATCGCCAAAAATCGCCAAAATTAAATTTTATATATTTTTTTTAAGAAAAACTAAAAAAAAACTAAAATATTCCATGCTTCATATTTAATGTAATTTTAAAATCTAAATTCAGCATCAACAAAGTCAATGATAATTTCATTAGCTAATAATAATAATTGAATAAAAACAAAATATTAATTTCAATACACTTTTCTGACATACATAGCTCAATTTCAGGTCAACAATTTAAAAAATTTATTATATTTTTTTTACAGAATAATTCTAAAAATTATATAATTATCCTATTAAACTTATAAATTGTTTCGAAGAATTAATTTATTTTTGAACGTTTTCTTTTCATTATGGCTCATAAAATCTTAATATCCATATTTGAAAGATGATGAAAAACAAATTGTCAAACATTTACTGAAGGTATTTATAAATTAAGGATCTATATTTTGTTAGTCGGGGTTCATAAACAGCAATTTTTCTTGCTGCAATTCGTAGACGAGGGAGGTAAAGCGAATGTAGATATTTAGTATTTCCTTCTCTTCTCTCTCCTACGAACTCAGAATTGCAGCTGGAAAAATTGCTGCGCGTTCGTGCCTTTAAATTTGATAATAATGAAAATACGTATGTTAAATTTCAACTTTGAATAAAAATATTAATTTGAAAAAAAGTGATACTTTCTCAATTTCATATCAAATGTTATTCCTAAATAATTCTTAATCAAAAAATAAATTAATACTTAAAGATAAAAATCAATGATTTTGTTAAATCAGGCTATATTTAAAAAAATAGTAAAAACATTTGATTTCAATTAATTATAAATTTAAGATAAAACCATTGTATTTAAATTGCTAATAAATGTCTTACAATAGTTTTAGAATTTTTACTGCATATTTTTTGCAACTTTATAAGTATAAAGAAATGAACATACATTAGGGTAAATTTTAAAATTTTGATTTTTAGATTTACCTTTTTAGAAGGTTTTAGCAGCAGTAAAAATGATGGCGTAATTTTTTTTTTTAATTTTCCAACTCCTTCCCCTGCATATCTGAGGCTAAAAACTCACATTTTGAGCGCCATTTTGAGCAAAGGCAAATTGGGTTGATTTATAAAAAATTTTATTTTATACATCGATTTAACATTAAATTTTAGTAAGAATGAGCATTAATCGACTCGTTTAAAATAAAGCGTGTTGTAAATAGAGTGTCCGAAAAATTGAATTTTTTCAAAAAAGTTTTAAAAATATATTTTTTTTATAAATACAATAAAAATTTACTATTTGCTTAGAAATATAACACAAAAATATTTACTTTTTAAAAATATTTAATTTTTATATAATAGCAAAAGAAAAAAAAAAATATTTAAACCAAAATTAAAAATATTGAATATTGTAACTATAAAATGCAGAGGCTACTGTGAATTTAATGCTCATGTTTTAAAATTTTTTAATAACAATTATTTTTTAAGATATTTATTTTTTTTTAGTTATTATTTGAAAATTTCTTAGTCTTATAACTCTAAAGCGAAATGTCGTAGATTAATTATTGTTGCGCCATTTTTTAAAGCAAATAGTATAATTTCACTGTATTTTTAAAAAAAATATATTTTTAAAAAAAGTAAATTTTTGGGACACCCTAATTGGAACACGACGCATTTAAAGGTTGAATAGTGCTCATTCTTATTAAAATTGTATGTAGAATTGATGTATGAAAGAAATCAATTGGATTCGTCTCTGCGCAAAATGGCGCTCAAAAGGTGCTTTTTTAGACGCAGATATGCAGGGGAAGGAATTGGAATTTAAAAAAATAAAATACGCCATTATTGTTATTGCTGCAAAGACCTTCTAAAAAGGTATGATATCCAAATATCAAACGAAATTTTTCTTTTCGAAACGAACCCTAATATACATTAAAGCGCCTCACGAAAAAAAATTGCAATTGTACCCCTCTAAAAATGAAGATAAGTATGTTCTTATATGATTCCCAAAATATTACATCTCAATGTTAAGATTTGCGTGAGCTGGGTCATTTTCAAAACACCTCTAAAATTACGTATTTCTTTCAATTTCATTATCAAAATTTTAGTTATAAGAAAATTAACTTCAACTTATAATAGAGGCATAAGACGACCTTCAATATTCATTTAAATAATTATTATATTTCTTTTCATTCGCGAAATATTAAGATTTTACTATTAAAATTTTTTATCACATTTTCATTGTTAAAACATGTAATTTTATATATTGAGTCATTCCATTTAAAACCAACCAGCTGATTTTCTCACCTCTTCCGAATTTGATAATATTTGGTACAATTATTATTATTATCAAAACTAAGACTAATTAAAAATTTCAGATAATTTCATCAAGTGGTTTGCGAATAATTGCGGTTTGAAAGTGCAAAATAGCTCAAAATATGTACAAAGTTGCATACACAAAATTGCAAAAAACTTTCGAAGTATTTATTATATAAGATTTATGGAGATGTCATATTAAAGGTATCAAAATTACCGTTAATATGATGTATAACATGACTTTTTTTCTCAGCATCAAAATGGTCCATATCTCGCGATTTTTTAGAAGTTATTACAACAAATGTCATAATAAATACGAAATATTTATCTCAATTTAAGTTGTTTTGTTTGTAATAAAATAGAAAAATCGCCAATTTCTTCCACAAATCATCCGACTATAACAAAATTCGGCAAGAATATTAATATTGACGCTAGAAACCCAAATGCCGAGTTTCAGTTTGATTACCGCGATAGTTCGCGAATTATAATATCGCAAAAATGAGGAAAATTGTCTTTTTAAAAATACAAATATCTTCCAAAATATTTACGTTACAACGTTAATTAAGGCAATTATTTAAAGGTTATGAAATTACCTTTAAAATGATACCTGAAACATGTTTTTATGTTGAATTTTATTGCTGGATAATTCGCGAATTAAATTTCGCGGTCGCGTATTTCAAAAAGTGGTATTTTTAATTTCGTTAAAGATATATATGTAGATGATGGAACCATTTTGAATGTTCCCTGTAAGTATCGTGATGGGACTCTAATGCACGGGTGCAGTCTCAATGGCAAAACTCTATGAACTGGGCTACGAATTGATACCTCTTCCGCCATATTCTCCGGATTTAGCCCCTAGTGACTACTTCCTATTTCAAAACCTAAAGAAATGGCTCGGTGGAAAGAGATTCAGCTCCAACTATGAAATTATTGACCAAACAAATGCCTATTTTAAGGACCTCGAAAAATCCTATTTTTTGGAAGGGATACAAAAACTGGAGAAACGTTGGACTAAGTGTATTGAGTTAAAAGGAGATTATGTTGAAAAATAAATTTTTGTTTTGCAAAAACACTGTGTTTCTTTCAAAAAGTCACGGACTTATTAATCCGCCCTCGTACACCAAACACTGGTTTTCATTTAAAACAAAATTACTTTTATACCATGAATTCCATGAAAGATTGAAGAAAAAATTAAGTTTTAAATATTCATAATATTTTAGTTCATAAATTGTTATCTTCCTAAAAAAGTGATTTATTAGTTAAACAATTCAATTGCGTTTTTTTAATGGTGGACATTTTTTATTTTGATAATTTTCATAAAAAAAATTAAAACGTTTTTCTAAACAAAAGAATATTTTTTCAAATATTTTAATATGTTGTACGTTTTATGCAAAGAGCGAACAATAGAGTGTCAAATGCAAAGGTAAAGGCAAATCGAATCCTCCTTTTTTTTAATTGACTCCAGTTCTCGAGATAAATCTTGATTTGTAAAATTAAGGAGGTTACACCATATATTTTTATTAATGTTTATCTCAAAAACAACTTGTCTGATTTTGTTAAAAAAAATATCAAAAAATTGTAATTGAAATTATCTTCCTGCAATTTTTACATTACTTTTGAATACGGTCAACACTTATGGAGATATTAACGCCCTTATTTTGCAATTTTTGAAAAACAAGAACAATTTAAAAGAAACATTTTTCAAAGTGAGGGGAACTGTTTTACAAAATAAGTCCCTAAGCCCATTTTCTGAAAAAATTAAAGTTTATATAGTATTAAAAAAAAAAAAATGTTATCAAAAAAATCATCAAAATTCGAAAATGTCAAAAATTAAAATTTTTGTTCTTTAATCATAAAGATAATATTTAATTCAAATCAATGCATAAATGATAATTTAATTCACAAATTAATGAAGACATTTACTCATTTGCAAATTACATAGACATTTAAAAATAAGAAAAATATTTTTTTAGACGTGAAAACAACTTTGAGAAAAAAGTCAAAGAATAGTACTATATTTTTGTAAAAAAAACATTTTCATACTAATTTAAGTATGCTGACTTTGAACATTTTTCTCGTCTAGATGATTGAAAAAATGTTTCAGCGTATTATTTCGAGGCAAAAAATCTAAAATCCTAAATTCAAATTCAATCCTATTTTTAACTGTAAGAGATAACTTACGCGAGTGAGTTTATTTTATTTTTATCTTGTCATGCTTTTTACAGATATATAAAAATATTTGAAATTAGACTTAAGTTGAAGAAGTTACGATTTTTTAATATTTTACATAGGTACTCGAGTTAGTCAACTTTGACACCCTTAAGGCTCCGTTACTCTAAATGTAAATGTAACGAATCAGCTGACATGTTTTGCTTAATAGAGTCATTTGTGTATGTGTACTCAAAAACGTAAATGTAACGTAGTAACCTAATCAAATTAGGTCGCTTTACGTAACAGCTGTTTGAACAGTGTTGACATCTTCTTATTTCAATATACTAAATGTGCGTAAAAATCGCTGTAAAATGTTTATCAATTGGACAATTTGTTTTGATGTTTTCTTTACTAAATTAATTTAAACAAAGCGTAGAGTTGAATCAATAATTTAAAATTTAAAATTTTTGTTATAAAGGAACAAATTTCGTTTTGTATACAAATCGCTAAAATACAAACCAATAAATCTTGCGATTTTCAAACTGAATTTTATTTACTGGAAATATGTGTAATTGACATTTACGTAACCATCCACTTACGTTCCTTTTACATTTACGTTTTTACATTTACATTTACGGTAGAGTAACGGGGCCTTAGCTTACCTTGTGTTATCACGGGGTGACTACAAGATAATTTTTCTGAAAGCATAGGTCCTCCTCTACAAAATCTTCTATACATTTGATCCGAGCAATAGTTTAGGAGATACAGATTTATTACTAATAAATTTGCTTTTGAAAAAACTTGCCAATTCGACAAAAAGTTTTTTTGTTTAAAAAAATTATATATTTTTTAAGATTTGGCTAAAAGATTATTATCAATATTTTGAAGGAAGTCGGATGACAAAGTGGGATTAAATTTAATATTAAAAAATAATTCTGATCCTCATTTATATTTTTTGGCCACAAATGGGTTAAAGAAAACTAAAATTGACAATAAAAACAGAATTTTCAATGCGAAAAATATATCTATATAGTTTTAGCTCAAAGAGTGGTCTGCCGGGCTAAGAACATAATAAAGCAAAGGGGGAGAAAGTTTTAAAAAATTCATTTGCAGTATACTTTATAATTTTTTTTGTAATTATGTTATTAGAGAAGGACTTAATCGTCTTTCTAATGACTCTCAAATAAAGATGATATTCATGTATTATAAAGATATAAATAGTTAAACTTACATAGTAAATAGTGAAATATTTTCACTTTTTCCAAAACTTAAAATTTGAATACAGTTTGTTTTTTTTTTTTTTTTTTTTTAATTTCAAAAAGTTTAAATAGATATGTGATTGTGATTTTACAAAACAAATAATTGCTAAAAATGAATCAAATGTGAAGTCCTATGATATTTTTCATATGTGATGTCTCATGGAATTCATGATATAGAATAGAATTATGTTTCAAAAAGTGGCTAAAAGTAAACATGCATAAATGTGCCAGCCCGCCAGCTATTTACAGTGGGATTAAAAAAACTCATATCTGTATGTTCATTAAATTAAAAGATCACAAAGTAAATTAAGTGATTAAGAGATATGATTCTAATATCATATGTGTTTAATCCATCAAATAAAAATACTGAAAAAGCACCATTATAGATGGGAAATATCGCACGTAAGTCTCTCATGATAAATCAGTTTGTCTACAAAAATTGTAAAATTATAAAATTGTTTGTTAGTGGATATTGTTAGAAGAGAAATCTGAACTTTTAAACCCTTTTGATTTTGGCGATAATGAATTAGCCAGTGTCTCAATACTTTTAACTATTTAAATACATAGACAGATACATATTATTGCCTACTGTACCACATTATCAAGGGAATTATTATTTTGTGCCAACTGCATATATATGATGGTTGTTATGGAGTTCTTTTTAAGCCTTAAAGCTACAAAGTGTTAGATAGTACAATTCAAAGTAAAAATACTTTCAAATGTAAAAGAAACAAAAGAAAATATATAAGAATGTGTATGTGTGTGTGCGTGTGTATGTAGATGCTTTAAATTTATGTGTGTAAGTTCTAAGCATTTCCTACCAATAAAAAGGAGAACTCCCTTTTTCATACAGATTTTTGTTGTTGCTACTGGTATTTTAGTTGTTGCCTCAACTAGACGTTAAAGACAAATTACGCAAAACAATGACAAATTATTTCACATTTTACTAGACAACAACATTAATTTTATTTTAACTTGCTGCTAAGTTACTGTTTTTGCTACACTCACACACTATAAATACAAAGATGAGTTCAAGTACTTTCTTACACCAGTAAAACATTCAAACACACTATCATATAGCTTAATAAGTCTATCATTTAGTCTGTGTATGTGCATTAAAACTAAACTGGTATTAAAAGGGATCTTAAATATTTTTGTTACTTATACATTGTTAGGGATTTAAGCAAATGTTTCCTTTTTCTTTGGTTTTTCCTCTCACTCCCTCCCAATGCTCCTTAGCTGACTTGTTTAAGGTTTTATTTTTCGTTTTTCTTTTTTCAAGTTTGTGTTAATGAGTTTTTCAGTTTAAATCCTACACATTTTTTTGTTTGATTTTTTTTTTTCGGCAGCTTAGTGACATGAATGGAAGAAAGCTTAGAGGACTTTGATTAATAGTTTTAGCCTTAAAAATTGGTGTATTAAAATGAAATTTGTTACTATAATTTAATCGATTTACAAGGCGGCTAGATAATTGCTTAATGACAGTATTAAAAAATTTGTTCTTTGTTGTAAAGAAAAATTGTAATAGAGATAAATTATATATTAAAATGCATTCAAATTATATTTTATCAAAAGAAAATTTTATATTACAAAATACAAATAATAAATTTAGCAAATATTCTAAAGAAAGCAAATTTATCCGAAAAAGGAAAATTTATCGAACATTTTCCATAAGAAGTTTATCGAAAATTTTATATAAAAAGAGAATTAATCGAAAATTTTCTAAAAACAATTTTTATAAAAAGAAAATTTATCGAAAATTTTCTATAAAAAGAAAATTTTCTATAGAAAGAAAATTTATCGAATATTTTTTATAAAAAGAAAATTTATCGAATATTTTCTATTAAAAGAGAATTTATAGAAAATTTCCTATAAAAAGATAATTTATAGAACATTTTTTTGTAAAAGAGAATATATCGTAAATTTTTTATAAAAAGAGAATTTATAGAATATTTTCTATAAAAAGAGAATTAATCGAAAATTTTCTATAAAAAGAAAATTTATTGAAAATTTTCTATAAAAAGAAAATTTATCGAAAATTCTCTATATAAAGAGAATTTATCGAAAATTCTCTATAAAAAAATTTTATCGACAATTGTCTATAAAAAGAAAATTCATCGAATATTTTCTATAAAAAGAAAATTTATCGAATATTTTCTATAAAAAGGAAAATTTATCGAAAATTTTCTATAAGAAGAAAATTTATAGAAAATTTTCTATAAAAAGAAAATTTATCGAAAATTAAAAAGTGAATTTATAGAAAATTTATCGAAAATTTTCTATAAAAAGAAAATTTATTGAACATTTTCTATAAAAAGGGAATTTATCGAAAATTTTCTATAAAAAGAAAATTTATCGAAAATTAAAAAGTGAATTTATAGAAAATTTTCTATAAAAAGAAAATTTATCGAAAATTTTCTACGAAAAGAGAAATTATCGAAAATTTTCTACAAAGAGAATTTATCGAAAATTTTATATAAAAAAAAAATTTATCGAAAATTTTATATAAAAATAAAATTTATCGAAAATTTTCTATAAAAAGAAGATTTATCGACAATTGTCTATAAAAAGAAAATTTATCGAATATTTTTAATAAAAAGAAAATTTATCGAATATTTTCTATAAAAAGAAAATTTATCGAATATTTTCTACTAAAAGAAAATTTATTGAAAATTTTCTATAAAAAGAAGATTTATCGACAATTGTCTATAAAAAGAAGATTTATCGACAATTGTCTATAAAAAGAAAATTTATCGAATATTTTCTATAAAAAGAAAATTTATCGAATATTTTCTATAAAAAGAAAATTTATCGAATATTTTTAATAAAAAGAAAATTTATCGAATATTTTCTATAAAAAGAAAATTTATCGAATATTTTCTACTAAAAGAAAATTTATTGAAAATTTTCTATAAAAAGAAGATTTATCGACAATTGTCTATAAAAAGAAAATTTATCGAATATTTTCTATAAAAAGAAAATCGAATATTTTCTATAAAAAGAAAATTTTACGAATATTTTCCATTAAAAGAGAATTTATAGAAAATTTTCTATAAAAAGATAATTTATATAACATTTTTTTGTAAATGAGAATATATTGTAAATTTTTATAAAAAGAAAATTTATTGAAAATTTTCTATAAAAAGAAAATTTATCGAAAATTAAAAAGTGAATTTATAGAAAATTTATCGAAAATTTTCTATAAAAAGAAAATTTATCGAAAATTTTCTACGAAAAGGCAATTTATCGAAAATTTTCTACAAAGAGAATTTATCGAAAATTTTCTATAAGAAGAAAATTTATCGAAAATTTTATATAAAAAGAAAATTTATAGAAAATTTTCTATAAAAAGAAGATTTATCGACAATTGTCTATAAAAAGAAAATTTATCGAATATTTTCTATAAAAAGAAAATTTATCGCAAATTTTCTATAAAAAGAAGATTTATCGACAATTGTCTATAAAAAGAAAATTTATCGAATATTTTCTATAGAAAGAAAATTTATCGAATATTTTTTATAAAAAGAAAATTTATCGAATATTTTCTATTAAAAGAGAATTTATAGAAAATTTTCTATAAAAAGATAATTTATAGAACATTTTTTTGTAAAAGAGAATATATCGTAAATTTTTTATAAAAAGAGAATTTATAGAATATTTTCTATAAAAAGAGAATTAATCGAAAATTTTCTATAAAAAGAAAATTTATTGAAAATTTTCTATAAAAAGAAAATTTATCGAAAATTTTCTACGAAAAGAAAATTTATCGAAAATTTTCTATAAAAAGAAAATTTATCGAAAATTTTCTATAAAAAGAAAATTTATCGAAAATTTTCTATAAAAAGAAGATTTATCGACAATTGTCTATAAAAAGAAAATTTATCGAAAATTTTCTATAAAAAGAAAATTTATTATTCGATAAATTTATCGAAAATTTTCTATAAAAAGAAAATTTTTCGAAAATTTTATATAAAAAGAGAATTTATCGAAAGTTTTTTATAAAAAGAAAATTTATCGAAAATTTTCTATAAAAAGAAAATTTATCGAAAACTTTCTACGAAGAGAATTTATCGAAAATTTTCTGCGAAGAGTATTTATCGAAATTTTTCTATAAAAAGAAAATTTATCGAAATTTTTCTATAAAAAGAAAATTTATCAAAATTTTTCTATAAAAAGAAAATTTATCGAAAATTTTCTATAAAAAGAAAATTTATCGAAAATTGTCTATGAAAAGAGAATTTATCGAATATTTTTTATAAAAAGTGAATTTATCGAAAATTTTCTATAAAAAGGGAATTTATCGAAAATTGTCTATAAAAAGAAAATTTCTCGAAAATGTTCTATGAAAGGAAAATTTCTCGAAAATGTTCTATAAAAATTTTCTATAAAAGAATATTTATCGAAAATTTTCTATAAAAAGAAAATTTATCGAAAATTTTCTATAAAAAGAAAATTTATCGAAAATTTTTATTAAAAGGAAATTTATCGAAAATTTTCTATAAAGAAAATGTATCAAAAATTCTCAATAAAAAAATTTATCGAAAATTTTCTATAAAAAGAAGATTTATCGACAATTGTCTATAAAAAGAAATTTTATCGAATATTTTCTATAAAAAGAAAATTTATCGAATATTTTCTATTAAAAGAAAATATATCGAAAATTTTCTATTAAAAAAAAAAAAAATGTATCGAAAATTTGTTGAAAATTTTCTATAAAAAGAAAATAAAGATAAAATTTATTGAAAATTGTCTTTAAAAAGAAAATTTATTAAAAATTTTTATAGAAGGAAAATTTTCATTAAGAAAATTTTCATTAAGAAAAAAAAAAAAACAAAATTAACAATTTAAAAATTTTCTAGAAAAAAAAAGTTTATCGAATTTGCTATAAAAACGAATTAATGTAATATTTTTTTTTCGTCCATTTTCGAAACTTTTTTTGTCAACCATTAACTTTAAAAACATTCCAATTCTTAAATTTATTTGACATTTTTATGTTAAAACACCAGAACGTGAAATTAAAATGTTAAATGCAGCCTAAAAAATAATTTATGTGTTTAGTTAAATGGCATTTGAAACAAAAATTTGTAATGTGTCTATAACAATATATTTTTTTCGGTTTTTGTTATTTAATTTATAACAAAATCCTGGTCTAAATGTTCAAAGGCCAATGAACAATAAATCATTTAAAATGCAACTAATTAAAATAAATATTTTATATAATTTTATATAAAAACACAAAAATGTGTCCCTTATGCCTTTGCTGTATCAATATTTGTGATGTAACTGTATGTGGGTGTAACTGTTAACAAACCATTAAATCACCTTTTTAGTATTTTGTATTAGTTTATATTTAATGTTATTATTGTTAAACATTTTTGTTTTATATTTAAACTAAACAAAAAATATGTTATCTGTTACAATGAGTAATTTTTTTTTGAAATTTGTGGTTAGGGGAAGTGATTTTATTTTAACAAGCTGAGAATAGAATAATTGTTTTAATAGCCCTGGCAACAATAATAACACATACAAATACATACATAGAAAACAAAATTACAAACCACAAAATTGCATTGTCGAGCTTTTTCTTTTTCTCTTTTTTTTTTTTTTTTTTTTGTTCTCTTGTTATCGATGTTATGCTTTGTAAATGGCCTGGTCAACAGGCAACATTTATTTACCATGAAAAAAAAAATTGACACACAACTAGCCATAAATTTTCTAGGAAGCGTTTTTTTTTCTTGTGAATTTAGTATGTTAATATGTGTGTATTTGTGTCTAAAACATTAATACACACTTACTAATCTAAATGTTTATATGTATGTATGTATGTATGTGTGCTGTATATGTAATAGACGACAAATAACAATATTTAAAACATATTTGCCATACCATAAATACACATACATACTAATAAATAAACATAAATTATATGTAATTTTTTTATTGTAACACATAAAGGGTTAAATACATTAATGGAATTGTGGTGGAAATGATGAACGAATATTAAATTTGCTACAGTTTATAATATGTTTAATACTGTCACGCTATAAAGGATAATAGTTATGTATGGGTTTCAAATCCGTCATCAACGATATGATCATGTAAAGAGTGAATTGTAAAAATTTTAAAATTAGTTTTTTTTTTTTTTTTTTGCAAATTAAAATATTGTTACAAAAGTTAGTTTTATAAGTTTAAAATAACGATTTTAGAATTTCAGTTAAACCTCTGTTTATTTAAATTTGTTTAAAGTCTCTTAATTGTGATTTGTCTTAATTACCCTGGTCGGCATTTTTTTTTTTTTTTTTAATTTCTAAAACAAAGTATTACTTTCTAATGGACGACTTTTATAATGACATAGTGACGATTTTAATGGAAAAAGTAAACTTTTGAAATAAATTTTCCTCGGATTGGGATTACAAATCAGTGGGAGTTTTTTAATTTTTTTATTTTAAGACAAGTTTATCTGTAAATGTTCTCAAAAAATGTATATCAAATGATAGCTAAGACTTTCAGAATTCAAGATAAGTTGCTTTTTTTTATTACGCAATAGTCTGCATAAAATAAGACGCCTCTAAATTCTAGGAATTTTTCAAGAATTTTCAGATAACAAAAAACTGGTTTCGAAACAAAATTCCCCAAAAATTTTGTTTTGTATATAAATATTACAAATAAAAATATCTAATATTTACTTCTACATTGTGAAGAAAAATGTTTGCAAAATATCAAGAATTTTCTAAAATATTATTAACTAGCTTAACCCGGTGCGCTTTGCTACCCCTTTTGATGCCATATTAGATGTTAACTTTATATGGGGCTACTACTCCCCTTCGACCTATTCTCCCTTTTACAATTTTAAATAACTACTACTTTAGATATGCGAGAAGTATAGGGGTTACACTCCCCTACAAAATTTTAGGTCTTGCCTCATAATAGTTTTTTAGATATCCATTAAGAATAATTGCTTTGAATAAGGATAACAATATTCCCTTGTCCTATCCGTCCCATTTTTGTCTTAAATTATGAAAGTTAATGAGAAAGTTTTGCCTATATACAGTATATTAAAATATTTTCGGTGCATGGGAGCCACCATTGTTGAACTTGATAATAGGATTATTCCCAAAGAATTTTAAAACTTTTGTAATTTTAGTTGTTTAAATATGTACCTGCTCCTATTGAAAAATCAATTAGCCTATTTTATTTGCTAGGTCTTCATTATTATTCTGTGAAAATTTCAAGAAAATTGATTAATCTGTGTATAAAGTACCTGCCAAAACAAATATTTATTTTATATGGGGGCTAGTAATCCTCTTGACCTATCCGTTCTAAAATTTGCTATTAAAGGTTTTTTTTGCAACTGTTTTTAAAACTTTCACTAAATAATTATTTAAGATCAGTATATGCATTGTAAAAGAGATACCCCTTCTATTGGTCCTATCCGTCATATTTTTATACCCACCATCAAAAAGATGAGAGGTATATTGATTTTGTCATTCCGTATATAACATTCGAAGGAATCATTAAAGACCCCATAAAGTATATATTTTCTGGGTCCTGGTTATATTCTGAGTCGATCTAACTATGTCCGTCCGTCTGTATGTCTGTTGAAAACAGGATAGGGCTCAAATATTTATCTTATATAAGGTTTGTTTGGTATTGAAAATGAGCAAAATCGGTTAATAAACAAAAAATTTATGGGCAAAATACTAGAAACACAGGGTATCTGTTGTAGCTTCATTTCATACTTTTCTGCTGATATCTCTTAAACAAAAGCAAGTACGATTGATCCTGTTCACTCTGAGACCAGTCGTCTTCGTAGAATTCTGGCATCACCACCTGCTGTTCCAAGTTTCATCCAGAAACCCTGTGGCATCTGGACAACAAGCGGTCAATAGATCTTAGATGTTATCTTCATAGGTAATATATGATGTTCCCATTCCTATAGCGGATTATAAACTGAGATGGGCTCTGAAGAGCTTTGCTCCATTTAAACCACGGGCCCAGATGGCATCATACCTGCTGACTTGCAGTATAATGCGGACATAATAGTTCCCTGGCCAATTCGGATATACTGAGTCATGGACTAGATGTACAGTGGTTCTTATCCTAAAAGTAGGAAGGACCGCAAGCGAAATATTTCAGATCTATCGGTCTTTCGTCCTATCTCTTGAAAACACTGGAAAGGTTGATTGACCTACAGCTTCGTAGAATAATCATCCCAACCTATTATCAGAGTCTCAACATGCCTATATGAAAGGCAGATCTATTGAGACTGCATTACACTAGCTTGTAGGGCACATAAAAAAGCTCTCAAGAATAAGGAGTTTACATTGGTTGCCTTCCTCGTCATAGAATGGGCCTTCAATAATGTGACTCTGGAGGCAATTAAAATCTCTCTGGAATGTCTGGACATACAATAGTCGGTAATCAGCCTCATATTAAGAGTTCTAACCAACAGGGTTATAATATCCAACATGGGAGCGTCTACCATATATAGGTTAGTAAATAGAGGTACTACTCAAGGGGGAGTTTTTTCTCTTCTTCTTTGAAATATCGCCTTACACCCACTACTCAGGGAATTTGATTCACTTCTCTAGGCCAATTCAGTATATGGAATACAAGTAGTGGCTTTAACGTAAATCCAGGAAAAAAGGAGCTTGTCCTCTTCTCTAGAAGATATAAGATTTTATCTTTCCCACTACTACGCCTAAATGGTATTGAATTGAAGGTGTCAGATAGTGCGAAGTACCTTGGGATTATACTGGACACCAAACTATCCTGGCTCCAGAATACACGGGCTAGAGCCTCAAAGGTCGGTATTGTCCTACATATATGTAAGAAAGCTATTGGAAAATTCTGGGGAATAAATCCCAGGAATACGTAATGGCTCTTCGATATGGTGATTAAGCCCATACTTATGTGTGGAGCGATAGTATGGTGGATAGCTATGGAGAAATCTTTTATATCGGAATTTGCTTAGTTCTGCGCTGTCTATATATTCCTATATTCCCGCATAAGGAATTCTCCAAGCAGAGATCTTGGCCATAAGAAGAGCGGTGAACTGGCTGATGTACTGGTGCGGATAGTCAAATCTGTATAGATAGTCAAGCCACTATTGAATCGCTCTCGGGTGTCTTTTCGTTATCCAGGCTGGTACATGAATGCCGGACATCTCTAAACAAGATGGCGAGACATTCAAACCTGGAGCTGGTATGGGTTAGGGGTCATTCAAATACTCCGTGTAATCTTATTGCGGATGAACTGGTCTCTTCTTCGACATGAAGATACGGATCAACTAGTCGGAGTACTGTTTTCTTCCTGCAGATCAATAATATTGCTGAAGTTATCAGGGATTGCACAATATAGATGGACAAATGCATCCACATGTTTAACCTAGAGACAAATATGGCCCCATTATGATGGATTTCGGTCAAACCCCATCTTGGGACTACCATGGCAATGGATACCTATTCTGGTACAGGGCACTGATTAAAGCTCCCTTTTAACGACTTCTGTAGGCGTTTGTACGATGAGGAAGAGATAGTGGAGCATTTTCTATGCCACTGTTCAACTCACACTAATCTATGTGTAAATTTTCTTTTCAATCAAATCATAAATAAAACTTTGGCGATTTTTTAAAAAATTTTCATACCTGAGGTGACCACCTTTGGAGGTCCTCCGGACACGCTCGTCCAAATCAATTGGAATACACCTCGAGATTGTCCATGTGAAATTTCATTAAAATACATCCAGTAGTTCTTAAGTTACAGAATTATTTCGTTTTGAGACCAGAGCGATCAATTCCTTCATACATGCGTCGCACGTTGGGATAAAAGGGGTCGAAAATGGCGCTTAATTCAGGGAAAGGTGATATCAATATTTTAATAATCACGTTTTATTTTTTTTTTATTGATTATTAGTTAAAAAAATTCAGTTTTCGAATTTTAAGATTTTTTTAGCAGAACGGAAATGTCTTGCCGCCCGTCTATACATTAGAGTTAAATGGGTTGAAAATTATTCATAATTCAGAGAAGGGTGGTATTAACACTTTAATGATCACATTTAATTTTTCTATTTATTAGTAAGTAAAAAAATGTATTTTTAGAATTATAAGATGTTTTTTGGCTGAATGGTAATGTCCGTCCTTCCGTCTATACATTTGGGTTAAATGGGACAAAAATGACGCTTCATTCAGGAAAAGGTGATATCCAAATTTTGATGATCACTATCTATTTTTTCTATTTATTAGTTAGAAAACAAATGCAAATAACCAACTACATAAAATATAATAAAATCGGTTGAAAATATTTGGCTATATATGGAAAAATCTAAACCAAGATCTTGTAAAATTGGGATTTTTGAAAATTCAAATGTATATAACTCGAAAAATATATAAGATAAGTAGCACATGCAAGCATGTTTTATAAAGGATTTATTAAGGACTTTAAGGTGATATAAAAATCTTGGAAATCGGATAAGGAACAAAAAGTCGGTAGTGGTTAAACCTTTTCAATGACACTAGTTGTCTATTTTGAATCCCTATAGTTCCGCTCCTGTTGCGAATATTGAACCCCGCTTCTAAACTCAAAATGCTACTGTTCTCTGCTATGCCTGTGTGGAATTTCATGCAAATCCAACCAGTCGATTAGATGTTACAAATTTATTTCGATTCTTCCCCACTGTTTAATGTTTGTTAAAGCAAAGAAAATGTCTGGCACTTAAGCTGTTTTTTTTTGTATGAAATCTAGTGGAGTTTTTTCACAAAAATGTTATTTTCTCAAATGGGCTGCATATGCGCACGATTTTTTTTCAGAATATTAAAGCAGACTATTTTCAGAACAAACATCCTGTAACATTTTTAGTTGCACTCCATGAAAGTTGAAAATAAGTGTATTTTTGGACAATTTTCAAAAAAATAACAAAAATATGTGGACAAAAAATAATTTACAAATTCTTGAATAAAAGTAAACTCAAATACCTGAAGTTAATGGTTTCATTTTAAATTTTTCCTTCAAAGCACTTTTTATTAAAAAAAAATTCACCGAAATTTAATGAAAATTTAATTTTTTGCCCTTTTTCCAAAATATAAAAAAAAATTTTGAACTTTGACAGCTCAGTACACAAAAACAATGCATCCTAGGCTAATAACTTTTATTGTTATTGATATATAATTTTGTCTATTTTTATTCGGTATGCAATTTTATTACAAAAAGTTAATTTTCAAAATTCAATTAAACGCCACTTTCGACCCCTTTTACCCCAACGTGCGTCAGGTTGGTTCGACTCGAACGTAGTTTCGGATATGTAAAACGACATCATATGATCCCTCAGGGTATCACAATGGGACCAAAGTGGACCCAAGTGAGCTGCTCTGTATCAGAGAACTGCCCAATGAACCTAACCAAATCTAGCAAAATTAAAAAAAAAAAAAAAAAAAAAATAAATAAAAAAAAAAAATATTTCGACAAATATAATTTAGAAATACCTAAAGAAAAGTAAACTTAAATACCTGAAGTTGATGGTTCCGTTTTAAATTTTAATTTTAAAAAAGTACTCCGAAATCTGATATTTGGATTTTTATTATTTTTCCAAAAAAATTTTTAACTTTGACAGCTCCGTACAAGAGAACAACAAAATCCAACTTAATGACTTTAATTAATATAGCAACATAATTTTGTCTATATTTATTCGGTATCCAACTTTATAACGAAAGTTTAAATTTTAAAATTAAAAAATGCGTACTTTTGACATATTTTACCCCAAAGTACGCTGTTAGGAAGATGAAGATGGATTTTTTTTTTATTTTTTTTAATATTTTTTCCGTATTCAACTCATCAATGTACAACGTCTGAGGGTCCACCTACATCAAACTCTGAAATGAATGAATGTATATGAATGTATATTAAAATATGAACAATTGGAGCAAAAGAAATATAACGAGAAGGTACATTTTCCAACCACTTTTAATAAATTTGTTTTAAATTGTTCACTACTAAAATTAATGGATATTACCTGAATATTATTCTTCACTTTTATTAATTTCACATAAAAAAAGGTCAAGTAAATGCTCTATTTGTAACTTAATGTTTCTAATCAATTATCAAATATTACTCTACTACTTTTACCAAGTAGCAGCTTCGATAAACGAATACCAACCTAAACCTCAAACCCTAAAATACCACAAAAATACTAAAGCTTTGGAAAAAAAAAAAACAAAAGCAAAACCCAACTATAGCAGACAGCAAACAACAGGGCATTCATTGAGTGTCATTATTGAAACTAATGGTACTCATGAATTATAAACAAAATGCAACAACCTATAAAGGAACAAAAAAATTATACATACAGCACATACAATAACAGCAATGTTTAAAATAAGAGCGAAACATTTACAAATGGACACTTGCCACATCCGTTGTCCATAGTTGTCAGACATTTTCAAATACATACACATTTTCTAAACTCTTTTTGTTTCTTTTTCACATACACAACTATAAAACCAACACCGGAAATGTTTTGTAAACACAACCATATACTTATATTTCTAATGGAGAAAGTTTTTTTTGCCCTCTTTGGTAAGTATTTCCTAACGGCTTTTCTATTTTAGTTTTTATAATGTTATTGTTTTTTTTTTTCTCGTAATTTTCATTTAAGGCACCAACCAATGAAATGTAACTAATGTGTTGTAAAAATCTATGGCTTTACGCTCTTATTAACCTCTTTTTTTGTTGATTGTTGCCTTTGACGTAATAAGAAAAATTTAAACGTCCACAAAAACAAAACCAATATAAATATTTTTTTCTACATTTAAAGTGTTTGTGCCTTTTCTCTATATTGCTGTAGTTATTTTGCGTTCATATGTAGGTTTTAATATTTAGAAGGAGTTCTTTTACTACTTAAACATATTTTCCTTGATGACCGTTATTTGCTCTCATTGCATACTTCCGTTTTCTTGTAGACATTTCTTTCCTGTTTGTTGTTGCTTTTTTTTCTGTGAAAGGCTTTTAGTTTACTGTTGTTGTGTGTGTGTGTTGGTTAAAAATGGTTTAGCTATGAGTGTAATTTTCACAGTTGTAGTAGCAATAATATTTTATGGTTTAAAATATTGTTATTAAAGTTTCTTTGTGAAATTGTTGTAGTTTATATTGTTGCTATTGTTAATATGCAACAATTTGTTGGTCTCCTAAAAGTAAATGTAATGAAGGGGAGAAAGTATGTATACGAATTACGAAATAAGCCTTAAAAAATAAGGGATATTTATAACAAAAAATCATATACATATATCTGATGAGAGGTACATTTTAAGATGAATTTTTAACTTAAATTAGATAATGAGTGCGCTCAAAAAAAATCTTAACATATATAAAATTCATTAATTTGGAAACATTATAAGGACTGTCTACGAAAAAATCCGTGCACACAAATCTGCTTATAGAAGCTAATCCAATGGAAGAATTTTTATACCCACCATCAAAAAGATGGGGGGTATATTGATTTTGTCATTCCGTGTGTTACATGTCGAACGAATCGTCTAAGACCCCACAAAGTATATATTTTCTGGGTCCTGGTTCGATTCTGAGTCGATCTAGCTATGTCCGTCCGTCTGTCCGTCGGTTGAAAGCAGGATACGGCTCTAACGGGATAACGTAGGGGGACGAAATTTGGCACAAATATTTATCTTATATAAGGTTTGTTTGGGATTGAAAATGGGCAAAATCGGTTGACAAACAAGTTATGGGCTAAAAACTAGAAGCACAGGATGTCCGTTTTATAGTTTTCTGCTGATATTTCTTCAACAAAAGCATGTACGACAACGAAATTTTTTACGTATAGTTCGGGCATTAATATAAACCCGAAAACCGCCCACTTTCCTGCCCATTTTACCGCCCCCTCCCATATAACGTAAAATTTGAAAAAGTTGATGGTGGGTATATAGATTCGGCCGGGCCGAATATAATTCGCGCTTGTTTTAAATTATATTTATATTAATGACTGTTATGTTCAAGTTCTAAACATAAAGAATAAATTATTTTCTGTTGATTTTTAAGAAAATATCTGATCTTTTCCAGAATTCTTCCACCTAAGGGTTTTAGTGTTTCGGTGACTGTTTTGCTCGAATAAGTTCATTTAAGCTGGGCTTTTAATGTCCTTTAAATTTTTTATTTTTTTTTTACTAGAGCCCAATATCTTTCAATTGTACAGAGTTCTGGATAATTTGATTGATTAGCCTCTTTCAGTACAAACACTTACAAATTCCATTGTTATGTTACTGTAATGAGAAGAAGCGAGAACAGGCCAGAAAAAAACGAATACAATGTATTTTCTTAGGAAAGGGAGAAATCTATATATCTATTCTATACTTGTATTTATGTGTTAATGGAACCATATTTTTATGAATGAAGTGCTTTTTTCCTGGATATGCACCCCGGAGTTCTTGCTTGCGTTTCTATTAGGATTTTCTTTATACTTTATAGGCTTGATTTTCTTTTTGACACTTTTCTTCCTGTGATCAAAATCCTTTTTATTTTGTATGACTCCTACAGCCTGAAGATACTATATGTCTTCCACTACAAGGTTTCCATTTAGTGACCATGACTTCTTTGTATAATATTATGACCCAAGAAACTGTATTTTTGATACATTTGTACTCCTAGCAATATTTTTATATGACCGATCTAAGATTTCATGTTTTTTTTTTTAAGATTTAGGTGTTTTTTTGTTCAATTTCCATTTCAAGAAAAACTAGTTTCGATATATCCATGAAACTTAGCACATGGCTAGTGAGCATAATGACAAATATAAATCAGTTAACCGAATTATTTATTGTTCACCACATCATATAGTTCTAACCATTACTTGTCAACTCGTGGACCTTTTATAATATCACTTGCATTAGAGATTTGATAGTTGTTTCAGTTACTTTTTGGAACAGTTTTCCAATCTCTTTTTAAAATCTTGGATATTTTTGGATAACTTTTTTGTGCTCTTCAATTCTTCTTTCACAAGAGCCCAATATCTTTCCATTAGACTTAGCTCCGCACAATTGGGAAAATTTACCTCTCTTGGTACAAAAACTATGTTACTGTTTTGGTACCACTCCAGAGTTTTCTTACCGTAGTGACATGATGGCTAAATTTGGCCAAAAATGTGTATACACATAGTACTCTCTCTGAAAGGAAGAAGCCTTTTTTGCAAATATTCTTTGATGTATATTTTGGTACTTATAGATCCGACTGTAACAAAAGAATTTTTTGTTGTGAAGCAACTGCATAAAGCTTGTCATACCAGGAATTTTTTAAAACAATTTTGTCTGCTTTTGGGTCCTAAACTTATCTTCAACATTTCCTTGAGCATTAGCATCATACAAATTTTGACCCGGAAACTGCGAAAAATTTTCCAGCACAAATGTTTTGTCATCCATTATACAACATGAGAATTTTTATATGAAATTTGATTTTAATTTCCGTGCCCTATTCTTGGCTTCAAAATTCTTTGCGGCATTCCTGTTTATATCGATATGGAGCCCCTCCTTTAAAGTAATACTCTACAGCTCTGGCTGTTGCAGATTTTATCATTGTGAATGGCACCTATAGAGTTGACAGTTGATTTTGCCAAAAGTACTGTCAACTACTATAAACTGGCAGATCTGGCAAAATCTACAAAAGCATCAACATACATTTTATTGAAATAAAAATAAACTTATTATAACGTTTTGGAAAACCAACCTGTTTTTATTTCACCGATTAACTAACTAAACAACAAGTAAGTGCTCAGTCCATTTACTTTTCCCTCAAAATTATTTGTTTAATAAATAATTTTGGTGTCTTCCCTTTCAATCCCGTTGAAAGAAAGAGCAATAACAATTTATAGGTAACAGCCAGACATTTTTTTAACCTTAAAATAGTTTGAATTTAGTCTTCAGAAAAATTTAAATACTATGTATCAGTGGTGGGCGCGAAAATATCTTGAAAAGCCAAATTTTGAAATTAACCGATCTATCCAGGACCGCAATATATAATTTTGGTAAAAATACCCGTTTAAAACATTTAATTTATTGATAAAAATTTTACATACTTATATTATTTAGCCGGCCTGTCAGCCAGCCAGACGGACGGACATCGTTAAATCAACTCAGAAAGTGATCCTGAGTCGATTTGTATGCTTTAAGGTGGGTGTTGGTATATTCTTTCTGTACGTTACAATATATAAATATATGTAGATTAGTAGGTCTGTAGGAATGGTTATTTTTTATCGATTTTTTAACGCTTTAATATTTTTTTAATAGTTTTTTTGTTTTTTTTATTTATATAAAATTTTGTGTACAAATTTAAGTAGGTATTAATTTCATAGGTAGTTACAGCTGATTAAAAATAAGTAGGGCACTAATAGCGCTCAAGGAATAGTTTAGATTTTATTATTTGGCCATATTTTAAAGTTTGCTGTAAAGTGTCTTCTAAGATTTTTCTTTTTCGGAAGTGCCATTCATATTTTTTGGTCCCTGGAACTGTCCTGTATTGAAATATAATTTTTATTTTCACTCCCATCGAAAAATATAGCTCTTTTTTTAATTATACAAAAAAAAAAAAAAAAAAAAAAAAAATTTCATACACTTGCAAGAAAGTATGTTGGATTTGCCAATTGTTATTTTGTTTTCTTCATCGAATTCTATTTTTATTCGAATTCCTTCGAAAATTTGTACCATCAAAAAGATGGGGGCTATTTTGAATTTGTCATACCGTGTGTAACATGTCAAAAAAATCACTTAAACCCCATAAAGGTTATATTTTCTGGGTCCTGGTTAGATTCTGAGTCGATCTAACTATGTCCGTCCGTCTGTCTGTCTGTTAAAAGCAGGATAGGGCTCGAACGGGACAACCTAGGGAGACGAAATTTGGCTCAAATATTTATCTTATATAAGGTTTGTTTGGTATTGAAAAAAAGTTATGGGCAAAATATTAGAAACACAGTGTGTCCGTTGTAGCTTCATTTAATACTTTTCTGCTGATATCTCTTCAACAAAAGCATGTACGACAGCGAAATTTTGTACAGATATTTCGATTGTCGCACATTGGGGTAAAAAGGGTCGAAAATGGCGCTTAAATTAGGGATAGGTGATATCAGTATTATAACGATCACGTTTTATTTTTTTTATTGATTATTAGTTAAACAAATTCAGTTTTAGAGTTTTAAGATTTTTTTAGCATAACGGTAATGTCTGCCCGTCCATCTATACATTAGAGTTAAATGGGTCGAAAATGACGCTTAATTCATGAAAAAGGGATATCCAAATTTTGATGATAACTTTCTATTTTTTTTTATTTATTAGTTAGTAAACAAATGCATTTTTAGAATTCTAAAATATTTTTTGGCTGCGTGGCATATACATTATGCGTCCGTCTGTCTATACATTATGGTTAAATGTGTCGAAAATTCCACTTAATTCAGAGAAAGGTGATATCAAAATTTTAATAATTTCATTTGGTTTTCATATTAATCAAAAAGTAGAAAAAAAAAAAAATTTTTTTTCGAATTTTGAAATTTTTTTGAAAGAATTTTAATGTCCGTCCATCTGTCTGTCTGTTTGTTAATTTTTGCAAACTTTCCAATTCAAAATCGTTTAACTCTTGACTCAATATACATAATGACTAAAAATGTCCTTTGTTCGATAAATAATTGTAGTTTTTAACCAACTACATAAAATAATAAAATCGGTTGAAAATATTTGGCTATATATGGAAAAATCTTAACCAAAATCTTGTAAAATTTAGATTTTTTAAATTTTAAATGTATATAACTCGAAAAATATATAAGATAAGTAGTACATGCAATCATGTTTTCTAAAGCATTTATCAAGGACTTTAAGGTGATTTAAAAATTTTCTAAATCGTGCAAGGAATAAAAATTCGCTAGTGGTTAATCATTTTCCATGACACTAGTACTCTATTTTGAACCCCTATAGTTAAGCTTCTGATGCGAATATTGGATCCCGCTTCTAAACTCAAAATGCTACTGTCCTCTGCTACAAAATGATATTTTTTTAACCTGAAAATTATAAGAGATAAATAGCACATGAAATTATGCTTTTCATAAGACTTGTCGGACACAGAAAAAATTCACCAATTAACAAATATGTTAGAAAATAATTCATTCAATTAAAAACTTGTTTAAATTTGCACCTCTCACAAAAATGATTATATCAATTACTAAAAACTGTAAAAAATACAAAACAGAAAAAAATTCCCAATTAATAAATTAATTAAATCAATCAAGTAGTTGATTGTATGAATTAAAAATGTATAAAGGATATAAAAGTATAGTTAAATTTTATTTTTATTTTATTTTTGCTTGAATAAATTTATTAAATTTCGATGCAAAATGAAACAACTATGTTAATTGAAAAAAAGAGCGTAATAATTTTTTCTGTGGATAAGTAACAAACATTTAGCAAGCGGTTAAAATTTTTCTATGTCACAGGTACCCTTTTTTGAGCTTCAATACTCTGCTTCTGAGGGGGTGTGTGGGGCCTCCTTCTAAACTTAAAATTCTAAACTCCTCAGTAATATCTCTGGGAGATTTTATATTAAACCAACTAGCAGATTAGAGATTTTATATTTATTTTTACGTTTATTTCGAATTTTTTATTATTAAATATATTTTGTTTCTTTGATACAAGACTTTTAAAATTATTTTTTCGTGCACATACTTTGGTGTTTACCAAAGAAAACTTAAAATGTTCTTTAATGAAATTCTAACGTAAAACCACAATATAATCATTATTCGTATACAGTCTAAACGCAAATAAGAAAATATTTAAGCCAAATATGTGCTGAAATAGTTTTAACTATTTTCGTTTAGTTTAGTGATATTACAGTAGAAATATGCCAACAATAAAAACAGTTGCGTACCAAGATGTATTGGTTAATAAATATTTGAATGTGTAATTATGGCAGGCGCGGATCCAGGGCAAGCGTTTAGGGGGGGAAATTTTTTTGAGATTTTTTTGTTATCGTCACTGAAAAAAATATGTTTCCATATACATATAATCTTTGAACAATGAACTTTCAGTTACTTATTATTATTAATTTTGTTCGCTATTTCACTACATTATTTAATTTTATTTTTTAAATTACAAACAAAAATACCCAATTATAATTCTTAGCATACAGATCTTTCAGGGAATATTGAATGGATTTGAATTACTAAAGGTGTATTTTTAATATACTATTATCCTCTAAATAATTTAAAATAAAATAAATTTCTTTAGAATACATCACCTGAAAAATACGAAAAGTTAAGCTATGTAGGTCTAAATAGTATATCAAGCACTCTACACTATCTCTTCGCTATATGACAAATTCTTAAAATTACTTTTTTCACTTAAATCGATCTAATTCTGTTCTTTAATATTTAAATCTTATTGATGTAAAATTTTTAAGCTAATCTAATAAAAGGAGCCTGTGCAGAAAATCAATTTTTTTTTTTGATCTTTTTCTTTAAGACAAATCAAATGTATTTCTGTCAAAAGTTTAAATGCTATTTTGTCAATCTTTAAAATTGTTTAAAAACTCAAAATGATATTAAAAACATTAAAAATTTTATCAACACATTTTTCATGCATTTTAGGCAAATAAAATTTAATAAGTTCTACAGTTTTTGTCCAATTAAAAAAAAAAAAAAAAACTAAATCTTGTTATGCTTACATCAAAAATGTTTCAAAAATGATTGCATAATTTTATAGCATTTTGTAGAAAAAATTGTGATAAATTGCATTGGAGTTTTTTAAGCATAACTCAAAACTTTGAGGGGTATTGGACATTTCTAAAACTTATTGATGATGCTATTTATGTCATTTCTCAATGGATTTTTCACTGTAGCAGAGTGTATTTTAAAAATAATTTCTGAATGTGAATATTGTTCACACATGTGTGCAGACAAAAAGTCCTATGTTTTTCAACAACTTCTCAAGAACACAAAAAAACAATTTATTTTTTGTATGAAAGCCATATAAAATTAGAAAAAAAAAATAGTTAAAAAAAAAACTATTTTCCAAATTATAGCCACAAAAAGTTTTTTAAGCCAATATTTATGTTTTGGCAAAAAAATAAGTAAAATTAAAATGTTTTTGTTTTTTTCAAAATGTATGGGAATTATGAGAACCTTTTTTTAAAATAAAATTTTGAATATAAAAATGGCTTAAATATTATTAAAAAATGTAAATTAACATAAATAACAATTCAAATTTTCATTATTTGTCGTTTTATTTTACAATTAATCGAATTATTTTCACCTACATATTTTTAAGTGAAAAGAATTCGATTATTTTTGTTCGTGAAATGTGAAATCGTTCGTTTTAACATTTATTTTTGTGAAATTGAAAACCAAAACACATATATGTATGTGTTTTGGATTTGGTTTCAAAATACATCCCAGCAAAAAAACGATCAAGAGCTTCCAAAAAAGAACATTTTTACCACTTCAAAAGTAGAACACAGTGCATATTTTAAACTTTTTTGGAAGTTCTTAATAATTACTTCCAAAAAAGTGAAAATAAATGAAATTTTAGCTGGAAAAAGGCTAATAATTTCTAAAAAAATTAAATTTTTATAAATTTTAATGCATTTTTATTATCTTTTAATAAGACTAAAACTGAATTTTTGTAAAAAATTTCATAAACATAGTTTTAAAGGAAGTACTTCAAAAGAAATGAATAAGAAGCATAAAAGAAGAACATCCTACCAATGACAACCATGGGTTAAAAAAAGAACTTCTGCAGCTCTTTTGCACCATTAAGTACTTCCTTCCAATGCCAACAAAATGTTAAATACATGACTTTTTTCAGCTCTTTTTCAGTTCCTTTTTTGCTGGGATTTAATAGATTCTGATTTATAAAACAAAAAATATTTTTCACAAAGCTGAAATTTTTAAGTAAAATATTAAAATAATTGTTAATGTAATTTCAATATATTTGATAAAACTATTTATTTTAAAAAATGTAAAATTTTAATCGTTCACACAATTTAAGCTTAAATTTAATAAAATGCTGAAAAAACAAATAAAATTACAAAACTATTACCCATTGGGAAAATTGAAAAACGTGTTGTAAAAATTCATTAATATTTTTTGTTGTAATTTAAAACTTTTTTTAAAGTAACTTCAAAACTTGCATTTCATACATCTTTTATTATTTATTTATTTACATTCAAATTTTCAAAGGAATATTCTGAACATAGTTTAGACCACCATAGACTATATTGAAGATAAATTGATGCTGCCTTCTTTTACTTTGAATAAATAATTTTTTCCAAAAGAATTTTTAACTTTTCTTTTCCTATTTTAATTTTTTTCTTCTTTTTTTTTAATTTTTCTTAGTTGAAAAATTCATTTTGTGGGGGAAATTTCCTTTTTTCCTCCCCCGTGGATCCGCGCCTGAATTATGGCGTATACATACGTGATATTTTTTTAGTTTTAATTTTTATATTACTTATACGTAGTTAAATTTAAATTTGTTAAATATGCACTTTTATTTTAATTTATATTTCCAAAATTAGAAATCTGAAAATTTCATCAAATTGTTTAATTAAATTCTGTTTATAGTAGTATAAAAGTTTATATTTTCAATTAGCTGCTACATTAAACTTATGATTTTTTTTTTTTGCTATAAATCCACTTGAGTTTATTGTTTTGCTTCCCTGAGGGAAATTTATATCAATTGGTGCAATAGTTGAGCACTGGTCATCATCAAAGTTCCAGATAAGAATCTGCTCCTAGTTGGTTAAAAATTATAATTTTCTACGTCTTAGGTCTATATCAGTTAAAGTTAAAGTTATAGATCCGATTATAATGTGTTAAAACTAGAACTGGTCCCTGTCACTTAGGATCTAGTCCCGTGACATGTTTTTTGTTATTTCTTTTACCTCTAGGTTTATTTCTTATATAATAGTAAACAGTAAAATATAAATTAAAATTACAATATTATTAATACCATTTGATATTTAAAGTCATCTTTCCTTATTCCTTTAATTCATTATGCCAAAAATTCCTTACCCAAAATATTCAAAATTAAATTTTATAAAAAAATTCTTTGAAAACCTAAAAATTTTGTTAATAAATTTCATTTAAATTCAATTAAAATTTTCTAGCACATTATTTCCTGTATCTTTTTTACGCTCTTGTTTTTTTTTTTTATTATTATTTTTTGGTTGCTCACAAACTAATAAAAATGTTTATAAAACAAAATTTTCCCAACACGAAAACAAAACCACAAAAACCACAATGCACAATAAATTATAAATTTTTTAAAATTCACAAACAATTTTTTGTTTTGTTTCTATTATTTTTTCTTTCTTTTTAATGTCCTTAACCTTTTTTGTTTGGCAAAAATTGTAGGAAAAACTATTAAAACAGCAGCTTTACAATGACACTGTTAGGCTCATACTTCTTATCATTAAAATGGAAAATTTCACCTTTTACAACTATTTAGCATATTTTTGCCTGCGAAACTTCTATGTTTAAGAATATTTTTTGGTATTTTTTTTTTCCTTCGTATCTGCTAGATAAAGAGTTTCCAGTAAAGAAAATAAAGTTAAAAATTTTACATGTCTTTGGTGGCAAAAAAAAAAAAGTAGAAGAAAGTTTTGCTTAATTGAATATTTTACTTAAGTACCAGGACGACATTTGTTAGGTTTTTCTTTTGGTGTGTTTTTTATATATTATTTTTCAAATGAAAACTATATACTATGTGAAAATTTTATTAAGTATTTAGATAACCCAGTAAAAATTTAATTAGTGGAATGTTAACATGGCATTACAAATTAGGCAAAGTTAAAATTATTGACAGAGTAGATGGATCTTCACAACCTCGCGTACGTGATGAAACCTAATGTCGATATGTTTCGTCCTTTTATGAAGGACTGGGTTTGTTGCAAGTTTTTCGGCACCTTGATTTATCAATATTTAAAACAAACGTTTCTCCAGAAGTGTAACCAATTTCTATTAAAAGTTTTCTCAAAAATATTGCTTCCTTCGCCGCATCGGACATGACCATATACTCGGCCTCGGTGCTACTCAAAGCCACACACAATTGTTTCCTGGACTCCCAGGAAAAATATATACCCCGTGTATGACCTACGATTAAGGGCATTACCAACCCAATCTGCGTCCACGAAACCTTGCATAGATTTTTCACTCTCTCGATACATAATTTTCTTGTCAATTGTTCCTTTAAGATATCTTAAGATACGCTTAGTCGCCTTCATGTGTTCATCATGAGGATCCGAATTACGTTGCGAAAGTTTCGACACAGAATGAAGTATGTCCGGTCTCGTTGTTATGGCTAAATACATTAATGCGCCAATTATGGACTGATATTCATATTGGTTTATTTGCATGCAATCGTTCTTGGTACAAGTCTTCTGATGGTTCACATCGAGTGGAGTCGCTATTGGCTTGCAATATTCCTGTATCACCTTGTCGTTCAATTTCTATTCCAAGATAGTGATGTAAAGGTCCTTTGTCAGTAACAGGAAAGCTTCTTGCCAATAATTCTTTCACCTTTACCACTCCAGTTTCTTCCTTGCAGCCAATTATGAGATCATCAACATAATGTGTGACTAACACCAATTGTTCATCTAACGAGGCCATATATAAACATGGTTAATATTTACTTCGTTCAAAATCAACCAACTTATCATACCATTCCTTACTAAAACTGCTTAAGACCGTATATTGCTTTATGCAACTTGAGCACTATATCAAATTTTACAAATTCAAATTTTACAAATCTACAAATTTCTCAGGATGACGCATATAGATTTCGTGGTGTATTTCACTATTCAGATAGGCTGAGCTAATATCGATTTGATGCAGATACATTTTCCAATTGACCGCTAATGCCAGCACCAAACGTATTGTTGAATATCTTATCATGGCCGAGAAAGTTTCGTTGTAGTCAACACCGAACTTCTGACTACATCTTTTAGCAACAATTCTGGCTTTAAAATGCTCTATTTGACCATGCTCATTTCTTTTTATTGCAAATACCCACTTGGAATTTATTGCCTTAGCTCCGGAAGGCAAATCAACCAACGACTATGAACCATTTTTATTGAGGGACGACATTTCTGAACGCATTGCTTCGTACCATGCATTCTTGTTTGAGCTATTCATTGCTTCCTCTACTGTTGTTGGTATATTCTCATTCACCATATTATTCAATAATTGTTGCTTTCGTGATCTACCTCGCTTGCCCGTTCTAAAAATTCTTGGTCTGCCACGATTTGTAGTAGTAATCTCCTTCTGGTTTTTGATTTAATTTTCTGATTCAACTTCTTCGGCAGTCTCGAAACCAGCAAATTCGGCAACGCTTTTAGAATCCGTACTTTCATCAGTTAAACTATCGGAAATAATATCGTTAGTTGATGTAGGTTCTATAACATTTACTTCTTGTGGTGTTTCAACACTTATACTTAAATAATCGCCATCATTTTGTTTGAATTGATCATCTGCCTTGTTCTTATCAATGGAATTCTCTTCAAAAATAACATCCGACGATCAATTATTTTCTGGTTTCTCTCATCAAATAAGCGATATGCTTTAGCGACCTTAGATGACAAAACTTTGCCCTTTGGCCTCGAATTTATTTGTGCCGGATTTGTCAAATGATACTATATACGATACAAATGTCCTCAAGTGATGAACGTTGTGTTTTCTACCCAACCATACTTCATATGGTGTCTTATCACCTAATATTTTAGTCGGACATCTATTACGTAAATACACAGAATCGAAATTTTTTGGAAATAAATCTGTAACTTCTGATCGACTGCTTGGATTTGCTTGAAATTTTGTGCAGGTTTAGCAGAGAAGCGCACAATGGTAAATTTGGAAGGGGGACCGAACAGGCACATCAGGGACGGAGTTAAAGGGGCTCAAATTTGAATACCTCTGACTTACAATTTTTTTAATCGCTTGCCAAATTTTTGTTTCTCGTTCGATTTCAAATATTTTTGTACATTATTGTAAGCACTAAAAAAACCTGCTCTGCCCAATTTATCTCTTATAGTTTTTGAGTTATTTGCGTTTGAATTTTTAAGTACCTCATTTTTTCATGTTCTTGGTCCAGTTTTTTTAATATATATCCTAGTATTTCCCACCGATTTTACTTGTTTTTTTCTTTAGATAATTAGAGAAAATTATCTATTGAATAAAGAAAATTTTAAGTCGATATCTTTATCGAGTCCAAAAATAAACGATTTTGAATTTGAAAATTGCAAAAATTACGACTTTTTGTGTGTTTTTTGGCCGAAAAAGTATCTACACTCTTTTTTCTCTAAAATAAAATTTTCTTTAACAACATATAATAATTTTATACTTTTCTGAAAGGTATCTCCACGGAAAAAACTTTAACATAAAAAGCAAGCCCAATAATTCAAATGGTCAAGGTACACACTCTCCCGAATTCGACCCATCTTATATGAAAGTTTTGATTTTAGTCTATATTTTCTAAAATCTCAAAGCACGAATCCGCAAACGGAATGCAGTTTATGAATTTATAATATGTTGTTAAAATTTTTCAATTAAAATCTACAGGACTTCGGAAAGATGTGGATTTTATAGCCGAAAATGTGAAAAAACCCATTTTTGGGATTTTCGGCAGTTTTTTGGGAATTGTGGGATTCCTTTTATAAAAATCTTAAAGCTTTTTCACCTTCTCATTCTTTTTAATAAAGGTTACATTCTGCGAAAATTTCGTTAAGCTATATTTAATAACAAAGATTTTATTACAGATAAAATATTTATAGTTTCTCAAAAAAACACTTTTTTACAAAAATATTATTTTAATTGCAAAAATTAAAAAAAGTATAAACTCGATTTTTTTTCATCTAAATTTCATTGCTTAGCTGACATAATTCTTAGTTATACAGAAAAAGATTGAAATCAATATCTTTTACAGAACCGAAACGATGCCACTTTAAAGTTTATTAAGTCACGGAAAATTCCATATATTAAGATTTACTGATTTCAATCCTTATTATTTTCACACATAATCAAAAAATTGCTCCAAAATATCTTAAGTTTAAGAGATCATAAAATCGAAATTCGAAATAACTTTGCAGAACCCTTTGGTGACTTGACTAATCTGATGGCATACTATCATCTCGCATTGAAACAACATTTAATTGTTAACTGGGTTACTTTCTTTACATGTAAAATTCATGAAAACTTTCCATTTATAACCTTTTTCTCTTTTTTTCTTCTCGATATAACATTTTAATTTAAAACGCTTTTGTTAGGTTTTTCTACGTACTTAAAGGCAGCAAAAGAAGAAAAACTTTTATATATAAATGTGTATGTTGTCTGTCTCTGTGTTTGGATGATTTTTTTTTTACTAACTAAGAAATAATTTACACATTTGCATCTTTCACTTAAAAACAACAACAACGTAATTTACAACAACAGAAAGAATACGTTAAAAACTTAACTTTTGTGGTAGTTATAGTGATAAAGGTTACTTATATATGTACACACAGCTTGGCAGTTAGTCTGTCTGGCTGGCTTAAGTTTGTTTCCGGTTTTTGTCTCCGCCAAAATTAAAGGTGTTGCCATTGTAGAATTAAATAAATTAATGTTGTTTTTTTTTTCTCCCACATTCTTTTGTTTCGAGTGAGTATGTGTAAGTTCTTTAGTTAGAGACTAACTAAATAACAAAACTTTCTAACCGCTTATTTAATGTGTTTTTTCCGTACGCTAGTTTTTAAGTCTTCATACTCTAGTGGAAATAAAACTTAATTTTCATAGTATGATTCTAGCAAACAACTGCTAGCTATTATTAGTAAAGAATGAATAGAAGTAAAAGTTTTGTTTTGCTTTGTTGGTTAGTTTATTGTTGCATATAATTAGGCGTTGCACTAACACCATCATCACCAGCAAACCTCATTGCTGTCATCATCATTGGCACCGTTACCCTTAACCCTTGTCATGACAGTTTGTGGTTTGTCATTAGAAAATTCAGTAGACATTCTAAGGTGGATGTTTTTGTTCTCAAGTTGTCTTTTTTACTTTAACACTTCTGTTGTTGTTGTTTTTTTAACTCTGGTAATTGTTTTGCCTTTTTTGTTTTAACAATATTTCAATTATTTGTATAAACAAAAAGTATTTATATTTTGTGAAATAAATATAAAAATAGTTTTAATAAAATTTTTTTTTTTTTTTTCTGGGATGAGTAAGTATGTGATCGTTAAGAGTTTGTGATCGCTGTCATTAATCATTTGAATTAGTGTCATCACTCTGTTTGTCTTTATTTATTGTTAGTTTTTTTTTTTTTTTTTTATAATTTTAAATGAAATATAAGTTTAAAATCTCGAAGTTTATTTTTTATGGTTAATGTTTGACTTTGGTAGTGGCTTTTATTGGCTTAAATTGATATCTTCAATCTATGATGTAATAAATAATATACGAAGTTAAATTAGATTTCCGGCATTTATGACTTGTTTAACCAATTAATTTTGCAATGATTTGATGTAACATTGTTTTGGGCAAAAATTTTAATTTATTTATTTCTTTTGCGCAAAGATTATCATTATTAAATAATGAATGAATTTATTGGGTAAAATTCATAAGAAATTTAAAATAAAATAATGGATAAATTATGCAGAAATTAAGAGAAATTACATATGATTTGATAGGAGACAAAGGCTAAAGAAAAAACAAGAAATGAATTGAACTGAAAATGTATTGATTTTAATATAGTTTTTCATAGGAAAGAAGTACTTAGTACTAAAGAAGTGCTAAAAAAACCATTTTAACCTAAGATTGATTATTAGTGATTTGAAGTTCAATTCTTAAAACTGTTTTATATAATTTATTAATAAATTTTAATTTTATTAATAAATATGGTAAAATTGTAATTTGCATAGAAATAATTATATTAACTTTTTTCGTACTAAAAATACATTTGTTTTCGATTTTTTTGAAGTAATTACTAATAACTTCCAAAAGAGAGCTATTTTTTTTTTTTGCTTAGTAACTATTAGAGAAAACTGAACATTTATTGCACTCTACAGAAAAGTATTTAATGTCTCATATATTTATTATGAACCCAGGGAATACTTAAGAATACTTAATATTACCAATATTATATATGTATTTTATATTTGAAATTTAAAACAAAAACAAGTAAAATATTTTATTCTTAGAGTTAATATTAACATTTATACTTTAAGACAGCATATTTTTAAAGTTAAAAGATAAAATTATGATACAAATTCACAAAGCTATTACGTTTATAATAGTAAACTACACATATATATTTTCCATGTAATTTTAAACTACTACTTTGGTAGTATTAAATAATGTCCGTCAATATGACTGGCGCAAAACAATACAGTGAAAGCTCCCATAGGCGGACAGCGATCGTCATGATGATTTCGTCCGTTATCGGGAGATGTCCGTCTATGGGATATGGTACATAATTTTTTTTACAAGGGGTAATTCAGTACTATATCTTTTTATTTCAAGAATGATTGTAATGAATTAACTTATAGATCATATTCTTATTTATACACTGAAAAAAGTAATTTCAATGAATGAAGTACATTAAATGAAATTCATTAATTTTTTTAAAAAAATTATTAACTTAATGTAGAAATTCATTGCTTCAATGAAAATATTCAATGAAATTATTAACGCTATTATGAACATTACATTGAAACCATTCATTAAATTTACTTCTTATTACAAAAGGTAAATTAGTTAATTGATTTAATGTATTAGTTCATTGAATTAATTTATTCAATGTACTAATACATTGATTTAATTAAGAAGAAGCATTACACAATGAACATAAGCATTGAACCAATGATAAATTTCATTAAATTATATTAAAATAAATGATTTCTAACGGGAAATAAAGTAAACTGAAAACAAATACAACTCAGTTTTCTTTTATCTTTTAACAAGAAATGACGCGTTTTAAACAAAAGCAAAAAGTAAAAAAATGAGTGTTATATTAAAAACGAAAATAATTAAAAACTAAATAAGATAAATCGAATTATTAATATACATAAATATAATTTATTCGCAAAGGAGAAGTCGAGCAGCATAATTGAATACACCAAATTAAATTAATTACCCAAAAGAAGGAATTTGGAGACTTGCCTTCATAACACGTAAGTTTAATAATGTTTATGATTTTTAATATTACATTTCATTTATATTTATGTAGATAAAAGCACTAAGATGCAGAAGAATGTGTTATTAGCCTTAAATACCAGGGTTTCAAAAAATATTGCGATTTCAAAATCAAGAGGATTCGATTCGTAAGTATACATAAATATATGAAATATTTTAATTGAATTCTTAATAAAAATATATTACAGACTAATCAAGATTTGAATGCTACATCTGGTGATCGTCAAAATAAGGAAATTTCTATAGACCAAAAAGATTTAAAGGTAACTAGTTTATTTTAAGCAATTGAATGAATTTTTAAAATTTTATTTATAAACTTTCTTTGTTAAGGATAATGCTGTAGTTATATTAATGTGGCATCTAAATGGATATTCCATACCATCATTGAGCAATATAGAGGACAACAGGAATTACTACATTATTATAAATGACAAAGCAAACACGATAACATCTACAACGTGCATTTTTTTTATTTAAATTTTTTAGTGAAATGTAATAATTTTATTTTTATATTTATATTTAATTTTTGCTTATATTAACTCAATATCATATAATTTAATCATTTAATATAAAATAAAATAGAAACAAGAAATACAGAACACGCCTATTATTATAATACATTTTTAATATGAGTTTATTGAAACCAATGTACTGTTCACTGAAATTATTTATTTTATTTAATGAATGATTCAATGTAAGAATAAATTTAATCAATGAACTTGTACATTGAATTATAATATTAATGTATGACAATTCATTGTTTCAATGAACCTGTACATAGGGTCAAAATTATTGCACAAATTCATTGTAACAATGAACTTTTTAATTGTATTTATGTACCTTTTTGGTTCAGTGTACATATGTATCGTCAACTAAAATGCAAAAGGCCGTAACCACTTAAAAATGTTGGTTTTATTTACTGGATTATAATGTACTGACGCAAACTACATTTATACAAAAAATTTTATGCTCATATCTTCAAAAATCGTAACATTAACTTCATAAAATGTGTTCCATTTAAGAAAAAGTGTTTTATGATTTATATATTTTTGCATTAAGTTAACGTTTGAAAAATTTTACTTAAGCTCAATTTTAAAGCAAAAACACTAAAAATTGTGTTTTTTTTTCTGCGGAAAATGACGTTTTGCATTTTCTTTTAGACATTATTTGCAATAAATTATGATTTCATGAAATTTATTTTATCGAATTTATGGCTACAGTTCGTTTTTCTCCGTTTTAATTTTTCGTACGCGAAAAAAAAAAATCATCTCTTAATTGGCTAAGGGTCAGACTTCTTTCAACAGCATTTTTTCTAACGATTTTTCCACGAAATATTAAAAATTAAAAGCATATTGAGGATAAGTTTAACAACAAAGTCATCTACATATGTTGGCATTTAAGAAGATCAGTATTAACTTGGGAAAATTATGTTGGTGGCCTGGCCTCGATGTTAAGCAGCACCCAATTACTTTTTTTATATGACTGATGACAATGTCGCTCCGCACAACAAGAGCAGAATTTCCATGCCCTTTGTTCAAAAAAGTTGTCAATATTTTCAGGAATCTTCCGAAATTGTGTTGTACGAAAAATCATGGAACCATCATTGAGACTGTCTTTAGGACATAGATAACTGGGACAGCATCTATTTTTAGGGATCAAGTTTTCGTTTTCTTTTTTCTAGTATGAAGAATTTTTAATGAAGTGTAAAAGTCAAAATTAAATTAAAAGAAATTAAAAAAAGATTCGGAATGTATGTATGTATGTATGTATGTATGTATGTATGTATGTATGTATGTATGTATGTATGTATGTATGTATGTATGTATGTATGTATGTATGTATGTATGTATGTATGTATGTATGTATGTATGTATGTATGTATGTATGTATGTATGTATGTATGTATGTATGTATGTATGTATGTATGTATGTATGTATGTATGTATGTATGTATGTATGTATGTATGTATGTATGTATGTATGTATGTATGTATGTATGTATGTATGTATGTATGTATGTATGTATGTATGTATGTATGTATGTATGTATGTATGTATGTATGTATGTATGTATGTATGTATGTATGTATGTATGTATGTATGTATGTATGTATGTATGTATGTATGTATGTATGTATGTATGTATGTATGTATGTATGTATGTATGTATGTATGTATGTATGTATGTATGTATGTATGTATGTATGTATGTATGTATGTATGTATGTATGTATGTATGTATGTATGTATGTATGTATGTATGTATGTATGTATGTATGTATGTATGTATGTATGTATGTATGTATGTATGTATGTATGTATGTATGTATGTATGTATGTATGTATGTATGTATGTATGTATGTATGTATGTATGTATGTATGTATGTATGTATGTATGTATGTATGTATGTATGTATGTATGTATGTATGTATGTATGTATGTATGTATGTATGTATGTATGTATGTATGTATGTATGTATGTATGTATGTATGTATGTATGTATGTATGTATGTATGTATGTATGTATGTATGTATGTATGTATGTATGTATGTATGTATGTATGTATGTATGTATGTATGTATGTATGTATGTATGTATGTATGTATGTATGTATGTATGTATGTATGTATGTATGTATGTATGTATGTATGTATGTATGTATGTATGTATGTATGTATGTATGTATGTATTTATAACAAACTGACTGCATATACAAACAATAACAAGAACTGCTGTTGCTAACTAAACTACTTGCCCATAAAAAAGAAACAACAACAATGCTTAATAAAAACATTTTTCTGTGTATTTATATTATAAACAATTATTTTAGTTTTTGGCCCATAACTCCGTTGTTTATGAACGAATTTGGATGCTGTAAAAAACCTAAACTTTATAAAAATATTTATGACCAACTTGATCAAAAGCGAAAGCCGTAGCTTATGTAGGAGCTTCAAAAAGTCATAAAATGCGTTTTGGCCGATATCTGGAATATAGTGGACCGATTATTTTTTTTTTTTTCATCAGAAAAATTTTAAGAAAAGTTTTGAATTTTTCGTGCAAAAACGAAGTCGCTATCTTTTATAGGAGCCGAGAAAAGCCGACAGCAAATACGATTTTTTGGGGGTATCTTCGGTTTTTTGCTGATGTCTCAGTTATTTATCAACCGATTTTACTCATTTTTATTAGCGATTTTCTAAGGAATATTTCTAATAATTTGATATATAAAACATATATATCCGATAACTGGGGCTTTCTAAAAACTGATTTCAACAGACAGATGGACAGACGGACATTTTTATATCGACTCCCCTATCAATAAGGATCCAGAATATATATACTTTTTGGGGTCTTAGACGAATATTGTAGAAATTACAAACGGAATGACAAACTTATATATACCCTTTACACTTGTGGTGAAGGGTATAAAAACTAGTTTTTGCTCAAAACCAGTAAAAAGTTAACTAAAAGACGAACTATTTAATATCAAAAAATTTAAGTAAATATGAAATATGAATGCAATCACAGACAACGCATCTTATTATACAATATTTGATATTTTCTTTTACCGTTTACGATTTTTGTCCGCCTACGAGAGATGTTTTCTCTAAAAACAGGTGTCCGGGTCCGCGGAGATTAATTTATTCTAAAATTGCCACCTAAACCATGGGACTTAAAAAATTTTCCCCTTACCGGAGGTGTCCGCCTATGAGAGATGTCCGTTAAGGGAGCTTTTACTGTATTTACTTATCCCCAAGCTACATCAGCAGGTATCTGTAAATAAAGTTTTAAAATTCTTGAGTCTATAGTGAAGATCTGATCCCATTGTTATACCCCAATACAGGTTTGCAGCCATCTATACTAAATTGACTGCATCGCTGCTGCACCAAACCATCCTGTACCTGTAAGGAAAGAAAATAGTGAGTTTAACTTCTGTGTGCCTAAGTCACCGTAATTGAGAGTAGGAGAGCCTAGTGTAGCAGTCCTTAGCTCTGATAATGCCTGACAATCGCATAGCAGATAAAAGGTTACAGAAGTCATAGTAAGGAAGACCCATCCTTTGCGCATGAGTCTCTAGGATGTAATGGCCAGTAATTACTGACACTAGCAGTCTCACTTGTGTTCTGGAGAACGAAAGTGATTTGGACCTTTGCCCAACATAAGTGAGCCAGATAGTACCTGCAATTCGACAAGTGGGTTCATTCTCCCATCGATGATCGATAGACTCATCACTAAGAGTTAATGGCAGTAGCGTCCCAGCACAATTACTGTGTCCAGGAACCCAGATTAGCTTAACATTGGAAAGTCTCGCTATCTCGTTGAGAGATAGCCGGCATTCAGTTGCTAACAAAGATGTCATATAGACACCCGCAATAGATCTAATGGCAGCTTTGCTGTCAGTAAAAATATAGATATCTCTCGATATTTTATGATAATTCAGCCAGTCTGCTTCCTTTTTTATGGCAGATATTTCCGCCTGAAGCACACTGTATGCATCTGGTTGATGTGAGAATGGCCATCGACCTGAGAACCTTCACAAAGATCTTACGATGGATGTCTTTACCCATCGCTTCCCACCAGACTATAGCACCATATAATAGTATAAGTTTAATCACTGCATCGAAGATCCACTTCATACCCCTTGTATTTATTTCCCAAGTAGTACCTATGGGTTTTCTGCAGGTATAAAAGGCCGTAATGGCCTTATCAGCCCTAGCCTGGATATTTGATCCCCAAGATAGTTTCCTATCAAGAATAATACCCAGATATTTTTCCCTGATACCATTCAGTTTAGGAGGAGTAAATTCAGTAGTCTTATACCTCCTAGTAAAGAGCATAAACTCCGTTTTACCTGGATTGACCCCAAGTCCACATGTAAAGCTCCATTCACTAAGAGTACATAGCGCATTTTCCAGGCAATGAGAGATGGTGTCCAGGTGTTTCCCGGGTACAGCTAGTGCGACGTCGTCCACATCGGCGACTGTCTTAATTCTCGTATTATCAAGTTTTTATAATTGACATTAACACGGTAATATTCCATAAGATTGGTGAGAGAACACCACATTGAGTAGTACGTCTGTTGGCCATCCTAGAAACCTTGGTCTGGCCGATCTCAGCACAAATGTGCCTGTTCCTAAGTAATTTGCCTATTAAACTACAAGTATTACTATCGATACCCAGATCACGATAGATTCAGGTTCAACGTTATTAAAAGTCAATCGACCATCGAAGTCTATGTTCATCGATGATGACAGAGATTTTATTCGAGGGTTGATCATATATGGTTAACTGCTCCGTCGGAGCAGTGTCCCGACTACCGGGAAAGTAAGTGTCGAATAACACCTCCTTGCTATTCAAGGTCCAGTTCCCACATGGTTTCTGAATGTAACTGGGAAGAACTGGTGATGTTGCTAGAATCTTACGTAGTCGGTTCGTCTCCGAAGAAGATTCTACCTTACTGCAGAAGCTTCTCCAGGCTTTCGTTTTCGCATTTCTTATCAAATTCTTGAATTCTTGAAGCTTTATAAGCAGACCATCCACCCGATCTCTTGGCCTTATTGAACAGAGATACAATCCTAGATTGTGCTATATTAGGGTTCCACCATTGAGATTTAGCCCTACTACCTTTACAAATGGCCGGAGGACAGGCCAGAAGAGTGGCAGACCGTAACGATTCAGTAAGAGTATTAAGTGCAGATTCAATATCTCTGGTGCATGAAATCACCGGAGTGTTATTAAGAGAGGTGGAAATTTCCCTACGTTGAATTTCCCAATTTGTCTTTCTTCTGTTTTGTACAGGTACCGGGATAGTATCACGGATACCTAAATTAAATTCTACATGTCTGTGATCTGAAAAGGAGCAGTGCTTAGAGACCCTCCATTGATTTAGTAAGCTAGAATATCTAGCGCTTATTAGTGTAATATCAAGAACATCACTTTTATCATATATTCGATCAAGACCGACTGTAAGATACCCTACACCATTGTATATGAGCATAAAAATTGGGAAAGGGGATTTATATTAGACCTATGGCGTATTGTAGACCAACACTTTTACTAAATGTAAAATAAAATATACAAATACGGAATAACGTCTTGATAATAACATCTATATGATTTTATGTACTATAGGGCGATTCCCGGAAGTCGGTTTATATGGGAGCTATGGTAAATTATGGACCGATATTCATAAAATCTTGCAATGTTGTTTCTACTTACATAAAACTAATCGAATGGCTAATCGTGAACCGATCTTCATAAAATTTGGTATAGAACTTCTTTCATTAAAATATTCTTATTTTTAAGAAATTTTTGAGTGTTGAAACTCTATTCCAGGGTGAAATAATGGGCCGATTATAACCAATTTCAGTAGGCTTCGTCCTTGTATAATAAAAGTCCCACATGAAAATTTAATTGAATTATCTTCAAAATTGCGGCCTGTACTTTGTGCACAAGGTTTACATGGACAGCCAGCCAGACGGACGGACATCGTTAGATCGATTTAAAAAGTGATTCTGAGTCAATCGGTATACTTTAAGGTGGGTGTTCATAACTTTTTCTTTGCGTTACAAACATCAGCACAAACACATAATACCCCAACCACCTACAGTGGTGTAGGGTATAAAATAAAAAATATCATTTTGTGATTTTTAAAATTTGTCTATGTAACTTGTAAATGAGTATTTTTACTTATTTGTGAATAAAATCAAAACTTATGCATTAATTTTAATGAAATAATTCTTGTTTTATTTGCAACAAATTTATCTTTATGATTAAACAATAAAAATTTGAATTTTTTACACTTTTGAATTTTTATGATTTTTTTTTTAATTTTTTTTTTTTTTTTTTTAAATTTTATAAAAAAATTAATTTTTTCTTAATAATAGTTGACCGTATTAAAAAGCAATGTAAGACGACTTGAAGATAATTTTAATTAAATTTTTTTGATATTCTTTTGAAGTGCCAAGTGTCCCAAGTGTTATCTCCTCCGTTGTATAAATAAAACGGCTTCGCTAAGTGAAATTTTTCTGCAGACATAGGCAAATGCAGAAAAACTTTATTTAGCGAAGCCGGTGTTCTAAATACTTCAGAGAAAAGAAAGATCTATCGCACGGTCAAAGGCCGGCTATGAAGAAAAACTTTACTTATTGCAGCCGATATTTTAAATTGTACAGAGAAGAAGGTGCTTTCTTTCGGCCGAAGGCAAACTTTACTAAGCAAAAAGGCTTTTTCTTCTGTGGTATTTAAAATACCAGCTTCGCTTAGTGTAACTTCTTGCAACCAAGAAACTACAACTTTACTAATTATATTATTTGATAATTTTCAATTGGGACTTATTTCATTATATTTGGTACTTAATTTTGTATTATGACAAAACTTACAAATTTTGGGAATTATACCAACACACTGGGTATTCATAATGAACTAAAACCCAATTTCGTATGGAAAAAGTTTTTGAAGATATTTCATATTTTAGCTGGGGAAATGGTACCTCCCCAGGCATATCAAAAGAAGTTGTATACTTTCTTAAAACAAATATTAATTTTCGAATGTCTGAAGGAGTAATTTACTGAAAGTGTTAAACATTTATATAAATACCCAGCAGTTTTTTCGGTGTCAATTCACCCGCTTTCGCACAGTAAAGTCCCTTTGTGACTACCCACCTGACTCATTCAAATGTGTACGTTTTTTTATACACCCTAACTTCGCATATATTGTGAGCGATAGTTAAGCTATCGTACCTTTTATTGACTCTTTTTTTTTTGGCGATTTATACTTTATTGACCCTTTGGTGAGCGTGGAGGTGGCGATAGCACCATTTATTGACTCTTTTGAAAGCGTGGAAGTGGCGATTTATACTTTATTGACCCTTTGGTGAGCGTGGAGGTGGCGATTATTTTTTCGTTAAAGTTTTCGTTTATTAAATGTTTTTACTGAATTTTAGCAAAATTGTAGAGATTCAAATGAGAGTTTATAACTGAGTTTTTAGAATTTTTAAACTGATTTGTTATTAAGTTTTAATTACATTCAGTTCTTAGTGAAAGTTTTTTTAGTGAAAAATTTATTTTACTGAAAATACCAAAATTCTGGTAAAATTCTTAATTTTTAATAAAAAATTAAATTTTAAGAAAAGTTTCAAAATTTTTTAAAAATTTTGATTCTTATTATAAATTTCTCCTTTTTAGAAAATTTTAATTTATTTGCAAAAAAATTGATTTTTCAAATATTAGAACTTTTGTGAGAGTTGGTATTTTTAGATGAAATAAAATATTTGAATAATTTGTTTAAACGAAAAATATTAACGAGTTTTTAAACATAAGTTTCCATAGTTATGTTATTTTAAAGTTTAAAGCAAATTTATAATGAACGGGTCTAATATAAGAAACATTTAACATTAAATTAATTTTAAAAATATTTCCAACAACATACCATACATATACTCATATTGGTTAATTGTTGGAAAAATCTGCACACATTTATATAATATTTACACTTTTTTCATATTTTTTTCAAGACAATTGTTTTGTTTTTAAATAAAAATCCAATTAAAATTTACATTTTTTTCAAATAATGACGTTCTATCATTTCTATCGATATTTGTCGTTAAAATATAATTACGAAAAAAATCGCTAACTTTAGTATAGAATAGCAAAATCAAAAACAACCGAAAAATTTCGTTAATTAACAATATCGGTAGTAAATGAAAAAAAGTTACGAAATTGCGGTACTAGTCTTGCTAATTAGGATTTTACAATTAATAAAAAAATCAATTATTCTGCATTTGTGTTTTTTTTTTGTTGACTTTTTTGTACTAGTCACAATATCGCCACTTTTTGGTCCTTTGGTGGCAATACACCTCTTCCTAGGACATACCCATTTTAAGTGACTAGTCAGGTGATTAGTAAAGTGACCAGTTAAAAAGATTGTCAGGTGACTGACTCAATTTCACCAGTAAAAGGATCGACTTCCAAAGGGTATATAAAGTGGAAGCAACAGCCACCTCACGCTCACAAAGGGTCAATAAATCAACATGCTCATTAAAACAACAAATAGTGCAATGTATGTAAGAATGCTGTGTGACTATAAAACATAACGATGTGAGTTCGAGCCGGGGGTGCGCCATAAACAAAAATGTAAAAATATTAAATTGAATTAAATTGATTAATATAAAATAATATGAAAAGAAAATGAAAAGATTTTAATAAATAATAAAATATAAATAAAAATAAAAAAGAAAAAAAAAGAAATTTACAAAAAAAAAAAAAAAAAAAGAATAGAAATAAAAAAATATACGCAAAAAAATTTTTTAATTTTTTTTCATTCTGAAAATCACTAATTTAAAGATTGACTTTTTCGTACTAGTCACCATATCGCCACCTTTTGGTCCTTTGGTGGCAATACACTCCTTCCTAGGACACCCCCATGTTAAAGTGACTAGTCAGGTGATTAGTAAAGTGACCAGTTAAAAAGATTGTCAGGTGACTGACTCAATTTCACCAGTAAAAGGCCTAGTATGAATTGACTTTTTCATACTAGGTGGCGATACACTCCTTCCTAGGACATCCCCATGTTAAAGTGACTAGTCAGGTGATAGGTAAAGTGACTAGTGGTGACCCAATTTCGTCAGTCAAGTAACCGGTTTCGGACAGTCACCTTTGACTGCAGGGTAATTTTCATATCAAATTTTGAATAAGGCGGATAGGTTGAAGTAGCTCTCATATAAAGTAAATATTTGTAATCGCATCAAAAGGGGCAGCAAAGCTCATTGGGATATACTAGTTATCTATAAATACTCACATATAAATTAGCCCTGAAAAATTATACGGAAATATTATAAAATGTTCCCTTTCCCTTTTTAATCGAACTGTAAATAATAATTATAGTACAAGTAGTTTACATAAATATTTCAACAACTATTCAAAATATTCAGCAATATTTTATTTTATCTTGTTATTTTAAAATTCACTTTTAAGATTATTAAAATTGATAAAAATACAAATATAAAATGACAAAAAACAAAACTTATGCAATGATTATCACTAAAAAATAAAATAATGCAAAACTTTGCAAATATTTCAACACTTTTTTTCACTGTTTTTGCAACTGATGATATGCTGATAAACTAGTGACGATAAAATTGTATTGCTAATACTGCTGCAATATAGTTGTTAGTGTTAATATTTTTTATTCAAATTTTTTGCAAAATGTTGTAAATATTTTTAAATCAACAGATTAATGTCATTATAATTTTTTTGTTTATTATTTAGTTTTAATTAAAACATTTGAACCTGTATTAAATAATAAAAAAAAAAAGTGATTTTAAGTAGTAACTAGAAAAAAAGTTAAATCTATTAATACACCCCGCCTTGAAATATTATTTTATTTTTATTAAACTAATAAAAATGCAAAAAAAAAAAAAAAACAAAAGTCATCGATCATCGTCAACATCATCTCCGGCAGCAGCAACGGCAGTCATCAACATCATCAACAGCATGAAGAGATGATATGCCGCCAATAACTACAACTAGACGGACGGAAAGACAGACTAGCAGTCATCAACGGAGGTAAGTATTACCTCTTTTTTACAAGCACTAACAACACTACTATTAAATATTACAACCCAGAGAGTCAACGAATTTATTAAACAACATAAATATCAGCCAAATCTATTGTTTTAAACTAAACATGATGACGAAAAAAAAAACAGCTCAAATCATCAAAGTTTTTGTTGCTTTTGCCTCCAACAATGAAGCAGCTTCCATCATTTATAAAATATTTTTTTTTTCTTCTTGCTACCAAAGACGTTATATACATATATATGTATATTTTTTGTGTATTAAATACATGCCAAATTTGGTTAAAGACGCTATATATAAATTTATTTAAATTGTTTTCTTTTAAAACGAAAAATCGCAGTCGTTATTGAGAGACTTACAGGCATCGACAACAGACAACACCTCAACTCAACTCGATATCTATAAAACTTTATTGAAATTTTAAATAAAACTTTAGTACGTTAAGTACACGATAAAGAAACGTTGTAAATTTAATTTAAACTACAGACGTTTTAAAAAATAATTCAATAAAGTTTTTATTTAACAAAAAAAAATCAGCGCCTTTGGATTAGAAAAAGGATTCAAGTGAATTTTGTAAAATTAAAAAGAACAACAAACATGAAAGTGGTAATAAAAAGAAATAAAAAAAAAAAAAATATTTTTGAATACTTAGTTATCAATCAAATATTTAAAAGACTGTAAGACAAAAGAAATTTCGAATAATGTTCATAAAGACAAAACCAAAATAATAAATTATAAATGACATTAAGAAATGTATACAAAAGTGAAAAAGGTCTTAAGAGGCAAAATTTAAAAAGGGGAATAACATGATGTGAACACGAATAACAATTTTTTGAAATAAAGAAAAAGATCCTTTGAGATATATATAAAAAATATAAAGAAAATTTATGAAACATAAGATTAAAAATATTAATATTTTTAGTGAAAAGTTATTGAAGTAAATACTATTTTTTTCACAAAAAGTAATCGATAAAAATTATTTTTATAAACAAATTGTTGATAAAAAATATACTTAATACGGGAATCAATGCAAACAAATAAATATTTCTCTAAGAAAATTATTTGACAACTGTATTTTTTTACAAAATTTATCGATAACTACATTTTTATATCAAAAATTTATCGAAACTCTATCGATACGCAGAAAAATTACATAGAAAATTTATCGATAATAAATTTTTTTATACAACTAAATTTTTCTATAGAAAATTTATCGATTACAAAATGTTTCTATAAAAAAATGTATCGATAACTAAATTTATTCATAAAAAATTTATCGATAACGAAATTTTTCTATCGAAAACTTATTGCTAAATAAATTTTTCTATAGAAAATTTATCGATAACAAAATTTTTCTACAGAAAACTTATTGATAATTCAATTTTTCTATAGAAAATTTATCGATAACTGATTTTTTCTACAGAAAATTTATCGATAACGAAATTTTTCTACAGAAAATTTATCGATAACGAAATTTTTCTACAGAAAATTTATCGATAACTAAATTTTTTTTATCGAAAATTTATCTATAACGAAATTTTACTATAAAAAATTTATCAATAACGAAATTTTTCTATAGAAAATTTATCGATAACTAAATTTTTTATCGAAAATTTATCGATAACTAAATTTATTCATAAAAAATTTATCGATAACTAAATTTATTCATAAAAAATTTATCGATAACAAAATTTGTCTACAGAAAATTTATCGATAACGAAATTTTTCTATCGAAAACTTAATGCTAAATAAATTTTTCTATAGAAAATTTATCGATAACAAAATTTTTCTACAGAAAACTTATTGATAATTAAATTTTTCTACCGAAAACTTATTGCTAAATAAATTTTTCTATAGAAAATTTATCGATAACAAAATTTTTCTACAGAAAACTTATTGATAATTAAATTTTTCTACCGAAAACTTATTGCTAAATAAATTTTTCTATAGAAAATTTATCGATAACAAAATTTTTCTACAGAAAACTTATTGAAAATTAAATTTTTCTATAGAAAATTTATCGATAACTAAATTTTTCTACAGAAAATTTATCGATAACTAAATTTTTTTATCGAAAATTTATCTATAACGAAATTTTACTATAGAAAATTTATCAATAACGAAATTTTTCTATAGAAAATTTATCTTAACTAAATTTTTTTATCGAAAATTTATCGATAACTAAATTTATTCATAAAAAATTTATCGATAACAAAATGTTTCTATAGAAAATTTGTCGCTAACAAAATTTTTCTGTAGATAATTTATCGATAACTAAATTTTTCTATAGAAAATGTATCGTAACAAAATTTTTCTATAGAAAAGTTATCGATATCCAATTATAAAACATTCGTGAATAACAAATTTAATGGATAACGAAATGTTTCAATAAAAAAATTATCGATAACTAAATATTTTACTACAAAATTATCGATAACACAAATTTTCTATAAACAACATTATCGGTAATTTTTCTACAGCATATTTATCGATTTCAAAGTTTTTCTATAGAAAATTATCGATATTAACTTTTTGTGTTTTTTGAAAACACGCCACATTTTATTGGAAAAAGTATTAATAAACATTTTCTATATAAAAGAAAGAAAAATTAATAAAATTAATTTATCTTAAATAAATTATTATTATTATTATTATTATTATTATTATTATTATTATTGATTTCTTCTTTAATATTTATCGATAAAATACATTTTATTTTAATTTTTATTATCTTTTTCATTTGCAGTGCCTTTTTGTTATTCTCTCCCTCACCTTGTGCGCTGTGGTCTTAGGCCTGCCTCTTAAAAATAACGAAGATTCACCCATCAGTACAATCGTAATACCTTACGAACCCTACACCACAAATCTAGTCAAAGATTCTAGGGGCAAAATGCAACGAGTCTATGTGCCCGTTAAAATGGATATTGTACCGCGAGTCAACATTAAAGAAGGTGAAATTGCCATGGGCAGTCAAAAGGGTATGGCTTTAAATTTTGCCGAAGGTGCTTATCCCGTCTATTATATGCCAGGAAATGCTAATGGCAAATTTCAAGACAAAAAAATTTATTTATTACAATAGTATAATAGAATAAGTAAAAAAAATACCATATCCCAGGAAAAATTTTATCAGTTCTACAAATAGTTCCAGAACACATGAAAATAGCCTGTACTTGTTCTACTTTGGCGTTACGACCAATGATTTTTGTTTGAAATTGTCACCTCCAGAACTAGTTCTGTGGAAGTGTTAGCTAGCCAGTACCCATTCTATGGAACGGTTATAGAACTAGTTCTTTAATTAGTGATTTTTGTTCGAAATTGTCACATTTGGAACTAGTTACATAGAAGCGTTAGGGAACGGTTTCAGAATCTGTTTTTTTTTATTTATTATTCTAATGGACTATTTCCTAAAGGCTACTTTTGAAACCGATTTAATTTTTGAAATACTCATTTCATTAGAGAACCAGTAATTTGTTCTCGGAAGTGATGTAGAAGTCATACTGAATTAGTTCTTAAGCACTAGTTCTCTAAAACATTCCTTAAAACGAATTTAGAATCAGAATAAGGTTCTTCCCCATTAGTGTCAGAATTAGTTGTGATACCACTAGTTCTGAGAATGTTATTAAAGAATCTGAAATGGTTCTGATTACATCAGTTCTAGAACTAATGATTTTAGAACATGTTCCAAAATTTTTCCTGGGATATTATTATTATTTATAAATTATATTTATAAATTATTTAAATTAATTGTGTATAAAATTAACTTAAAAGAGTGCTGTGATAAAGTGCTACCTACAAAACATTTTGTAATAATTAATAGTATTTTTTTAATAAAAACATAAAACCTAAAATAAACTAAAAGTCGTTAAATGATTTCTTTTTGCCTAAAAAGGTCTAAATTTATAATTTGTTCCGAAACAGTTAACGGAGAAAGTGTAACATTACCAACAGAAAAAACAACTTAATTTATTTGTTGGAATTTAGTGTTGCGGTATTTAACTGTGATCATGTTTTACATAAATTCTCTTACATAAAAATGGGTGCGAAATAGAAATCAGTCCATATAATGACAATTTATGATTAAAATTATCAGTGAACCATAGATTGGTGTGTTCATTAGCATTTTTATGTTTATTTATACAAAAATGGATAAAATAAAATTCTAATTTGATTTTTATGTTGATTTTAAACAAACAATAGATCTAGTGTGGTCAATTAAGCGAGTTTTTGAAAACAGATTTTGAAACGTGTGTAAAACTTTTATGAAAATTAAATCTTCTGCGTGTAATTAGGAAAAGATTCCGTTTAAGAACAATTTGAAAAGTTAGTAATTTCTACACTCAAAAGATTATGGAAGTAAATTCAACTAAAAAATCATTTAAAACAAATATAATTTCATTTAAAAAACGGACCGCAAGAAAAAAATTACTTATAATATTAACTGTAACCAAAAATACGTATTTATGGTAGTTTGTTTTTCGAATAACTTGAATAAAAACTTAAACAATAATTTTCTTTGTAAAATAACTCTACGGAAAACATATTTAATAAACTACAATCAGTTACTGTAAAACTTTTTGGAGTGTAACCTTAATATAACTAATACGGGTTATTTATCGACAATAAGATTCTTCTGTAGAAAAGTTATCGATAACTAAGTTTTCCTATTCCTATAGAAAAATAATGGATAGCCAGATTTTTTTTTTTTAAAGAAAAAATATTGCTAACTTTTATTGATCTTAAGTTTCTAAAGAAAAAGTTAGTTAACGTTAAATTTTCTGTAGTAAAATTTTGTAAACATAAAAACTACTTTACGTACAATTTACTTAACGTAAAAATTTCTATAGTAAAAAAAGTTAAATCTTCTATAGAAAAAATTATTTAACGTTTAATTTTCTATAAAAAAATGTACCTTAAAATTAAGATCGATAAAATTTCTATATTTCCATAGAAAAATTTTGTTAACGTTAAATTTTCTATAATAAAATTTGGGTATCGATAAATTTTCTACAGAAAAATTTAGTTATTGATATATTTTCTGCATAAACATTTAATTATCGAAAAATTTTTTATAGAAAAATTTAATTATTGATAAATTTTCTATATAAAATTTAGTTATCGATAAATTTTCTATAAAAAATTCAGTTATCGATAAATTTTGTATAGAAAAATCTGTAAAAACATTTAGTTATCGATAAATTTACTATAGAAAAATTTAGTTATCGATAAATTTTCTATAGAAAAATTTTGTTATCGTTAAATTTTCTATAGAAAAATTTAGTTATCGATAAATTTTCTATGGAAAAATTTAGTTATTGATAAATTTTCTATAGAAAATTTAGTTATCGATAAATTTTCTATATAAAATTTAGTTATCGATAAATTTTCTATAGAAAAATTTAGTTATCGATTAATTTTCTATAGAACAATTTAGTTATCGATTAATTTTCTATAGAAGAATTTAGTTATCGATAAATTTTCTATAGAAAAATTTAGTTATCGAAAAATTTTCTATAGAAAAATTTAGTTATAGAACAATTTTCTATAAAAAAATTTATTTATCGATAAATTTTCTATAGAAAAATTTTGTTATCGATAAATTTTCTATAGAAAAATTTAGTTATCGATAAATTTTCTATAGAAAAATTTAGTTATCGATAAATTTTCTATAGAAAAATTTAGTTATCGATAAATTTTCTGTAGAAAAATTTAGTTATCGATAAATTTTCTATAGAAAAATTTAGTTATCGACAAATTTTCTATAGAAAAATTTAGTTATCGATAAATTTTCTATAGAAAAATTTAGTTATCGATAAATTTTCTATAGAAAAATTTAGTTATCGACAAATTTTCTATAGAAAAATTTAGTTATCGATAAATTTTCTATATAAAATTTAGTTATCGATAAATTTTCTATAGAAAAATTTAGTTATCGATTAATTTTCTATAGAACAATTTAGTTATCGATTAATTTTCTATAGAAGAATTTAGTTATCGATAAAATTTCTATAGAAAAATTTAGTTATCGAAAAATTTTCTATAGAAAAATTTAGTTATCGAACAATTTTCTATAAAAAAATTTATTTATCGATAAATTTTCTATAGAAAAATTTTGTTATCGATAAATTTTCTATAGAAAAATTTAGTTATCGATAAATTTTCTATAGAAAAATTTAGTTATCGATAAATTTTCTATAGAAAAATTTAGTTATCGATAAATTTTCTATAGAAAAATTTAGTTATCGATAAATTTTCTGTAGAAAAATTTAGTTATCGATAAATTTTCTATAGAAAAATTTAGTTATCGACAAATTTTCTATAGAAAAATTTAGTTATCGATAAATTTTCTGTAGAAAAATTTAGTTATCGATAAATTTTCTATAAAAAAATTTATTTATCGATAAATTTTCTGTAGAAAAATTTCTTTATCGATAAATTTTCTATAGAAAAATTTAGTTATCGATAAATTTTCTATAGAAAAATTTAGTTATCGATAAATTTTCTATAGAAAAATTTTGTTATCGACAAATTTTCTATGGAAAAATTTAGTTTTCGATAAATTTTCTATAGAAAAATTTAGTTATCGATAAATTTTCTATAGAAAAATTTAGTTATCGACAAATTTTCTATGGAAAAATTTAGTTTTCAATAAATTTTCTATAGAAAAATTTAGTTATCGATAAATTTTCTATAGAAAAATTTAGTTATCGATACATTTTCTATAGAAAAATTTAGTTATGTATCGATAAATTTTCTATAGAAACATTTAGTTATCGATAACTTTTCCATAGAAACATTTAGTTATCGTTAAGTTTTCTATAGGAAAATTTAGTTATCGATAAATTTTCTAAAGAAATATTTATTCAGCGATATATTTTCTATAGAAAAATTTAGTTATCGATAAATTTTTTTTGTCAAAATTTAGTTATCGAAAAATTTGCTATAGAAAAATTTAGTTATCGATAAAATTTCTGTAGAAAAGTTTAGTTACCGATAAATTTTCTATAGAATAATTTAGTTATCGATAAATTTTCTATAGAAAAATTTATTTATCGATAAATTTTCTATAGAAAAATTTAGTTATCGATAAATTTTCTTTGTAAAAATTTTGTTATCGATAAATTTTCTATAGGAAAATTTAGTTATCGATAAATTTTCTATAGAAAAATTTAGTTATCGATAAATTTTCTATAGAAAAATTTAGTTATCGATAAATTTTCTATAGAAAAATTTAGTTATCGATAAATTTTCTATAGAAAAATTTAGTTATCGATAAATTTTCCGTAGAAAAATTTAGTTAGCGATAAATTTTCTATAGGAAAATTTAGTTATCTATAAATTTTCTATAGAAAAATCTATAGAAACATTTAGTTATCGATAAATTTACTATAGAAAAATTTAGTTATCGATAAATTTTCTATAGAAAAATTTAGTTATCGTTAAATTTTCTATAGAAAAATTTAGTTATCGATAAATTTTCTATGGAAAAATTTAGCTATTGATAAATTTTCTGTAGAAAATTTAGTTGTTGATAAATTTTCTATAGAAAATTTAGTTATCGATAAATTTTTTATAGAAAAATTTAGGTATCGATAAATTTTCTATAGAAAAATTTAGTTTTCGATAAATTTTCTATAGAACAATTTAGTTATCGATAAATTCTCTATAGAAAAATTTTGTTATCGACAAATTGTCTATGGAAAAATTTGGTTTTCGATAAATTTTCTATAGAGAAATTTAGTTATCGATAAATTTTCTATAGAAAAATTTAGTTATCGATAAATTTTCTATAGAAAAATTTAGTTATCGTCAAATTTTCTATGGAAAAATTTAGTTTTCGATAAATTTTCTATAGAAAAATCTGGTTATCGATAGAAAGTTATGTTGCATTAATTTGTACCACCATAATTTTGCTATACAAATATTGTATCGATTCATAAGTCTTTTTTTTCGTTACTTGCTGTACAAATTTGTTTCTATTTGCTGTTTTATATTAAAATTTTATTCTTGTCTATTCGTTTATTTTTGTATTATTTAACATTTACCATTATTGTCTTCATACAACACTAAATATATTAAAAGAAAAAACATTTAATGATAGAAATTCTCTTGAATTTAAGATGACTTATGGTTGAAATATTCTTTTAATATAAAATTTGTTGTTGTTTTTTATACTTTTTTTAATTTTAGTTAATCCGCTAAAACGCACAAAAGAAATCCCCATGATTTCTTCTAAAAAAAAAAAACGTATTTTAATATACAAAAAATTTGCATAATTAGTCTTTTGTTAGCGAAAAATTAAAAAAAGGTTTCTTTAAGCCATATTTTTTTTGTTTTTGTATTGTTAAATATTGGAGACTTCGTTGGTAGCCGCTTCCACCTGAAGATTATTATAGAAATAATGATGATTCAGAATAAGATTATGATGTTATTTATTAAATGGTTCATTAACGTTAAATTAATAAATTTTATAATTTTAAATTTTATTATATTTTTATATATCTTTTTATTTACTTATGTTGATATTTTCTAAAATATTAAATTGTTTCAATTTGAAAACAGGTTGTTTTCAATATTTGTTTTCATTAAAAGTTTCTATTTAAAATAAAATCCTGTTTTAAAATCAACATGATTTTGTTCTTGACCTAAATATTAAAATTGAATTTAAATTTAAAATAATTTATAGAACTTAACGGCAGCTGAATTGTCTATTCTATATTTGGTTGACTTAATTAATTTTATTGGCTTTTGTTTATAAAAAAAGTAAGAAGCGTGGTCATATATTTATTGTTGCGTTGAAAAACAAGTTTATTGACTCTTTTTTTTTTTTTTTTTCATTCTGCAATTTATTATTAAATACATTTTTTAACATTTTGTTATGTTTCCATAATCATTAATATTTTAATTAACAACAGATTTTAGAGTATGAGTTGAAGTTTAAACTTAATCATAAATCTTGAGTGGTAAACGCTCAAGTTAACCGAACACGCTCATTGCTTAAACACAAACAACAACAATTGATTTAACAACTTAATTATTGGTGGTTTATTAAACGTTTGTATACTGTTTTTTTATAATTGCTGAGAAAAACAAGTTGGTACGCGAGTAATTATGATTTTAGACAAATTTGTTAAATGTTTTATATTTTAAAATTATAATTTGTACGCTTTTTACTAACTTAAGACGAAATTATTTAATTTATAAATAATTGTATTTTATTTTTGGCAACAACAAAAGAAATAATGTTTTATCTGGAATTATTGTTATCGATAATATTTCTGTAAAAAATTCTAATTTTTATTTTTCTACGATAACCTTACTTTTTTTTATAGAAAAGTTACCGATATTTTTATTTTCTGTAGAGTTGTCGATAGCTTTACTCTTTTTTATAAAAAGTTATGATAACTTCACTTTTCTACAGAAAATTTATCGATAACTTTACTTTTCTATCGAAAAATTTATCGATAACTTTATTTTCAACATACTTTTCTAGAAAAAAGATCGATAACTTTACTTTTCTAGAAAAAAAGTTTACGATAACTTTACTTTTCAAGAGAAAAGTTATCGATAACTACTTTTATAAAGAAAACTTATCGACAACTTTACTTTTCTACAGAAAACTTATCGATAACTCTACTTTTATATATTAAAGCTATCGATAACTCTATTTTTCTATAGAAAAGCTTTATTTTTCTAGAAAAGTTATCGATAACTAATTTCCTATAAAAAAGTTATAGATAACTTTACTTTTCTATAGAGGAGTTGTCGATAACTTTACTTTTCTATAGAAAAGTTGTCGATAACATTACTCTTTTATAGAAAAGTTGTCGATAACTTTACTTTTCTATAGAAAAGTTATTGACAACTTTACTTTTCTATAGAAACGTTATCGATAACTTTATTTTGCCATGAAAAGATAATAAAGTTATCGTTTATTATCTTAAATAAAGTAATTCAATAACTTAACTTTTCTATTGAAAATTTATCGATAACTAATTAGAAATTTTGTCTATAACTAATATTTTCTAAAGAAAATTTATCGATTACTGAATTTGTCTGTAAAACATTAACTTTATTCCTTTACAGATAAGTTATTGAAAAGTATGATTTTCGTTAGAAAAATATCGATAATAATTTTTATATAGAAAATTTATCGATAACTAAATTATTCTACCAAAACTATTGATAAATAATTTTTTACAGAACTATATTTATAGTAAGAAATTTTTATATTTTACTCATCAATTAGCAATTTTTTTTTTTACCAACTGTATAAATTTAATTATCAATCAAAATAATTATAATAAAAAATAGTCTTAAATACATTATTATTATTATTTTTTTTTTTTTTTTTGCTATTCAATTTATTTAAAATAACAAAATATTTTTTATAATAAACAATTGTTTTCTTAATGTTGTTATTATTTTTTTTTTCTATTTATGAGAATTATATTTTATTGTGTATTCATTTTAAGAAGATTTAAATTTATTTTGTGTTAAAAGATAGTTGCGAATGGAATTACGCTTTAAATCGTCTATAAGATTTTTATTTTATATGAAATTATAAAAACAACACTATCGAAAAGCATCAGCTATTAATTGTCTGTCTGCTAACAAGCTTTACATTCAGTCAATGAGACTAATGTTTGCAATGTTATGGCGACGTTATTGTCTGTAATTCCAACTTGAAATAAAATGCTAAATTGCTGCTGGAAGAGTTTTTAAGTAGAAGAAACGAAGCATTAGTTATGAGGTAATCATTGTTTTATTGTTTTTATTTTATTTATTTTTTTTTACTGTTTTACAAATTGTAATATTTTAATTAGTTTCTATTGAAAATATTTGCCGGTAAAATATTTTCGGAATTTAGTTGTTGATGAGAACAAAATTTAATTTCATAGATTAAATTCATTAATGAAAAAAAAAAAAAAAAAAAAAATTATGTATATTGTAAACTTGAGTTAAAATAGGAATGATAATTATGCATAGATTTAGTTAGTTACTAGCTGTTAATAGTAATTAAGTATATGCGATTAAAATATATTTAATTAATTTCATTGATTACAAAAAAAAAAAATATTAATAATAATAACAAAAAATAAATAATAATAACATGATCTAAGTTGAAGGAAGTAATAAGAATGTTTGAAATAATTTTCAACAAATTTTTTACAGATAAAATTAGTTAACGATAACTTTTCTATAAAACAAAGCAATTATTGATATATGAATTTTTATAAAAAAACTAGTGGATTGATAATTTCTCTATACAGAAAAAAAAAAATAAAATTTAATCGTAAATTTTTCTACAGAAAATATTAGAAAAACAAAGTTTTCGATAATTTTTTATAGAAAGAATTTTTATCGAAAAATTTATGTAGAAAAGACTAGCTATTGAAAAATCTTAAAAAATAATAAAAAAAAAAAAAAAAAAAAATACTCTACACATAATTAGCTATTGTTTTTTTTGTCTTTTTATAGAAAAAAATAGACAGTACAATATAAAATTTCTATAAAACAATTGCTATAGATATAGTTTCATTAAAAAATAATTATTCTATAAAATAAATTTAAATATCGATAAATTAACTACAGAAAAAAAATAATTATCGAAAAATTTCCTACAAAAATATTTAATTATCGTTAAATAACACAGGGAAAAACTGATTCTGCGGCATGGAGTTTCTCAGTCAATTTGAGTACACAATATTCGCGATTTATCGCGAAAACTAGAGTCAATTAAAAAAAAAAACTGGATTAGAGGCTTAGTACCTATTAGTATTGTGTATTCAAATTGACTGAGAAACCCCGTGCCGCAGAAATTTATTTTTCTCATATTGTAACTGTGTAATCTATAGAAAAATTTAATTATCAATAAATTTTCCACAGAAAAAATTGAAATCAAAAATTTTTCTATAGAAAAATTTAGTTCTCGATAAATCTTCTATAGAAATTTTTTCTATAGAAAAATGTAGTTATCGATAAATTTTCTTTAGAAAAATTAAGTTATCGATAAATCTTTTGTGGAAAAATTTAGTTATCAACTAATTTTCTCAGAAAAATTTTGTTATTGATAAATTTTCTATAAAAAATTTAGTTATCGATAAATTTTCTAAAAAAAATTAAGTTATCGATCAATTTTCTATAAAAAAATTTAGTTATCGATAAATTTTCTATAGAAAAATTTAGTTATCAATACATTTTCTATAGAAAAATGTTGTTATCGATTAATTTTCTATAGACAAATTAAGTTATCGATAAATTGTCTACAGAAAAATTTAGTTATCAATAATTTTTTTAGAAAAATTTAGTTATCGATCAATTTTTTATAGAAAAATTTAGTTCTCGATAAATTTTCTATAGAAAATTTTTTGTGGAAAAATTTGGTTATAAATTAGTTTTCTTAGAAAAATTTTGTTGTCGATAAATTTTCTGTAAAAAATTTAGTTATCGATAAATTTTCTATGGAAAAATATAGCTATCAATACATTTTCTATAGAAAAATTTAGCTATCGATACATTTTCTACAGAAAAATTTCGCTATCGAAAAATTTTCTACAAAGAAGTTTCGTTATCGAAAAGTTTCTATAGAAAAAATTATTTATCGATAAATTTTCTATAAAAAATTTATTTATCGATAAATTTTCTACAGAAAAAAGTATTTATCGATAAATTTTCTATAGAAAAATTAGTTATCGATAAATTGTCTACAGAAAAATTTAGTTATCAATAAATTTTCTAAGAAAAATTTTGTTTTCGATAAATTTTCTATAGAAAAATTTGTTTATCGATAAATTTTTAATAGAAAAATTTTTTATCGATAAATTTTCTATAGAAAAATTTATTTATTAATAAATTTTCTGTTGAAAAATTTTTTATCGATAAATTTTCTGTAGAAAAATGTATTTATCGATAAACTCTCTATAGAAAAAAGTATTTATCGATAAATTTTCTATAGAAAAATTAAGTTATCGATAAATTTTGAATAGAAAAATTTTTTATCGATAAATTTTCTATAGAAAAATTTATTTATTGATAAATTTTTTGTAGAAAAATTTTTTATCGATAAATTTTCTGTAGAAAAATGTATTTATCGATAAACTCTCTATAGAAAAAAGTATTTATCGATAAATTTTCTATAGAAAAATTTAGTTATGGATAAATTTTCATTAGAAAAATTTTGTAATCGATTATGTTCACATAGAAAATATTGTTTTAGATAAAATTTTTATATATAAATTTTCTATAGAAAAATTGTTATCGATAAATTTTTGAGAACAATTTTTTTTCTATTGTCATGTTCTTGTAAGAAAAATTCTATTTTCGATAATTTTTCTTTTTTTAATTGCCTAAAAATATGTTTTTTATAGAAAAATTTATTTATAAATTTTCTTTAGAAAAATTTATTTATCGATATTTTTATTGTAGGAAAATTTAGTTATCGATTAATTTTCTGTAGAAATGTTTAGTTATCGATAAATTTTCTATAGAAAAATAAAGTTATCGTTACATTTTCTATAGAAAGTTTTATTTATTGATAAAGTTTCTGTAGAAAAATGTATTTATCAACAAATTTTCTTTAGCAAAATTTAGTTATCGATAAATATTCTTTAGAAAAATTTAGTTATCGATGAATTTTCTATATAAAAATTGTTATCGATAAATTTTTGATAAACTTTTTTTTATCGGCATGTTTTTGCAAGAAAAATTTTATTATCGATAATTTTTGTTTCAAAAATTTGTTAACGATAAGTTTTCTATAGATAAATTTTGTTATGAGTAAATTTTCGTTAAAAAAAATTAGTTTAACGAAAATTTTTGAATGCAAAATTTAGTTCTTGATCAATTTTGTGAATAAAATTTTGGTTATCGATAAATTTTATATATAAATTTGTTATAGAAAAATTTTGTTTTCAATAAATTTTTTATGAAAAATGTTCTATCGTTTAATTTTGTAAACATATTTTAATCAATATGCTATGTTTTCTTTTTAATAAATTTGTTATGAATAATTTTTCTTCAGAAAAATTTTGTTATTAATAAATTTTTCATTAAAAAATTTGTTATCAGTATATTTCTTACAGAAAAATTAAGTAATCGATAACTTTTATTGAAAAGTTTATTTATCTATAATTTTTCGGTAAACAGATTTAGCAAGCGGTTATTTTTCTATGGAAAAAATCTTACCGATGAATTTTATATGGAAAAATGTTTTATTGGTAATTTTTCTGTAAAAAATTTGATTATCGATAATTTTTCTCTAGACTTATTTTTTTTTTTTTTGTCATATATTTTTTTGCTAAAACTTTTATGTTGAATGATTTCATTTGCAAAATTTATTATTATTATTATTTTTTGTAGAAAAATAGTTACCGATAACATTCTTTTAGTTTATTTTTAGGATATTCTACAGAAAGGTTGCTCTTTTTTCAATATCATTTGGAAATCAAGTTATACTGTATTTTTTTTCTATTTAAATTTCTGTAGTTTGTCAAATTAACTCCATTCTCTTCATATTTCTGCTCAGTGTAGTGTACGCGACCGATTATTTAGTTCAATGATTTATGTCTAAAGATTACGTATCCAATTTTTCTTGTTTTGTTAGTTTTTTATTAAACTTTTATTCTTTTTTACAAAAGATTATTTCAAAACATTAATTAAAAATTTTATTGATAATCTCTCCGTTGAACAAATTCTAAACTGTTCTTTTATGATTTTAGATTATTATGTGATCGTCGAAAAAATTCTTTTGTGAAATTTCCAATGTTTGTTTATAGTGGTAATTATTACTTAATCAATGTTAAATCGTTTCATGTCGTTCTTATAGTAATTTATAGTCGTTATTTTTAATCTGTTTATTTAATATTTTATTGCTCCTAGCCCACTGTACTTCTTCTCATTATTAAAGAACTTTTGCTAGCACAAGATTTAAACTTTTTTTTACCATTTTTTAGATTTTTATTTTATATTTTTTAGTTTTTTATTTTTTTTTATTTGTTGCTGTTGTTTTGTTTTGTTTATGTCAGTCTGTGTATGTTTAATTATTATTTTCTTTCTTTGACATGTTTTGCTAATAATTTCTATTGGGTGTTAAGAAAGAATAATCATACACAAATAAACACAAATAACAATAAAAAAAAACCAAATGTATTTTTTTTCTGCAAAACTCCACATTAGTAAAGAACGGAAAAAAATGTGTAGAAAAAAAGTTAAAAAAAAAAAACGAAATGTTTATTTGTCATCAACAGAACGTAAATAAGTAGATGTTGAATTGAGATGTGGTGTTGAGAGATGTTATAGACACAAACGCCGCATAAAACTTAATACAATGGCTTACAAGCCGATCAGTCGTTAACATTTCACTATAGATGTAGGTAGCACAAAGTTTTAATACAAAAATTCTTAAAATAATTCTAAACGAAAAATACACTAAATCGGAATATTTTTATAACAGAAAAAACAAAAAAAAAAACGAAATACAAGTGAAGGTGTAAATAAATTAAAAAAAAAAAAAAAAATCAATTGTTTAACAAATAATAATTTAATAAAAAATATAACAAATTATGTTAAGCTGTCACAAGTTTTGGGTGAGTGAGTGAGATCATAATAAATATTAATTTCAAATTTAATTTAAAAAAAAAAAAAATAAAAATAAGTAATTAATTATCTTTTAATATAATTCAAAATATTTAGCAAGTGATTAGTTTTTAATTAAACTGATTAAAATAATGATTAATTAATTTTTTTTCCTGTTTACTTGCAGTTTTTGGTAGTCACAGTGATTTTGCTAGAAAATCACCTGTCATGGGCAAAACCTGCCGCTGAAGCAGCTGCTGAGCCTAATGCTGAAGCTGGAATTTCAGATTTACCCAAGTTATTGCTAATAACCGATGATGTCATACCCGATAAAGTGGAAAAGGATAACAAAAAAGTTATAAGAGTTAATCCTTTGGATTTGCCACCCATCAAAGAAGATCCCAATATTTTAAATATGGATTCCTCGTTATACCAAATACAGTCCCTTAAACCCTACACAGGCAAAAGGAAATATACCAATATGCGTCGTACAAAACCTCAAATTGAAAATGAACCAAAAGATTCTTTCAGCGATACACCCATCATTAGAGGTTTTTCTCTATTAGCCAAACCAGAAAAAGCACTGAAACCTAAACATCAGCCCAAAAGGAAACATTTACATTTTCTTTATAATCAAGAAGATTTAGCTGGTAATTTGCTGTCGAAGACCATGCGCGTTCATGTGGCTCCTGGAGCTTATCCTGTGTATTATGTGGTCTCGAAAACAAATGGCCGCTTTGGTAAATATCCTTTGAAAAGTTTTGACAGTGCTCAGGCTTTTATGAAGTATTTAAAGAAAAATAAACTTGAGAGCCTGCCAGCCCTTGAAAGGTATGATGTGGAGGAGGAAATGTAAGGAATAAAGGACGATAGGGCGGACAGCTTATTGTGTATATTATCGCGATATAATAGTTTTAAGTATTTATTGTAAATAGTTTGTAGAATTTTTTTTGTAAGTAATTTTTTATACAAAAGAATAATAAACAAAGTGTGTGAGAGAAAAACAAAAATGGAAATGGTTTCTTAAAAAAAAAAAAATTAGTTTAAAAAAATCGATAAAAAAAATTTCCTCATCAACTAATTGTTCAGAGAAAAATTTTGTTATCGATAGATTTCTATAGAAAAATGTTGTTATCAATATAAAAATTTTAGTTAATGATAAATTTTCAGCAAAAACTTTAAATATCGAAAAATTTTCATTACAATTATTAAAATTGATAAATTTTCTATAAAAAAAGTCATGTTATGGAAAACTTTTAGTTATCGATAAACTTTCTATAGAAAAGGTTTGTTATCAATAACTTTTCTATAAACACATTTTGTTATCGATAAATTTTCTCTAGGAAAAATTAGTTGTCGATATATTCTATATATACAAATTTTAATATCTATTTTATAAAAATATTTAGTTGTCGATATATTTTAATATAGAAAAATTCGGTTATCGATAATTTTTTTTATACAGAAATTTAGTTATCGATATATTATACATAGAAAAACTTGGTTATTGATAAATTTTGTATAGAAAAATTTAGTTATCGATTAACTTTTTATAGATAAACTTTAGTTGAAGACAAATTTAGTTTTCGATAAATTCCTTACATAAGAATTTGTTTATCGATATATTTTATATAGAGAAATTTAGTTATCGAAAACTTTTTTAAGAAAAATTTAGTTTTCGATAATATCTGTAGAAAAATTTGTTCTTAAAAATGTAACTATCAATACATTTTCAAAAGAAAAATTTAGTTATCGATCAATTTTCTTTAGAAAAATTTAGTTACCGACAAATTTTATATAGAAAAATTATTTTCTGTAGAAAAATTTGGTTATAGATAAATTTTTTTTATAGAAGAATTTAGGTATCAATAATTTTTTTTTAGAAAAATTTTGTTGTCTATAGAAAAATTTAGTTATCGATAAATTTTCCGAAGAATAATTTGGTTATCGATAAATTTTCTCCTTAAAAATTTAGTTATTGATAAATTTTTTATAAAAAAATTTAGTTATCGAAAAATTTTCTATAGAAAAAATTATTTATCGATAAATTTTTTCTTAAAAAAATTACTTATCGATAATTTTTTCCTTAAAAAATTTAATTATCGATATATTTTCTGTAGAAAAATTTAGATATCAAAAAATTTTCTATAGAAAAATATAGATATCGATAAATTTTCTGAAGAGTAATTTTTTTATCGATAAATTTTCTCTAGAAAAATTTAGTTATCGATAAATTTTCTGAAGAATAATTTTGTTATCGATAAATTTTCTATAGAAAAATTAAGATCGATAAATTTTCTATAGAAAAATTTAGTTATCGATAAATTTTCTTTAGATACATTTAGTTATCGATACATTTTCTATAGAAAAATTTAGTTATCGAAAAATTTTCTACAGAAAAATTTAGTTATTGATACATTTTCTGAAGAATAATTTTGCTATCGATAAATTTTCTCTTGAAAAATTTAGTTATTGATAAATTTTTTATAAAAAAATTTAGTTATCGATACTTTTTTTATATTAGTTATCGATAAATTTTCTATAAAAAAGTTTATTTAACGAAAAATTTTCTTTAGAAAAATTTAGTTATCGGTAAATTTCTATTAAAATTTTGTTATCGATAAATTTTCTATAGAAGAATTTAGATAGCAATAAATTTTCAGTAGAAAAATTTAATTAAGGAACAATTTTCCACAGAAAAATTAAGTTGCCGATGAATTTTCGCTAGAAAAATTTAATTATCGTTAAATTTTCTATAGAAGAATTTAGTTATCAAGAAATTTCTTTCAAAATTTTGTTATCGATAAACTTTCTATAGAAAAATTTATTTATCGACCAATTTCTCTATGAAAATTTTGTTATCGATAATTTTTTATGGAAAAATTTGGTTTATTAGAATAATTTCGTTATCGATAAATATTTTTTTTAAGAAAAATTTTTTTATTCATAAATTTTCTTAAGATAAATTCAGATATCGGCACATTTTCTACAAAAAATTATAGTTATCTATCAACTGTTTATAGAAACATTTTTTAATCGATAAATTTTATGTAGAAAAATTTTGTGATCGATAACATAGAGTGACGACATTTATGAAGATATTCAGTCCATATTTTGTGAAAAAATTTAATTTTATAAAAATTTTAAAAAAAAATTTTTTTCAAAAAATCATAAAAATTCGAAAGTGTCAAAAATCAAAATTTGTGTTCTTTATTCATAAAGATTTTTTTAATTTTTCTATGTAATTTGTAAATGAGTATTTTCACTAATTTGTGAATAAAATCAAAACTTATGCATTGATTTTAATGAAATATGTTTTGTTTTATTTGCAACAAATTTATTTTTCTTTAATTTTTTCTCAAGAGATGGGTTTAATATCTCGATAACTGTTGACCGTATTACAAAGTAATGTAAGAACGACTTGAAGACAATTTTAGTTTGAATTTTTGTTATTTTTTTGAACAAAATCGGACAAGTGGTTTTAGAGATATGCTTCAGTATATAGTACCATCTCCTTAATTTTACAATTCAAAAAAAGTGGATTAGAGGCTTAGTTCTTATTAATACCGTGTATCCGAATTGACTGAGAACCCCCATGCCGCAGAATCAGTGATTCCCTGTGTAATTTTTTACACAAAATTTAGTTATCGATAAATTTTATATATCTTCGGTTTTACTTTTACAGAAATAGATTTATTTAAATTTCATAAATTTTGCTTTATTTCAAAAAAGCTATTTTGTTCACGTCCTTTTTTGCAATTTTAAAACACAAACGTTTCACTTGAAATCTAAAAATAAATCTTGCCAAATTGGGGTTTTTCCAAATTATATTATGTTGTTTTCGTTTTTGTTTCTGTGTAATTTAGTAGCTCTGACCTTGTGTAGAATTCTTTAGTTTAAGCGCCAATTAGTAATGAATTTTTATTTTTAAGAATCATTATTCTTCTTTCTATCTATCTTAAGAGGTTTCTCCGCCATATCATTAAACTCTTTAGACTGTAATAAACTTAAGAACAACAGAAGGTGAAATTTAGCTTGAGGTATTGGTAAAACATTAACATTAACGTTTCAGTGGTTTAAATGTTTATTTTATGACAAAATTCATTTGTTTTATTTTATGTCATTTAAGTATGTATATGATTTTTTTTGGAGCAGAGTGATAATTAAATTTTTGCAGACATAGTATGGAATGAGTTTAGTTAAATATTATTAAGGTTTAAGACAACAAATTAAATAGAAGTTTGCCATTTCAGTAGTCTTTAAAAAATATATGAAGAAAAGCCACAAATGCAACTTAAAATATAATAATCAAATAAAAGCTTTTTATTAATTAATTTGGCTTTTATATATTTGTTTATGCGTATTTATATTTTTGCAAACTAATTCTCTTAATTTATATCTCTTATACTATTAAAATTAATACATACACGTTTAAAATACAAACTTTATTTTGGCTTTTTTTAGTTTCTTTAACAAAAAATTTAATAAATTTGCTATGAGTTTTATTTATACATTTAGCTCTTTTGTATGATTTTTTGTTTTTACTGTTTATTTTTTTTTTTTTTTAGAAACTTCTTTAGAATTCTTTAACATAATTATTGATTTAAATCTTTGTCAAGCTAAAAAAAAAAAAATCTTTATGCTATTCATAATCGATTAGTAACCCTAAAAATGATTAAAGGCCAAAAAAAAACACACACACACAGACAGCAAGACAGACTAAAAAAATATAAACACAAATACTATTACAAAAAATATTTGGCTGTAACAGCACTTTCTAAGAGAGCACAGTGGGCCAGAATTTAAAACAACTTTAGGTTATAGAAATTAAAAGTTAAAAGAAAACTAAACTTATTTTGAAGAAATTATATTTTGAACTGAAAATATTTTAAAAGTTTTAATAACTTTTAAAATCTTTTACGTTTAATATTTTAAATTTATAATTTTTTATATTTTATCTGTAATAAATAATTTGAAAATTATTTTAAAAGTATTTGTCCAACACAATTTCATCATTTAACCAATCCTTAAATTTATCTTTACGGAAGTTTTAGTAGTTGTTGTTCTTTTTTATAAAAATTATTCAAGCATAAGAATAATTGATTTTTTTCTCCAATTACTCATTTATTTATTTAATTATTATTAATTTTTTGTTCGTTTTGTCTGCAATTAAATTTATTATTGTTGCTGTTGTTAATAACATCTGTTTAACAAAAAAACTTCAATAGCAAACATTCATAAATATTTAATAATATTCTAAGTAAACAATTTATGTATGTTTATTTATCTTTGTAATACAAATTTAATCATTATATTAAAAGCAGTAATGTAAAAGAATGGATTTACATAAATTAAAAGACTTATTAATTTTCAGATCTGGATAATAAAAAATTTGGAGAAAATAAATTTATAACTAGCATAAAGAGAAATGTTTGCATTGATGAGGACAAATATCCAGGTTTACTATATTTTCATAAAGTTTTAAAATTTTATATTTCGTATGACGTTTATAAAAATTAAAAATATTAACAAAACTATTACAAAACACAGGTATACAAAATTTTGGATTTAAGCAACCAAAAGTGGTTTTTGAGGTTATTCACAATTTTTTTAGTTTTTGAGATGTCAATAAAAACATTTTTTTAAGATGCGTACTAAAAATATCAAATCCAGGCTTCATTTTTTTATTTGCTCAATAGTAAATTTTAGATTTTTTTGTTACTTATTTATTTTTAATAAATGAAAACATCAAAATTGTTTCTTTATCTTAAAGCTGGTAATGCTGCGAATCAAATAAGGCATGTATCTTTAAAATTGATGTATAAATCTTGATTTTATTCACAGTTAAGTAAAAATACCCATTTTACATACAATTGAGTAGAAATACAGTGGTGGCCAAAAAATTAGTTTTTTCTTAAAACAAAAATAGGTGGACTAAGTGGATTTTGACGAGTTAAACAGGAATCTGCATTCACTTTTTTCTATCATGAACTGATAGAAAAAATATCATCACTTTATTCAGCGGTCACACCATGGTTCTCATTGGTAGGATGTTCTTCTTTTATGCTTCTTATTCATTTCTTTTGAAGTACTTCTTTTAAAACTATGTTTATGAATTTTTTTTTTACAAAAATTCAGTTTTAGCCTTATTAAAAGATAATAAAAATGCATTAAAATGTATAAAATTTAAATTTTCTTAGAAATTATTAACCTTTTTTCCAGCTAAAATTTCATTTATTTTCCCTTTTTTGGAAGTACTTATTAATAACTTCCAAAAAAGTTTAAAATATTCACTTTGTTCTACTTTTGAAGTGGTGAAAATGTTCGTTTTTGTAAGCTCTTGATCGTTTTTTTGCTGGGTCAAGAACCGTTTACACGATTTTGATAAATGATATACCAAAAGACGTATACGAAGTTATGTCAACAATACTTTTTATTCGCTCAAGAATTTCAGAGTTATGGATCAAAATTTTCACAATTTTTCAAATTTTTTTATTTTATTTTTTAATTTTTGCTACTAATTACCAAATAACTATGGAAACATTAACTGGAAAACAAATTATGTAAATTCAGCTCAAAGACAATTTAAGTCGCTATATATTGAAGTTTAATTTATTTTAATTGGAGAAATTGTTCTCGAGTTATACAAGTGTGACTGCCTAAAGGCGGGGTCATAGTAGTCATGCCCATAAAAAAAATCAGTGCATGATAGAAAAAAGTAAAAGCTGATTCTTATTTAGCACGTTAGGTTCCATTCACATATTTTTTTTTTATTTAAGACGAAAAAAATAAAAATTTTTTTTTGCACACTAGTGTATCTCCACTTAACTGTAGGTATGCATGGGTATCCTAACTTAACTGTGAATGCAATCATGATTTGTGTATTAATTTTTATGATATTTTTGATGTTTTCAATTTCAAAAAGAATTTTTAGTAAAAAAAGATACCTTGAATTCATTGTCGGACACTTATTTTAAAATATCTCCAAAACTGCAGTGCGGATACAAATTTGTTAGCAGAACGACTTAAAGCCAATTTTGTTCCACATATTTTGGTGTATTATTTATATAGATCGTGCATACCGTTATCGAGTTATAGTGAAATATACTCGAGTAATCGGCTTATTTAGGACGCAATATTAGACACGCCCATAAAAAAATCTCGACCTTATGGGAGAAAACTGAAAGCAGATTCGAGCTTACATGCGGAATTCCATCTAGTCCACATATATATTTTTCTTTTTTTTTGAAGGAGCACGAAAAAACATTTTAATTTTTATTTTTTCGCTTACGAAATGGTTTAAAAATCATTTTTATTAAATAAAGGTATATTGTTTATATTTTTTTTAAGTTTTTTTGTCTAAATATTTTATATTTAACATATTTTGCAAAGAATAAAATTTTTTAAAAAAATTTTAATTTTATACAAAATTTTTTTTGCAAAAAAAAAAAAAAAAAAAAACATTCACACTTAAATCTGGTTTGAAAATTTAGATTTTGGTAGAAATTTCAAAATTTTGTGCAAGATCAGATTTTCATAAGAAATTTAGAATAAATTTGTTTTTAGTAAAAATTAAAAAAAAAAAATAGTTTTTAGTAAAATATTTGATATTAAATAAATGTTTAGAATTCTAGTAAAAATCTTGTTTTTTAGTAATATTGAAAACATTTGTTGTAAAATCAATTAATAAGCGAAAAATATTTCGTTGATTTAATCACTGAAATTTTATCTTTTTGTGCATGATTTTTGGTCTCGGTTGCATTGGCATTTACTAAGGTGTCCAATAATTTTTACCCCTATAACCATGATGAGATCAACTTTGTCAACTATTTTAGTAAATTAAAACTTCAGACGAAGTCATTCAGTTCACTATGTGAAACATTCCAACAAAAAAATAACTGAAAAAGTCATGAATTTAACATTGTGTTGTCATTGGAAGGATGTACTTAGTAGTGAAAAAAAGCTGCAGAAGTTATTTTTTTCTTTTTAACCCATGGTTGTCATTGGTTTGATGTTCTTCCTTTATATTTCTTGTTCAATACTTTTGAAGTTCTTCTGTTTAATCTATATTTATATAACTTAATAAATAATAAAAATTCTTTAAAATTTTGTAAAATTTCAATTACCTTAGAAATTATTAATCTTTTTTCTTGCTAAAATTCATTAATTTTTTAAAGTAATTATTAATTAAAAATACACTTAGTTCTATTTTTGAAAAGTTAAAAATGTTCTTTTTTTGCAACACTTGATCGTTTTTTTTAACCATTTGGCATCACTTTGCTTATTTTGTCGAGTATATTACATTTGCAAACATAATAAAAACGCTTGAAATCGTATTTTTAATATATTTTTAAGATTTCTGTATGATGTGGAATAAAACATAATATTTAAAATGTTATTGAAATGTCAACGTTAGTACCAGTAACGTCAGCACAAAAAATTAATAGTAACACTCAATAACTTAACAACTGATATCAATCTTGAGAAACGTATACAATATTATATTATTCATCATTAAAATAAGTTCTCATCTGCTCAGGTCCAATCAGGTAACATGTCGAAGGAATCATTTAGGACCCCATAAAGTATATATTTTCTGGGCCCTGGTTAGATTCTGAGTCAATCTAGCTATGTCCGTCCGTCTGTCCATCTGTTGAAAACAGGATAGGGCTCGAACGGGACAACTTGTGGGTGGGCCACGCCCATTTTTTGTTTCCGAGTTTACATTGGTCCTTCAACTATTTGTATAAAATTTCGACCCTCGAACTATCTGTGTAGGGTGCAACGGACACCCTGTGTTTCTAGTATTTTGCCCATAACTTTTTTGTTTATTAACCGATTTTGCCCATTTTCAATACCAAACAAACTTACATAAGATAAGTATTTGAATCAACCTACGTTGTTCCGTTCGAGCCCTATCCTGCTTCCAACAGACAGACAAACGGACAGACGGACGGACATAACTAGATCGACTCAGAATCTAAATTTAAATTATTCAATTTTTCCTTCGACATATTACACACGGAATGACATCTATTTGATGGTGGGTATAATAAAGATAGTTATATTTTTTTTATCTTGGATTCTAAAGTTTTGAATTCTAAGATATTTAATAGAAAAAAATAATTTATAAAGAACTTAGTACGATTTTTAACGGATTTTCTTCCAAAAAATGTATGAATAATAAAGGTTATTCTCATTATTAATGATTTCTAAATAATATAATAAAACAAAAAAGAACCATGATAATCGATACATCTTGTTGTTTTATTTAATAAATAAAGTTGAACATTTAGCGTTTTATGTCATTTTTTTAAGTCTAGTTTAGCTTCTTTTTTTCCCAAGTCTTGGCAACACTGCTTGTGTGATTATTTTTGTGTTACCGCTTGAAATATAAGAATTAATTATTTAACAACTCTGTATTCGTGATGTCTCAATGCCATAGTTTTTACTATTAAATGCTCTATGTACCATTGTATTGTGATGTGCTGAGTTGAAATTTGCTAAATGAAATTTACATAATTATGATTCAAAACAAAAATCGCTATTTTTTTATGTTTACACATAATTTTTTTTAGATTTTATTATTTATTTGTAGATTTTTATTTAATTTATAATTAAATTGTTTAAACTTTTATTGGGTAACAGGCAAATAACATTTTAAAATAGCTAAGAATGCTGCGTGTGACTAGATCGTTTTTTTGCACCCTACGCTATGAAAGAATAAAACAAATTCAAGTTATATAAATTTTGAAATAATAATTTTTGGATTAGAAAAATTATTTAGTAAACAAAAATCATAATAATAATAATTTTTTATTATTTAAAAAATAATAATAATAAAAAACAAAAAAGTTTTATATGTTATAATAATTTTTATTGGAAATTTTTTTTAAATTAATATTTTTTTTCTTGTTTTTTCCGAAAATGTGGTTGTATATTTTAATTATAATAAATCAAGCCATTCAGAAGATCTAAAAACTATAAAATAATACTATTACTGAACAGTTACATAAACTCGCATCATATTTTTAATTTTTTAGATTTTAAGATTTGAATACTTATTGTTAGTTCTAATTTAAGAAGATTCAATAAATAAATACAAATATTAAAAAAAAAATATTACTGACCAGAATATTTTTATTCAAATTTTTAACTCAAAAACAAATGAAATTTAATAAATTTAATAAATAAAATAAATTCAGCAATTTTCAATAACAAAATACTTCAAGAAATTCATAATTTGTCAAACAAAAAAAAAAAAAAAAAAAAAAAAAAAAAAAAAAATAATTTATAGTTTAATAACCATTCTCATTTGAAACTAGTAAATAACTTAGCTGACATAAATAAAAATGTACTCGTATTCATAGCAGCAACAACAAAATGCAAAACTTTTTTGAAAATTTCCTTTTTTTTTTCTTTTATTTATTTATTACAAAAAGAATTACGAAAAGAAAAACAAAAAAAGTTAACAACACATTTTCTACTCTATTTATTACAGAAGTAAATTGAGTTTGTGACAATTTTCCTTCGGCACAAGTTTTCCAGTCTTGGAATAAATGCAATTGCAGGATTGTTACTGCAATTATTATAGATGTTGTTATTGTTGTCGTTGCAAACAACATAACAAGAAAATAACTTCAATAATAAGTTCAACAGCAACAATGAAATAAACTTTGTTTTTGAATCAATAATAATGTAAAGATACATAGAAAGCAAGATAAGGTGAAAGAGATAGGGGAAGATAAAGAGTAGCAAAAAAAATGTTAATCGAATTTCAGTTATGCAAAATAGACTGCAAGTATTAACAACATTTTTTATTTTGCAAGTGAACAACTGGCAACATTTTAGTGGGAATATACACACATATATGAGCAATAGTAGTAGCAATAACTACAACAACAATAAATATAAATATACAACATCAATTGTATTTATCATCAACAACCTCTAATAATTCAAAAAGTATGGACGTAGAAAAAACATAAATTTTTTTTTGTTATTTGAAAAAAAAAAAAATAAAATTAAAAATAAAGGGTATTCACAGTTTAAAAAACACATATTTTGTGAGAAAACTTTTTATACATAGTTTTTAACATTTTATAACTAAAATGCAATAGTTTATACAACTTTTTTTATGTCTGCTTTGAGATCACTATATATAATAGTGTTCCGAGAATAGCGTTTTTCGAGATTTCGATGTAGGAACACCCCTCAAACGATGCGTAAAAATTAGCTGAATATGGGAAAAATATTAAAAAAATTTTTAAAATTGATCTTCAGTTCCCTACCAGCGATTGAAAAATCATGGCTCCCATACATTTTGGTAAAAAAAAAGTTTCGATTTTTAAATCGAAATGGGTATCAAAAAATTCGTAATTTTATGCTGGTTATGAAAAACATATTCTAAAAATTTTTCCAATGGGATTTTCGTTCGCTAGAAAACTTTTTAAGGAATTTTGATGAATAATTTTTTTTTTTTTTTTTTTAATCTGGAAAATTATATATTATCAACAGTACCCAGCAAAAACTTGGTAATGTCATGTAGTTACAGATGTAGTTGCTTTTCAATCACAACAACATACCGTCTACATTACATAGATGTAGTTTAGTAACTACATATTTATAACCCGATATGTAATTACTTATTTATGATCAGAGTTATTGAAAAACGGCGGTTTGTTCGTTTTTTATTCAGTTTACAAATTAATATATTTATGGAAAGAATAAGTATGTGATGATAATAATTACTCCATATATGAAAGCAAAAAAAGTGAAACATATATTTTTAGATACACTTTGAAAATTATATCTATATAGATGTTGCTTTTATACATAATTAATAATTTCAATAAATTTTTCTTCAAATACGAGCGTTTTTAAATATTAAATTATAGAGTCTCAGGAGCAACTATTGCAAATATTAATTCGTATAAAAGGTTTCGACACTGAATAAATTGGTTTATGGTTTTAATAAACGTTTGTCATTATTTTCTAATAAAATTTTTTGACATTAAAAAAATAAAAATTATAATTTTATTGAAAAATTCATTTAATTCAAAAATTTTATAAAAAAACTAATATTTAAAATAATGTTGCTCTTTATAAACAAATGTGAATCAACTTCTTCATTCAGCACCTAACTTGGAGCCTACAGAAACTAATTGCGGTCAAAGGATTGTAAGTATGTAAATGCTATTACAGAATTTCATATAATTTAACTTTTTTACACATTTCTTTTCATCCAGCAGAGGAAAGTTAACAATTCATCAGTCTGCTCCAAAATCTGGATGATTCCTGTCAATTATTGATATCAAAGGTAAACATTTTTTACGTTAATAACTTTTTTTAATTAACGAGTTAAAATCTTTCTCACGTTAAATTTTCTATCTTCAGAAAGATTAGTTGGTTTCAAATCCATGGCTATTTTTAAGGAAGTTGGAATGGAATATCATATTCATAATATGTATATACTTATGTACTAAGACGAAAAGATATGCAGTGTTCATCCATCTATAAGTGCATAGCTTTACTATTTAAAAAATGTATTATGTGTTCCCTCTCCTCCATTAAAAAAAGATACAAACAAAAAAAAAAAAAAATAGTTTTAATGCAATTCACAATAGACCTTCCGATGTATACATATATTATTAAACAACTTAAAATCAATTAGTTCTTGTAATGACATCGAAGTAATGATATAAGGTAAGTAGTTGCCTCTAATGTCATCACCGTGTTAAAATAATGAATTATTCAGCTAATGTGTAAGTAGTGGAAAGCCATTATATTAGCTTCTTAACTCATTACCTGGCAACCAAAGTTTTTGCTGGGTACTTACTAAAATGCAAATTTTTGTTCCTTAAAAGGAACAAAATTATAAAATTCTTTTAAGAAAAATATCGAATTTTTTGTTTGCATGATGTACTAAAATGACGGTTTATGGACCAAATTTTTTGCGAATTTTTTTTTAAAATTTTTTCTATAATTGGCTGAAAATTACGAATTTTTTGATACCCATTTCAAGACAAAACTCAATACTATTTTTTGGACGAAATGTTTTAGACCCGTGACTTTTGAATCGCTGGTATTAATATTTTTCCCCATATTAAGCTAATTTTTACTCATCCTTTGAGGGGTCTTCCTACAAAATTTTTATCTAGGGGACACTCTAATGTACATACACAACTGCTTAACAAATTCAAATTTTCCCATATCTCTAATTGAAAACATGTATTTACATACATATTAGGGTGATCGACTCGGTTTTCCAACCGGTTTTTTCAGTCAATGTACTGTCGGTTTTTTCAAAATGTTCAATTTTCGAATGTCGAATAGACCGGTTTTTTTAAACACAAAAAACCGGTTTTAAAAATACTTGTTTATTTAAAAAACCATGCACGAAATATTGATATTTGAATCGAAATTTATGATTATTTTTTTAATATTCATAAAGTATGATTTTAAATGGCTTAAAAATAAGTTTAAGATTAAATAAATAAGTAATAATTATCCTTAATGTAATATTTTTGCACCTAATTTAAATGTTTTATTTTTTATTCAGCGAAGAAATTGTTTTTCAAAGATTTTGTTTTAAAAGAGTTTCTCCTGCAGAATCCTTTCAATAAAATTGATTCTTGCTTTTTTCATATTAACCCTTGGTTTCTGTTTATGCTAAATAAATGTTAATATCATTTTTGTTGATTATTTTATTACAATTTTTATACCCTACATGCCTATTAAGCGTTTGTACTGATGTTTGTAATACCCAAAAATATTGGTCTAAATCCCACCTTCATTTCTACCAATCGGCTTTAAGTCGATTTAACGATGTCCGTCTGTCCATTCATGTAAAACTTGTAATCAAAATACAGATCGCAATTTTGGTTTTTTCAAGAACGAAGCGTGTTGAAATTGGTTATGATAGGTCCATTATTTCCTCTAGCCCCCATAGAAATAACCTACCAGAAAAGGGGTTTAACGATCATAAATCCCTTAAATGTAGCAGTAATTTTTGCACATCTAAGTTCCATATACGTTTAAACCTGTATGCCGAATTTTATGAAGATCGGTCCGTAATTGTGTACTGATCCACAATTCCACAGGTCTAGAAAAAAAACCCTGCCCAAATTTTGATGCACACAATGGTGTAGGTTAATGTCGGCCTTGACCGACCATATCTTTTTTTCTCGTTCTTAATGGGTTAATAGTTATTTCCAAAAATAAAAAAGATTTATTGATTTTTCTTTAAGAAATGTAGTTTTTTTATGGAAATATTAACTTCTGCAAAAAAACCGATTAACCGGTTTTTTCTGAATTTAAAAAAGTGCAATGGTTTTTTCAAAATACCAACTATTCGAACTATTCGAAAACCGGTTTCCCCCAAAAAGTCGAATAATCGATCACCCTAATACATATGCAAATAAAAATACCCTACACCATTGTCTATGTGTACCAAAATTCGGGAAGGGGCCAATTGTGTACCGATACTTTTATAAAAGTGTAAAAAAACTACTCATAAAGAATATTATATCGATACTAACATTCACATGTATTTATGCCCTTTTCGGTGATTCCCGAAATTGGGTGTTATATGGGAGCTATAGTAAATTATGGACCGAACTTCATTAAAATTTGCAATGTCATTTATACTTATAAAAAATTTATTTGTGTATAGTATTAAGTTGATACTAACATTTTTATGTGATTTTTAAGTGATTTTCGGAAGAAGGGTTCCGAATTATGGACCGATCTTCACGAAATTTGGTACTTTGCTCACAAGCTTTACATGGACAGCCAGCCTACCGACCAGACGGACGGACATGATTAAATCGACTCAGAAAGTGATTCTAAGTCGAACGGTATACTTTAAGTTGGGGGTCGGAAGATTTTTTCTCTGCGTTACATAATTTGCACAAACACATAATAGCCCTACCACCTATGGTGGTGTAGGGTATAAACATACACTCAACTACTGAAATAAACACTTTGTTGTTGTTTCATTTAAAACAATTCAGCAGTAATAAAATAAACAAAAAACATGCAGTTATCGTAAACACACAAGCGCATGTACAAATGTTTTAAACATCCACACATTTTTCATTCAACATAAGTCAACACATTTTTTTTATACCGTTGTACACGACTTCAATTCGTTTAATTAATTCGTTTCGGGTTAATTCTTGAATAATACTTTTATTTTAAAATATAAAATTTTTGATCTTCGAACAATTTTAAAAATTAAAGTTACATACAAAAAAATAAAAAATAAAAAACAAATTAAATTCGTTCTAAAAATCAGGATTAAATTTGCTGATAAAAATTATTTTCCGAACGAATCAAAAAAAATGAGCGTTCTTCCTACTCTGATTTTAAATTAATTTTATAGTGGAACATCGATTTCATTGCCTTAAATGGGATTTGTGCTAAAAAATATATATATTTTTTTAATTTTATTTTCACAGAAATATTTATTGTTTCTTTTTAAATAGTCCATCATCCTGTGATTATCCCTATTATTTACGATTCAACAAACTAGCAATAACTATTACAACTGCCATTTCCTGCTTGATTTTTAACTTTCCAGCTTTACAGAATCTACTATATAGTCCCCACCAGCTGGAGCAACAGTTTCAACAAATTTAAAAAATAAAACTAAACTTTTTAATAACGAAATGCAACATAAACTTGGTAACACTTTGTGCTCTGTATACAAGAACTCTCATATTGGCAAGAACTTTTGTTTAGCTTTCGTTAAAAAAAGAATAAGAACAGTTTTTCTTTATGAAAAGTTTTTATAAAGAAAAGACTATTGTTGATAAATGTTGTTAGAAAAAAAGTTTGGTGATGAGGAACATAAAGAAAGAACAACAAATATTAAACATGAGTTAAGAAAAAACATCAATAGAGAACAGGATGGTAGCAGAAAAAATTTTAAACAGAAACTTTAAAGGAGTTAGACTGGCAACAAATTTTTCTCGGCCAATGAGAGATGTTTTAAGCTTAAACATTATTATCGTTTGCTTTATTTTCTATTTTATTTTTATAAATTTAATTCAATTTTATTTAAACTCTTACACTAGGTACTAAGATTTTGTGTAATTTATTATTTCTTTAATTATATAACTCTATTTCCTTTTTAATTTTTCTAATGATTTTTATCTTGTGTATCTTTTAACAAAAACTATCATTTTAAACACTTTCAATTGATTTGTACATCCTGTTCAATTCTACTACACTTACATACACCAAACTCCTCTGCTCCACCAAATTCATGTTTAAATTGTAACCTTGTTGCAACAACAACACCAACAGACAGACAGCCAAAAACGACATTGACAATGTAGGAAACTCCCTCCTTAACAAAATTATCATGATCAACAACTTTTTGCTTTCTCATTTCATTTTTTTCCGATTTTTGGCCAATGTCACTTAAATGGCATGTAATTCATATGAAAACCACCCGAAGTCGAAGTAAAAATAAAAAATAAATGAAAAAGAAAAAGAAAGACCAACAAATTTCGCAACAGCAACTTTGCCATAAAAGCGAAATAAAAGTGCTAAAACTTTGAAAAAAGGAAACAGAAAAACTAAAGAGTAAAAGAAACAAGTTGCAGAGAAAGAAAAAAAACTTAAGTGCATTATTTCCGGCTTTTATAAAAGTTTTGCTAGAAGATGCACTAAAAATAATAAGCAACTCGGAGCAAATAAAAAAAATGAAAATGTTAAATAAAAATACACATTTAAACAAACCTCATATATGTGAAGAAATACTATCAATTCCTGAAAATAACATTATAATACTCTCTATATACTTACATACATTATAAGGCTTTTATATAAACAATTTTTGTTTTGATGCATTTTGAGTAAAAAAGTGATATAAGCAGGAACTATACAATAGTTGACATATGAAATCTGCTACAAAAACAGAATTTTTATCAAACATTAAATAGTAATTTAAACAAATAAAGTCATTGAATAAAATTCGTCGATTTTTTCCAACAATTCAAAGCACTTATGAGCAGTAGATGGAAACCTTTCGTTAAATTTATTTTGTAATAAAATAAATAAATCAGTTCTTTTATTCAATGTATTAGTTCATAACACGATTATATTTTGAATAATAAAACAAAATGTTCAAATTCATACAATGAACTATTACGTTGATTTAGAAGAATAAAAACAAACAAAACATAAAATATACATAACAACTATGACTTAATTCGTTGATTCAATGAACTTATATTTTGATTAAAGAAAACGACAAATAAGGACTGCGCACGAAAAAATCCATGCATGCTTTTAGGCTTATAACTTTTGATGTGGTGAAAACTAAATAATTATGTTTATTGGTTTACATTTTTCATTATGCTCACTAACCATGTGTTAAGTTTCATGGTTATAGCGAAACTAGTTTTTCTTAAAATGGAAATTGAACAAAAATCACCAAAACACATAATTGAAATTTTTCATTAAATCTTCTTACATTGGTCATATAAAACAATTGCTAGGAAGGCAATTGTGTCAAAAGATACAGTTTCTTGGATCATAATATTATACAAAGAAGTCATGGTCACTGAATGGCAACCTGGTAGTGGAAGAAAAACAGTATCTTCAGGCTGTAGGACTCAGATAAAATAGAAAGGATTTTCAGAGAAAATTCCCTCATCTCTGGAAGAAAAGTGTCACATTGTTAATTGCTTTGAATTTTTATCTGAAAAGTTGAAAGGAAATTTAGCCTGAAGACGTATGAAGTACAAAAAAAATTCGAATAGAAATGCAAAATAAGAATTTGGAGGTAAAAATAATAACGTAAAAGTTCTTCAAACGAATTTTTCCGTAATTACCCAGCAAAAACTTTGGTTGCCATGTAATGAGTTAAGAAGCTAAATAACTCATTATTTTAACCCGGTGATGACATTAGAGGCAACTACTTACCCTATATTATTACAAGTAACCATTTTACGAAGTCATTACAATAACTCATTACTTTCAAGCTGATGATTTTAAAGAATTATTGAAGTCATTATTAGTAAAACCAATAGCAACTAGTTACATTTTGGGTTACAAATAACTAATTAATAATAAGATATCATAATATAAAAATTATTATTATACCAACTAAAAATCTTAACATTAATGCAAAGATACAAATAAATAATTAATTTTGACATATGTTAGAAACACCGCACTTCAAACATTTAAAACTTTGAAGTCTGTTGATAAATTTGGAAAACTACTTCACCAATTACAATTTTTGTACAATCAAGAATCCAACATGACTTCAATAAAATCCTTTCAGCTTTGCTAAAATTAAATAACGATTAATTAACAAATAATGTAAAATGATGTTAAGTGACAAGTTACTTACGTTTATTTGAAACAAGACTACCAGTAAGTCGTGACATTCAAATAATATGTCTCTTCATATCAATTTTAAAACAATGAATTATTTGCGACCATTTCTAGAAGAAACACATTTTTTTCAACGGGAAGTTCCTATTAATAAGGTGATGAACGTGAAAATGTTTATGGTCTTCTTAAAATGTTTACTCGTTAAATGAATATTTATTAATGTTACTTACGTTTATTTGTAGTAGATCTTATGAATGTGGTAAGGAAAACAAATATAAGGCGTCTTTTTTGATGGAGGTATTTATGACCTTTAAAAGATAAATTGCGTTATATATTATATTAAATGCAAAATTTATTAATATTATATACACTTACCATTTTTACCTGATATTTCACAGAAGGTCTTGTTATTCGAAGACAATTGATTATTTATTTATATTATTTTAAATCCTGATTTTTATTTTTCATATTTTTCTTCAATTTTATGTTGTCTAGAAATAAAATTAATTTATGAAATATGTTTGACAAATACAATATTGACAAATACTTATTAAAACCACAAACCAACTTATTCTGTATTTAAACCCTTTATACGAATTAAATATTTAAATAATTAATAAATCATCTATAACAAAAATTGCAAATAATTTTTTTTCTTTATTTGGCTTGCTTTGTAGTCGCTCCGCCGGATATTATTAATATTTTTTATTTCTTTAATTATCTTTTTTTGTAATAAATGTAAAAAGATTTCATAAATTTTAATATATATTTTAAAATCTTAACAACCAAAAATTCAGCTTTTTTATCTGTTCCTTCCATAAATCTGTCCATAAATAAGTAATTACATACCATGTTAAAAATAAGTAGTTACTAGACTACTTCCATATAATGCAAACGGTATGTTGTTGTCATTGAAAAGTAACTACATCCGTAACTACATGCCATTACCAAGTTTTTGCTAGGTAGTGTATAATAGACGATGAAACGTTCGTACAACTAACTTTTTTCAACTTCCTGGCCAGGAATTCTATGTTGCAGATACTAGAGGAAATATGGCAGAAAAATATCGTGTATCAAAGAAATCAAAACTCCCAAGAAAGTTTTTGTTTTGTGAAGCCATATGCATATGCGGAAAGGAAGCACTTCATTTATAAAAAAATAGTTACATTAACACAGAAATATAGGTGAATAAGTGGCTTTTGAAAAGACTTCTACCTTTCCTAAGAAAATACAGTGTATCCACTTATTTCTGGCCTGTTCTCGCTTCTTCTCATTACAACAACAAAACAATGGAGTGGTAATAAAGAAATTGTTAGTGTTTGTACCGAAAGATGCTAATCCATCAAATTGTCCGGAACTCTGTACAATTGAAAGATATGTATTCTTTGATACACGATATTTTTCTGCTCTAGTAAAAAATAATTTAAAGGACATTAAAAGCTCAGCTTAAAATGAAGCGGAGTTTAAAAATTAATGGACTTATTCGAGCAAAAAAGTAACCGAAATACAATAAAACCTTTAATTGGAGGAATTCTGCAAAATATATAGATATTTCCTTAAAAACCAATTGAAAATAATTTACTCTTTTATGTTTAGAACTTGAACATAACAGTCATTAATAAAAATATAATTTAAAAAAAATTCGGCCATTGCACTATGGTTTCTATGACCACTTTTCTTGGCCAAAATTACCAAAATGGAAAAAAAAAACAGATTGTCTTGTTTGAAATATGATTTGGGTGAAAATCAAAGCAATTTAATGTATTTATTTTGTATTTCAGAAATTTAATTAATTTTTTCACTTTTTATGTGTCAGAAGTAAAGTCATTACAAAGGAAATTTTAACATATTTCACTTATAATTCAACCCAAGGCGTGCATTTTGTTTTAGCAGCATTAATATTGATACACAACTATATTTTAGCAATATCTGTTATTTTATTTTTTAATCTTGGCTTTTTTATTCATTGGTTAGACTTTTGTAAGTGATAAGAATTTCCAATGCTAACTTATACGGAAAAAGTGTATTTTCTCGAAAATCGCAAAACGAGACAATATGGAAAATATAGCCCAGATATATGTTTATTTATTTCCGTTCAGTTTTTCTTTACCAATTTTCACCAAAAACTTGAAGGTCTAATGAAATAACAATTTTTTTACGAATCCAATTTCATTTTGGGTTTTGTAAAACAAACTGTATTTTTCTAAGATGACAACAAGTTCTAACTGATTTCGTATTCAGTTATAAAAGTACTTATCCTAAGTACTATTTTCCATAATAAACTTATTTAAAAAATTGTTATATTCAATAATTATAAATTAATGAAAACCGTTGAAAAAGTCACCTTTTTTATACATATTTTAAATTTGCTTAAGAAACTCAACTTTGATCTATTGTATTATGGCGACAAATTAGTGAAAGTAGGAAAAAAATTGATTTTCTGGCATTTTGAAGTGTTTGCTATAAAACCACGATAATTAAAACACAAAAAGAAAATGTTACCAAAATTAGTTTTGGCCAAGAAAAGTGGTCGGCGAAACCATAGTGCGTCGATTTGTGGTTTTATTAATGACTATTAATACAAAATCCGTTCGCATTAAAGTTGTTTAGCTTTGAATTTTAAACTTTCAAAAGGTACTTTAAGGTACTATCAGCACATTTCAAAATTGTTATAGAATCTTCAATATTTATCGAAATGCACTGAAAAGAAAAATGTTTATTTATTTTTTTTTTTTGCACAATTTCATAAATAGCAAAACAAACAAGATTGGTTTAAAATTTCTCAAAATTATGAGTAACATAATTATCTTGGGATCATTTAAGAGAATATCGGTTTTAGTTTGTAAAATATAGCCGTTTAAACATTACTATTAATAATATAATATCCTAACAAAAAGAGCGATTTTAATTTTTTTAAGTGAATTTTAGCAATTTTTTTAACTTGTTTCTTATTTACTGATAAATTTTACACCGAAAATTGATTTTATTATTTTAAAATTTTAACTGTATTGCAAAATATGTGGGATTGATTTTTGAGGTTAAGAACATGTTTTTTGGTCCATACAATTATATTTTTTAAAATATTTTGACGCCACCTGAATTTTAGTATTAAGCAAATTAAATGCTTTCATATAACATCAATATTAACATCATTTATACTTCGCGATAGTTGTCAGCAGGCGAAATAAATTTGGAGATAAATGCTGCTGTAGCTGATATTAATGACGTTTCTTTAATTTTTTTTTTTTTTTTCATAATACCAATTTCAACCATTAAGATGATTCTTTAAGGGTATTTTTCGATGATCTAAAATCATATCTTATACTGAAAAAATAGGAAATTGCACAAAATGTTTCCATTTAAAAATTTTTAAATGGCATTTTGATTCGGACGTGCCATTTATTAATAAATCCTGTTTACGCTATATTTTGGACAATTTGTGTAAAAGCGGTATTTGTCAAATGCGAAAAATATACATTTTAGTAATATTTACGCCAATTATATGACAGTTTGAAATGATGCTTTCCCTTGTCTGGTTTCCTGACATCAACGAGATATATGTACATCAAACTGTTGGTAATCAGTTCGTCTTTAAAATTTGTTTTCTAAAAATTAAAAAATCTTAAATTTTTAGTTTAATTTTTTTTCGTACAAATGTTACAAATTCGAGGTATTTTTAAATAAATGGTAGCAGTAATAATCTTTTGGGAAGTCTCCATTTCATTGCTTTTAAAGACAAAAATATAAATTAATACTGTCGTTCTAAACGATACAAGAGTAACAAAGAAACAGATTACAGATTATGATATTTTATTAAATTATTTTCCATCAGAAATTGATTGGCTTAGCCAGAACTTATGAAACTATTACTGTTACTCTCTTTATCGCCAATGGACAAATACATAAATAACACAGGTCAATACTAAAATAGTATCTTGAAAATCATGTTGCAGATATTGTAGGTATAGTTATCCCAATCACCATAAATATTTCGGTTTTACTCCATCAAAAATATAGTACTAGTCAAGTCTCTAACTTGTCACACATAGCCCCTAAAAGTCTTTAAAGTTGTAAAAATTATGAATTTATCAATTAACCCTCATAAAACCATGGAAATGTAAGGGGTAAGATGAAGGGGATTTTGACAATTTTAAAGACTTCTAGGGGCTCTGTGAAGCAAGTTGGGGACATGACATGTTCTTGAAAATTTTAAAACAGTCTTCTGGGTAGTAGATAGAGGCAGTTAGGGGATCCATGTTTTATAGAGTAGGAAAAGTAATGTAATTGAAATGTTTCATTTGACTATTTTTTAATTTTCTTTGGTTATCATTGGGTTAAAAATGTGACATGATGGAAAATGTTCATTTTATTTTTTACACTATATCAATTCTAAGGAATAATAATTTTATAGAATTATTGGAGATATAATTTTTTTTTGCGATTTTGTAGACCTGTGTAATTGACCTTTGAAAAAAAATGGGCCGTTTAATATTCTATTTGCAATACTGGAGATGTTTAGGTTTCACTGAAACTTTAATGGATAAGTCTATGAATGCTGATGAAGTGGGTAGCGACACAGAAAATGTGTATTCTATTCTAATTATAATCCAAAAACTCTGCTTTGGTACCGTCAAACATAGACAACAAGGTAATTTACGTTTACAAACTTTTTTAGGAGAAAAGCTTAATAAACAAATAGTTAAAAGGAGTTTTATCATGTAGTTCATTCAAATAAATTTGAAACCATGACATTTAACTTTAAAAAAAGTATAGTGTAGATTTTGAAATTAGTTATACGGATTTTTATAAATATATTGTAATAAATCATCATGAATCTTAAAAATAAGTCTAATGTTATTGAAATAAAAATCATATTTAAAAAAAAAAAAATCATCAAATCATTTTTGGGTTAAAAAAAAAAAAAATCATCAAAAATATAAAAAATAAAATTATCATTCTGGCAACGCTGAGAAGGACAAATTTGAGAAAGAACTGAAGTACCGATTTTGTTATACTTTGACAGAAGTTTTTTTCTTCCGAGCCGCTGCCAAAGCCGTATTTAACTGACGTAAAGCCATAGAATTCATCTCGCCGGAATTCAATTGAGGGCCGATTGGATTGAAATTGGAGGCCGAAACATTTAGTTAGATGACCGAGAGTCGAAGAGTTTATCTCGTCAGATTGTATTTAGTATTTAGCATAGCTCATACGATCCTAGCTAGCCGATTGGGAGCCGAAGCATTTCACTCATTGGGTTATATTTTGTTGTCGAAGGTCATATTTAACCGAGCGAGAGCCTAAGAATTTGTCTCAGCCTGTATTTGACTCATCCTGTACTGTTAATTGTTTTTCGTAGTTTTATATATCTTTATTACCATCGACTTATAAAAGTTTAAAGTGGCGTAGTTTCGATTCTATAAAATATATTTATTTCATTCTTTTTCTATATAACGAAGAATTAGGTCATTTAAGTAGTGTAATTTAGATTTAAAAAATCGAGTTTATACTTTTTCTGATTTTTGCAATTGAAGTAAATTATTTGTAAAAAATTGTTTTTTTGAGAAACTATAAATATTTTATTTGTAATAAAATCTTTGTTGTTAAAGATATCTTAACGAAATTTTCGATGAAAGTAGACTTTATCATATAAAATGATAAAGTGAAAAAAAAACTTTAAGATTTTTGTAAAAGCAATCTCAAAATTCCCCAAAAAACGCCGAAAATCCCAAAAATGGGTTTTTTCACATTTTCGGCTATAAAATCCACATTTTTCCGAAGCCCCGTAGATTTTGATTGAAAACTTTTAACAACATATTATGGATTCCTAGACTGCATTCCGTTTGCCGATAAGTGCTTTGGGATTTGAGAAAATATATACTAAAATCAAAACTTTCATATAAAATGGGTCAAATTCGGGAGGGTGTGAACCTTAAACACTTGAGTTATATGAATTGTTTTTTATTTTAGAGTCATCTATATGAAGATACCTTTCAGAAAAGTATAAAATTATTATATGTTGTTGAAGAAAATTTTCTTTTAGAGAAAAAAGAGTGCAGATACTTCTTTGGCCAAAAAAAAAAAAAAAAAAACACAAAAAGTCGTCATTTTTACAATTTTCAAATTCAAAATCGTTTATTTTTGGACTCGGTAAAGATATCGACTTCAAATTGTTTTATTCAATAGATAATTGTGTTCTTTAACTAGTTAAAGAAAAAACTAATAAAATCGGGTGGAAATAATAGCATATATATGAAAAAAATTGGACCAAGAACATGCAAAATTGAGGTGTTTAAAAATTCATACGCAAATAACTCGAAAACTATAAGAGATAAATAGGACATGCATGCATGTTTTTTATAGGTCTTACCAGGACCCAAAATATTTGAAATCGGACGAGAAACAAAAATTTTCCAAGCGATTAAAATTGTTTTACTTTGAGCCCCCTTAGCTCTGCCACTGAGGAGTCTGTTGGGTCCTTCTTCCAAACGTAACATTGTACACTTCTCTTCTACGCCTATACCAAATTTCAGGGTGCTACAAGATAGTTTTTCTGAGGTCCTCTTTTATACATTTTCTATAGAGTAATTTAAGATATTGATACCATAATGATTAATGAGTGATATTTTTTAACCTGCCTTTTTTAAATAAAGCGATTTTTTATTAATTTTTTATAATTATTTCATACATATAAATGGTAAAAGGTATTATATTTTGAGGTTATTTTCTCTACTTTAAAAAAATATTGTTTTTTAATAAAAAAACAAAAATCACAAATGAACCAATGAACTTAAATATCAACCTGTTATGTAGAGATAATACATGAAAAAAATCCTTTATTTACAGAGTTCATTTTTGTTCCAAAGAAATACAATATACTATGTAAAACCAACTTTTTTTTTTTTTTTTGTACATTTCTTTAAGAGATTTGTTACACAATATTTGTTCAATATAAGAGAGTTTCTTTGCCTATTTTTTCATGCAGCAGCAGCATTCAAACACCAAAAACTTCAGCTAAAAGAAAAACTCATAACAAATTTTTATTGGTGCTTCTTTCTGTTGGGGGTTTCATGTTGTTTTTCCTGATTTTCTTTTTTTTTATTTGTAAGTTGAAATTGTTTGGATATTATTTTTTCGAAGTTTTTATTTAACAAAATAACGAAGCCAACATAAACATGAAATTCATTTGTAGACTTGCTGTTACATCCATGTATATGATGCTCATATTTTCCTAAAAAATTTTTTTCTGCCGTTTTTGTGAAAAACTTTTGATGTTTTTTTTTTTATTATTTCAAGTCTGCTAAGTTTTTCCTATAAGTACGCCATTGAGAGTCATAGTGTGGTGTTTTTATGATGGAAAAAAAGTTTTGGGTTTTTTTTTTAATAAGTTTAAAAAAAAAAAAATAATAAAATAAGGATGTATACAAGCTTCAAAATAAGAAACAAACAAAACAGATGTAGAATGCAGATTTTTTTGCACTTAAGTTGTTATTATAATATGACCACTGAGATTAACAAACCAACAAAAATATAAAATAGTAATAATAACGAAGTTAGTAGATTTGGTTAAATTTCACAGCAAAAAAAAAAGTATTTTAAAGGAATAACTACTTTAAATGTTTAACTAAGTACATATTTTGCTCGTTTTTGGAAGTTATTTAAAAATAATTCTACAAAAGTGAATATTCGTCTCTTCTCATCAAAAAATAAAATTTTATTTTAAGTCGGGGTTCACACACAGTAATTCTGCTTCATTTCTGGCTTGGTAGGCGAAACAGGTAAAGAGAATGTAAAAGCTTAGTATTTCCTTCTTCTCTCTTTCTCTCTCCTACGAACTCAGAATTGCAGCAAGAAAAATTGCTGTGTGTGAACCCCGACTAAAAAAAAAAAAACATACATACTTGTATCATTTTAGAACTATTTTCTATTACTTTAGAGGCTATAAATTATAAATATTCAATATATGTACATTAATTCAATTTGTATTACTAGGAATTATAAAAAGACACATTCATTAAATGATAATCATATCGAGGGCTTATATTCAAAAGGGGCAACAACATTTTTTTCGCGTCAGACTTTTTAATTTTGTGTTTTTTATTCTGAGGCCAAAAGTTAATTTTAACACTATGTTTTTCATTTTTTGTTTTAGGGTTATCTACAAACAATATATTTTTTTAAGGAAAAACCTTGTAGATATGTTTTATTTGATTTTAAAAGTAGTGTAAAAATAAAAATTGATAAATAATGAAATGTTTCTTTGTGATTTAAACTTTTTTTAAAATTTATCTCAATACAGTCTGAAGAAACAAGCCATTAAAGTTTGATGTTTAGTTTTTTTTTTTTTTTTTGAAAGTTTATAGACCACACGCACGTACACATATTAAAATTTATGAGGCTAAGTGACCAAGTATCTTAGATTTAAAGACAGGAATAAAATAATTGAAATAAAGTTCGTGCACGCAGAGAAAAAACATGGTTACAGCATGATCACCACAACTATTCAATGATTATATAGCCGTTTTTCAGTGATTTAATTATACTGTGTTCATGATAGCAACGTTTATGATTCTGTTTAATCATTAAATGATTACCCACAATCAAAATTTTAATATGGTTCACTGAATTATAATATGTATTTAAATATGTTTATATGAAATCATATTTATGAATAAATCCAATCATTTAGTGAATTCTACAACTATTTAGTTAATTACATAACCATTCATTTCATTTTACAAATTTGGTTAATTCTACAACCATTAAGCCATTAACTTTTAATGCCTTTTGAAAACACATTTTTGTGTATCAGTCCAGTAGTTATAATTCTCATTTAGTTTATATATGAACAAATATAAATTGACAAGTTTTGTTTTTTATTCAGTATGATGATTGTACCACATATCGTGGTACATATGAATATAAATATGAAAATATGGGATCATATGTATGATAAAATGGGATTATATATATGATGAAATTTGTTCATATATATGATAAAATGGAATTATATATATGATAACATGGTATTATATATATGATAACATGGGATTATATATATGATAAAATGGAATTATACTTATGATGGAATTAGTTCATATATATGATAGAATGGAATAATATATATGATAAAATTTAATTACATTTATGATGAAATTAGTTTATATATATATGATAACATGGAATTATTAAATGATAAAAACATGATGAAAGTAAAAGCAATACTTAAGAAAAGGTTATAAAACTTACTAAAAGTTATTAATAAGGTTATGAACCTTACTAATAAATTATAAATTGGAAACATAATAATGATTACGTACAAATATACTTATTGTAACCTGGAATCATATATTACAATCATAGTATGTTGCTCTTAGTTTATGGTCACAGGAACCATATTTTTTCTTTGGGTGTGATTATAAGAAAAATATATTAGAAATCCAAAGCAGTTTTTTAAAAAAGTTATTATTTTTTTAATAAATAAAAAGTGCGCTACACTTCAAAAACGGTAAAATTTATTTAATGCAAAATATAAATTATTGGTACTTGCTACATCTTTTTTCCTTTACTTCATAAACAGTACAGAATGGAATAAAAAAATGTGATACAAAAACTTATAACTAGTGGGCGGATTTATAAGCAAATGCATGTTTTTTTTTTTGGAGCATTTAAAAATGATATTATGTTGTTATCCATCCGAATCAGACATTTTACTAAAAAATGGCATCGATTTGTTAGTGCATATTTTTGCATATTTTGTTGAAAACACATATTTTTCCTAATAATGCATATTTTTATTACATATTTTGCGTTTTTTTTCCTTTTTTGGTTTTAAAAATTTTTTTGTTACAATCTTATTTTTATATTTCTCATTTTGAGGTAAAATGCAGGCACCCGAAAACTGTTTATTTTTATTTTTTAAATCAATATAAATATCTTTATTGTTTAAAAAATAATTTTTCATTTGTTGAAAAAAATATATATCGTCAATTCCACGAAAGATTTATAAAAAATGTCAATTTTTTTACGGAGGGTCATCTGATTTTGTTTATATTTGGTACACATATAATCTATGGAGCCATTTAAATATCTCCGTTTTTATTTTTTTGAATTTTCAAAAATTCGCGAATTTATTCGCTATTTAATTTTTTCAAAAAGTTGAAATATGTTAAAATGCAATATCTTTACTATAAAATACAAAAAGAACTGTTCTGGGACAATAAGTTCTACTATTTTAAATATTTTTTTCAAAAAATTTCCATAATTTTTTTCATACAAAAATTAAAATTTTTTTATAAATTTTGATTTTTAACTTTTTTGGTTATACTTTTTTAGTAATATGTGACTTTAAATATTTATAACTCCTTAACTATACGTGGGATTTTATTGATTATTGATAAAAACTAGTGTAAAGTTTATTACAGTTAATATTGTAAATTATATTGTATAAACCAAAAATAATTTTTTTGCTAAAGATGCACTCACGAAAAGAATGCAATTTTCGGATGCATTTTTAAGAAATTTTTACCCTTTTGATTTTAAATATTTTTGCTTAATATTGAAGACAAATATGTTTATTATATAAAACATTAGCACTTAATCTGGGATAAATAGGTTTTCTACCGCAAATAACAAATTATGAATTATTATGGTTAAAATTTATTTAAAAATATGCTCACAAAAATTAAAAAATACAAAAATTAAAAAAAAAAAAAAAAAAAAAAATACAAAATTTGTATGAACAAATTTGAAGAAATATTTTGAAAAAAATTTTTAAAATAGTGAACCATTTTGTCCCAGAACAATTTATATTGCAATTTTTAGCAAACATAATAATGTTTTTTATATCGAAAGAAGAAAAAAATTTAAAGGGTAGACATTTTCCAAAAATGCATTAAAAAATTGCATTTGCATTATGAATGCATTTTTAAACGATAATATTATTTTTAAATAACTACATTTATAGTGGACTTATTCTTCTTAAATATGCAATTTAAATCATTAAAATCCGTTAACAACTTTTTGAGATATTTATGTTTAAAGTTAGACACTTTTGTCATTTTTTTCACTTTTTGAAAAATTTAAATCGCGAATAAATTCGCGAATTTTTCAAAATTCAAAAAAATAAAAACGGACATACATATTTAAATGGCTCCATAGCGTATGCGTATGCCAAATATTATTAAAATCGGAAGACATGAAAAATATTATTGGGCGTTCTTTCATGGAATGGACGATATATATATATGTGAAGGATTTTTATTTTTTTATATAAATATCCATCATGATGAAAATAATAAATATATTTAAAAATAAATATCAGTATGAAAAAAATTTCAAATTATTGTTTTTTTTTATTCATACCCAGGAAAAATTTTATTACTTCTACAACTAGTTCCAGAACAGATAAAAATAGCCTGTAATTGTTCTACTTTGGCGTTACGACCAATGATTTTTGTTTGAAATTGTCACCTCCAAAACTAGTCCTGTGGAAGTGTTAGCTAGCCAGTACCCGTTCTATGGAACGGTTCTATAACTAGTTCTTTAATCTATGATTTTTGTACCAAATTGTCACATTCACAACTAGTTCTATAGAAGCGTAATAGAACGGTTTCAGAACCTATTTTTTATTCTAATGGGATTTTTCTTAAAGGCCACTTTTAAAATCAATTTAATTTTGTAAATATTATTTTCTTTTTTTAATTTTTGGAATTTTTGAAATTTTGTATACATTTTTTACATATTTTTTTTTAAACAGTTCTAGGAAGACATTCGAGAACCAGTAATTTTTTCTCAGAAGTAATGTAGAAGTCATACAGAATTAGTTCTTAAGCACTAGTTCTCTAAAGCGTTCCTTAAAACGAATTTAGAATCACAATAAAATTTTACTTCATTAGTGTCAGAATTGGTTCTGAGGGTGTTATTAAAGAATCTGAAGTGGTTCTGATTACATTAGTAATCAGTAGTAATTATTTTGGAACAAGTTCTAAAACTTTTCCTGGGTACTTTTGTTTTGTTTCAAAAATATTTTTTTATTCAATGAAATTGTTGTTTAAAATTTTTTCGTCCAATGAAAAAAGTTGAAAATAATTTTATACTTTTGTAATAAATATCACAAAAGATATTTATATTTTTTATTTCGATCATGATGAAAAAAATTAAAATATTGATAAAAAAAATTAACATTTTTTTGGATTTTTATTATTTTTTGAACATTGAAGGTTCTTTTTCGATTGAAATAAAAAATAAAAAGACTGTTTTTTATTATTAAAATCCAGTCTCTTGTAAAATGTGCATAACAGTTGTTCTAGCGATTTTTAACACTCATTTTCCGGTTATTCTCAATCAAACAATGTCCTTAATTTTTTCTTCTGAAACTATTACTAAATTAGAGGGTTACGATTCATTAAGTATTGAAATCAGTTTAATAGATAATGCTATTGCAAAAATCGAAGCTGCAGAAGGCCTCGTTGCTGAATTAAAGTTGCAAGCTGTTATTAAAAAAAATAAATAAATGATTTGAGAAAATGAAAAAAAAATTACAGAATCAATTACTTTACGTTCAGATGAATACTCTTCTTCTGAACTACATTTATTCAAATACGCTCCTATCACTTCTGTTGACGTTGAAAGATCATTTTCTGTGTATGTACGCCAAAATAGACAATCATTTACATTTCACAACTTAGTAAAAAATATGTTTGTGTATAAAAATAAAAACCTATCTTACTAAGGTTGTATTAAACTAAGGTATTAAATTCAATGTCACTAATAAAAATGTGATCTTGAGGGGTACAAATTTGAAAAAGTACAAATAATTAGTATTAATTTTTTAAAACATAGCTTTAGGGTATATTTTGAATTTTTTAGTGCATTTTATTGGAGCATATTTTCCAAAAATAAATTCATATAAATCAGCCCCCTATTTGTAACAAATTGTCCAACATCCAACTTAAGTATATCGTTCGACTCAGAATTAATTTCTTAACGATTCATCTATTTTTAATTCTCATAAAAATTAAGAACTAGATTTATTTTTTTAAAAGTCCACAGATATAGTCCAAAAATTTAAATCATTCATTAATCATTAAACAACGTCTTTAAAGGTTTTAATCACAATTAAATTGTTGATATGAAATTTAATACACTTTTAATACCAATTTTAATTTATAATTTTTATTATGAACACTTTCCGTGTTTTTTTTTTTTTTTTGTTTAACCCTGGAAGGTCTTCGATATTTTTACCCTTCAGTGGGCTTCGTTAATCGAAACGACTAACACAAACTTTTTTTAAAAATATTTCAAGACTTATAATTAGAATGAAAAATAAAACAATTGACTTTTAGTTGATATATTAATTTAAACCAAATAGAAGCAAAAGTTCCTAAATACTTTCCGTTTTTTGAAAATATTAAGCAAAAACTGAAAATATTTGTACTTTTTCAGAGATGGTGTTCTATAAGTACTTTTTGTGTTAGTTGTATAAAAAATTTGGAACAGACAACATACGTATTATAATCAAAGAGTTAAAAAATTATTGTTTTGCATACTTTGTGTATATTTCAAATATGTGATACCTTTTTAATTTTTTTTACAATATATTGCTTAATAGTTCAGGGGTTTTTAGCCGCAGTAGCAGGAAATCTGATTTTTATTTCTTAAGTTTATTATAGAACTCATAAGATTAAGTCGATCTGAAATCATTAATACTTTATAATATGGCTTTATTCAGTCTTCAGCATGCCTTTTCTATTTGATATAAGAAATAGAACTTCCTCATCATCATTGTTTTATGTGACAAAAAAAATATACTTATGTGTTGCTAAAATTATTTCCGGAAGTCAGATTATATTTATTTTCCCCCAAAAAATATATCTCACACTATAGGAACAAATATTAATTACACTGCATTACTATATTTACTAAATTTCTTTATCGCTAAAAGTTGAAAAAGTCACACTAAGTGCTTCGTTAGTCGTTTTGACTAACAAGGTTGCTCAAAATACTAACTTCCAGACCGCTTACAGCAACATACGTCAATACACTTTAAGATCTTAATTACGGCAGGTGTTATAGCAAAATTCCCCAAAAAAAAAAAAAAATATATATATGCAACGAATAATGAAATAAGTCTCAAAATAACATTGTTGTTAGTCGAAACGACTAACGAAGCCCTTCTCAGGGTTAATAAACACACCTGTTATTTGACAGTTCTAACGTTTAAAGTGGATCTTGCCAAACCCCAAATTTCGCTTTTTTATCTCTTGATTGGTATTATAATATTAATTTAATATATTATAAATTTTTTTTTCCAAAAATTGTATCTTTTACGCCTTTAATTTTAGATAAACAAAAGTGCTATATGGAAATTTTAAACAAACATTAAAAATAAATTAAAACAAAAATGGCTATCTACCATAACTTCGCTAATAATGGGATTAAAAGTTGTATTTTTCAGTGTGGGGCTTAGTAGACATAATATTAATAAATCATAGAAGAACAAATTGCAAAAATTTAAAAAGTGAGTGCAATAAACAGTCTTTATGCTGTTCTGAACAATTATATCTTCTGTTTAAAGTTCATTGCCTTTGATTTTATTTTATGCTTTAAAATTCGTAAAATAATCTTTTTTTTTGTAATATGAGTAAATATTATTTAAATTTAAAAGTCTTCTTGCTATTCTGAAGTTTATGTGTTTGGATTGTGTTTCATTTATTTAAAAACATCTAAAAGTCCAAATAAAAAATATTATGAAAAAATAAGAATTCCAAGAAATTATGTCTTTAAGGTACTTTTTTGATGAAACTGACGGATTTTTAAAACTATTTTTATATAAAATATGTAAATTATTTACTAAACCAATATTATGCAAAAAAAAAAAAAATGTTTTTTTTTTTCTGATTTTGTGTACACTAACACAAATTCAGTAAAAAATTTTATTGGACAATTAATTTTGGTTAAAAAATGCAGACTGTAATTATATATTTCTCACGTAGAAAGTTACCTAATGCATAGAAAAAAAGTAAAAATTTACTTCAATTACAAAATTACTTATATTAATTAATTTTTAATTGATTTTACTCCAATCATCAAAATGATAATATTAATAACTAGAATAATTGATTTTATCATTACTGCTTTTTCTTAAATAGATTTAATGAGCTGAAAATTGTTGGAAATTTACTTAATTTTATTTTATTTATTTTTTTTATAGACTAATTTGTCATTTGCTTTATATTTATACCCAAAAATATTGGTCTAAGTCCCAAATTAATTTATACCAATCGGCTTAGAATCACTTTCTGAGTCGATTTAACGATGTCCGTCCGTCCATGTAAACCTTGTATTCTAACTACAGGTCATCTTACGGTCATGGAACGAATACTATTGAAATTGGTTATGATCGGTCCATTATTTCAACTAGCCCCCATACAAATGTCCTCCCAGAAAAGGGTTTAACGATCATAAATCCCTCAAATATAGCAATATTTTAATTAAATTTGCACATATAAGTTTCATATAAGTCTAAATAAGTGTGCCGATTTTTAGAAAGATCGGTCCATAATTTACCATAGCTCCCATAAGAACCCCTTTTCAAAAAATCAATTTAACGGGCATAAATCCTATTAAAATGTTAGTATCAAGTTAATATTCGACGCAAATAAGATTTATATAAACATAAATGATATTGCCAAATTTTACAAAGATCGTTCCATAATTTACCATAGCTCAGATATAAGGCCCTCTTTCGGGAATCACACAAATGTGAATAAATTCATATTAATGTTAGCATCGACGTAATATTCTGTATTCTCCAAGTCTAATAAAAAACCCCTCCCCGAATTATAATGTACACAATGGTGTAGGGTATCATATGGTCGGGCTTGACCGACTATATCTTTTTCTCTTGTTTATTAATAGCTGTCGATTTATTTAAAAAGGAAATTGTAAACCAGTTAGAAAATTAATTATATTAATAAAATATATAATTAAAATCCAATATAAAGTTAGTTAATAATTTTATTACAAAATAATTTGAAATATTATTCTGTGTAATATTGCCAAGCAACCCTGACAATACCTAAGGTGGTTAGCCAACCCTTTTATCTTGTCAAAAAAATGTCAAAATTATTTTTTTTTTAGTTTTGTCAATTTTTTGTTTTGCCGCTAAAATTGTTTTTTCTCACTTTTAAGAATCAACTAAAATTGTTTAAATTTTCTAATTTGTTTCATAAACAAGTGAGAATATAATAATCGCAATTTGCACAATTAAGTGGTTGCACTATATATTGAAACATATCTCGTAAACGACTTGTCTGATTTTGTTAAAAAAAAAAAAAATAAAAAATCAAAAAATTCTAATTAAAATTATCTTTAAGGCGTTCTTACATTACTTTTTAATACGATCAACAGTTATGGAGATATTAAGCCCATCTTTTGGGAAAAAATTAAATTTAAAAAAAAAAATTTTCAAAAACTAATTTTTTCGAAAAACCATAAAAATTCGAAAGAGTCAAAAATTAAAATGTTAGTTCTTCAAACATAAATATAAATTTAATGAAAATAAAACAAGACATATTTAATTAAAATTGGTACATACATTTTGATTTTATTCAAAAATTAGTGAAAATACTCATTTACAAGTTACATAGAAAAATTAAAAAGATCACAAAATAATTTTTTTATTTTTTAAATTTTTCTATGTAACTTGTAAATGAGTATTTTCACTAATTTTTTAATAAAATCAAAACTAAGGTATCGATTTTAATGAAATATGTCTTGTTTTATTTCAAACAAATTTATATCTATGAATAAAGAATAAAACTTTAAATTTTTAACAATTTAAAATTTTTATGAAAATTTAAAAAAAAAAAAAATTTTTGAAATTTTGCTTATTTTGCTTATCAACTGGGCAATAAAGAAATAGCAACCATAACACTGCATTGAATTAAGAGAGTTGTACGATAGGCATGAGATATAACATAAGTAGAAGAGAGTTTAATAGTTTGTTACACTTTTTTAAGACTCTTTTTGTATATTTATTAGTAGCAAATTTTATCGATTATAACTTCTAAAATATTCTGTACATCTATGAAAAAATACCTTTGTAATGGTGTATTTTTTGTAATAAACGTACACTGCCGGTCAATAGAATAGGTTCAAGATTTTCGTTACATTAAAACTCTTGTTATTTTTAAAATAATAATGAAATTAATATATTTTTTTCATAATAACTTCTAAAGTACTCAATTCTTAGATATTTATGAGCAAAATAAATTTAAGTATAACTAAGTACGATTTTTAATGATTTTTTTCCAACAAGCGAATTTTTTAGGTAAATTTTTTGGATCATCTGAATAGGTTCAACATTAATTATTCAATAAAACAACAAGATGTATTGATTAATATGGTACTTTTTTGTTTTACTATATTATTATGGAATTATTAATACTGAAAATAGCCTTTCTTATTAAATTTAACCTCAAAAAAATTATTTAGAAGGGTCTTATAAAAATGTTTATTTTCTAACAAAGCAGGTTTGCTCCAACTTTTTCCAATTTCTTCAGATAACAATATTTGGTTCTCGTATTGCCTGTCCAACTCATAAACATAACGTGACAGCAATTTCCATACATTTCCTATTATATTAAGGTCGAGAGAGCATGTTAGCCACTTCGAAGTGGCAAAATTGAGACTTCGAATTCATTGTTTTACCGTTCCTGCGGTGTGGATAGGTTCATGATCGATCTGGAATGTCCATGGAATGAATTAAAATTGTATGTAAAATGTAAGAGATATTTTTTTCATTAAGTTTTTGTAAGATTTTTCCGTAATTCTACTCAAAGAAAATCTAAATTCACATGTCTTATAACATGTAGTTGCAATCTGCGCCATCACAGTTCCTTCGCAGCCTTATGGGATTTTTCTTTTCTCAAATAATGAAAGTAATAATATCTATAGCCATTAGAGCCGTCAGATTGATTTTTTTCATCCTATAGAAAAATTAGTTTCATTCAATTTTTAGAACATGAGTTCACGGGTAAACGGGAGTAGTTTTTCTTCACGAATGGTGTTTAGAGGTGGGTTTTTTATAATTGTTAGTCTCCTTGGGTGCACTGAATTTCGAATAACATGCTTTATGGTAAAACACTTGCTTAAATACATGATTATACCCTACACCATAAATAGGTCTGTCTGTCTGACCGTCTGTCCGTCCATGTAAACCTTGTTATCAAACTACAGGTCGCAATTTTGAACCAAAATCAATGAAATTTGGTACAAAGGTACAAAGGTACAGGGACGAAGCCTATTGAAATTGGTTATGATCGGTTCATTATTTCACCTAGCCCCCATACAAATGTCCTCCCGAAAAAGGGTTTAACGATCATAAATCCCTTAAATATAGCAATTTTTTAATGAAATTTGGCGCATATAAGTTTCACATAAGTTTAAATAAGTGTGCCGATTTTTAAAAAGATCAGTCCATAATAAACCATAGCTCCCATATAAACCCCTTTCAGAAAATCACTTTAACGGGCATAAATCCCATTAAAATGTTAGTATCAAGTTAATATTCGACACAAATAAGTTTTATATGAACATAAATGATAGTGCCAAATTTTAGAAAGATCGGTCCATAATTTACCATAGCTCCCATATAAGGCCCTCTTTCAGGAATACATTCATATAAATGTCAGCATCAACGTAATATTCTGTATTCGTATGTTTTATTTTACACATCGGTCCAAATTTGACTCCTAATAAAAGACCCCTCCCCGAATTATAATGTACACAATGGTGTAGGGTATCATATGGTCGGGCTTGACCGACTATATTTTTTTTCTCGTTTTTGTTTAATTTTTGACGCAGAATCTGTAGAATTGGAGGCATCTCGAATGATTGCTTTTCTGTCAGCTTTCGTTGTTGCTTTATACGTACCCCTTTTCATATTTTTTCCATAGTGAGACTGATTTCTTAAACAAATTTTAACAATATTTTGACTTCGCTCAATTTTTCTTCGTCAAATTTCATAGATTTAGTCTGAATTGTTCATATGCTATAATTTTGATTTTTTCTTAATCGGAAATTTATTTTGCGCGACCAATATAGATTGTTCGTAATATAAGGTACTCAATGTTAAAAATTTGGACGTACTTTAAATCGCGAATTCGTTAAACTGAGTATTCGTTAAACCGGGATACCACTGTAAATTATAAAAAAAATAATCCCTTTTAAAAATTTTGCAACAAATGCATTCATTCTAATGATTAAAGATTTTTTTCTTTCTTTATCTTTAAATTAAAAAGGAAAAAAAAAAAACAACAAAGCAATTTTCTTTTGTTTTCGCTCAAAATGAAGAAAAATTAAATTTTCGTGGAATTCCTTTCAAATATATAATTCTGCAATAAACGAGAGCATTCCTTGACTAGCTACCAATTTTTTTTCCTTTGGCAATTTTTATTTCTTATAATAGAACATGGAAATGAAAAGGCGAAGAAAAACCAATGGAGAAAATACTGAAACCCACACTATCTCTTAAATAACAATAAAAAAAGAAAATGAATATGAAGAATACACTGTTGTAAGCTCATAAAAGCGCACAATTTTAATTGCATTGCTATTCAAGGTGGCATTAAACACTACTGCTGCTGCTAAAGCTTGCACAAATACTGCTACAGCAGCAGAAGCAAATTCAGGAAGCAATATCTCTGCATCATGGTATTAAATTCAAATGCAAAGCACATGCCATAGCATTTAAACAAAGTTTTTATTTTTATGTCCATAATAAAATTTAAAAGAATTAAAACTTTTTTTTCAGAGATATTAGTATTTTAAAGAAAACGATTAAATAGGTTTAAATTTCTGTGGAAAAGCAAAAAGATGCATTGAAAGTAGACAAACAAACAATCATAACCGTAAATAAACATGTAAATGAATGAATTGAATGAAAATGTTTGTTAGAAGAGAAGGCGAAAAGCTGTAGAACGTGTAAAAAAAGCAAATGTTTTTATGGAAAAAGAAAACAATATGATAACGGCTGAATATAGAAAATTGCAAAAAAAAAAAGTGGCAGCAGACCTTTTTAATGTTTCAAAAAGGACACCTGCTTTAATCATAAAATAACAAAAGAGTTGCCAGAATATTGCATATTTATGTAATCCAATGTTTTCTCTATACTATAACTAAGGTTTAAATTACACTGAACTAAAATTTTTACTATATGTGTCTTTAGTACAAATAACATGAAGATAATTTTGGTAATTTTTATTTGTCTGAATTAGATAAACCGTTCTCGAGTTATATTAGTGTGACCACCTTATTAGCTACGTCCATAAAAACAGTCAATCCTCTTATATGTCAAATTGTGTTACCGTACTCTCGGATGGACTTAAATGCGCTTCCGATAATTGGCATAATAAAATATGAGTACATATTTGTAGCTAATGGATTGTATAATTATCTTATTTATCATATCACAAAGTCATTGGTATATATAGTAGATACAAAAAAAAAAAAAAAAAATCTAACATAAGTTGCGCTATAACTCTAAAAATAATGAAAATCGGTGACTATTAACAGTTTGAATAAGACACCAAGACGAAGCTTGTTGTGCAAAATTTTCTTCTTTCCATCAACTTCCGAGATTGAGACACCTCTTCGTCTAATTTTCTTGGATTAATTTGTATTTCAACCTTATTTAATTGTATTTCTGAAATTCCATTTTTATTTATTTACTTAAGGAATTTTCTGTTTTTTCGGCCTTTATCAGAAATTTTTAGCCAGGCTGAAACTGACTTTTATCCTTAATAAGTTTTGTGGTAATAAGGAGTGCGATCGAAAAAATCTTAACAAACGTTTTGCCTCATAACTTTTTTCGGAATCAATATTGAACATTTTTTTGATCTAGTTATCATGAAAAAATACGTCAGTTATTATTTTTAATAACAACCATCTTAATTTGTCCTTATTTTCATCAAAATAAGTGACGAAAAAGATTTACGTCCTACAAGTTATTTCTGGAATAAGTCCTGAAATATATGAGGTAAAAATTTTTTTAAAAATATTTTGTAATTTGCTATATATTTCAAAATAACATGGTGAAATTTTTGGATTATCTCAATTCGTCTAGACGTGAAAAATATTCAAAGTCAGCACTCTGAAATTAGTATGAAAAATTGCTATTTTTTACAAAAATATAGTACAATTCTTTTACTTTTTTCTCAAAGTTCCGTAAACGAAAAAATGTTTTTCTTTATATATTGCAAAAGATAAAGCTTCAAAAATGTTTAATAATGAAATTTTTAATTAATTTATGTTTGCATCCTACATCAGGCAAAATAGGTCTTACAAATAATTGGGCACAGAATTAAATGTCGTCCGTAAAACCGTTTCTAATGTTATTAAACAGTATCAGGAAAATTTAACCATTGATATGAAACCTGGTTCGGAAAGAAAAAAAGACCACATGATATTGGGAAGGCCAGAAAATTGAAAACATATTGAAAGGAACACCAAACACATCTGGTAGAAAAGCAGCTCAGTTATCTCAGTGCTTCGACTATTTGGTGCAAAAATTTAAAGCTAATGCAGAGTTGATAACATACAAAGTCCAAAAAGTTCCAAACAGGAATGCTGCAAAAAATTTAGAAGCCAAGAATAGACAAGGAAATTAAGACCAAATTTCTTACGAAAATACTCAAGTCGTATAATTGACGAAGAAACGTATGTGCTGTCAGAACTTTCGCAGCTTATGTGTCAAAACTTTTTATGGTTAATGCTCGGGGCAATGTAAAAGATAAGTTTAGGACCCAAAAGCAGAAAAAATTTCTTACAAAATTCCTGGTATAACAAGCTTTTTGCAGTTGCGGCAAAACAGGAAAGTCATTTGATACATTCAGGTCTATAAATACCAAAATATAAATCAACGAATATTTGCAAAAAAGACTTCCTCCTTTCTTAAGAGAGCACAACGTGTCAACATATTTTAGGACCCATTTGGTATCATGTTACTACGGTAAGAAAGCTCTGGAGTGGTACCAAAACAATAATATAGTTTTTGTACCAAGAGAGGTCAATTTTCAAAATTGTCCATAACTTAGACCAGTGGAGAGATATTGAGCTCCTGTGAAAAGTGAATTAAAGGGCACAAAAAAGGGTGTCCCAAGGAAATAGAACCGGTTCAAAACTATTCAGGGCTAGAGACCGGTTTCAGTTCCGGAACTTTACATGGGAGAAACCTGTTACTTTACATGGGGTTGTCATTAGAGGTGGCTATTTAACACCTTGGAACAGGTCTTAGGACACGTCACAGGACTGGTACAAGAGGACATGTTCAAAGTCGTTTAATAAATAAAAATTTGAAGAAAAATTTTAACATTTTTTTATTTCTTTTTAATTTGTTTTAACTAAATTCTTCTTTATAATTTTTCGTTAATGTCGATGGCGGCACCCCGAATCGAACCCACGCACAGTGGGGTCAAACGCAAATTTTTTGGTAATAAATCTGTATCTTCAAAACTACCGCTCGGATTAAACTGAAATGTATGGAAGAGTTGTAGAAGCTGCAGGGTGTCAAATTTGACTACCTCGAGTATGTAAAAGTTTAAAAAAATCGTAACTTCTACAAATGAAGTCCGATTTATATTTCTGTGCATTACAGGATAAAGAAGAAATTACAAGATAAAGAAAAAATAAGCTTACTCATTTAAGTTATCTCTTACAGTTAAAAAGATATTCACTTTTGAATTTTGAATTTTTGATTTTTTGTCTCGACTTTCTTTCGTCTTTCTGGAATAAGTCCTGAAATATATGAGGTGAAAATTTTTTTAAAAATATTTTGTAATTTGCTATATATTTTAAAATAACATGGTGAAAAAATTTTTGGATTATCTCAATTCGTCTAGACGTGAAAAATATTCAAAGTCAGCACTCTGAAATTAGTATGAAAAAGTGCTATTTTTTACAAAAATATAGTACAATTCTTTTACTTTTTTCTCAAAGTTCCGTAAACGAAAAAATGTTTTTCTTTATATATTGCAAAAGATAAAGCTTCAAAAATGTTTAATAATGAAATTTTTAATTAATTTATGTTTGCATCCTACATCAGGCATTGATTGAAAATGGTCAATTTTGAAAAAGGTTAAATTTTTATCGATTAATAAAAAAAATGTCACGCGAGCTTTTTTAAATTCATTGACGATGTTTCATCAAGAAATAGTTTTAGAACGATTTGATACTAAACTGCTTCCCGCCCGGCCAAAAACGAATGCAGGAGAGCAGATTTCATAAAAAAGTCAATTTTTTAAACGACTTTTTTTTTTAACTGCATAAAAAAGCATATTAGCATTATATTTTCGCAATAATTTCTTATGTACTATATAAAATACATATTGGTATTTTTCTCCTGCAAAAATCATCAAAAAAAACTTTACAAATAAATTTTTGGCAATTTTTCAAAATCAAAAAATATAAAAAAGATATAAAAACTAAAAAAATAAATAATGTTTTGTAAAGCAAAACTCCGCTTACTTTCCAAAAACTAATAAAATATTACAAGAATATAAAAACAGACTTATTTACCAATTCATTGATATATAATATGTATATACAAATCGTTTTTAAAGCATTATATCATGGTATCAAAACTGAAAACTTAGGTCAACTCTTACCAAATTCATTGTTTTACAATATTTCGATATGTGCGTATACGTAACACACAACGATATTGGCACGTTTTGGTTGTTGAACGAGATAATATCCGTAATAAGCGCTTATATTTATTAAATATTTTTTATTTTTGAAAAATTGCTAAAAATTTATTTGCAAAGTTTTTTTGATGATTTTTGCAGGAGAAAAAGACCAATATGTATTTTATATAGTAGAAATAATGGCGAAAATATTATGCTAATATGCTTTTTTATGCAGTTAAAAAAAAAAAGTCGTTTAAAAAATTGACTTTTTTATGAAATATGCTCTCCTGCATTCGTTTTTGGCCGGGCGGGAAGCAGTTTAGTGTCAGATCGTTCCAAATCTATTTCTTGATAAAACATCGTCAATGAATTTAAAAAAGCTCGCGTGACATTTATTTTATTAATCGATAAAAATTTAACCTTTTTCAAAATTGACCATTTTCAACCAATGCCTGATGTAGGGTGCAACATAAATTAATTAAAAATTTCGTTACTAAACATTTTTGAAGCATTATCTTTTGCAATATATAAAGAAAAAAAATTTTTCGTTTACGGAACTTTGAGAAAAAAGTAAAAGAATTGTACTATATTTTTGTAAAAAATAGCAGTTTTTCATACTAATTTCAGAGTGCTGACTTTGAATATTTTTCACGTCTAGACGAATTGAGATAATCCAAAATTTTTTTCACCATGTTATTTTGAAATATATAGCAAATTACAAAATATTTTAAAAAAAATTTTTACCTCATATATTTTCGGACTTATACCAGAAAAACGAAAGAAAGTCGAGACAAAAAATCAAAAATTCAAAAGTGAATATCTTTTTAATTGTAAGAGATAACTTAGATGAGTGAGCTTATTTAAGCTTTATGTTGCCAAGCACTTTCCAGAAATATAAAAATCTTTAAAATCGGACTTCATTTGTACAAGTTACGATTGTTTTTATACCCTTCACCACAGGTGTAAAGGGTATATATAAGTTTGTCATTCCGTTTGTAATTCCCACAATTTTCGTCGGAGAGCAAAAAAGTTTACATTTTCGGGATTCTTGTAAGAAATGATGACGATAGGACCATGTCCGTCCGTCCGTCCGACCGTCCGTCCGTCCGTCAGTGTGTCGGTTGAAATGGCGTTTATGAAGCCCACCAATAACTGACATATATAATATATATACCAAACGATCGGAAATGCTTTCGAGAATTTTGCTATTGGAATTCAGCAAGATCGGTTCATACAATGCGGAGATATGTTAAAAAAACCGGTTTTTAGAACCGGTTTTCCAGTTTCTGAAGCCCCTGTATATACTAGGGACTTCGTTTTTACAAAGAAGTCTCGGATATTTTTTTCTGAATTTTTGTTCTGAAAAAATGAAATAAATCGGTTCAATAATAACTGAGATATCGGACAAAACGCATTTTTTATTTTTTGAAGCCCTCGTTTAAGCTATAGATTTTTACTTTTATACAGATCGATCACAAATATTTTTATAAAATTTCAGTTTTTTGAATCAGCAGGATCGGTTTATAAATGGCGGAGATATGCTTTAAAAGCCGGTTTTTGGAACCGGTTTTTCAGTTTCTGAAGCCTCTACATATACCAGGTACTTCGAATTTTTAAAGGGGGCTCGAAAATTATTTTCTGAATTTTTGTTCTGAAAAAATGAAATAAATCGGTTCAGTAATAACTGAGATATCGGGGAAAACGATTTTTTTATTTTTGAAGCCCTTGTTCAAGCTACAGATTTTTATTTTTATATAGATCAGTCATAAATGTTTTTACAAAATTTCATTTTTTTAATAAACCAAATTCGTTCATAATCAACAGAGTTATGGCCCAAAAACAAATCTGTTAAGAATATAAATACACATACAAACATATATATTAAGCATTGTAATGACTATTAGTGACGTTTTTTGTTTTTTGTATAGACAAGTAGTTTAGTTATCAACAGCAGTAATATAATGAATAACAGTGTTGTTGTTGTTCTTTGTATATGCAGTCTGTACAAAGATAAATAGATATGGAATTGTTGTTGTTTATTTTTAAAAACTAAAACATATCTGTTAAGAATATACATACACAAACATTTATATTAAGCATTGTAATGACTATTAGTGACGTGTTTGCCTATAAGACAAGTAGTTTAGTTAGCAACAGAAGTAATATAATGAATAACAGTGCTGTTGTTGTTCTTTGTATATGCAGCCAGTTTGTATATGCACACATAAAAAAATAAGTAAAAATTTAGATTTATATATGTGAAAATATGAAAGCATACGTTAAGGCGAACATTTTATTATTTGTCGGTAATACGGTAATATGATGTCGATAAGATAGTAAGATGGTAATATAGTAATATGGTGAAGGGTATCAAAGATTCGGCACAGCCGAATCTTTTTTTCATTTTAATTTTTTAACTTTTACATACTCGAGGTAGTCAACTTTGACACCCTATGGCGTGTTATCACAGGGTGACCATGAGATGATTTTTCTGAAAGCTTAAGTCCTTCTCTGCAACTCTTCCATACATTTCAATGTAATGAGAGCAGTAGTTTTGGAGATACAGATTTATTACCAAAAAATTTGAGTTTTACCCCATTGTGCCACGTTCTTCTGACGTATCTTATGTTTTATAGTCTTCAGCTCTAACCACTCAGCCACAGATTGTTATTTCGCGCGAGCTGCTAAATGCGCACTTAATATGTCTTTTAGAAATTGACTCTCAACTGATATTTAGTGAGTGTGGTGATGTCAACTGGTTCTCAACTGGAACTTTGGTGACAAGTTAGGTGCCAATTGGTAGTCAACCAGAACTGAGGGACCGGTCCATTACTGCAATTTCCACAAATTTCTCGCAGGGATATGAAGTAGAATTGGAAATTCAATTAAAAATCTTGAGATACGAGTTGAAATTTATTTTAAAAAATGTTTAAAATTCGGAATATAAATAGAAATTTCAAAATTACATTTATAAGTTTCTGTGCTACAAATAGAAATCTTTGAAATAAAGCTGTAGTATTATTAATAAAAGTTATAATTTTTTTGAAAATTGGTACTTATTTTTAACTTATCAGTACTTTTCTTTGAAAATTATGTTTAATGTTTCTTTTCTTTTTTTAATCTGTATTAATTTTATTAGTTTTCAGCTTTAAAAATTATAATTTAAAAAAAATTGGTTTTTGAAAATTTTACTTTGACTGATCTTTTTAAATTTTATTCTCTATTATAGTTTTTAGCCAAAAGTACCAAATTGCTATTTACATATTTTTTTTTCTTTTTTTGGAAAATAGTACTTTTTTGAAGATTTTTATTTTTTTATCTATTAAATTTACCCAAAAATATTCATTATATTTAAAAATCTGGCAGCCTATAATATTTACATAAAAGCTGCGCAAATAAAAGCAGGAAACATTAAAAAGTTTGTTGGTAGAGGCCGATCATAGAATGCTCTATGCAATTATATCCTTATCTCTACATTATTTAAATCTGAATGAAAATAGTCTGATTATGTTTATTTTGATATCAATATTTATAAAAAATTTACGGTTATTTATTTGATTTTCGTTTGCTTAACTTTAACAGTATTCTTTTCATATAAATTTTCTAATTTGATTTTTTGTTAAAAAAAAGTGAGGTTTATGTTCATGAAACAGATTTTTGAAAGAAGACAGCTATGCTCAAATATAAACCGTACTTAAAGAACAAAGTATTTATATTATACATAAATGTATATTTGTGTCAAATTTTAATCAGATACAAATATCAAAAAGGTATTTTATATTATTTGACTTAAGATCATTTGGCTTCGGTTTAAGTCGTTTCAATTCGCGTTACTGTTTCAAATTTCAATATTTCTATTTGCGTAGCTATAGACAGCATATCTTTTCTCTGAATGTTAAAGTAAATTAAGTAACTGTATGTGAAAACTATAGATTAACAAAGATATGAAGCTACCTTTTCAAAAGCATAAGTCGGTAGTCAAAAAACCTAAGTCTAAGAATGTGTAAGTACATATGTATATTAATAAAGTTATATTCGCGGTCTAACTTTAAAAGTTATGCGTCGTATATATTGACCATTTAAAATTAAGACAATTCTTAATGATCCAAGCGATATCATAAGCATTAATAGTTTTTTTTCACACGATTTTCGTTTTAACTTAAATATGATTATATGAAACTAACTAATTACCTGGAGATGTGTAGGGTATAAAAACAAGCAAGAAAATTTTATATGTATCTTTAAATTTATTTGCTAATGAAACCATTTAAATTGAAATATATGACTATCTGTAACTAAAAATGTTTTAACGAACGTATGAATGAATAAATGTTATGAATTCAAATGAAAATATGAATGATGATCATTTCATTCCATTACATGAATTATAGTTTGTATTCTATAACATATACATTAGACTGGTCCAATTTACAAAAAAGTTAAAAACATGAACTCCATTCGAAATAAATATTGCAAATTACAGGCAAATATAAACGATATAATTTGACGATTTATCCAGGTCAACATTGAAATAGAAAAAAATATATATCGTCCATTCCATGAGAGAACGCCCAAAAATATTTTTTTATGGCTTACGATTTTGCTAATATTTGGCATATGCATACCCTATGGAAACATTTAAATTAAGGTTGGAAACCGAAACGAATAACGGTATCGGTATTCAATTTAATATTATTTCGATAACAGTATCGGTAACGGTATTTTAAATTATATCGGTATCGGTATACCGGTACCGAAACTAAAATACCGGTAAATAACGTTATTATTAAAAAACTGAAAAAAAAAAATCTTAAAAAAAGTTAAATTTTTAAATAAATTTTAATTAAATTTCACAAAAAACTTATTAAATTATACATTGGTATATTTTATTTAATAAATTTCTTTTGAAATTTTTTGAAATATAAATATTTTTCGTTGGATTTTTACAAATGACAACAAAGCATTTCGGAATATTAAACTCGACTTTTTAAAAATAAATTGGTATCATTTTTTGCAGTAAAGTTTAAAATGTTAACACAATTTTTATTTACCATAGTTTTTTTATACAGACAGAAATCGTTCAATTAATTTTGCAAACATTTTTCATAAAAAGCTAACTTTTTTCTACAAAACAAAAACATAAAAAAATTTTGGTATTTATATAGAAAATATAATTCCCCAAAGAGTTTTTAGGTTATATAACTGTTTAGATGATAGTAAGAGCTAATGTGTCAATTACGGATGAGAAATTTTGTATAGAAGAAATAGTGTTCTAACAAGAAAGTACTTATTAGGTCCCTAACTCCTCATTGTCCCATTTAATTAATAATTCTTAAAGTAGTGGCTGATGAACGTCTTTTCCGAATCCGTTTAAGCTAATTTAAATGTGAGTTCAAATGGTACAAAATTTTTTGTAGCTTCAATAGGGTGGTCCATCAACATTATTGAAAATAATCAAACGTAATATTTAAACGTACCTAAATTATGAAATAATATTTTCGAAAAATGTCCTATGATGATTGGAACATTGTCTGACATGACTATCTTTTTCTCTTAACTTTCTTAATGTTTTTTTTCCAAATTTCTAGAGATTAATTCCGTTTGTCGATTTGTCCATACCAATGACAAATTTATATCGTATATTTAAGATGCTTACAAGATCCTTTCAATCAGTTTTTTTTTTTTTTTAATATTTAATTTTTTGTTAAAATCATGCAGTTTACTTTCATTTAAGTGCTTTTAAAATTCCCAGGAATCACGGACAAAATTACCGGAAAGCGAGAAATGAAAAATCGGAAATTTTCCGGGAAATCTAGGGATGCATTGTCTAAAGATAGCCCAAGTTGTAACTTTCTGAGGAAAATTTTTTGGTCTTTTGGAGAAACCAAAATTAAGGAGAGAACAAAGAACCTATCATGAATTTCAACAGTACGTTCATGGGCGTCATATGATAAATAATTGATAGCATATCTTAAGTTTAAATGACCATATCTAAGATAATACATTCACACAAGGTTTAAGGCATTTAAACCTCTTTAAAAATATATTTATTGCAAATGATACAACAAAGAAACAAACAATAAAAATCCTCTTTAAAACAAAATTCTATAAATATTACATTAAATAAACTCTTATTGTTAACGTCAAAACGGCGTTAACTAAGTTGACTGCTGCGACTCACAGACGCCACAGTTAACCACACTAAAAATCAACCGCTTTACAAATCAACCGCCTCTCAAAACATTATTGTTATACGGCCGGTGTAGAAACGGCTATTGAGATATTTCATACGCTTTACAGCACTATTTTTTATTAGAACAAAAAACAAAGTGAGCCACGCATATTCTAATAAGAGCAACATTAAGTGCAAATAAAAGAAATTAAGAACAAACAAATATTGTTTTAAATTAAAAAGTAAAATAAAAAAGGTGTAAAGAACCACAAAAGAAATAAGAAATAAACAAAATAATTAAAGTTTAAACGAACAAAAAATAAGGGTTGTTTTTCTCATAAAGTGTGTGTGTGTGCATCAAAGGTCCGGCCGGCAAACTGCTACACAAGACAACAAGAGGTAAAACCTTTGCCCGTAACACTTATTATTAAAAATAATTTTATCACTTTTATTTCAAGTGAATTATATGAGAAATTATTATTACAATACCATATTATGTTGAAAAAATTTTATTTTTAAAATACCGAAACTAAAATACCGGTATATACCGGTACAGAGGGAAACGATATTTGAATACCGGTATTTTTAACAAAATAATAATTTCGGTATCGGTATCAGTTACGGTAACCAACTTTAAACGGTATTTAATCGGTATTTATAACGGTATCGGTTTCCAACCTTGATTTAAATATATCCATTTTAATTTTATTTTTCAAAAATTCACGAATTTATTCAAGATTTTCATTTTCCGAAAAGTAAAAAAATTCGCAAAAGTGTCTCGTTTTTAAATCAATAAAATCCGACGAATAGTTAAAAAAAAAGTTATAAACATTTAAAGTTACATAATACTAAAAGATTATAACCAAAAAATATGAAAAATCAAAAATTTATAAAAAATTTTAATTTTTGTATGGAAATTGATGGACATTTTTTTTTTTTTAAATATAAAAAATAGTAGATTTTATTGTCCCAGAAATTTTTTTTTACGCTTTGTAATAAGGATATTGCTTTACATCATATTGACAGAAATTTTTCAAAAATGCATCCTAAATTTGTATTTGCATCATAAATGAATTTGTAAATTATAATTTTATTTTTAAATTACCACATTTATAGTGGAAGTATTCCTCTTATATATGCCATTTAAGCCATTAAAATCCGTTAACAACTTTAAGAAATATTGAAATTTAAAGTTACACATATTTGAGATTTTTTTGACTTTTCGGAAAAATAAAATTATGAATAAATTCGTAAATATTTTAAAATTAAAAAAAAAAAAATTGAGATATTTAAGTGGCTCCATAGGTTATATGCGTACCAAATATAAAAAAACTTGTAATTTTTTATAAATCTCTCATGGAATGGACGATATATTTTTATTATTATTTTCATTGTACATATATATAAAATTCATAACTGTAAAAATATATGTCCACATTTAAACAATTTTTTTAATGTTAAAATTGCCATAATTTTGTACCACATTTGGAACTTCATACAATATTATATAAAAAATGTCGCAAATTATAGCGACCCCTAAATATTTGCCAATTGGTCCAATTTTTGGTATACAGATTTATTTTGATGAATGTAAGAGGGGTTTGCTCTTACGTTTGCAAACCCCATATATTTTTGGATCAGTCTAATAGAAAAAAATAAAAAAAAAAAAACCAAGCGGCAATAAATAAAAAAAAAATTGTGCGTCCAACCAGTCATTTATTCACAGCTACTCAGTTTTTTTTATTTCTATCTTCTATCTTCTATTTTTTTTTTGTCAAATCAAAGAGAATATTAAAAAAAAAAAAAATTTAATAAAGATAAAATTTTTTCAAAAAAAGCTACAAAATTAAAATTATAAAAATACTACAGCATTTAGTAGCAAAACGAGTAGGTATGCATACATAAATAATTCAGTTTTTCATTTCACTCGCCTTTAACTTTCTCATATCTATGTTCATTTATACGCTGCATTTCAGAAAACAAAAAAAAAAACGTATTTAACAAAAATGTGAAAAAATTATAAATCATGGCTTAATTTTCCTGTTTCCGTTTGTTTAATGCCTTTTAAAATGAAATGAATGAATGAAATAAGTATTTTGCCAGTGAAAATGTTGCGTCGTAGTCTTTCGCCGTATTTACAATAAAGAGCAGCAAAATTAAAAAAGCAAAAGAAAAATAATAATGATTATAATAATGAATGTTTGAAAAGGAGCTAAATGATATAATAAATGGGAACACTGCAGAGAGGCATAAAGGAGTTTTGTTCTTTGTATGCCTGATATTATTTTTAAACGTCGAGACTATGGAAAAGAATCGTATACCATATGGCTGTCTACAGGAGTCTAAAAGTTGGGACATTTGCTATGTGACAAAGAAGTGTGATATTATTTTTTTGTGTCACCTCTAACAGTGGTTGCAATGGATGGATTTTTACTTAAAATCTTAAAAAAATAAAAAAACATTTTCATAATTTAGTTAAGTTCAAGGAAGCAACAAGAAAGACTTTTAACAAACAACTTTTTACAGTCACACCACTGTTTTCCCTCCATTCAAGTCTTTTAGCTGTTGCATCTATAAGAATTTTATTTTAGTTTTTTTCAAATGTAACTGTTCACTGCATTGTATGTATCTTTTTAATGCAATTATCTGTAAACCATGAACATAACTTGCAACAAAATATTAAACAGAACATAGTACACACAAACACACAACAGCAGCAACAAATGCTACTGCTGCTTAAGTAACCAAACCTTTAGCAAGCTGACTGTCCCATAAGTCCGGACATTTAATATTGAAATTATTATTATAATAAAGTTGACTGTTTTATATTTGTAATAGACTTACACACACTCTCAAGCATTCACTGCAACATAGATACCAAAGCGACAATACCAAAAAAACAAATAAAATGTGGAAAAAATATGAAATGAAACATTATGTCTGCGGCTGTCAGAATAGCTGCCAAGCGAAAGAGAAATTAAGTCTGCTAAAATGACAAATGGCGTTGAACTATTAAGCTTTAACGAAAGCAATGCTTTAGAAGTACCAAGGACTTATACAAAATTAACTAAGAATAGGACAAAAGAAAATAAATTCATTATTATGGAAATTTATACATATATGCAAATAAATATGTAAGTATGTATATTTAAACAAGTATAAGTAATTAAATAAGTAAAGAAGTTTTAATCAGCTGGTCTGAATTTTATATATAATTATGATAAAGTATTCTTTTAAGGATTTTGCCACCGATATGAATCAAACTTCTGATTATGTTACTTCGTATATGGATTTTGATAGAGTGTTCAATGTTTAGGTTACCTCCAGGAGTGAGTGGTAACATCAGCTAGGCCAGGTCGACTTTTTGATATTTTCGATCTAGTAATACAAGCCCATTATGGGTTCTATGTGCAATGACGAGATGTATGGTAAGATAAAAACGGGTAATATAAGAACTGCGCACGAAAAAAATCCGTGCATGCACTTGGGCTTATAACTTATGTGGTGAAAAATAAATAATTCTGTTAACTGTTTTACATTTATCATTATGCTCACTTGCCATGTGTTAAGTTTCATGGTTATACCGAAACTAGTTCTTCTTAAAATGGAAATTGAATAAAAAACACTAAAACACATAATTGAAAATTTTCATGAAATCTTACATCGGTCATATAAAACAATTGCTAGGAAGCCAATTGTGTCAAAAAATACAGTTTCTTGGGTCATAGTATTATACAAAGAAGTTATGGTCACTGAATGGAAACCTGGTACTGGAAAAAAATAGTATCTTCAGCCTGTACGACTCAGACAAAGTAGAAAGGATTTTGAGAGAAAATCCCCTCATCTCAGAAAGGAAAGTGTCATAAAAAGTTAATTGCTATGAATTTTTATTAGAAAAGTTGAAAGGAAATCTAGCCTGAAGACGTATAAAGTCCAAAAAAAACCTAATAGAAACGTAAAACTAGAATTTAGAGGTAAAAAAATAACGTGAAAGTTCTTCAGAAGAATTTTTTCCGTAATTATTATTAATGTATAATAGACGATGAAACGTTCGTACAAAAATATCATGTATCAAAGAAATCAAAATTCCCAAGAAAGTTTTTGTTTTGGGAAGCCATATGCATATGCGAAAAAGAAGCACTTCATTCATAAAAAATGGTTCAATTAACACAGAAATATACGTGATTGAATGCCTTTGAAAAGACTTCTCTCTTTCCTAAGAAAATATAGTATATTCACTTTTTTCTGGCCTGTTCTCGCTTCTTTTCACTACAGCAACAAAACAATGGAGTGGTAAAAAAGAAGTTGTTAGTGTTTGTACCGAAAGACGCTAATTCATAAAATTGTACGGAACTCTGAGCAATTGAAAGATATTGGGATCTAGTAAAAAATAATTTAAAAAATATTAAAAGCTTTAATTTCATGTTTGTAGGTTCAATATTATAGAAAATTTTAAAATACCATTATAAGTAAAAACTACCAAGTTCAATTTTCAGCTCCATAACAGATCCTTTAGTCATGTATTTTCAAAATGTTGTGACAGATATAACTCATAGTTTAAAAATCTGCATTCAATTAATTAAGAAAAATTATGTTTTAAAAAAATACCTAGCTGCTTATTTGCTCGAATTTGATCTTATGTACATCTTGGTACCCGAGTTCCAAATAAGGTCTCATTTACTTAATTTGTTTGACTCAAATTGGGTCAATGAGTTTGAATAAAATGCAGTCCCCATGAATGTAGTTGAAATTACTCTCCAATGAATTTTAAAATTATAATGGGGTTTCATAATAAATTATTTCATGTGAACATGTCAATAAGTATTCAAAAAAGTACCAGACACCTATTCGATTAATTTTTAAATGAAAAACGATGACTATTACAATTTTTTATCTCTATTAGTTTAGGAGATATAAGATTAACGAATTTACCAGTTTTTACTCACTAAACATGCGAATTCCTTAAAATCCGTCGTTAGTGGATGAATAAACTGGGAGACGAACCACAAGGCCAAGTTTCATATCTCTACCTTCTGTCGTTTGGGCTGAGTGATGTAAAATTGGTTTCCAATTTTACATCACGGAAAAGTATGAACTAGAGTTACAATGGGCACTTAATTTTTAATTTGCTAATAAGTATATTTTTGTTGAACTTTTTTTTTATAGAGTTCTTAGAAATTTTATAAATTTATTCATAATTGTAGAAGAATACATTGTAGAAGATCACTCGTCAGAATGGAATGCATTTTCTAGTCTGCTATGAACGTCATAATTACGGCGTCATCAGCACTCTTCAGCGTACCACGGACTTTCTGCAAAAACAGTACCATTGCACAGAGGAGCAATGGTACTGTTTTTGACATATGGAAATTTTTTCCAAATACATATTTACTTGTTACTACTTTTCAATATCAAAAATTTTCAGGAGTTTTCTCGAGTTATGACGTCTTCTAATGTACTCCCAGAAACAGAATGATACTTGTATAATTTTCTAGTCACTTTGGCTACAGAGTAAAAAAGTAACCATAACTAGTAAATGCATGATATTTGTAAATTATTAACTTTCAGTTATCTTTGCACATATCAGTTTTGCATGTCTTTGTTAGAAAATGAGTGCATAAAATTTAATTAAAAAATTGTGTAAATGTTTGAAATAAAGAAAAATTTTTTAGGGGGAGTCTATTACATTTACTTCTTTTGAAATTTTGACATTTGCAACAGTTGTATTATTAGATAATATTTATGTATTAGGGGAAATGATAAGGATTATATTTAATAAAAATAACCATAATTCAAAAAATATATACATATAATTTATTCTACGAGGATGGTGATCAGATTTTATAATATTGGGAAACATATTAATCTTTCTCATTAGTATGTTTCCCAATTTAAGAAAATCAAGAATTTATTCAAGATCTACATTTTTATAAAAGTGGAAAAAGTACTTAAATTTAAATGTTAATATCTTTTTACGATGTAGACGTATTTTAACGATAAAGGCAACAATGCTAAGGTAAATTACTTATTTAAAAATGCACTCGCAATGGAATTGCAGTTTATCTGCCCTTTCGGTTTTAATTTTCTTTTAATATGTGTAAAAGCAAAATTTTTTTTTCGTGCTCCTTCAAAAAAAATATGTGATCTAGATGAAATTCCGCATGCCTAACTCGAATCTGCTTTCAGTTTTCTCCCATCAGGTCGAGATTTTTTTTTATGGGCGTGTCTATAATTTTGCGCCCAAAATAAGCCGATTACTCTATTATACTTATTTCACTATAACTCGAGAACGGTATGCACGATTTATATAAATTGTTCAAATTACTTGAACATGCCTTATTAGTATTTAAAATTAGTTTTATTACTTATCTTGTATAATTTTCAAGTACAAACAACCACAGCGGTAAAATTTGCGAGGCCTCTACCGCGCAGGCCTCCTAGAAGGCCTTTTTTCAGATGCAGTTGCTCATGCTAACACGCCTTCTCTAATAAGGCCTGCATGAATGCCTCATCCCTGCCTTCTAAAAGATCCGACAGACCTTCCGACTTCGCTTCTCTTGGAAGGACCATAAGAAGTTGTATTTTTATAAATATATTTTGTTTTAAACAACAAAAAATCTATTTATAAAAAGTACATTGTTTTAATTCCCTTCTCTTAGAAGGAAAGAAAGACTACGGTATTTGAAAAAGCAAAACCATGCCGAAACCGTTACAAAAACAATATCAAAATTCAAAGCAGAAATTCCAAAAAAAATAATGATATATCATTTAGTTGTCTCCAATTCTTTGTTTGAATAGGATGTGATTTTTTAAGTTAATTATATTTTTTATTTATGGTTTTTATTATAAGTATTTTATTAAAAACTTAATCGTTATATTTTTGACAAAATAATTTAACAAAAATTTTAAGTTTTTTCAGGAATATTAAATAAAAAATCAACAATTTCTATACAAATGTCATTTTCAAATAATTTGTCTTATATCGACTTAAGATGTTTTGTCAAAAGTTAACAGAAATGTTTTTTTTTTAGTATTGAATTTTGTTTTTTTAAGTTTTTAACATTTTACAATAATTTAAAATAAAAATAATATATATTTTATATAAATAGAAAAATATTTTATTAATAGTGTAGAAGGCTTTTTGTAGAAGGACTCTTTTTAGTACTTCTACAGAAGGCCTGCTTGCAGTTTTCAATAAAAGAAGGGCTGTATCGGGTCGCGAATGTGTAAGGCCTACCTCCCAATGACATCGCGTGTAAAAATGAAATGAGCATGGAATGCAGGGAGAAGGTCTTCTGGACATAAAAAAGGCCTTCTGGTAGGGCTCTTTACCCCTTCTTTTTACCACTGGGAACCCTTGTCATTTACACATGTGTTTGAGATAAGAGAGCACATTCTTATCATTCTAATATTTCTTAAGGAAAACACATGCTGATACTCACGTACGCATGTGTTCTAGTTTAGTTTAAGATATTCATTGTTAGTACGTAAGAATATAAAAATATGAATTAAATTAGTGCCAATTGAGCATTCAGTGTTTAAAGAGCATTCATTGAGTGACTTAAAATCACTCTAAGTAAAAATTATTATTAAGTAAATTATTTAATAATTTTTACATAAATAATACACCAAAATATGTGTAATAAAATTGGCTTTAAGTCGTTCTACTAACAAATTTTTATCCGCTCAATAGTTTTGAAGATATTTTGAAATAAGAGCCCAAAAAATTTTTTTCATGCTAAATTCAAGATTTTCCTTTTTTTTTACTACAACTTCTTTTTAAAAGCGAAAACATCAAAAATATTTCAGTTTATCATCTTTATCTCAAATCTGGCAAAACTACGAGTAAATAAAGCCACGTATCATAAAAGTTGATGCACAAATCTTTATTGGATTCACAGTTAAATTAGGATACCCACAATGTTACAATGTTAAGTTTGGAAGGTGGAAAACGATTTTGAATTTGAAAATTGCAAAAATTACGACTTTTTCTGTTTTTTTTTTTTTTTTTGGCCGAAAAAGTATCTACACTCTTTTTTCTCTAAAATAATCAAGTGATCAAGGTACGCACCCTGCCAAATTTGCCCCTTTTTATATGAAAGTTTTGACTTTAGTATATATTTTCTCAAATCCCAAAGCACGAATCAGCAAACAGAATGAAGTTTAATAATTTATAATATGTTCTTAAAAGTTTTCAACCAAAATCAACCAAAATCTGTGGATTTTATAGCCGAAAATGTGAAAAACCCCATTTTTGGGATTTTCGGCGTTTTTTTTGTGGAATTGTGTACCAAGTTTCAATTTGTTATGACATCACCTTCAAATTTTGTCGCATCGTTGTATGGGAATCATAAAAATATGTTAACAGCTAATAGAGATATGGGTGATTATAGTTTTTTTACTAAAAACAAAAATCGTGAATAAATTCCCAAGTTTTTCAAAATAGGCTTTGATTATGCCGAAAACTAACAAGATCCGAAGATTTAAGGAATATTTTTGGCGATCTTTCATGGAATGAATATCTGTAAAAAAGGAAAAACTACATAATTCATTTTTATTACTTTTCAGGAGACCGTTTTTAAGGTTGAAATTAAGGGTCATAGGTGTACAATAATTACACAGAGAAACACGAATTCTATGGCACGGGGTTCCTCAGTCAATTCGGATACATGGTTTTAATAAGTACTAAGCCTCTAATTCACTTTTTTATTGAATTGAATTGATTTGAATTGATTCTAGTTCTCGCGATAAATTGCGATTTGTAAAAATAAGGAGGTTGCACCACACTTTGAAGGATATCTTAAAAACGACATGTCTGTTTAAAAAAATATCAAAAAATTCTAATCAAAAATTTTTTGAAGTCATCCTTACATTACTTTTTAATACGGTCAACAGCCGATTTTCTGAAAAAAAAAACAAATTTTATACAAAGGTTTGAACCTTTTCGAAAATGTCAAAGATGCAATTTTAGTACTTAGTAATACCATGTATCCGAATTGAATGAGAAATCTCGGGCCGCAGACATTTCTTCACATTTTGAAATTCTGTGTTATCTACCGTGTAATTATATCCGCAATTCATATAAAAATTACTTAGTAATGCTGTTGTTTTATCTTTTATAAAATTAATATTTTGTTTAAATAATATCTCATGTTATGCATATTTTCTAAAATGGAATTTTAAAATATATTATGTATATGGTGAATTATGTACTTGTTCTATTTCTATACTTTAAATAAGTATACTAAATTCAATCATGAATAATTATATAGTAAGTATGAGTGCATTTATACAATTTTTACATTTCGGAAAAAAGTAGAATCAAATGAATTAAGTTGTTTTTCTGACTACTGTCTCCTAAAGTAACGCGCAGATTTCTGTAAAAAATTGGCACAATATCTAATGAAATGCAGTAGTTCTAAAAATTAACAAAACGGAAAACGACATAACTTAAGTTATGTAGTTTTTCATTTTGTCCACAGATATAATTATTAGGGTGATCGACGCGGTTTTCCAACCGGTTTTAAAATTGGTTTTTTCAGTCAATGTGCTGTCGGTTTTTTCAAAATGTTCATTTTTCGAATGTCGAATAGACCGGTTTTTTTAAACACAAAAAACCGGTTTTAAAAATAGCACTTTATTTCAGAAAACATGTACTAAATAGTGATAATGATATTTGAAAATTTAGGAATAATTTTTTAAATATTCATAAAAACTGATTTCTTATGTTTTTAAAATATAGTTTAAGTCTAAATTGGAATTTATTCTGTAATATTAAACAAATAAATAATTAATAATTATCCTGTATGACCCAATTTAATTTTTTTGATCCAATATTTCCTTTACTTTTTAAAGGTGTTGTGTTAAAAAAGTTTCACCTGCAGAATCGCTTCAATTGAGACAGGCTTCCATATTAAGCCATGGTTTCTGTTTATGCTAACTAAAATTTAGATGATTTTTTCTACAATGTTGAAACATAATTATCTTCTAGTCATCTAGATATATAATTTGCTTAGCATTTTTTCTCTTTCCAGAGCTTTCTGAAGCTACCAAACGACGTAGAAAATTAAAATTTGGCTTAATTATAAAACTTTTTGTCCAACAAATCCTAATGCAGCCATATTTTGAAATTTTTATCAGGGAGCGGATATAAGAGGATTTACATATGTGTCTTTTTCTAAGAATTTTTTCTCTTTCCAGAGCTTTCTAAAGCTCCCAGAAGACATAGAAAATTAAAATTCAGCTCAATTATAACCCTATTCGTCCTACAAATCCTAACGGAGCCAGATTTTGAAATCTCTATCAGGGAGTGAAAATACGTGGATCTATATATACACGCAGAGAAAAATCATGGTTACAGCATGATTACCACAACTATTCAATGATTATAATGCCGTTTTTCATTGATTTAAATATACTGTGTTCATGATAGCAACGTTTATGATTCTGTTTAATCATTTAATGATTACCCACAATCAAAATTTTAATATGGTTCACTGAATTATAATATATATTTAAATATGTTTATATGAAATCATATTTATGAATAAATCCAATCATTTAGTCAATTCCACAACAATTTAGTTAATTACATAACCATTTATTTTACAAATTTGGTTAATTCAACAACCATTAAGCCATTAACTTTTAATACCTTTTGAATACACATTTTTGTGTATCAGTCCAGTAGTTATAATTCTCATTTAGTTTATATATGAACAAATATAAATTGACAAGTTTTGTTTTTATTCAGTATGATGAATGTACCACATATCGTGGTACAAATGAATATAAATATAAAAATATGGGATCATATATATGATAACATGGGATTATATATATGATTAAATTAGTTCATGTATATGGTTAAATTAGTTCATATATATGATAAAATGGAATTATATATATGATAACATGGAATTATTTAATGATAAAAACATGATGAAATTGAAAGCAATACTTAAGAAAAGGTTATAAAACTTACTAAAAGTTATTAATAAGGTTATGAACCTTACTAATAAATTATAAATTGGAATCATAATAATGATTACGTACAAATATACTTATTGTAACCTGGAATCATATATTACAATCATAGTATGTTGCTCTTAGTTTATGGTCACAGGAACCATATTTTTTCTTTGCGTGTATGGATTTAAATATATCTTTCCTAAGCAATGTCTCCTTTCCAGAGCTTTCTGAAGCTCCCAGACGACGTAAGAAACTAAAAATCGGCATACTTATAAAACTATTCGTTCAACAAATTCTAACAGTGCCAGATGTTTCTATCAGGGACCAAAAAGTCTGTTTTGGTATTAAGAACTTTAGAGTTGCTATACTTATTGTTTGCTCTCCAAATTCTATAAAAAACTGATTCTGTATTTCGGCCAGGGAGCGCATTTACGACGATTTTTTTATTTTGAAAGGTTTACGAATTTAAAACTTTAATCAATATAATTCCAATAAATTTGAACGGCTTCAAATAATTGACGATTAGGGAGAGGAAGGTGTCTAAATGTTGTTCATATTTTTTTCTTTTAATTTTCGGATTTGTTTGTGCATATTTTCATTATTATATTATTTTTCCTGACATTGTTAGGCTTTTACGCTTGTATTTAATTAATTTTAACTTAATTATAAGAATTGACTTTTTTAAAGAAATGTAGTCTTTTGATATAAATATTAACTTTTGCAAAAAACCGGTTAACCGGTTTTTTCTGAATTTCAAAAAGTGCAATCGGTTTTTTTAAAATACTAACTATTCGAACTATTCGAAAACCGGTTTCTCAAAAAAGTCGAATAATCGATCACCCTAATAATTATATGATTAGGAATATTTAATTTTAATTACTCAAATATTTTGGTTATTTAAATTTTATTATTATTTAGAAATTTATACAACTACCTAATATTTCTATTACTATTTTTCAAAGTAATCAAATCTATAGGCATACTTTTAGGCGCATACAAAAAAATAATATACATACTTCATATACTATCCACATACACATATATACATATTTTTATTTTTTTGTTAACTAAAGTTTATCTTTGACTAGAAATAGTATGACTGCCTATTTCATGTTAGTGTCATTTTGGGTTTAGCTTTTTATACAAGTTTACATACAAATGTCAATATGTGTATGTAATATTACTTTACATAAACATACATTGTTTACATAGATACATAAATATATATATATATATATAAGCCGGCTCTTTATACATATGTGTATTTAATTGCTTTTAAAAATCATGTCTAGTTTGTAAATTTTTTTCTCCATCCCTCCTGTTCTAGAGAAGCCAAAATAAACAATTTGTCTGCATATGTTGGACTAGAAATATTTAGAAATAAGTTTGTTTGTATATATGTATGTAGGTCTGATTGCTTCTCTCATTGTTTGTTGGTTTATTTGTCTGATTGTTGTATGTTTCTTTCTGTATGTCGGTGTCTCTTTGTCTATTTGCATGTCTATCAATTGGCCAAATTTTCAATTTTAAAATCTTCTGGTAGACATTTTCCAAAAATAGAAAATTGGTTAGAAAATATAGCAATGAAAGATAAGATATAAATGAGCCAAAAAAATAACCCAGCAGTTTTGGTAAACATTAAAAATCGTAAATAACAGACTCTAATATTGATTTCTTAGGAACATATAAGTAACCAGTTGTCTAAACTTTGCATTACAAAAAGACACATAAATATAAAATGCAACAGATAATCAAATATCTAGCACAATTTGCTAAAGAGTGTTATTCTAAAACAAAACTACTGGGATTTGCAAACTTTTTCATACGCATTGCTATGTGGTTACATAGTGCAGTGCATATCCATCCATTTTTATATTTTTTAAACAATATTATGCCCTGTAAGAAACAGCTGATGTTACTGACAATGTTGGTTTGGATATTGCAATTATGACATATGTTCTCATATTTATTTTTTCTTTTTTGACAATGTTTGTAAAATCTTTTGCATTTAAAAATAATTTTTTTTTTTTTTGTAATTTGTTTAAAAAAGGACAAATAAGACTTAGCGATGCACACTGAAAAGACTTAATTGAAAGAAATATGGAAATAATATATTTATAAATAATATATGTGTTAATATTACTTTTTTGTTTTCGGTAATAGCAACGGTATTCGCGACTACCCATTATCGCGATGGCTTAATTTTTAAAATTGCAGGTTCTATAACCGCGACAGTTTACGAATATATATAAATCATTCAAAAAGGTTAATATACCAAAAGACGGGGATTTCCAATTTGCGAATACCGATCTTGCACTGTATATGTGGAGTATAGTCTCGAAAATCAGCACAACTCGTTTAGGAATGGCAGAATTATAACGATTTTTTAGAACAGCTCCTAAAATGTCTCCAATATTTTTTACCCAAACGCGGGATCCCAATTTTACCAAAAAGCATTCCCGTACTCGAAAATTGTGGAAATGAAAGCTTTTTTGAGAGAAAAAGTGTCTTCTTCTTGCACGAAATAGTCCAGAATATTTCTACGGGTAGATTATGTAATTTGCCATATAAGGAGTGCGTTCGAAAAAGTCTTAACATATATAAAATTCAATAATTTGGAAACGGTTGATCTCACAGATTTCATTATTTTTTTATTTAATTGATATTATATAATATTTATAGTTCTAACCACTATTTATGAACTCGTGGACCTTTTTGGGCAACCCATCCATTAGAGATTTTATAGTTGTTTCAGTCACTTTTTTGGAACAGTTTGCATATCTTCTTTTAAAATCTTTGATATTTTTAGACACCTTATTTGTGCTCTTCAATTCTCTTTTCACAAGAGCCCAATATGTCTCCAATGGTCTTAGCTCCGGACAATTTGGAGAATTGACCTCTCTTCGTACAAATCAATCTTATTGCTTTGGTACCACTCCAGAGCTTTCTTACCGTAGTGACATGATGCCAAATCGGGGCAAAAATGTGTAGATATATTGTGCTCTCTTCGGAAAGGAATAAGCCTTTTTCGCAAACATTCTTTGATATATATTTCGGTATTAATAGAGCTGACTGTTACAATTGAATTTCTTGTTTTGCCGCAACTGCATAAAGTTTGTCATACCAGTAATTTTTTAGGAAATTTTGTCTCCTTTTGTCCTAAACATATCTTTGATTGCCTTGAGCATTAGCAACATAAAAATTTTAACACAGAAGCTGTGAAAATTCTTCCAGCACATACGTTTCTTCGCCCATTATACAACAAGAGTATTTTTGTATGAAATTTGATTTTATTTTCTGTGCCCTATTCTTGGCTTCCATATTTTATGCAGCATTCCTGTCTGGAACTTTTTGGAATTTATATGTTCTAAACTCCTCATTAGCTTTAACTTTTCGCACCAAATAGTCAAAACACTGAGCTAACCGGGCTGCTTTTCTACCAGATGTGTTTGGAGTTCTTTTCAATATGCTTTCAAATTTCTTGCCTTCCCAATATCATGTGGACCTTTTTTTCACCTATTTCACCTAGCCCACATACGAATGTCCTACCGGAATGGGGGTTTATTTGTCATAAATGCTCTACATATAGCAATTTTAATGAAATTCGGTGCAAAGAAGTTTTGTATAAGTTTTGTATCTTTGTGCCAAATTTCATTAAGATCGGTTCATAATTGACTATAGCTCCCATATAAAGCCCTCTTCCAGAAATTACATTATCATGCATAAATCACTTACAAATGTTAGTATCAAATTAATATTCGACACACATAAGTTTTATATAAGTAGAAATATTATTGCCAAATTTTATGAGAATATATAAGTAGAAATATTATTGCCAAATTTTATGAGAATCGGTGCATAATTTACAATAGTTCCCATATGAACCCACTTCCGGGAATCGCCTTAAAGTGCATAAAATCATAAAGATGTTAGTATCAACGCATTATTCAGTATTTGAATATTTTATTTTACATTTAGTAAAACTGTTGGTCTATAATTGGCCACAGGTCTAATATAAGTCCCCTTCCCGAATTTTTATGCTCATAAAGAATGGTGTAGGGTATCATATGGTCGGTTTTGACTTTTTTTCTCGTTTTTATGATTCCTACATCATAGTTATGTACAGATTTTACAATTTTGTCTTTTAGAAAAATTTTATTAAAAAAAAAGGTGTTCAGAAATAAATCAAGACATATTGTCCAAACACAAGCAAGCGGTTAATTTTTTTCACATTTTTTATACCCTATACCACCAAAGGTGGTTGGGGTATTATGTGTTTGTGCAGAAGTTGTAACGCAGAGAAAAAATCTTCGGACCCCCACCTTAAAGTATACCGTTCGACTCAGAATCACTTTCTGAGTCGATTTAAAGATGTCCGTCCGTCCGTCTGGCTGGATGGACGGCTGGCTGTGCATGTAAAGCTTGTGTGCAAAGTACAGGTCGCAATTTTGAATATAATTTGATGAAATTTGATACATATGCTTTTTTCAACCCAAGGACGAAGCCTATTGAATTTGGTTATGATCGGCACATTATTTCACCTAGCCCCATACAAATGTCCTCCCGGAATAGAGTTTTAACACTTATAGATGGCTTAAAAATAGGAATATTTAGTACAAATAAGTTTTATATCAGCAGAAATCTGTCTGCCAAATTTCATGAAGATCGGTCCATAACTGACAATAGTTCTCGTATAAACTTCTATCCCGAAAATCACTAACGTGCACAAATCCCATACAAATGTTAGTATTATTTTAATATTTAACACAAGTAAGTTGTATATACGTAAAAACAAAATTATGTGGATCGAAATGGTGTAGGGTATCATATAGTCGGCCTTGACCGACTATATTTTCTTCTCCCGTTTTTTTTATACAATTAAAAAAAAAAACAAAATGTATGTGAAAATCGCTCCTCGCCGCTGCCTTCATTTAATTTGCATTTCTCTTTGAGAAGTAGAAACAACCACCGCCGCCGCTTGCTTGTGTTTGGGCACATAAATGTAATTTTATGATTTAAAAACAATAAAATTATATATCAGAGGTTACCAAATTCCTCCACCTCCAAACTTACTAAGAACCTGTGCTTATTCAAACAAGTTAAAAAAAAACCTCAGCATTAGCCATTTATTTGGAGTTTTACATCGATTTTATTTTTGTAAAATCTGCTTTTCTAGTGTTACTTTATAATTTCTAGTAAGAGAACTAGATATATATTTTTGAAAAATAGTTTGAATGTAAATCTGATTTATTAAAAAAAAAAGTTTTTTTTATTAATATTTCCCAGTAATTTTGCAAAGTGTATGTAATATGATATACCATTTCATGTATTTATTTCGTTTTAAAATAATTGAAAGAAATTATAATGAAATTCTTTACAATTTATGTATATAAATTTATTTTTAATTGTTGAGTTTTCTTTGTACTTGCTATTTATTTAATATTTACTTAAAAAAGAAAATATTAAATAAAAATAAATTTTTTTCTATGAAGGAAGCTTATAAATAGACAATTAAATCAATAAAGTCCTAAAGGAGTAAAGAAAGAAACAGTATGAGATACAATGTCATTACTGCCTGCAAATAAATATTGTCTGTTGGATATTTTAAATATGTGAAAAATTTTGTATTTAAATAAAATTGTATATATATATATATAAAAAAAATATATATATATATATATATATATATATATATATATATATATATATATATATATATATATATATATATATATATATATATATATATATATATATATATATATATCGTCCATTCCATGAAAGATTTATAAAAAATGCCAACTTTTTGAGAGAATGTCATATTTTTAGTAATATTTTTACTATAAAATGCAAAAATAACTGTTCTGGGACAATAAAATCTACTATTTTTAATAAAAAAATTTTCATAAATTTTTTCATACAAAAATTTAAATTTTTCAAAAAATTTTGATTTTTAATTTTTTTTGGTTATACTCTTTTAGTAATATGTACCCAACAAAAACTTGGTAATGGCATGTAGTTACGGATGTAGTTACTTTTCAATGACAACAACATACCGTTTGTATTATATGGAAGTAGTTTAGTAAATAAAATACTTATTTTTCTTATGGTATGTAATAACTTATTTATGGACCAATTTATAGAAGGGATAGATAAAAAAGCTGAATTTTTGGATTTTAAAATATGTAAATAAAATTTATGAAATCTTTTTACATTTATAACAAAATGAAATTGAAAAAAGATTCGGCTGTGCCGAATCTTTGATACCCTTCACCATATTACCATCTTACCATCTTATCGACATCATATTACCATATTACCGACAATTAATAAAATTTTCGCCTTAACGTATGCTTGCATATTTTCTAAATCTAAATTTTTTTCAAACTACGAAAATTTGAATATGAAAAAAAAAAAACAATCATAACAGGCTTTGCTTTTAAAAAAGAAACAACAACAATTCCATATATATTTATTTTTGTATGTACAAACTGACTGAACACACAAAGAACAACAACAACACTGTTATTCATTATATTACTGCTGTTGCTAACTAAACTACTTGTCTATACAAAAAACAAAAAACGTCACTAATAGTCATTACAATGCTTAATATACATGTTTGTGTATGTATTTATGTATATTCTTAACAGATATGTTTTAGTTTTTAAAAATAAACAACTACAATTCCATATCTATTTATTTTTGTACAGACTACATATACAAAGAACAACAACAACAACACTGTTATTCATCATATTACTGCTGTTGATAACTAAACTACTTGTCTATACAAAAAACAAAAAACGTCACTAATAGTCATTACAATGCTTAATATACATGTTTGTTGGTGTATTTATATTCTTAACAGATTTGTTTTTGGGCCATAACTCTGTTGATTATGAACGAATTTCGTTTATTAAAAAAACCGAAATTTTATAAAAATATTTATAACTATATAAAAATCTGTAGCTTGAACAAGGGCTTCAAAAATAAAAAATTCGTTTTCCCCGATATCTCAGTTATTACTGATCCGATTTATTTAATTTTTTCGGAACAAAAATTCAGAAAATAATTTTCGAGCCCCCTTTAAAAATTCGAAGTCCCTGGTATATGCAGAGGCTTCAGAAACTAAAAAACCGGATCTAAAAACCGGTTTTTAAAGCATATCTCCACCATTTATAAACCGATCTTCCTGATTCAAAAAACTGAAATTTTATAAAATTATTTGTGACCGATCTGTATAAAAATAAAAATCTATAGCTTAAACCAAGGCTTCAAAAAATAAAAAATGCGTTTTGTCCGATATCTCAGTTATTACTGAACCGATTTATTTCATTTTTTCAGAACAAAAATTCAGAAAAAAATGTCCGAGAATCCTTTGTAAAAACGAAGTCCGTAGTGTATACAGAGGCTTCAGAAACTGGAAAACCGGTTCAAAAAACCGGTTTTTTGAACATATCTCCGCATTGTATGAACCTATCTTGCTGAATTCCAATAGCAAAATTCTCGAAAGCATTTCCGATCGTTTGACATACATATTATATATGTCAGTTATCGGTGGGCTTCATAAACGCCATTTCAACCGACACACGGACGGACGGACGGACGGACATGGTCCAATCGTCATCGCTTCTGACAAGGATTCCGAAAATATAAACTTTTTTGCTCTCCGACGAAAATTGTGGAAATTACAAACGGAATGACAAACTTATATATACCCTTTACACCTGTGGTGAAGGGTATAAAAATGTAATAAAAGGAATAAACAAGCGCAAATATTCGGCCCGGCCGAATCTATATACCCACCATCAACTTTTTCACATTTTAAGTTATATGAGAGAAGGAGGTAAAGTGGGCAGTATAGTGGGCGGGCCAAGCCCATTTTTTGTTTCCGAGTTTGAATTAGTCCTTGAACTATTTGAACAAAATTTCATTGATTTTCACCTTATATGGGAGGTGGGCGGTAAAATGGGCGGACCACGCCCATTTTTGGCTTCCGAGTTGATATCGATCCCCAAACTATATGTACAAAATTTCGCAATCGTACATGCTTTTGTTGCAGAAATATCAGCAGAAAAGTGTAAAACGGACACCCTGTGTTTCTAGTCTTTAGCCCATAACTTTTTTGGTTGTGAACCGATTGCCCATTTTCAATCCCAAACAAACCTTATATAAGACAAATATTTGTGCCAAATTTCGTCTCCCTACGTTGCTCCGTTCGAGCGCTATCCTGCTTTCAACAGACGGACGGACGGACATAGCTAGATCGACTCAGAATCTAACCAGGACCCAGAATATATTTTGTGGGGTCTTAGATGATTTCTTCAACATGTTACACACGGAATGACAAAATCAATATACCCCCCATCTTTTTGATGGTGGGTATAAAAATATCAATAATACCCGGCGGAGAGACTATAATGCAATCCAAGTAAAATTTTTGTTATAGACGTTTTATTAATTGAATGACAAAATCAATATACCCCCCATCTTTTTGATGGTGGGTATAAAAATATCAATAATACCCGGCGGAGAGACTATAATGCAATCCAAGTAAAATTTTTGTTATAGACGTTTTATTAATTTTGTTCAAATTTTATACAAATATTTTATTCGTAAAAAGGGTTTGAATACAGAATAAGTTGGTTTGTGGTTTTAATAACTATTTGTCAACATTGTATTTGTCAAACATATATCATAAATTAATTTTATTTCTAGACTTCATAAAATTAAAAAAAAAAATATATAAAAAATAAAAATCAGGTTATAAAATAATATAAATCAATTACCAATTCTCTTCATATTACAAGACCTTCTGTCAAATATCAGGAGCAAAAAATGGTAAGTGTATTTAATATAAATAAATATTTCATTTAATATTATATAGAACACAATTTATCTTTTGAAGGACATAATTACCTCCATCAACAAAGACGCTTTATATTTGTTTCCCTTACCACATTGTTAAGACCTACTCTAAATAAACGTAAGTAATATTATAAAATATTCATTCAACGAGTAAACATTTTCAGAATAGACCATAAAAGTTTCCACGTTTATCACCTTAAATGATAGCTTATTAATAGGAACTTCCCGTTGAAAAAATTTCTTCTCAAAATGGTCGCAAATAATGCATTATTTTAAAATAGATATGAAGAGACAATTCATGTGTATGTCACGACTTACTGGAAGTGTTGTTTCAAATAAACGTAGGTAACTTTTTACTTAACATCATTTTACATTATTTAATGAAAAAACATTAATTTTAGCAAAGCTGAAAGGATGTTATTGATGTCGTATTGGTTTCTGGTTGTACAGAAATTATCATTGGTGAAGTAGTTTTCCAAATTCATCAACATACTTCTAAGTTTGAAGTGCGGTGTTTCTAACACATGTCAAAAATATTTATTTATTTGTATCTTTATATTGATGCTTAGATTTTTAGTTGGTATAATAGTATTTTTTATATTATGATATCTATTATTAGTTATTTGTAACCTAAAATGTAACTAGTTCTTATTGGTTTTACCAATAATGACTTCAATAATACTTTAAAATCAACAAGTTATTGAACAGGTTGAACGTAATGAGTTATTGTAATGACTTCGTAAAATATTTACTTGTAATAATATAGGGTAAGTAGTTGCCTCTAATGTCATCACCGGGTTAAAATAATGAGTTATTCAGCTAATGTGTAAGTTGTCAAGAGCCATTATATTAGCTTAACTCATTACATGGCAACCAAAGTTTTTGCTGGGTAGCTTTAAATGTTTATAACTCCTTAAGTATACGTCGGATTTTATTGATTTAAAAAGTAGTATAAAGTTTATTACCATAAATATTGTAAATTATATTGTATGAATTAAAAATAATTTTTTTGCTAATGATGCACTCACGAAATAAATGCAATTTTCGGATTCATTTTTAAGAAATTTCTACCCTTTTGATTTTGAATATTTTTGCTTAATATTGAAGACAAATATGTTTATTATATAAAACATTAGCACTTAATCTGGAAAAAATAGGTTTTCTACCGCAAATAACAATTTATGAAATATTATGATTAAAATAATAATCATAATATTTCATATTCAATATTTTGAAAAATTCGCGAATTTATTCAAAAAAATAAAAATGGAGATATTTAAATGGTTTCCTAGGATATGCGTATGTTAAATATTATTAAAATCGGTTGACATAAAAAATATTCTTGCGCGTTCTTTCATGGAATGGACGATATATATTAAAATTTTAACACTGTTTACGTTTTTTGTACTCTTATTAAAGTTTATTACTTAAAATTATGTTATTTTTTATTTCTTGTCAACATTTTTATTTTTCAGAATTTCTTACCAAATATTAATAAAATAAAAATAAATATTCTATATTTCTAGTATTCTGAAAAAGAAATTGTTTGACTTATTCTGTTGAACAATTTCCTAAACAATAGTTAAAACTCCTTTCGTCCTTTTCCCATATTTATTATAGTTATTTTAATAAAATAAAAACATTTTTACTACAATTATATTTTGTGACTTCTCTTTGTTGCATTTTTCAAAACAAGAAAACTTAAAACAAGTATCTTTTGTCATCTGGCTCCCAAAAATTGTTGAGCCCACCTCCATGTCCAAAAATTGTTTAACAATTGCAAAAGCCATCCCACCTGTCATGTTAATATGAGACACAACATTTAATATATTTGGAATAAATTTTTCTATAAAGAAGTTAGAAAGGGAAAATATATGCATGGATTTTCTACAAACAGGGAAGATGGATATCTATACTATGAGAAAACAATAAATAAACATACAAAGCCATTTTAATGAACCCTTTCTTGCTAGAATGTAAAGGAGTAAATAATACTCATACACTATTAAAGAACATATACAAACATAATTGAAACAAAAAAAAAAAAAAAAAAAAATATATATATATATATTTTAAATTTAAGCTTGAATAAACGCTTTGCTAAATTTTCATAAAGAACAACAGCAGAGCAAATACAGTGGGTGTGTTAAAAAAATAATGTACAGCATTTTTTTAAAAAATGTGACATACAAATTGCCATTAAAAATATTAATAAAATTAAAAATAAAAAAATAAATAATAAAAAATTCTTAAACTCTATAAAAGTTCAACAAAAATTACAAACTATTTAAAAAATAATAATACTTAATGTTTTTTTTTAATAATCAAATTTTTGAAATTTTTAAAAAAGGTTCCAGTTTTGGAATAGTTTTTTTTATTTTTTTATTTTTGACTTCTCTGGATCCTGTGTGGAATTGAAGACCTATCGAATTGAAACATGTAATTTATATTTCTATAGATTAATCGATAATATAATATTCTAGTGAATATCCTAATATTTATTAAGTATGAATTTAACACACATAAATCTTTTTTGACCTCATTTAACCGTCCACTTTTGATATCTGTAAAGAATTTGGCTTGTGAATAAAGTACTGAATTTTTTATCTGTATACCAAATTAAAATTATTTACACTAAGAATTAACGGAATTAAGAAGTTACTACCATGCAATGTGGGCCCTAGGGAAAAGAATCGCCGAAACTTAAAAAAAGAACGCTAAAATAATGTAGCGTGAAAACAGGAAAAAGCCGCTAGATATTGCAAAAATTTAAAAAAACGACGTAATGACAAAAATCGCCAAATTGAAGATGTCACCAAAAAGAAAAATTTCCTAAAAAACAAAACAAAAAAAAAAAAATACAAATAAAAAACTAGTGGTTTGGTATTATTTTAAACGATGGACGTTGGGTTAAAAGGGGTCGAAAATGGCGCTTAATTCAGGGAAAGGAGATATTAATATTTTAATAATCACGTTTTATTTTTTTATTGATTATTAGTTAAAAAAATCAGTTTTAGAATTTTAAGATTTTTTTTAGCAAAACGGAAATGTATGTCCGTCCGTCTATACATTAGAGTTAAATGGGTTGAAAATTATGCATAATTCAGAGAAGGGTGGTATCAACACTTTAATGATCACGTTTAATTTTTCTATTTATTAATAAGTAAAAACATGTTTTTTTAGAATTATAACATGTTTTTTGGCGGAATGGTAATGTCCGTCCTTCCGTCTATACATTTGGGTTAAATGGGACGAAAATGACGCTTCATTCAGGAAAAGGTGATATCCAAATTTTGATGATCACTTTCTATTTTTCTTATTTATTAGTTAGTAAAAAAATGCATTTTTAGAATTTTTTGGCAGCATGGCAATGTCCGTCCATCCGTCTATACATTTGGGTTAAATGTGTCAAAAATGCCACTTAATTCAGGGAAAAGTGATATCAAAAGATTAATACTTTCATTTGGTTTTGATATTAATCGAGAAGTGGAAAAAAATATCTTTTGAATTTGAAGATTTTTTTTTTTTTAAGAATTCTAATGTCCGTCCATCTGTCCGTCTGTTTGTTAATTTTTACAAAATGTTAAGTTCAAAATTGTTTAACTTTTGACTCAATAAAGATAATGACTAAAAATTTTTTTTTTGTTCGATAGATAATTTTGCTGTTTAACCAACTATATAAAATGTAATAAAATCAGTTGAAAATATTTGACTATATATGGAAAAATTTTAAGCAAGATTTTGTAAAATTGAGATTTTTAAAATTGAAATGTATATAACTCGAAAAATATATAAGATAAGTAGTACATGCAAGCATATTTTCTAAAGGATTTATCAAGGACTTTAAGGTGATATAAAAATCTTGGAAGTCGGGTAAGGAACAAAAATTCGCTAGAGGTTAAACATTTTCCATGACACTAGTTGTCTATTTTGAACCCCTAGAGTTCCGCTCCTGTTGCGAATATTTGACCGCGCTTCTAAACTCAAAATGCTACTTCTCAAATTCAACCAGCCGATTAGAAGTTACAGATTTATTTCCATTCTTCCCCACTGTTTAATGTTTGATAAAGCAAAGAAAATGTCTGGCACAAGCTGTGGAGCTACTGGAGTTTTTTCACAAAAATGTTAATTTCTAAAATCGGGCTACATATGCGTACGATTTTTTTTCCAGAATATTAAAAAAGACAATATGTTATATTTTTCAGACAATTTTTAGAACAAACATCTTGTATCATTTTTAGTTGCACTCCATGAAAGTTGAAAATTAGTGTATTTTTGGAAAATTTTCAAAAAATTAACAAAAATACCTGGACAAAAAATAATTTACAAATTCTTGAATAAAAGTAAATTCAAATACCTGAAATTAATGGTTCCATTTTAAATTTTTCCTTCAATGCACTTTTTATTAAAAAAAATTCACCGAAATTTAATGAAAATTGAATTTTTAGCTCTTTTTCCAAAATATAAAAAAATGTTGAACTTTGACAACTCAGTTCACAAAAACAACGCAACCTAGGCTTTTATTTTTATTGATACATAATTTTGTCTATTTTTATTCGGTATCCAATTTTATTACAAAAAGTTAATTTTAAAAATTCAATTAAACACCACTTTCGACCCCTTTTACCCCAACGTGCGATGAGGGTAGTGTCGAATAGGTTTAACCTACTATTTTTAAAAGATTTGGTAGCTTCTACTTGAATCGGATATCAGAAAGTTTCCTTTCTGCCCTCACTGTGCAGTGTATACTTATGCTTTTTTGTGAGTGCATGTGTATAAAAACATATAAATTTAAAACCCATATAAAATAAGGATGTACCAATGAAGGGTCTATGTATCTGTTAGACACGTTTAAATAATTGTGAATATCTACATGACACCAAAAATAAATATGAGTAGGAGAGGAAGAAATATACAAAATCGGCAATGATGCCAATTTTAAACCCTAACATTAAATTTTGTATAGTTGCAGTTGGAGAAATTTGATGTAAAAGTGATATTTTTGAGATCTAAAAAATTTTAACCAAAATAAATTTAAAGTCGTTTTTAGAAAAAGCGTTTGCAACTAGCAAACGCATTTGCAAACTAAACTTCCTGTAACTCGTAATCAAAATAACACATAGAATTTACAAGTCATATGTCCATTAAAGTGCCTTGATTTGTATGGGGACAAAAAAAGTTGCAAATGAAAAAATTTATCAAAAAAAAGGCGAATTGGTGTAAAATGACAGTTAAATTTCAACTTCAAACTCCTTTTTATTTGATTATTATCGCGGTTTTAAATGAATTTATTATTTTTTTCACAAATTTATCAATATTTAAGTGTAATAAGTACTTCCATGCGACTTATTTGCAAAAATTGCTAATTTAACCGTTTGGGAACTAAATGCATCAAATTGACTCTCTGGCTCTTAATGGGTTAATTACATGTTATCTTCAATAATAACAGAATAGATTATTCCTATGGTTAGCAATATGCCAAAAAAAAGAGTACTTTTTCATTTTCAAGCTATGAATGCCAAATGATTTTTAATGCTTCGGGGGTAGAGTCAGCTACCTTAATATCTAATTAGGGTGTCCCTAACTTGTCCTAAAACGGAAATATAGGGTGGCCCTTAAAACTTGGATTTTTTTACTTTTTATGAATTTAACGCATTATTTATGTTAACAGCGGTACAAATTGGACTGAATGTTATGCCTTGAAAGTCAACATAGTTGTTGATGACAATAATATCTAAAATTTTGCGGTGGTGCTTCATGATCGCATGTTTCGTTTACGAGAAAATTTTGAAAATGTTAAAAAAAATCGAAAAAATTGAAAAAAATCGTTTTTTTCGCCTTCATTCATATATAACTTCTGAAGTAGGAATGTAATCTTCAAGCACCATAGCAAAATTTTAGACATTATTGTCATCAACAACTATGTTGACTTTCAAGGCATAACCTTCAGTCCAATTTGTGCCGTATAAAAAACAATAAAGCCTATTTTCGGAAAATTTTACTCATTCATTTAAAAAATATAGTGCATATTTAAAAAAACGGGAGTTTATGTTATTGAAATTAATTATACAGTAGTAATTAAGAACATACACACTGTTTTTAATTAAAAATCTCATAAAGTATATGTTTTCTGGGTCCTGGTTAGATTCTGAGTCGATCTAGCCATGTCCGTCTGTTGAAAGCAGAATAGGGCTCGAACGGCATAACGAAGGAGGACAAAATTTGGCACAAATATTTATCTTATATAAGGTTAGTTTGATAATGAAAATGAGCAAAAAAAATGTAAATAAACAAAAAAGTTATGAGCAAAATATTAAAAACACAGGGTGTCCGTTGTAGCTTAATTTCATACTTTTCTGCTATATCTCACTTAAATAAAAGCATGTACTATAACAACATTTTCATGGGTCAATATAAACTTGGAAACAAAAAATGGGCGCGGTCCGCCCACTTTACCGCCTACCTCCCATATAAGGTGAAAGGTCAAAGAAATTTTATACAAATACTTCATGGACAAATGTAAACACGGAAACAAAAGTAGGCGTCGTTCGCCTACTTTACCGCCCACCTCTTATACAACATTCTCGCTTGTTTACATTTGTAATGTTATTGTTTTTTGTTGTTTTTCTTTGTATCACTGCTTTTGTTTAGAACATTTTTTACTGATTTTCGGTTATTTTTCAACCGATTTTCAAAAAAGGTTTTTGTTTGGAAACGTATTCAAATTACTTTTCTAATTGCTGAACATATTTAGTACAAGTAATTGCCGCTAAATGGCGCAAAATTCATTTTTTATTAAAAATGCGTCAAAATATTCTGTATTTGCAAATATTATGAGTTCATATATTCAGCAAAAATACTCGCCAAAGGATTTTGTACAAAGTTGCCAAACATCATTTGGTCGAATTTTGGAAATTTGAAGGTCAAAATTGTGATTTTCTTCAATAAACCAAAAATAACGGTAATTTTGTAAATAACGGAATTATGAAAAAGTCGCAGAACAAAAGTTGCTACTGAAGCCCTAAAGAACCATTTTCAACAATAAAAAAGTTATTTTTCGCAAAAAGCCGATTTTGGCATATTGCTATCTATGGGTACATTAAAACCTAATATATTTTGAAAAATGTCCGAAATATATAAAATTATATGTTTGAACAAAGAAAATATGATAAAAATATGTTAGTAAAATCTTAATATTCCGCGACTGAAAGGGGACATAATAATTATTTAAATGAATATTAAAGGTCGTAGTATGCCACTATTATAATTTAAAGTTAATTTCCTTATAGCTAAAATTTTCATAATGATATTGAAAGAAATACGTAATTTCAGAGGAGTTTTGAAAATGGTCCAGCTCAAGTAAATGTAAACATTGCACAGTGTGAGATTTTCGCATTCTGAGTGATCAAAAATCTATATTTTTGTAATTAAGAAAGCTATATTCATGAAAATTGGTATGTATGTATGTATGTATGTATGTATGTATGTATGTATGTATGTATGTATGTATGTATGTATGTATGTATGTATGTATGTATGTATGTATGTATGTATGTATGTATGTATGTATGTATGAATGTATGTATGTATGAAAACTACGATTTGTTCACAAATTTGAATTAATAATCAGCATTATCAAAAGATATATTCTAGCTTTTTAACAGTAACACAACTTCAGGTGTTACATTTGATCTTTTAGTTTTTGGTGGTTCTCATAAGCTGCAAATTAATGGATCTGATGATATTAATAGTTTATGTAGCAAATCTGTATTGGAGTCCTCTCTAGATGCTTTTCTTGTGAAATGTTCGCTAAAGTTTTTACAATCCTTAACTCTTGCCTCCTGGGCTTCTTCGGATAATTGGTACCAATAGGTACAATACATTTTTCAATGATATCTTTCCCATGAAATAAAATTTTATGTAGTGTAGCGGGCATATAAAACCATTTATAGGTTTGCAAACAAATATTTCTAGTCTCTATGGCATAATTTTCAAAGACAACATAATAAATTTCAAGAAATATGCAACAGACATTCCATTAAACGAATCCATGCATGGAGAGGTGACAGTCCTACACGTAACATATTTTGGTCAACTGTTTATATCCTACACCACCATAGGTTGTTGGGGTATAATGCGTTTGTGCTGATGTTTGTAACGCACAGAAAAAATAATCGGACCCCCACTTTAAAGTATACCGTTCGACTCAGAATCACTTTCTGAGTCGATTTAACGATGTCCGTCCAGTCGGCTGGCTGGCTGTCTGTTCATGTAAACCTTGTAAATAAAGTACAGGTCGCAATTTTAAAGATATCTTGATGAAATTTGACACAAATAATTATTTTGACACAAAAACGAAGCCAATTGAAATTGGTTATGATCGGTCCATTATTTCACCTAGCCCCCATACAAATGTCCTCCCGGAATAGGGGTTTAACGATCATAAATGCCTTAAATATAGCAATATTTCAATGAAACTTGGTACAAAAAAATTTTGTATAAGTGTTAATCTTCGTGATCAAGATCGGTTTATAATTGACCATAGCTCCCATATAAATCCCCTCTTCCGAAAATCACTTTAACGTACATAAATCCCATACGAATGATAGTATCAAGCTAATATTCGACACAATTAAGTTTTATATAAGTAGAAACAATATTGCCAAAATTTATGAGAATCGGTCTATAATTTACCATAGCTCCCATAAAAATCCACTTCCGGGAATCGCCCTAAAGGGCATAAAATCATATAGATATTAGTATCAATGCATTGTTCTGTATTTGTATAATTTATTTTACATTGAGTAAAAGTGTTGGTCTAGAATTAGCCACAGGTTTAGTTTTTAGCTCATATAGAATGGTGTAGGGTATCATATGGTCGGTCTTGACCGACTATAGTTTCTCTCTCGTTTTTTCATAACTATGTTTACATCATTCATTGAAGTAGCAGTAGCACCACATAAATAGCAAGCTTTGGGTGATGTATATTTTGAAATAGTATTGCAGACCTTACCATCTATCATGCATAGAATAAGGCTTGCAGAAACAGAAAATTTTTTGTCTTCGATTGTTACAGATGTTGGCATATTTGTTTTTCAATATTTTTGACTTCATTTAAAATAAGATCTTTGTTCTCTTTAGCAAATATGAACAATACCTTGTGGACGAGGGTGCTAAATTTGTACAAATTATAATTTTTTGCTCATTGTTCAGATTTTTAATAGACATTTCAATTGGGACCATTAATATAATAATCAAGCTTTCATCAGATATATTGTCTTGAGAAAATTTTTGTTTATAACAGTTATTAACTGTGCCATCACAACCCCATTTTATCAACAAAGTCACTTGATTAAAATCAACATTTGTAGAAAGAAATTTATCTTTTAATGCCAAACAAGGTCTCGAAACTGTATGACCAATTAATGATTGAAGATTGATTTCTGCAAATGACTCTGTTACAGTTATTTTTTTTGGATAACATAAACTTTTGGACATTTTAATAGACTCATAAGAAGGGTATAATTTTGAATTAATGTGGTTTATGTGCTCTTTTAACAATTGATTGATAACAAACGATGTGTAGATAAACCCATATCTATTATCATAGCTTAAGCTTGGTCGGCCGAGAGGCTCAAGGATTTATTTGAGCTTATTCTACTTTTTTGTATAAGTTTACCTCTTTTTAGGGAAGCAGTTATGAGTTCACCAACTATTGCAGCAGACGAAAATTTTCCTGCTGGACGCATTTGCATTTCAGCTGCCATCAGTACCTGATACGGATTAGACGTTTTCAGAAGATATCTAGCTTTTCTTCTTTTTGATACAACTGAACAATCTTCGAAATTTTTACTTGGCCTTCCACAAGTACTAAGCGGAGAAGGAACATTTTTTCCAAGAAATTAGAAATACGTTGACACATGATTATTAATTGCTTTGCGAATTGAAAAGGTGCAAATTGGGGCAAAATTTTATTACTGATTTTGGAGGACCACCTATCAGCAATGACAAAAGTGTTATTTAGATAACGGGACTGTAGTTTTTGTCCAATAAAAATTAATATAAAGACAAAAAAAAAAAAAAAAATGATAAAAAAGTTGAAGATCGAAAATTCTCCACGATTCTTTCTTTGATAAGTTTTATTTTTCAAATTACTACTTTCTGTGATAGATAACACATCAGCGTTTAAAATAAGAAAAGATTCATAAAAATCCTGCTTAAAACAAAAAAGTTACAAACATTCAAAATTGAACTTCTCGCCAAAAAAATAATAATATTTGTCTTCAACTACATTGCTGTTCAAGATGCCGTTACTTAATAACGGTTAACATTTTTTTAAATACTTTTTATATTTGTCAGTTATCTGAAAGGTTCTTAATTAGAATAACCAACATTTTTTTCAAAACTCGAAAAAAGATTTTTGGGGTTTTGATCAGCTAAATTGTTAAAATCACACACTGTGCATTGAGATGTAATATTTTGAGAATCATATAAGAACATACTAATTAATCTCATTTCTAGAAAGGTACATTTGAAACTTGTTTTTCGTGAGGCACTTTAATGTACATAAATGTTGCTATATACATATACATATGTATATCTGTTGTATTGTTATTTTTTGGTGGGCGTTATTTGTTGCATGTTCTCGTTTCTATTGCTGTTATTTGTTGCTGCTGTTGTTGTTATCATTTGCTTGTGTATGCATATATTGTCCTGACACATTGCTGACGTTTATTAACACATAAATTTTGATGAGCAGGTGTTTATGATGCACATAGACCTACGAATGTATGTAACTTGTTTAACACAGAGTAAGAAAGGGAGTTATATACACATTTATTCAATTGTTTTAACTTGTATTAGAATTATTTAAATTATACTGACTCTCACCATTTTTTAATATTTTGAATTAGTAGTCAAATTTTATTAAAAATGATTTATAATCATAACTTCATTTAAATGTGTGTTACTCGAAAAATTTCATTTCTTTGGTTCTTTTATTGCAAAAAATTGTATTTCTTTTTATGTATTTAAAGGATTATTTGCATAAATTGCATATGTGATCTAAAAACATATAATTTACAAGTATGTTTGTGTATATATTTATAAAAGTTTGTCTTCTATCAATTTATTTTATTTTTATTTTTTCTTAATTAATAATTTTCTCGTTGGTTTGATATATTTTTCTGGTTATTTTAGTTTTTCTTTTGCCAAATAATTGCTATAAGCTACTTAGAATATTTAATTTGTACATTGAAAATGTATTAAATTTATATATATATTTACGTGCACTCACATTTAAGCATATTTAATAATATTGAATGACCAGAGATGGTTACATTTAGCTATTTATAATGACGAGAGTAAACGACTAAACTTTTAACGATTCGACAATCGATAAATATGTCGATGACTTTTGTTGTTTGCAGTAACGATTATATGATTCCGTAGGTACATTTTAACAACAGTAGACAACTTTTGTTTTCGTGTGGCATAGAAGTAGAAATAAAAAAGTATTTGGGAATTATTTGTAAACTATGCACATGTATACTTACTGCTTTTGTATGTTAAACATACTATAATAGAAAAATCGATAATTTTGTTGTTTAATTTTTTAAACGATTCGATTATCGTTAAAATAAGTTACTGAATCGCACTACTGGGGTGCTTCGCTATACCTATCCCTGCGGGAAATTTGTGGCAATTGCACTAATGAACCGGTTCCTCAGTACCGGTTGAGTACCAATTGACACCAAACTCATCACCAAAGTTTCAGTTGAGAACCAGTTGACACCACCACAATCACTAAATATCAGTTGAGAGTCGCCCAGCGGTAAAATTTGCGAGGCCTCTACCGCGCAGGCCTCCTAGAAGACCTTTTTTCAGATGCAGTTGATCATGCTAACATGCCTTCTCTAATAAGGCCTTCATGAATGCCTCATCCTTGCCTTCTAAAATATCCGACAGACCTTCCGACTACGCTTCTCTTGGAAGGACCGTAAGAAGTTGTATTTTTTTAAAAATATCTTGTTTTAAATAACAACAAATTTATTTATAAAAAGTACATTGTTTTAATTCCCTTCTCTTAGAAGGAAAGAAAGACTACAGTATTTGAAAAAAAAACCGTGCAGAAACCGTTACAAAAACAATATCAAAATTCAAAGCAGAAATTCCAACAAGCGCGAATGTTATATTCGGCTCGGCCGAATCTATATACCCACCATCAACTTTTTCAAATTTTGCATTATATAGAAGGGGTGGTAAAGTGGGCGGACCACGCCCATTTTTTGTTTCCGAATTTACATTGGTCCTTTAACTATTTGAACTCAATTTCGTTGATTTTCACCTTATATGAGAGGTGGGCGGTAAAGTGGGCGGACCACGCCCATTTTTGGTTTCCGAGTTTATATCGATCTCCGAACTATACTTACAAAAATTTCGTTGTCGTTCATGCTTTTGTTGAAGAAATATCAGCAGAAAAGTATAAAACGGACACCCTGTGTTTCTAGTTTTTAACCCATAACTTTTTTGTTTCTTAACCGATTTTGCCCATTTTCAATACCAAACAAACCTTATATAAGATAAACATTTCGTCTCCCTAAGTTGCTCCGTTCGAGCCCTATCCTGCTTTCAACAGACGGACAGACGGACGGACATAGCTAGATCGACTCAGAATCTAACCAGGACCCAGAAAATATATACTTTGTAAGGTCTTAGATGATTCCTTCGACATGTTACACACGGAATGACAAAATCAATATACCTCCCATCTTTTTGATGGTGGGTATAAAAAAAGAATGATAAATCATTTAGTTGTCTCCAATTCTTTGTTTGAATAGGATGTGATTTTCTAAGTTAATTATATTTTTTATTTATGGTTTTTATTATAAGTATTTTATTAAAAACTTAATCGTTTATCTTTATATTTTTGACAAAATAATTTAGCAAAAATTTTAAGTTTTTTCAGGAATATTAAATAAAAAATCAACAATTTCTATACAAATGTCATTTTCAAATAATTTGTCTTATATCCACTTAAGATGTTTTATCAAAAGTTAACAGAAATGTTTTTTTTAGTATTGAATTTTGTTGCTTTTTTAATTTTAAACATTTTACAATAATTTAAAATAAAAAAAATATATATTTTATATAAATAAAAAAATATTTTATTAAATAGTGTAGACCTGTAGAAGGACTCTTTTTAGAATTTCTACAGAAAACCTGCTTGCAGTTTTCAATAAAAAGGTCTTCTAGAAGGGCTGTATCGGGTCGCGAATGTGTAAGGCCTACCTCCCAATGACATCGCGTGTAAAAATGAAATGAACATGGAATGCAGGGAGAAGGTCTTCTGGACATAAAAAAGGCCTTCTAGAAGGGCTCTTTACCCCTTCTTTTTACCACTGGGCTATTTCTAACAAAGATGTAAAGTGCGCAATTAGCAACTCGCGCGAAATAACAATCTGTGGCTGAGTGGTTACCGTTGAAGACTATAAAACGTAAGATACGTCAGAAGAACGTGGGTTCTATTTGGGGTGCCGCCATCGACATCGACGAAAAATTATAAAATAAAAATAAATATAATTTAATAAAAATAAAAAATAAAAAAATATTAAAAAAAATTTAAAAAGTAAAAATGTTTCTTCAAATTTTTAGTATATTAATCGACTCTGAACATGTCCTCTTGCACCAGTCCTGTGACCTGTCCCAAGGGCCTTATTAGCCACCTCCAATGACAACCCCATGTAAAAGTGACGGGTTCCTCCAATATAAAGTTCCGGAACTGAAACCGGTCACTAGCCCTGAGAACCTGTTACGTGACTTGTTTTGAACCGGTTCTCTTTCCTTTAGGGATAGTATTGAAGCAAAAAGTTTAGTGTGAATAAAATTATTGTATATAAAATTGTTAAAAACAACAAAATAACCTATATAAAAATCACGGGAGCTTTCACTGCATTTGTAAAGATTTGTTAATGTGTTATTCTTTTTTTATTAAATTTGGTTTTCAATTTAACTTTAAAGTCAAATAAATAATAAAAATGCACTTGGCAATGAGTGGTCATATTACACAGGTTTACAAAATTAAAGTTTTTTCACTAAACTTTTTTCTTTCAATACAATGAGTGAAGCGAAGCACTTCAGATATAATCTAGTATAGCTTTAACCACAAAAAAATCTAATTTAACAAACTGCAACTTTCTTGAGAAACTATGCATAATTTTGAAATGATGTCTTAAATATCAGCAAACCTTTAAACTATATCAAATACAAAACAATATTAAATTGAAATTTTATCATCTAAGTCATCCCAACTCTGTTTGTGAACAATATAAAAAGTAAATTATTTTCAATTTTAATCCTTTATAGTTACCATTAACACACACTCTCAAAAAATATAAAATAAAATCATGGCAGAAGGAAATGCAAATAAAAAGAAATGTAAAGGTATTAAAAGTACCCAACCACCAAACCAATTTTCAATTCTCAAATGAATAGAGTTAATAAACATATAGGTATTGGTAAGAGAATTTCTTATACTTACCATCATAATACATGAATTTAAGTGAGGAAAAAACTCACACACTAAGGCAAAAATATATACATATACATTTTATTACTATTTCTGCAAACAACTTACTAGGAATATTTTTATGAATATACATACATATGTATGTACATTTGTATGAGTTTAATATGCATCTGTATGTGTTAAGCTTTATAAAGAAATATAACAAAAATAAAAAAACAAAATGGTTGGATATAAAATGGCGGTGAAGCACAAATTAAACGAATTATTATTGTAATCATAACAATTTCCGGTGCAACCAATTACCAGAGATTTTATACCTGCAACTACAATAATAAAAGCAACAACATATTTTTACTTTACACTTGCCAAATTGTTATGTGAGTCCATAAGAGTGTGTTTGAGTATATATGTTGAAAATCTGATGTGATGTAAGTGGGATAGTGATATTTTAAAAAAAGTGTAGCCAGATAAATGGTTTTGTTCCCTACTTGATTAAAAAATTTTGCAAAATATATAGAAAAAACTTCAAATTTTATAAATATATAAGTGCTTTAGTGTATGAAATTGTGGATTAAATTTGTATTTGTGCTTAGTTGGAATGTGCGATTAATCTCTTAATCGAGTATTCTGACCTTAGAGTAAAGAGAACCGGTTCAAAACTAGTCACGTGGAAGGTTCTCAAGGCTAGTTTCTGGTCCCAGTTCCGGAAATTTAAATGAGAGAAACCTACCACTTTTACATGGGATTGTCATTGGGGGTGGCTAATTAACACCTTGGTACAGGTCACAGGATAGGTCAGAGGACAGGTTTAATGTCGATTAATATAATAAAAATTTGATAAAAAAATCGGTAATTGTTTACTTTTTAATTTTTTTTTTTATTAAATTATGTTTACTTTTATTTGGCGGCAATCGAACCCACGTATCGAACCCACGTACAACTAACGTATGTTATATTTTGATTGTTTAGTTATATTTATGATCAATTGTTCAAAATTATGATTAACGAATTAATTAGGAATTGAATAATTAAATTCTTGAATAATTGAATAATTTTAAATTTATTTGACTTTCTTTTTTATTTTTTTAATTTTCATTATAATTAAAAAAAAAATATGTGATGCAAAATCGTTAGAAAATATAAAATGTGGGTCCTTAAAATACTAAACAACACATATTTTACATTATACATTGTTTTTAGCATTTTTTGTTTCATTTATTTAAATACACAGTAAACATCTGCATCAATTCATTTGTAACTCATTTTTAAATACTCCTTTCTTTTCAATTGTTGACTGTTATTGTTTTTTTTTAAACTTAAAATCAATTCTCTGTGCGTGCGTACGTATGAAAAAGACAAAGAAATCAAAACAAAAAGAAACAACATCAATTGTGCAGAGAGTCATAAAAACACTTTAACAACAAATCATTTTAAACTGAATTGAATTGAATTAAATCTAAAAATGCAATACTGTCATTTGTTTGTTTTTTTTTACAAAATTTGATGTGAAGGAAATATTAAATTAAAAAAATTTAAATATTATAGGTATGTAATTAAAAGTAAATAAAAATATCACAAATAAAATAAATTTTATTTCATTTTAGATATAATTAAATATAATTAAAATAACAAATTATTATATTTTCTAAGCAAAAACATTGAAATCAAACGTAATTATTATCTGTTGTTTATTTAAAAATACATAATTGTTATGTTCCATGCATTTTTTCATATTAGATGTAAGGGATTGACAGTAATTCACAGTTTTGTTTTGATGTTTTTTATTTAACATTATTGTTTTTCTAAAAATCTCTCATAAGCAGTAATTTCTCAAAGAGAACAGAACATGTTTTGTTTTTGCTTCATCGTTTCAATTCAACTCAATTCAAATAATTTTTTTTTACAGAGTTTGTTTTGTATTGTTTTGTTTTTTATTTTCGCAGTAATGTAAGAGCATACATTAAAAAACATTACTGTGAATTGAAAAGCAAATGATTTGATGCAGATGTTTAATACACAGGTCAACACTAAAAAAGTATCTGGAAAATCATGATGCAGATATTGTAAATATAGTCATCCCAATTACCAGGAACATTTCGTTTTTTTCCATCACATCACATTTTTAACCCATTTAGGACCAAAGAAAATATGGTTTCATGATGAGTTTTAGGTTATAAAATTTTCCAAGTGATAGGTAGAGCAGATTAGTCACCCATGTTTTATAGCCAAGACATGGAGCTACAAAAATGTAATACTAATTAAGTCTCTTACTTGCCACACATAGCCCCTAGAAGTCTTTAAAGTTGTAAAAGTAAAGAAATTCTCTTTCAACCCTCATAAAACCATTGAAAAATGAGGGGTAAGGAAAAATTCAAATGAAACATTTCCATCACATCACATTTTTAACCCATTGATGACCAAAGGAAATATGTACCTTCAAGAAATTTATAGGTTATATAATTTTCTAGGTAGTAGGTAGTGTCAGTTAGTGATCCGTGTTTTATAGAGGAGGAATAGTGCAACAAAAGTGTCCCAATTTTATTCACATAGCCCCTAGAAGTCTTAGAATTATTAAAAACCCCACAAATATGGGTGCAATATGCGATGAACAAGAGGAGCTTTGTTCACAAAAATGCCGGTACTAAAAGATTATGTTAAGGCATATGGAATCGTAATTTGATGACAGACTATTACTGCTTCTTAAATATTAAAAATAGTACGTTGTTTAAAATGTTTCTATCAAGTTTCTTTTAGCATTAATTTCTTTTCCATTTTTATAATTTAAAAAAATAAAATGAAATTATCGAAATTTTTAATCATTTCAACAAAAAAAGAAGCTTCAGAGTTAGGATAATGTTCTTTTTATTATGATTTATATTCGCCGCTTTTAAAGGTTTTCTCTTAAAGAAGTTTATATAATTTTTATAAAAAAAAAAAAAAAAAATTATAAAAATATTTAGATAAAATTTAAAAGTGCATTTTCTGCACTTATTTACTTCTACTCTTGAAGTGGTGAACATATTTTATTTCAGACTTACTTCTTCCTTTCTTCCTAGTATCCTAAAAAACTTATTTTTCCCTTAAGCTATACGTTAGCAGGTATGTTATGTTATTTTTCTTCTTTGGAAAAATGTCTAACTATCTGGTTTTATTATGCATACAGTTTTAAAATATTGAACCAAACATGTAAATATTTCAACTGACTGCTTGTTAACTCAAATTTTAAATTTAGTGATATTTTTAGCAAATTTTTAAAACCGGTTAACCGACACAAAAAACCGGATAAACCGTTTAACCTAAAGTGAACATTTTAAATTAAGAAACAACCAAAAAGCCGAAACCAGTTAACCGGCTTATAAACACTAATCACCCAGCAAAAACTTTGCTTTCCTGGTAAGCTAGCAGGTATAATTGGAAATAAAAATAAACTACTTATTTTTTGTCTCAATAACTAGTTATTTTTGTTCGAGTTGTCCATGAATTCTAGTAGTTATTTTTAGACTCTAGTGATACTAAAAAATATGTACCTAAACAAAAATAAAAATAAAAAAAAAAAAAAACGAAAAAATTGCCGTCAGTGAGTTTTGAACTTGGGACCCTATTAAATAGTCGTTTTTAATGACTAACGTCTTACTCAGTATACCATCTCGCACTTAATATTCAAAGATAAAAAACTTGTTTTAGCATAAAATATATTTTTAAAACATTTTGTTGAAAAAACGAATAGCATCAGAATGGGGTTGAACCGGCCACCTTCTGGTTGCTAATCCTGCACTCTAGACAACTGATCCATGTGATTGTAACTTACTCTCCAATTATACTATTGAGTACTTATTTATGTAATGTAGAGAAGGCAAATAATAATGACGACTACTTTCCAGGAAAGTACTTTAATAAGTAGTTGACATTACCGAAAACCAAAAAGTTTTTGCTGGGCAAATACAAATTTCCACTCTACACCCACTCTTTATCCTCACTTTTCCATGTTTTTATGAAGGTTAATTGAGAAATTCTTAATTATTACAAATTGAGAAATTCTTAATTATTACAAATTTAAAGAATTCTAGGGGCTATGTGTGACAAGTTAGAGACTTGACTAGTACTACATGTTTGTAGCCTCATGTATTGGCTATAAAACATGAGTGACTAATTTCGTCTACCTATTACCAAGAAAATTTTATAACATAAAAACTCCTGAAGGAAGAATATTTCTTTAGTCCTCAATGAGTTAAAAATGTGAAGTGATGAAGTAAAACCTAAATGTTTTGGTGATTGGGATAACTATACCTACAATAATGCTGACTATAAGGTACAAACAAACAGATATACAAGAAGCAAAACGAGATAGAAAGATATAGTCAGTCAAGCTCGACCATATGATAGTCTAGACCATCATGTATGTGCATCAAAATTTGGGGAGGGGTCATATAGAATATTACAGAATATTACGTTAATACTAACATTTTTATGAATAATTAACATAAATACAATAATTGTACATATAAACTTTGGGGCCTAATTTTAACTAAAATCCATAAAATATCAGTCTAGGAAAAACTTATTTAAAAAATTTACTTTTACTCAGAAAGTACTTTTTGTGCGTTTAAATAGTATATGGCGGTATATAGCAAATATGATTTTTTGTCAATCTCGGCTTTGACTTTAGAGAATTTCAAAAAATAAAAAAAACTAAAAAACATTTTAAAAGTTGACAAAATTTAGATAGGGCTTGGGGGGGAAACCTTTGTCCAATATGCCTCCCAATACAATTTATATCCTGGACAAAAAAAAAAATAACTAAATAATAAAAAAAAACCTAGGCCAAAATTGAGTGTAAGATTTACATTATTTACAATATTATTTAAACTAAAATCCTTTATATGACTATTTTTTACTTCAAATCATAAATGAATTTTGGAGATCTACCCTCTACCGCCGTGACCCCTTAGAAAGCTGAGCTCCTTGAAAATACCTCAGCTCTGACCATGTGAAATTTAAGATATCTCCGATGGTTCACATGTTATAAAAAAGCATTTTGGGTAGCTGCGAACCAAAGTATTGCGGGAAACTTAATAAAACATACTAACTAGGGAGTGAGTGAGTGGCCTTAATACATGTATGTATATTAGAATATCCCATAGAAAAAACATTTGTAGGAAGACCCCTCAAACGAAGCGTAATAATGTACTGAGCGTAATAATTTACTAAATGTAAAATAAATTATACAAATACAGAACAATGCATTGATACTAACATCTATATGATTTTATTCACTTTAGGGCAATTCCCGTAAGTGGTTTTATATGGGAGCTATTGTAAATTATGGACCGATTCTAATAAAATTTGGCAATGTTGTTTCCACCTATATAAAACTCATTTGTGTCGTATATTAACCTTATACTAACATTAGTATGGGATTTATGCACGTTAAAGTGATTTGAAATTTGGTACAAAGATTCATAAAAATATTCTAATTTTTAAGGCATTTTTGAGTGTTGAAACTCAATTCCGGGGGGACATTTGTATGGGGGCTAGGTGAAATAGTGAACCGATCACAACCAATTTCAATAGGCTTCGTTCCTGTATCATTTAAGTCAAATGTGCCAAATTCCATTGAATTATCTTTGTGTACAAGGTTTACATGGACTGCCAGCCAGCCGTCCAGCCAGACGGGCGGACGGACATCGTTAGATCTATTTAAAAAGTGATTCTGAGTCGATTAGTGTACTTTAAGGTGGGTGTTGGATAACGTTTTCTACGCGTTATAAAAATCAGCACAAACACAAATATATTTGAAAAATTTTTAAAATTAATCTTCAGTTATGAAATAGATATTAGAAAATTAAAAAGAAAGATACAGTTCGTCAAGCCCGACCATATGATACCCTACACCATTGTGTACATAAAAAGACCTGTGGCCAATTGTGGACCGATATTTATATTAAGTGTAAAATAAAACATACGAATACAGAATATTACATCGTAAATTAACATTTATTTGAATTAATTCACTTTTGGGTGATTCCCGAAAATTTGGCACTATCACTTATATTTAAATAAAACCTTTTTGTGTCGAATATTAACTTGATACTAACATTTTAATGGGATTTATGCCCGTTAAAGTCATATTCTGAATAGTGGTTTATATGGGAGCTACGGTCAATTATGGACCTATCTTCATAAAATTCGGCACACAGATTTAAACTTATATGTATCAAATTTCATTAAAATATTGTTATACTTAATTTACTTATTTAGGGGATTTATGATCGTCAAACCCTTTTTACGGAAAGACATTTGCTTTATTGAAAAATTGATAAAAATTGCATAATTTAGTTTCTTTAAAATAATAAAAATATGCATTGTAGAAACTATGAATAATAAATTATTTTCTAAGAAACTGTTTATATAAAAATACATTAAAGTCTAAAGTCTATTTCGGCAATATCTTGATATATACTTTTTTTTTTTTTTTTTTAATATACCAAACTTAAGATCTTCAGTCGCTGTTAGGGAACTGAAGATTAATTTTATTATTTTTTATATTGATTATCGCAAAAATTGTTTTTTAGAGAACAGTTTTTTTATATCAAAAACGGATAGGAAGCAGTAATTTTCGTATTTTACATCATCATTTAAATTCACCACTTTGCTCCAAAGCATTTCTTTGCAGACCATTTCATTTTGGACACAGGTTTCTTTAACTTGAGGTCAGCAGGCAAAATTTTTCTGGCAACTCTGACTGTCATAGTAAGTTGAAATAATAACAACAATCAAACCACGTATAAGGTTGTATATAGCGTATGGAAAATTGGGATAAGGAACAGTGGAGGATAAAACGAACACCTTGAATTAAAAATTAATTAAAATAAAACAGAAATTTCTACATTTCGAAATTTTTTGTTAGGAATCGTGTAACATAATCTAAGTAAGCGTTATCTTTTTTTAACTTTATGTGTTGTTATTAGAAAATTTTAGACTAAAAACCTTGAAATTTTATAACTTGAAAACTTTCTTAATACCTTAACTATTTTATTCTCACTGTAGGCTTATGCACACACTTGAAGCTTTCTCACACCTTTGTCTATAACCAACAGATAGATTGGTTTAAGGGTTTTATAAAATATCAAAGAATACAAACGTAATTTCCAGCTGCTATGCAACGGATTGTGTTCATATTCATATTTGTATATGAATATAATTCTCTACGTACAAAAAGGTTAACACAGGAATCCTTTACAATACAAATACATACATATAAACAAACGAGAACCACAACTTCCTCTTCATCGTCCTGTAGGAGAAATGTAGTGCATTTAATAAAAATAAAAAAAAATTAAATTTAACTTATTTCGAAATTTGCTGCTATATCCTGCTGAATTGTTTGATTTTCTACTGCAAGTGAGTTGTGTTGAGTTTATTTCCATCTTTTATTTATTTTTATTATTATTTTTTTTTGTTCATATAGCAACCTGCCGCAATAGTTTACTATGTGGCAAGGCAACAATTATTATTTTTATTTTGTGTTAAAAAATAATGTTATTTTAATTTTGTAAAGCCTTCTTTTCTGAGATTTTGTTTTTCTTTTCATCTGTTGGAGTGGGAGATTAAAATACTGCCACCAGCCTATGGGGCATTTGTTGTAAATGAGTTTTTCTTCTTCTTTTTTTACGTTAAAAAAAATATATGGGTGCAATATGTTGCAAGTGACAGTGTACTACATTGGTTTTATGTAGTGTTATACAAAAGAAGGATGTAATGCAGTTTGCAGATTTGTTTGAGTATATTAATTTATTTTTTTTTTTTGGGTTGAAAATGAATAAAAATCAAATGGAAGAATAGTTTTTTAATATATAGAAAATATTTTACGGATTTCTATAATTTATTTTTAGAGCAATTAAGTATTGTTGAGGTATTAGTGTCAAAGATTAAATTCCTAAGAAGATATTAAGGAGGTTTTGTTAATGTTTTAAAAATATTTAATTATCACCATATTTCTTAAATGATCAATATTATAACTTAAAGCAAATTTAGAAAAATTTTTCATTATTTTCTTTAAACAATAATTTTTACCTTTTTTTTAATACAATTAACAAAAAAATAAAATAAAATAAAATAAAACCACATTTCAATTCAATTATTTCAAATGCAATTAAAACAAAAATGTTACAACAATCAACATTAAAATGGTAAAATGATTTATTAAAACAAAGCAACCATAAAGAGAATAAAACAATAAGAAAATAATCCTTAGCAATTGTTGGCAGGATAATTAAGAGAACAACGATGAATGAAAATCAACTAAAATAACTGTAAATTGTGGTGTGACGCAGTAATGAAAAGGATTTAAAGCAATGTACAAATTTAAAGGAGAAACTGAATGAAAAGTCTTTAAGTAAAAGCAGCTTAAATGAGGAATTACATTAAGAAAGGATGCTGTTTATGAAGAAATAAACTATATAGGAAAGAAGGGGGAGCAATTACCAAGGAGTACATCTGTAAGTAATAATTTTTGTGGCACTAATTGATTTTTATTTCCTTTACCAAAGATCTTTAATCCATCAAACTATGATATTTTCAATTTATATTTGATCGGAGGTATAGTTGATTAATTGCACAGGGAAACACTGATTCTGCAGCACGGGGTTTCTCAGTCAATTCTGATACACGGTATTAATAAGTACTAAGCCTCAAATCCACTTTTTTTGAATTGACTCTAGTTCTAGCGATAAATCGCGATTTGTAAAATTAAGGATGTTGCACTTTATACTGAAGCATATCTCGAAAACTACTTGCCTAATTTTATTAAAAAAAAAAATAAAAAAAAATTCTAATTAAAATTATCTTCAAGTCTTCCTTACATTACTTTTTAACACGGTCAACAGTTATGGAGATATTAAACCTATTTTCTGAAAAATTTTATACAAAATTGCGAAATTTTATTTCTTTAAAAAATCTTAAAATTTCGAAGGTGTCAAAAATTAAAATGTTTATTCCTTAATCATAATGATAAATTTGTTGCAAATAAAATAAGACATATTTCATCAAAATCAATGCATACGTTTTGATTTTATGCACAAATTAGTGAAAATACTCATTAACAAGTTACGTAGAAAATTTAAAAAAATAAAAAAATGAGTTTATGATTTTTTAATTTTTCTATGTAATATATGAGTATTTTGACTAATCTGTGAATATAATCAAAACTTATGCATTGATTTTAATGAATTATATCTTGTTTTATTTGCAATAAATTTGTCTTTATAATTAAAGAATAAAAATTTTAATTTTTGATATTTTAGTACTTTTATGATTTTTTTAAAAAATAAAAATTTCGTTATTTTGTATAAAATTTAAATTTTTTTCAGAAAAAAGACTTAATGTCTCCATAACTGTTAGCCGTATTGAATAGTAATATAAGAACGACTTGAAGACAATTTTAATTTTAATTTTTTTATATATTTTTGAACAAAATCAGACAAGTCGTTTTCGAGATGTGCTTCAATATATAGTGCAACCTCCTTAATTTTACAAATCGCGATTTATCGCGAAAACTTGAACCAATGCAAACAAGCGCGAATGTTATATTCGGCTCGGCCGAATCTATATACCCACCATCATATATGGGAGATGGGCGGTAAAGTGGGCGGACCACGCCCGTTTTTTGTTTCCGAGTTTACATTAGTCCTTGAACTATTTGTACAAAATTTGGTAGACGTTTCACCTTATACGGGAGGTGGGCGGTAAAGTGGGCGGACCACGTCCATTTTTGGTTGTCATACATGCTTTTGTTTAAGAGATATCAGCAGAAAAAAAATGAAATGAAGCTACAACGGATACCTCTTGTTTCTAGTTTTTACGCCATAACTTTTTTGTTTATTAACTGATTTTGCCCATTTTCAATACCAAACAAACCTTATATAAGATAAATATTTGAGCTAAATTTTGTTCCCCTACGTTGTCCCGTTCGAGCCCTATCCTGCTTTCAACAGATAGACAGGCGGACGGACGGACAGACGGACGGATATAGCTAGATCGACTCAGCATTGAACCAGGACCCAGAAAATATACACTTTATGGGGCCATAAATGATTCCTTCGACATGTTACATACGGAATAACAAAATCAATATACCCCCGATCTTTTTGATGGTGGGTATAAAGAAGTGGGTTAGAAGTTTAGTACTTATGAATACCATGTATCCGAATTGACTGAGAAACCCCGTGCCACAGAAATTTTGTTTCATTTTGTAACTCTGTGTTGTTTTTTCAATACTTTCCTGAATATTTAGTTTTTGGGATTTCATAAAGATTTAATCATGCTCCTGGGGAGCATTTGTTTGTATGCTGATTTCAACTTATGCTACGGGAACGTTGCAATCAGTTATGAGGGAATTTACTAGCTGTAGATATTTTACTTTACATTAGAATGGTCTCAAACTCTGTTTACTAGCTATATTTATACGTACCTGAAATAATGGAAGGGGATATCAATCAGAATAAATTGGCAGAATTCAACTTCTTACAATGATTGGAACGGAGTGCTACAGTATCATTTATGTCGATGATCCCAGAAAAAATCCTCAATTTTTTTTCTCACCAATATTAATGATATACACCAACAATTGACAAATTCGGCCCCATGTCCCTGGGTGACTCCTCAAAACAATCTGATTAAATATTTATGTACAGAAAAGATATACAGCACAAATATAAGTATTTAAAACAAGTAGGTACAAATAAAAAACGGTTAATTGATCTACAATTGTTAAAGTTTCATATTTAAATAAAAACGGCCGAACTGTTTGTTGTATCTAAATTTAGGTTTTTACTCTATCGATAAATTTTCATTTCATTTTCATAAACATGAAGCTCCGTCGTGAAAAATTTAAGTTTGTTGTCAAATAAACGTATGCAGAGAAAACAGATTCGTTGTACCAACCGAATTTTTTGCCAATCGATTTTAGTCGATTCTGATAACTATCTATACAATTCAGTTGTAGTCACTGTCAAATTTCGGTTGAAGCAACTGATTTGAGGGCAAAATTTGTTGGATTGTAGATAACTACATTCCTCTATAATTAAGAATTTAAAAATGTTGGAATAGAAAATCTTTTTAACTTAATAATATTAATTAATAGCAATAGCAATTCGCCACGTCTTATGCAATTGTAGTAGACACAATCGTTTTCCAGCCGATCTTTTTTCCGTGTGTAAGTATAAGAATGTAAAAAGTTTCATTGAAAATAAAAACTACTACGTGTGATTTTTTGAGTAATTTTTTTCAATTAATCATCACATCTATGTTATCTTTTTTTTTTTTTTTTGTTACGGTTTTGCTTTGATGATGAATACGAAATAATATCTAAACGTAATTCATAAATTTAAAACAAATAAATTATTGTAACAATTAGAAGATTTCTTACACACAGAAAATATATTAGTTGGAAAATGCTTGTAATTATTAAAATTTATTACAATAAAGCAACATTTTATTAGTGATATAATATACATATACAATAAGAATTTTTTATATTTAAAACTTAAAACAAATTGTCTTTTCGGATTTGAAGTTCTAACAAAAAAATATTAGTTGACGAAGCCAACAATAATTTATCAATTCATTGCAGGGAACTATATCTAATTGAATACAATAATTTTCAAAAATGGTTATATTACCATGTTTTGAAACCTAAATAAATTTTCTTTATTCAGAACCAATAATATAACAGTTTCGGTGTTGGTAATCAATATAATTTTTGTTTTCTCTGACATTTGAAAAAATACATTTTCATTTATAAATAAGAAAGGCAAATAATTGCTTAATTAAAGAGAAAAAGCAATATTCTTCAAATGTGATATACAACATGCAAATTTACATCAACGGTGAGTTTAATCACGATATTACTAAAGGTTCGAAAGAATTAATTCTTTAATTCACTTTTTAAAATAGAATTAAATAATATAGAATTATTAATTCTTTCAAATACATTCATTATAATTAATTCTGTAGCTTAATTCCTAAAGCTTTTGATACAATGGAATTAATTCATTTATGAATTAATTCTTTGGGAATGCTTAATTCTTTTGATTTCATTCAATTTTGTTTAAATTCAAACTATTACAAATTGAATTAAACAATTTTTCAACGATTCAATTTGTACTACAGTGAATTAAAGTTTTATTATTTTTATTATGCATACACGATTTATGCTAAGCTACATTTATGTACACACATATTTCGTGACGTGCGCATCATTTAGTAGCAGATATCTAGTATTTTTATTAGTTCTGTATGGAATGTGTTATATACAATTAGGTTATTCTGAATAGTAGGATTTATCCCTAGATCTCATAGAGAACGTTTTCCGAGTATTATTTGTCTTTAAAACTGTGAAGTGCAGATTCTTTACAAAGTTTTATTTTACTTACATTTCATGATTTCAATTAAAACAATGAAAATAAAGAAAGAAAAAAATATGTAGGTCAAACCCAAAAATTTTTACTCTACATCATGGGGTCAAATTGATTTTCGATATTTTTGAAAAGAGTCTTATTATATTATATATCTTATATCTTAAGATTTATGCACGTAGCAGTGATTTTCGGAAAAGGTCAGTTATGAACCAATCTTTATGGAATTTAGTGGACAGATTTATAAAAATAGAAAATTCATTTCATTCATAAAATATTTTATTTAAGCATTAAAATCCGGGAAAACGTTTATGAGAAAATAAGTAAAATAATAGATTGATCACAATTTCAATATGCTTCGTTATTTGTGCCAAATTTCATCAAGAATTTTTTAAAATTTCAGCCTATTTTCTGCTCATTGCAAACCAGACAACCATTCGTTTAGCCAAATACAATATAAGCACAAACGCATAATACCCCAACCATTATTGTGGTGTAGGGCATAAAAACTAAGTAACGACAAGGAAATATTGCAGTTGTCATAAATAAAAATGTCTGAATAAACATAAAACAAACTTTGAAAAATTGTAATTTTATTTCCTTGCAATGAACAACAACATAAAGGAAGGAAATGTTAATATTAATATGTAAGTATGTTTGGTAATTCTAAGTGCAATAATTAACCCATGGTGCAACTATGAATCCAATTTTTTTTTCGTAAATAATATTTCAAGGAATTTCTTTCTAAAGAATTCAATTTTAGGATATTTTTTTTTGAAGTTTATTTTATTTTTTTTATTGGAAAAATTTTTACAAAATTTTTTTTCGGTCTATTTTTTGGAAAAATATAGATTTTCAAATTTTTATTCCAAAGTATAGTTTTACCAATTTTTTTTTGAAAAAAATACTTTTTTTCTGGAAAATAATCTGCAAAATATAAATTTTTTTTCGGAAAAAGAATTTAATTTTTGAAAAACCATCAAGTTTTTCAAATTTTTCGTTATATGGAAGGTGGGCGATAAAATGGACTGGCCACACCCATTTTTTGTTTCTGAGTTTACACTGATCCTTGAACTATTTTTACAAAATTTCGTTAACGCTTCACCTTATATGGAAGGTGAGAGGTAAAGTGGGCGGACCACGCCCATTTTTGGTTCCCATATTTATGTCGATCCTCGAACTATATATACAAAATTTCGTTATCGTACATGCTATTGTTTAAAAGATATCAGCAGAAAAGTATGAAATGAAGCTACAACGGACACCCTGTGTTTCTAGTGTTTTTCAATACCAAACAAACCTTATATAAGATGAAAATTTCGTCTCCCTAGGTTGTCCCGTTCTAGCCCTATCCTGCTTTTAACAGTCAGACAGACGGACGGACATAGCTAGATCGACTCAGAATCTAACCAGGACCCAGAAAATATATACTTTATGGGGTCTTAAATTATTTTTTCAACCTGTTACACACGGAATGATAAAATCAATATACCCTCCATGTTTTTGATGGTGGGTATAAAAACCCGTTTTAACACATTTTCCGGCAATAGTAGTTTTATCAATTTCTTCTAGATAAGTTTTAGTTCTGATTTAGTTCTGATTTAGTTCAGTTCTAGTTCAGTTCCGCTCTAGTTAAAGTTCTGTTATAGCTAAATTTATTTTTTATTAAAGGGTTAATCACGAACCTTTGGTAAGCCTTAAATTAAAGAAAATATGCTGCAATGGAAAAACAAAATGTAAACCCTTAAAAACAAGAATAGTAAAGACTAAATTAAAGTATACATACATGAAGTGCAACAAAAAATAATACAATTAAGATATAAAATACTTTGAACAATATACATTTGTGCATAAGAGAATGCATCTCGGGATTTTTCGTATGGGATTTTCGGGAAATTTGCTATTGTTTTTATTGGGAATTCCGAATAAAATTCGGTTATCCATGTCCAATTATGTTGAAAACTTCTTGGTATATGATTTATCTTATTATATAATAATTTTGTTTAGTCTAAACATCAGCTCAAAAAATGTTAAATTTATATCTAAAAAAATAGAAAAATTGCCTTCTACCGAAATTCGCAGCATTAAAATCACGGACACTGCTTAGTTGTGCAAGGTAATTCTTAATTCTTTCTCAATTTTGTTTCCTGTGGAGTTGTCTATAAAACTGCATAGTTTTATTTGAACTTTTTTATAATTTGTTTAACAAAATTTTTAAATTTAAAATTGGAGTTTTGAGATAATCTTGAATTAAATCAAAATTTTTAACCAAAATCGAAAGGGGTTTTAATTATCCTAGAGAAAAGAAACTTATTTTTCAGTAACTATGATTAAAATTAAATTAAAAATAGCTTTTTGTTTAAACATTTATCAAAAAATTAAAAATTTCGTTGTACACTTCTTACACAAGTGTCATAAAAAACATTAGTGGTTTGGAGAATAATAACTTTAAAATGTTTTAACCGATTTTCTCTTTTTATATATTATTTAATAAATTAGTATGTATAACTTACGATTTTATACCCACCATCAAAAAAATTGGGGGTATATTGATTTTGTCATTCCGTGTGTAACATATCGAAGGAATCATTTAAGACCCCATAAAGTATATATTTTTTGATTCGATCTAACCATGTCTGTTGAAAACAGGATAGGGCTTGAACGGGACAACGCAGGGGGACGAAATTTGGCTCAAATAATTATCTAATATAAGGTTTGTTTGGTATTGAAAATGGGCAAAATCGGTTAATAAACAAAAAAAGTTATGGGCTAAACTCGGAAACAAAAATTGGCGTGGTCCGCCCACCTCCCATATAATGTAAAATTTTAAAAAGTTGATGGTGGGTATATAGATTCGGTCGAGCCGAATATAACATTCGCGCTTGTTTATCATTTATTTGCAATGCAAAGTACTTAATAACAAAATGATTCTAGGGAGTTAAATTTTTGTGCAGTGTAATTTACATACATATGATGTTGTTTTAAATCTGCTAATATAAAGATACTCACGTATCTTTTTTATTTCGTTTTAAATATTCAGCTAAAAACAATTTTAATGGGAGATTCCGAGAATTCCGGAATGTAGAAATTTTTTTAATGCTTTCTTGTGAAATTGTATTCCCTAACAAACGTACAAAAAGGATTTGAAAAAGTAAATAAGAATTGTATATGACAACTGCATTTAACATTTTACAAAATTCAACTAAAACACGAATACATTTGCATACATTTTTACACAAATACTTATACATAAATAGTGTTAAAACCACAAAAGGATATTTAGACTAACACACAAGGATATACATAGGTATTAATTTACATGCATATAAATAGCTATATACATTTTTTTATGTATTCATCTTATTGTTGTTATTTAAATGATCAAAAATTATTTACTATAATAGTCTTAAGAATAAAACGAATATTGTCTATAACGAGTAGGAATAAATAGATAACACAATGATGCACACAATGATGAAGATGATACAAATAAATAGCTTTTCAAAGTTTCAAAGATGTACGTTTGTCTGCGTAAAAGGACTTTTAATAAGGTAAGAAGAGCTTATTTTGTCGATTGTGCGAAAATACAATTTATTTATAATGGAGACGACAGCAATAATACAAGAAACAACACTTGTACATATTAAAGTATTTATGGTCATGTAAATGTACACCAACACTCAACCATCCGATAAAGTACACACTTAAACACTTATGAATAATTAAAGTCTTCTTTGTGGTTGCTCAAAAATATTCATAGTAGGGATGGAAAAGTTAATACGATCGCATTTTTATTTATTTAAATTTTTCGGAGTTTTTTACGAGCTATAAGTAAATAAGATTACTAGACAAATAATCTGAATTAGTTGCTTAAGAGCGCACAATTGGCCGATCGCAAAAATATTGGTAATTATCTGTATCTCCTAAACATCTGATCGGATTGGATTGAAATGTAGGGAAGAGTTGTAGAGGAAAACCTAAGCATTAAGAAAAATTATCTTGGAGATTTGCTATAGGGCGTCAAGATACAGCACCTCGAGTATAAACCAGTTTAAAAAAATCTGATTTTCTACATACCCATTCCGGTTTTGAAGATTTAAAACCCCCCCACCTTTACAACTTGTCCATACATTTCCATTTAAAGTATAAAGTAGTTTAGGAGATACAGATTTAGATATTGCCAATTATGAAACGCAGCATAAAAGAAACTAATTTTGAAGATTGTGTTATAACTAAAAATAATGAGATTTGATGAAAAAAGAAAAAACTCTAAACGCAATTCAAAATAATAATCCGAACTTTAAGCTTATCAGCTATATTAATCATTTTTAATATGATTTAAAATTAGGGTGACTTAAGAAAAAAACCTTAAGATATTTTGATATTAGAAGAGAGACAAATGTAAGAAAATCATTTCTTGAATATTCAATAACTTTTAAATGGTTGACCTTAGAGTTTTCATTCTTCTTTTATTTAATTGATAATTTACTACAGAATACAGAAAAATACAATTTTTAAAAATACATTTTATAGTTATAACCACTAATAATGAACTTGTGGACCATTTTTGGTAATCTTTCCGTTAGAGATTTGATAGTTGCTTCAGTCACTTATTTGGAACAGTATGCACATATTCTTTTAAAATCTTCGATATTTCGGGACACCTTTTTTGTGCTCTTCAATTCACTTTTCACTAGAGCTCAATATCTCTCCACTGGTCTATGGACAATTTTGAAATTTGACCTTTTCTCAATTAATTTCTTCGTCAATTATACAATTTGAGTATTTTTGTATGAAATTTGTTATTAATTTCCGTTTCCTATTCTTGGCTTCTAAATTTTTTGCAGCATTCCTGTTTGAAATTTTTTTTGACTTTATATGTTATCAACTCTGCATTAGCTTTAAACATTTGCACCAAATAGTCGAAGTACTGAGATAACTGAGCTGCTTTTCTACCAGATGTGTTTGGAGTTCCTTTCAATATCCTTTCAATTTTCTGGCCTCCCCAAAACCATATGGTCCTGGTAATGTTGCAAATAAAATAAATTTATTCACAGTTAAGTTAAAATATCCATGTTACATACAATTGAGTAGAAATACAGTGGTGGCCAAAATATATATTTTTTCTTGAAACAAAAATATGTGGACTAGGTGGCTTCTGACGAGTTAAATAAGAATCTGCATTCACCTTTTTTTTCTATCGGGTACTGATTTTTTTATGTGCATGACTAATATAATTATTCAGCGAGTTACATGTAAATTCTAATGAGTATTCTTATTGTTATAATCTTCCTTTATTTATTAATAATATATTGTATTACTTGTATTATTTAACTTCATTTATTTTAACTTAGTTTTATTCATAATTTTATAAATAACAACTATTTTTACTTTTATAAAAAAATCAATCATTCTTTGTATAATAAAAAGACAAGTTTGAAAAAACGAAAAAAAATATTATAAAAAAAATAAAATTAATTTATATAAAAATAAAAACTAAATATAAATCTAATTAAATAAAACTTTAAAAGATTGTTTTCTTTAAAACAATTAATTGGCGCAGTCGGTCTTTTCGAACCAATCTTTAAGAAGAAAAATTCTTAAAGATAGTTAATTTTACGGAAGTGTAGTTTTTTAAATTAAAAAAAAGAAAAACAACATCCACAACAACTATAAAAGTGACAAATTACAAAGCATTTGTCCAATAACCATTATTAGTTTAAAATAACTATTAATAAAAAACGGCATAAATTATATTACAAAAAAGAAGAATATCAAATCAACAAAAATTTAAATAAGAAGTCATCAAAAATAAAATTACAACAAAATATTCATATTAATAACAAGTGTTGCATCAGAATTGAATTACATTTGAAGAAATATATTTGACAAACAAATTCAACAATGGCATTAAATGCATTTCAACTCTTGGAAGGTGTTCCCCACTTTGATGGAAAAGCAGAAGAACTCCAAATATTTATTACTCATGTTGATGAAGTGCGTAAACATGTTGACTCAAATCTAATACCATTGTTTGACTTGAGAGTTCGAAACAAAATTGTGGAGAAGGCCAACATCACATTGATCAACAATAACAATCCTACTAAGTGGGAAGAGGTAAAAGTAATTTTAAGAGTGAATTTTAATATAAGTGACAGTATTGAAAGTATTGTAAACAAAATAAAAACAGCAGAATTTAGGAGTAGTATAAGTGATTTTTATGATTATATGTTAAAACTTTTAACTAAATTGAACTTAAAAACTAGTATTGACATAGAAAACCAACAATGGTTTAGTTGTAAAAATAATGAATTAATGGTTTTAAAAATTTTCATTAATAAGCTACCAAGTGAACCAAAATTAATTCTTAACGCAAGAAATCCGTATTCTTTGTTGAAGGCAAAAGAAATTTTGATGGAAACAGAATACTTTTACAATAAATATTCACAAAAGCAATCTTTTACATACAAATTTTATAATAATAATCAACAAAATGAATCCTCTTTAAACAACAACACCGATTTCATAAATTCTCAATCCTTTTATCAAACAAATAGATCTAATTCTAGCCAAAATACTAAATTTAGTTCTCAACCTTTTCAATATAAAACGGGTAATCATAATAATTTCAGAAAGTACAATAATTCACGTTATAACCAAAACGAATATGAAAGTTTTGTCCAACAGCAACCAAATTTTAATCGAAATTCTGTTCAAAATGTTAATCGAAATCAAAATTTTAATTCTAATCAAAATATACAACAAAATTCAGGACATTTTAACAATAATAGCAACATTTCACAACAAACTAATAGAAATAATCCGATACCAATGGAAGTAGATAATATTGAAACGTCAAATTTTCAGTTATTGGCCGAAGATCTCTTCCCTGTATAATAGTAAAGACAAAAAGTACTCCAATAAAAATGTTAATAGACACAGGATCAGGAACTTCATTAATTAGGAAAGGTTTATTCCATAGTTCCTTTAGAAGTGAACTTGAACGCCCAATCATTTTAAATACAATTTGTTCAAAAACTATTACAGATTCGAAAATTACTATACCACTTTTTAAAGAATTTAATCGCCCAAACTCTAAAATTGAAATGTTAGAAACTGAAATTTTTAGCGAATTTGATGGTATTATAGGTTGTAATTTATTAAAACCATTAGAAGCCAAAATTGATTTTAATGAAAATGTATTAGTAACAAGTAACTCAAAAATTCCTTTAGTATTTGATGATTCTTCAGAGGAACGTCAAAAGTATGATACAGATTTAGATACTATAATTGAAATAAATTTTAATGAACCTAGATTAGATTTTTTAAGACAAAAACTAGAAAAACAAAATTCCAATAATGAGGAAATTAACGCTCTTTTAAACTTAATTGAAGAATTCAAACATGTTTTTTATATTGAAGGTGATAATTTGACATCCGTATGTAAATACAGACACAAAATCCCTACTATTAATGAAATTCCGGTTTATTCAAGAACTTATCGTATTCCTGAAATTCAAAAAGAAGAAGTCGAAAAACAAATTGACGAAATGCTAAATTCTGGTATAATAACAAAGTCAAATAGTCCATATAATGCTCCAATTTGGGTTGTTCCCAAGAAACTTGATAATTCTGGTAAACAGAAGTGGAGAGTAGTGGTTGATTACAGGAAATTAAATGATGTTACAATAGAGGACAAATTTCCAATACCTAATATTGAAGATATTTTTTCAAAATTGGGAAATTCCCAATATTTTAGTACAATAGATTTAGCAAAAGGATTTCACCAAATTTTAATTTTACCAGAAGATAGACACAAGACTGCATTTTCTACACCAAGAGGACATTATGAATTTACTAGAATGCCATTTGGTTTAAAAAACGCCCCTGCTTCATTCCAAAGAATGATGAATGAAGTGCTCCACGATTATATAAATAACATTTGCGTAGTGTACATAGATGACATATTAGTTTTTTCAACTTCACTTGAGGAACATATTTTATCATTGAAGAAAATTTTTAAGAGATTGTCCCAATACAACCTCAAGGTTCAGGTTGATAAGTGCAATTTGTTTAGACATGAATCAGAATATTTAGGACACATAATAACTCCGCAAGGAATAAAACCAAATCCTGAGAAAATAAATGTGATTAAGAAAATTTCATTACCCCGAACTATCAAAGAAATAAGATCATTTTTAGGCTTAACTGGATTTTATAGAAAATTTATAAAAGACTAAAGCCAGATAGCTTTACCTATGATTTCAAACCTTAAAAAAGGTTCAGTAATCAATTTAAATGATCAGGCATATATTGATTCCTTTAACAAATTGAAGACAATTTTATGTAGTGCACCAGTTTTATCATATCCTCTTTTCGACAAGATATTTGTTTTGACAACTGATGCTAGTAATGAAGCATTAGGAGCAGTATTGTCTCAAAATGGACACCCAATAGCCTTTGCTTCACGAACTTTGAACAAGCATGAGTTAAATTATAGCGCTATAGAAAAAGAACTGTTGGCAATTGTTTGGTCAGTAAAATATTTCAGACCTTATTTATATGGAAGAAAATTCAAAATTCAGACAGATCACAGACCACTTGTATGGCTAAATTCTATAAAAGAACCAAATGTTAAACTACAACGTTGGAAGATACAATTAAACGAATACGATTTTGACGTACAATACATAAAAGGTAAAACAAACAAAGTAGCGGATTATCTTAGTCGCTTACAAATAAATACTTTGACAGAAGAAAAAGAAGATATCATCCAATCTGATATAGCCACAATTCATAGCGGAAAAGAAAATTTAAATGACCACATTTTATTATCAGAATCACCAATAAATATTTATAAAAATCAAATAATAGTTACTTTAGGAACAAAATATAAATATGAGAAACAAATTATATACGGAAATAAAACAAGACATATAATAACAATAAAAGAATATTTTGAAGAAAAAATAATAGAATTTCTAGAACCAATATTTCCTATAAAAGGTACTGTAGCTATTTTTTGCGACAATTTCGAAATATTTAAACATTTACAAGAAACATTAGTCCACTATTTTTTAAACACTCCTGACATGAAATTTGTAGGATGCTCCAAATTTATTAAAGATATTTTTGACATAGAGAATCTTTTGGAAATAATAGATAAATATCACTCTGAAAAGAATCATAGAGGAATTGAGGAAACATTTTTGGAATTAAAAAACATAATTTATTATCCAAATTTAAGAAAAGAAATACATAAATTTATAAATAATTGCGTAATTTGTAATATGTGTAAATATGATAGAAGGCCTATAAAGAATAAATTATGTATAACGGAAACTCCAATAAAATCAAATGAGATAATTCATATTGATATATGGTTTTTGAACAAAAATACCACATTTCTAACTTGTATTGACAAGTTAACGAAACACGTATCTATTCACCATTTACATGATAAAAATTCATTAACTATCGTTGAAAAGCTTAGGGAAAGATTTGCGATTTTAGGTAAACCAAGTAAAATTGTTGCTGATAATGAATTCAACACGGCTTATATACGAAATTATTTGAATTCAGAAAATATAAATTTTCATTTTACATCCCCTAATACTCACACTGGTAATTCAGATATTGAACGATTCCATCTAACGTTGAATGAACACATACGACTTTTTAAGCTTGACAAAGAAAATAAAGATGTTAATGATAAAACTTTAGTTTTCAAATCCGTCCAAATTTATAATGACACTTTACACAGTACAACAGGATACAAGCCAAATGATCTCCTACACAATAAAGTAGATAAATCTATTTGGAACACTTTACATGAGAGCATTCACAATAAAAAAGTTGAAAGAATTGGAAAAATTAACAAAAATAAAGAAAATTGTCATGATTTTAAGGATAGAGAATTGGTGAAAAATCTAGGATTTTTTAATCTTAAACAGAAACCAAAATATATTTTAAAAAATGTTAAAGAAAAGAATAATACACACTTTATAGATGAAAAAGGTTGCAAACGTGATAGACAGATAGTCAAAAGAATCTTTAAATATCAAAATGAATTGCCTGATGCAAAGTTCGAAAGAAAAGTCACTGGTAGAAATAACAGTTAAACAAAGAAAATTGCATAATGTTTCATTACATTTAATCAGTAATTTTTATTTTAACATTCATTCATTATTTTAGCATTTATTATATACTCACATTTCAGGAGTAATGTGAGATCAACGGGTGGGGGAGTTACATGTAAATTCTAATGAGTATTCTTATTGTTATAATCTTCCTTTATTTATTAATAATATATTGTATTACTTGTATTATTTAACTTCATTTATTTTAACTTAGTTTTATTCATAATTTTATAAATAACAACTATTTTTACTTTTATAAAAAAATCAATCATTCTTTGTATAATAAAAAGACAAGTTTGAAAAAACGAAAAAAAATATTATAAAAAAAATAAAATTAATTTATATAAAAATAAAAACTAAATATAAATCTAATTAAATAAAACTTTAAAAGATTGTTTTCTTTAAAACAATTAATTAGCGGTCACACTATAAAATTCGAGAATGATTTGTCAAACTTAGGCTATAACTCAAGAACCCTTTAAACGATGATCAGTGTTACCGTTTGACGACTTTAGTCGCCAATTGCCTATTTTTCAACCATCTGGCCACTTTTTTGGCCCCTTTTTTAAATGGCGACTTTTTGAGACTATGTGCTAAATGACGAGAAATTAAGTTGTTTGAAATATATCGACCCATTATATATTAATTTAAACAAATAAATTAATTATTTTGAGATTGTTATAAATGAATTGAAACTGTTAGTAATTAAAATCATCATATACCGAATCTTTTTGGACTGGATTGAGAAAGGAAAAAAGCAGATACGATATCATAATTTATATTTTTACATTCCTCGAAGCAATCCCTCAGGGGATTTTTTTTTTAATAAATTATTATAAATAAAAAATAGTTTGTTCAACAGACATAATACAATACTTGTGGATCCATACGTTCAATTCTAAATTGGTTAGACGGGGATTTGAAAGACTGGAATACGAGTGAAGACCTCGTACAAATGTAGAGAAGTGTGATTAATAAAAAGAGGATTATATGTCAACTATTTTTGTGAATAAAGCTTTATTTTTGCAATAATAAAAACTGTTGGAAAATAATTATAAATAAATTATTTTTTTAGTAACAGAATTGGATTTAGTAGTTTTTCTTAAAATACAAAATTTTTTGTTTTTGTTGTTATCAAATAAACAACTTTTAATGAGTTTTTTTAGGTTATAAAGCAGTTAGCCCCTTTTTTCAAAAAATCCCCCTTTTTGGCAACTTTTTATTTTGAAATCCCCTTTTTTGGACACTTTTTAAAAATTCTCAACGGTAACGCTGTAAGTGATACATCAAAAGATGCATATGAAAATTGTATGGTATGTCAACAACATTTTTCATTCGCTCAAGAAATTCAGAGTTATGGATCAAAATTTTCACCACTTTTCAAAAAAAATAAATTTTAAAGTAATTAGTACCGATACTAATTACTGAATAATTACAGAAATATTAACTGGACAAAAAATTATATAAATTCAGCTCAAAGACAATTTAGAACGCTATATATTAAAGTTCAATTTATCTTAATTGGACAAACCGTTCTCGAGTTATACAAGTGTGACTGCCTAAAGGCCCATAGAAAAAAAATCAATGCGTGATAGAAAAAAGTAAAAGCTGATTCTTATTTGGCACGTTGAACTCCATTTAAACCACCTATTTTTTTTTGCCCACTAGTGTATTTCCACTTAGCTATAGGTATGCATGGGTATCCTAACTTAACTGTGAATCCAATCAAGATTTGTGCATCAATTTTATGATACGTAGCTTTATGTACTCGTAGTTTTGCCAGCTTTGAGATAAAGGTGAAAAACTTAAATATTTTTGATGTTTTCACTTTTAAAAAAAGTTTTAGTAAAAAAAAAAAATCTTGAGTTTTGCATGAAAAATTTTTTTCGGACACTTTTTTCGAAATATCTCCTAGAGCTAATTTTATTCCGCATTTCTTGGTTTATCATACCGTTCTCAAGTAATATTGAAATATACTCGAATAATAGGCATATGAAGGGCACAATATTAGACACTGAAGGCAGATTCGAGTTTAGCATGCGGAATTCCATCTAGTCTATATATTTTTTTTTTTTGAAGGAGCTCGAAAAATTTTTTTTTGTCGATCAGTGCTATTTGTAGGACCTATTAGGATTTTTCAGAAATTGTTTAATAATTTATAGCACATAAATCTTTTTCGTCACTCATTTTGATGAAAATCCCGACAAATCAACATGGTTGTTATTAAAAATAATAAGTGAAATATTTTTCCCTGATAACAAGATTAAAAAAAAAAATTTAATATTGATTCTGAAAAAAGTTATAAGGCAAAACTAATATCGTCCATTCCATGAAAGAACGCCCAAAAATATACCAAGTGTCCTCCGATTTTTATAAAATTTTATACGTATAAGGTCTTTGGGTGTCTATAAATATTTTTGTTTTCAGATTCGCTAAATTCAGAAAATTAAAGATTTTATTTCGCTTTTTCACTTTTAAAAAAATCTAAAAATTCTCAAAAGTATACAACTTTAAATACAAATATTTCTGGGAAGGCTTTGCAGAAATTTGTGATTTAAACGGCGTTTAAATTGTAATTATGTTAGCTTAAACGTGAATGTTTTATAAATAAAAAATATTTTTTAAAAATGCATTTTAATGCAATTGCATTTTTTAAATGAATTTTTATTTAAATATGCTATTCAAATTTGTTAATTTTTTAACATAAATGAGAAGTTTGGAATCTTTACATTAAAATAAAAATCTCAAATTTTTGGGACGCACACATGTACTGTGCATAATTTCCCCTTTTCTTCAACTAGTTTAAATTTTTTCATATAAAAATTATATTTTTCTGGTATTATGAGTATCTTTACGTATTTTTTGAAAAAAAATTATTGTGTTATTTTTTAAAAAATCCTGAAAAATAATAAAACTTTATGTATCAGACTATTTATTGTTTTAAGTTATAAAAAACAAAGCATTTTTAAATACACTTTTGAAAAATTAAAATTTAATAAGTTCGCAACTAACAAAAATGCATTTATATTTTTAAAATATTATGGATCGAAGACGTGGTTTTTGAAATGCTGACTAAATTACACAAAAATATGTAATGGCCTTTTAAATACTTTTTAAAATACAGAAATCCATCAATAACTTCAAGAGATATGAATATTTAAAATTGCATACTTTTTATATTTTGTTAACTTTTATAAAAATTTTAAAGAAAATTTCAAAAACAAGAAAAAATTTTAATTTTATATGAAAAATTTGAAACATGTTTTTATAAAAATTTAATTATGCATATAAGATTTTCGAGTCCCAAAAATTTAACACTTTTATTTTAATGTAAAGATTCCAAACTTTTCATTTATGTTGAAAAATTAAAAAATTTTAATATCGTATTTAAAGAAAAATGGATTTGAAAAATGCAATTGCATTAAATTGCATTTTTAAAAAATCTTTTTTATTTTTAAAATGTTCGTCGTAAAGTCGCCATATGAAAAATTTTAAGGCCGTTTAAATCATTAAAATTCACAAAGTCTTTCCAGAGATATTGCTATTCAAAGTTACATACTTTTGAAATTTTTTTGGTTTTTGAGAAAATTAAAAAGCGAAATTAAATCGCGAGTTTTTGCAATTTCACAAAACTGAAAACTGAAATTGATAAAAGGATTAATGGAGTTTATGTATACAAATTTTTATCGAAATTGAAAACCATCAAGTAAAATAATATACTTTTTCGGGCGTTCTTTCCTGGAATGGTCGATATATAACTAGAAGTTAAACATTTTAATTAAAAGTATTGAAAAGTTATTTAACTTTCAGTTAGCACTATTGTTTGATTATTATTGTTTGTATCTAAAAGAAAAAATATTAAAATAATTTTATTTATGTTTTAAAATTAAATGAAACATTTATACTTTTATAAAAAAGATGTACATGGTATTTATGAGCATTACAAGGATTTTCAGAAAAGGACTTTGCATATGTAATCTATTATAGACTATAAATAAATAAATAAATAAATAAATAAATAAATAAATAAATAAATAAATAAATAAATAAATAAATAAATAAATAAATAAATAAATAAATAAATAAATAAATAAATAAATAAATAAATAAATAAATAAATAAATAAATAAATAAATAAATAAATAAATAAATAAATAAATAAATAAATAAATAAATAAATAAATAAATAAATAAATAAATAAATAAATAAATAAATAAATAAATAAATAAAAAATTGCATCTTTCAAAATGTTGACATGAATGATAAATATATTTTTCGACTTGAATGATCAACAAGTAGTTCAATTTAGTTCTGATAAGACCTTTTGCTAGTATTAAAACTTATTCTCAAAATGTCTTGTTTTAGAACTTTCGCGTTGGAAATATTAAAGAATAAAATGTCTAAGATACGTGAGAAAATAGATATTTCTGAGAGAATTCGTAAATAAAAAGTAGGTGATCAAAATGTTGCAAAAATGAGCAAAAAAGAAAGTTATAGTGGTCAAGTCCGATATTGACATATATGTGAATATTATGCACTTTGAAATAATTTTTCGTAATGTGTTATATATGGAACTATGGACAGCTTTGGATCAATTATTGATAAATTTGGTAATGTGATCCACACTTCTTGTATTGTTCTATTTGTAAATAAAATTATTTCATGTATAAACTGAGTTAGAAAAATAACTAGAAGAATTTTTTCGATTAAATTTAACTTGAACCTTTGTGTTAATGTTTTTATTTTAACTTTTCGTTTTAACTGGAAGTTAGTGTTTAACTTGTAGTTATTGTTTAATTGCTATCGGGCCTAAGGGTAAAAAAAATATTATTTGAATATATGTTTTTTTAATATCGAAAAATATTTTAATTTTCCATCTCTGATTCAAAGTGTATAGTGCAGGTGTAAGTATGTGTGTATTGAAACGAATGCATTTGACAAACATACAAACTCATCTTTACAATGTTTGCCTACTTACACGTTATTAAGTAATTCTCTTATCGCTCGATATGTATTAATTAGAAAGATTGGAAAGAGAAATTGTTGTAAATAAAATAATTAAATATGTATTTATAATTAAAAGGAGTGGAAATTATGAAATTAGAACTGAACTGAATTGAGCTAAACTAAAATTGAACTGAGCTAGAACTAAAATTGAAATAAAGCTGAAGTAGAATTGAACTAGAGCTAAATTAGTATTGAACAGATTTTTTTTCAATGAACGATTTTTTTATATAAAATTTGTTCATTGTTAGAAAATTTTAGTTAAATAGGTTTTCAGTAATTGTTTTTAGAAAAATGTTTCTATTAAATTTCTTTGTATAGGAAATGTTCTATGTAATGAAAATATCTATTTGTTTTATAATACTATTTAAAATGTGCTAGCTTTTAGTTTAAACTTTTTTTTGTAAAGATTATAAATTGTGTGAGACATTAAATATGTAATATCCATTGTTCTTCCGATTTGGTTCATATTTGACATATAATACCTATATATAACCATTTTAATTTCATAAAAAATCAAAATAATTCAATTATTTTTATTAGAAAAAATGCATTTCCAATGCAGATGCAATTTTTTCAATACAATTTAAAAGCATTCCCACTCTAAGATTCTATATTTTTGCATATATGTTAAAAAAATTGGTAAATTTACTGAATAATTTAATTTAAGTTTTTATGTGACGTAAAGTTCTAGTATTTTTATAATTTTTTATAAAAATCGCCTACAAATTTTTCCATACAAAAACTCATTCAGCCTAACCACAAAAGGTAAAAAGTTGATATGAAAACAAAACTTCTATTTTAAAATGCCGTCGATTTTAACAAATCGATTTATTGAAAAAAATTATACCTATGACATAAAAAATGCAATTTTTGTACGTTATTTTTGGGTTTATTTCTAAAAAATTCAGAATATGAAAATTTATTAAGTAATTAAAAAACCATAAAATTATTTTATCTATTCTTTTTAAAATTTTTATGAAGAAATTTTACAAAAAATGTACTTAGAAATATTAAAATACATTAATGCTGTTCCTAAATCTTGCATTTTTTAATAATTTAGCTTAAATTGTATGAAAGCACAGTTTATATATTTTATTTTATATTATAATTAGCAATATGCCAAAATCGACTTTTGGCGAAAAAGAACTTTTTTATTGTCGAAAATGGTTCTTTAGGGGTTCAGCAGCAACTTTTGTTCTGTGACTTTTTTCTAATTTCGTTTATACAAAATTACCGTTACTTTTAGGTTATTGAAGAAAATCAAAATTTTGACCTTCAAATTTCCAGAATTCGACCAAATAATGTTTGGCAACTTTGTACAAAATCCTTCGGCGAGTATTTTTGCTGAACATATGAACTCATAATAATAAATGCATCAAAACACCCTGTGTGGCAATAATTTATACTAACTATTCAACATTTAGAAAAGTAATTTGAATACCTTTCCAAAAAAAAAACTTTGTTTTGAAAATCGGTTGAAAAATAACCGAAAATGAGGAAAAAAAATTTCTAAACAAAACATTGATACAAAGAAAAATAACAAAAAACAATAACATTACAAATGTAAACAAGCGCGAATGTTGTATAAGAGGTTGGCGGTAAAGTGGGTGAACCACGCCTATTTTTGTTTCCGAGTTTACATTTGTCCATGAAGTATTTGTACAAAATTTTTTTGACCTTTCACCTTATATGGGAGGTGAACGGTAAAGTAGGCGGACCACGCCCATTTTTTTCCAAGTTTATATCGACCTATGAAAATTTTGTTATAGTACAGGCATTTATTTAAGAGAGATATATCAGAAAAGTAAAGCTACAACGGACATCCTGTGTTTTTAGTATTTTGCTCATAACTATTTTGTTTATTGACCGATTTTGCTCTTTTTCAATATGAAACAAATTTATATAAGATAAATATTTGGGCCAAATTTCGTCGCCCTTCGTTGTGCCGTTCGAGCCCTATCCTGCTTTCAACAGACATAGCTAGATCGACTCAGAATCTAACCAGGATCCAGAAAACATATACTTTATGGGGTTTTAAATTAAAAACAGTGTATATGGTCTTAATTACTAATGTATAATTCGTTTTTTTAAATATGCACTATATTTTTCAAATGAATGAGTAAAATTTGCCGAAAATAGGCTTTATTGTTTTTCATACGGCACAAATTGGACTGAATGTTATGTCTTGAAAGTCAACATAGTTGTTGATGACAATAATATCTAAAATTCTGCGGTGGTGCTTGATGATTACATTCAAAAGTTATATATGAATGAAGGTAAAAAAACGCTTTTTTTCATTTTTTTTTCGATTTTTTTTAACATTTTCCAAATTTTCTCGTAAACGAAAAATGCGATCGTCACGCACCACCGCAGAATTCAAGACTTTGAAGTCATTAATAATTGTGTTGAATAGCAAGACATAATATTCAGCCCAATTTGTACCGCCTTAAATGTTAGCAGTAGTATTTTCTTACTTCCATGTTTTGTTGTTGCCATTTTGTTTTTCTCAGTGTATTATTTCATCAATATCCGAAAATAGAAGATTACTACCCAGGCTAACTATGCAACTAATAAAAACATTGAATTTGTAGCTGTTAACATAAATAATGCGTTAAATTCATAAAAAGTTAAAAAAATCAAAGTTTTAAAGGCCACCCTATATTTCCGTTTTAGGATAAGTGAGGGACACCCTAATTAAATATTAAGGTTGCTGATTCTACCCCCGAAGCATTAAAAATCATTCGGCATTCATAGCTTGAAAATGAAAAAGAACTTTTTTTGGAATATTGCTAATTATAATAAAAATTTTTTAAACAGTATTATTATTTTTTCAATTGCGAAATGTAAAAAGGATATAATTCCTACTGAATATTTAAATTTGAACCGTGATACTTCTTATATTTTTGACATTTTTCTAAAAGCTTTATAAAAATTAGAATTAAAATTTGCGATTATAAAAATGTTTAAATAAGTATATAATTATATTTTGAGTTAAAAATTTCAGGGGACAACAAAAAAATACAAAGCTTGTGACAAAATAATAAAATGCCCGTTATAAAAAGCATTCAAAAATAATTTAAAATGCTTTTTTCGACTAATTTTTGTTCGACATTAAGGCCTGTTTCTTGATAGATGTGACATCTGTATTGATATAGAACCTTAATTTTTAATATTTTGTGAAAACTTTAGCCATGTTAATCCAATCCAACCATTTTATAAAATTATTTCCTACAGTGGAACGGGTTGTTCTTTAAGTCATCTTAACACTGTTTTGTTATTTGTAATGCTACGAATAAAAAAAGCCATGTACCATCAAAAGGAATTCTAGATTTCATTCACAAATAAGTAAAGACTCCTACATATATTAAAAATTTAACGTATACATAATAAATATTGTAGGGGAGATTGTGGTAAAGTGGAGTATACTTTATATACAGGGCAAGTTTTTATAAGCACAAAAAAATTGAAATATGCGCTTGAAAAACCACGAAAAAATGGTATAATATGCACAGAAATATGCAAAAATAGCATGAATATGTATATAAAAACCTACGAATTTATGCATTCTTATATATTAATGTGTAGAAAATATGCACAAATATGCAGTAACTTTTAATCTCTAATAGATTTTATAAAAATATAAATATAAATAATCTTAATTTTAAGTATCATATTTGAAGCTTCCGAATTTGTTTCTTTACAATATTTACAATGTACTCAAAATACTCACAATAAAAATTTTAGGAATCAATTGATTGAACTCCAAAAAATTGTGTTTTTGTTAAGAAAACTAACCTTTGTATCCATTATATGCAAATTTATGCAAAGATTTAAAATATAAGTATTTTTTGTTAAATTCTTTTGAAATATGCAAATGCTTACTTTCCAAGCGAAAAGCTTGAAAAACTTGTCCTATTTATATATAACTTCAATAAAATAAAAACCGATAATATTTTTAACACTGCAATAAATCTTTTATACAGAATGGATTACAGTCCAAAGTTCTGCATAAAAATAATAATAAGATTCTTTTATTTTTTGGTATTGTTTTTCCACGTATTTTTCAAATCAACTATTTTTTTAAGTTAAAGGAGGAATGTTTGAGTAATGTGGGACATAGTAATAGCAAGTTTAAGTTTATTAAGTGTTTATAAAAAGTTTTTAAATGGTTTTTGTATCTACAAAACCACTCGAATATGAAAATTCTAGTATGCGATAAAAAACATAGGCAATAAATGATAAAACTAATAAAACATATTAAAACAAAATTTATAAAAAGTAGGCAGTTATTTTTCGTATATGGAATATTCTAACTCAAAGGTGTAATAAATTGCTATAATTTTCACACACTTTAAGTGTACCATTTGCATGAGTTTCATCATACCAAGTTTGTATTCTTACAGCATCTAAAAACGATTTTTAAATTCAAATTTTTCTTCTTTAATAAGTTAATGTAAGAATACATGTTGGTTTTAGGAATTTTTTTCCTTATCGCTATGGAGTTTACTAAGTTTCTATGTTCTATTATTTTTATTAATGCATCACACTTTTGATCAGTTTTATTAGATTTTTCTATATATGTATGTTCATATAAGTGAATTAAAAACAATAAGAAATACAATTATTTATATTTTCTGCAAACTTACAAAAAATGGGTGGAAATTTTTTAAAATTATACATACCACTTTACCCCAATATATTTTTACCACATTACCCTACATAAATATTACGTAAACGCACATAATTATCATGTAGTTTTTATTATAATTATCTTCAGTTAATGTTTAATAAAATTTGTATTTGGTCAAAAAATAATTTCCGAATAAATCTGAAACTATCAAGCGAATAACAAGCGAGAATGTTATATTCGGCTTGGCCAAATCTATGTTGAGGTCTCACCTTATATGGGAGGTGTGCGGACCAGGCCCATTTTTGGTTTCCAAGTTTATATCGACTCTCGAACTATCTGTACAAAATTTACATGCGTTTGTTTAAGCGATATCATAACTATGAGCAACATACTATGATTGTAATATATGATTTCAGGTTACAATAAGTATATTTGTACGTAATCATTATTATGATTCCAATTTATAATTTATTAGTAAGGTTCATAACCTTATTAATAACTTTTAGTAAGTTTTTAACCTTTTCTTAAGTATTGCTTTCAATTTCATCATGTTTTTATCATTTAATAATTCCATGTTATCATATATATAAACTAATTTCATCATATATATAATTCCATTTTATCATATATATTATTCCATTCTATCATATATATGAACTAATTCCATCATAAGTATAATTCCATTTTATCATATATATAATCCAATGTTATCATATACATAATTCCATTTTATCATATATATGAACAAATTTCATCATATATATAATCCCATTTTATCATACATATGATCCCATATTTTCATATTTATATTCATTTGTACCACGATATGTGGTACAATCATCATACTGAATAAAAACAAAACTTGTCAATTTATATTTGTTCATATATAAATTCTACAACAATTTAGTTAATTACATAACCATTCATTTCATTTTACAAATTTGGTTAATTCTACAACCATTAAGCCATTAACTTTTAATGCCTTTTGAATACACATTTTTGTGTATCAGTCCAGTAATTATAATTCTCATTTAGTTTATATATGAACAAATATAAATTGACAAGTTTTGTTTTTATTCAGTATGATGAATGTACCACATATCGTGGTACAAGTGAATATAAATATGAATATATGGGATCATATATATGATAAAATGGGATTATATATATGATAAAATTAGTTCATATATATGATAAAATGGAATCATATATATGATAACATGGGACTATATATATGATAACAGTTATGATGGAATTAGTTCATATATATGAAGAATGGATTAATATGTATGATAAAATGGAATTATATATATGATGAAATTATTTTATATATATGTTAAAATGAAATTATATATATGATGAAATTAGTTTATATATATGATAACATGGAATTATTAAATGATAAAAACATGATGAAATTGAAAGCAATGCTTAAGAAAAGGTTATAAAACTTACTAAAAGTTATTAATAAGGTTATGAATCTTGCTAATAAATTATAAATTGGAATCATAATAATGATTACGTACAAATATACTTATTGTAACCTGGAATCATATATTACAATCATAGTATGTTGCTCTTAGTTTATGGTCACAGGAACCATATTTTTTCTTTGCGTGTATACTTATAATATTGAACAACTTTGTATAAAAATTACATTCATAAACAATTCTTCAATTTTTATTATTGTTTCGTATATTCCTCCTAATAGTGATTTTCAATTATATAAATGCCATTTAGAAAATATTCAAAACATAAATGATAATCTGGAAATAAACCAACATGTATTTGTATTAGGTGATTTTAATTTAAAAAATATTTCTTGGAAAATGGAAGATAATATTTTATTACCTTACAATATTTTAAATGATAATGACGAATTTGTAACTAGCTTTTTCTTAACTAATAATTTTAGGCAATTTAACTGCTTTAAGAATGAAATTGAAAGAACTTTGGATTTAATATTTGCTACCGATTATGTAAAAACATCTTGTCATTTGTCTCCTAATCCGGTTTCTGCTAATACAGTACATCATAAGGCTCTTGATTTTAACTTTGAGTTTTTCACTTATGATAATGATCTATTTAAAACGATACCTGAATTTAATTTTAATAAAGCTAATTTTTGCGGTTTAGCTGAAAATTTAAAATGTGTGGATTGGACAACATTATCTAGCTCTGATGATCCGAATTTTATGTATTCTTTTATATGTGATAATTTTAATAGAACAATTAAAAAAAAATGTACCCAAATTAAATTTGAGAATTAACAATAAACCTGTTTGGTTCAATTCAAGTTTGTGCCACCTGAAGAATAGGAAGAATAAAGCTTACAAGAAGTTTAAAAAATCGGGTAAAGATATCGACCTTAGGCAATTTGAATTATTAAGGAAAGAGTTTAATTTTTTTCAAAATTTTCTTTATAAACAGTATATATCCAATATGGAAAGGAAAATAAAATATGATTCTTCCGCTTTTTAGCATTTCATTCATAACAAGAGAGATAATAATAGTATTCCCAAGCGCATGTTTTTTGGACATTTATCTTCTAATGTTAATCAGGAGTCTTGTGAATTATTCGCTGATTACTTTCAAAGCACTTTTGCTAAGCCTAATTTTGATAATTTTAATACTCAAGACTACATTTGTAATTCTGATAATTTCCATCACTTCATTATTTATGAAGAAGATATAGTTAATGCTATAAATTCCCTAAGTAATGATACTAAAACATCAGTTGGAGACTATCCATCTATATTTTTTAAAAAGTGTTCTAAGCATATAGTGACACCAATTTTGATTTTATTTAACTCTTGCATTAAACACGGCCAATTTTTAAATGATTGGAAATACTGTTCTTTAGTACCTATTTTTAAAGCAGGTGATCGTAGTCAAGTTACTAATTATAGACCTATCGTTAAACAAAATATTTTTGCGAAACTAATTGATAAAATTATTAAGGAGAAACTTTTCATTCTTTTGAAAGATTCAATATCTTCTTGTCAACATGGATTTGTGCCAGGTAGATCTACATGTACTAATTTGACATTAGTAACTCGTGATATAATCAGTTCCATGGAACATAAATCTCAATGCGATATTATATACACAGATTTTGCGAAAGCTTTTGACTCTGTTAGTCATTCTCTCCTTCTGCAAAAACTTCGTACATTTGGTTTAACTGGCAATATTTTGTTATTTTTTAAGAACTTTCTAATGAATAGAAAATTATCAGTAGTTATTGGTAAATTTTCTTCGAAACGTTTAATTAATGCTTTTTCTGGTATTCCTCAGGGGACACATCTTGGACCTTTATTATTTTTATTATTTATAAATGATTTACCATCTATATTCAAATTTAGTAAATGTCTCTTATTTGCGGATGATCTTAAATTGTTTTCAAATATATCAAATATAATTGACTGTCAAAAATTGCAGTCCGATTTTAATCGTTTGTCCCAATGGTGTTGTGATAATGATATTAAAATTAATGTTACAAAGTGTTGTATAGTTTCATTCACTCGTCGTTTGGATCATATTATATTTAATTATACCATAAATGACACAGTTATTAAGCGTGATGTTGAATTTAAAGATTTGGGAGTTATATTTGATGCAAAGTTATCATTTAATCATCATATTGATTACATCAGTTCTAGAGCTTATTCAATGATTGGATTTATAAGGAGAAATTCAAGAGAATTTAGTGACCCATTTACACTTAAATCATTGTATGTTTCATTTGTCCGTAGCATTTTAGAATATTGCTCAATAATTTGGTGTCCATTTTATAAAAAAGAATCAGATCGATTAGAGCGCATTCAAAAAATTTTTAGAAAAATGATTTTTAAATTTTTATTATGGCCTAATGTTACCTCCTATGATACTAGGAGAAAGTTATTTGGTTTACAAACATTATATGACCGTAGATCTTACAGTTGTATCATATTTGTTTATAATATTTTATCTGGTCAAGTAACTTGTTCTGATTTAAATGATTATGTTAATTTATATAATCCACCAAGAGACCTGAGAAGAAACCGTATATTTGATGATACTTTTCATAGAACCAACTATGCTATAAATGAACCAATTACAAGATGTTTAAAATTATGTAATAGCATTTCTCCTCTTTTAAATTTTAATGTAAATAAAGATAAGTTTAAATTAAATTTATTTATGTTATATAATTAATTTAAGTAATCTGTAAGATAAAATCTGTAGATGAAATAAATAAATAAATAAAATAAAAGAATAGTTGTGGTGATCATGCTGTAACCATGTTTTTTCTCTGCGTGTATATAAGATAAATATTTGACCCAAATTTCGTCCTCCTACGTTGTACTTTAAATAATATATACTTTATGGGGTCTTAAATGATTTTTTCGATATGTTATACATGGAATGACAAAATCAATATACCCCCCATTCTTTTGATGGTGGGTATAAAAAGATGTTTAAATAATTGGAATATATTTTTAAACGGCATCAATTGTAGTTTTATTTATCTAAATTGGATAACTGTATACTTTTGTACCAGCTAGTTTTATTAAGAGTGCCTATAAAAAAATCGCTATACGGTGAAAAAAAAAAAAAAAAAAATGTTCTTGTTTAGCACATCAATTTGAAGCTTTTAGGTCATTGAAATTTAAAATCTTTACTTTTACTCTCTTTTCTTTAAATAAAATTTATTTTGTATTTTAATAATGCAACAAGGCAACGAACAAACAGCATTAAACAACATAAAACAATTACCACATCCGTTGATAAAAGCATTATATGGCAACGTATGGATGAATGTAAGTAAGACAAAGCTTTGGATAATAGATAAATTTATTATTAAAATTTATTTAACCTACTTCCCTTAAGGCCTTAAGGAAATATTATGGTCTTTTGATGATGTTACAGATGAAGAAGATGATGGTGCAAATTAAACATAAAATAGATCTAAAGATATGACAAGACTTTAGGGGATATTTACATACAAATGCATACATATACTCCTCTACAGTTGTAGGAGTGATAGGTAATATTATTTTGACTATACTCTTGCTAATAGCTGGTTATTGTAACTACTTTACTGTTATTAAGTAGTGTATAGTACAGTTAGTTAATATTTAGAACGTTTAGTAAATTAACTACTAAATATATAAATTTTTTATTTTTTAAACGTTTTTTTAATAAAAAAAAATTGCAATTCCAAATGCATATCAAAATCTCTAGTTCGCGTAAATTTTCTATTAGTGTAGCGCCATATTAAAACAAACTGTTTAACCAATTTCCAACCACTGCACTATGGTTTCAATGACCACTTTTCTTGGCCAAAATTACCAAAATGGAAAAAAAAAACAGATTGTCTTGTTTGAAATATGATTTGGGTGAAAATCAAAGCAATTTAATGTATTTATTTTGTATTTCAGAAATTTAATTAATTTTTTCACTTTTTATGTGTCAGAAGTAAAGTCATTACAAAGGAAATTTTAACATATTTCACTTATAACTCAACCCAAGGCGTGCATTTTGTTTTAGCAGCATTAATATTGATACACAACCATATTTTAGCAATATCTGCTATTTTATTTTTTAATCTTGGCATTTTTATTCATTGGTTAGACCTTGTAAATGATAAGAATTTCCAACGCTAACTTATATGGAAAAGATGGATTTTCTCGAAAATCGCAAAACGAAACAATATGGAAAATATAGCCCAGATATATGTTTATTTATTTGCGTTGAGTTTTTCTTTACCAATTTTCACCAAAAACTTGCGGGTCTAATGAAATATAACATTTTTTACGAATCCAATTTCATTTTGGGTTTTGTAAAACAAACTGTATTTTTCTAAGATGACAACAAGTTTTAACTGATTTCATATTCAATTATAAAAGTACTTATCCTAAGATCTATTTGCCATAATAAACTTATTTAAAAAATTGTTGTACTCAATAATTATAAAGTATTGAAAACCGTTGAAAAAGGGCACCTCTTTTATACATATTTTAAATTTGCTTAAGAAACTGGACTTTGACCTGCTGTATTATGAAGACAAAATAGTAAAAGTAGGAAAAGACTTAATTTTTTGGCGTTTTGGAGTGTTTGCTACAAAACTACGATAATTAAAACACAAATAGAAAATGTTACTAAAATTAGTTTTGGCCAAGAGAAGTGGTCGGCGAAACCATAGTGCACTGTTGCGTTTTCGCATCAGTAACTTCACCTATACCTTATCTGAATTAATTTAAGATTAATGACCTTTTTTAAAGTCTAAAAAATAATTCGAAAAATAGTACAAAAAACCTGAAATAACTTTTCAAACGATAGCCAAGATATTAAAAAATAGGAAAATATTCACTCTTTCACAAATAATTTAATGAGATAAGAATAACAAGCTCCCAAAAATTGGTGTTGCGAAAATGCATCAATGATCAATTAGGGATAGTGTGATTTAGATCCATTACGCAAGGTGGCGCACTTAAAACATGGTAATTATTAACAGCGTTACCGTTGAGAATTTTTAAAAAGTGTCCAAAAAAGGGGATTTCAAAATAAAAAGTCGCCAAAAAAGGGGATTTTATGAAAAAAAGGGTTAACTGCTTTAAATCCTAAAAAATCTCCTTGAAATTTGTTTATTTGATAACAACGACAACAAAAAAAAATTGTATTGTAAGAAAACTACAAAATTCAGTTTTATTAAAAACAAAATAATTTATAATTTTTTTACAAAAATTTTTATTATTGCAAAAATTCACAAAAATAGTTACCATATAATCCTCGTTTTATTAATTAAACTTCTGTACTTTTGTTCGAGTTCTTCACTCGTACTCCAGTCTTTCAAATTCTTGTCGGATGAATTTAGGAAGGAACGCATGGAGCCACAAGAATTGACTGAAATCTGTTAGACAAAATATTTTTTTATTTTTTATAATTTAGTAAAAAAAAAAAAAAAAAAACACGTTCCCCAGGGATTGCTATGAGGAATGTAAAAATATAAATTAGGATATAAATATTCCTCGAATCTATTTTTTAATTTTTTAATCCAATCCAAAAAGATTAAGAATATGATGATATAAATAGCTGTTCAAAAACTTTACTATTATTTTTATATACTAACAGCTTCGATCATTTATAAGTACTCCGCGGACTTTTATATCATTATACTGTGAAACAATCTCAAAATGATGAATTTATTTGTTGAAATTAATTTCAAACCATTTAATTTCTAGTCATTTAGCACTTAGTCTTAAAAAGTAGCTATTTAGTCGCCATTTGAAAAAGGGGCCAACAAATTGGCCAGGTGGTTGAAAAAGGGGTAAATGGCGACTAAAGTCGCCAAACGGTAACATTGATTATTAAGGTAATAAACGTTAAATTCTTTTGCAAAATAAATAGAAAATAATTAAGAAAAATAATTTTGATAAATGAATATAGAATTTGTTGAATATAATTGAGATTTTTTTACTGTAGCCTTACAAAACAAATTTGCATTCTAGATTTTTTATGACTTTTGCAGTAAAAATAAGCAAATGTAGCAAATTACAAGAGTTTATTTTTTATAATCATTGAAAACAAAAAACAGAAATTTTCCCAATCAACTTTTTTAAACGTCTGCTTATGTGAGCGCAACAACATACCCCTAATTGACCATTGATGCGTTTTCGCAACACCCGATATCTCGAAAACTAAAACAGGTAGGTGCACAAATCTTTCGATTTTATAATCACAAATACTAAAATAGATTCCATACTAAATTCTATTAATTTATCTGAACGGAATCGAGTAGTGGGTTAAATAATAAAATAGACATTAAAAAACCTCAAGCTCATTGTATTGTGTTGTTTGTTAGTTTCGTTTCCTTATTACAATCTATTATATGTATGTGTATATGTATGTATGAAGTGGTATGTATAGTTAATGCATTTGCATACATTCGTTTGTTTTGCATTGTGTTGACCAACTTAGTTATTTGATATTATTGTCTTGGTAATGTTGGCAGACAAACCATCAACTCTTTTACACTAAAGTTACCTACATGCATATTGAAAATGTTTATGTATTTGTAAACTTATTTACTTTATATTTACATATACATATACAAGCATATTCTGGTAAGTATAAGAGAATACAAACATCTGACATGCAGTTTAAATTAGTCGATATGGTTTACTTAAGAACTACGCCAGTATTCAACAAGATGTACTGAAATAAAGGGTGAGGAAAAAATTTCATTGCTAAGAAAATTTTGTTGTGAGTTCAATATATATTACACCCTTCAATAAAGTTATAAAAAAAGTGACAGTTATAAAAAAAAGCGAACAATATTTAAAAAAGTAAATACTAATTTAAAAAGTACCAATAAAAAACAGCCCGTTTGGAAAATAAACTTTTTTTTTTTTTTTTAAATGAAATGAATTTTTGTAAATAGTTGGATTTTAAATGAATTTCGTTTTCCATTGTAAAAAGTATTCATCCTTGGAATATATAATTTTAGACTAAATATAAGATTTCAGACAAAATAATTATTTCCTCTCTTCACCCTGTTTATTTCACAGAAAGCTCAACAAAAGAATTTCTCAGGAAAACATAGACAACAACGAAGAAGAAAGTAGCCATTCATATACAGTGGTGTTAAAAACATTTGTAAATAAAACCAATTTTTTAACAACAACGAACTTCTTTGTTTAACCCATTAATGTAAGGCAACAAAGACAACAACTTACTTTGAAAAAATTTCCATACAAATTTTTTAAAAACATAAACAACTTACATGAACAATTTTTCAAAGTGAGGGGAAGTGTTTTAAAAAATTAGGCCCTAAGTTTTAAACTGAATTGCCATAAAACAGAATAACATAAACATTGATTTTGTTATGAGTTGTGTAATTCAATATTCGTCCTGTGTCCTCAAAAGGTTTTTTCTTGTGGAAAAAAGTAATTTTGCAAAGTTCATTATTTTAAAGCTTGCAAAATTTTGATTTAGGATGATTGTAGGATGATTGCAAAAATGTTTATTATTTCCATTCCATACACGCAGAGAAAAAACATGGTTACAGCATGATCACCACAACTATTCAATGATTATATAGCCGTTTTCTCGTTGATTTAAATATACTGTGATCATCATAGCAACGTTTATGATTCTGTTTTATCATTTAATGATTACCCACAATCAAAATTTTAATATGGTTCACTGAATTATAATATGTTTTTAAATATGTTTATATGAAATCATATTTATGAATAAATACAATCATTTAGTCAATTCTACAATTATTTAGTTAATTCTATAATCATTAAGTTAATTTTACAATTTACCATTTAGCTAATATTTTTATTTGATTTTAAGTCATATTTTGTTTTGCACAACTGTTGAATGTTTGTATTTGAAAGTGTTTAAGTTTTTCTCAAATATAAAATATTTGTTTTGGACTATAATTTGATTTCACACAACTATTGTATTTTTATGCACAACTGTTAAATGTTTGTTTCTGAATATGTTTATGTTTTCCTTAAATATAAAATATTTGTTTTTGACTATAATTTGATTTCACACAATTATTGTATTTTTATCGTTAATCATATTTATTTTCTACATAACTATTGAATACACATTTTTGTGTATAAGTTCAGTTGTTTGTTAGAAGGCAAACGGTATAGCTGTGTGTTTTTAGAAAAGTGTTAAATTTATTTGTGTTCTAAGTTTAAAAAATTGTGAAATAAAACCACAAAATAAAAAAATAAATGAAAAATATGTCCTGTTCTGAGATATGCAGGAATGGTTTTCCATATTGAAATGTATGAAAATGACGTTCCATTATTTCGTCATATAAACCACATATATTGCTCTAATGAATCTTACTATCTTTGCGGTCAAAGGCTTTCAAACCATGGATTTAACACACATTTTCAAGCCTTTCATCAGGATTATAAGGATTTTTATTTTTTAATATCTATTCTATAGCCAATAAAATTTTATAATCAAATCTTATTGGTTATATTTGCATTACCAAAGAAAACATAAAACTGTTGATTTAAATTCTTATGTAAATATTATAAAATATAATATGTAAATAATATTTAAACAATAAATATGTAAATATATGTTAAAAATTGATATGTAGAGTATAAATATTATATAAAAAACTATTAATAACTTATAATTTTATAATTAAAAATTAATAAATTTTTATACCTGAAAAATTTTTGTTCAATATTCTCAACAAATAAATAAAAATTTCAGATAAATGTGCTTTATTTTAAATATATTCAGTATTACAAAGAAGGGGTTATATATATGATAAAATGGGATTATATATATGATAAAATGGGATTATATATATGATAAAAGGGGATTATATATATGATAAAATGGGATTATTAAATGATTAAATTCGTTTATATATATGGTAAAATGGGAATATTAACTGATTAAATTCTTTTATATATATGATAAAATGGGATTATTAAATGATAAAATTGGTTTATATATATGATAAAATGGTATTATTAAATGATAAAAAAATTGGGAAATCGGAAAAAATATTATAAAAAAAGTTATAAATATGATTAAACCGAATCATTAAATGATGAGAAAATGATTAAATGGAATCAGAAAAATGATTACGTACAAATATACTTATTGTAACCTGGGATCATATATTACAATCATAGTATGTTGCTCTTAGTTTATGGTCACCCGAACCATATTTTTTCTTTGCGTGTACACGCAAACAGAATCATAAATGTTGCTATCATGAACACAATATATTTAAATCAATGAAAATGGCTATATAATCATTGAATAGTTGTGGTGATCATGCTGTTTTTTCTCTGCGTGTATGATTTAATGAAAACATTTAATTTACTAAAAGAAAAAAAAAAATAAAAATAAATATGATATATCCGATGAAAATTAGAAAGTGGAGAAAGAAAGCATTACGTATTTGTAACACTTGGTCATTATCAGTAATTTTTGGCCTCCTCTATTTTTAATACAAAAAAGACTAAATGACAAAATTAGCTTGAATTAAATATACTATTTGAGTAGATAAATATGATAATTTGTTTAAACTATTGGTTATAGAACCATTTTGGCTTATTATTTGCAGTTTGATAAATATTGTCGGTATAAATAAGTGGGGAACCTACGGAAAAATTTGCCCTGGGCACTATATACGCATTCAGGTCAGATTTATTTTTGTAAATTCTTATTCTAATGATACTTATAAGTATGAAAACGCAGATAATAAGTGAATGTGATCCTAGATCAAGCATTAGAAAGCATTTCCGGTAACCGGATGTAGTCACTTGGTCCCATACATGAATTTAGTAATGTTTTTTAACGATTCATTAGTACAAATGTTGTAAGATTTATTAAATACAACAATTTAATTGTGCCTTTTATTAAAAAATCCAAAATTTTTTTGGTTTTAATTGAGATTTACATGGAAAATATAAGGTCCAAAAATGAGTGGGTAACACCCACTGTTAAATATATGAAACGGCTTATAACATCCTTAATAAGCCAGATATAAAAAATTTGTCCACGTTAATGGGTTTACATGTCACAGTTAATAAGTCTCTAACTTGGCTAGATCGTCGTGGGCATTAATGAGTTAAAATAATAACCAAGGCACTGTGTGGGGTAGAATCGAATAATTTTGAAAAATTCTAATCGTCTAGTTGGATTTACATAAAATTTCACAATTTCACATAGGCGTAGCAGAAGAGTGTAGAAGTTTATATTTGGAAGGGGAACCCACATACCCCTCAGATTCCTAAACTGCATTCTGTTTGCAGATTTATGCTAGTGAAATTCGACGTAGAAAATTTCTGTAGAATATTTTAAACCATTAAACTCAGGTTTTAATGGACTTTTGTTTAATTTTGTTTAAAAGGACTAGAAATGACCCCTTATTATTAGAGATAAATTAATAGAAAGTTCTAATGAAATATTGCCATTTAAGTGCTCTAAACATTTATGTAAAAATGTTTTAGTTTCGAACTATATTTATATTATTTTTTTCTATTTATCTGAAACTACTTTTGTGCAAAAATAGAAAAGTTTAAGTGGTCATAAAACAAAAATTTTGCCTACCAGCAAAAAATCCTTTGGAGTGTTCATTACACATATCAAGAGCTATCGATTGCAATCGGAATGATTCCGTCCCCAAAAATACTGTTGCATAGTGTAATTCTAAGATATAATATCAAATTAAAAAAAAGGGTATCGTGAAAATTTATGGACTGATTTGATAGAGTTAAAAAACCGAAACTCGAAAAAAACATTTATCATTGATCTGTGCAAAAATAACGCATTTTGGCCTATAACTCGGTGAATACTGGACCAACTTAGTTCACTTTTTTAACACAAAAAATTAAAAAAAAATAAATCCGAATTTTCAGTGAAAGACCGAAACCTCTAGCTTACATAGTACCTTCAAAAAGTTGAAAAAACGATATTGTATGTTTTTCAGCACCCAGGAAAACAACAACTATAAGGGAAACGCGCATTAAATAAATAAAATAAGATTTGGCAATTACTCGGTTGTTTATTAACCGATTTGGTTGATTCAACAACCGAAATTCCACACAAATATTTGTGACCGATATATCTAAAAAGTAAGTAGTTTATAAACGCAAAGAAAAAATATGGTTCGGGTGACCATAAACTAAGAGCAACATACTATGATTGTAATATATGATCCCAGGTTACAATAAGTATATTTGTACGTAATCATTTTCCCATCATTAAATGATTCGGTTTAATCATATTTATAACTTTTTTTACAATATTTCTTTCGATTTCACAATTTTTTTATCATTTAATAATCCCATTTTATCAGATATATAAACTAATTTTATCATTTATTAATCCCATTTTTTCATATATATAAACCTATTTTATCATTTAATATTCCCATTTTACCATATATATAAAGGAATTTAATCATTTAATAATCCCATTTTATAATGTATATAAACCAATTTTATCATATATATAATCCCCTTTTATCATATATATAATCCCATTTTATCATATATATAATTCCATTTTATTATATATATAATCCCTGAAATTTTTATTTATTTATTTATTGAGAATATTGAAAAAAAAGTTCAGGTATAAAAATTTATTAATTTTTAATTATTAAATTATAAGTTATTAATAGTTTTTTATATAATATTTATACTCTACATATTAATTTTTAACATATATTTATATTTATTGTTTAAATATTATTTACATATTATATTTTATAATATTTACATAAGAATTTAATTCAACAGTTTTATGTTTTCTTTGGTAATGCAATGTAGCCAATAAAATTTAATTCTAATGATTTAATAGATATCGAAAAATAAAAATCCTCATAATCTACCTGAAAGGCTTGAAAATGTGAGTTAAATCCATGGTTTAAAAGCCTTTGCCTTCTAACAAATTACTGAACTTATACACAAAAATGTGTATTCAATAGTTATGCAGAAAATAAATATGATTAACGATAAAAATACAATAGTTGTGTGAAATCAAATTATAGTCAAAAACAAATATTTTATATTTAAGGACAACATAAACATATTCAAATACAAACATTCAACAGTTGTGCATAAAAATACAATAGTTGTGTGAAATCAAATTATAGTCCAAAGCAAATATTTTATATTTGAGAAAAACATAAACATTTTCAAATACAAACATTCAACAGTTGTGCAAAACAAAATATGATTTAAAATCAAATAAAAATATTGGCTAAATGGTTGTAGAATTAACTAAATTTGTAAAATTAACTTAATGATTGTAGAATTAACTAAATAATTGTAGAATTGACTAAATGATTGTATTTATTCTTAAATATGATTTCATATAAACATATTTAAATACATATTATAATTCAGTGAACCATATTAAAATTTTGATTGTGGGTAATCATTAAATGATTAAACAGAATCATAAACGTTGCTATCATGAACACAGTATATTTAAATCAACGAGAAAACGGCTATATAATCATTGAATAGTTGTGGTGATCATGCTGTAACCATGTTTTTTCTCTGCGTGTATAAGATCGAAAATCCGTAAAAAATATATTTTGGTCAATATCTCGGTTAATAATGGACCGATTAAGTTCATTTCTTCTATACTAAAAAAAATTCTGATCCTGTGTAGTAAAAACGAAGTCAATAGCTTATATAGGGTATTCAGAAAATCGAAAACCGGTTTTAAAAACCGGGTTTTTGAAATATCTCGTCCATCTTTGAACCGATTTTTTTCAATTTCATTAAAAAAGTTTTCGAAGAAATTTCTGATCGTTTGATATATATATATATATATATATATATATATATATATATATATATATATATATATATATATATATATATATATATATCATGTATCTATGTTATAGGAAGGCTTTGTAAACGCCATTTACAGCATTTTTAAGACAAAAAAAAAAAAAAACGGTTTTTAGACATATCTCATCCATTTACGAACCGATCTTGCTGAATTTTCGAAAAATTTTCGAAAAATTTTTCGATCGTTTGATATATATATTATATATGGCTATTGTCGGTGGGCCTCATAAATGCCATTTCAACCGACGGACATACGGACGAACGGACAGACAGACGGACATTGCCCTAGCGACATCATTTCTTATAAGGATCAAGAAAATGTAAAAAAAATTTCTCTCCGACGAAAATTGTGGAAATAAGAAACGGAGTAACAAACTTATATATACCCTTTACACCTGTGGTAAAGGATATAATTAAATTATCGAAATTTTAAAGGATCTCAACAATAAGTAAGCTCAGACCTAGGATAATATACTTTATATTATGATTTATATTCACCGTTTTTGAAATTTTTCTCTTAAAGAAATGTTTATATAATTTTTAAAAAAAAATGTAATTAATAAAAATATCTGTATAAAATTTGAAAATAATTAAAATTTTTTCTGCTAAAAGGAGATTTGTTTTTATTTTTTTAGAAGAATTATTAATCATTTAAAAGTATATTTTCTGCACTTATTTAGTTCTACTTTTGAAGTCTTTATTTTTTTCCTATTATCCTATATAAAATCTTATTTTTCTCTTAAGCTATACATTAATAGGTGTATTGTTATTTTCTTCTTTTGGAAAATTTCATTCGTATGAAATTAAAGTTTTTATAAATGGAATGCATAATTATCTACCTGATTTACTTCCATCAAATAAATACTAGTATATCACCTGACTACTTGTTAACTAAAACAGCAAACATTTTTAGTAGTTTGAAAATGTTTTGTTATATTTTACATTCAGAAAAAGTAACAAAAGGTGGAAATTTAATGATATTTCTAGCAAATTTTTAAAACCGGTTAACCGACACAAAAAAACCGGTTAACCGAAATTGAATATTTCAAATTAAACGGTTCGTAAATAACCGAAAATTGAAGAAAAAAATCGGTTTTTCGATTAACCGGTTAACCGGTTTATAAACACTAAATATGAGCTGATCATAAATATTAAAAGATTTTTTTGATATTTTATAAAATGTTTAATTTACTGTAGATCTAACAATGTGAAAATATTATCTAAAGTCTTTACAAAATTTAAGACTAAAGACCATTTTCTTTCCAAGAATATGATGTTTTAAAAATAAAAGAACTATAGCATTTTTTCCAAAAGTGTTAATATAATACTGCTCATAACTTCTAAACTATACATTGCAAAATTCAAATTTGTATTTTATTTAATAGAAAAATATATTGAATTTAAAATGATGTGTATAAAATTTAATTACTTCGAAAGTTCAAAGATCAAAATCAATACTATAACGATCAAAGCTGGATATATTTATAGTTTAATTCTACTTTATACTCGAACCAAAATTCAAATTGGAGACTGTTTTGGTTTAGGAATTATGAAGAAAAATACGATAGAAACAAAATAGCGACTGTCAAATATTACCATAAGATCAATTTTACATTATAAACATATTCTTATTTTTAGTTCTAATGATTAAATTATGCTAAGATGAGTACTTCCGTTGCATTTTTCCTCAATCTGTAGCAACACGTTTTAAATAGCTTTTTTTTCAGAAAAAAATTTGTGTATAGACCAATTTTAAAAAGGCAATTAACCATAATAATTTACATTATGTTTTATGAATAATGTATCCTGAGATTAGATATCTATTCAAATAATGTTTTGTATGTGGACATCGTAGTAAAAAATGATTGAATTCCATATTTTAGTGGTTGCCGACTTTAGGAAGAAAAATTTTTCATATATTCCTATAGTTGGCATAGACTGCCAACTACAGCCGAATTCGATATTTTCCATAAATCCTAAAGTCGGCATCAGCTTTTTGTTATTATTTAATTAAAACTAATAGACCAAGAGGTCTCGAAATAGCATGCTATTTTGGGATATATAAAGTTTTTTGATAATATTTATACCAAAGCTCATGGTTTTCATTTCATTAAAATTCTAATGCTATAAATACTACAAAAGTGTGCAAATGTGCTGCCTACTGAAAAATACTAAAAATTATATTAATTTTCATACCAACAAATGAAATTCATGAGTACTGTGTATTTGGCAAAAATACTTCAAATTTTTTTTCTCAAGATTAATTTTAAACATTCGTAATTTTTAACTTGTCTTTTAGAGAACTTTTTAATACATCATAGGCAAATATTTGCAAAACTGTGACAAAATTTATAGGTTAAAAATTGTTTTTACTGAAACTTGGATCGATCTAAAAGTACTGTAAGCAAAATTTTCGTCCACAATCCTAAAAAATTCTCTTGTAAACCGAAATTTTTAGCCCTTTGACGGTCAAATTATCTATATTAGTGATTAGACTTTTTAAATCATTTTTTATACCCACCATCAAAAAGATGGGGGGTATATTGATTTTGTCATTCCGTGTGTAACATGTCGAAGGAATCATCTAAGACCCCACAAAGTATATATTTTCTGGGTCCTGGTTTGATTCTGAGTCAATCTAGCTATGTCCGTCCGTCTGTTGAAAGCAGGATAGGGCTCGAACGGGACAACGTAGGGCACAAATATTTGTCTTATATAAGGTTTGTTTGGGATTGAAAATGGGCAAAATCGGTTAATAAACAAAAATGGGCTAAAAACTAGAAACACAGGGTGTCCGTTTTATAATTTTCTGCTGATATTTCTTCGACAAAAGCATGTACGACAACGAAATTTTGTACGTATAGTTCGGGGATCGATATAAACTCGGAAACCGAAAATGGGCGTGGTCCGCCCACTTTACTGCTCACCTCCTATATAAGGTGAAAATCAACGAAATTGTGTTCAAATAGTTCAAGGACCAATGTAAACTCGGAAACAAAGAATGGACATGGTCCGCCCACTTTAATTCCCACTTTAATGCCCACTTTACCGCCCCCTCCCATATAACGTAAAATTTGAAAAAGTTGATGGTGGGTATATAGATTCGGCCGGGCCGAATATTCGCGCTTGTTTTTTCTTTATTTAGTCTATAGATTTACAAATCCTTACAGACTAAGTATATATATAAAACAAAAGTTTTACCTAACTATTTAGATACAAAATAATATTTCTTTTTAGAACTCTTTTAGATTCAGAAAGATTTATACAGTGATAGTATTTATTGAAGTTCTCACATAATAAACGAAAAGGATCATTATTAGCATAATTTGATCGGTAGTATTTTAAGTTGATTAACTGGAAGTTTCGAGATGGTCTAGAAGGAACGTTAAATTTGATTTTACTCAGGAGGTACTCAGACTCGACTTCACCGCGTATTAAGCCCAATATGAATGATATACCCAGCATTAAACGGCGACTTTTTAGAGTTGGTAGTTTTATTAGAGAAAGTCTATTCTCATACGGGGGTAGAACATAAGAATTCCAACCAAGGCCTCGTAAGCAAAATATTAAAAATTGTTTTTGTATGGATTCAATAGAATTCGTATATAAAATATAAGAGGGATCCCATATAATCGACCTATATTCCAAAATTGGTCGGACATATATTTGTTTAGTAACATAAGGATCAGAAAATTCTTTAGACCACCGCTTCATAAATCCAAGAACACCTGTAGCCTTATTTACTGTTAATGAAATATGATCATAAAAATTTAGTTTATGATCGAGAAGAATGCCAAGATCATTTATGAATAAAGTAAACAGAACGGGACCAAGGTGACTGCCTTGAGGAAGTCCGGACGTAACAGGGATAGATTTAGATATGGCAGATTCAAACTTCACTTCCTGGGTTCTATCCGATAGATAGGAAGATAGCCATTTAATAGCAGAATCGTTAAATCCCATGATTGTTAACTTATAGAGTAAGAGGTAGTGATTTATCTTATCAAAGGCTTTGCTAAAATCCATATAAATTACATCAGTTTGCATTTGTTATGTAAAGCCATCATTAACAATTGTGGTAAGTTCAAGAATATTAGTTATTGTAGAGCGGGATTTGCGGAAACCGTGTTGACATGGTGGTAAAATTGAAGAAATTTGATGAAACAGACTATCAGTGAGAATTTTTTCGAACTATAGAGGAATTGAACTAAGTTTAGCAATTCCTCTATAGTTCGAGACATCATGTTTGCTTCCACTTTTAAACAGTGGGATTATAAAAGATGGTTTCCAAATAATTATCGGTGGTAAATAACCCATTTCAACTGATTTATTAATTTCAGCACAATTCTTTAGAAGGCAACTTGGAATTTCATCTGGACCGGGATTAAACGAATTTTTTAATGATTTTAAATAGGATAATACAGTACTCTTACTGATAGAACTAAAATGTATTCCAGATGATTGAGAAATGTTGAAGGAATAGGAAACTGTTTTATCATAACTTTTACTAGAGTACACGCAGAGAAAAAACATGGTTACAGCATGATCACCAAAACTATTCAATGATTATATAGCCGTTTTTCATTGATTTAAATATACTGTGTTCATGATAGCAACGTTTATGATTCTGTTTAATCATTTAATGATTACCCACAATCAAAATTTTAATATGGTTCACTGAATTATAATATGTATTTAAATATGTTTATATGGAATCATATTTATGAATAAATTCAATCATTTAGTCAATTCCACAACAATTTAGTTAATTACATAACCATTCATTTCATTTTACAAATTTGGTTAATTCTACAACCATTAAGCCATTAACTTTTAATGCCTTTTGAATACACATTTTTGTGTATCAGTCCAGTAGTTATAATTCTCATTTAGTTTATATATGAACAAATATAAATTGACAAGTTTGTTTTTATTCAGTATGATGAATGTACCACATATCGTGGTACAAATGAATATAAATATGAAAATATGGGATCATATATATGATAAAATGGGATTATATATATGATGAAATTTGTTCATATATATGATAAAATGGAATTATATATATGATAACATGGGATTATATGTATGATAAAATGGAATTATACTTATGATGGAATTAGTTCATATGTATGATAGAATGGAATAATATATATGATAAAATGGAATTATATATATGATGAAATTAGTTTATATATGTGATAACATGGAATTATTAAATTATAAAAACATGATGAAATTGAAAGCAATACTTAAGAAAAGGTTATAAAACTTACTAAAAGTTATTAATAAGGTTATGAACCTTACTAATGAATTATAAATTGGAATCATAATAATGATTTCGTACAAATATACTTATTGTAACCTGGAATCATATATTATAATCATAGTATGTTGCTCTTAGTTTATGGTCACAGGAACCATATTTATTCTTTGCGTGTAGGTTGTTGCAAAAAAGTCTGCAAACATATTACTGATCGATATATCGTTATCTGCTTCAATGGAACCGGATTTAATAAAATTAGGGTTATTAAACGATTTTCTCTTGGAATTGACAAACTTATAAAAGGATTTAGGGTTGGATTTCATTTCAGACTTCATACGCGCGATATAATTGTTGTATGCTAATTTATTGACAATATTGTATTCCGATCGAGCAATCGAGTAGCGTCCATAGTCGACAGATAAGCCAGTTTGTTTATATTTTTTTATATAGTTTATTTTTCTTATTTTTTGTATGGCTAAGAATTTTGTTGTTCCATGGTTTTCCATTTCTACTACGAGTACTTATTTGGAAACAGATAACGAAATACAATAATATAATGTTGAATAAAATTTTGATATAACATCAGAAAAATTATTTAACGATATTATGGAGTTCCAATTAGTCATAGATATAGGTCCAAGTAATTACTGATATCAATATTAAAGACTTATGTGATTTGGTTTGTCCATTATAATTAAAATAGTGGTCTTGGGAGCCTGAACAACGGAATATATGTTTGAGTAAACAAAAGTATTTTTTTTTTTTTTTCAAATTTTCGAAATTAAATTCAAATCACAGATTTTTAAGCAAAATTGTGAAGTAAACAAGTACCCAACATTGGGTACGAAATATTAAATTTTAAAAGTAAGAAATACTTTTCTGTGTTAAGCTCATTGATTCGCATGGTTAGAATGGTATTCCTACATAATTTATCAAAAAAAAAAAAAAAAGCATTTAATCGAGACACTCTTTCGCATGAGTCTGGTAACGCTAAAGATGCCAGAAACACCAATGTTCCATAATGAAAAATTAAATTTATCCCCATTTTATAGAATAATAGACATACAAAAAGATTTTCAGTGCATTGACTTTTTATTTCATTAAAAAAAAAATACCATGCCAACTATTGGATCATGACATGCCGAATATTGGATAATACATGCCGACTGCATGGAATTTCGAAGTTTTTTATAAAATATATTAATTAGACATATTTAGCAATGTTTTTTTTAGCAAAAGGGTTGGTAAATCTAAAACAACATCCTTTACTGAGGTGCAATATCTATTTATCTTTCAAAAACTACGTTCACATTTGTAAGCTGACAACTTTAAAGTAAGAAAAATAGTTAAACTGCTGACTACCGGTACACTTACATTATATATGTATATAAAAAAAAAATTTATATACAAAACTTGACCTTATATTTTGTTCCATAACTTCTAAGAAGAAGAGAATTCAGAATTTTAAAAATAGCGCTTTTGAGATATAATGATTTGAGTTGAATATGTCTAACTTGGACCTTTGAACTTTTTGTCTAAAAAAAATTTATAAATATCGTTATAAAGATAATGTTCTTGTCTGTAATATGAAATTAAAACTAGATATCTACCATGTATAGTTTAGAAGTTATTTGCAATTAAACAAGTACTCCTTTGTAAAATTTTTAGCTTTTTTTATTTTTTAAACCGTCATATTCTTTGACCTGAAAGGTCATGAGTCAAAAATTTATTATTTGAGAAACATTTCCAATTGGCAATATTTGCAGTGAATTTCATAGAAATCGATGATTACAAATCCGATTGCTGTTCGTTTTGACATAAATTTAGTATGATTAAAATGAAAAACTGTTCACAAAAAACTGGCACATTTTTATACATAGTACATATATGGTACTATAGTCAATTATGAACCGATCTTTATAAAATTGTGTACATAGATTTATAATTATATAAAACATCTCTGTGTTATTTTTTTTTTTTTAAGTTTTTTGGTATATTAAGGTATTTATGGGCGTTAATTCCTATTCCGGGAGGAAATTTGTATGGGGGATAGGTCAAATAATGGACCAATCATAACCAATTTCAACAGGCTTTATGTCAAAATAACTATTCGTGCTAAATCTCATCAAGATATCTTAAAAATTCCGACCTATATTTTGTTCGCCAGCCAGACGAACAGACGGACATCATTAAACCAACTCAGAAAGTGATTCTAAGTCGAACGGTAGGGAACTGAAATAGATAATACTTAAAAATACTCCTCTTACCTTAGATCATTATAAAATTATGTGGTGGCAATATTATGTCCGTCCTGCTGTCTTTTTAGAAAGTTAACCTTTAACACAATATAGTTAAATAGTTATCTATGGTTTAAATCAATTAAAGTATTCAAACTAAATAATTATATATGCCAAGAGTTTAATGTTTCTACCCTCACTCATGTAAATGTAAAAAATTTTCATTATAATTTAAACTTATCTAATCAAATAAAAAAAAAAAATTAAATTCAAAGAGAGTTTTGTGAAAAAGTTTGCAAATATATTCAGCTCATATTAATTAATTTAATATTATGTAAAATATTCCCAAGTTTATTAATTGCAAATTTGTGTTCATTTATTTTTAAAGATTAAAAAGTTACTGATTTATAGAGAAAATTATAAAAAAATTCTAACTGCTATTTAACGTTTTTGAGTTTTTGTCTTATAACTAAAAATAAAAATACAAAATAAGTAATTTACAAAAATATATGGAAAATCATAGTTTAAAAAAAAAAAAAAAAAAAAATTAATTTAAAAACAGATTCCAAAATTTTCAATTTCAAAAAAAAAAAAAAAAAAAATAACAAACACAATTTGCTTTATTATATTATTTTTTTGTATTGTATTGTTTTTATTGTATTTTTTTTTTTTTTTAAGAAAAGTCTATATATTCTGAAATAGTTAAATTTGGGCTACATACACGCAGAGAAAAAACATGGTTACAGCATGATCACCACAACTATTCAATGATTATATAGCCGTTTTTCATTGATTTAAATATATTGTATTCATGATAGCAACGTTTATGATTCTGTTTAATCATTTAATGATTACCCACAATCAAAATTTTAATATGGTTCACTGAATAATAATATGTATTTAAATATGTTTATATGAAATCATATTTATGAATAAATCCAATCATTTAGTTAATTCTACAATTATTTAGTTAATTACATAACCATTCATTTCATTTTACAAATTTGGTTAATTCTACAACCATTAAGCCATTAACTTTTAATGCCTTTTGAATACACATTTTTGTGTATCAGTTCAGTAGTTATAATTCTCATTTAGTTTATATATGAACAAATATAAATTGACAAGTTTTGTTTTTATTCAGAATGATGATTGTACCACATATCGTGGTACAAATGAATATAAATATGAAAATATGGGATCATATTTATAATAAAATGGGATTATATATATGATAAAATTAGTTCATATATATGATAAAATGGAATTATATATATGATAACATGGGATTATATATATATGATAAAATAGAATTATACTTATGATGGAATTAGTTCATATATATGATAGAATGGAATAATATATATGATAAAATGGAATTATATATATGATGAAATTAGTTTATATATATGATAACATGGAAATATTAAATGATAAAAACATGATGAAATTAAAAGCAATACTTAAGAAAAGGTTATAAAACTTGCTAAAAGTTATTAATAAGGTTACGAAACTTACTAATAAATTTTAAATTGGAATCATAATAATGATTACGTACAAATATACTTATTGTAACCTGGAATCATATATTACAATCATAGTATGTTGCTCTTAGTTTATGGTCACAGGAACCATATTTTTTCTTTGCGTGTAGTTTTAATGAAGACACAATTTCTTTTTAAATTATATGTTTGAGGTAAAAAATTTTATTCAAAATCCACTATTGTTGTGGTCACATTGGTAATTTATGGTATCGGCTTTTTGATACTGCAATTTAATATTTTGAAACCGAATTGGTTGCAAGTTGATGCCAATTAAGTATATGTTTTCATTAAAATTTGAACACGCAGCCACAGTGATTGGTTCTCATTGCTTGATATGGAGTGCATGTTCAAAATTGTCTAGATTTATATTTACACGCTCTTTAAGGTTCAGTCTTTAAGAAAATATTGAAGTTATTTTCTTTCTATACTTTTTTTTTGTAATATACCCTAAAGATTTTATAAATGTTGGTATAATTTTTTTTTACTTTTTTCGAATTACTTTTTATTAAAAAATACTATTTTTTTTCTTCAATTCGAGATAAGAAATAAAACCATGAAATTAGAAAATTAGTTTTTTTGGGAGCTATAATTTAACGGAGTAAAATAGCAAAATGAAATTAACACTTTTTAGAAAATACCAAAAAATAAAAAAATATGTTTATAAAATATTTGTGTAGCAAAAGATAAATGTAATGGTGAATTATTTTTACCACTACTGTACATATTTAAATTTACAATTCAACCTGAAAACAACTTTACTAAGTACAAAATATATTTTGCGTATATATATACATACTCATACATATGTATGTACATTGTACAATGGATGTATTATAAATATCAACAAAAAGAAATGTATCTTATTATACAGTAGTAAAATTCTTTGGCTCCTTGTATTGTTGCGTTGTATTTTAATGTACAAACAAATAAGTACAATGTACATATGTATTGGTATATGTTTTAATATATAAATGTGTGTGTACATAAGTATTTGTGTATATGAACATACATATATAAGTAAATGCATATGTAAATGTCGGTTGCTTGACTTAAATCAGGATACAGGATGTGTGAATATTAAAGTATCCTCTACTTTTATATATCCTGTCCATTGTCCACTATGGTAGAAAATATATTGCTTGTATTGAAATTTTGAGCATAGACACATACATTCATACATACATACATATATACATATTCATATACAGAAATACAATAAACAACATTAAAATATACATTAAACACATCAAAGTACATACAGTAGCGAGCATTAAAAATGAAACGCTATGTGATATGATCTTTGTTCGCAAATATTTTGCTTAAAGCAAGTCCTAATGTAACAGTACTAATGTAATTTTATTATTTGTGGTAACAGATACCTGTTGCATATAATATTGTTGAATATTTTAACGAAAATTATTGAACGTTTAGTAAAAGCAGTTGAAAATGTGAGCGAGCAAAAAAAATGCAACTCTTAACAAATAAACATGATTTTTAAAATTTTGATAAAAATTTTGATTGGAAATGATTGGAAACTATAGTGTTGTTAAAAAACATGATTTTCTATCGTTGCATATTGTCTAAGATACATGAAATCTACAAATAATATAAATATTTGCAATAAATTTCAATTTTATTAAATTTTTATATTTTTCTGAACTATTTTGGACATTTTTCGATAGAGATTGATATTTTTGGAATTATTATTTATTTTGTTAGTTGTTTTAAAACCAACAAACATTTTCTATAAATAAGCGATCAAATATTTATGATTGTTTAGTTTAACTTCATAATTTATAATTGAGTATGACCTTTCGACCGAAATAACGCAACCACTTTCGATCGTTATTGAGATGGAATCAACAGCTTTTTTCGCAATGATATGACATTATCGAATGCCCTGTATCGCTATAATGTTCAAATATCCCTTGATTTTAATCCTGGAACAAATTCTAACACAAGGAAAAACAGTTAAGAAATATACCTATTTTGAACTCTTCATATGTTGAAAAATTAAAAGTGCATCCTTCGTGATGATTGGACTATTGGACTTGTTTACTACTGGAAATTAATATTTAAGTAAGTATGTCTACCTAGACCGTCTAAAATTTAAATATATGGGTTTAGAGTCAAATTAATTCAAGTTATCGTAATAGGCTCTTATTTCCATTATACAGTACTCGTAAAAATAATAAAGGACCTGCCTCTAAAAGTAAAGGTGGTAGTTTTATATAAGTAAATAATATGTGTTTTGTTAGAAGGATATCCAGTTACCATATTTACATTATTAAATCAACGATTGCTGGCAATAGTAGCTTGAATGGCCAAATGTGGTCATTCAGATAATATAAAATATCTACTGTTAAATGACTTGTATCATTTGTTACAGGCATGATCGTTTCAATATTGTTTCTTTAAGATAATTTTTAAGAATCTTCATATTAGAACTACATATTAATATTATTTCACTGCAATTATCAGAATGTTATTCAAAAATATTCGAAAAATCTTAAAAAGTATGGAGAAAAAAGTGTTTTCTTAATATTCTTTGTAGTTAAAATTACCTTAAATTTATATGTATTGGTAGTAATTAGTGGTAATACTACCAAATCATAGTTTTCATAATTTTTCAATAATTATTTTTAACAAAATTTAAAAAAATCCGATGATTTTTTAGGAGTTGCATTTTCTTTGCTCCCTTAAATTTACAACTTTTTTTAAAAAAAAAAAAAAAGTATTATTAACTGTTCGTATGCGTAACAATTTGGAACAAAATGACATACAATAGTTGGCTAAGGTCGCAAAGAATAAAATCACAATAGAATTGGCTAATTTAATGACGTTCTAGCCCTAATCAATACGATCAAAAATCATGTAGCCTAGCGTTGCATTTTTTATGCTCGCTACTGTACATATGTAAATTTATACAAAAGGTAAATGTTAGGGTGCTTTAAAGATTTTATACGATAAATGTCATATTTTTTTTCTTTTAAAATAATATATAAAAAACAGAATTGATTATTTTGTACAGTTGGTGCAATTAAATAAGTAAAATTTTGAAGCTTTTTTCTGTATAAGTCTAATGTACATATGTATTTATATGTCATTTAAAAAAGCAAGAAACAATTATATACATATGTATATAGATTAACAAGCTCTTTATGCACCTAGTAAGGAAGTAAATTTTACGTTTATTATTATTATTATTTTTTTTTATTTGTACACATGTTTGCGTGTATGTGCTTTATCTTTAACACAAGTGTAATTTTAAGGAAAGAAACTACTTTACATATGTACACGTAAAGGAAAAATATGGTTCTAGTGATCATAAACTAAGAGCAACATACTATGATTGTAATATATGATTCCAGGTTACAATAAGTATATTTGTAAGTAATCATTTTTATGATTCCAATTTATAATTTATTAGTAATATTCATAACCTTATTAATAATTTTTAGTAAGTTTTATAAAATTTTCTTAAGTATTGCTTTCAATTTCATAATGTTTTTATCATTTAATAATCCATGTTATCATATATATAAACTAATTTCATCATATATATAATTCCATTTTATCATATATATCATTTCATTCTATCATATATATGAACTAATTCCATCATAAGTATTATTCCATTTTATCTTATATATAATTTCATTTTATCATATATATGAACTAATTTCATCATATGTATAATCCCATTTTATCATATATATAATCCCATGTTTTCATATTTATATTCATTTGTACCACGATATGTGGTACATTCATCATACTGAATAAAAACAAACCTTGTCAATTTATATTTGTTCATATCTAAACTAAATAAGATTTAATATACTAACAAACTACTGGACTGATACACAAAAAAGTGTATTCAAAAGTCATTAAAAGCAAATAGAAATATTAGCTTAATGGTTAAAGAATTAACCAAATTTGTAAAATTAACTGAATGTCTGTAGAATTAACTAAATAGAATTGACTATATGATTGGATTTATCATAAATATGATTTCATATAAAAATAATTAAATACATATTATAATTCAGTCAACCGTATTAAAATTTTGATTATGGGTAATTATTAAATGATCAAGCAGAATCATAAACATTGCTATCATGATCATGGTATTATTCAAATCAATGAAAAACGGCTATATAGTTGTAGTGATCATGCTGTAACCATGTTTTTTCTCTGCGTGTAAAATACATGCATTTTTTATATGTATAATATGTACATAGTTTCCTCAAAGACTTTTTAATAAAGGACGTAAACAATCTTTTTTGATAACTGACTTTCCATTAAAAAAAGGTTTTTATAAAATCAGCACGGCTCTGTAATTTTCAACTGATTTATGCAATATAACAAAAATTGACCGGGAATGTTTTTTTTTCAGATATTGATAAAATTTGTAAATGTAGATCTATGGGGCCGAGGAAAATCTACCTATTATATAAAATTTCGTATCAAAATTACCTTTAATATGATGTATAACATGGCATTTTTCTCAACATCAAAATGGTCCATATCTCGCGATTCTTAGTTCGCGGGTAAATATCTCGATAAATGGTCTTTTTAAAAAAAAAAAAAAAAATATATGTTAATGATGAAAATGTTTTCTATAACCGTGGTAAGTGGCATTCTGGGACACGTAATATTTTATGAATTATTACAACAAATATCATAATAAATACGAAATATATATTTCAATTTGTATTATTTTGTCTTTAATAAAACAGAATAATCGCCAATTGCTTCAAAAAAATCATACGAATTTAATAAAATTTGGCAAGAATGTTAGCATTGACGCTGGTATCGCAAATGCAGAGTTTTACCTTGATTTACGCGATGGTTGGCACTAATAATATCTCAAAAATAAGATAAATTGTCTTCTTTAATATGCAAATATCTTCCGAAATATGTACGTTATAATGCATATTACTAACCAATCCAGTTAGTCTAAGCAGTCTTCTTTCTATTATTAAATTTTTTATTTTCTTCGACACTGAACGAGTCCGAATCAAAAATAAAAAACATTTTTATTTGAGCTTTACTTTTTTTTACAAATAAATTTTTATTTAACTTTTAATTCTGCAGAAACAGCACAGAACTTTATTTATTTTTATCAAAAACAGTAAACAAAATGAATCAACTGACTCTAATATTAGAGATGTGTGCTATACTCAAGCATTAACATTATCGATAAACAATCAACGGCGACGTAACCAAATTAACATAGAATTGATGTTGTCTTTGATTAGAATTGCTGTTGCCTTAAAATTGCCGTTGTTATTGCCGACGGCAAATATAATAAGAGTGAATATCTTTCTTAATAGTCGGCCTTCGGCCAGGCGGAAGGGTTTTTAACTCTGTGGTATATCTAAAATTACTACTTTTTTTGTTTGGTCATTAATAAGTTTTAATGGTTAAAAGTTTGAAGTAAACGTTTTTGATTGCAATTGAATATAGTTGTAGGCCTTTAAAAACCTTTCAAGATCATATTTGTATAACTCTTTTTTTTTTTTAATAATTGTGTCAAAAGGAAAATTATGTTACGAAGCCGCTTTCGGACATATCACAGAGTTTAAAACCGGTTATTAAGGAAAATATTGTTCGATAAAAAAAACTTTTATTATTTAGAATCTGTAGTTGAATTAAAGAAGAAATGACAAAATTGGCTGAATAAAGTTTTTATTAAGAAAAATTATTTTTCCGCATGTTAAAATAAATGAATAACACTGTTGCATAGTATTTTGGGGGCGGAATCATTACGACTGCAATTGATAGCTCTTTATATGTGTAATAAACCTTCCAAAGGATTTTTCACTGGTAGGCAAAAGTTTTGTTTTACGACCATTTAAACTTTTCTAATTTTGCACCAAGGTAGTAACAGATAAATCGAAAAAAATAAGATCAATATAGTTCGAAGCTAAAATAGTTTTCCATAAATGATTAGAGCATTTAACGGGGAATATTTCATTCGAACATTAAATTCATTTATCTTAACTTATAAGGGGTCATTTCTAGTCCGTTTTAACAAAATGTCATGAAAGTCGATTTAAACTTGAGTTTAATGGGTTTAAATGTTCTACAGATATTTTCATCTTCAAATTTTACTAGGGGTATCCAAAGATAAAAAATTCATCCTACTTATCATAAGTTGTTAAAAAAGAAAATTAAGAAAATTTCCCACATTTCTTATATAAACTCCCTAAACTAGGCAATGAAATATAACATAAAATTAAAAGTTTTGTACAAATCGTAAACAAAATTAATAATAATTTCATCAAATTAATTTCTTTGGATAAACGCTTCACCATATGAACTTTGGACCTTCGGTGACACCTAGTGAAATTCGACGTAGAAAATTTCTGTAGAATATTTTAACCCATTAAACTCAAGTTTTAATGGTCGTTTGTTTAATTTTGTTTAAACGGACTAGAAATGACCTCATATAATCAGAGATAGATGAATAGAAAGTTCTAATGAAATATTGCCATTTAAGTGCTCTATACATTTATGTTAAAATACATAAAAAACATTTTTGGGTAATTCTACATTTTTAAAATTTGGGTAATTGTTCACAGTGAACAAACGCCAAAAATATTAAACATGTCAAAAAACCCAAACACAGTGAACAATCACCCAATTTTTTATTTATTTATTTATTTTTTTTTCATCTAAATTTATTTATTGAATCTTCACTAAATTAAGTGAATTAACAATAAGTATTCAAATCTTAACTCTAAATCTTAATTTATATTAAGTCCAATCACTGTCCGACGAAAAACTATATGTAATTAAAGAGTTTAGCTTAGGCGCAGGTCTGTTGTGTTCCTTCTTCTCAAACGGTTGTCGCTTCTTATTATGTTTCGAGCAAGTGGGTTAGGGTGTACTTGAAGCTTCCTCAAATAGGATTCTGTGTGTTTTCTTATTTCATCTTTAACAATAGGAACATTGAGGTCCTTGTGAACATTATCATTTTTTATATACCAGGGTGCTGCGGTTATCATTCGAAGTATTTTATTTTGAAATCTTTTAATTTTTTAATGGGCCGTGCCCCATAGTTGGATACCATAGCACCATATTGGCTTTATAATTGAGTTATAGATCAACAGTTTGCAGTCCAGACTTAATTTAGAATTTCTACCAATTAGCCAGTTAATCTGAAGTGATTTCAACTTCATTTGGGTTAATTTTTATCTACACGCAAAGAAATAATATGGTTCCTATGATCATAAACTAAGAGCAACATACAATGATTGTAATATATGATTCCAGGTTACAATAGGCATATTTGTACGTAATAATTTTTATGATACCAATTTATAATTTATTAGTAAGATTCATAACCTTATTAATAACATTTAGTAAGTTTTATAGCCTTTTCTTAAGTATTGCTTTCAATTTCATCATGTTTTTATCATTTAATAATTCCATGTTATCATATATATAATTCCATTTTATCATATACATGAACTAATTTCATAATATATATAATCCCATTTTATCATATATATGATCCCATATTTTAATATTTATATTCATTTGTACCACGATATGTGGTACAATCATACTGAATAAAAACAAAACTTGTCAATTTATATTTGTTCATATATAAACTAAATGAGAATTATAACTACTGGACTGATACACAAAAATGTGTATTCAAAAGGCATAAAAGTTAATGGCTTAATGGTTGTAGAATTAACCAAATTTATAAAATGAAATGAATGGTTATGTAATTAACTTAATTGTTATATAATTGACTAAATGGTTGGATTTATTCGTAAATATGACTTCATATAAACATATTTAAATACATATTATAATTCAGTGAACCATATTAAAATGTTGATTGTGGGTAATCATTAAATGATTAAACAGAATCAAAAACGTTGCTATCATGAAGACAGTATATTTAAATCAATGAAAAATTACTATATAATCATTGAATAGTTGTAGTGATCATGCTGTAACCATGTTTTTTCTCTGCGTGTATATGTGATTTCCACGTAAGACGTCGATCTAGATGCATACCAAGGTATTTTACTTCCGTTTGTTGGGGTATAATCTGATTATTTATCAGGATTGGGGGGCACGAATTTCTCCGCAATGTGAATGTAATATGTATGAATTTCTGTTCATTCACTTTTATTCTCCATTGCTTCAACCCTTTTTCTAAAAATAGTATATGATCCTGCAAGAGTTTAGATGCTTCTTGGGGGTTTTCATGAACGCCTAGAATAGCTGTGTCATCTGCAAATGTTGATATATGGGTTCGACTATTACTTGGCATATTAGAAGTGTATATTAAATATAAAAAGGGACCCAGTATACTGCCTTGGGGTACACCTGCTTCAATGGACTGCGGTGAGCTTCACCCAATTTGAATTTGTCTTTTTCTTGGGCGTTTGTTCATTTATGGAGTTTGGGCAATTTTCTCTTGGGCGATTATTCGTACAGCCACATGTTTTATATTCAATTTAAATAGCGTATCTAAAAATGGTATTTTTAAATTCGTGAAGAAAATATATTTACTCGAAGAAATACTTTTGAATGTTCTCTATAAGTATCTTGCTAGGACTCTCAATGGCTTCTTAGCACGTTTATAGAAAACATTTTCATCATTAACATATATTTTTTCAAGATTTTTAAAAATACTATTTTTAAGATATTTACCTTCAAACTATAGGGAGATATGGATCATTTTGATGTTGAGAAAAAAGTCATGTTATATGTCATATTAAAGGTAATTTGATACCTTTAATATGACATCTCATTAAATCTTATATAATAAATACTTTGAAAGATATTTGTAATTTTGTGTATAAAACTTTGTAAATACTTTTAGCTATTTTACATTTTCAAATCGATATATTTCGTGAACCATTTGATAAAAATTTAACTTTTCATCAAAAATGTACCATTTTTGACCACTGCTAGTTATAGGGTGAACGTTCAAAAATGTTCAAAATTTGACTTACACGTTGTCTTGAAATCCAGTGCTAAAAAATTTTACTTTTTTAACAAAATTTTTTAAAAATTTATATGTATAAAGTTACTTTTTTGGCAAAAAATATTGCAATTTTTGAGACCTGTTTTGAATTTTTTTTTTCTTATAATTCCATAAATTTTTTTACCATCTCCGATTTTAATGAAATTTGATATGCATAACCTATTTTTCTATGCGCTTTAAATGACGTATAACTGAGTGCCATATCGCTAACGGTTCATATTTTATGAACATCTGAAGTGGGACACCTCGGGTATTTTTGTCAAAAATTGACAAAGTTCAATGTTTAATAACTTTTAAGTGCATTATCAGATTTTAACAAAAATGGTATCAATTTATTTTAAAATCATAAAAGTTACAAGTCCTCTTGGCGCAAGGTCCTCTAAAATGAAAAAAATATCTTTTATCCTTGAATATCCTGAAAAAGGGTCATTTTATTTTCATTGTTTTTTCCCATGCTGTTTACAATTATATTGTTGTTATAGTTCATAAATTTTAAAATGGGATCTCAATGGGATCAGAAGCTGCAACAATTTGTCTTTACCAACTAACACATTTTCTATTAGATATTAAGTGTTTTTTATGCATATTGATATATTTATTCAAATTCAAATGTAATAGATCACTTTTTTTTTAAATAAGACATGTATATAGCACAAACAAGATCTCGAAAAAATAATATGATATTATTTTAAAAGTTTCCGGATCACATTAAAAGACTTTTAAACCACTGTAACCCAATTTTTAAAATCCGTCCAATTTTCTGTAGAGATTTTAATGGAAATTTGCTTATATTTAATACAATGGGTTACAAAGGCAGAATTTATTAAAATTCATTATGATCGGTCCATTATTTCACCTATAATCCAAAAACTTTTTCCCCGAAATAGTTATTTAACACATATAAATATTTGAACTATGTTGTATTTATACATATAAATCAGCACTCATAAGTTTATACAAATACAGATCGTTGTACCAAATTTGATTAAGATCGGTCCACAATTGATCATATCTTTCATATATGTAGGTTACATTATCTAACATTTACTAACATAAATGTGTATAAATCCAAAATAATATACTTATGAAATTTATATAAGTATAAATCATCATATGTTTAATAATTTCACAATAATGGGTCAGTAGTTAAACATGGTTTCCATATAATCCCCATTGCCGAAAATCAACTAAATTTGCATAAAGTTTGACATAAATATCAATATCGGCATACAATTTAACACAACTAAGTTTTGCAAAAGTAAAGATCGCTTTACTAAATTTCATAATGATCGGTTCATAACTCCCATACAATTCAAATTCCCGAAAAATACTTATACGTGCATAAATCTCACTTTAATATCAACATCGAAACAAAATTTGTCACAAATATTGTTCATACAAGCATAAACTATTATAATAAATTTCATAAGAATCGTCCCACAATTGACCATAGGTCCCATATAAGGCACTCTCCCAATAATAAATTTAGTGCCCGAACGCACGCATGTAGGGTATTATATATTCGATCTTGACCAACGCTGTTTCATTTTAGCCTTTTATATAAGTTTTTATACTAAACTTAAAATAAAATTATAAGAACACTTAAAATTATATTAATTTGTTAGTAAAATTTTACTAACTGTTATAGACCAACGGTTCTCAAATGGGGGTCCGCGACCACAAGGGGTCCGTACAGACATTCGTGGGAGGCCGCGAAGATATTCTTAAAAATTTGGTTGAACGCACAATTATTTTATGTAAATATTATGTAGAATTTTAAATAAAAATTCCAATGAAAGCATGAAACTAAGTATTTAAAAATGATAAGATATCTTTATACAAAAAATCTCCAAATTAAAGACAAAAGTTAAGATTTGTTAATGGGTTCTTTTAGGAATCAACTAGCATTAGATGCAAGAAACTCGAGCTTCGATTGAAAAAATTCTGTTTGATAAAGAAAACAATGATCAAATAAAGAAATTGATGCTGTCGAATGACACAATATATAGAAAACAACGATGCGGCAGGAATAACATTTAATTAAAAAGATAAATAGTATACTTTAACTTGATGAAACTATAAGTTTTTCACTTTTATTTTTTGTTTAAGGAGTGAGATCGAAAAATTCTTAACACACATTTTGCCTCATAACTTTTTTCGAAATCAATATTCTAATTTTTTTTGATCTAGTTATCATGGAAAAATACTTCAGTTATTATTTTTAATTACAACCATGTTAATTTGTCCTTATTTTCATCAAAATAAGTGACGAAAAAGATTTACGTCCTACAAGTTATTAAAAAATTTCAAAAAATCCAAATAGGTCTTACAAATAATTGGCCACAGAATTAAATGTTATTAAATCAGGAAAATTTGACTATTGATGTGAAACCTAGTTCGGTAAGAAAAAAGAATCACATGATGTTGGGAAGGCCAGAAAATTTAAGGCATATTGAAAGGAACTCCAAACACATCTGGTAGAAAATCAGCTCAGTTTTCTCAGTGCTTCGACTATTTGGTGCGAAAATTTAAAGCTAATGGGAAAGTTGATAACATATAAAGTTCAAAAAAATTCCAAACTGGAATTCTGCAAAAAAAATTACAAGCCAAAAATAGGACTCGGAATTTTAAACCAAATTTCATACAAGCTGTATAATTGACGAAGAAACGTAGGCGCTGGCAGAATCTTCATAGCTTGTGTCTCAAACATTTTTATTGCTAATGCTCGAAGCAATGTTGGAGATAAGTTTAAGACCCAAAAGCAGCAAAAATTTCTTACAAAATTTATGATATGACAAGCTTTTTGCAGTTGCGGCAAAACAGGAAAGTCATTTGATACATTCGGATCTATAAATACCAAAATATGCATAAGGGAATATTTGCAAAAAAGACTTCTTCTTTTCTTAAGAAAGCACAACGTGTCCACATATTTTTGGACCCATTTGGTATCATGTCACTACGGTAAAAAAGCTGTGGAGTGGTACCAAATCAATAACATAGTTTTAGTACCAAGAGAGTTCAATTTTCAAAATTGTCCATAGCTTAGACCAGTGGAGAGATATTGAGCTCTTGTGAAAAGTGAATTCAAGAGCACAAAAAAGGTGTCCCAAAAATACCGAAGATTTTAACAGAAGATGTGCACACTGTTCCAAAAAAGTGACTGAAGCAACTACACCCAGAGAAATATCAATCACATACGTGTTGAAAACGATACCATTCTGTGTCAATAGTGAATCTACACCGTATGTGTTTGCGTGTTCAATTTTTATTGAAAATCGATACCTAATTGGCACCAAGTTGAAACCATTTCGGTATCAAATTTTTAAATTACATATGTTTTGTATTAAATTTGTTAACGAAAGGTATTAAAAAGCTGTTACAATAAATTACCAATGTGACCACAACCGTTGTTGATTTTGAATCGATTATTTTCCCTTAGTGTATCAAATCTCCAAAGAAAGGGTCTTCAAAAATGGTCCACAATTTTATAATTAGTAATTAGAACCATAGAAGTTATGTATTTCTGTGATCTGTGCTAAATTATCAAATGATTAAAAAAATAATGAAAACTCTAAGATCAACCGTTTCCAAGTTATTGAATATTATATTATTCTTAACATAATTTTTCGATCTTATTCCTTATTATGCCAATAACTTTAACCATGGAATAACATTCTGTGTAATAAGATTATTAAAATTTGCTAGAATGGTGTGGCTTCTCTATGCTAAGTACACAAAAAATATATATTTCGCAGAGAAAGTTGCGGGCTGTAAAAATTAATTTTGCTTAAACGACTTTATAATTCAAAGGCGTAAAAATGCTTAAGCTTTGTTCACATTTGTCAAATATTTGACCAAATTTGCGTGACCACTAGTTTTACACAAAAATTTGTTGCCGTTATTTGATTTTCCAAATGTTTTGTAAGAGAAAAAATTGTTAAACAATATTCGAATCAATGTCAGCTATGATTAATGATTAGTAGAAAATAGTTTAGCATTAAAATGGAGAAATTAGAAAATATTTTATATAGTGGTTACGTCATTTCGGTCAAATATTTGACTAGTCTGAACATACCTTTACAATATGAATATTTATAAAATACTAGATTTAATTCAAAAAGAGTTAAAATGTAACTCATGGCTTAAACTTTTATTCTCAATCTGTAGATTTAAAATATAGCAAAGTTTATCAGCTTGTTGGCTCCGAAGTTCTAAAAGTATTAGAACAATTTTCATCAGCATACATTTGTATATGGAACTGACGTATTCGCTCTTTTGTCCATCAAAACTAAAGTATCGATCTTTTGTGTTGGCATTATAAGACAAAGTCTCTTACTATTAAAGATCTCATGAAGCAAAAACAATGTCGCAATTATTCATATTATTTTATCTTTACATAACATTTTATCTAATTTTTAAACTAGTCAAAGTTGTAGTGGGTCGCGCTTCAATTACAATGTCAAACTGCAATAACTTCTGATCCTACTGAGATCCAATTTTGAAATTTATGAACTATAACGACAATATGATTACAAGCATCATATGAAAAATAAAGAAAATAAAAAGACCTTTTTTCGGGATAACCAAGCATAAAGAAAATTTTTTAATTTTAGAGGTCCTTGCACCAAAAGGATGTGTAACTTTTATAACTCTATGATAAAGAGGAATATTAGTATTTTCCATTGACACACAGAAAAAAGTCACCAATTAACAAATATATATGAAAATAATTCATTCAATTATAAACTTGTTTAAATTTGCACCTCTCACCAAAATGATTATATCAATTACTAAAAACTATTAAAAATACAAAACATAAAAAAATTCCCAATTAATAAATTAATTAAATCAATCAAGTAGATGATTGAATGAATTAAAAATGTTAAAATCATGCTAAAATTTATTTTTATTTTATTTTTTCTTGAATATATTTATTAAATTTTGCTGCAAAATTAAACAACAAAGTTAATTGAAAAAAAGACGGTGATAATTTTTTCTGTGCACCATTTTTTCTAAAATCGGATAATCCATTTGAAAGTTAATTAACATTAAACTTTGCTAATTTTTGACAAAAACGCCTGAGGTGTCCCACTTTAGAGGTCCATAAAATATGAACCGTAAACGATATGGAGCTGATTCATACGCCATAAAATGACGATGACTAGCTTAATGTATGCATCAAATTTTAAAAAAATCGAAGGGTGCAAAATTTTTAAAACTGTAATTTTGGGTCGAAATTTTATGGAATTACCCTTAGCGAATTGAAAAATTAGATTAATTAAAAAAAATTTATATAATTTAGAAAATTATAGAGAATTTTAACTTATTTTTAGAAAAATTTTAATATAAAAGTTATGGGACAAAATTGCAGAAAAGTCGAGGCCAAAAATGATAAATTTATTTTTTGAAGTCAAAAGTGGGGTGGTCAGCTTTGACCGTGCTCCTACTACACACTCTAGCCGACAATTTTCTGAAAGCCTACCTCATGCTCTATCGATGTTCTACGTTTTATTTAAATCGGTTCAGTGATTTCAAAGATCTAGACTCATTACCGTTTATTTTGCATTTGGCCCTTCTGTGCGTATGAAATAAATATTTTTAATAGTAAATAAAATATAGCTCATACTATCCCAGCCAAAATTTAGGTACTATTTACTAAACTCATTATTTAGTTTTGCAATGTACAGTGGGGCAGAATTGAAAATTTTTGGAAATAAATCTGTAACTTCAAATCAGCTGATTGGGTTTAAATACAATTTCATGTAGGCGTAACGTTATTTTAAGTTTGGAAGGGGGACACCGCAAACCCTTCAGGAGCTGAAACTTGACATTGAAAATTTGTAATATGTTTTTGTTGGTATATTGCAATTTGCAAAAATATTTTGCAAAAATTAACAATTTGGCTGATGAGATTGAAATAGAAATTCTCATATACACGAATTTATAGATTTTTTTATATTTTTTTTTTTATTTTAAAACTTTAATCATATTATGCGTGTATTTTAACTTAGAAAATTTATGTATTTTTTTGAATTGACGATAAGGTTTATTTTATTATAAATAATTCCAAAATATTTCCCTTTGAGACCTTTTCCAAATAAGTATGTCTTAAAATATGTGTATGTATTTCATACATTTGATTACATAAGGTCTCTGTGTTGGAGTAAAACTGTTGTATATTTTATGTTTTCCTTTGTATTATTTTTATTTACATAAATATGTACCTACCTACATATATACATATATATGTATATATTTTTTAAATAACTACTTCATTATTACTTCAATAATATACTACACATATCGTTAAATGAGCTGCAAACGGCCATAAAACTATATTAAAATTGATTTCGTAAATTTTACTTACATACACAGAAAAAAGTAAAAATGGACTTCAATTACGAAATTTGTAATATTAATTATTTTTTAATTGTTTTTGCTCCAATCATCAAAATGATAATATTAATAACTAGAATAATTGATATTATTATTACTTCTTTTCCTTAAATAGATGCAATGAGCTGAACATTTTTGAAAATTTACTTAAATTTATTTTATTTCTGTACTTTTATAGACAAATATTAAATTGTTCTTTATATTTTATTAACAGCTGTTAATTTAATAAAAAACAAAACTGAAAACCAATTAGAATATTAATTATATTAATAAATCATATAATTAAATTCCAATATAAAGATAATTAATAATTTTATTAAAAAATTATTTGAAATATCTTTTTCTGTGTATCGTCCCTGCGCTAACTAAATTACCTATGTAATTTTTAATAACTTTTCAGAAAAGCTGAAAAACTGTTTAGTTTTGCAGTTTCTTCGTTACTTCGCAAAATTTTTACAAATTTCCTCCGTTTATGAATAGGCTTAGTAATAGAAATTATGTATTTTATGAAAAAGAATGAAATATTTGGCGTCTTTTGGGGAAAATCTAAGAAAACTTTACATAAGTAATTTTGTGGAGCAATTTTTTGTTAAGATATGAATGTGCTTTTCTTTTTGCAGGTTCTTAAGTTCATTTAAATATAAGTTTGAACTATGGAAGGAGGCATTATTAGTAATATATTGGTCAAATTCCAACTTCCTAAGATAATGGGAACATGCTATTAAACGGTAATTTGTTGATGATCCCAGAAAAATCTTTAGAAAAATTAAAAAATAAAATTCACCAATATTAATGTTACATGCATCAAACGATAGCTAAATAAAAATGAATGAAGCCGTATTTCATGATTTTCAGAAAAAAGATTTAAATAAGATAAAATTAACGATTTACTAAAAATTCCTGAACTCAAGAAAGTGCGTCAATTTGTGCCAAGACAAAAAAATTTTGCAAGTGTTTCTCCTAAAATTAAACATTTATGTCTCTTAAATGAATTCCCAAAATATTAGGAATCAATTATTTCATTTTCGTGATCTAGACCAATTTTAAATTACCTCCAAAAATATTATTTTTGATCAACACTATACACAACTTTTAATTTTTGATTAAAAGAAATCCAACACATAATAGGCAATGCTCAGATATCATTGACAGTATGGTCTCCCGAGCTTTTTCCTGTTCTGATTATTAAAAAAAAAATTATAATAATCTGAAATTGAAAGACTGACAGACAGACAGACAGACATCATCAAAGCTTTATTTGACGTAAGTCTGTATCGATCAATTTTGGTGTAACTAGTCTTGGAATGTATAATTTCAGGCTGTATATCAAAAGTATACAATATTAAATATTTTCAGCCTTATTCATAATCATTTTGAACAATTTATAAAAGGTTTTATTAAAGGTTAATAAGAAATTTTGAAAATTTATTATTCATAATCACTTTTTTGTTTTATAGGCATTTAATAAAACTGTATAAAAATTTTATTGTAGGTGAAAACCTACTTTAACAGTTTGATAAAACAAATTTTTAGAAATATATTACTTTTGTAGCAAATTGAATGCATTTATAAAAAAGTTATGCATAGTTTTAAACATATTACTTTATATTTTGATCTTATGCACAGTTCCATAAAGTAGAATTAATAACTGCATAAAATCTTTTACACAGACTCCGGATAGTAATTAGAATATTGTTTCAAATATAACTGCTATTTCTTTCAGTTGCATAAAATACATATGGAAAGGAATTTTCCAAACAAATTTAAAGTATATCTGAACAATATTTTTTTGCGAACAAAGAATCAATATTCTTTTAGCTTATTAAGAGTAAGACTAAATGGATTTGTACTTTGTTGCTAATACTAGAAAAACTAGTGTCTGTCGTATCTCTAGTTGATACTTTTACGCCGATATCTCTTTGTTTAAGAGCCATCGAAATTTTCTATAAATAGTGAAGGGTCAATGTAACCATAAAAATTAAAAGTGGATGTAATGCGCCTATCTTCCACATATTTCTTCATTGTATTCTTCTACTTGTAATTGGATCTAATTAAAGCACATACAATAATTAATTAATAGACCCCTAATAAAATATTCAATGATCTTCCATTAATTTTGAAGATGTTTGTTATTTGCCACTAATGAAAAAGTGCTAATAACTCCATCTGCAAAGTGGAATGTGTGAGTGTTGTGCTTAATGAAATAATTGCATTAGTAATAATTTCCTAAATTTTTAAATTACTGTTCCTTTTTTAAAAATACTGTATTGAAAATATGTAGGTCTACCAGCAATGCAATTCGCTGATTTAAATTGGCGCATTTTATTTAAACATGTGTAAAATTCCCGTTTTTTTCAAAGACATAACGCTTTATATATATTAAATTTTAGAATTCAGGCATTGAATCATCTCATGTCCTTTCATTATGATAACATCCGGTGGTCAGTAGATAGACTAAGAATTGTTTATTTTAAATAATTCAAAAAATATTAAAAAAAAAAAAAAATAATAATAATTAATAACAAAATAGGAAATTGGTGTTGTACATAAAACCAAAACAAATTAATTATTCGAGTATTTAAAATATTTCACAAATTAATATACCGAAAACACCACTTATCCCTTTGCCTCCATGAGATATTCAATTTTAAAATCATTGGACACGTTTTCTAATAAAAATTAATATATTTTTGTAAAAAAAAAGACATAAATAAAAGAAAAACTAAAATGTTTTTTTAAGTTACTAATAAATTTTCAATATTTTATTTATCACTAATAGAAAATTGAGAGAAAATAAACATAGCATTGCCAGAACAAAACAAAAACTGTTTAATAGTTATTGAACTGTTTTTAATAGATTATGAATAATGTTTTTTTTTATAAGAAGTTAATAAGGAAAAACAGTTTAATATCTATTTTGTACAATAAACCTAAAATAAGAATTTATTATGAATAAGACCGTTTAAGTTTAAATTTTAATATTACCATTTTCTCTAAGAATATTAATAATATTATTGTACACGCAGAGAAAAAACATGGTTACAGCATGATCACCACAACTATTCAATTATTATCTAGCCGTTTTTCATTGATTTATATATACTGTGTTCATGATAGCAACGTTTATGATTCTGTTTAATCATTTAATGATTACCCACAATCAAAATTTTAATATGGTTCACTGAATTATAACATGTATTTAAATATGTTTATATGAAATCATATTTATGAATAAATCCAATCATTTAGTCAATTCTACAACAATTTAGTTAATTACATAACCATTCATTTCATTTTACAAATTTGGTTAATTCTACAACCATTAAGCCATTAATTTTTAATGCCTTTTGAATACACATTTTTGTGTATCAGTCCAGTAGTTATAATTCTCATTTAGTTTATATATGAAGAAATATAAATTGACAGGTTTTGTTTTTATTCAGTATGATGAATGTACCACATATCGTGGTACAAATGAATATAAATATGAAAATATGGGATCATATATATGATAACATGGGATTATATATATGATTAAATTAGTTCATGTATATGATTAAATTAGTTCATATATATGATAAAATGGAATTATATATATGATAACATGGGATTATATATATGATAAAATGGAATTATACTTATGATGGAATTAGTTCTTATATATGATAGAATGGAATAATATGTATGATAAAATGGAATTATATATATGATGAAATTAGTTTATATATATGATAACATGGAATTATTAAATGATAAAAACATGATGAAATTGAAAGCAATACTTAAGAAAAGGTTATAGAACTTACTAAAAGTTATTATTAAGGTTATAAACTTTACTAATAAATTATAAAATGGAATCATAATAATGATTACGTACAAATATACTTATTGTAACCTGGAATCATATATTACAATCATAGTATGTTGCTCTTAGTTTATGGTCACAGGAACCATACTTTTTCTTTGCGTGTACATAGGTAATTTTGTTGGAGCATTTTATATATGGTTTTACATAGGTAATTTTGTAAATCCTAAACTAGTCGAGATATCGAAATATGCTTTGGTGGTCATACATATAACTAGTAGGGGATCTAAATGCAGCAATAAAAAAATTTCCAAAATTTTTACATAGGTAATTCAGTCAGCGCAGGGACGATATATTGTAATGAAACTTGTAAGTGCATTTTTTATTATATAAGTTCAGTTTGTTGTACATTATTGAATTAAATTAAAAAATTTAAGGCCGTTTGCATTTCAGATATGAGTATGTATGAATGTGTAAAGGTATGATAATTTGTTTATTATTGCATGCTAAATTACTCATCTGAATATGTATTTTTATATATTTACCTATGTATTGTATATATTTTTTGTTTTAATTGTGCAACATTTAATTATCTCTTTATTTTAACAAATTTAATTATAATTTCTTACAATTATATGTAATTTTGTATTTTATAGCTTCCCTTAAATTTTTTTACATCCTCAGTAAATCTGTTGTACTAATAATAATGACTTCTTTTGTGTAAAGAGATATTTATTTCACTCTTTATTATTAAATAATTTTTTAACAATGATCTATCTTCTTCTTCTATATATACAAAAATTAATGTGTGTTTGGTTATATGTTTGTTTGAAGTCTATAGCCGCCTAAACGGCTAAACAGATTTTCTTGAAATTTTCACAGTGTGTTCCTATATGCTTGGAAGGAAAAATAGGCTACTTTTTATTTTGAAATTCCATGTGGGCGAGGTGCCACGCCCACTTACTAAATAACTATTAAAAGTAGTATATCTCGGAAATTTGTAATACTAGAGCCCTCAAATTTTGCACGAACAACTTTGACACCTATATGAACATTTTTTTTTTTTTTTTTACATATATTTTAGTTTTTATTGAATCTTTCTTTTTCAGAAATTTACAATAAGTATTAAAATCTTAACCTAAACTTAAATTATTGTTGATATTGCCACTGCAAAATCCAACGTAGAGTTTTCATTAGTAGTATTATCTTCCAAGATCCAGTGTTTCCATTCTTCTTAGGCGTCTGTGACCCTCAAAAGTTAGCAGATCCCTAGCGAGAGGGTTTGGGTGTTCAGATAATTTTTTCATATATTTGATGCTACTGTTCTTTATCTCCTCACGAATTGTAGGAATATTGAGATCCTTGTGGATGTTGCTATTTCTGACGTACCATGGTGCACCTGTTATTATTCTTAGGAGTTTGGACTGTCTTCTCTGTAATTTTTCAATGTTTGATGAAGAGGCTGTTCCCCAGAGCTGTATGCCATATAACCATATAGGTTTTATTACTGCTTTATATAACAGTACTTTATAGTCCAAGTCTAGGGCTGACTTTGGACCAATTAACCAATGAATTTGGGCAGATTTTAGTTTTATTTGAGTAACTTTGGATTCTATATGACAAGTCCATGTTAAACGCCGGTCTAGGTGAATACCAAGATACCTTACTTTATCCTGTTCAGGTATTTGGACATTGTTTATTCGAATGGGGGGACAACTTTCCCTGCGTAAGGTAAATGTTATATGGACACATTTCGAAGCATTCACATTGATCTTCCATTTATATAGCCATTTTTCCAGCTCAGTGATATGGGATTGGAGTTTTTCGGATGCAATCACCGGATTTGTATGCATACTTACAAAAGCAGTATCATCTGCAAAAGTTGATGTATGAGTCATAGGGCTCGTGGGCATATCTGCCGTATATAGTATATAAAGAAGAGGCCCTAAAATACTTCCTTGAGGTACTCCTGCGGAAATTTTTCTGCGTGAAGAAATCACATCTTTCGATCTTATTTGAAAAGATCTATTTATTATATAGTTTTTTAGTAACTTATGAACGTTCTGTGGAAGTAACGTGGTCATTTTATGTATTAGTCCGTCGTGCCAGACTTTATCGAAAGCTTGAGATATGTCAATAAATAACGCAGAGCAATACTGCTTGCTCTCGAAATCTCTTCTGATGAGAGTTGTAATTCGATGCACTTGTTCAATAGTACCATGTTTTCTCCTAAAACCAAACTGATGGTTAGGTATACTGTTATTATTATTAAGATGTAATAATAGGCTCTCAAGGAGCAATTTCTCAAACAATTTCGAAAAAATTGATAATAAGCTTATTGGACGGTAAGATGTTACTTGAGTGACGTCTTTTCCAGGTTTGGGTATCATTACTATCTCTGACAACTTCCAAGTACTTGGAAAGTAGCCAGTACGTAAAATGGCATTGAAAATGAATAAAATAAATTTTAGAGCCGAGTTTGGCAAGAAACAAATCATTGTGCTGGTAATTTTGTCCGTTCCAGGAGATTTTCCTGCCTTCAGACCTTTTACTGCTAATTTCACGGCAGAGAGCCGGAATTTTAATGGAGAGTGAATATGGTCGCTAACTACAACAGGTCTTAGAGTTGAACCTGTATTATTTGGAGTGAAAACGTGTTCTAAATGACTAGCGAATGCTTCAACTTTTTCATTAGAACTTTTTGCCCATTGGCCATTTTGGAGGCGTATGGGAGACTCATATGCAATAGGGCATTGCATATTTTTCACCGCCTTCCATAGACTATAATCAGTTTCCTTAGTAGAGTCTAAGTTTTGCAGATATGTTTTCAATTTGGATTCTTTTTGATTCTTCAGAGCGAAGCGTAATCTTTTGATACATTGATTAAGTTTAGTTTTGACGGCTGGTGATCGAGAATCTTGCCATTGACGTCTTAGTTGCCTTTTTTCCCTAATAAGAGATTCAACATTTGAGCAACATTTAATATATTTTGGCCTTCGTGAGAAACGCGAAGGTGTGGATAATATAGCTGCATTAGTCAGGATATCCGTGAAGATATTAACTGCAGATTGTATTTCGTTTTCGCTTTTCAGTGGAATATTTTGTGGTAAGTGGGAGCTTATGTACATTTTGTATTTTAACCAGTTTGTTTTCTTGTTTGGGAAACAAGAGCTTTGAGTTTCAAAGTGACTTGGACTATTAATCAGTGTCAGGATCGTTGGTGTATGGTCTGACGAAAGATCAAGTGAAGGAATCACTGATATACATTCACGTTTTACATTTCTAATTACAGCAAAGTCGATAAGATCGGGAACCTTATTGAGGTCTGTAGGCCAGTAAGTAGGTTGGCCACAAGATATGGAATCTAGTTTGCTGGATGATATTGCTTCAAATAACTGCCTACCTCTGGGAGTTGTTAGACGAGAGCCCCAAAAGGTATGTTTTGCGTTATAGTCTCCTGCTGCTATAAATCTTGGGCCTAAAGTTGCAAAATAATCAAGAAATTGATTACGATTAATAGAATATCTTGGAGGACAATATATAGAGGATATTGTTATATTGTTATCGGGAATATTTATTGAAGTGGCCTGAATATGATCCGTTCTGTATTCTGGCATTGGAAAATGCTTTATATCTTTACGAACTAATATTGCTGTCCCTCCGCATGCCCTACCGTTAGGCTGCTTTGTGTCATAGGTATAGTAGCCATTTATTCTGAAACAGTTCTTTTGAGTAAAGTGAGTTTCAGATACCAGTAGCAGATCAATATCTTGCAACGTTAAAAATTGTTTGACTTCGTGTTTATGTTGGCTAAGGCCGTTAGCATTCCAGTAACATATTCTTAAGGAATTCATTTTTTACTTAGCAAAATCTGCATGAGCATGCTTTGATTTTGCATTAATTGCTGTAACATATTTTGCATATTTGACATAAAACTGTTCATGGTTTCAATTAGTTTCTCAATAGAGCTTTGAGAATTTATGTTGGGAATTACTGAACCCTCTTTTAAAGCGTGAGCATATGAAAATAATGGAGCATTATTTTCATTATTTTTATGAGTTTGGTTGGGAATTACTGAACCCTTATTGAAAGTATTTGGAAATTGAGCATTTCCTTCTACGTTTAATTTCATTTGTGTAGTAGAACCTTCTTTTACCGTATGAGCATACGACAATTGCCGATTCGTGTTCAGGTTACTTCTATGTTGTGCACTAGAAGTAGGTCCATTAGGGAGGCTTGGAAAATAAGAATCCTGATATTGAGCATATACAGGTCTTCTTGCCTTTGAAGTCCCTTTAATTTGAATATACACAGGGCAACCACGGTAGTTTGCAGTGTGATTCTGACCACAATTGCTACACTTTCTTGCACTGATGTCTGTTTTTGAATGGGGACATTCCAGACTTTTATGGATATCTCCACATCTAACACAAACTGATGGCAATTTGCAGAAGGACTTAGTGTGTCCATATTCCTGACAATTTAAGCACTGTGGGGGACCTTTGCGTTTAATTGGTTCTTCCACAACTATCTTGCGATTTAGAAGGTATCTTAAACCGTATATGGGATGTGTATCACTCTTTTTCTTCAATCGGGAAGAATTATAAGATATTTCAACTCTAAAAATTGGTTGAGGTACCTTATTTTTATTAATTATATTGTGAACGGACTTCACTTCATAGCCTTCAGATTCAAGAGCTTCTTTAATCTCATCAGCCGGTACAGAACTGTCAATACCTTTAATGACAACCAATAAGCCTTTTGCGCTCTTTAGATGATATGTATAGTAGTTTCTTTTTTCACTATCAAAACAGTCAACTATAATTCTATAGTTTTTTCTGTGAATGTCTGAATTTTAGTTTCAGAAACATTCCCTTTTCGTAGAGAAACTACGTAGAAATTTTCTTTGCCTACAAGTTGGGACAACTTTTTTACTAGAGCGTTAGTAGTAGGCTCGCGCAAGTAGAGTGGAGGAGGCTTATAATTTTTGGTACTCTTTGCAGATTCAACTTCACTTTCTTGGTTATCCAGTATCGAGAACCGATTTTGACTTACCTCATTTTTTTTCTGTTGTTTTGGATTTGGTTCAAGTTTTAATGTCCTAGGGCTGGACTTACGTTTAGTGATGGTAATATAACGGTCCATCCCTGTTGGAATTTTGTTATGTCCTGAGTTCACTAAATTATTATTATTCTTTGGTATGGCACCAGTATTTTTCATTGATTGCCGTGATGGAGAAATTATTTCACTATTATCTTTTGCCAGATCACTTTTGTTACCGCTAATGGTATTAACAGTGTTAATATTATAATAATTATTGTTTGAATTGTCATTCAATTGTGTACTACTTTTTTCATCAACCATTAAACTAGTTGTTTGTTTATATTTCTGATTTTCTTTTGTGCTATATTCTACACAATTTGGCGCACTAGTAATTGCACTAGAGAGAGGAGATCTCTCATTTGTTGTTTTTGCGGTTAAATAATTCCTGTTCTTTTGTGTATCATATAAATTATTATTATTGTTTAAGGGGCTCAATACAATGTATGCGTTTTTACCATTTGTACTGAGTCTCCTCTCACTTAATAGAGAGTTAGAGCAACTCATTAACACACAAGCACAAATGTATATTTGTAGATATTTTTTTGTGTTGTACTTTGTTTTGTATTCTTTCTTAAATTTTAATATGCAGATATTAAGTTAACAATGTAACAAAATATAAATATTTTATAATTAATTTATGTATAAATGCTTTAGATTTGTTAAGCGTCCATTCGCTTTTTTTTACTTATCTTTTGTTTCAACTATATACACTATTATTTTCACAGCACTTCACTAAGAAATTATTATTTTTAGTAGAGCAATGTAAAAACACGTCTATACACGAGAGAAAACTCTAATTTGGGAACAAAAAATAGGCGAACTAGCAATAGGGGGTGTAGCACATCCCACGCCTAATATTGCTTGCCAATACCAATTGCCGTAAATTTAGGAAACTATAACAGTTACATTTCCCAAATTTTGTACAATAAACTTAAGTGTCAATGTGAACATTTTGTGCTAAAATGGGCGGAAAAGAAATAGTGGGCGTGTCATCTCTCATATAAAGTTAATACCAAAATTTTTATATCTGGGAAACTATAAAAGTTAGAGAGCTCAAATTTTGTACGACTAGCATTAGCTTCAATATGAATATTTTGGACAAAAAATTGGTACACTAGCAATAGTGGGCGTGGCACCTCCCATATAAAGAAAATATTAAATTACCATATCTGAGAAAATATAACAGTTAGAGTTCTAAAATTTTGTCGGAGCCACTTTGGTATCAATATTAATATTTAAGAAAAATATGGGCGGACTAAAAGTAGGGGGGGGGGGGGGTGGCGAAGCACACCGGGTATTTGCCACCCAGCAAAAACTTTGCTTTCCTGGTAAGCTAGCAGGTATAATTGGAAATAAAAATAAACTACTTATTTTTTGTCTCAATAACTAGTTATTTTTGTTCGAGTTGTCAATGAATTCTAGTAGTTATTTTTAGATTCTACTGATACTAAAAAATATGTATCTAAACAAAAATAAAAAAAAAAACAAAAAAAATTTGCCGTCAGTGAGTTTCGAACTTGGGACCCTATTTACTAGTCGTTTTTAAAGGCTCACGCATTACTCAGTACACCATCTCGCACTTAATATTCAAAGCTAAAAACTTGTTTTAGCATAAAATATATTTTTAAAACATTTTGTTAAAAAAAAAGAATAGCATCAGAATGGGGTTGAACCAGCAACCTTCTGGTTGCTAATCCTGCCCTCTAGATTCTAATTTACTCTGCAATTATACTATTGTGTAGTCATTTATGTAAAGTAGAGAAGGCAAATAATAATGACGCCTACTTTCCAGGAAAGTACTTTACTTTACCGAAAACCAAAAAGTTTTTGCTGGGTAGTATATAAATAAAAATATTAAAGTAAAAATTAAAATTATTTGCAATATTTTTGTAGTGAGTCTCTTATGGGTAAATTTTGTATTAAGGAGTGAGATCGAAAAATTCTTAACATACATAACATTCAATAACGGTTGATCTTAGAGTTTTCATTATTATACCCTTCACCAAAGGTGTAAAGGGTATATATAAGTTTGTCATTCCGTTTGTAATTCCCACAATTTTCGTCGGAGAGCAAAAAAGTTGACATTTTCGGGATCCTTGTAAGAAATGATGACGATAGGACCATGTCCGTCCGTCCGTCCGTCCGTCCGTCCGTGTGTCGGTTGAAATGGCGTTTATGAAGCCCACCGATAACTGACATATATAATATATATATCAAACGATCGGAAATGCTTTCGAGAATTTTGCTATTGGAATTCAGCAAAATCGGTTCATACAATGCGGAGATATGTTAAAAAAACCGGTTTTTAGAACCGGTTTTCCAGTTTCTGAAGCCTCTGTATATACTAGGGACTTCGTTTTTACAAAGAAGTCTCGGACATTTTTCTCTGAATTTTTGTTCTGAAAAAATGAAATAAATCGGTTCAATAATAACTGAGATATCGGACAAAACGCATTTTGAAGCCCTGGTTTAAGCAATAGATTTTTATTTTTATACAGATCGGTCACAAATATTTTTTTAAAATTTCGGTTTTTTGAATCAGCAGGATCGGTTTGTAAATGGCGGAGATATGCTTTAAAAACCGGTTTTTGGAACCGGTTTTTCAGTTTCTGCATATACCAGGGACTTCAAATTTTTAAAGGGGGCTCGGAAATTATTTTCTGAATTTTTGTTCTGAAAAAATGAAATAAATCGGTTCAGTAATAACTGAGATATCGGGGAAAACGATTTTTTTATTTTTGAAGCCCTTGTTCAAGCTACAGATTTTTATTTTTATATAGATCAGTCATAAATGTTTTTATAAAATTTCGTTTTTTTTAATAAACCAAATTCGTTTATAATCAACAGAGTTATGGTCCAAAAACAAATCTGTTAAGAATATAAATACACATACAAACATGTATATTAAGCATTGTAATGACTATTAGTGACGTTTTTTGTTTTTTGTATAGACAAGTAGTTTAGTTAGAAACAGCAGTCATATAATGAATAACAGTGTTTTTGTTCTTTGTATATGCAGTCTGTACAAAAATAAATAGATATGGAATTGTTGTTGTTTATTTTTTAAAACTAAAACATATCTGTTAAGAATATACATAAATACATACACAAACATGTATATTAAGCATTGTAATGACTATTAGTGACGTTTTTGCCTATAAGACAAGTAGTTTAGTTAGCAACAGAAGTAATATAATGAATAACAGTATTGTTGTTCTTTGTATATGCAGTCAGTTTGTATATACACACATAAAAAAATAAATATGGAATTGTTGTTGTTTATTTTTTAAAAGCAAAGCCTGCTATGATTGTTTTTTTTTTTTTCATATTCAAATTTTCGTAGTTTGAAAAAAATTTAGATTTAAATATGTGAAAATATGAAAGCACACGTTAAGGCGAAAATTTTATTATTTGTCGGTAATATGGTAATATGATGTCGATAAGACAGTAAGATGGTAATATGGTAATATGGTGAAGGGTATCAAAGATTCGGCACAGCCGAATCTTTTTTCAATTTCATTTTTTTAATCATTTGATAATTTAGCACAGATCACAGAAATATAAAATTTTTATGGTTCTAACCACTAATTATAAAATTGTGGACCATTTTTGAAAACAAGCTGCGAAGATTCTGCCAGCACCTACGTTTCTTCGTCAATTATACAGCTTGAGTATTTTTGTATGAAATTTGGTTTTAAATTCCGAATCCTATTTTTGGCTTGTAATTTTTTTTTGCAGAATTCCAGTTTGGAATTTTTTGAACTTTATATGTTATCAACTTTCCCATTAGCTTTAAATTTTTGCACCAAATAGTCGAAGCACTGAGAAAACTGAGCTGATTTTCTACCAGATGTGTTAGGAGTTCCTTTCAATATGCCTTCAATTGTATGGCTTTCTCAATATCTAGGTCTCACATCAATAGTCAAATTCTCCTGATACTGTTTAATAACATTAGAAACGGTTTTACGGACGACATTTAATACTGTGGCCAATTATTTGTAAGACCTATTTGGATTTTTTGAAATTTGTAGGACGTAAATCTTTTTCGTCAGTTATTTTGATGAAAATAAGGACAAATTAACATGGTTGTAATTAAAAATAATAACTGAAGTATTTTTCCATGATAACTAAATCAAAAAAATTTTGAATATTGATTCTGAAAAAATTATGAGGCAAAATGTGTGTGAAGATTTTTTCGATCTCACTCCTTAAGTCTTGTAGAATTTAAAACTATATATGATTTAGACTTTTAAAAAACTTATTATCTTCATACAAAAATTAATAAACAAACAAAAACTACAAACATAACTCTCCTTAGAAAATCAATCTCATTCTATGCTAATTTTTCAAAAGTGTTAATATTTTTAAGTTTTTATATTTTAGACTTTTATTCGATATAATACATTAATTCATAATAAAAAAATAAACTGCTATCAGTTTTATTATAAAGTAGAGAAAATCCTTGTTTCAGAAAGACATTTAATGCTTTCAAAACGGGGGAGGAGAAAAAAAATATATTTTTAATGTTCTGTTTCTTTTTTCATTCTAATAGTAGTCTATTAGTTTATTACACATACAAAAAAAAAAAAAAAAGAATATGAATATGAATAATATTAGTGACAAATTTTGTTAAAAGAAATTGTATACTTTTGTAACATTTGATTTACAACGAAAATTTCTTCGACTATTCAGGCTACTAAAGGCACTAATATGTAAGATAAGTTTAACCGAAAAATTATATTTGACAGATACCTGTTACCGCGTTACCGTTGGGCGACTTTTGTCGTCAATTGCCCCTTTTTCAATCACCTCGCTACTTTGTTAGCCCCTTATTTTAAAATGGAACTAAATGGCGACTTTTTAAGTCTACGAGAAACTAAGTTTTTTAAAAATCTCGACCCATTAGAAAAATTAAAAAATACTAATTTATATTATTACTTTGCATCAAACATTGGCGGAACGTATTTTTCTAAATTATCAGTTATGAAAAATAAATTGTCCAACACACTTAAAGTCAACACTTGTGACAGACGGACGGACATAACTAGATCGACTCAAAATCTAACCAGGACCCAGGGGTCTTAAATGATTTTCTTGACATGTTACACACGGAATGACAAAATTAATATACCCCCTATCTTTTTAATGGTGGGTATAAAAAATATAAATACATTCCATAAAATCGGTTGTGTTTAGGGATGTGCGATTAATCCATTATAAAACTTCCAACTTTAAAAAGTAGAAGGATCGTTGCAAACATTGCGTTTTTCTTGAATATTGTTAATGGAAATATTGATTCCGTATATCTCATTAGTATAGTATTCATTAATGTTCCAAATAGACAACTTATATCATATGCTCCACTTTATATTAATTTCCAAATTGAAATTAAACATTTATTATTAAGCTATTTTAATTCCAATAATTTTGTTTACGGTATCGCAGTGGCCCCAAAACGGATTTTTTTTGGAAATAATTCTGTAACTTTAGAACTGCTGGATAAATTTTAATGAAATTTCGCATGGACAATTCTGAGGTGCGTTCCAATTGAGTTGGAAAAGCACAGGGCCTTAGGGGGTCTGGGGGACGGGAGGTGGACTTCCAAAGTTGTTCACCTCGGGTATGAATTTTTTTTTTTAAATCGCCAAAATTTCATTTATGATTTGATTGAAAAAAAAATTTGGAACATAGATAGTCCTTATAATTCTCTACAAAAAATATGCTTACACGTGTGGGAGATCTCTTTTACTTTTTTAGTTTTTTTCACTTGGCGGGCTCATTTTGAGTCTTAAAATTTTTCTAAAACATTCTTTGGATTTTGAAATTCTAAACAATTCTCGTGCAAGGAACATATATCTATGTGGTTTAGATAAAAAGTTATATTATTTTAAAATAGAAAATTTGAAAAAATTTTGATTTTTTGTGATTTTTTTCAAAAAGGTGGTAACATTTTTTCACTTTAAAATCCGTTATTTTCCTCCGTATCATACATTTTTCTTCATGTTTCTAAAAGAATGCTTAACATAAATGCATGTAAATTAATTCCGAGGGCAGTTGGGGTAAGAGTCTCCCTGCTAGCCCTATCAGAATTTCCTTAATTTTAATTTTTGTGTTTTTAGTTTTTTGTGGAGCACAAAAATGTCAAAGCTGATATTAAAATAAAAATATCTTGGAAACTTACCTCCATATGTTAGCTAAACACACAAAAAATATTTAATAAGCCAAGCCTCCTATAACGACAGGGTAACCATTTTACTAAAAAAAGTAAATTTTTGAAGCAAGTTTCCCCGAACTTGAATTTTTGGGTATTTTGAAGTAAGAAAATGGGAATCTATTTTATTCTTTTAATGATAAATTTTTTTATATTATACTAAAATTTCACATGATAGCTTAATTAATGTAGATTTTATTTAAATTCAAATATAAATTTTTTATTTTTTTTAAATAACACTAAATACAAAAAATTTTTGTTTTTTGATCAATTAAATGAAAAATTTTAGTTGGAATACTTTATTATTTATATATTATTATTTCTCAAGTAATAGCCTTTCCAACGATACCAAATACCTGCACAAATACTTTACACAATTGTTTAAAAACTAACTGAAACTTTACCTCCTTGCACAAAATTTGCACATTTTCCTTCAATTTCTATGGTAAATGTGTGCTGAAGCATTCTATATATGTGAGACACTACATAAGTGCACAGCAGTTTCAACGTGTTTTTTAAATAACTTTTTTTAACTTTTGAATCGTTCAATATATTTCAATGAAATTCCACATAGTTATTACTAAGGTAGTTTTCAATTGTTATGGAGGAGCACAAGTTTCTAGGTGGTCTCGGGGCAGGGGGGAGGACCGCCGGAATGGGTCACCTCGGATATTATATAAGAAATTGTTAAAAGAGTTTACCAATTTCGGAGGTTCTCCTCCTGCCTACAGACCAGCTAGAAACTTGTACTCCTCCAAAATATTTGGAAACTATCACATATGTAAGCATATTTTTTGTAGAGAATTATAAGGACTATCTATGTGCAAAATTTTCTTTCAATCAAATCATAAATGAAATTTTGACGATTTTTTTAAAAAATTTCATACCCGAGGTGACCAATTTTGGAGGTCCACTTCCTGCCCCCAGACCCCCTAAGGTCCTGTGCTCCTCCAACTCAATTGGAGCACACCTCAGGATTGTCCATGCGAAATTTCATTTATCCAGCAGTTCTAAAGTTACAAAATTATTTCCAAAAAAAATCCGTTTTGGGACTACTGTGCCATAGTATTTAATATTTATAGTATAATGTTTTAAGTATATATATTTAAACATTTTTAACTGTAATTTGTTCTCAGCTGTTGTAGAATCTATAGCTGAATTAAATAAATAAAAAAATAAAATAAAATTACAGATTTAAAAAAAAAAAAAAAATAATGTATATCAATTAATAATAACTGTAAAACTGAAAAACAGAAAAATGTTTCCAATTAAAAAATTTATTAAATCAATAAATTACTTTACTAAATGAATTAAAAATTAAAGTGAGAAAAAAAATCTCACTTGAATTTTATTTTTACTATTTCTTTTATTTTTGCTTCAATATATTAATATTTTGGTGACTTAAATTTATAGAAAATATTGCAATTTTGAATTTAAGGATATGTGGATGGTATGTGAGTCCTTACTCCATCTTTTGAAAACTTTGAATTTTTCTTAGTTTAAAATTCCCCAGCTTTCCTGGTAAGCTAGCAGGTATAATTGGAAATAAAAATAAACTACTTATTTTTTTTCTCAATAACTAGTTATTTTTGTTCGAGTTGTCCATGAATTCTAGTAGTTATTTTTTCTAGACTCTAGTTATACTAAAAAATATGTACCTAAACAAAAATAAAAATAAAAAAAAATAACAAAAAAAACGAAAAAATTTGCCGTCAGTGAGTTTTGCACTTGGGACCCTATTAACTAGTTGCTTTTAATGACTAACGTCTTACTCAGTACACCATCTCGCACTTAATATTCAAACATAAAAAAATTGTTTTAGCATAAAATATATTTTTAAAACATTTTTGTTAAAAAAACCATTAGCATCAGAATGGGGTTGAACCGGCAACCTTCTGATTGCTAATCCTGCGCTCTAGACAACTGATCCATGTGATTCTAACTTGCTCTGCAATTATACTATTGAGTAGTCATTTATGTAATGTAGAGAAGGCAAATAATAATGACGCCTACTTTCCAGGAAAGTGCTTTAATAAATAGTTGTCATTACCGAAAACCAAAAAGTGTTTGCTGGGTCACAAAACTAATTTTATTTTTTCAAAAAATTTTGTCTAATTTGTAAATGAATTATTAATTTGTGAATAAAATATAATAAATTTATGCTTTGACTTTAATGAAATATGCCGTGTGTAATTTGCAACGAATTTATATTTATGATCAAGGAATAAAAACTTGCATTTTTGCCATTTTCTAGCTTATGCGATTAAAAAAATATATATAGCGTCAATTCCACGAAAGATTTATAAAAATTGTCAATTTTTTTACGGAGAGTCATCCGATTTTGTTTATATTTGGTACACATATAACCTATGGAGCCATTTAAATATCTCCGTTTTTATTTTTTTGAATTTTGAAAAATTCGCGAATTTATTCGCGATTTAATTTTTTCAAAAAGTGAAAAAAAAAAAAATAAAAAAGTGTCTAAATTTAAACATCAATATCTCAAAAAGTTGTTAACGGATTTAAATGATTTAAATTGCGTATTTAAGAAGAATAAGTCCACTATAAATGTAGTAATTTAAAAATAATATTATCGTTTAAAAATGCATTCATAATGCAAATGCAATTTTTGGATGCATTTTTAAAACATCAGCACTTAATCTGGGATAAATAGGTTTTCTACCGCAAATAACAAATTATGAAGTATTATGGTTAAAATTTATTTAAAAATATACTCACAAAAATTAAAAAATACAAAAATTAAAAAAAAAAAAATAATAAAAAATTTGTATGAAAAAATTTGAAGAAATATTTTGAAAAAATTTTTAAAAAACAGTGAACCATTTTGTCCCAGAACAATATATATTGCAATTTTTAGCAAACATAATAATGTTTTTTATATCGAAAGAAGAAAAAAATTGAAAGGGTAGACATTTTCCAAAAATGCATTCAAAAATTGCATTTGCATTATGAATGCATTTTTAAACGATAATATTATTTTTAAATAACTACATTTTCTTCTTAAATATGTAATTTAAATCATAAAAATCCGTTAACAACTTTTTGAGATATTTATTTTTAAATTTTTTCACTTTTTTTGTAATTTTTTTCACTTTTTGAAAAATTTAAATCGTGAATAAATTCGCGAATTTTTCAAAATTCAAAAAAATAAAAACGGACATATTTAAACGGCTCCATAGCGTATGCGTATGCCAAATATTATTAAAATCGGTAGACATGAAAAATATTCTTGGGCGTTCTTTCATGGAATGGACGATATGTATATATATATCTTTTCAGTGAACTTTTGTACAAAATTTAAGTTTTAAGCCTAAGTCTAATAAGTACCAGTACATTCCTACCTATAATCCTGTATATAATTAGTTCATATTAAAAACTACTGGAAGAAAGATGAAAAGAACAATTATTTTTTGAATCGCAGAATATACATAAATAAACCAAAATTATTTTCCTCAATTATAATTTATAAAACTTTTTATTGATATTTTGCAACTCGTGGTTTATTGTGTTCTTAATCTAATCAATAACAAAATATTTTAATTGATTAAAACCCAAATTAACATTATTTTCATATTTTTCCTTCATCTCTACATTTTACTAAAAATTGTATACATCGAAAATGAAAAACGTATTATCTGCAATTAAAAACAAATTAAAAGAAATATATTTAAATACTGAAGTATGTAAATGTATGTAGGTATTTAGAAAACAAAAAATTCAAAACACTTAAACGTACCGCTAAAAATGTTTGTAATGTCACTGGTGCTAAATTACCCGCCAATACGGTATTGTTTTTTGAGAACGTTGCATAAATATTATTAACATTTTGCGAAATTTCTGATTTTGCTCCATCCAATTGCAGCTATACATCGATGTTGTTAAATAGTCACTTTTTTCCATTAGCACATTGACATGCCAACAACTGGGAAATACTTGTATCAATATGATGAATAAATAGACAAGAGCGAAAAATTGTTGAGTAAAATCACGATCAAAAGCAATTAAATTGATGGCTGTCATGCACAGTGCAAAGCCTGTAATGATAAATTGCAAAAATAAGGTGGCCGAAATCACAGGTCGTTCACTCTCAAAATAGCTGAAAGAAGATTAAGCAAACAAAATGTGGAGAAATAAATGGAGTTGAGTTTTTAGTTTAAAGCATCTGTTTGTCTAAAGTTGTTAATTTATTTAGTTTTATTTAGTATTATATTTTGTTGTTGTATTTAGTTTATCAGATTTGTTTGGGAATTTGAGTTGTCCTAGTTGTAATTTGTGCTGTTGTTTTTATAATCACATTGCAGTTTTTCGAACAACTTCCGTTTCCAGTATTTGTATAGTCTAGTTAATGCTTTAATGCTTTTGAGTGTTAAAAAGTTTTTTTTGCTGTTGTTGTTTTTTTAGTGCTAAACGTTGTCTCACATACAGATTAGTAGTTGTGGTGAAATACATAAATTGAAGAACGAGTTGGAAATGATGTCATATATTCAGTTGTTTGTTATGAAGAAAGTTCAATCCTATTATTGTGGATTATATAAATTTTAAACTTCTTACAACATTTGGACTCATTCAAAAGATTTACTATCTAAAAACTAAGTTCATAGAGTAACATATAGAGACGAAACTCTCGACTGACAATTGAAAAAAATTGTTGCTTTGTAAACAAAAATGTGTTTTTATTTTCTTCTAGCAACAACAAAATGTATTTGATTACATGTATTTTGTTGTTGCATGAGTTAGGTTTTTGACAACCGACTTAGGTTTTTGACAATTAGTCTCGCCTCTTGTTACTCTTTGACTAAGTTGCCTTGAAATTTTCAGTCGTTTATTTTTTTTAATGAAATTTCGTTCTAAAGAAAATTCGTTGTCAAGTTGTTTAATAATTAAAGTATTTAAAAAAAAAATAAAGTCAAATATCATAGTCCATATAAAATTTTCTTCAGGGATTTTAAATCGAAAGCTTTAAAATAAAGGATTAAATTGTGTTTGAAAATAGTTGGTATAAAATTTACAATAGCAAACATGGTACCTGTTTTTAATGCTGATGATATGCTAAGTACTTTAAGCCACTTACTACATACAAATGTACCAGGGATGGAAAAGTTGATACTATAGCACTTTTTAACATTCAAAAATACCGAAGTATTTCCTCGAGTCATTTGATTTCAAAAGATTGGCTGGATATTCCACAATTCAAATTAAAAATATAATTTTTAAAAGAAAATATATTTTGGAGTATGTATATTATTTTCGAATAGAAAACTATGTTTTTAACATCTTTGGATTATATGTATGTATTTACAATTGGTGTTCAAAAGTAATGAAATTGTAGTGAAATCTATCTTTGACTAAATGCTGGAGCTTAGAGTTCCCAAATAATTAGACAAGCAATTAGGACAATTTGAATAAGTTAATATGTTTAATTTATAAAATTGTTAACTCTTAAATATACCCTCATTACTAAAAACTACAAGTTTCTGTGCTCTGTAAATAAGATAACAGGTAATGAATTACATTTTAACGAAAATAAAGCTGATGTGCTCGATTTTAAGGACTTTTTACCTTAAGTTTATTTTAATAACTAGAATATTTTATCCGAATAAAATCATTTATTGATTTAGTATCGTATTTAATGCTTCGTTTTGAATATACAAATTATATTCTTTGAGTTTTGCATTAAATAAAAAATAAATAACAATGAAAAATTTTGAATTTTAGTACTCTGAGGGTGAAAAAAGTACTATTTGAAATTTATTTTGATACCCAAAAATATGTTAATTCTCCATCCCCGACATGTACGCATTTACACACTCTGATATGTATGTAAAAGTGAGTTGTTTTCATTATACCCTACACCACCATAGATGGGGAGCGTATTATGCCTTTGTGCTGATGTTTGTAACGCCCAAAAATATAGGCCTAAGACCCACCTTAATTTATACCAATCGGCTTAGAATCACTTTCTGAGTTGATTTAACGATGTCCGTCCGTCTGTCCGTCTGACCGTCTGTCCGTCCATGTAAACTTTGTAATCAAACTACAGGTCGCAATTTTGAACCAAGATTAATGAAATTCGGTACAAAGGTTTTAGTCCAGGGACGAAGCCTATTGAAATTGGTTGTGATCGGTCCATTACTTTACCTAGCCCCCAAACAAATGTCCTCTCGGAAAAGGGTTTAACGATCATAAATCCCTTAAATATAAAAATATTTTAATGAAATTTGGCACATATACGTTTCGTATAAGTCTTAATTAATTAAATGTGCCGATTTTTAAAAAGATCGATCCATAATTAACTATAGCTCCCATATAAACTAATTTTCAGAAAATCACTTTAACGGGCATAAATCCCATTAAAATGTTAGTATCAAGTTAATATTCGACAAAAATAAGTTTTGTATGAACATAAATGGTAGTGCTAAATTTACCATAGCTCCCATATAAGGCCCTCTTTCGGGAATCACCCAAAAGTGAATAAATTCATATAAATGTCAGCATCAACGTAATATTCTGTATTCGTATGTTTTATTTTACACTTATGAGTATCGGTTCACATTTGACTCCAAGTCGAATAAAAGACCCCTCTCCGAATTATAATGTACACAATGGTGTAGGGTATCATGTAGGGTCGGACTTGACCGACTATATCTTTTTCTCTCGTTTCCTTTGTCAAAAGCTGTCCGACAATTTTATGTAGTTGTAACTAACTAGAACATGTTGGTTTTAAGTTATAGTGGGAGGCCAATGTAAGCGGCAATCAGCAAGACTATGGACTGTGTATAAACAAATCTGATAATATATTAGACTATATGAGAAATTACAGAACATTCCAAATTCAATTTATAGGCATAATATACATATTCGAGAATAGACTAAACTAGATTCGAGAATATTGATGTAGACTTAATTCAAACTTGTATGAAATACTGACTATATAGTTTGGTCTATAGTCTTTTGTATAGATCAGACTATAACCGAGGCACTAAACTAAGCTACATTTGTTTAAAATGTTCATTAGACTTAATAGTTACTATAGATTATAGCCTACAGTAGAGATTGTAGAATATAATAGAAATTATACTGTAGTAAAAAAACTGAAAAAGATGATATCAAAAAGATGTGATCAATTGATTTTTTATAAAATAAATATTAAATTATTTGTATGGGAATAACAAAGCTGCGAATATACCCCCTAAAATTAAAGATTGATATGTTTTAAACTAATCCTCACATGAGCTGGACCATTTCTAAAATCAGGCGCGGATCCACGGGGGGGGAAAATCGGAAATTTCCCCCCCCAAAATGGATTTCGAACTAAGAAAAATTAAAAATCTACAATAGGAAAAGGAAAAAATAAAAAAATCTTTAAGAAAAATTGTCTTTAGTGAAAATAAAAGAAGGCAAAATGAATTTATTCTCAAGATAGTCAAAATACGGCCAAAATATGTTTAGAAAAAAGTATTTATCTTACTTTTCCTTCGAAAATTTTTAAGGTAATAAATGGGTTTTTAAAATTGGGACTTGCTTAATAAAAGAATTATAGGAAATGCAATTCCAGCTTAAACTTTACATACGATTAAAAATGTATATGTCAATTAAAAAATTATTGTGTAAGTGCTAGTTTCATCAGTCATATAGAAATTACACTAACTAATGTTTTAATATTACTTAAAAATTTCGACTTCATGAAAAATATTTTTTATTTTATAAATCAGAATCTTTTACAAATTTCTTACGAAGCAATCAAAAATAAAGAAATGCATTTACACAGAAAAAAATTAATAAATGTTAACAATTTTTTTTAATAAAGAACACAAATGTTTTCCCGGCTCTTTTACACAAAAAATAATATTTTTTTTCTAGATTTAATAAATTTTACATATGATGGGAATTTTGGTTCCCTATACAGATTTAATTAATAAATGAAATAATTAAAGTCTGAAAATTTTAATTCTTCAAGAAAAATATTTAAAAAATGTTTATTGAAAATATTCATAATTTTGTGTTAAAAAAATTAATTCTTCAAATAAAAACCATTAATTTAACATTTTCTCAAGAAAATGTCTACCATTTTCCTGGAAGACGATGACAAAAATAATACTTTTCGCTTAATTTTCCCCAAATATTCTATTAAACCTTCTGAAAATTGTACTGAAGAAAATAAATTGTTTTTTCTTTTGCTTTCCTAAAGAGTTGTTGTACTTTTTGTCTTACATCTGTGCGAACAATTTTCATATTTAGAAATTAATTTTTAAATACACTCTATAACATTGAAAAATCACTCGGGAAATGACATAATTAGCATCATAAATTAGTTTTTTAAATGACTCTCAAAATTTGGAGTTATGCTTATATTTTTTTTAAGTTCCTGTATTTTTTCTATTAAGCTTTTTTGAAAGTAGAATAATCAGGTTTGTTGTCGTATTTATTTCTTTAGTTTGGAATAATAATTTCTTTATAAAAGTAAATAAAAAATATGCAATATGCAATTAATTTAACAACATTATTGCTGAGAATATAGCAAGATTTAGTTTTTTAGTTAGACAAAAAGAGCTTACTCGATTTTATAAAAAAATTGTTGATAGAATTTTTGATTTTTTTAAACTATTTTAAAGATTGGCATCTCATTTTATTGTAAACAAAATATCATAAGGACGATAGAAAGAAATTCCATCATTGTTGAAGTTTTATAATAGAAAAGTATTTTAATATAGAGTCATTTCATTTAAAATCACCAGCTGATTTTCTTACCTCTTCCGAATTTCATAATATTTGGTACAACCCCATCACGATATTTACATAGAACATTCAAAATAGTTCCATCATCCACATATATATTTTTCACGAATTTAAATATACCACTTTTTGAAATACGCGACCGCTAAATTTAATTCGCGAATTATCCACCAATAAAATTGAACATAAAAACATATTTCAGGTATCATTTTAAAGGTAATTTCATTACATTCACTTCAATGAACGTTGTAACGTAAATAATTTGGAAGACATTCGTATTTTTAAAAAGACAATTTTTCTCATTTTAAACTTAAATACGGCATTTGCGTTACCAGCGTCAATATTATTCTTGCCGAATTTTATTACATCTGGATGATTTTTGGAAGAAATTGGCGATTTTTCTATTTTATTACAAACAAAACAATTCGAATTGCAATAAATATTTCGTATTCATAATGACATTTGCGGTAATAACTCCTAAAATATTGCGAAACCCAGAATGATACTTTCCACAGTTATATAACATTTTCATCATTAACATATATTTTTTTAAATTTTTAAAAAGACCACTTTTCGAAGTATTTACCCTTAAACGAAAAATTGATATAGATATGGACCATTTTGATGTTGAAATAAAAATCATGTTATACGTCATATTAAAAGTAATTTTGATACCTTTAATATGACATCTCAATAAATTATCATATCATAAATACTTTAAAAGGTATTTGTAATTTTGTTTATACAACTTTGTACATATTTTAAGCTATTTTGCACTGAAATTTGAATTAGTCTTAATTTTGACAGGAATAATGATTGTACCAAATATCATCAAATTCGGAGATGCAAAGTCAAAAATCGTAATTTTTCGTGTTGGTTTTAAATGGAATGACTCTGTAGTTAAAAGCTGGGTTCTTCCTAATCAATTAAAAAATCTAAAATTAACCTAAAATTGTTTTTTTTTTTTTAATTTTCTCGAAAATTGGTTGGTGATGTACTCAAGAAAATCGTTTTTCGAGTAAAACTACAAAAATATAATCTTGTAGCAGAGATTAAATGAAAACAAAGTACTTATTTTGTTCTTAGATAAATTTAAAATTTTTCAATTTATTAAATTTTGAAAAATTTAATAAATTGTTTAACTCGAACGTTTTTTCTATTTTTAATTTTGTATAGTAATTGATATAATAATTTTGGTGAGATTTGAAAATTAAAAACATTTTTTATTCAATGAGTTATTCACTAATACATTTGTTTATTGGATACTTGTTTCGGTGTTATCAGATTGACTTCAAATTTTACATCTAAGTATGAAAATAAAAAAATGAATGGTTAAATTTTCATTGTTCAAAAATTATATATAAAACCATAATTTTTCCAGTGATGATAAAAAAATTTCCCCCCCCCAAATGCTTTGGCTGGATCCGCTCCTGTCTAAAATACATCCAAAAATATGGATTTCGATCAATAGTGTTCAAAGTTTTTAACTTTTTGTCAAACAAATTACAACATATGATAGACAAACGTCATCTAATACTATACATAATGAACAAGAAATATTTCAAAATTTGTTTTTATTTTCGCGTAAGATTTTAAATACTATTTTATTAAAGTTTCAATATTTTGAATATTTTGCATTGCAATTTATATTTTAGGGTATCATTGGAAAATTCTTACTAAATACCCAGCAAAAAATTTTTGCTGACTTGGATGCAATACAACTGATGGAAGCAACATATTGCTTACTTAATTGCATAAAGCTTCCGAAAATGCAATAGAATAAGTTATTGACGGTGTTCGAAATACACTTTCCCTTAAAATAGTGCTCCGAAGAAGCAAAAAAATCTCATTCTATTGCTTCTAGGCGGCTCATCTCGAACAAAAATCATGCATTATAAATGCGCTTTAGCAATGCTTATATTATAATTCTTACAACTGCAGAGCAGACTTTTATAATAAAAACTTACTGAAGCGCATTTATAATGCATGATTTTTGTTCGAGATGAGCCGCCTAGAAGCAATAGAATAAGATTTTTTTGCTTCTCTGGAGCACTATGGTAAGGAATAGTGATTTTTGTGACGTGTTCATAGCTTACATTATTGCATTTTTGAAGCTTTATTTAATTAAATAACCAATATATCGCTTATGTAAGCAATGCTATTGCTTCCAAGTAAGCACCATTTTTTGCTGGGATACTGTTGATATATGTATTCACTTAACCCTTTGGGATTGATAAGGAAATTATTTCCACACAATTTTAAATTTCTTTATATAAGGGATAAACAATTTTTACTTTGTATTTTGTATCATTCCGCTTGCTTTCTGTACTTTTGTACGGGTTCTTCACTCGTACTCCAGTCTTTCAAATTTATGTCAGACAAATTTAGGACGGAACGCATGGATCCACAAGTATTGACTTAAGACAAACTATTTTTTATTATTGATTATTTAGTAAAAAACATGTCCCCTTGATTACTATTAGGAATGTAAAAATATAAATTCGGATATAAGTATTTTTTTTTTTTTTTTTCAATCCATTCCAAAAGGATTCGGCATATGATGATATAAATAGCTGTTCAAAAACTTTATTACTATACTTAGTTACTAACAGTTTCAGTTCATTTATAAATACTCCGCTGTTTTTTATATCACTATACTATGAAACAATCTCAAAATTATTAATTTATTTGTTGAAATTAATATATAATGGGTAGATATATTAGTTGCTCGTCATTGAGCACATAGTCTTAAAAAGTCGCCATTTAAAAAGGGACCAACAAATTGGCTAGGTAGTTAAAATAGGGGCAATTAGCGTCTAAAATCGCTATACGGTAACACTGACTCGAAGCTTCAAATACTACTGATTAAACCATAACCCAGACTATAGTCGAGATTATAGACCAAACCATAGTCGATTCTACAGATTAAACTATATTAAAGACTATTAGTGTTTATAAAAAACCGACTTTTCAAAAAACCGGTTTAACGGTTAACCGAAAATTGGGTAAAATTAAAAAACCGGTTTTTCGGTTAACCGTCTACTAAAAAACCGGTTAAACCGGTTAACCGACATTTTAATAATTGCTCTAATTTGAAGCATAATAAAAATATTTTTGGTTAAAAAAAGTGTTTTTCAACTTATTGGTTTAACCATGTACCAAATAATAAGCAGTGCACTGCAGTGTTATTTATAAATCGCGATTGATTTACATCGCAAATTTATAAAAATATTTTTAAAAACAACTTTTTTGATATCTTTTATCCTATAAAGTATTTTTTAAGATTTTTTTTTTCTAGCTTAAAAATAAAATTTTGCAAAAAGGAAGCTTTAGACCTAGGATAATGTACTTTATATTATGATTTATATTATCCGCTTTTAAAGTTTTTCTCTTGAGGAAAAGTTTTTATAAAAAAATGTGATAAAAATAACTGCATAAAATTGGAAAAATAATTAATATTTTTTTTGCTAAAAAGGGATTTGTTTTTAATTTTTAGAAGATTATTAATCATTTAAAAGTAATTTTCTGCACTTATTTAGATCTACTTTTGAAGTCTTTTTTCCCATTATATTATACAAAATCTTATCTTTCACTAAAGCTATACATTAGTAGGTTTTTTTTTTTTCTTTTGGAAAATTTAATTCGCATGAAATTAACGTTTTTGTAAATGAAATGCTTAATTATCTATATATTTATTATACATACAGTTTTAAAATACAGTTAGGGACAAAACTATTTGTACACCTCATATATTTCGTATACCTTCACGCACATTTTCAACAGATCCGCTGTTTTTATACTTGCTTACAATGTATTGTACTGTGGAATGTTGCAAATTTACTAAATTACTTATATTCCGGAGAGATTTTCCTTTTTTATGTTCATCAATAATTAAATTTTTAATATCCAAACTCAACTCTTTTCGCTTTCCCATTTTTGATGTGCTTATTATTCAAAACGTTAAAACCAACTTCTTATTTTGTAAAATAAAACTCGATTAACGAAGAAAATATAACGGTATTTAAAAAAATCATCATACAAGAGTCCAACGTACAAATAATTGTACAAAGTACTGATGTACAAATACTTTTGTATTTGTACATCAGATTTTTACTTAAATTGTACTTTTTTTTTAACAATGTGTTATATAATAATTTATTTTTTATCAAATAATTCAATAAAAATTGACCTGAATTAAAACTACATATAATAATTTTTTATTCTTTATAAATTATTGAAGATATACGAAATGCATGGGTGTATAAATAGTTTTGTCCCTAACTGTATATTTAGCTTCCAACAAATAAATATATCTATCACCTGACTACTTGTTAACTCAAACAGCAATAATTTTTAGTAGTTTCAAAATATTTTCTTATATTTTAAATTCAGAAAAAAGCAACTAAAGGACGAAATTTAGTGATATTTTTAGTAAATTTTTGAAACCGGTTAACCGACACATAAAAACCGGGTAAACCGGTTAACCGAAATTGAATATTTCAAATTAACCGGTTTGCAAATAACCGAAATTTGAAGAAAAAACCGGTTTTTCGGTTAACCGGTTAACCGGTTTATAAACACTAAAGACTATAGACCAGACTATATTCGGCACAATATGTGCCTAATATAATTTTAGAAAATATTAAAAAAATATTTTTCAAAAAAGCATGGAAATTATCCTGCAGAAATAAGAACTTAATTTTCAGTAGTACTGAGACATTTCCAAAAAACTAAAAATTTGTTTGTACACTCCTGACACAAGAGGTCTAACACACATTAATGTCTAGGGAATTCGTAATAACTTTAACATTTTTTTAACCATTTTTTGCAAAATTCGAAGATTACTCATTATTATCTATCAAACAAGATAATAATGAGTAATCTTAGAATTTTTAACATTTAGTTACAAAACAAATTACTTAATAGTTAAATTTTTGTTTTGTATTAATTTGCTTCATTAGTTGAAGCTAGGGATGCCAATCCCGAAATCCCGATCCCGGGATTTTTCGGGATTTCAAAATCCCGAATCCCGGGATTGGACGAAAAAAATCCCGGGATTTCATTTTCGAGATTTAGTGTCATAAATACAATCCAAAAAATTAACTCTAAGCAATACAAAACATCAAAATATTAACAGAAATTTTTCAAAAATATATTAAAAATCGATTACGAAGATTAGAACATTATAGGTCTGTTCGTTTGTATGCTATTCTTACTAGTATTTTTATTATTGTAAGTATTTTACTCGAAAAGCATTTCTGTGCACATAAAACTAGTAAAAGTTATAAACATTTCAAGAGAAAATAATTTTCTATTTTGCTATACATATTTTACTTGAATATTTTGTACGAGCAAGACTAGTAAAATATTTTATTTTCATTTTCCTATTGAATTTTAATTTAAAACGTTATTTTAATTATTAATACATATTGATTTGTATTAAATAATATGTATTAATAATATCTGGAAAGACATTTGTATGGAAGACGAAATAATGAACAAATGTTGGATTATACAAGTTCTAGGACCAAATTGCGTTAAATCATCTTCCAAAATGGATAGACATTAACTACTGATGATATTCAACAAAGCTAAAAATCATACTTATCATTAGCTAATGAAATTTTATAAGAAAAAGTATCTGCAAAAGAACATATGCCCGTATTTTTGAGATATTTCCAAATTTCCGTTTAACACAAGTAAGAAAAAAAAAAAAAAAATAAATAACAATAAAAATTTAACTTTTTATTTACCCTAAAATTTATTTTATTATTTTCGGTTTTCTAACTTTTTCAAGTAAAAGCTTGGTTTTTAGATTTATTTTTTAAAAATCTCTTTTATTTAACTAGTTTTACTAAAATTTCAAACGAACAAACCTTATGATTTATTTTTAATTTTAGAAATTTATTCGTATTTAAATTTCTTTAATTAAAATATGTATAAAAAATTGATTTTTTTCCATATATTTAAAATGTGTTTTTATATGAAATATAAATCCCGATCCCGAAAAATCCCGAAATCCCGAAAAATCCCGGGATCCCGAAAAATCCCGGGGTCCCGAAAAATCCCGGGATCCCGGGATTTGAAATTATAAAATCCCGAATCCCGGGATTTGCAAAATCCAGTCCCGTTTGGCATCCCTAGTTGAAGCATAACTGTAACCAAAGTAACCATTAGACTTCTTTATAATGTAGAATTTAATGCTGCTAGAGAGATATTTCGACCACTCTGCACTGTTTAAATTTCTGATTACATGTTAAATGAAAATACTACATACGAGTACATCAACTTTTAACATATCGTTCTATATGAATTTTTGCTTGATTTTATAGCGCTACTAAAAACTTTTCCACTGTAGAATTAGATATTGTAAGTTTTACCATTATTTCATCCTCCTCCTTTTTTTAATTTTCACATTTTCGTGTCTTCCGACACAAAAGCAGAAAAATAAAAACACAATAATTCCTAAAACGAAATTAAAAGAAACTTTGATTATTTTTCTTAAGGCATTTATGTCTTCTGATTCTGTTTAGTGGTTACAAGTAACTTGTGCTCACAACGACACAATGATTTTCGGAGTTATCCGTGTTACTTTTGGTAAATAGTTTTTGCTTTGGTAAAATTTTCTTTTTTTCATGTGGCTTTTTTATTTTTTGTTTTGCCAAAATTCTGGCGTCTTCTTAATGATGAATTAAAAGTATTAAGGATAAATGAAAATAACAGCAATGACAATGTCTATAGTAATGGGAGCTAAAAAGCCTGGTTAGCCATGATTTGCATACTAATGAGATAAAGTAGTAAGTAGATTATTGTTTTAAAAATGCAAAATACAAATTCTTTTAAGGGGTACTATAGATGAGCATGGAAAAATAGTTAGCATTGGGTAATAGAAAATTTAAATTTAATAGTTGTACCCTACACCACTATAGGTGGGGAGGGTATTATGCGTTTGTACTGATGTTTATAGCATCCAAAAATACTGGTCTAAGACCCACCACGGCTGAGAATCACTTTCTGAATCAATTTAACGATGTCCGTCCGTCTGACCACCTGTCCGTCCTTGTAAAACTTGTAATCAAACTAGAGGTCGGAATTTTGAACAAAAATTAATGAAATTTGGAACACAGGTTTTTTACAGTCCATGGACGAAATTTAAATTGGTTATGATCGGTCCATTATTTCACTTATCCCCCATACAAATGTCCTCCCGGAAATGGGCTTAACAATCATAAATCCCTTAAATATAACAATATTTTAATGAAATTTGGCACGTATAAGTTTCATATAAGCTTCAATCTATGTACCGATTTTCAGAAAGATCGGTTCATAATTTATCATAGCTCCCATATAAACACCTTTTCAGAAAATCACTTTAACGGACATAAATCCCATTAAAATGTTAGTATCAAGTTAATATTCGACAAAAAAAAGTTTTATATAAATATAAATGATAGTGCCAAATATTAAAAAGTTCGGTCCATAATTTACCATAGCTTCCATAGGAGGGCTTCTGTCGGGAATCACTCAAAAGTGAATAAATTCATATAAATGTTATTTTCGACGTAATACTCTGTATTCATATGTTTTATTTTACATTTAATATGAGTATCGGTCCACAATTAGCTACAAGTCTAATTAAAGTCCCCTCCCCGAATTTTGATAAACACAATAGTGTAGGGTATCATATGGTCGGGCTTGGCCGACTATACTTTTTTCTCATTTTTTATTTAAGGAATTAGTCCCAATTTATTTAAGTTTGTTTTTTTTTTATATTTGGTAAAGATATTCAAAATGTTTTTCTTATTGTAATTTAACTCTCTTGTCGCTTTAGTTACTTATTTTAGCAAATTCTTGTGGTCACTTAAACAGCTTTTCAGCTCTTCAATCTTTTCCTCTACGGTATGTTTCGTTGTACCATTACCAATTCTCTTGATACGTTCCGCAAAAGTCTCCAAATGAGCAATCATTAAAACCAATTAACACAGAGGATACGCATTATTGTTGCCATTCTCTTTTATATATCAAGATTTTGTGCAAAATCTTTATATATAAAAGCTGCCACATAATTAGCCTTTGGACTTGAAAACCATTCAGGAATCCAACAACTATACACAAGCGTATGATTAGCCCAACCAATGTAAGCGAAACCTACGGTAACAAAGAAATACGAGTAGCTCAATGTGAAAACTAAAAAGTAAATATGACAAATGCGTATAGCATTTAATATTTTCATACGATCCTTGGGATCGTGACTACTACTTTCATCTAAAGGTTTTAGATATTTATCCGATTTAAACAAACGCCGACGATTTAACAATATAACAAGTTGTTTGCATGGTACTATGGCTATGGAGGTACTAAACGAAAGATTTACCACTAATTCTTCCCACGATGTGATAAAAAATATGTTGGTTATCATGGTAGCTGGCAAACATATGCCAGCCACAATATTAATTAATACGGAATAGATGTAGTAGATGAAGAAATAAAATTTGGATTTGGTTGCTGGTGGATTCATTCCAGTAATAGTCCAATTTAACCAAATAGTATATTTAAGACCACAAAAGGAGTTTAACCGTTGTCCTATATCGATAGGTCGTCTTAATTGCATGTTTGCTTTGATGAGATTTTCTTCTGTTTATCTTTATTATTGGTTGATTTTTTTTTGTATTGGTAGAGTAGTAGAGTTTTATAGATATGAAAAAAAAAAAAAAAAATTTTCGTGCTCCTTCGAAAAAATATGTGGACTATATGGAATTCTGCATGCTAAACACGAATCTGCTTTTAGTTTTCTCCCATCAGGTTGAGATTTTTTTATGGGCGCCTTAAATAAGCCAATTACTCGAATATATTTCACTCGAGAACGGTATGCACGATTTATATAAATAATACACCAAAATATGTGGAATAAAACTGGCTTTAAGTCGTTTTACTAACAAATTTGTATCCGCTCAATAGTTTTGGAGATATTTCGAAATTAGTGTTTCATGATAAATTCTAGATTTCGTTTTTTACTAAAAATTCTTTTTAGAAGTGAAAACATCAAAAATGTTACAGTTTATCATCTTTATCTCAAAGCTGGCAAAACTACGAGTAAATAAAGTCACGTATCGCAAAAATTGATGCACAAATCATGATTGCATTCACAGTTAAGTTAGGATACCCATGCATACCTACAGTTAAGTGGAGATACACTAGTAGACAAAAAAATTTTTTTTTCTCGTCTTAAATAAAAAAAAAAAAAAAAAAAAATAGATGGATTAGATGGAATTCAACGTACTAAATAAGAATTAGCTTTTACTTTTTTCTATCACGTATCGATTTTTTATGGGCATGACTACTATGACCCCGCCTTTAGGCAGTCACATTTGTATAACTCGAGAACGGTTTGTTCTATTACGATAAATAAAACTCCAATATATAGCGACTTAAATTGCCTTTAAGATGAATTTACATAATTTTTGTTCAGTTAATATTTCCGTAGTTATTTGGTAATTAGTAAAAAAAACAAAAAGATGAAAAATCATGAAAATTTTGATCCATAACTCTGAAATTCTTGAGTGAATAAAAAATATTGTTGACATACCTTGAAGACAATTTTCGTTTCTTTTGTTGTATCATTTATGAAAATTGTGTAAACAGTTCTTGAGTTATAGTCTAAGTTGGTTTGTCAAACTCTCGAATTTTATAGTGTAACCGCTGAATAAGGTGATGATATTAGTCATACTCATAAAAAGAAATCAGTACGTGATAGAAAAAAAGTGAATGCAGATTCTTGTTTAACTCGTCAAAATCCACTTAGTTTACCTATCATTTGATTCGTAGCATTACCAGCTTTAAGATAAAGATGATAAGCTGAAAAATTTTTGATGTTTTCATTTATTAAAAAAAATTTTAGTAACAAAAAAATCTAAAATTTTGCATGAAAAGTCTTTTTTTTTTGTTTTTTTGACACTTATTTCAAAATAACTTCGAAACTATTGAGCACATACAAAAATTAAGAGATTTGAAGATATTTTTAGTACACATCTTTTGGTGTATCACTTATGTCAATCGTAGACACCTTTCTTAAGTTATAAGGAAATAGAGTAATGGCATTACTATTATTAGACTATATTAAACATGCACATAAAAAAAAAAAAAATCCAGACCTGATGGAAAAAAACTGAAAGCAGATTCGTGTTTTAATACACCAAGTTCAACTATTCGTATATGGTGTTGTATTTTTTTTTTTTTTTTTTGTCGACCAGTGTTATTGGTCTAAAGAGTTTTTTTTATCTTTTTTTTTTGCCACACACTTGGTGGGTGTGAAATTTTTTAGTTAAGGCTGTAGCTACAAATTAGCAGATATATTAAGTTTGAGGAACTTGTTGCCATAAAAAGAATTTATTTTTTCATAGAGCATGGGAACATGGTAATGAGTTCTTTTAAAACTTTCTTCTGCGTTTCTTATCTAAAAAAATGAATTAAAAAGTTCTCATAGTTTACCGCACATTAGTAGCACACTTTTTTAAATTCCTTTACCTTACCTTCCAATTATTCCCACATACTCCTCCTTTTAACAGTTTTAATTAATTCATTATTTATATTTTTTGTTTTTCATTGCTTTTTTACAAATTATAGGTTTCCCCATTTTTGTCTGTATTTTTTTTCTGTTTAATTAGTTGTCATGTCAAATCCATAATAAGGTATGCATAACTACACAAAAGGCCCGATGGGGTCACAGAGCGCATAGCCTTCTAATTAGCACCTTAAACCAAAAAACTACAGAACTGGTATATAATATACATTTGATAAATATTCGGTAATTGTTCACTTTTTATTTTTTAATAAATTTATTAAATTATATTTATTTTTATTTTATAATTTTTCGTTAATGTAGATAGCTACACCCCGAATCGAACTTACGTTCTTCTGATGTATCTTATGTTTTATACTTATCAACGCTAACTACTCAGTCTGGTAGTGTAAACTGATTCTCAACTGGAACTTCGGTGATTGATATTGATACTCAATCAGATCAAATTAAAAATCTCAAATGGTTTATTTCCGTCCAAGGAATTTCATTTTACTTAATTAAACCAAAAAACTAATGTAGACGTCACGCGGCAGCATTATTACCAGCATAAAAAATCTATCAATTGTTTACAAAAAACTGGCTAAGGAAAAAGTTGAATTTGTTTAAACTTTATTTATATGGACCGCGCGAAAACATGATCAGCTGATTGCCGCTTGCGCCGCGTGCCGCGTACATTGGCCTTCCACTATAAGATATACTGAATGAGTAAGAGTTCCTTAGAACTATTTCAAGCATGTCTGGGTCTTAATGTCGTTGTGTACTGCAGCTGGATTTAATCACTCAAAACAAAGAAAGATTTAAATAATAATGTTAAGAAGAACTCTAAGTCCCAAAATGGTAAAAGCTAAAATGTTTCAATCTTTTGTATTAGCCTGCAAATATAAATCATCTGTCTTCTTTCCAAGTAAAGGGTTTATTTAGAGGTTTTTTATAATCTTAAATGAAATACTTAAAATATAATTGTTTATAAGAATCTTTGTTATGACTAAGGGGCGGATTTATATGCATTTATATGTAAAAAATGAGCCCCTAAAATGTGCTTTTAGAAATTAACATTTACATTAAGTGTAAATTATTGAAAATTTTAGTGCATATTATACATTTTTTTAAAACATACTTTAAATCAATAAATCTATTAAATCCATAATTTAAACATAAATAGTTTGTTTTTCCTGTTTAAAAAAATTGTTATTTCCTTCTTAATGTGCAATAATAAGGGAAATAAAATAATTAGAGCTACATTTTCTATCATTTACTTTTTTTAAAATGAGCCCCTAAAATATGTTATAATATGCACTGAAATTTTCAATAATTTACACTATGTAAATGTTAATTTCTAAAAGCATATTTTAGGGGCTCATTTTTACATATAAATGCACGTAAATCCGCCCCTTAGTTATGACCAAAAAGACCATTCTTTACCATTTACCTTTTAATAATAATTTCTTTCGATTGTTGTCCGTGACTACGAAGTAGATGGTCTTATTTTCAAGCACACTTTCCGTCATTTCTACCGATATCTCGCGAATTACACGAGTTATGTTAGCTTCCAAGTTTTGCATCGTAGCTGGCTTATTGACGAAGACTTTTGACTTTACATTACCCCAAAGAAAACAAGTAAGAAAGATATAGCCGGTCAAAACCGACCATTTGATACCCTACACCATTGTGTATGTGCACCAAAATTCGGGTAGGGGTCTTTTATTAGACCTCTGTCCAATTGTGGACCAATACTTGAATTAATTGTAAAATGAAACATATAAATACAGAATATTACTTTAATATTAATATTTATAAGAATTTATTCACTTTTGGGAGATTCCCGAAAGAGGTACTTATATAAATTATGGACCGATCTTAATGAAATTGACCATTATACCATATATTTATATATAATTTATATGTGCCGAATATTAAATTAATACTAATCTTTAAAATCACGTTAAAGTGATTTTCAGAAGAGGGATTTAAATGGAGCTATGGTCAATTGTGAACCAATTTGAGATTTATACTTATATAAAATTTATTTGTGCCAAATTTCACAAAAATATTTCTATATTTAAGACATTTATGACCGAGGGCGATCCACAGGTTTTCAAAATTGGACACCTCGGGTATGAACATTTTTAAAAGCAATCCTGATTCGTTATATCTGAATCGATTTCGAAGATTTTTACCTGAGAGGATTCTACTGGTCGAGATCTATAAAAAAGATCGTCGTTTTAGTTTAAGAGATATTAGCTTTAAAGATTAAAATTTGTATATTTTGCATACCTTGGTGAAGTTTTTTTCGCTATAGCGGATCCAAATTTCACCAGATTTTCTGAAAATATTTCCTTTTATATGATTCACAATTTTGTCAGAAAAGTGGTTACATTATTTTTTAGTTATAAAAAAATTCTTAGGTAACATATACAGTATATCGGAAATTCTTCAAACTCGTTTACTTTTGATGTTCAAAAAAATTTCGAAAATTTTTCAAATCTCTAAAGTTGCATTAAATGAAAAATCGTACTTTTTATCGGACGCCATATTGATTTTGATATTGGGTATTAAAGCAGCTACAGATTGGCATATATCATCGCCAATTTTGAATAGCGCCTTGGGTGTGCCTCGACGATTATGCAAAATTGCTGAATTCTTTAAAATAGCTATACACGTTTAGCAAATTAATATTTTAAAAAGCCACAATGATTTTTAAATGTCATTTAGAAACCTTCTTTGATAACGCTATACTCTAGCTTCACTGAAATAACATTGCAAGTGTGCCTCGCGAAAAAGGCACCTCTTGGAGCCATTCACGTTTTTTTCTCTCCAAGTTTGGGTACCTCTTTCAGCATTTCTGTAGAGGGCACATTAATGAAGATATATGTCTAATAATGCATAATTTCATGTGCTATTGGGCTCTGTTTTGAATTTTGAAATATCCGAAACGGCGTAAAATCCCCAGAGAAAAAACTGCAAAATTTAAAAATTTTTTTAAATTTGGTTTCACGACTTTTGCACAACACAATTTCACACTGGTTAATTGCACTCTAATTAAATTCATTCTGGTCCTTTTCTACAACTGCTTATAGTCTTCATTAGAAGAATTGGACATTTATGCTAAAATCCGCGACTGCAGCAATAAAAAGAAATAAAGAAAACGTGTTAGTTTCAAACACTTTTTTTGGAATTTTTGACTTTAGATGCTTGCCGGCACCACATGGAACCGTTTCAGGTCTTGATTTTTTTTTTTTCTGTTATAGAAAAAAGTGTTGTTAACATAATTGCATCAAAAGTTGTTTAAAAAAGTCCGAATTTAAAAAAATATTTGAGGTTGAAGGTTGGGTTCATAAAGGCCAACGTAAAAAGAGAATTGCCCATATATACTTTTCTGGAAGATAACTTTATAGAAAATTATATGAACGAAAAAAAAAATTTAAAAACTTTATTCCTGAGAGAACCAGGGTTTCCCAAATTTGACTTTTTTTTCATGATTCTCTAATTTTCGCCTTAATTTTTCAAATCGCAAAGTTGGAATTAAAAAAAAAATATATATATTTTTTACTTAGTACAATGTGTTTTTAAGTTTTCGGTAATATAAATTTTTGCTCTCCGATACCGGTTCGGAAGATATAGCAAAAAAAGTAAAAAATCCTATTTTGGAAATTTTAAAGTTTTTTGGAAATTGCGGGATTTTCGTTAACAAATGCCAAAATTAAGCACCAAGAAAATCTACTCAAGTATAAAATCTAAAAAAATAAAATGAAAAATAAAATTCAACGACCTTTGCACAATTTTTGTATTTTTTTATTTTTTAAACCGTCCTATTTTTGAACCGGAAATGAACATGAGTCTAAAATTGTAAAAATTTCCAATAGCCAATGTCTGTAGTGACATGGAATCACTCCGTGCCTCCACCACGTTATCTGGCCTGGGAAATTGCCTTATGTTCCGCTCCCGATTTTTTTGCTCCCCTTCAAAACATTTGTATGTAAATGTAACGTGTTCCATGATATTTTTTTCTTCTTCTGGACTTGCTGAAAAACTCTCAGAATCATCGCGGCCGAAGCTGTATAAGTTATTTATATATCTTCCATGTCTTGTTAGAACTGTGTTAGATGATAGTGATTTATCCATCACTTGATGTTTGAAATCAGTTATATTGCAGGGATTCTTAGCTTTCATTTGACATCCGCATTGGGTTGATATAGTTTTTGTAAATATTTTATATTTTTAAAGTTGTAAATTTTTCGAAACTTTGAGAAAAACTGAGTACATTACTTAATTATGTATGGACTTTGATGCGATATCGATTTTTGCATGTGTGAACAAAATGTTGGGAAATTGTTACACGGTGTTATGTGTGCAGAGTCGCCTTACTGTCTGCCGGATAAATCTGCACTGAGTGCATAAGTTACTATTTTTCTCCTCGTATGTTACTCGAAAGCAAATTTTTCGGAAAATCACATCATGTCTCTTCTAGAAATACACCTTAATGAACCTTCTTAGATAGGAACACCAAAGCCATATATAAGTCTATATGACGTTAAAAATATAATCGGTTGTTGATTATCAGTCCCAGGTATTTCAAAGCATCCATGGAGACAATCTCACTACTTACAGCTCTTATTTTAAGAACCTTTTTAGCCCTCTTGCTGCTTATTAACACCGTTTACGTTTTTCGCTAGCTTTATTTTCACCTCCTCAGGTAACTTAAGTCCATTGTATATGAAATTCCACAGGAACGGGCCTAGAATTGATCTTTGCGGAACTCTCGCTGTAATGTCCAAGTAAACAGGGCCGAGCCGTTGTCTCGTAACACAGTGTTCTCTCTGAGGAATTGTCCTATATTACACTATGCAACAAATTGATGATCATCGCGTGGGGGCGGAATCATTCCGATTGTAATTAATAGCTCTTGATATGTGTAATAAACCCTCCAAAGGATTTTTAGCTGGTAGGCAAAATTTTTGTTTTATGACCACTTAAACTTTTCTATTTTTGCACCAAAGTAGTTTCAGATAAATAGAGAAAAATAATATAAATATGGTTCTAAATGCAGATATTTTTACATACGTGTTTCGAGCACTTAAATGACAATATTTCATTAGAACTTTCTGTTCACCTATCTCTGATTATATGGGATCATTTCTAGTCCGTTTAAACAAAAGTCCATAAAAACGTGACTTTAATGGTTTAAAATATTCTATAGAAATTTTCTACGTCGAATTTCATTGGGGGTCACCGAAGGTCCAAAGTTCATGCGGTGAAGCGTTTATCCAAAAAATAGAAATATGTGAAATTATTATTAATTTTGTTTACTATTTGTACAAAACATTTAGCTTTATGTTATATTTCATTGCATAGTTTAAGGAGTTTATATTTTTCTTTTTTAACAGCATATGATAAGTCGGATGAATTTTTTATATTTGGAGACCCTAGTAAAATTTGAAGAAGAAAATATCTGTAGAATATTTTAACCCATTAAATTCAATTTTAAATCGACTTTCATGTCATTTCCTTAAAATGGTATAGAAATGACCCCCTATAAACAGATAAATGAATAAAATGGAAAATTATTTTAGTTATTAATTTTTCGATTTATCTGTAACTACCTTGGTGCAAAAATAGAAAAGTTTAAGTGGTCATAAAACAAAAATTTTGCCTACCAGCTGAAAATCCTTTGGAGGGTTTATTACACATATCAAGAGCTATCAATTGCAATCAGAATGATTCCACCCCCAAAAATACTGTTGCATAGTGTTATTTTTAATATATACTCCGGACAATTAAGTTTTCTCAATAATACCTGCTGAGTTAAAATTTTCTTGATGTCCAGTGTGATTGCTGCGCAGTACTTTCTTACAGAGCGCTTACTCGGACAGTCTTTTTGGCCGTTTCCGCAACTAGGTTTATGGTATCTTCTATAGCTTGGTAGATCCTACTATTTATCACTTTCTTTAAACTCTTTTCTACTACATCTATGAAATATATCGGTATGCACGACTGGAAACCACAGTTGTTTTCTTTCTCATTTTTAAGCTCGCAGTATATTGTTTTCCATTTGAAAAAAGGTTGATTATTTTCCTTTTAGTCGAGACATCACTACTCGGTACACATTTCTGCACTGATTTGAGCCTAGATTTTTAGCACTCTTTCCTGAACGCATCATAAGCCTTTTTCACCAATCTTTATATGGATCTGAATCGCTGAGGTAAATGTATCGCTTCTTATGCATTTTCCAATGGTCAAACGGTGGATCTTGGACTCTCTTGTTTGAGGCCAATATCGGAAAATGTTCTCTGTATAATAGAGCTTATAACGAAAAGAAATTGCCCGTCTGGTTGATCGTTGCTTGTAACATCTTCAATTTCCTTATTAGTTTTGATAGTTTAATCTATGGTCTTGGCTATAGTCCAGTTTATTACTTTAGTATATAGTCATTCTAGTTTATACTCTAATTTATAGTATATCATATAGTTTATTCTATAGACAATATTTTAGTTTACATTCTATTCTATATTATAATCTACTATCTAGTACATATTCTAGTTCAGCGTATAATCAATATTCTAGTCAATAGTCTACACTCATGCATATTATGGACATTTTTTAGTATAAGTCCTCAGTATAGTCCGTAGTATTATCTGGCATATAATAAATGCAGCATTGTAAATTCTTTCTTCAGTTATAATTTAACGATTTTATTAAAATTCAATAATTACTTTGTTCTCAATTTTATTTATAGTAAATAATTTATTTGATTGAAAACCAAATTTTCATTTATTTCTATATTTTTTTGTTTTCTTATTTATCCTTTCTATTTGCTAAATATCGTATACATCGAAAATGAGAAACGTATTATCTGCAATTAAAAAGAAGTAAAAGACAAAAATTAGATACATTTAAATACGTATTTAGTTACCACAAATCCCACAACATACCGCTAAAAATGTTTGCAATGTCACAGGCGCCAAATTACCCGCCAATACTGTGTTGTTCTTTTGCGAACGCTGCATAAATATTATTAACATTTTGCGAAATTTCTGATTTTGATCCATCCAATTGCAACTGTACATCGCTGTTGTTAAATAGTCACTCTTCTGCATTAGCACATTGACATGCCAACAGCTTGGAAACACTTGTATCAATATGATGAACAAATAAACAAGAGAGAAAAATATTTGGGTAAAATCACGATCGAATGCAATTAAACTGATGGCTGTCATGCAGAGTGCGAACCCGGTAATGATGAATTGCAAAAATAAGGTGGCCGAAATCACAGGTCGTACACTGTCGAAATAGCTGAAGGAAATAGGTAAACAAAAGGTGGAAACGTGAGTAAGAAGGAGTTTTTGCTTAGTTGAGTAAAAGCACGGGTTTTTGGAGAAGTTTATTATCTATACATATATAAGGATGTTGTGCCAACCCAGCAAAAACTTAACTTCTATTTTTAAAATCCACAGCTTCCTGTATGCATTACATTGTAGCCTTATTCGCCACTCGCAGCATTACCTAATACTACTTCAATAACTGGTATTTAGTAAATATGAAAGTAATTTGATTTTAAAGTGGATCAGTTGTCTAGAGCGCATAACTAAATAAAAAAACGTGTTTTTAAAATCAAAGATAGTTCAACTCCCACTTAAGGTAAACGCATTTTTTTATAAATTATGTTTATTTATTTCCCTATATGAAAACCACTTTTTAGCACACAAAAATATAAGTCGATTGTGGTGTAGTGAGTAAGACGGCAGACTAACAAACGAAACCAGTATGTTGATATGTGGGTTCAAATCCCAGCCGAGCCAAATGTTTTTTTTTTTTTTTTTGTGCGTAAAAAAACAGCACCCAAAACAACTCTTTTGGAACTCAAAAAAGAACTTATTTAATTTTGGACATCCGGAACAAAATTCATCAGTTATAACACCAAAAATGGAAGCAGTTTTTCATACCGATTTCGCTTACAAATCACGTTATTTAGTAGGCGAAGTTTTTGCTGGGTATAATGGCTCTACACTACTTTCACATTAGATGAATAACTCATTATTTTAACACGGTGATGTCATTAGAGGCAACTACTTACTCTATATTATTACAGGTAGGCATTTCAGAAAGTCATTACTTAGATGTCGTTACAAGAACTAATTACTTTGTAGCTATTCAATCACTCATTAGTTTCAAAGTATTACAGAAGTCATTATTAGCAAAATGAATAGTAACTAGTTACATTATCGGCTACAAGTATGTACTGAAGTATTAAAAATAAAAAAGCCAAAAATTTTTTTTTAATTTATTTATTTGAAAATGCAGAAATCAGGATTAGACATACATACTATTTCAGACTTGGAGTTAGTTCTTGAAGCTCATTCTTATGACCCGTGCAGAAATTGAATAAAATTCCGGACTTTAAAGACCTGCACCCGTCTGAAAATCGTTAAGAGTTTAATACGTTTAACAAATTGTTTTAAGATAGCCAATAAATTTTTCTTACCTTTATGTAATTGTATTTCCTAAATTGCAATCTATTCAAATTTTTTGCCTTTTGAGTTTCCAGGTTTTATAAATTTGTGCCTAATGTGCTTAAGAGAAACAATACAAATTAGTGGATATTTTTAGTAATATTCAGATACTTACCACTTTTAAACACTAATAATTTACCAATAGCCTTTTGAAATAAGAAATTTATTTTTGTAAGCATTAAAAAAAATTGTATTTTCTAGAATTTATTTTTTTATGTCAAGAATTTTTAATTTTGAAAAATTTGACAAACATTTTATCAGACACAAAATTTATTTAGTACACAAGACAGTAAAATTAAATGAACAATAACACTTTTTGCATATAACTAGCTTGTTGAGCGTAGTACGTATTTTGATGTTAATACAACATTTATAGATAATAAAAATTCCTACAAATTTCCTCTAGTACATTTTTATACCCCTTTATTGGTTTAAGAGTTATACCGTATTTTATGTTTGATGTAGTATTTTACATAAACTCAAATTATAGAGTTCATGAATGAATGAATACGTATAAAGTGGCCTAATGGATTTGTTAACAATAAGCTATTCTGTCTGCTTACGTCGTGGTTTCGACGGAGACTGGTGTGTTTACGATTAATTACAGTGAACTCTCGATAATGTGAACTAATTAATGTCGGGGTAGTTCATATTTTCGAATTTGTTCACATTTTCGATTGTGATTTTTTTTTATATATATTACTAAGTTATTCTTTCTAAAAATCATTTCTGCAAGGAATGAAAATGTAAAGATTACTAAAAAAAACTTTTTGTAATTTATTTGGAACATAAAAAGTTTTTTAAAAATCCATTTTATAAAGAGTACATACGTAGTATGTACATAAAAAACAAACAAAATATTACGACAAAAAAATAAATAAAATTTACAATGAAAAAAGATAGGTACATACATATATAATTAAATATGGAAATAATCGGTTATTATTTTCTGTTTTTTCTTTTGTTCGACCAGCTTATTTACCGCCAATTCCCTGATTTTTTTCAATACTTTAATGTCAGTTTGATCGACCATTTGAAATTCAGCCCATTGGACAGCTTTGTTAAAAATTTCGACAGTTTCTTTGCCTTTAATGTTGTTTTCAGGCGCTTCAATAAAACAGTCGTCATCATCGTCGGACTCTTCACTTAAATCATTTTCATCAAATGGCGTGACGTCCTCACAAGGATTATTGATCCAATCTCTAATGTTTACAGCAGTAAATACTTCCTGAGGGCATAATGTCTGTAGAAGATCTGCAGCAGTATTTTCTAAAGATCTAAGCTCTGATTGCCACTTTTCTTTTAAAACGCTCAAAGGAACATTAAATTCAGGATCGTCTTCATCATTTACCATATTCAAAATATTTTTCCAACAGTTAGATAAAGTTTCTTTACCAACTCGGTTCCAGGATGCCTCTAGAATAGAAACTCCTTCTTTAAGTGTGATTTTTTTCATCGATTCAAGCAAATCCCCCTCTTTTGCAATAGTTGTTGCCAGAAGACTGTTCCTATAATGAAGTTTGGTGATTCTAATTGCATTTTGATCCATTAGCTGGATCAGAGCCGTTACATTTGGTTCTATGGAACCATCCTCGGATTTAAGGTCGGATTGTGGTGGATGGGATGGGGCATTATCTATTAGGAGTAAAGCTTTTACTGGTAATCCTTTCTTCGTTAAAAAATCTGTCACCTTAATGAAAAATAAAACAGTAAGAATCCCAATTGAACTATTTTTACATGTTTACTTACCTCTGGCACAAAACAGTTGTGAAACCATTCTTTAAAAATGGAAGAAGTCATCCAAACAGACTTTGAATTTCTGTAGTTTACGGGACAGATAAAATTTTTAAAACTGCGAGGATTTTTCGATTTTCCTATTACTAAAAGTTTTATTTTATGAGATCCTGACGCATTTGCACAGCATAAAAATGTTATCCTTTGCTTTTCCATTTTTGCACCTGGAGCGCTTTTCTCCAACGACGTTACATATGTCTTTTGTGGGAGAAGTTTCCAATATAGACCAGACTCATCGGCATTATACAACTGATCATTGGATAAACACAAATCTTCTATCTTTGCTTTCAATTTAATTTTAAAAGGATTTACGAACTGAGATTGCGCAGAAAGTTCTTCACCGCTTATCTGAAGGAGCCGAATTCCGTATCTCTTTTTAAATTTTTGTAGCCACCCATCGCTAGCATTGAAGTCATTTCCGTTTTCACTTATGTTTTTGTGAATTTGTTTGGCTTTCTCTTTCAACATCAACCCACTTACAGGGAGGTTTTTATTCCGCATGCAAATAAACCACTTATAGAGCGATTTTTCCATTTTTGGAAGCTCTGAAGATCGTAATGTTTTGCGTTTTCCGGGTCCATAAAACGTATTGTTCACACATTTTAAAATATTGTCTTTTTTATTTTTTATTGAACATATCGTTGATTTTGCAACTTTATACTTTTTACTTAACACTGTAACACTCGATCCTTTTTTTAAATATTCCAAAATTTCGCATTTTTCATTTAAGGATAAAAACTTTCGACTGTTTTTAGACATTACTAATTTTAAAAATAAACTCACGAACCTACCGCAACAAGTTACATAAAGCGACTAGCATTAAATACCTTTAAAATAATGGCATACTATGGTATTTATTAATTCGGGGATTCCCAACATTAAAAATAAATGCTTCTACAAATTAAAGAATCCCCAAAAATTAAAAAAAAAAAAAATTGTTCACTATTTAGAGCGCCCATATAAAAAACTGAGTGTTCACATTAGTGGATAGTTCATTATATTGGATGTTCACATTCCGCGAGTTCATTGCATTTGTTTAAGTCTTCGTGACTTTAACAAATAATTAATGTATTTTCATATTTTACCCACTTTTAAAATATATAATTTTTATAATATAAATGAACGGATAGATAAAAAGTAACATTTCCAAAAATCTGATCTTATGTAACTGATTATATAGTAAGTAAAAAGTAAGTAGTTACTAATCTACTTTCATGTAATGCATAAAGTATGTTGTTATGATTGAAAAGTAACTACATCCGTAAATACATACCATTACCAAGTTTTTGCTGGTAATGGTATGTATTTCAGCCTAACCACAAAAGAAATTTAATATTGTATTTTTGTTAAAGTTAACTTTATTTTAAAATTTAAGTTTTGTTTTTCCGTACCATAAGAAATATTTAAAAATCCATTTTAAAAGCTTTTTAAAACTCATAAATTGAAATACTTCAAATTATATTTCAATGAATTGAAATTACAAATTAAATTTCAAAAAATTATAAAAGGCAAATTATACATCAACTTTCAATACAATAAAAAACAAAACAAAAAAAATTTTAAAATTTAAAATGAAATTTTAAAATTTTGTTTGAAAATAGCTTTATGGAAAGAAATTTAAAATAATAGTCGACTTTTGGGTTTAAAATCGACTTTTCAGCTTTTATAACACTGGCCAACAAAAAAAACCTTTTTTCGTGCTCCTTCAAAAAAAAAAAAAAAAAAAAAATATGTGGACTAGATTGAATTCTTCATGCTTAACTCGAATCTGCTTTCAGTTTTCTCCCATCAGGTTGAGATTTTTTTTATGGGCGTGTCTAATATTGCGCCCTTAATAAGCCGATTACTCGAGTATATTTCATTATAACTCGAGAACGGTATGCACGATTTATATAAATAATACACCAAAATATGTGGAATAAAATTGGCTTTAAGTCGTTCTACTAACAAATTTTTATCCGCTGAATAGTTTTGAAGATATTTCGAAAAAGTGTCCGAAAAAATTTTTGGTATGCTAAATTCAAGATTACTTTTTTTTTACTTAAACTTCTTTTTAAAAGTGAAAACATCAAAAATATTTCAGTTTATCATCTTTATCTCAAAGCTGGCAAAACTACGAGTAAATAAAGCCACGTATCATAAAAATTGATGCACAAATCTTGATTGGATTCACAGTTAAAATTTTTTTTTTTATCTTATACAAAAAAAAAAAAAAAAAAAAATGGTTCATTAGAAGGAATTTAATGTGCTAAATAAGAATCACCTTTCACTTTTTTCTTATCGCTTGTTGATTTTTTTTTATGGGCATGACTACTATGACCCCACCTTTAGGCAGTCACATTTGTATAACTCTAGAACTTTTTGTCCAATTAAGATCAATTAAACTCCAGTAGATAGTGATCTAATTTGTCTTTGAGCTGAATTCCCATAATTTTTTTATCCAGTTAATATTTCTGTAGTTATTTGGTAATTAGTAGCGAAAAATTATTATTATTATTTTTTTTTTTCGAAAAAATCGTGAAAATTTTGATCCATAACTCTGAAATTCTTGAGCGAATAAAAAATATTGTTGACAAACCTTGAAGATAATTTTAGTATGCATATTGATGTATCATTTATCAAAATCGTGTAAACGGTTCTTGAGTTATAGTCTAAATTTGACAATCCTTTCTCGAATTTTGAATAGTCATGCACCTAAAAAAAAAAAATCAGTACGTGATAGAAAAAAAGTGAATGCAGATTCTTGTTTAACTCGTCAAAACCCATCTAGTTCACCTATTTTTGTTTCAAGAAAAAATAATTTTTTTATTTTTTTGCCCACCACTGTATTTCCACGCAATTGTATGTAACATGGGTATTTTTACTTAACTGTGCATAAAATCACGATTTATGCATCAATTTTGAAGATACATACCTTATTTTGTTTACCATCTTTAAAGTAAAGATGATAAACTGTAACATTTTTGATGTTTTCATTTATTAAAACAAATTTTAGTAACAAAAAAAAAAAAAAAAAAAAATCTAAAATGCACGAAAAACGTTTTTTTTTTTTACTCTTACTTCAAAATAACTTCGAAACTATTGAGCACATAAAAGAGTGCAGTTTGGGAAGATATTTTGAAGATATTTTTAGTACGCATCTTTTAGTGTATTACTTATGTCAATCGTGCACACCGTTCTTGAGTTATGAGGAAATATACTAAAATAATGGCCTTACTATGGGCAAAATATTAGACACGCCCATAAAAAAAATCCAGACCTGATGGAAAAAAACTGAAAGCAGTTTCATGTTTAGCACATCAAAATACATCAAGTCCAACTATTCGTCTATGGGGGAGGATTTTTTTGTTGACCAGTGTAATTATACTGATGGAGTTTAATTAAAAGCCTGTTTCTCTATGTCGCACAGTGGTAATAAATCTGTTTCTCCAAAGCTACTGCTCGGATTAATTTGAAGTGTATGGAAGAGTTGCAAAGGAGGACTTAAGCTTTCAGAAAAATCATCCTGTAGTCAACCTGTGATAATACAAGATACGCTACAGAATGTCAAAACTGACTACCTCGAGTATGTAAGTTTAAAAAAATCGTAACTTCTACAAATGAACTCCGATTTTATATTTGTGTAAAGTGCCTGGCAAGTTAAAGAAAAAATAAGCTTACTCACCTAAGTTATCTCTTACAGTTAAAAAGATATTTACGCTTGAATTTTGAATTTTTGATTTCTTGCCTCGATTTTTATAATTTGCCATATATTTCAAAATAATAAGCTGAAAGAATTTTTAGAGTATCAATGCGTCTAGACGTGAAAAATATTTAAAATCAGCTCTCTGAAATTGATATGAAAAATGGCTATTTTTTACAAAAATATAGTACAATTCTTTCACTTTTTTCTCAAAGTTTCGTTAAAGAAAATATATCTGTCTTTATATATTCCAAAAGATAAGGCTTCACAAATGTTTAATAAAGAAATTTTGAATTGAGTTATGTTTGCACTCTACATCAGGCATTGGTCGAAAATGGTGAATTTTTGGAAAAAGATAAAATTTTTATTGATTAATAAAAAAAAAAAAAATTCACGCAAGCTTTTTTAAATTGATTGACGATATTTTATCAAAAAATAGATTTAAAACGGTTTGACACTAAATTGCTTCCCGCCCGGCCAAGAACGAATGCGAGATAGCAGATTTCATGAAAAAAGTAAATTTTTTAAATGACTTTTTTTAATTGCATAAAAAAGCATATTAGCATAATATTTTCGCCATTAGTTCTTATGTAATAAATAAAATATATATCGGTCTTTCACTCCTGCAAAACTTATTTAAAAAGCTTTACAAATAAATTTTTGGCATTTTTTCAAAAATAAACAATATAAAAAAGATAAAGAAGTAAAGTTTTATTTCTTATAAATTTTAAATTTTTTCTTAAGTACAAAAGTTATTTTTTGTATTTTTCATTAAGAAATGGAATTAGTCGAAAGCAAAATAGCAAGTGACTGATTTTGACATTTTCGTTCATATCTTTCGAAATGTAGAAACCCAATTTTGTATTAAAAGACTTACGTATTCGTTCGACTTGTCGTTCGACTCATTGTTCGCATAGAAGTGAGTTAGAGAAACCCAAATCAGTTTTCGTTCGGTTAGAAGTCCAAAGAAAGCAATCGTTCCACAAAGGAAAACAGGCTACAAATTATTTAGAATTAAGTAAATATCTCGAAACCTTGTCTACTTATATTTATTCATGTATACAAATATAAAGTGTGAATTATAATGAAAATGCTTTTTAAAGCAAAAAAAAAAAAAAAAACAGTATAAAATATTTAGGGTAAACATAATATAGTTGAACATTCAATAATGGTAGAAAAAATTTTTGATTTGTTTAACCATAGTGTCTATACATTATGTTTATTTTAACGGTTACAATAATAATATACCTTTAATATCCTCCAAGATTTTATTTTGTTGTCACTTTAAATATTACATTGTTTCTGTAATATGTTGTAATTTTAACTCTTTTTATAATTTGATATCCATTTAATTTCACTTAATTGAAAGACCAAAATGAATTTTCTACATTTATTCCAAATGATTGTAAAAAGTAAGCACTTGGAATTTGCTGACAATTGCTTATTTTTTACTACAAAAGTCATAAAAATTAAGAGTACATTTTTTTATAAGGCTACAGTTTTTATTAATACCAAAAAAATGTAACCCAAGAATTCGGAAATTATTAATCAAAAAGGAATTGTACAGGTATGTGATGAAAAACGATTTCAACACAAATCGATTTAAAAACGAATGAAGTTGTGACGCAAACATATTTTTCGATTTAATTTTCATTTTATTGTAAAATTGAATTAGATTTCATTTTCCATTTTGTTCTATGAAGATGATAATGAATTAGGTTGTGATAAAAAACGAAATTAACATGTTTTTTCGTTTTCAAATCGAACAACTTTTGTACACGTTTTAAAATAGAATTTGCTTAAATCCCAAATAAATGTACATTCATGCATTCATCTCAATAAATATTTATTTAAAACATAAAAAATAACATTTTAGTATTTATATAAAAACTGATTCATAAGACAAATAGATGGATTCAATAAAAATTAGACCGGATTTAATTTTTACTTTTTCTTAATGTTTTAACACCTATTAACCCTACGGTACATACCCGGGTACCATTTTTAACTTTAAAGTGCTCGCATTTCTTTATTAATAAAGATATAGCCACAAAACTTCAGATCGTCTTAATTAAGGTGCTTATACATTATAAAAACTGAAAAAATCTAAATTTTGTTAACTTGGGGGTCAATCCCATGGTACCCGGGTACCTCCATATAATTTCTATATTTTGCACTACAATTAATATTTTTTTTGACTATTTATTATTGAAAATATTCAGGTATGTGATGAAATTCGATCGATTTAAAAAGTGAATCGAGTTTTCAAATCGATTAGGTTGTGAATATAAATTAAAAATACATAAATAAATAAAATTGTATTTACTTTTTAATATATTTAAATATAATCATAAAAAAATAATGGACAAATAGTCTGAAAGTTTCTGGATTAGGCTGTCACAGAAGAGACAACTCTTGATTCCGAACAATACACAAGATAATCACTGTGCTCATAAAAGTAACACTTTAATAAGGGATAACATATCTATGGTGATTCAAGTCAGTTATACTTTCGATAATTGATGGCGTGATAATTAAAATTTAAAAATCAACACCACTGAGCCGTTTTCAAATTTTAGAAATTTGGCGAACGCAATTATTTTCTTGTGTAGTGTTAATCAGATTTATCTTTTATGGTAACTACATCCTCCAACTTTAAAATGTTAATTTGTAAAACCGTATGTGAATTTACAGTATAATAGGAGGAATGTAACATGTTTTTAAAAGGTCCGACTTTTCAGGAATAAGCTGTGGTTGGTGCGATCATCGCTTTATTAAAGTACCAACACTAAGTACAAAACACTTGTATATGTGACATGACCAGCTATGCATACCAAAAATTTTAAATATTGAGATTTACATAATCCCTAAATTTGTCTTAAGCTTCCAAATCTAAATTACTTTTTGGTATTTGTATATATTTTTCTTGTAAGAATATAATTTTTTATGTTCTAATAAAATTAGTAGCATTAACACGAACTCTTAATAATACTTTTACAACAGTTTTAAATGAAATCGATTTTAAAACGAGTACCAAAATTTTTTCGATTTGAGAACGATAAAATCATGTTAATTTCGTTTTTTATCACAACCTAATTTATTGTGATTTTCATAGAACAAAATGGAAAATGAAATCGAGTTCGTTTTTACAATAAAATGAAATATCACAACTTTTTTCGTTTTTCAATCGTTTTTGGCTCGAAATCGATTTTCATCACATACTTGATTATCTTTATTGTTTTTAGATTCTTATAACGTTAAAATTTATCTAATTTTTCGTTTTAACTAGGGAATAAGCATGTCCATGACAGTCAAAATTACCAAATAATAAGGAGTGAGATCGAAAACTTCTTAACATACATAATATTAAATAACGGTTGATCTTAGAGTTTTCATTATTTTTTTAATCATTTAATAATTTAGCACAGATCACAGAAATATATAATTTTTATGGTTCTAACCACTAATTATAAAATTGTGGACCATTTTTGAAAACCCTTTCTTTGGAGGTTTGATAGTTGCTTCAGTCACTTTTTTGGAACAGTGTGCACATCTTCTGTTAAAATCTTCAGTATTTTGAGACACCTTTTTTTGTGCTCTTGAATTCACTTTTCACAAGAGCTCAATATCTCTCCACTGGTCTAAGCTATGGACAATTTTGTTACTAAAACTATGTTATTGATTTGGTACCACTCCAGAGCTTTCTTACCATGGTGACATGATTCCAAATGGGTCCAAAAATATGTGGACACGTTGTGCTTTCTTAAGAAAAGAAGAAGTCTTTTTTGCAAATATTCCTTTATGCATATTTTGGTATTTATAGATCCGAATGTATCAAATGACTTTCCTGTTTTGCCGCAACTGCAAAAAGCTTGTCATACCATGAATTTTGTAAGAAATTGTTGCTGCTTTTGGGTCTTAAACTTATCTCCAACATTGCTACGAGCATTAGCAATAAACATTTTTGAGATGCAAGCTGCGAAGATTCTGCCAGCACCTACGTTTCTTCGTCAATTATACAGCTTGAGTATTTTTGTATGAAATTTGGTTTTAAATTCCGAGTCCCATTTTTGGCTTGTATTTTTTTTGCAGAATTCCAGTTTGGAATTTTTTGAACTTTATATGTTATCAACTTTCCCATTAGCTTTAAATTTTCGCACCAAATAGTCGAAGCACTGAGAAAACTGAGCTGATTTTCTACCAGATGTGTTTGGAGTTCCTTTCAATATGCCTTCAATTTTCTGGCCTTCCCAATATCATGTGGTCCTTTTTTCTTACCGAACTAGGTTTCACATCAATAGTCAAATTCTCCTGATACTTTTTAATAACGTTAAAAACGGTTTTACGGACGACATTTAATTCTGTGGCTAATTATTTGTAAGACCTATTTGGATTTTTTGAAGTTTTTTAATAATTTGTAGGACGTAGATCTTTTTCGTCACTTATTTTGATGAAAATAAGGACAAATTAACATGGTTGTAATTAAAAATAATAACTGAAGTATTTTTCCGTGATAACTAGATCAAAAAAAATTTTTGAATATTGATTCCGAAAAAAGTTATGAGGCAAAATGTGTGTTAAGATTTTTTCGATCTCACTCCTTAAGTAGTGACTTAAGGAGTTTACTTTAGGATTTGAAAGAGAAATAGTTTCAGAAATAAGCCTTTTTTGATATTTCTACGTTATTTAGGAGCTTCACTCCATTGACTTTGGTTTTTGTGAATTCCTTTGAGTTTCTCAATATCATGTAGTAATGTTCACCACTTTTTATCAAAAATATCACGCAAGTGCTTAAGATATTGCAATGATGTCCTATATTCGTAATAAGGAACCTAAGGTTTCTATATTGTAGCTCCAAACATGATAAGACGCTATGACAACACTGACCACAATCTCTAGTGTTGTTAAAAATGTTATTCTTGGACGTGACCTATCTTGGGTCAGAATATTTTATGTATTCTGTGCTTAATTGTGGATTATGTCAGTGCTAACACTATTTAGGACTGTAAGAACGTTATATCCTTTCTTGACCGATTTTCTCAGAGAGTTTATATGAAACTTGTGTTTTATTTTAGTTCAAGTTTTGTTGTAAAGTTTAAAATTTAAATTTATTATATTTATAATGTTTTATTCAAAAAAAAAAAAAAAAAAAAAAAAAAAAAACGTGATGTTTATTAATACTAATTTCTGCACTTTATGATGATTTTCGGAAATGGGCCACATATGGGAGCTATGGATTTTTGAGGTGCGAAGCTGATAAAAAATGTTATAAATTAATTTTTACGTTAATAAAAATTGTTTTATAAAATTAAATAGGGTTTCTAACGTCTATATGTACTAAATTATGCAATACTAAACAAATTTATGGACGTCAAAGCCCGATTCTAGGAGAAAAAAATGTATGGGGTCTTGGCTGTAATAGATAACCGTTATAAACTGATTCTAACAGAGTACGTGTCTGCATCATATAAAGGCAAAATTCATCAAATTTTTTTCAAAAACTGCAATTTGCAGCTTCATTAAAAGTTGACTATAGACTGCCAGACAGACGGACGGACATCGCTTAAATAGTCAAACATATCTTTCTACTCGTTTTTATCGATTTACTTTAAAATCTGGGGCTTAATTTGGCTAGAGGTGGCCAAGTTTATATGAAGCTTTAAGCAAAAGTATAAACTTTTTATACAAGTATTTGATACCTAAGAAAATGTTAGAATATGGAGATTTGTAATTTATAAAAAAAAGTTAGCGGAATGTAATTTGATCACAGAATTTCTTAAAGGACTTAAAATTTAGTATTATTATTATTATTTTTTTTTTAACATGAAATTAATATTTAATAAAATTTAAACAAATAGTGATATTTTATTGAAATTTCAGTATAATATGAACAAACTTATCCTAATATCATATAATTAAAAAAATTTCCACTTTTTTACATGAAAATATCCAAAATCCCAATCCATATAAATCGTGTTAAAAAAATTTACTTTTTTCATTGAAATGGTTACTCTGTCGTTATAAGGGGCCTCTATCAGAAAATATTTATTGGGTGTGTACCCTATATATAGAGCTAAAAAATTAAAATAATTTTAAGTCGATCCCAGCTTTGCGATTTGAGAACATAACAAAAAAGAAAAAAAAAATTACAAAATTGATAAAATTTGGATAGGGCTTGTGGGCAGACCTTTACCCTAAACTCATCCGGATTTACTTTAAACGCATTTACATTCACATTTCTTTTGAAAACATTAAAAAATTATAAAGCCCAGAACAAAAAACAAATTTTATAAGTGAATAAATATTGCCACATTTTTGAAAAAAACCCAAAAAATTTAAAATTTGTTTAAAGTGTTGTGGAGACTTCCCCAAATTAGTTGTTATAAAAACTTTGTTAAAAAAATATTTTTTTATAATATTCCATTGAGTTTTTGTAATTTCAATAATTAATCAATAATTTTCAATTTTTATATGAGACAAAATAAAATAAAGTTTATAAAAAATAAATAAAATATCTTTGATTCCCATAACTGGTGACCCCGAATTTAAGAATGCCTAAAACACTTTCTGATTTATCCTCTGAGGAAATCACAGTTTTATTGAAGAAATGGAATTTGCCATTAGGTGGAAGAAAACCTGAAAAAATTTTGCGCATAGAAAACTATTTGCAGGAACTTAACATTAATGACATTCCAAACTATGATTTCGAAATGGAGTTAATAGAGCCTTACAACGTTCCATCTGGTTCAAATAGCGATATGGATATTATTTTGCAGCATATTCAAAATTTTATGCAAGGTATGGAAAAACGCTTTGATGATTTCACAAGGCAAAACTCGCAAGCACCACCATCAACAGTACAAGAACAAAGTTTGTCTAGTGAAGAGATTAAAAACTCACAAAAATTAATTCTTCAACCATTTTGGACGCAAAATCCCGAACTTTGGTTTTCAATCGCCGAACAAAAATTTAAAAATTTCAATATTAATGCAAATTAAAATTAAAATACATAAGGTTTTCAAAAGTAATTGAATCTTTGGAGGTGTCTACAATCAATAAGATTTCAAACTTAATCCGTAATCCTCCTCAAGTAAGTAGATATCCTACTCTTAAGAATCAGTTAATTTTATTATATGAAGAAAGCCAAGAAAGTAAACTCAACAGAATATTTGATGAGCTACAATTAGGAGATCAAAAACCAAGCCAACTATTTAGAGAAATTAAAAATTTAGCAGATGATAAAATTTCTGACGAAGTTTTATTTTCTATATGGGTAAAAAAGCTTTCTACTGAATGCGAACAAAATCTTCGCGGCTTAAATAAAGTATCCTCCCTTACGAATGTTTTACAAATGGCAGATGGTATGTTAGAATGTTCAAAGTCAAATATTTCAGCTATCGAAACAGAATCTAATTTTGAGGTTTTAAGCAAAAAACTAGATAATTTAATTGATACTATTCAACAGTTTCATTCTGCTCGAAGTCAATTTAGGTCCTTTTCGAAAACAAGACCGCGTTCAACTTCAAACAAACAACCTCTTTGCTATTATCACCGTCGTTTTAAAGAGAAAGCTAATAAATGCGTACCGCCTTGTTCCTTTTTAAACAATTCGGAAAACTCATTGCCCCAACACTAAAGACGACGAGTGAACATGGGCACACTATTAAAAGTCGTCGCTTAGTAATTTTTGACCCTCTTACCAAATTAAAATTTCTAATTGATTCTGGAGCCGACGTTTCTGTTATTCCTAAACGTTTTGCAAATAATAGCCTTTCAGAATCCATTTCATTATATGCTGCAAACGGCTCTAAAATAAAAACGTTTGGAACTAAATTACTCAATTTAAACTTAAACCTTCCAATCAAATTTTTATGGACCTTTATTTTGGCTGATGTAGATGACCCTATCATTGGAAATGATTTCTTGCATAATTTTGGCCTTCTAATTGATATTAAAAATAAACTACTTGTAGACCCAAAGAGTAAAACCTCCACAAAAGGCGTTGTCAAATACTTTGATTCTCTTACAATCAAAACTTGCAACGTAACAGATTGTTTTCAGAAAATTTTAGCAGAATTTCCAAATATTACAAGAAATTTTAATATTAAATTTAATAAAAAAACAAATATTAAACACCAGATTATTACCAATTGTGCTCCAATTAATTGCAAAGTTCGTCGATTAGATCCATATAAACTCCAACAAGCTAAACAGGAATTTGAACAGCTTTTAGAACTTGGGATTGTTCAACGTTCAAAGAGTCCATGGGCCAGTGCTTTACATATGGTTAAAAAACCCAATGGTACATGGCGCCCTTGCGGCGATTATAGATTTCTGAACAATCATACAGTGCCAGATAAATATCCAATCCCTAATATACGAGATTTTCAATCAATTCTCTACGGAAAAAACATTTTTTCAAAAATTGATCTTGTAAAGGCATTTCATCAGATTGCTGTTGCCCCAGAAGATGTAGAAAAAACTGCTATAATAACCCCATTTGGCCTTTTTGAATACCTTCAAATGCCTTTTGGCCTAAGGAATGCAGCACAGACATGTCAAAGATTCGTTCATCAAATTTGCGAAGGAATGGATTTCGTTTTCCCTTATATTGATGATTTTTTAATTGCTTCATCTAACATAGAAGAACACAAAAAACATCTCAGACAGCTTTTTAACCGATTAAATGAATTTGGAGTAGTACTAAATCCTGAGAAATGCGAATTTGCTAAAAATGAAATTTGTTTTCTTGGGTATATTATAAATTCTAATGGCATTAAACCTTCAAAAGAAAAGGTAGATGCTATTTTAAATTTTCCTAAGCCAAAAGATATCACTGAACTAAGAAGATTTCTCGGTATGTTTAACTATTATCGTTCATCTATTCCCTTAGCAGCTGAACTTCAATCACCTCTTAATGAGTTTCAAAAGGGAAACCCTAATAAGAAAGAAATATTAGTTTGGTCTGAAGAACAAAACGTCGTTTTTGAAAAATTAAAAAATGCTCTTGCAAATGCAACACTCCTTTCACATCCATCTCCTAAATCCGACTTGTTCCTCTACGTTGATGCTTCAAATAGTGCTATTGGAGCAGTGTTACAACAGAAAGCAGAAAATAATGAAACTCAATTTCCTTTAGCATTTTTCTCTAAAAAGCTATCAAATTCACAATCCAAATATAGTGCCTACGATAGGGAACTTTTTGCAATTTATGAAAGTGTGAAGCACTTTAGATACATGATCGAAGGAAGATTTTTCACCATTATGACTGACCACAAGCCGTTAATTTATGCGTTTAAGAAGAAGAAGATTGATTCTTGTACTCCAAGACAATTTCGTTACCTCGATTTTATAAGTCAATTTTCTACAACAATTTGACATATTGCGGGATCAAAAAATAGCGTGGCCGACAGTTTATCTCGAATTTCAGAAATTACACTTCCACAGAGTATTTCATTCGAAGAACTTGAAAAACATCAAAAATTAGACCCCGAACTACTAACTTTGTTGTCATCCGATACATCACTTAACTTAAAAAAGAGCATGTTTTATAATTCTCAAAATGCAATTTATTGTGACCATTCTCACGGCATGGTACGTCCATACATTCCAGAAACCCTTCGCAAAACTATTTTTGAAAAATTTCATAATTTATCACATCCTGGAATTCGTGCAACATCCAAATTAATCACATCTCAAGTAGTTTGGCCAGGAATTAAAAAGGATATTCACACATGGGCAAGAAACTGTCTTAATTGTCAAAAAGCAAAAATACAAAGGCATATCAAATCACCAGTTGGATTGTATGAAGAACCTACCGCTCGTTTTGAGCACGTTCATATTGATTTGATAGGACCTTTGCCTCCCTCAAATGATTTCAAATATTGTCTTTCTTGTGTAGACAGATTTTCAAGGTGGCCAGAAGTAATATTTTTAAAAAACATTACTGCAGAAACCGTAGCAAAAGCTTTTTATGAAAATTGGATTTGCAGATTTGGAGTACCACTTAAAGTTACCACAGATCAAGGTAAACAATTTGAATGTGCACTTTTTAAAGAATTGGCAAATTTTCTGGGATTTAAACATATACGAACAACACCCTATCATCCAAGTTCAAATGGTATGGTTGAACGTTTTAACAGAACATTAAAAACAGCTATAAAGTGTCATGCAAACGAAAATTGGACAGATTCCATTCCAACAATATTATTTGGTTTAAGATCAACAATTAAGGAAGATATTGGATACTCTAGCTCTGAGCTAATATATGGTTCTCCAATTAGGTTATCTGGACAATTTTTTACAAAACCAACTTTAAAATTATCTTATTCTGATTTCATGAAAAATCTTAAACATCAATTTAGACTCATAAAACCAACTTTTGGTAGTAATCACGCAAGTAATAAACCTTTTGTTTCAAAAGATTTAGAACACTCAACACACGTTTTTCTTCGTTCGGATCACATACATCCTACACTTGAACCACCATATCAAGGACCATTCAAAATTCTTGAACGAAACAATAAATATTATACCCTTGATATTCGAAACAAACCAAAAAATATATCTATAGATCGACTTAAACCTGCGTTTATTGAAAACTCTAATCAAAATATTAACAAAATTAAATTTTCATTAATGTAGCTATACTAAAAGGGGGGGTAATGTGGAGACTTCCCCAAATTACTTGTTATAAAAACTTTGTTAAAAAAATATTTTTTTATAATATTCCATTGAGTTTTTGTAATTTCAATAATTAATCAATAATTATCAATTTTTATATGGGACAAAATAAAATAAAGTTTATAAAAAATAAATAAAATATCTTTGATTCCCATAGTGTCATCTTTATATATATTTATATGATTCTTGCAGCAATATTATTTAGTATTTTGCAAGAAATCTAGAAAATATTTTAGAAAAATTGTATGGGCACTATTAAGCCAGCCAAATTAAAAAAAAAAATAAAAAAAAGAGGCTAAAAATGAGGTAAAAATGTATTTCGATACAAATATCTCTTAAACTAAAAGAGATAACCTACATATGTAAGCGTATTTTTTGTAGAGATTTAAAAGGAGTATCTATATAAAAAATGCCTTTTCTGTCTTATGATAATTGATTTTTTAGCGAATTTTCAAAAAAATTACATACCCGAGATGGGCAACTTTGTATTCTTCCAAATCAACTCGAAAACACCTCAGCTCTGACCATGAGAAATTTTATTGAGATACCTCTAAGGGTTCTTTAGTTACTGAATTATTTCCAAAAAAAAAAAGCGTTTGGAAACACTGTGCGCCCATGCCATATACAAAAACTTAAAAAATCCAATTTTTGATAATAATAATTTTTCTTGCTTTTATTTAATTTATAAATTTGAATAACAAATTCAAATTCATTTGACAAGAAACATATAGAACAGAAACAAAAATGGAATTTGAAATCGATTGTTCTCTATCACAACTTAAAATAATTCATTCGTTTTGAATATTCGATTTTATTTCAAAACGAATCGTTTTCCATCACATACCTGATAATTCAAAAGTTTCGAAAAATCTCTTCAAGACATTAGGCTATTTTTGTATGATATATAACAACATTTTTTATATGAATTTTGTGGTCGATTTTACCTTGGATTAGTTTGTTGACACCATACATTTTTTGCAATGCTTTTAAAAGAATATCAAAAACTACTGAGAACAAAAAAAAAAAAAAAGATTTTTTAAATAAAAAACATTAGCTTTTTTTCTGGCTTTTTTAAAGTCCAATTTAGCCTCTTTTTTTCTCACATAGGGCAACACTGGTTAGAAATAATTTTGACATTAGCTCAATCATGACGAAATAATTTTGCACAGTGCTTCCAAAATGCTTCTCAGTGTTATTTTTCGTAAATAAGTAGTCAGTTTTTCAGTGCCAAACAGTTTTCCCTTTTTTTTGCACCTTTTGTCAAAATTCTGTCATCTTCTTAGAGATTATTTAAAAATACTAAGGATAAAGAAATAAAACAACTAAGAAAACTTCTATAGTAATGGGAGTTAAATAGCCTGGTTGGCCATGATTTGCATGGTAATGAGATAAAATAGTAAATTATTATTTTAAAAAATGCGAATACTTTTTACGGGAAATAAAGAAATTCAGAGAAAAACAACTTGTACGGAAATTAAAATAATATGTTTAATATTTTTTAATTTAACCCAGCAAAAAAAGAGCATACCAATCATTAGTAAAATCATTGATGTTACTGAACCTGAAGTAGTTCCATTTCTGGTGAAACATCAATGAATTTAACACGTGGTTGTCATAGGACGGAAGTGATCCAAAAAGCTGAATAGTATGTGCTTTTGAGGAACACTGAGGTATTATATGAAAGTATACCTTTTCATGTTTCTTTTTTCATTAGTGAAACAATTTAATACAATTTAGTATATATACCCAGCAAAATATTTCAGAAGTTGTTCTAAAATCACAGCATTTTCATTACATACCAAGTAGCTTTAAGTTATGAATTTCATATTCTAAAATTGTTCTTTTTAGCAACATCTCAATATGTTAGAAAATTATATCATTTATATAATATTTGTATGTAAGCATTGTATATGTATCTATACTAAATTGTATTAAATTGTTTCACTAATGAAAAAAGAAACATGAAAAGGTATACTTTCATATAATACCTCAGTGTTCCTCAAAAGCACATACTATTCAGCTTTTTGGATCACTTCCGTCTTATGACAACCACGTGTTAAATTCATTGATGTTTCACCAGAAATGGAACTACTTCAGGTTCAGTAACATCAATGATTTTACTAATGATTGGTATGCTTTTTTTTTTGCTGGGATGCTTTTGTTGAAAACAAAGATAAAAAATTTTCAAGATTATGATTTTTATATGTACAATACTTACTTCAGCAAATTCTTATGATCATTTAGACACCTTTTTAGCTCTTCAATATTTTCTTCAGCCGTATATGTCTCCAGACCATTACCAATTCTCTTGATACGTTCTGCCAATGTATCCAAATGAGCAATCATTAAAACCAAATAACACAAAGGATACGCATCATTGTTGCCATTCTCAAATACCATAAATGTTTGAGACAAATCTTGGTAAATAAAAGCAGCCACATAATTGGCCTGTGAACTAGTGAACCATTTGGGAAACCAACCACTAAAGACCAATCTATGATTAGACCAACCAATGTAAGCGAATCCCACTGTGCAAAAGAAATATGTTAAAGTAAAAATCAAAGAGTATAGCTGACAAGTCCTTATAGCATTTAATATTTTCATACGATCCTTGGGATCATGACTACTACGTTCATCTAAAGGTTTTAGAAATTTATCCAATTTAAACAAACGTTTATGGTTTAGAAGTATGACAAGTTGTTTGCAGGGTATTATCGCTATGGTGGTACTCAACGAAAGATTTTCAACCAATTCTTCCCACGATGAGATAAAAAAGAGATTGACCAACATGGTGACAGGCAGGCCAACGCCTGCCACAATATTACTAAACGCAGAGTAGATGTAGTATGTGATACGCCAAAATTTGGATTTGGTTGCTGGTGGATTCACGCCACTGATAGTCCAATTAAGCCAAATATATTTAAGGCCATCAATGGAGTTTAAAGGTTGTCCTTTATCGACAGGTCGTCTCAATATCATTTTTAACTTGTTGTACTTTTCCTCTTTTTGTTTCAGTATTGGTTGAGTTTTCTAGTGTTGGGTGGTTTAAACGAGTATAGTTTTGTAGATATGAATAAGGACTGAATTGTAAATTATTGGTCTAAAGGGTTTTTATACATAGTTTATTTTGGTCACACTTGGTGGGTGTTTAATTATACCCTACACCACAGTAGGTGGTTTGGGTTATTATGCGTTTGTGTTAATATTTATAGCTCATAGAATAAATTCTTTGGACCCCCAACTTTAAGATTTAAAATCACTTATAATATTTGTTTAACAATGTCTGTCCGGTTAACTGGCTGACTGGCTTCTTGTCCTTGTAAACCTTGTGAACAAACTACAGGTCGCAGTATTAAAGATATAGGCATAAATAATTATTTTTGTAGTGACGAAGCCTTTTTAAGTCAGTTATGATCGGTTCTTCTGAAATAACATTTAATATAGTACTTATTTGCAGTAGCTACAAATTACCGGATAATATAAATTTGTGTAATTTTTTCCCATAAAGTTTTTATTTTTTTCATATTAAAATGTTCACATAATTCACTCTACATTAGTAGCGCTCTTTTCAAAAGTTCTTTACCTAACCTTTCAATAATTCTCACATAATCTCCTCCTACTTTTAACAATTTTAATTATTTAATTTTTTTTCCTGTTTAATTAGTTTTCATGTCAAACCCATAATAAGTAGTTTTTATTATTATTGAATCCCTTACTCCTCTATATCTTATAAATCGTTACTAATGTCCTTAAGGAATAAGTTTTATTATTATTTTTTTTTAACATTTTTTGTTTCAATATTTATTTCCTCTCCCTAACATTCGATTAACATCTGCGCATCACAACTTAATCCTTACAATAATAAAAAAATAATACAACAAAACTAAAAAGAAAGAAATAAATATATAAATCCAAAAAGAACACAAAAATATTTAGTCAATATCAGATGCAAGTAAATAAATACTGGCAGGAGTAAATACACAAAAAGTAAAGTACAATTGTAAATACCTAAAGAAATAAAACAAAGTAAGAGTATAAGACTTATAATTTGTTTCAAATAAATCTCAAGGTATTAAAGATAAAAGTTAAATCCATACCCAAAAAAAATTAAAGAAACTAACTTGCAATATTTCTCTACCACCCGCTAAAAGGCATGAACTCTGTGTTGAAAACTCTTGGGCTGGTGTTACAGGCAGCAGCAACAATATTCAGGAAAAAATACACGTTTCAGTAATAATTTATTACTTATTGAAGCAGAAAATACGTAAACGTAAGCGAAAATTTTATTTCTATTTTATTTTACAAAATAAAACAAAAAAATAAAAAATTGCAGAAAAAGAGTTCAATACAAATGGCATTATCGTAACAACAACTTGAAAACTCAATTAGGCCTATAAAATCCCGCAATAAAACAAAAAAGAGGATTATTTTTGTTTTTGGTTTTAACTTTTTAGGTATAGCAAACATCTAACAAAACACTTTATAGGAAGAAGCTAAACAAATTATAAAAATATTGAAAACGATAAAAAACTAGAAAAAATTTTAGAAACTATTAAAATCTGGACGTAGTTTTATTAATCATATACACAGAACCAAAATACAGTAGTAAATACAGTAAAGTTGTGTATAGAATTGAAGAAATCTTATTTACAACAGACAAAATTGTTAACCAAATTAACCTACGACGCACGGTGTGCGATTCAAAAAATGAAATGGAAATAATTATTGAACTTCGGAACGGCTGTTCCGATTTTCATGAAATTTTACATGGTGATAGTAGAGGTGTAGGCGAACTTGGACCATATAGATTTACAGGGGACAAGTCCACAGGGTTCCAAATTTGGACACTTTGGGTATAAAATTTTTTAAAAACTATCCTGATTCCTTATATCGGAACCGATTTAAAAGATTTTTATATAAGAGGATTTTGCTAGTCGAGATCTACAAAAAACATTGTCATATATTATCTCTTTTAGTTTAAGAGATATTAAGCTTCAAAGATTAAAATTTTTACTTTTCGGTGAATTTTTTTCCCTAGAGCGGGTCCAAATTTCACCCGATTTGTCTTATATTTTTTTTTTTTATTTCATTAGGAAATTTCGTCTTCTTTTCACATATGTATAAAAATGTAAGTAAAATTTGTTGAAGACCTTTTGGAAAAAACACTGAGAATGGATGGATTTGTGATTTTTTTCATATTGTTATACCCTTCACCAAAGGTGTAAAGGGTATATATAAGTTTGTCATTCCGTTTGTAATTCTCACAATTTTCGTCGGAGAGCAAAAAAGTTTACATTTTCGGGATCCTTGTAAGAAATGATGACGATAGGACCATGTCCGTCCGTCCGTCCGTGTGTCGGTTGAAATGGCGTTTATGAAGCCCACCGATAACTGACATATATAATATGTATGTCAAACGATCGGAAATGCTTTCGAGAATTTTGCTATTGGAATTCAGCAAGATAGGTTCATACAATGCGGAGATATGTTCAAAAAACCGGTTTTTTGAACCGGTTTTCCAGTTTCTGAAGCCTCTGTATACACTACGGACTTCGTTTTTACAAAGAATTCTCGGAAATTTTTTTCTGAATTTTTGTTCTGAAAAATTGAAATAAATCGGTTCAGTAATAACTGAGATATCGGACAAAACGCATTTTTTATTTTTTAAAGCCCTGGTTTAAGCTATAGATTTTTATTTTTATACAGATCGGTCACAAATATTTTTATAAAATTTCAGTTTTTTGAATCAGGAAGATCGGTTTATAAATGGTGGAGATATGCTTTAAAAACCGGTTTTTAGAACCGGTTTTTTAGTTTCTGAAGCCTCTGCATATACCAGGGACTTCGAATTTTTAAAGGGGGCTCGAAAATTATTTTCTGAATTTTTGTTCTGAAAAAATTAAATAAATCGGTTCAGTAATAACTGAGATATCGGGGAAAACGAATTTTTTATTTTTGAAGCCCTTGTTCAAGCTACAGATTTTTATTTTTATATAGATCAGTCATAAATATTTTTATAAAATTTCGGTTTTTTTAATAAACCAAATTCGTTCATAATCAACAGAGTTATGGCCCAAAAACAAATCTGTTAAGAATATAAATACACACACAAACATGTATATTAAGCATTGTAATGACTATTAGTGACGTTTTTTGTTTTTTGTATAGACAAGTAGTTTAGTTAGAAACAGCAGTCATATAATGAATAACAGTGTTGTTGTTGTTCTTTGTATATGCAGTCTGTACAAAAATAAATAGATATGGAATTGTTGTTGTTTATTTTTTAAAACTAAAACATATCTGTTAAGAATATACATAAATACAAACACAAACATGTATATTAAGCATTGTAATGACTATTAGTGACGTTTTTGCCTATAAGACAAGTAGTTTAGTTAGCAACAGAAGTAATATAATGAATAACAGTGTTGGTGTTGTTCTTTGTATATGCAGTCAGTTTGTATATACACACATAAAAAAGCAAAGAAATATGGAATTGTTGTTGTTTATTTTTTAAAAGCAAAACCTGCTATGATTGTTTTTTTTTTTTTCATATTCAAATTTTCGTAGTTTGAAAAAAATTTAGATTTATATATGTGAAAATATGAAAGCATACGTTAAGGCGAAAATTTTATTATTTGTCGGTAATATGGTAATATGATGTCGATAAGATAGTAAGATGGTAATATGGTAATATGGTGAAGGGTATCAAAGATTCGGCACAGCCGAATCTTTTTTCAATTTCATTCATTTCTAATTATGCAATAAAATTCTTGTTAGTTAATAGTTTTCAATGATATTAGACATCTTAGTAGATTTTTTGATGCTTAATTCAAAGCGTTATTCACCTTTTTAGATTTGTCTAAGAAAAATCTCGTAATTCCCAAAAAAAACTTTAAAAAATTTTCAAAAATGAGATTTTATACGTTTTTTGCTATATCTTTCTAACCAATATCGGGGAGCAAAAATTTCTTTCACAAAAAAATTAAAAACACTTAAGACTATATAAAAAATATAATATTTTTTTGATTCCAGCTTTGCGATTTGAAAAATTAAGTTGGAAATTCGAAATTTGTATGGAAAAATAGGTGAAATTTAGGAAATCCTGGTCCACGCAAAAATCAATTTTCAACAAAGTTTTTTTTCCTTTAAGGTATTTTGTGCTTAGTTATCTTTTAGAAAAATATAAATATTATATATGTTACTTAATAAAATGAATATGACCACTTTTTTAGCAAAAAAAAAAAAAAAAAAAAAACGGGAAAAAAATCGACTTTTTCTCAAAGTTTAAATTTAAATGCCTACAACTTTTGACTCCGTAAATTTTTTTTTTTTTAATTCTTTCTTTGCACAATTTTTCTATTTGTTGTTAATGAAATACAAAAAATTTAAGAAGAATCGGTGAAAGTTGGACCCGCTGTAGCGAAAACCTTCACCAAGACAGACTAAAAAGTAAAAATTTTAATCTTTGAAGCTTAATATCTCTTAAACTAAACTATATGCATACAACAATGTTTTTTTGTAGATCTCGAATAGCAAAATCCTCTTATATAAAAATCTTTCAAATCGGTTCAGGTATAAGGAATCAGGATAGTGTTTAAATTTTATACCCGAGGTGTCCAACTTTGGGACGTGGACTCGCCCCCTGTAGGTCTATATGGTCTAAGTTCAAAGCTTAAACTCGCCTACTTTTACTATCTATATGTGAAATTTCATGAAAATCAGAACAGCCGTTCCGAAGTTCCATAATTATTTCCATTTTATTGTTTGAATCGCACACTGTGCGACAATCTAGCCAACTTAGAAATTGGAAATTTGAAACAGCATGTCAGCTGAGGCATTGACGTTGAAAAATTTTTTATATTTTGTTTAGTAAGGAAGTTATAAGCCGTTACATATACGTAACAGTGGGCATTACCCGCTAATTTTTGGATCATGTATTTTCTATGTAAATATCATGGGTTATATATGCAAAACATAAAAAATTTTAAATTTTTTGAAAAAAGGCACAATAAAATTAATATATTTAAGAAATATTACAACATTTGTACTAATTCATCATTTAAAAACTTTCCTAAGTTTTATATGGGACCAAGTGATTACATCTTTTTACGTTTACTTATATGAAACCAACTTTCAACCTCAAATATTTTTTAAATTCTGACTTTATTAAATAACTTTTGATGCAATTATGTTAACAACACACAGTGGTTACAAAAGGTTTTTTTTTTTTTAAATAATTCAGTAACTAAAGAACCGTTAGAGGTATCTCAATAAAATTTCACATGGTCAGAGCTGAGATGTTTTTAAGTTGATTTAGAGGAGTACAGGCCCCTAGCAGGTCAAGGGGGAAGTGAGTGGCCCTCCAAAGTTGTCCATCTCGAGTATGCCATTTTTAAAAAAATCGTAAAAAATTAATTTATGATATGACAGAAAAGAAATTTTACATATAGATAGCCCTTGTAAATATCTACAAAAAATACCCGTACATAAATAAGTTATCTCTTTTAGTTTAAGAGATATTCATGACGAAATCAATTTTTACCTCATTTTTAGTCTCGTATTTTTTTAGTCTTGGCGGGCTTCATATTGCCCCCAGAATTTTTCTAAAATATTTGCCAGATTTTCTCCAAAATTCTAAATAATACTGCTGCAAGAATCATATAACTATAAGAATCCGTTAAAAAGTTATATTAATCTAAAATCGGAACTTTAAAAATATTTTACATTTTTTGGGTTTTTTTTTCCAAAAACTTGGCAATATTTATTCAGTGATAAAATTAGTTTTTTGTTCTGAGCTTTATCATTTTTTTGAATGTTTTCAAAAAAATCTTAATGTAAAAGCGTGTAAAGTAAATCCGGAGAAGTTTGGGACAAAGGTCTGCCCACGAGCCCTATCCAGATTTTGTCAATTTTAGAAAATGTTTTTTTTTTTTTTGTTATGTTCTCAAATCCCAAAGCTGGGATCGACTTAAAATTATTTTAATTTTTTTTGCAATATAAATAATATATACCCAAAAAGTATTTTCTGGCGGAGGCCCCTTATAACGACAGTTTGACCATTTCAATGAAAAATGTCAATTTTTTAATGAAACTTTCCTCGAACTGGAATTTTGGGTATTTCGGAGTAAGAAAATGGGATTATATTTTTTCTATTCTTTTCTCTTAAGGACAAATTTTTTACATTATATTAAAATTTTATAATGATAGCTTAATTAATGTAGATTTTATTAAAGTTCAAATATTATTATTATTATTTTTTGAAAAATTACACTAAATACAAAACTTTTTCGTTTTTTGAACAATTTAATGAAAAAATTTAGTTCGAGTACTATATTATTTATATATTGTTATTTTTGAAGTAGTAACCTTTCCAATGATACCAAATACTTGCATAAATCATTTACACAATCGTTTAAATACTAACTGAAACTTAACCCTCCTTCAGCGAAATGTGCACATTTTCCTTAATTTCTATAGTAAATGTGTGCTATTTCCATAGCGTTCTATATACGTAAGTGCATAGCAGTTTTTTTAAATAAGTTTGTGCAACTTTTGAACCGTTAAATATATTTCAATGAAATTTCAAATAGTTATTACTGAGGTAGTTTCCAACTATTTTGGAGGAGTACAAGTTTCTAGGTGGTCTTGTGGCAGGGGGGAGGTCCTACGAAATGGGTCACCTCGGATATTATATAATTAAAAGAGTTTACCACTTTCGGAGGTTCTCCTCCTGCCCACATACCAGCTAGAAACTTGTACTCCTCCAAAATATTTGGAAAATATCTCAGTAATGACTATGTTAAATTTCCTTGAAATATTTTGAACGGTTCAAAAGTTAAACAAAGTTATTTAAAAAAACACGTTGAAACATATATACATAAGAGCACAGCCGTTTGAAGATACATACATTAAAATAAATTTTAGTAACAAAATATCTAAAATTTTGCACGAAAAAGATTTTTTTGGGCAATTCTTTCAAAATAACATGTCAATCATACACACCGTTCTTGAGTTATGATGGAAAAAAACTGAAAGCAGATTCGTGTTTAGCTCATCAAAATACATCAAGTCCAACTATTTGCCTATGTGCCTTGAAGAAGAAAGTGGATGCTCCCTTAACTCTAAAATAGTGCACTTTTTTTTATTGATTATAAATATGTATGTACGTTCTCTTTCATCTACATGTATGTCATAGTGATATAAAATATTGATAGTTTACCTTTTCAGATCATACTGTTTCTAACATGCATATGTATCAGATTTGAGAACACAAATTCATTCGCCGTAGAAAACCATTCAAAAGGGGCAATATCTTACTTACACAATTTTACAAAAATTATGCTGTAATATAAAGTTCCGATATCCTGGGGTCACTTCTAGTATGATGTTCTATGGCCCGTATAAATTCATAAAATGTATATATAAATAAGGCCTGCGCACGAAAAAATCCGTGCATGCAAATCTGCTTATAGAAACTAAACCAGTGGGCGAATTTTTTTAAAATGATATTTTTATTAATCACTGTTATGTTCAAGTTTTAAGCATAAAATAATAAATTAGTTCCTGTTGGTTTTTAAGGATATATATTATATTTTCCAGAATTATTCTAATTAAAGGTTTTATTGTGTTTCGGCCACTTTTTTGCTCGAACAAGTCCACTTATTTTTAAACTCCGTTTCATTTTATGCTGAGCTTTTAATGTCCTTTAAATTATTTTTTACTAGAGTCTAATATCTTTCAATTGAATGGAGTTTCGGACAATTTAATGTATTAGCCTCTATCGGTACAAACTCTTACAATTTCTTTGTTACAACTCCACTGTTTTGTTGTTGTAACGAGAAGAAGTGGAAACAAGCCAGAAAAACAGGGAATACAGTGAATTTTATTAGGAAAGGGAAAACTTTTTTCCAAAGGCACTCATTCACGTATATTTCTGTGTTAATGCAACCATTTTTTTAAGAATGAAGTGCTTCATTCCAGCGTATGCATGTGACTTCCTAAATAAAAAACTTTGTTAGGAATTTTGATTTCTTTGATACGCGAAATTTTTCTGCAATAATCCCTCTAGCATTTGCGACAAAGAATTTCTGGCTAGGAAGTTAAAAAAGTCACCCTAACGCAAAGAAAAAATATGGTTCCTGTGACCATAAACTAAGAGCAACATACTATGATTGTAATATATGATTCCAGGTTACAATAAGTATATTTCTACGTAATTATTATTATGATTCCAATTTATAATTTATTAGTAAGGTTCATAACTTTATTAATAACTTTTAGTAAGTTTTATAACCTTTTCTTAAGTATTGCTTTCAATTTCATCATGTTTTTATCATTTAATAATTCCATGTTATCATATATATAAACTAATTTCATCATATATATAATCTCATTTTATCATATATATAAAATAATTCCATCATAACTATAATTCCATTTTATCATATATATGAACTAATTTCATAATATATATAAGCCCATTTTATCATATATATGATCCCATATATTCATTTCACTTGTACCACGATATGTGGTACATTCATCATACTGAATAATAACAAAACTTGTCAATTTATATTTGTTCATATATAAACTAAATGAGAATTAATACTACTGGACTGATACACAAAAATGTGTATTCAAAAGGCATTAAAAGTTAATGGCTTAATGGTTGTAGAATTAACCAAATTTGTAAAATGAACTGAATGGTTATGTAATTAACTAAATAGTTGTAGAATTCAATAAATGATTGGATTTATTCATAAATATGATTTCATATAAACATATTTAAATACATATTATAATTCAGTGAACCATATTAAAATTTTGATTGTGGGTAATCATTAAATGATAAAACAGAATCATAAACGTTGCTATTATGAACACAGTATATTTAAATCAATGAAAAACGGCTATATAATCATTGAATAGTTGTGGTGAACATGCTGTAATCATGTTTTTTCTCTGTGTGCTGTACGAACGTTTCTTCGTCTACTATACAGAAACAAAATTTCCGAAAACATTTTTCCGAAGAACTTTCATGTTATTTATTTTCCCCAAATTCTTGCTTGCGTTTCTATTAGGATTTTTTTCTTGCTTTATAAGTCTTCAGGCTAGACTTCCATTCAAATTTTCTGATAAAGATTTAAAGCAATTAACTTTTTGTGACACTTTTCTTCCAGAGATGATGAATTTCTCTCAAAATCCTTTCTATTTAACCTGAATCCTACGGCCTGAAGATACTTTTTGTCTTCCATTACCAGGTTACCATTCAGTTATCATGACTTCTTTGTATAATATGATGACCCAAGAAACTGTATTTTGTGGCACAATAGCCTTCCTTGCAATTATTTTATATGACCAATGCATGATTTCATGAAAAATTTTAATTATGTGTCATTAGCACATGGCAAGTGAACATAATGGCAAATACAAACCAGTTAACAGAATTATTAGTTTTTCACCACATCAAAAGTTATAAGCCCAAGAGCATGCACGGATTTTTTCGTGCACAGTCCTTATGCATCTATTATAAAAATATTAATAAAACATTATTAGAACGAAAAAATGTTGATGAAATTTGTACGTCAAGATAATTCGGTATCATGACTAAAATGTGATACTGGTAAATAAAGTATTCGGCAGCTGATTCATGTGATAGTTGGTGTAACCGACTGGATTTGTTTGATAAAAATTTCGGTAGTCACAACGAATCTATTTTTTCTGTGTATCAAAGAATTCAAAATATTTATTTATTTATTTATTTTTTTTTTTTTTGCAAAAATTTTGGTCCATAAACCGTCATTACAAACAAAAAATTACGAAGTTTTTGAGACTTATTTCGCGAAAAAACTCTGATTTTTTTTTTTTTTTTGGCCATAATGTACCAGACTTAAGATATTCAATCGCTGGTAGGGAACTGAAGATGAATTAAAAAAATTTGTTTAGTATATTTTTCGTATTTATCTTTTTAATGCCCATCGTTTAAGGGGTTTTCTTACATCGAAATCCTAAAAAAGCCTTTCCAATGTACGTAATATATGTTTATTAATGATATTGGATTTCTCTTTCTGGAATTTTTTTGTAAATAAAGATTTCACATTATTATTTCTTGTCTCTTGCACTTCTGTAATAGGTTTCGATTATATCTTGCCCGTGTAATAAAATTATACGTAGTAAGCTGGCATATAGATTTTTTTATTGAAAATATAAAACTCAAAATAATTTACATCATCGAATAAATTTCATTAATGATTTACAACTAAAGCATTTTCATCGTGACATTTTCAATGCATATGACAATGTTAAACAACCACAAAAATTATTCTCCTATAAAGTTTTGTATTCTTCATTTAAAACATTTTCGATGTTTCTTCGTTCCTACCAGGAACTCTTTGTACATTGTACGTCTTCATGCCAAATTTGTTGTTAACTTTTGTGTCGAAAGATTCAGAGCAATTAACTTTTTTTGGCACTTTTCTTTCAGAGATGCAGGGATTTTTTATAAAATTTATTTTTGTTTTGTCTGCGGTCCTACAATCTGAAAATCCAACTACCAGGTTATAGTGGTATGATCCCTTTATATATTTTTATTAACTGAGAAACTTTATTTCGAGACATGCCTGCCTTCAAATGTTTTATATAACCGTCTTATCATAAAACAAGGCAAATGTAGACAAGTTAACGAAATTATTATTTTTTCACTATGTCAAACGTTATAAGCCTAGAAATACGTACCGATTTTTTCGTGCGCAGTGCTTATATTTGTCTTCTACTACAGTGATAATGCTAGTGATCTGTAGTTCATATTTTTTACGAAAATTAGGAAATTTCTGGCTTTGTCAATGACATTTAAAGCTTATGACTAGTTGCTCGGTAATTTTCGCCACGATAATTGGAAAATATTGAAATAAAATTCTCAAGATCTTCTGCTTAACCCGAATGGAGTTTTTTTTTAGCTTTATTGGGCTTCTGAAATTTAAAAAGTAACTTTTCGCTATTTCTTTTTAAACATAATATTATAAGCTGTATTTGTTTTCTACTACAGTAATGTTTTTTTCATCTTTTTTCTAATTTTTTACTTGAAGAAGGAAATTCCCCTGCTTTGTCAAGGTACTTTAAAGACTGTAACTAGCTCAGTAATTTTTGGCGCAGCAGCAAGCAGTATGCCAGATAAAATGTAAATAAAATGTTTTTGGTTCGACAAAAAAAAAAAAAAACTTTTTTCCTAATTTCAGAAACAATTTTTCCTCCTTCTTAAAATCGCAATTTTTAATTTAAGAAGTACATTTTTGAAAATTTATTGAAAATTAATATAAATGTATTTTTTGTTTGTAATTCAATAAAAACGAGAGCAAAAGCTATAGTCGGTCAGGCCCGACCATATGATACCCTACACCTTGTGTACATTATAATTCATGGAGGGGACTTTTATTAGACTTGGAGTCAAATGTGGACCGATACTCGTAAGTGTAAAATAAAACATAGGAATACAGAATTTTACGTTGAAGCTGACATTTATATGAATTTATTCACTTTTGGGTGATTCCCGAAAGAGGGCCTTATATGGGAGCTATGGTAAATTATAGACCGATCCTTGTATAATTTGGCACTATCATTTATGGTCATATAAAACTTATTTGTCTCTCGAATATTAGCTTGATACTAACGTTTTAATGGGATTTATGGCCGTTAAAGTGATTTTCGGAAAGGGGTTTATATGGGAGCTATGGTTAATTATGGACCGATCTTTTTAAAAATCGGCACACTTATATGAAACTTATATGTGCCAAGTTTCATTAAAATATTACTATATTTAAAGGATTTATGATCGTTAAACCCTTTTCCGGGAGGACATTTGTATGAGAGCTAAGTGAAATAATGGACCGATCATAACCAATTTCAATAGGCTTCGTCCCTGGACTATAAGAAGCCGTGTACCAAATTTCATTAATTTTGGTTTAAAATTGCGACCTGTAGTTTGATTACAAGGTTTACATGGATGGACATACGGACGGACGGACATCGTTAAATCGATTCAGAAACTGATTCGTAGCCGATTGGTATAAATTAAGGTGGGTCTTAGACCAATATTTTTGAGTGTTACAAACATCAGCACAAACGGATAATACCTTCCCCACCTATGGTGGTGTAGGGTATAAATATACAAAAAATAGTTTAAGCTAAAAATGAGAACCCTGAAAATATCCATTAGGCAAATAAGGTTTCTAGTCTTAAATAAGAGTGTATGATGATATATTGCATTTTTTCCTTATTTATTTTATTTTTTGTTGCTTTTTGAGAAAAATTTTAACATTTTAAAAATTCTGTATATTTTGGCAAAGAATCAAATTTCTTTCCCTTTTTCTTCAACTTAAATTTTCTTTAAAAATTCCTTCAAAAAATGGAACATTCCCTCCATCTAACATCACTGCATATAAGCAAGTCGATATCCATTGAAAGGTTTGCACAAACTACAGATCCTTGCAAGCAAGAGGTCGAGCTTACACGCAAAGAAAAAATATGGTTCCTGTGATCATAAACTAAGTGCAACATACTATGATTGTAATATATGATTCCAGGTTACAATAAGTATATTTGTACGTATTCATTATTATGATTCCAATTTAAAATTTGTTGTTAGTAAATAATCCCATGTTATCATATATATAATTCCATTTTATCATACATATGATCCCATATATTCATATTTATATTCATTTGTACCACGATATGTGGTACAATCATTATATTGAATAAAAACAAATCTTGTCAATTTATATTTGTTCACATATAAACTAAATGAGAATTATAACTACTGGTCTGATACATAAATATGTATATTCAAAAGGCATTAAAAGTTAATGGCTTAATGGTTGTAGAATTAACCAAATTTGTAAAATGAACTGAATGGTTATGTAATTAACTAAATAGTTGTAGAATTCAATAAATGATTGGATTTATTCATAAATATGATTTCATATAAACATATTTAAATACATATTATAATTCAGTGAACCATATTAAAAATTTGATTGTGGGTAATCATTAAATCATTAAAAGATAATGCGTCCAGAAGTACTCTCCCTTTTTGCTTGTACCCTGACTACAACAACTTATTATCAAGCAACTTATTAGTCACCTCCGATTGACAAAAGTATACTTCTTTTGCCATTAGTTCTTTAAATCGTTCAAAGTCGTGTATCGATATGTTTGGAGTCCTATAACGGCTGTATCAGATTTTAATTTTTATAATGCTGCTTTATGTCTATATTATGTAGTCTTCAATATAGTTTTAGAAAAAAGCTACTTCATTTATTAAATACGTTTTAAATCCATTTTAAGTTACTAAACTATTTAAATTATAATATTCTTCAAACAGTCTTTGCTCATCTCCAAATCACTGCCTTCAAATTAGTTGTAGACAGTAATACACACATACATATATTTCCATATAGAATAAATTATAAAATTCTACTAAATCTGCTAAATTAAGAAGATAAACCTAAAAGGAAGGATGAACACAAATGTTAGTAAAATGTCTCTGTCGAAGACATAAATTTTGTGTTAAATAAACAAGAGGCCATAATGACCAACCACATTTAGACACATAAATCTCTTGAATATTTTTCTGCTTTATATGCCTGCCTGCTCTACGGCCTGCCACATAAGAAGAGAAAAAGTTAATTCAGCACTTTTAATTGCAATATTTTCCAAAATTCATTTTTATTTTTTGCTAATAAATGGCAAAAGTAACTCCCATTTATAGACCAAAATATTTTTCGCAATAGATGACAAAGTAGTTGGAATTATTTAATGTTGCAGTTGGAGTGAAAGCTTCCATTAAGTAGGGAGTATAGAAAAGTTTTTGTAAAATAAAAGCAAACATTTTTTTTTTGTTTTGAAGTTAAGGATTTTAATTTTAAATAGTTTTCTGCCTGTCTCTTTCAAAATAAACATATTTTAAAAATAGTTACTTCATTATTATTTCTAAGCAAGTTGATTTAAGATTTTCATTAATAAAAAAATGTTTAAAACTCAACTTTAATTTTGTTAAGCCTATAATTACTTTGTTGTCTTCGACACTTTGTTATGTTGCGTGTCTTTTGTATTACTTAATATTCCTGCTTGGTGATAATTACAAGTTTAAAGCTTTTATGAAAATCAATTTAATAGTTTGAAATTAAACACAGTATGTGAAATTTTATTTTTATATGTATATATGAGTGATTCTATATCAAAATGAATAAATAACAGCTGCATATTTTCGGAGTTGACAAATACTACTTCAATAAAATTATAATAATATCACTATAAATAGTATAATCCTTACTCCGTGTTTCGGATTGGAAAGTATCAAATGAGGTAAGGTCTCCGACCACATTTATTTATTAAAAAAATAATATCCGATAAGTAAAGTGAGTGGAAAAAATAACAATTTGGTGGAGTTTGGGCGCTAGGACAAGGTATAAGAAAATCTTTTAATAAAAAGAGGATAGAGGGTAAAGATGAATCGTGGACTGATTATAAAAATACATTAAGCAAATATAAAGCAATATATAGTCAGTCAAGAGCAATATATAGTCAGTCAAGACCAACCATACGATACCCTACACCACTGTGTGTGTGCCTATTCGGGGATGATATTTGTATGGGAGCTAGGTGAAATAATTGAGACATCGTAACCAATGTAAAATTTTGAAAAGAAATCTTTAAAATTACGACCTGTTCTTTGTTTAAAACGGTCAGACGGACATCGTTAAATCGACTCAAAAAAAGATTCTTATATTTAGAATTATAAGATTTTTTTGGGCAGGATATTAATGTCCGTCCGTCCTTACATTGGGTTTAAATGGGTCGAAAATGACGCTTACTTCAGGAAAAGGTGATATCAGTATTTTAATGATCACGTTTTATTTTTTGTATATATAAGTAAGTAAAAAAAAAAATTAATTCTATATTTTTTTGGCATAATGGTAGTTTTTGTCCGTCCGTCTATACATTGGTGTTAAATGGATCTAAAATGGCGTTTAATTTGGGGAAGGGTGATATCATTATTATAATATTTACATTTGGTTTTTATATTGATCAAAAAGTAAAAATATATATTTTAAGAGTTTTAAAATTATATACACGCAAAGAAAAAATATGGTTCCTGTGACCATAAACTAAGAGCAACATACTATGATTGTAATATATGATTCCAGGTTACAATAAGTATATTTGTACGTAATCGTTATTATGATTCCAATTTATAATTTATTAGTAAGGTTCATAACCTTATTAATAACTTTTAGTAAGTTTTATAACCTTTTCTTAAGTATTGTTTTCAATTTCATCATGTTTTTATCATTTAATAATTCCATGTTATCATATATATAAACTAATTTCATCATATATATAATCTCATTTTATCATATATATAAAATAATTTCCTCATATATATAATTCCATTTTATCATATATATGAACTAATTTCATCATATATATAAGCCCATTTTATCATATATATGATCCCATATATTCATTTCACTTGTACCACGATATGTGGTACATTCATCATACTGAATAATAACAAAACTTGTCAATTTATATTTGTTCATATATAAACTAAATGAGAATTAATACTACTGGACTGATACACAAAAATGTGTATTCAAAAGGCATTAAAAGTTAATGGCTTAATGGTTGTAGAATTAACCAAATTTGTAAAATGAAATGAATGGTTATGTAATTAACTAAATTGTTGTAGAATTGACTAAGTGATTGGATTTATTCATAAATATGATTTCATATAAACATATTTAAATACATATTATAATTCAGTGAACCATATTCAAATTTTGATTGTGGGTAATCATTAAATGATTAAACAGAATCATAAACGTTGCTATTATGAACACAGTATATTTAAATCAATGAAAAACGGCTACATAATCATTGAAAAATTGTGGTGAACATGCTGTAATCATGTTTTTTCTCTGCGTGTACATAAAGTGTGCTATCGAAAAAATCTTAACACACGTTTTGCTTCATAACTTTTTTCGGATTTAATTTTAAAAATTTTGTTTGATCTAGTTATTATGGAAAAATACTTTAGTTATTATTTTTAATAACAACCATGTCGATTTGTCGTGATTTTAATCAAAATGAGTGACGAAAAAAAAAAAAAAACAAAAAAATACCTGCTACATAATATTAAAAAATTTAGAAAAATCCAAATAGGTCCTACGAATAATTAGCCACAGAATTGAATTTCTGCTGTCAAATAATATTTCAAATATTATTAAACAGTATCAGGAGAATTTGACCATTGAAAGAAAATCTCGTTCGGAAAGAAAAAAAGGTCCACATGATATTAGGAAGGTCAGAAAATTTATAGCATATTGAAAGGAACTCCAAACACATCTGGTAGAAAAGCAGCCCAGTTAGCTCAGTGCTTTGACTATTTGGTGCGAAAATTTAAAGCTAATGCAGAGTTGATAACATATAAAGTCCAAAAAGTTCCAAACAGGAATGTTGCAAAAAATTTTGAAGCCAAGAATAGGACACGGAAATTAAATCCAAATTTCATACAAGAATATTTAAGTTGTATAATTGACGAAGAAACGTATGTGCTGGCAGAATTTTTGCAGCTTCTGTTTCAAAAGTTTTATATTATTAATGCTCGAGGCAATGTTAAAGATAAGTTTAGGACCCAGAAGCATAAAAAATTTCTTACAAAATTTCTGGTATAATAAGCTTTTTGCAGTTGCGGCAAAACAGGAAAGTCATTTGATACATTCGGATCTATAAATACCAAAATATACATCAAGGAATATTTGCAAAAAATAATTCTTCCTTTTATAAGAGAGCACAACGTGTTCACACATTTTTGGCCTGATTTGGTATCATGTCAATAAGGTAAATTTACCAAGAGAGGTAAATTTTCCAAATTGTCCATAGCTTAAACTATTGGGGAGATATTGAGCTCTTATGAAAAGTGAATTGAAGAGCACAAGAAAGGTGTCCCAAAATACCGAAGATTTTAAAAGAATATGTGCACACTGTTCTAAAAAAGTGACGGAAGCAATTTGTATTCAAATCTCTAACGGAAGGGTTACCAAAAATGGTCCACAAGTTCATAAGTAGTGGTTAGAACTATTTTTCTGTAATCTGTAATATATCATCAATTAAATAAAAAAATAATGAAAACTCTAAGGTCAACCGTTTCCAAGTTATTGAATATTATATATGTTAAGATTTTTTCAAACGCACTCCTTATACTTCTATGTGAAATTTTAATTAAATCCAGTCAGACGATTAGAAGCTACGGATTTATTTCCAAAAATTTTTGACTCTGCCCCACTGTGCAATTTTTGATAAAGCAAAGAAAAAGTTTGCACTTAAAGGGCGTTTTACACTATAATACATTGTATTTATATTTTTGGTATAATATTTTCAAATGTATTATGATGTAAAAAATACCTTCAATACTTTGAATGTTAAAATCTTTAAATTTTTGAAACGTAATTGCATCTCTTAAAGCAAATTTTCTCAAACTTTTTTATTTGTAGTTTTATTTGTATTCAATTCTGTTAAATTTTTTTTCAGAGACCGGATTTTAATACTAAAAAAACAATCTTTTTATTTTTATTTCAATCGAAAAACAATCTTTAATGTTCAAAAAATAATAAAAATCCATCATGATTTTTATTATTTTCATCAATATTTTAATTTTTTTCATCATGATGAAAATAAAAATATAAATATCTTTTGTGATATTTATTTCAAAAGTTGAAAATTATTTTGAACTTTTTTCATCGGATGGAAAAAATTCTAAACAACAACAATTTCATTTGAATAAAAAAAATATTTTGAAAACAAAACAAAAGTATGAATAAAAAAACAATCATTTTAAATTTTTTTCGAACTGATATTTATCGTTAAAGATATTTATCGTTAAAGATATTTATTTTTTTCATCATTGATGGATATTTATTTTAAAAATAAAAATCCCTCACATATTTTTTTCAACAAATGAAAAAATATTTTGAACATTAAAGATATTTATTTTGATTGAAAAATAAAAATAAAACGTTTTCGGGTCCTTGTTTTTTTTTAAATATTTTAATAAAGAAAAGAAAAAAATTACATTTAATAATACTTTCCTTAATACATATTTTGACATGTATTACAAAAAATTAAAATCTGGTATTAATACAAAGTGTAATAGCGTAAAACCCTGTTAATAGTGTAAAACCCTCTTAAAATGTTCTATTCTTCAGAAATGTTTCAAAATAAACATCCTGTAACAATTTAAGTTACATTCCATGAATGTTGAAAATTGTTGTATTTTAGGACAGTTAAAGAAAAATAATAATAAAAACATTTTTATAAAATATAATTTACAAATAACACGGCGTTACAGAAAAAAATCACTCGAAACATAGTATACGTAATAGGCCTTTTTGAGGACATCATAAGTCAGTTTTAAAAATTTGCAATACACCCTCAAAATTTCGAGTTATGCGCAAAAAACTGTTTTTGGGTAGGTTTTTTTTTTTTCTTTTTATAATTCTTTGGAAAATAGATTAAACTAGCTTTTCAACCGTATGAATTTGTTATGCCTTGGCCAAATATTAAAAGCTAATTTTTAAACAACAATTAAAAATAATATATTTTTTTTTCCATAATTTCATCTATAATCTATAAAATCTTATGCAACGATGCAATTATTTTTACTGGCATTTTTGTTGTAAATGTAATGACATTTTTTATTTTCAAATCAGATAAAAACTGTAAAACTTATTAGATTTTATCTGTAATAACTTAATAAAACTTTCAATACATTTTTAATGATTTTCTCAAAAAGTAAAAAAAAAAATTCTTTGTCTTAAAATATATGAAAAATTTTTGAATAAAGTTTTGAGTTTTTAAGCGATTTAATACAGGGATATCCCATTTTATTCTAAAAACAATAGCATTTCAAACTTTGTAAACAAAAATATATAGTCTCAAAGAAAAACAATCAAAAAAATTTACATCAAACTCAAAAATTCGAAAAAGATAAAGAAAATAAATTTAGAAATGGTGAATAAATCATTACGTAATTTTAATGTCTATAAAATATTGTAATATATATTAAGAATGCTACCCAAAGTATTTTTTTTTTCGCTATATCTCGAAATTTAGGGGGTGCTTCGAAATTTTTTTTTAAATTTTTTTCTTATGTCCTCAAGACGGACTATAGCCCATGTTATATCGTTATCACGGTGAAACTGAAAAGTGCCATTTTGTAACACCGTAAAATTGAATAAAAGTAATACCAGATATTAATTGACTTATTTTATATTTATACCATACACCACAATAGGTGGGGAGGTTATTATGCGTCTGTGCTGATGTCTGTAACACCCAAAAATATTGGTCTAAGACCCACATTAATTTATATCAATCGGCTTAGCATCACTTTCTGAGTCAATTTAACGATGTCCGTCCGTCAGTCCATCTGTCTGTCTGTCGCAATTTTGAACAAAAATGAATGAAATTTGGCACACAGGTTTCTTACAGTCCAGGGACGAAGCCTATTGAAATTGGTTATGATCAGTCCATTATTTCACCTAGCCTCCATACAAATGTCTTCCTGGTAAAGGGTTAAAGTTTCATATAAGTCTAAATAAGTATGCCGATTTCTATAAAGATCGATTCATAATTGACCATAGCTCCCATATAAACCCCTTTTCAGAAAATCACTTTATCGGGCATAAATCCCATTAAAATGTTAGTATCAAGTAAATATTCGACACAAATAAGTTTTATATAAACATAAATGATAGTGTCAAATTTAACAAAGATCGGTCCATAATTTACCATAACTTCCATATAAGGCCCTCTTTTGGGAATCACACAAAAGTGAATAAATTCATATAAATGTTAGCATCGACGTAATATTCTGTATTCGTATTTTTTGTTTTATACTTAATATGAGTATCGGTCCACATTTGGCTCCAAGTCTAATAAGAGAATAATAGTGGACACAATGGTATAGGGTATCATATGGTCGGGCTTGACCGACTATATCTTTTTTCTCGATTTAATTTAAAAGACCTTTTATAAAAAAAACAAGCGCAAATATTCGGCCCGGCCGAATCAACTTTTTCACATTTTAAGTTATATGAGAGAAGGATGTAAAGTGGGCAGTAAAGTGGGTGAGCCACGCCCATTTTTTGTTTCCGAGTTTGCATTAGTCCTTGAACTATTTGAACACAATTTCATTGATTTACACCTTATATGGGAGGTGGGCGGTAAAGTGGGCGGACCACGCCCATTTTTGGCTTCCGAGTTGATATAGATCCCCAAACTATAGGTACAAAATTTCGCTATCGTACATGCTTTTGTTGCAGAAATATCAGTATAAAATTATAAAACGGACACCCTGTGTTTCTAGTTTTTAGGAGGTAAAGTGGGCAGTAAAGTGGGCGGGCCACGCCCATTTTTTGTTTCCGAGTTTACATTAGTCCTTGAACTATTTGAACACAATTTCATTGATTTTCACCTTATATGGGAGGTGGGCGGTAAAGTGAGCGGACCACGCCCATTTTTGGCTTCCGAGTTCATATCGATCCCCAAACTATATGTACAAAATTTCGCTATCGTACATGCTTTTGTTATAAATATCAGCAGAAAAGTATAAAACGGACACCCTGTGTTTCTAGTCTTTAGCCCATAACTTTTTGGTTAGCGAACCGATTTTCCCAAACAAACCTTATATAAGACAAATATTTGTGCCGAATTTCGTCTCCCTACGTTGCTCCGTTCGAGCGCTATCCTGCTTTCAACAGACGGACAGACGGACGGACATAGCTAGATCGACTCAGAATCTAACCAGAACCCAGAATATATATACTTTGTGGGGTCTTAGATGATTCCTTCAACATGTTACACACGGAATGACAAAATCAATATACTCCCCATCTTTTTGATGGTGGGTATAAAAATACTTTAAAAGTTGATGAAAATATAATTTTTAACTATTTTCCCAAAATGTAAAAAAAATTGTAACTTCAACCGCTCCGTATAAGAAAACAATGCAACCTAGCTAAATTACTTTAATTGATGTTGAAACATACAGCTGTTCAAAACATACAACTTTGTGTATTTTTTCCAAAAATGGAAAAAAGTGAATTTCGAGTGCTCATTAAACATTATTTTTTGCGAAAAAAAACCATCAATCAAACCAAGGAAAAGCTCGATAAATACTGTGGGGATTCTACACCATCGATTTCAATGGTAAAAAAAGTGGTTTACTGACTTTCGTTGTTTTCGCACAAGTACAAATGACGCTGAACGTTCTGGATGGCCAATTGAGTCAGTACACCCGAAAATGTCGAAAAAATTCACGATATGGTGTTGGCCGACCTAAGAGTAAAAGTGAGTGAGATTGTTGATGCCATAGGCATTTCATGTGGCAGTGTTGTTTCGATTTTAAATGATCAGCTGGGTTTAAGAATATTGTCTGCAAGATGGGTGCCGCGTTTGCTCTAAATTGACCATAAACGTAAACATGTGACAACTTCAAAGGATTGTTTGGAGTTGTTTAACCGCAATCCGAATGAGTTTTTGCAGCGTTTTGTAACTGTGGATGAAACATAGATCCATTACTGTACTAAACAATGGGTTTCTCCGGGTGAACCGGCTCCGAAGAAGGCCATTCTCCGGATTTAGCCCTTAGTGGCTACTTCCTATTTCCAAAAATAAAGAAATGGCTCGGTGGAAAGACATTCAGCTCCAACGATGAAATTATTGACCAAACAATTGCCTATTTTATGGACCTCGAAAAATCGTATTTTTTGGAAGGGATACAAAAACTGAAGAAACGTTGGACTAAGTGTATTAAGTTTAAAGGAGATTATGTTGAAAAATGAATTTTTGTTTTGCAAAAAACATTGTGTTTCATTCCAAAAAGTCACGGACTTATTGATCCTCGTAGTTATGTCTATTTTTATTCGGTATCCAACTTTATTACGAAAATTTAACTTTCAAACTTCAATTAATCGCCACTTTTGACACATTTTACCATTTTTTTTATAAAAACATTAATGTGTGCTTTTTGTGAGGAGTTTGAATTTTGAACTTTTCCTCTTTTAAGAACAGATTGTAGTATCTTCCAAAACAAAATTTCAAGGAGCCATCAACTCCGATTGCTGTCCACTTTGATATGAAACCACCCATACATAGGTACTTGTACTGCTTTACAAAATTACTTTTATTATTTCATCATTCTCATTTTAATCATCAGTTTTTAAAAAACCATTTACCAGGTCATTGTTAACGTGCATTTCAGATACATACTTCTCTTTAACGTTTTAACTCCTAATTAAATCTTCATTAACGGCTCAAAAGCATATAATTTTTCCCCTTTATTTGTTCCTTTAAGCCAAATGAATATATAGCTTCATTTATTTGGTAATATACATTTTTTTGTAATTCGTCTACCGCATGTTTCGTAGCCACTTTTGACTAAACTGTTTCAGTAGATGTTACGTTGTAATATTTTATGAACCGAAATAAAGTAACTTACTACGAAATCCATGAAATCTATAATAGTATCCTTTATATCCAATTACCAGAACAAAATATCAAATACAGGCAGACAAATTAATTGTGGACTAAATGAACGCAGAAAACCCAGCAAAATAAATGGAATATGCTACCAACAGCAATAAACAGTTTCATTTAAATAAACATATAAAGTAAGAATGACTTTAGAAGAAAAATTTATTGAATTATGTTTGGATAAATATCTAATTTATAAAACCTAGGCCCTCCAAACTAATTAATCCAATTTAAAATTTTTCTAAAATAATTCATTAATTACTATTTACTGGGTTTCACCTTTAACACCATTTATTTGCTGAATGAAAAAGAAAAAAAGAAAAAGGTAAATGCAATTGTGTCCATTATTGCGGATTTCATTCTTTCACGCTTTACCTGCTCTGAAACTCCGTTGCTGCGGCCGTCATCAATTGTTTTTATAATAAGGTTATGTTTGTTGTCTCAGTTCCTGTTGCGACGACAAAAAAAGAGGAAAACACTGGAGTAATTATTGTGGTTTATATCGAAGTTTTTTTATTGTTTATTTATTTGTCTGCTATAATTTATTTGGGAGTGAGGTGAGAGTTACAGCAACTGTAAATGCATTATGCCAGCACAATTTCCGTTCATAATGAAACAGAATTAAATGAGTTAAATTGTAATGATTTTTGTATTTTTCTTTCTTTTCTATTTCATTCTCTATCGTCATGCTACACACACACACACCCACATTTATTAACAATTTTATTGGTCTGATTGTTTTTCAATTTGATTTGTTTATTGTTGTAAATCGTAGAGTTAGTGCAAGTACTGAGAGGAGTTGATAAGTAGTAAGGTTAATAAATTTAGTTAAGATGGATTGAGAACTGGTATATCTTGTTGCTAATAGCAAAATCTTAGGTACTTTATCAAGAATTGTTGTATCTTAAATGAATTATAATTACACTGAAAAAAAAAAAAAAAAATGATGACTAATATTAGATATAATCTACTAAAACTAAGACTAAGACTAGAGTATAGAGTAGACCCTACACTAAAACAATGAATATAGACTACAATTAAAAACTTAACTTGATTATTTTTTGAAGATGTTGATTTTGAGCTCAATATAATTTATATGGGTTATGTTAATATTTTCCAAAATTGTTGAAAGATGCAAGATGTGCCTTAGTGTGAAAGCAACAATTTTTGCCTGCAGCGCACATAAGGGCAACCATATGGAGACCTTTGGCAACAAATCAAAAATTCGTTTTTTTTTATAAAATTTCTATATAACTTTAAAGAGGACATTTTTCTACACAATGTTTGTTCACAACATTTTTCGTCAACGCTATGGTGTGGTCGTGACTGAAGTCCAAAGTGAAAGAAAAATTTAATACTTTTAAATTAATAAAATTTTTATGTTCATATGGCTTGCAGTCAGAAAATATCGTCAGACATTATAATATAAATAAAGAGTTTTTACCATGATATAAAAAATAGGAAGTAGTTTTCTACGACGAATTTCACTAGGGTTCACCGAAGGTCCAAAGTTCATACGGTTAAGCATTTATCCAAAAAAAAAAATTAAATTGATGAAATTATTATTAATTTTGTTTACGATTTGTACAAAACTTTTAATTTTATGTTATATTTCATTGCCTAGTTTAGAGCCCAAACACAACCTAGCGGATTATTATTTTTATATGAAAATTTGACAACTAAAACAACACAGCCGAATCCGCTGGAAAGTAAAATCTATTTTAATTTTACAACGGATTCTCAAAAGCTCTCATTTTCTCACTCCCCCTCTCTGTCAGTGTTGCCGTTGTTGCAAAATGAATCACATACATTTATTAATCACATACGTTTACATTAAATTTATATAAGAAAGAAAGAAATAGATAGATTTGCTTTTTATTTTTTATGAATGGAATTTAAGAGAGAAAGATAAATATTTTTTTATATATGTAGTTTTGTTGTTGCCAAACACAAAAAATATAAAGAAACAAAAACAAAATGCATAATTATTCACTATTGTCTAAACATTTATGCAAAATTATTTGAGCTTCGAACTATATTAATATTATTTTTTCAATTTATCTGAAGCTACCTCGGTGCAAAAATAGAAAATTTTAAGTGGTCATAAAACAAAAATTTTGCCAATCAGCAAAAAATACTTTGGAGGGTTTATTACACATACCAAGAGCTATCATTTGCAATTGGAATGATTCTGCCCCCAAAATACTGTTGCATAGTGTTATACAAATACAGAACAATGCATTGATACTAACGTCTATACGACTTTATGCAATTTAGGTCGATTAACGGAACTGGGTTTATATGGGAGCTATGGTAAATTATGGACCGATTCTCATAAATTTTAGCAGTGTTGTTTCTACTTATATAAAACTTATTTGTGTTGAATTTTAACTTTATACTATTATTCGTATGGGATTTATACACGTTGAAGTGATTTTCGGAAGAGGGGATTTATATGGGAGATATGGTGTATGGATCTTTCATGATTAAATTTGGCACAAAGATTAACACTTACACAAAACTCTTTTGTACCGAGTTTCATTGAAATATTGCTATATTTAAGGCATTTATGATCGTTAAACCCTTATTCCGGGAGGACATTTTTATGGGGGCTAGGTGTAATAATGGACCGATCATAATCAATTGTGTGTAAAGTCCTTGTGTCTAAATAATTATTCGTGCCAAATTTCATCAAGATATCTTTAAAATTGCGACCTGTACTTTGTTCACAAGGTTTACATGGACAGTCAGCCAGACGGACGGACGGATATCGTTAAATCGACTCAGAAAGTAATTCTGAGTCGAACGGTATACTTTAAGGTGGGGGTCCAATAATTTTTTCTGTGCGTCAGCACAAACGCATAATACCCCAACCAACTATGGTGGTGTAGGATATAATCACTATAAGCACACATGTGTGTTTATTACTTTTTATGTATCAATAAAAATATTAGTAAATTATAAAACTTTGTGTTTGAAATATGGCATATTTTTTGCATAATTATTCACTATTGTAATATATCTATCGTATTTTTTTCTACTAATTTTATATTAGGAGCAAATTACACAATTCTGTTAAAAATTTATCGGAATATTTTATTTATATTGCTAATGTGGCATCACTCTATAAAATATAAAAAAAATAAATAATAAACTTCAATAAACCCGATTCTTGTCAAATAATTATAATTGAAACTACCTTGTATTTTTTATATCATGAATAAAAATGCAGACGTCAAGCGGCCAAATTGACAATCCAGCAAAATGGTATATTCAATATACTATTTTTTTTTTAAAGTATTAAAATTTTTTAAAGCAAAAAAGTAACATAAATATCCAGTATTATCCATAGCATTTACATACACCTTAACCCTAGGATGACTGGTAACGTTATGAGCGCTAAGTTATCCTCTAGGTCTGGCCAGACCACAGAACGGTTATAGGTAAAATGTTGGCCCTAGGAACAATTTATAGTAGCACTTTTGTCTTGATTTTGTGGATAGTAGTTAATATAAGTTATATATGTTAACATAAAGTGGAAATGTTTCGCTAGACTTATAATAACAACTATTGCGATGAAAACAAAAATATATGAAAAATCTCATAAATTTTAATTTTTTTTAATAAAACGCGATTTTAGGTTCATTTATAAATTATATGCATGGAAAGTGGATAAATATTGTAATTTTTATTAAAAGTAATGTTTATCTAATATTACTCAGCTTGACAATCATAAAAAACATACGAATTTAGTTATTTACAATGTCATAGGCTGGTATTAATGTTTCATTTTTTACATCGAAGAATTATTTTGTGATTAATTTGTTGATTAATTACACCTAATTTTCATTATTTCGTCGTCTAAGGAGATAATTTGTCTTTGTATAGTATTTTTGTGTCATATTTAGCTAATTTTGGCGGAATATATATTTTGAAGCATGTACGTAAAAGATAAGAATAGAGCTATTTATTCACGTACAAATTTACGAGAGGGGTATATGATGACTCCAAGTTTTTAATGAGAATTACTTAAAGATCTTCTAGGGTAGCTAATTTTCTAAATTATTGATGCTTTGGGTAAGTTTTTGAATTGTCAGATCGAAAAAAATAACAATGTAGTGAAGCATCGTATTGACGTTTTCGCCTTATCAATATCGAATTTATATAAACTTTAATTGATTAAATTTATCCCATTGGTTGTTTATTATTCAAGGTACCTATTGCAATTTATTTTTAATATCTTGAACAATAATATTAAGCACTTCTAAAGTAAATATTCTTTTAAAAATGTTTATAGTACTCGGTGGAAATTGTCCGGTTGGTAACTTTTTGTTATAATAACATGAGAGTTTTAAGTGGTTCCAATTAAGTACATTTGGATATCAGATTTGCTTTATTGCTGAATATCCATTATTTCCCCAGCTGGCAGTTGCACATTATCTCGATTTCAAAGACTAGACGTCATTCCCTCTTTATTCTCTTCTTTTTTAGTTACTGTAAGGCGTTAAAATCTGGAAAGTCAATTTTATGGCATTTAATAACGCCCAAACCACATTTTTTGCATCAAAAATTAATTTTTTGAAGGAATTTCCAATTTTTTTGTAACTTAATTTTCGTTCATGAATGACGAACATTTACTCACAAATTTGGGTAAATTCAGTTTTATTCAGACATTTTATACTTTTAACAACATGATTGTTTTTATAATGATTGTACGTAGATGAATAAAAAGAAACATGTTTACAAAGAGAAAACACACCCTCTCTGTTCTGACCAAGAGGGTCAATTTAGCATACTTTTTCTTTAAACCCAAAATTTTCCTAGTTATCGTACTCCAATCGACTCAAAAATGATTTCATTCGATTCAGTAGATATCAGTTATAGATATCATTTTTATCCTTTTCTGATTTTCTACTCAAAATAAAAGATATTATACTCCAAATTTGGTCTGAACAGACCAAGATAGTAATCCTAGGGTTAAAGAACAGAATGCCCATTTGTATATTCTGTTTTAACATTTTGCAAATTTCGATTTTAAAACATTTAGAAATGTTTGATGGATCATTGAATTTTTTAGACTTGCAGCTCGCAGTTTTGGAAATAATTGAATGAAATTTGGTATGAATGTTTTTTTTTTTTAGCACAAGAAAAGATATTACTAAAATTTTTTATGATCGGTCTATATTTTCACCTAGCTCCCATACAAAGATATTCCCGGAGTGGAAGTTAAATGGTTATATATGACGTATTTATGGTGAGATTTTGATGCAATTTTGCAATACTACATGTTTGGTAACCATAAATTACTCTAGTAAATTGGTCCACACTAGACCATAGTGTCCATATAAAGTACTTCCCGAAATTCATTTAAAGTACACAAAACAACAAAATAGTTTTAACGTCAGGTTGGAATTTGCCACAACTAACTTTTATTTATAAGATTATGCAATTTTAAGGGCATCAGCAACGGGAACAACACAGTGGTATGCATGAAAAAAATAAATTTTTCCTAAATTTATAATTTTCTATTATTTTGAAAAAACTTCAGAACAGTAAAATTTTTGACATGTATTTTTATTTTTTTAGTTATTGAATAATAAAATAGTATTAATAAATTTCATACTCACCAATGAACAAAAAAATCGATATAAATATTTTCATAATTTTTTTATTAATATTGTTCGGTGGGTTATAAGGAGTGCGTTCGAAAAAATCTTAACATATATAAAATTCAATAATTTGGAAACAGTTGATCTTAGAGTTTTGGCTTTTTTATATTTAAATGATATTATATTACAGTTCACAGAAAAATATAACTTTTATAGTTTTAATCATTACTTTTGAACTCGTGGACCTTTTTTGATAACTCTTCTATTAGAGATTTGATAGTTGTTTCAGTCACTTTTTTGGAACAGTTTGCACATCTTTTAAAATCTTCGATATTTTGAGACACCTTTTTTGTGCTCTTCAATTCACTTTTCACAAGATCTTCCCACTGGTATCAGTCTTAGCTCGGGACAATTTGGAGAATTAACCTCTCTTGGTACAAAAACTATGTTATTGTTTTGGTACCACTACGGAGCTTTCTTACCATAATGACATGATGCTAAATCGAGCCAAAGCTGTGTGAACACATTGTGCTCTCTTATGAAAGGAAGAAGCCTTTTTTGCAAAACTTCTTTGATGTATATTTCGATACTTATAGAGCCGTCTGCATCAAAAGACTTTCTTGTTTTGCCGCAACTGCATAAAGACTGTCATACCAGGAATTTTTTAAGAAATTTGGTCTGCTTTTGGGTTCTATACGTATCTTCAACATTGCCGCCAGCATTAGAAGCAGAAACATTTTGACCCGGAAGCTGTGAAAATTCTGCCAGCACACACGTTTCGTCGTCCATTATACAACATGAGTACTTTTGTATGAAATTTGATTTTAATTTCCATTCTTGGCTTATAAATTGTTTGCAGCATTCCTGGACTTTTTATGTTTTCAATTTCGCATTAGCTTTAACTTTTCTCACCAAATAATTAGAGCACTGAGCTAATCGGGCTGCTTTTATACCAGTGTTTGGAGTTCTTTTCAATATGATTTCAATTTTCTGGCCTTCCCAATATCATGTGAACCTTTTTTCCTTCCCGAAACAAGTTTCATATCAATGGTCAAATTCTCCTGATACTGTTTAATAACCTTGGAAACAGTTTGACAGCAGACATTATTATTATTTTTTTTTTTTATTAATTTTTTGTAAGACAAATTTGGATTTTTTTTTAATTTTTTTAATAATTTATAGCTCGTACATCTTTTTCGTCACTTATTTTGATCAAACTCACAACAAATCATTAGAAATAATAACTGACATATTTTTCAAAGATAACTAGATCCAAAAGAATTTTAAATATTGCTTCCGAAAAAAGTTATGAGGCAAAACGTGTGTTAAGATTTTTTCGAACGCACTCCCTAATATTAAAACATATTTAAAATCTACAGAAAATTATCTTTTCAACGATACCAAGCACTTGTGTTAAAATACTGCGGTTTATTTAATGCCACGTTTGGTATACCTTTGCCCCTATGTGCAGCGTTTCATTCTCCAAGCAAAATAAAATAACTTAACTAGTACTTAACTTACTAATTCAATTATAATAATTATTTTTTATTGTACTTACTGCATTGACTACAAAAAATCTTACAAAAGTGAAAAATTTGGATTAACGAATTATTGTTAAAAAAAAAAAAAAAACGATGAAAAATCACTTCAAAACACTAGGAAATTTTTGTACAAACAAAATATTAAATATCGCATATTTAAACAACTATTACAAAGAAAATCTTAAAATTTTGTAATTATAAATTTCTCATATACTTCCACAACTGATATGGAAATAAGAGGAGTAGGTACAGATGAAGTGGTAGCTCTTATACATAGTAAAAGCTATTTATCGCTTAAATGAAGAACTATTAAAGCAAAAGTCTTAAAATTGTGCGAGAATAATTTCCCTGACCCAAAATTATTGTTATCATTATGTTTGATTTTTGCCGAATCTTATAATATTTGATATTTTGTCTCGTTATTCGCACTACCAAACTTTTAAGTGAAAATCAAAATATCGAAAAAATAAAATAAGTTTTAAAGATATTTGATATCCAGTTTTGTTGTATTTTTGCAACAAACTCACCATTATTTGCTATAAGCAGGAGATTTTTAATTACGAATACAAAAATCAAAATCAGTTCTCATCTGTTAAGGTCCAAAAGAAGATTCGAATTTGTAAACACGTTTTTTAACATTTGGATATTTTAACATTCAATTAGTACAATTTAGAAATTCATTGAAGTACAATTTACATCTGTGAATACCCTATTATTATTCTACCTAATCTGTGAACCCCCTTATTGTTGTTCTAAGAATTGAGATTTAATAATTCTCATTAAGTTTATATAATTATGTAAATATGTATGGTATACACGCAAAGAAAAAATATGGTTCGGGTGACCATAAACTAAGAGCAACATACTATGATTGTAATATATGATCCCAGGTTACAATAAGTATATTTGTACGTAATCATTATTCTGATTTTATTTAATCATTTTCTCATCATTTAATGATTCGGTTTAATCATATTTATAACTTTTTTTATAATATTTCTTCCGGTATCACAATTTTTTTATCATTTAATAATCCCATTTTATCATATATGTAAACCAATTTTATCATTTAATATTCCCATTTTACCATATATATAAACGAATTCAATCATTTAATAATCCCATTTTATCATGTATATAAACCAATTTTGTCATATATATAATCCCCTTTTATCATGTATATAATCCCATTTTATTATATATAATCCTCGAGTTTGCAATACTGAATATATTTAAAATAAAGCACATTTATCTGAAATTTTTATTTTTTATTTATTGAGAATATTGAACAAAAATTTTTCAGGTATAAAAATTGATTAATTTTTAATTATAAAATTATAAGTTATTAATAGTTTTTTATATAATATTTATACTCTACATATTAATTTTTAACATATATTTACATATTCATTGTTTAAATATTATTTACATATATTTTATAATATTTACATAAGAATTTAATTCAACAGTTTTATGTTTTCTATGGTAATACAAATGTAGCCAATAAAAGTTGATTCTAATGATTTTATAGATATTAAAAAATAAATATGGATAACAATTACTGCATATCTTAGAACAAGACATATTTTTCATTTATTTTTTTATTTTGTTTCTCAATTTTTATAATTTTTTAAACTTAGAATACAAATAAATTGAAAACTTTTCCAAAAAACACAAAGCTATACCGTTTGCCTTCTAACAAACTACTGAACTTATACACAAAAATGTGTATTCAATAGTTATGCAGAAAATAAATATGATTAACGATAAAAATACAATAGTTGTGTGAAATCAAATTATAGTAAAAAACAAATATTTTATATTTAAGGAAAACATAAACAGATTCAGAAACAAACATTCAACAGTTGTGCATAAAAATACAATAGTTGTGTGAAACCAAATTATAGTCCAAAACAAATAATTTATATTTGAGAAAAACATAAACATTTTCAAATACAAACATTCAGCAGTTGTGCAAAACAAAATATGACTTAAAATCAAATAAAAATATTGGCTAAATGGTTGTAGAATTAACTAAATTTGTAAAATTAACTTAATGATTGTAGAATTAACTAAATAATTGTAGAATTGACTAAGTGATTGTATTTATTCATAAATATGATTTCATATAAACATATTTAAATATATATTATAATTTACTGAACCATATTAAAATTTTGATTGTGGGTAATCATTAAATGATTAAACAGAATCATAAACGTTGCTATCGTGAACACAGTATATTTAAATCAACGAGAAAACGGCTATATAATCATTGAATAGTTGTGGTGATCATGCTGTAACCATGTTTTTTCTCTGGGAGTAGTTGCGATTTAATTTGCCAAAATCGAAGACAGCTGATATTACGATATAACTTGCCTTTTTCCAAGACACTTGATATCGTAACATCAGTCACTGTTTCTCTGGTACTCGGATTAGGTCTCGGTACAGCAACTTCGGTTGTTAGTTTTGGCACCGTGACTTTGGTCATCGGTTTTGGCACAGCGAATTGTATCGTCTGTTATAGCCATTAGATTAAGTCTGAATTTTGTAATCTAGCTTTAAGAAATCGTATTATTACATTAGTATTCATAAGTTATATTTAAGTATCATCAACGATCCTGCTTGCTGCATAATTCCCGAAGGAACCGCATCTTCAACTCCGCATCTACCAGTAGAATCCGAATTATCTGAGAAGTAACCGACTGAATCCCTACATATCATCATTCTGCTAGTAATTTATTTAACACAAAAGTATTAACTATAACTTGTCGTTACCGATATCTTAAATATTGAATTATTAAATAAAGATACATTTGTATAATTAACCCCCAGAAAGAGTAAACAAATTGTGTTCTCAATTCAGGTTCGTGGATTCCGTAAGTCGACCCTGGACGCGACTGAACTACCTCAGCCGACGACAAAACCACGTTACACACAATTTGAATAAATAATATAGTATGGTTTTTATTCAAAAAAATATACGCTAACGAATTAGCGGGTATACTGCTCGCAATTAATATAATCCTTTTGGTCAGGGCCGCAAATTTCATATTTTTATTTTTTTTTTTTTATTTTAATGAACCATTTTGTAAATAAAATATTTTTATTTTTTTCATTATTCTTACTTGCTAATAAATGTGTTCATTTGAACGACATTATATGTTATTTAAAAGAATAATTGTAAATTTTACTTTTCTTTAGGAAAAAAATAAAAAATGCTGACAAATTTATTTAACAAATAATTGTTTTCCTGCATATAATTGTTTTTTGAGGTCACACTGATTTGTCTCAATTATAACTTTTGATTTTCTGACATCTTACAACACTGTCCTCAATTTGTGTGCTTTTTTTTTATCAGAAAGTAACAAATTGAGGAAAATGGCAAATTCATGTTCTTTATTTTTTTGGTAATTGACACACACATATACAATTGTAAAAGTTTTAAGAAAAAACAAACTGAATTTTAAAACTGGCCACAATCTCATTGCTGCAATAATCAATTTTCCAGGTCAAATGGTTATACTGTTGGTTTTTGAAAATAATGAAAAATATTTGGGTGAATCATACGTTTTAATGAAATGTTTTTTTTTTTTTATGTAATCAAAAGTAAGGTTTTATTGGAGGGGTGTTGAAAGAGTTTTATTTGTGAACATTTAAATCATTGAAAATAAATCCGCCTCACTTCTACGTCATTATTAACAATTTCTTTGTCATTGTGTTTATTAACTGAACTTAAAACTTGTCATAAAGTTCATTGTAAATGAATGAAAGGGTCACAAAGTTTTAAAATTGTTTCTTCTTTCTTTGACTACATATATTTCAATTATTTAATATCATTTGACTTTAAAGCCAAACAATGACCAAAGTATTTTTCTGAGAATTGGATAATGCATATAATATTTTGGACTTGAAAAATGCAGTTTATAAAATGTGGCATATCTAGGTTATTTACAATACCAGCAAAAAATTGAGGTAAGTCAACATGATTAATGTGTTTCCAAAAGTACAAGTAACACAGGTCAACACTAAATAAGTATCGTGAAAAATATGTTGCAGATAATGTGAGTATAAACTTTTAGTGTCTACGCATTTTCTGTCAATGCGATTTTAAAAATTTTTTTTAAATTTTTAAAAATATGTTACTTGTACTTTTGGAAACACATTAATCATGTTGAATTTTTTAGATCTGCGGACCCTCTGCAGCCTATCCTTAGCCTTCATTTTTCCATGGTGTTACAGGGTTTATTGAGAAATTCTTGATTTTTACATCTTTAAAAACTTCTAGGGGCTAAGTTTGACATTTTTGTAGTCTCATTTCTTGACTATAAAACATGAGTCACAAATTTCCTCTACCTATTACTTAAAAAAATTGTAAGCTGAAAACTGCTCAGGGAAGCAAATTTCCTTTGATTCTCAAAGGGTTAAAAATGTGAGGTTATGAAAAATTTTCATATTATTGAATCAAGCTTAAGGAATAATAATATTGCAGAATTATTTACGATATATATAAATATTTTCTTTTGAGATTTTGTTAATCTGTGTAAACAAGAAAAAATAAAAAACATTTTAGCAAATTTAATCACTAACTAGGTTTGTAAGTTAAAAAGAAATTAACCTAATTTTTTTGCTACAAAAAAAGATACTAAAACTGTACCTCTAAAATTTGCATGAAAACTAAAGTTCCTTTTAAACATATAATACCAAATTTTTATCGTACAAGATAATGAAACATTTTGTGACAAATGTTTAGCTTTTTTTTCCTTTTTTGAATTTTTTCCATTATCTAGAGTATTCAATGCTAAGTTTTTCTTAAATTCTGTTTTATGTTTTCATTTTTAAATTTGATCTTTGGATACAAACATACAAGGAAGTAAGTAATTGTATGATGTTTTCTTTTGAAATGGTATCAATTATCTTTTCTTTTGTGATTTGAATTCTCTGGGACTTTTCTTGATATACTTTCAGTTGTCAATTAACATTTGAAAATCAGCACTTGAATGAGAATACTAGATAGTTGAAATTAAATATTTTGAGTTATAAGCATTAGGGATGTTTATTAGGTTATGCGATTGTTAAGAGGTGGACCTTAATGTCAATGTATGTTTTTTCTGATGTTCAGATATTTCACTTAAAAATGACATAAATTTGATAGTGCATATATACTACAAAATGCTATTTTTGCTTATTTTATTTAAAAAAACATATCTACAATTCCATGAAAAACGCCCGAAAAAGGGCATTTTATTACTTGATGGCTTTAAAATTCTATAAAAGTTTTTATACAAAAACTCCATTCAGCTTTCTTTAAAATTTTGTTTAAATTTGTGTAAAGTTAAGAAAAAATAAAAAGCATGCAACTTTAAATATTCATATCTTTTGAAGTCATTCATGAAAAGTATTTTCACAGTGATGGCTTTGAAGTAGAAAACCATTCAAATACCTTAAGCGATCAAGGTACATACTCTCTCAAATATGTTGTTAAAAGTTTTCGATCAAAATCTACGGCACTTCGGAAAAATGCGGATTTTTTTTTTTTTTTTAAATTGTGGGATTCCTATTACAAAAATCTTAAAGTTTTTTTACATTCTCTCATTTTATACGATAATGACTACAATCACCGAAAATTTCGTCAATATGTCTTTACTAAGAGAGATTTTATTACAGATAAAGTATTTATAGTTTCTCAAGAAAACAATTTTTTTACAAAAATTTTACCTTAATTGAAAAATTGTAAAAAGTACAAAAATTAGTAAAAGCATAAGAAATTAATTTCTTCTTTGTTGAAGTACTAAGATTTTGGCCTTCTAAAGGAAATTTTAAAAATCAAAAAAGGCTAGGAAAAAAACTAGAAGCCAAAAACGCTCTCTCATTTGTCTGTTTATTTATGGATTTCTTCGATTCTTTAAGCACATGCAGAGAAAAAACATGGTTACAGCATGATCATCACAACTATTCAATGATTATATAGCCGTTTTTCATTGATTTAAATATACTGTGTTCATGATAGCAACGTTTATGATTCTGTTTAATCATTTAATGATTACCCACAATCAAAATTTTAATATGGTTCACTGAATTATAATATGTAATTAAATATGTTTATATGAAATCATATTTATGATAAATCCAATCATTTAGTCAATTCTATAACAATTTAGTTAATTCTACAACCATTCATTTCATTTTACAAATTTGGTTAATTCTGCAACTACTAAGCCATTAACTTTTAATGCCTTTTGAATACACATTTTTGTGTATCAGTCCAGTAGTTATAATTCTAATTTAGTTTATATATGAACAAATATAAACTGAAAAGTTTCGTTTTTATTCAGTATGATGAATGTACCACATATCGTGGTACAAATTAATATAAATATGAAAACATGAGATTATATATATGATCAAATGGGATTATATATATGATGAAATTAGTTCATATATATGATAAAATGGAATTATATACATGATAACATGGGATTATATATATGATAAAATGGAATTATTCCATATATATGATAGAATGGAATAATTTATATGATAAAATGGAATTATATATATGATGAAATTAGTTTATATATATGATAACATTTAATTATTAAATGATAAAAACATGATGAAATTGAAAGCAATACTTAAGAAAAGGTTATAAAACTTACTAAAAGTTGTTAACAATGTTATGAACCTTACTAATAAATTATAAATTGGAATCATAAAAATGATTACGTACAAATATTCTTATTGTAACCTGGAATAATATATTAAAATAGTATAGTATATAGTATGTTGCTCTTAGTTTATGGTCACTGGAACCATATTTTTTCTTTGCGTGTACTCAAATCAATCCAATTTATAGTGCTATTGAAAAAGTCGAAGCTTTAGAAAGCCCTTTTGAAGAAAAAATAAGATAAATCCTTTACATTATTAAAAAATGTAAAGGATTTATGAATATTAATTAATATCAAAAGCAACTAATTATTCTATATTCAGATGATGCCTCGTTTTTAGAAGAATACTATCCTTCTGAACTACAATTATACACTCCTATTAAAGCTGTTCTTACCCTAGAGGAAAGAGAACCTGTTCATAACTGGTTACGTGACAGGTTCTCAGGTGCTAGGGACCGGTCTCAGTTCCGGAACTTTATATAAGTGGAACCTGTCACTTTTACATGGGGTTGTCATTGGAGGTGGCTAATTAGCCCCTTGGGATAGGTCACAGGAGAGGTCACAGAACTGGTCCAAGAGGTAATGTTCAGGTTCGATTAATATAATAAAAATCTGATAAAAATTCCGGAATTTGAATGTATATTTTTAATTTATAATATCCCGCAAGGTAATAAAAAAAGTCTGTTTATAAAAATAAAAGTTATGTCTGTCCAGTAAACTACAGGAAGATTTGGAAGATATGTACTTAATACAATTTAGTACACAAAACTTGTGAAATCCAAGTCTCATATCTTTCCTAAATTACTTAGATGTACATTACTCTAAAAAAAATATCAATATGTAGAAAAGTTCTTAAAGAATCATTTAAATACAAATCAATGTAAAAAATTTTTAAAGGACCAATCCATAATTGACTACGGCTCCTTCCGAAAATCTTTTAAAGTTGCATGAATTAGTATCTCAACAAAATACGCTTTTCGAGAAAAATATTTGCAAAAATGGTAAAAATAGCATGCGAAAGAACAGACCTTAATGCTATTGCTTATACATATACATATATGCACGCAAAGAAAAAATATAGTTCTAGGGATCAGAAACAATATAGTACGATTGTAATATATGATTTCAGGTTACAATAAGTATATTCGTACGTAATCATTATTATGATTCCAATTTATAATTTATTGGTAAGTTTCATAACCTTATTAATAACTATTAGTAAGTTTTATAACCTTTTCTTAAATATTGCTTTCAATTTCATCATGTTTTTATCATTTAATGTTATCATATATATAAACTAATTTCATCATATATAAATTCCATTTTATCATATATAATTCTATCATAAGTATAAATGCATTTTATCATATATATTATCCTATATATAGTTCCATTTTATCATATATGTGAACTAATTTCATCATATATGTAATCCCATTTTATTATATATATATATATATATATATATATATATATAATCCCATTTTATCATATTTATATTCATTTGTACCACGATATGTGGTACATTCATCATACTGAATAAAAACAAACCTTGTCAATTTATATTTGTTCATATCTAAACTAAATAAGAATTAATATACTAACAAACTACTGGACTGATACACAAAAATGTGTATTCAAAAGTCATTAAAAGCAAATAAAAATATTAGCTTAATGGTTGTAGAATTAACTAAATACAAATGACTAAATTATTGTACTTATCATAAATATGATTTCATATAAAAATAGTTAAATATATATTATGATTCAGTGAACCAGTGACAGATATTAACTGAATGGTTGTAGAATTAACTAAATAGAATTGACTAAATGATTGGATTTGTCATAAATATGATTTCATATAAAAATAATAAAGTACATATTATAATTCAGTGAACTATATTAAAATTTTGATGGTGAGTAATCATTAAATGATGAAGCAGCGTCATAAACGTTGCTATCATGAACATGGTATTATTCAAATCAATGAAAACGGCTATATAATCATTGAATAGTTGTGATGATCATGCTGTAACCATGTTTTTTATCTGTGTGTGTGTTCTAAAGTGATTATAGTTAGAGGAGTTTACATGGGAGTTAAGGTCAATTATGGACCGATGTTTATGAAATCTATATTGTTGATTTACACTTACATAAAACTTATTTGTTCCGAAATTTATTAAAACTACAGGACGACAGGACAGCTAAGTGAAAAAATAGATAATAACCGATTTTAATAGGATTTGTCTTTGATTAAATAAGATATCGAATTGTTTTGATTATTTTTTTTTTTAATCGGTGACTGCAAATGAAACTATTTTATTTAGTTTTTTTTTATTAACTAGAATAGAAACTTTCATTTGCAGCATCAAAATATTTTTATTTTGTATATTACATCCTTTTACACATATATACTTTTTTTATTTTTCGAAAAGCAATTAAAAAAAAAAAAATACCCAATAAACATCGATTCAAACCTTATAAATTTGTTGGAAATTTCCTTGAATAAATAGCATAATTATCAAATTAAATTCAAATTTAAAAAATATGGGTATGAAATAAACAAGAAAATTTAAAAGATTTCCAGTTAAAGTATAATGTTAGGTTTTTATAAAATTTTCAAGTAATTGTAAAGTGTAAAGTTAAGTTTTTTTATATTTTATTTATTTTGTATTTTTTCTATTGTTTATAAGAAAATATTCAAATGTTTTTCATATTTAAAAAAGCTTTCAGTTTTTTTTTTTTTTTTTTTTTTTTTTTTTTTTCATGAAAAAGTTTAAAACTTAGACATGTTTATTCAAAAAAATAAAATATTATACATACATTATAGAAAGAAAATATTTGTATGCAATTGTGCCGCAATAAAATTGACAAAATTAGCTACTATGGTCCATGAAATATGATGAACACTATGCTTAAAATGATGAATGCAAAATTTCCTTTTCAGCCAATATAAAAAATATATCAATATATAATTTATTCATGCAAAATTTCAGTTTTAAAAATAGTTTAGAAAAAAATGTACTTCATGTTTAACTCAAGTGTATTTTAAAATTTGTAAACAACGTTTTGAAAATATTTGAGAAACATTTGTTTGTTAAAGAAACTTCCAGCTTAGTTTTAAATTATGAAAGCGTTTGACAAATACAATTGTTATATTAGAACCCTTTTGTTGGAGAAAGGCATAGTTTGGTATTTGAAATAATATGAATTTAAAGCCTTTTCTCAAAGCTAATGTTTGAAATTTAAACTTGCTTTCAAATTAATAAATAAGAAATTTCAAAGGTTTTTGCTTATTGGGTAATTTTGTTTCACATTTTTCCCCATTTTGTTTTAAAAACTTACAAACACAAAAGCACATCATGTTAAACAAAAGTAAAAGGAGTTACTAAAAGTAGCAACGAAATGTTCAAATTCCCTATAGATAAAATAAATAAAGTAACTTAAAATATACTAAAATAAGGTAATAAAAGAAATAGTAAAAGTATTTCTGCAGTCACGATTATCAACATAATAATTAAGGGACTATTCTAGATTAATTTATAATCTTATAACTGTTATATTAGTTTTGTACAAAAGTTGTAAAGTTTCCTCTGTAGATTCACTCAAATAGTGATTCTTAGGCGATTGGTATAAATTAAGATGGGGCTTAGATCAATATTTTTGGGTGTTACAAACATCATCACCATCTCCACTTATGGTGGTGTAGGATAAAAAAAATGAATAACAAAAAAATTTTTTTTTTTTGGTCACTTGGCCATATTGCATCTTTTCTTTTCACTGTTGTTGTTTTTGTAGGACTGACTGAAATTGCGTATGTGTGAAAGTATGAATAAATGCATGAGTTTTACCACTTCACGTTGTCCTTTTGTTGTGGCAACCAGGTTTTAATATTTTTTTTATTTTTTTGCTCATAGCTATTTTATTTTTTATATTTTCATTATATCATGCACCTTTTTTTTTATTTCAGAATTCTATACCATTGTATTCGCTTGTTAGTGTGTGCGATACAGCTGTTAAATATTTTTTCACCTTTATGTGTTCATTTTTTTTAATTAAAAATTTATTTTGATTTCCACGAGCAATACACACTCACATACAAAAAACTTGTATTGTAAAAATTTTATATTCTCACAAAAAAAAAAAAAAAAAAAAAAAAAAAAATTTGAAACTTTTATTGCACAGAATTCAGTGTTGAATTGTTGCTGCAACATCTATACTACGTATTTTCCAAAACTTACTTTTGCACATGTATATTTTAACATTTTGGTGGCTTGAGTTTATTGTAGAGTAAAATGGTCAATACAATTCTTTTTTTAGTTTTTTTATTCTTTTTATTTTTTTTATGTGTAAAATATAAACGTAAATTGAGTCACACTTTAATGGTTATTACTTTTATAACTTGGCCATTTTAGATAGCAATGACATATAAACAATAGTAACTGTGATTTAATTTTTATAAAGAAATGTCTAAAAGTTTTTCTTAAAATCTTAAATGTTTAGTCTTGAAATTTTTAATTATATAATTTTTTAAGTCAAAACACAAGTTTTTATAAAATATTTCAATTTTATATTTTATACACTTTTTCTTTTCACACCACTGTACTTTGGATGCAATTGCAGTTCTATATTAAAAATTTCACAAATAAAGTTTAAAACTTTAATAAAATTATAAAAAAATAATAAACTTGTACTAACTTTTAGGCAATATAAATATTTTTATGAAAAAATCTATGGACTTTATATGAAAAGCTAATTAAAAAATTATAAATTATTTTTGCTGATTAAAAATAATAAAAAAAAAAAAACGAGAAAGAAAGATAAAGTCGGTCAGGACCGACCATATGATATCCTACACCATTCTATATATGCATCAAAACCCGTGGAGTGGACTTATATTACACCTGTGGCCAATTGTGGTCTAATACTTTTACTAAGTGTAAAATATATGAATACATTATTATTAGGTTCATTTATATGATTTTATGCACTTATGGACGATTTCCGAAGTGGGCTTTATATGGGAGCTATGATAAATTATGGACCGATCTTTATAAAATTTGGTATATTGATTTATACTTGTATATAACTTATTTATGTAGAATATTAACTTTATATTAAAGTGATTTTCGGAAGAGGGGTTTATATGGGAGATATGGTCAATTATAGATCGATGTTCATAAAATTTGGGACAAATATTGACATTTATACAAAACTTCTTTGCAATGAATTTCATTAAAATTTTCTTATTTTTAAAGCATTTTTGAGTGTTAAAACTCTATTCCGGGGAGATATTTGTATGAGGGCTAGGTGAAATAATGGATCGATCACAACCAATTTCGTAAAAGTCCCACGTGCCAAAATTCATTGAAATATCTTTAAAATTATGACCCGTACTTTGAGCACAAGGTTAACATGAACAGCCAGCCGTCTATCCAGACGAATGGATATCGCACAGTGGTTACAAAACGCTTTTTTTTTTCTTTTGAAATAATTGAGTAACTAAAGACCTGTTAGAGGTATCTCAATAAAATTTCACATGGTCAGAGCTGAGGTGTTTTCAAGTTGATTTGGAGGAGTACAGGCACATAGCGGGGGAAGTCTGGGGGGGGAAGTGGATGGCCTTCCAAAGTTGGCCATCTCGGGTATGTATTTTTTTTTTTGAAAAATCTGCAAAAATTCATTTATGATATGACTGAAAAGAACGTTTATATATAGATAGTATTTGTAAATCTCTACAAAAAATACGTCTATACGTGTAGGTTGTCACTTTTAGTTTAAGAGATATTCGGGTCGAAATAAATTTTTACCTCATTTTTAGCCTCGTTTTTTTTTTAGTTTTCTTTTTTTAACTTCGCGGCCTTAATATTTTCCCTATAATTTTTACAAAATTTTGAATAATATTGCTGCAAGAATCATATAAATATTAAAATGTTATATTAATCTAAAGTTGGAACTTTAAACAAATTTTAAATTTTTTGAGTTTTTTCCAAAAAGGTGTCAATATTTATTCACTGATAAAATTTGCTCTTTGTTCTGGGCCTTATCATTTTTTTAATGTTTTCAAAAGAAATCTTAATGTAAATGCGCGTATATTAAATTCGGGGGAGTTTGCAGCAAAGGTCTGCTCACAAGCCCTATCCAAATTTTGTCAATTTTGGAATTTTTTTTGTTATGTTTTCAAATCTCAAAGCTGGGATCGAATTAAAATTATTTTAATTTTTTAGCTCTATATGTAAGGTATACACTAGATTATCCATAAAATGTATGGATTTTAAAAAAGTTTTGATTTTGCTTGCTCCACTGGCAGTTTCTGGTAGATGGGGCTAAAAAAATAATATGTGCGCAAAAATTGGGCCCATATTAAATGCAGGCCCTTTTTAAAAAAAGTCCATGTAAAATTTTTTACTTTGATTTCTTATAACATCACAACAAGTCATAGTATGTCAAAAATTTCTGCGTTTTATTCTGAATAAAAAAGCTTATATAGTTTTTTTCGCAAAACGTTAAATTAAAGAGTTTTAGTTACTTTTGAGCCTTGTTTTAGGACAAAGGTCAAAGTCGACTGGCCGGTTTACGACCGATCGACCCAATTTTTGCACACATAATATTTTTTTAGCCCCATCTACCAGATGGCGGTGGAGCAAGCAAAATCAAAAATTTTGTATTCATGGGTAATCTAGTACACACCCAAAAAGCATTTTCGGACGCAGGCCCCTTATAACGACACGGTGACTATTTCAATGAAAAAAGTCAATTTTTTTAATACGTTTTATACGGATTGGGATTTTGGGTATTTTCATGTAAAGAAGTGGGAATTTTTTTAATTCTCTGATTTTAGGACAAGTTTATACTGAAATTTCAATAAAATATCACTATTCGTTTAAATTTTAAGTTTATTTTTTGAAAAAAAACTACAAAAATGTAAAATTTTTAGTCCTTCAAGAAATTCTGCGATCAAATTACATTCCACTAACTTTTATTTTATAAATTATCAATCTCCATATTCTAACGTTTTCTTAGATATTAAATACTTGTATGAAAAGTTTATACTTTTGCTTAAAACTTAATATAAACTTGACCTCCTCTAGCCAAATTATGCTATGCCTATTTTTCATACTTGTAGCAATATTATTTAGAATTTTGTAAGGAATCTTGCAAATATTTAGAAAAATTCTAGGGGCAATATTAAGCCTGCCAAGTTAAAAAAACGAGGCTAAAAATGAGGTAACAATTTATTTCGACCCGAATATCTCTTAAACTAAAAGAGATAACCTACACATATAAGCATATTTTTTGTAGAGACTATCTATATATAAAATTTCTTTTCAGTCATATCATAAATTAATTTTTGGCGATTTTTCAAAAAAATTACATACTCGAGGGCCACCCACTTCCCCCCTGACTTCTCCAGCTAGGGGCCTGTACTCCTCTAAATCAACTCGAAAACACCTCAGCTCTGACCATGTAAAATTTTATTGAGATACCTTTAACTGTTCTTTAGTTACTGAATTATTTCCAAAAAAAAAAAAAACGTTTTGGAACCACTGTACATTTTTAGAACGATTTAAAAAGGGATTCTGGTTCGATTGGTATATTTTAAGGTGGGTTTTGAATAACTTTTTCTATGCGTTACAAACATCTGCATAAACGCATAATACCCCAAATAACTATGGTGGTGTAGGGTATAAATATATGTATAGTATGTATAAATATAATTTGGAAACAACTACAAAAATAATATTATTGTAAATATGAAGCCAAAAAATATTTAAATATTTTCAGGCTTAATATAAGTATATGACGGGGTGGCCGAGTGGTTAAGGCGTTGGACTGCTAATCCAATGTGCTCTGCACGCGTGGGTTCGAATCCCATCCTCGTCGTTGTGCATTTTTTAATACAAAACAAGCATAAGATTTGCAAAAATATTTAATTTATTTTGTATATTTTTAACTACGATTTCAATCGAAAACTAAAATTTACATTTAATATTATTCAATAATATATATTCAGTTATGTTTATGTCAAATTGTTGGGGTGAGAAAAAAAAAACGAGAGAAAACTATATAGTCGGTCAAGCCTGGCCATATGATACCCTACACCATGTGTACCAAAATTTGGGTACAATGATAATAAGATAGTGATTGTCCCAATAAAAATCGCAACAATAGTGGTGAAGCTCTTGTTGGTGAACATCTGTTCATGGGAACTTCAGAAAAAAATATCTGGTTTGCTGATTCTGGTGCAAGTGAGCACATGACCAGCAAGAAAGTGTGGTTTAAGAACTACGTACAGTTTGAAAATCCATTTAGTATTCGAGTAGGTAATGGTGATATTATTCCTGCTGTTGGTAAAGGTGACATTTATGTTAAAGCTTATGATGGTAAGGTCTGGAACTCAAAATTCCTGTCAAATGTACTTTATGTTCCAAACATCAAACTAAATCTTTTTTTCACAAATGCATGTTTGGACAAGGAATTAATTGTTTCAAAGAAAACAATCTTTTAACGTTTTATTAAATTAGATTTTTATTTAGTTTTTATTTTTTTATTTTTTTCAAACTTGTCTTTTTATTATACAAAGAATTATTGATTTTTTTATAAAAGTAAAAATAGTTGTTATTTATAAAATTATGAATAAAACTAAGTTAAAATAAATAAAGTTAAATAATACAAGTAATACAATATATTATTAATAAATAAAGGAAGATTATAACAATAAGAATACTCATTAGAATTTACATGTAACTCCCCCACCCGTTGATCTCACATTACTCCTGAAATGTGAGTATATAATAAATGCTAAAATAATGAATGAATGTTAAAATAAAAATGATTGATTAAATGTAATGAAACATTATGCCATTTTCTTTGTTTAACTGTTATTTCTACCAGTGACTTTTCTTTCGAACTTTGCATCAGGCAATTCATTTTGATATTTAAAGATTCTTTTGACTATCTGTCTATCACGTTTGCAACCTTTTTCATCTAAAAAGTGTGTATTATTCTTTTCTTTAACATTTTTTAAAATATATTTTGGTTTCTGTTTAAGATTAAAAAATCTTATATTTTTCACCAATTCTCTATCGTTAAAATCATGACGATTTTCTCTATTTTTGTTAATTTTTCCAATTCTTTCAACTTTTTTATTGTGAATGTTCTCATGTAAAGTGTTCCAAACAGATTTATCTACTTTATTGTGTAGAAGATCATTTGGCTTGTGTCCTGTTGTACTGTGTAGAGTGTCATTATAAATTTGGACGGATTTGAAAACTAAAGATTTATCATTAACGTCTTTATTTTCTTTGTCAAGCTTAAAAAGTCGTATGTGTTCATTTAACGTTAGATGGAATCGTTCAATATCTGAATTACCACTGTGAGTATTAGGGGATATAAAATGAAAATCTATATTTTCTGAATTCAAATAATTTCGTATATAAGCCGTGTTGAATTCATTATCAGCAACAATTTTTCTTGGTTTACCTAAAATCGCAAATCTTTCCCTAAGCTTTTCAACGATAGTTAATGAATTTTTATCATGTAAATGGTGAATAGATACGTGTTTCGTTAACTTGTCAATACAAGTTAGAAATGTGGTATTTTTGTTCAAAAACCATATATCAATATGAATTATCTCATTTGATTTTATTGGAGTTTCCGTTATACATAATTTATTCTTTATAGGCCTTCTATCATATTTACTCATATTACAAATTACGCATTTATTTATAAATGTATGTATTTCTTTTCTTAAATTTGGATAATAAATTATGTTTTTTAATTCCAAAAATGTTTCCTCAATTCCTCCATGATTCTTTTCAAAGTGATATTTATCTATTATTTCCAAAAGAAAATATCTTTAATAAATTTGGAGCATCCTACAAATTTCATGTCAGGAGTGTTTAAAAAAATAGTGGACTAATGTTTCTTGTAAATTTTTAAATATTTCGAAATTGTCGCAAAAAATAGCTACAGTACCTTTTATAGGAAATATTGGTTCTAGAAATTCTATTATTTTTTCTTCAAAATATTCTTTTATTGTTATAATATGTCTTGTTTTATTTCCGTATATAATTTGTTTCTCATATTTATATTTTGTTCCTAAAGTAACTATTATTTGATTTTTATAAATATTTATTGGTGATTCTGATAATAAAATATGGTCATTTAAATTTTCGTTTCCGCTATGAATTGTGGCTATATCAGATTGGATATTATCTTCTTTTTCTTCTGTCAAAGTATTTATTTGTAAGCGACTAAGATAATCCGCTACTTTGTTTGTTTTACCTTTTATGTATTGTACGTCAAAATCGTATTCGTTTAGTTGTATCTTCCAACGTTGTAGTTTAACATTTGGTTCTTTTATAGAATTTAGCCATACAAGTGGTCTGTGATCTGTCTGAATTTTGAATTTTCTTCCATATAAATAAGGTCTGAAATATTTTACTGACCAAACAATTGCCAACAGTTCTTTTTCTATAGCGCTATAATTTAACTCATGCTTGTTCAAAGTTCGTGAAGCAAAGGCTATTGGGTGTTCATTTTGAGACAATACTGCTCGTAGTGCTTCATTAATAGCATCAGTTGTCAAAACAAATATCTTGTCGAAAAGAGGATATGATAAAACTGGTGCACTACATAAAATTGTCTTCAATTTGTTAAAGGAATCAATATATGCCTGATCATTTAAATTGATTACTGAACCTTTTTTAAGGTTTGAAATCATAGGTAAAGCTATCTGGCTATAGTCTTTTATAAATTTTCTATAAAATCCAGTTAAACCTAAAAATGATCTTATTTCTTTGATAGTTCGGGGTAATGAAATTTTCTTAATCACATTTATTTTCTCAGGATTTGGTTTTATTCCTTGCGGAGTTATTATGTGTGAAAAAACTAATATGTCATCTATGTACACTACGCAAATGTTATTTATATAATCGTGGAGCACTTCATTCATCATTCTTTGGAATGAAGCAGGGGCGTTTTTTAAACCAAATGGCATTCTATTAAATTCATAATATCCTCTTGGTGTAGAAAATGCAGTCTTGTGTCTATCTTCTGGTAAAATTAAAATTTGGTGAAATCCTTTTGCTAAATCTATTGTACTAAAATATTGGGAATTTCCCAATTTTTAAAAAATATCTTCAATATTAGGTATTGGAAATTTGTCCTCTATTATAACATCATTTAATTTCCTGTAATCAACCACTACTCTCCACTTCTGTTTACCAGAATTATCAAGTTTCTTGGGAACAACCCAAATTGGAGCATTATATGGACTATTTGACTTTATTATTATACCAGAATTTAGCATTTCGTCAATTTGTTTTTCGACTTCGTCTTTTTGAATTTCAGGAATACGATAAGTTCTTGAATAAACCGGAATTTCATTAATAGTAGGGATTTTGTGTCAGTATTTACATACGGATGTCAAATTATCACCTTCAATATAAAAAACATGTTTGAATTCATCAATTAAGTTTGAAAGAGCGTTAATTTCCTCATCATTGGAATTTTGTTTTTCTAGTTTTTGTCTTAAAAAATCTAATCTAGTTTCATTAAAATTTATTTCAATTATAGTATCTAAATCTGTATCATACTTTTGACGTTCATCAAATACTAAAGGAATTTTTGAGTTACTTTTTTAATAAATTACAACCTATAATACCATCAAATTCGCTAAAAATTTCAGTTTCTAACATTTCAATTTTAGAGTTTGGGCGATTAAATTCTTTAAAAAGTGGTATAGTAATTTTCGAATCTGTAATAGTTTTTGAACAAATTGTATTTAAAATGATTGGGCGCTCAAGTTCACTTCTAAAGGAACTATGGAATATACCTTTCCTAATTAATGAAGTTCCTGATCCTGTGTCTATTAACATTTTTATTGGAGTCCTTTTTGTTATTATATTATACAGGGAAGAGATCTTCGGCCAATAACTGAAAATTTGACGTTTCAATATTATCTACTTCCATCGGTATCGGATTATTTCTATTAGTTTGTTGTGAAATGTTGCTATTATTGCTAAAATGTCCTGAATTTTGTTGTATATTTTGATTAGAATTAAAATTTTGATTTCGATTAACATTTTGAACAGAATTTCGATTAAAATTTGGTTGCTGTTGGACAAAACTTCCATATTCGTTTTGGTTATAACGTGAATTATTGTACTTTCTGAAATTATTATGATTACCCGTTTTATACTGAAAAGGTTGAGAACTAAATTTAGTATTTTGGCTAGAATTGGATCTATTTGTTTGATAAAAGGATTGAGAATTTATGATATCGGTGTTGTTGTTTAAAGAGGATTCAGTTTGTTGATTATTATTATAAAATTTGTATGTAAAAGATTGCTTTTGTGAATATTTATTGTAAAAGTATTCTGTTTCCATCAAAATTTCTTTTGCCTTCAACAAAGAATACGGATTTCTTGCGTTAAGAATTAATTTTGGTTCACTTGGTAGCTTATTAATGAAAATTTTTAAAACCATTAATTCATTATTTTTACAACTAAACCATTGTTGGTTTTCTATGTCAATACTAGTTTTTAAGTTCAATTTAGTTAAAAGTTTTAACATATAGTCATAAAAATCACTTATACTACTTCTAAATTCTGCTGTTTTTATTTTGTTAACAATACTTTCAATACTGTCACTTATATTAAAATTCACTCTTAAAATTACTTTTACCTCTTCCCACTTAGTAGGATTTTTATTGTTGATCAATGTGATGTTGGCCTTCTCCACAATTTTGTTTCGAACTCTCAAGTCAAACAATGGTATTAGATTTGAGTCAACATGTTTACGCACTTCATCAACATGAGTAATAAATATTTGGAGTTCTTCCGCTTTTCCATCAAAGTGGGGAACACCTTCCAAGAGTTGAAATGCATTTAATGCCATTGTTGAATTTGTTTGTCAAATATAGTTCTTCAACTGTAATTCACGTCTGATGCAACACTTGTTATTAATATGAATATTTTGTTGTAATTTTATTTTTGATGACTTCTTATTTAAATTTTTGTTGTTTTGATATTCTTCTTTTTTGTAATATAATTTATGCCGTTTTTTTATTAATAGTTATTTTATACTAATAATGGCTATTGGACAAATGCTTTGTAATTTGCCAATTTTATAGTTATTGTGGATGTTGTTTTTCTTTTTTTTAATTTAAAAACTAAACTTCCGTAAAATTAACTATCTTTAAGAAATTTTCTTCTTAAAGATTGGTTCGAAAAGACCGACTGCGTCAATTAATTGTTTAAAAAAAAAAAAAAACAATCTTTTAAAGTTTTATTAAATTAGATTTTTATTTAGTTTTTATTTTATATAAATTAATTTTATTTTTTTTTTATGATATTTTCTTCGTTTTTTCAAACTTGTCTTTTTATTATACAAAGAATGATTGATTTTTTTATAAAAGTAAAAATAGTTGTTATTTATAAAATTATGAATAAAACTAAGTTAAAATAAATAAAGTTAAATAATACAAGTAATACAATATATTATTAATAAATAAAGGAAGATTATAACAATAAGAATACTCATTAGAATTTACATGTAACTAAGGGCTTTTCTCTAGAAGCGAACGGAGATGAATGCGTTTTCAAGCGTGATGGTCAGGTGTGCCTCAAAGGTCGTAGAGAAAATTCAAAACTTTTTAAGCTATTAATAAAGGTGGAAGAAACTGGTTGCTCAAATGTTGCTGTGGAGGTGAATTCCTTGCAAACATGGCATAGAAGAATGTGTCATCAAGATAAAGGTCACATTAAAAATGTGTTATCTAATCAAAATATAAAATATTCTGGCGGTGATTTTTTCTGCGAAGGCTGTGTAATGGGCAAGAAACATAGAATGCCTTTTGCAGAAAGTAAAAACAGAGCCAAAGAAATTGGGGAACTCGTACACACTGACTTATGCGGACCGATGCAAGTTAATTCGCTTGGTGGTGTTCGTTTTATGCTTATTTTTCGCGATAACTATTCCAATTTTCATTACGGTTATTGTATTAAAGTAAAATCTGATGTTTGTAAAGTTATTTAAAGATATTTGGATCAAGTGGAAGCAGATATGGAAAAAAAATGGTAAAAATTTTACGATCAGTTAATGGCTTGGAATATGTGAATAAAGAAGTTAGTGATATTTTACGCAAATATGAAGTAACACACCAAAAATTTACACCATATACACCTGAACACAATGATAGAGCTGAACATGACATGAGAACTATAGTAGAAGCAGCTAGATCTATGATACATAGCAAGTGATCTGGGGAGAGGCAGTAAATAATGTAGTTTTTACGTTGAATCGGACGGGTAAAAGTTCGCAGAAAAATAAAACTCGCTTTGAATTATGGTTCAATAAAGTACCAGATATAAGCATTCTTCGTGTTTTTGGCTCAGATGCATATGTTCATGTACCACAAGAGAAATCGAAGAAAGGTGTTTTTGTAGGATATCAGGAAAATTGTAAAGGTTATCGTGTATGGATACCTAAAGAAAAGCGAATAGAAATTTCACGAAATGTTATAATAAGGGAATTTAGTCAAACTATAACAAGAGAAGAGGTTGATAGTTTTACACATCATGTCATTGAGGGGTAGATAGAACCCACAAGAGAGGTTGAAGCTACATTAGAACCTACAAATGATTCAAACGATGATGTCATTATTGAAAATCAAGAAGATTCCAATGTTCATGATCATGAATTTTGTACGGATTGTTAGAGGCAGAAATCTATATGCATCAACCAATTAGATATTCTGATGGTAGTAATAAAGTGTGCAAACTTAATAAAAGCCTCTAGGTCTCAAACAGGCGTCCAGATGCTGGAACAAGAAGTTCACAGACATTTTAAAAACATTTAATTTTAAAGTTAGTGCTGCAGATTCGTGTGTCTTTATTGGTGAATTTAATGGCAAGACAATAATATTCGCTATCTACATTGATGATGGTATTATAGCTACTGAGTTTAAGGAAACTGCAGAAGAGTTTATCAATTATCGGAAAAGAGAATTCGATGTGAAGGTATTCAATTCACTTTACTACCTAGGGATGGGAGTTATACAAAATCCAGGTAAAATATTATAAAGAAAGCTCTTGAAAGATTTAACATGCAAGAAGCCAGGCCAGTAAGTACGCCTGCTGAAAACGTTCAGATCATTGATAAAACATCAAGTCAAGATAAATTTTCCTATAGGGAAGCTGTTGGCTCCTTAATGTATCTAGCAATAGCTACAAGACCGGACATTGTATTTGTAGTATCGTATACAAGTCGATTTATTGACTCTTATAATGAGGAACGTATTGTAGGAATAAAACCTATTTTCAAATACTTAAAAGGAACTATAGTATACTGATGTAGGAATTTCTTTTACTAAAACTGATAAATTAATTTTAACTTGTTATTCAGATTCCAATTTTGCTGGTGACACGGAAACAAGACATTCAACTAGTGGTTGCATTCTGATGATGTCAAATGGTCCAGTTTCATGGTCTTCAAGAAAACATCGAACTATAGTGCTCTCAACTACAGAAGCAGAGTACATGGCTGCATGTGAAAGTAACAACATACAAAAGGTCACTGAACGACCTTTTGAGTAACAACAAACAAACTCCTTATCTATACTTGGATAACCAGAGCGCAATTAAACTTGTGAAAAATCCACATTTTTATAGAAGAACTAAACACATTGAAGTAAATTATCATTTCATTCGTGAAATGTATGATACCAAACTGTTCAAGTTAAAATATATGGCAACATCAGAACAATTAGCTGACATCCTTACAAAACCGCTCTTAAAACAACAATTTAATAAACTGAAGAATTTATTAAACATTTCTGGATAAATAATTCATTAAAATAAAAGTGGAAGTGTTGATAATTATGAAGTTTGTTTTATAATTATTTGTTGTTATAAATACTTGTTGTTTAAAAAACTTTTGTATTGAAAATTATAGTATGTATTTTAACTTTTAGCCAATTTAAAAAAAATAAAAATTAAATTTTCACTATCACAAATTGTAGAACGAACAACGTCGATTCTTCTTCTCTGCTAACAATAATAATAAGGAGTGCGTTCGAAAAAATCTTAACATATATAATATTCAATAGCTTGGAAATGGTTAATCTTGGAGTTTTCATTCTTTTTTAATTAATTGATAATTTATTACAGATCACAGAAAAATATAACTTTTATAGCTCTAACTACTACTTATGAACTTATGGACCATTTTTGGTAACCCTTACGTTAGAGCAACGGTTCTCAAATGGGGGTCCGCGACCCACAAGGGGTCCGTAAGGACATTCACGGTGGGTCGCGAAGAGATCCTGAAAAATATTCTTGAACACAAAATTTTTTAATGTATGTAAATATTATGTAGAATTTTACATAAAAATTCCAATGAAAGAATGAAACTATTAAAAAATGAAAGACATCCTTTTACAAAACATCTCCAAATTAAAGACAAATGTAATGTTTTTTCCTAAAAATAAATTCCTTTGAGAAAAAACTAATAAAGAAACCTTCTATTGAAAACATTATGCTTGATAAAGGTAACAATGACTCTTCTATAAAGTGGTTTTAATACCATTTCCGAATGTGAATCATAGGCTGACATATTTGCGGAGAAGTTTCCGGGCTATGTAAAGAAAATTTGCTTAAGTATCATTATAATTTAAAAACAGAAAAATCCTTTCAATGTGAACATCGATAAAGTACCTGGTTCAGTTCAAAAGAGTTAAAATATAACTCATGTGTTAAATTTAATTTTGATAGCTATAAAAGAATTTTAAATAGTTAAAACATAGCAAAATGTATCCGCTTGTTGGATCCGAAGCCCTAAAACAATTAGAATAATTTTCGTCAACATACATTTTATGTAAAAAAAAAATTTTCACTCTTTTGTCCATCAAAACAAAGATTCTATTTTTTGTGGATGCAGAGAATGATATTATAAAAAGTCTCTTTATATTAAATATCTCATGATCTCACCATTTTTATAATTATGTTTTTGAATTACTTTTACCTAATATTTTATCTGATTTTAAAACTAGTCATAGTTGTGGTGGGTAGCGCTTTTACTACAATGTTAAAAAGGGGTCGCGAAGCAAGATCTTGTGAAAAACCCTGCGTTAGAGATTTGATAATTGCTTCAGTCACTTTTTTGGAACAGTGTGCACATCGTCTTTTAAAATCTTCGGTATTTTGGGACACCTTTTTTGTGCTCTTGAATTCACTTCTCACAAGAGCTCAATATCTCTCCACTGGTCTAAGCTATGGACAATTTGGAAAATTGACCTCTCTTGGTACAAATCTATGTTATTGTTTTGGTACCACTCCAGAGCTTCCTTACCGTAGTGACATGATACCAAATCAGGCCAAAAATATGTAGACACGTTGTGCTCTCTTACGAAAGAAAGAAGTTTTGTTTGCAAATATTCCTTGATGTATATTTAGGTATTTATAGATCCGAATGTATCAAATGACTTTCCTGTTTTGCCGCAACTGCAAAAAGCTTGTTATACCAGGAATTCCGTAAGAAATTTTTTCTGCTTTTGGGTCCTAAACTTATCTTTAACATTGCCTCGAGCATTAAAAATATAAAAGTTTTGATACAGAAGTTGCGAAAATTCTGCCAGCACATACGTTTCTTCGTCAATTTTACAACTTGAGTATTTTTGTATGAAATTTGGTTTTAATTTCCTATTCTTGGATTCTAAATGTTTGGCAGCATTCCTGTTTGGAACTTTTTGGACTTTATATGTTATCAACTCTGCATTCACGCAAAGAAAAAATATGGTTCGGGTGACCATAAACTAAGAGCAACATACTATGATTGTAATATATGATCCCAGGTTACAATAAGTATATTTGTACGTAATCATTTTTCTGATTTAATAATTTTCTCATCATTTAATGATTCGGTTTAATCATATTTATAACTTTTTTTTATAATATTTCTTCCGATTTCCCAATTTTTTTATCATTTAATAATCCCATTTTATCATATATATAAACGAATTTAATCATTTAATATCCCCATTTTATCATGTATATAATCACATTTTAACATATGTATATGTAACCCCCTTTTTGTAATACTGAATATATTTAAAATAAAGCACATTTATCTGAAATTTTTATTTTTTATTTATTGAAAATATTGAACAAAAATTTTTCAGGTATAGAAATTGATTAATTTTTAATTATAAAATTATAAGTTATTAATAGTTTTTTATATAATATTTATACTCTACATATTAATTTTTAACATATATTTTCATATTCATTGTTTAAATATTATTTACGTATTATATTTTATAATATTTACATAAGAATTTAAATCAACAGTTTTATGTTTTCTTTGGTAACGCAAATATAGCCAATAAGATTTGATTATAAAATTTTATTGGCTATAGAATAGATATTAAAAAATAAAAATCCTCATAATCCTGCTGAAAGGCTTGAAAATGTGAGTTAAATCCATGGTTTGAAAGCTTTTGACCGCAAAGATAGTAAAATTCATTAGAGCAATATATGGGGTTTATATGACCAAATAATGGAACGTCATTTTCATACATTTCAATATGGAAAACCATTCCTGCATATCCCAGAACAGGACATATTTTTCATATATTTTTTTATTTTCACAATTTTTTAAACTTAGAACACAAATAAATTGAACACTTTTCTAAAAACACACAGCTATACCGTTTGCCTTCTAACAAACTACTGAACTTATACACAACAATGTGTATTCAATAGTTATGTAGAAAATAAATATGATTAACGATAAAAATACAATAGTTGTGTGAAATCAAATTATAGTCCAAAACAAATATTTCATATTTGAGAAAAACATAAACATTTTCAAATACAAACATTCAACAGTTGTGCCAAACAAAATATGACTTAAAATCAAATAAAAATATTAGTTAAATGGTTGTAGAATTGACTAAATTTGTAAAATTAACTTAATGATTATAGAATTAACTAAATAATTTTAGAATTGACTAAATGATTGTATTTATTCATAAATATGATTTCATATAAACATATTTAAAAACATATTATAATTCAGTGAACCATATTAAAATTTTGATTGTGGGTAATCATTAAATGATAAAACAGAATCATAAACGTTGCTATGATGATCACAGTATATTTAAATCAACGAGAAAACGGCTTTATAGTCATTGAATAGTTGTTGTGATCATGCTGTAACCATGTTTTTTCTCTGCGTGTTAGCTTAAAATTTTCGCACTTTCAATATTCCTTAAATTTTCTGGCTTTCCCAATATCATGTGGACCTTTTTTTCTTTACGAACTGGGTTTTATATCAATGGTCAAATTCTCCTGATATTGTTTAATAACATTAGAAACCGTATGACAACAGAAATTTAATTCTGTGCCCAATTATTTGTAGGACCTATTTGGATTTTTTTTTGTTTTTTTTGAAATTTTTTAATAATTTGTAGCACGTACATCTTTTTGTTCACTCATTTTGATGAAAATATCACTAAATTTCGTCCTTTGGTTGCTTTTCTCTGAATTTAAAATATAAGAAAATATGTTGAAACTATTTTTAGTAGTTTGCTTGCTGTTTGAGTTAACAAGTAGTCAGGTGATAGATCTATTTACTTGTGGGAAGTTAAATATATTTTAAAACTGTATGTATAATAAATCAGACAGATAATTAAGTATTCCATTAAAAAAAACATTAATTTCATATGAATGAAATTTTCCAAAAGAAGAAAATATGTAACATTACACCTATTAATGTATGGCTTAAGAGAAAAATAAGTTTATATGGGATAATAGGAATAAAGACTTCAAAATTAGAACTAAATAAGTGCAGAAAATTTACTTTTAAATGATTAATAATCTTCTAAAAATTAAAAACAAATCTCTTTTTAGCAGAAAAAATTTTAATTATTTTTCTGATTTTACACGCAAAGAAAAAATATGGTTCCTGTGACCATAAACTAAGAGCAACATACTATGATTGTAATATATGATTCCAGGTTACAATAAGTATATTTGTACGTAATCATTATTATGATTCAAATTTATAATTAATTAGTAAGGCTCATAACCTTATTAATAAATTTTAGTAAGTTTTATAACCTTTTCTTAAGTATTGCTTTCAATTTCATCATGTTTTTGTCATTTAATAATTCCATGTTATCATATATATAAACTAATTTCATCATATATATAATTCCATTTTATCATATATATTATTCCATTCTATCATACATATGAACTAATTCCATCATAAGTATAATTTCATTTTATCATATATATAATCCCATGTTATCATATATATAATTCCATTTTATCATATATATATGAACGAATTTTATCATATATATAGTCCCATTTTATCATATATATGATCCCATATTTTCATATTTATATTCATTTGTACCACGATATGTGGTACATTCATCATACTGAATAAAAACAAAACTTGTCATTTTATATTTGTTCATATATAAACTAAATGAGAATTATAACTACTGGACTGATACACAAAAATGTTTATTCAAAATGCATTAAAAGTTAATGGCTTAATGGTTGTAGAATTAACCAAATTTGTAAAATGAAATGAATGGTTATGTAATTAACTAAATTGTTGTAGAATTGACTAAATGATTGGATTTATTCATAAATATGATTCCATATAAACATATTTAAATACATATTATAATTCAGTGAACCATATTAAAATTTTGATTGTGGGTAATCGTTAAATGATTAAACAGAATCATAAACGTTGCTATCATGAACACAGTATATTTAAATCAATGAAAAACGGCTATATAATCATTGAATAGTTGTGGTGATCATGCTGTAACCATGTTTTTTCTCTGCGTGTATGCAGATATTTTTATTAAATTTTTTTATAAAAATTATATACACTTTTTCTTGAGAGAAAAACTTTAAAAGCGAATATAAATCATAATATAAAGTACATTATCCTAGGTCTAAAGCTTCCTTTTTGTAAAATTTCGATAATTTAATTTTATTTTTAATCTAGAAAAATGAAAAATAAAAAAATTAAATAAAAAAAAAAAAAAATGAAAAAATACTTTATAGAATAATTTTATATCATTATAAAGCTTCAAAAACTGTGCTAAAAGATGTCAAAAAATTATATTAAATTATAATAAATTATATTAAAACTAGTCTGAAGGCTGAAAAAAGTCTTATACATTTTCGATGTAAATCCATCGCAATTTATAAAGAACACTGCAGTGCACTGTTTATTATTTGGTTCATGGTTAAACCATTAAGTTGAAAAACACTTTTTTAATCAAAAATATTTTTATTAAGCTTCAAATTAAGCAATTATTAAAATGTCGGTTAACCGGTTTAACCGGTTTTTTAGTAGACGATTAACCGAAAAACCGGGTTTTTAATTTTACCCAATTTTCGGTTAACCGTCAAACCGGTTTTTTGAAAAGTCGGTTTTTTATAAACACTAGTTATGAGGCAAATAATAATAATAATAGAATGATGGAATGATAATATGATAAGATATAACAATCATTATTCATAATCGTATCTATTTTTAGCTGTGACCAAGGCACATTAAACAAGGTAGTGGTAGATCATTTTTTATATATGAAGTTATTAGTAACTGTTAAGAGAGAAAATTTTTATTTTTTTACATATAGTTTGACAGTTTCATTTAACATGGCTATGACCAGGGTAAGTTTTTATATGCACAAAAAATATTGAAATATGCGCTTGAAAAAGAAGGAAAAAATGATATAATAAGCACAGAAATATGCAAAAATAGCATGAATATGTATATAAAAACCAACGAATTTATGCATTCTTATATATTAATGTGTAGAAATATGCACAAATATGCATTTTTTAACTTTCAATCCCAAATAGATTTCGATGTTTATAAAAATATAACTATTTTAATTTAAAGTATCGTATTTGATGCTTCCGAATTTTTTTTTCTTTACAATGTTTACAATGTACTCAAAATACTAACGAAAATTTTTAGAAATCATTTGATTGAACTTCAAAAAATCATCAAAAAATTGTGTTTTTGTTATGAAAACTATATGCAAATTTATGCAAAGATTTATAATATAAGCATTTTTTGTGAAATTCTTTTGAAATATGCAAATGCTTACTTCCCAAGCGAAAAGCTTGAAAAACTTGCCCTGGCTGTGACAATCATAATATGTAACACCTATATTTTTCTCTGCGTGCAGGTGTAGTAAATTTTGGATTACAAATCCTATCCTGTTGGCTAATCTTTCGGCTTGTTTCAGGAAAAAAAAAAAAAAAAATTTATCTCGAATAATTCTGTAAAATTATTATTCATTAGACTTGATATAGTGTAGAAAGTTTGATGAAATGAAACTCTTCCATCACGTCACAATTTTAGCCCATTGAGGATAATAAAAAATATGCTTCCCTGAGAAGTTTTTATGTTATATAATTTTGAGTGTAATAGGTAGAGCAAATAAGTCTTTCATATTTTATAGACAAAAAATGATGGTAGAAAAATGAAGTATAATTCAAGTTTCCAACATGCCGCATATTCCCCAAAAATGAGTAAAATCAGGAATTTCTCATTTAACTTTCTATACAATATTTAGCCTAAGGAGTAAGGATTAAGAGGAATTATTTACGATGTTTTTTTTTTTCTGCTAATGTTTGATTGACTCTTTTAGTTAAACTGGGATTTTAATTTTTTCAAACTTTTCTATCAGTGTAATTAAAAAATGTTACTATTTATGAGATCTTCTTTACAGTCATGTGTTTCTTCTCTACACTCACTTTTTATACCTGATTTGAACATGGTATTATGAGGGTTAATTGTGAAATTCTTGATTTTTACAACTTTAAACATTCTTGGGGACATTGTATGATATGGGGACTTGATTTATACTACTTTTTTGAATATTTCTTGTATATAAAACATAAATTAATAGTACTGGTCAACTGGCTGTTATTGGGTATTTTTATGGACCTTACTATGAAAAATAAAATAAAAAATACTGGGAGCTTTACTTTTTAAAATATACAGTTTTATTATTTTGACAAAAAACACTATCAAATGATATTTTATAGATTACTTTAATGAACGACTTTAGGTAGATCTCCTTGCAAACTCCAGCAGTGGAATGTCATCATATGTGAGTTACACCTACCCTGATAACGCTCTTCCATTGTCCGAAGATTCTGATGAAATCTTTCACCCTGCTCCTCAAAATCAACTAGATTTTGTGGACATCAGTATAAATGCTAGTGCAAAAAGTGGGTTTTTATGCTGATGTTGCTTGACATAGTCGTCGGATTTTTTTGCCTAGGAAATTACACATAACCAAAAGAAATGAAACTTTGGATTTGATTTCAGTTATTGATATGACAAAATTAGAATCTTTCGCAATCTCTTACTAAGTTATATAGCTGTTTCTGATTATATCGTTGATGTTCTAAAAGGCTAAATTTGTAGTCTGAATCAGAATCTTCACTTAATGTACTTCATTCGGGTCCACAGAGATTGGGTTCATCAGAAGATTTTGATGTGCTGGGTTGTACCTCTCCACAGTGGTTCCAAAACGCTTTTTTTTGAAAATAATTCAGTAACTCAAAATAAATTTCACATGGTCAGAGCTGAGGTATCTTCAAATTGATTTGGTGGAGTACAGGTTCCTAGCGGGTCAGGGGGGAAGTTGGTGGTCCTCCAAAGTTGGCCATTTCAGGTATGTAATTATTTTGAAAAATCGCCAAAAATTCATTTATGATATGACAGAAAAGAAATTTTGTAAATCTCTACAAAAAATACGCTTACATGTGGAGTTTTTTGTTTAGGAGATATTCGGGTCGAAATAAATTTTTACCTTATTTTTTGCCTCGTCTTTTTTTAGATTTTTTTAACTTCGCGCGCTTAATATTGCCCTTAAGATTTTTTTATAATATTCGCCAGATTCCTTACAAAATTCTGAATAATATTGCTGCAAGAATCGTATAAATATATGAAGCCATTAGAAAGTTATATTAATCTGCATTTTGAACTTTAAGAAAATTTTAAAATTTGTGGGTTTTTTTCAAAAAAGTTGGCTTTCTCATTTTTTTAATGTTTTCAAAAGAAATCTTAATGTAAATGCGTGTAAAGTAAATCTGGAGGAGTTTGGGGCAAAGGTCTGCCCACAAGCCCTATCCAAATTTCGTCAATTTTGGAAATTTGTTTTTTCTTTTTTTATTATATTCTCAAATCGCAAGGCTGGGATCGACTTTGCACGATTTTAATTTTATAGCCCTATATGTAAGCTATACACTCAAAAAGTATTTTCTGATGGAGGCTCCTTATAACGACAAGGTGACCATTTCAATGAAAAAAATAAATTTTTTTAACACGTTTTATACGGATTAGGATTTTGGGTATTTTTATTTAAAAAAAGTAAGAATATTTTTAATTATATGATTTTAGGATAGGTTTATACATATTATACTGAAATTTCTATAAATTATCACTATTCATTTAAATTTTATTAATGTTTAAATATTAATTTTATGTTTAAAAAAAACTGCAAAAAAGTTAAATTTTAAGTCCTTCAAGAAATTCTGAAATCAAATTACATTCCACTAACTTTTGCTTTATAAATTATCAATCTCCATATTCTAGCGTTTTCTCAGATACCAAATATTTGTACAAAAAAATTCATACTTTTGTTTAAAACTTAATAGAAACTTGGCCTCCTCTATCCAAATTATGCTATTTTTCATAAATTTCACAGTGGGGCAGAATCGAATTTTTTTGGAAATAAATCCGTAACTTCTGATCAGCTGGTTGGATTTGCACGAAATTTGGTACAGTTATGGCAGAGTAGTGTACAATGTAAAGTTTGGAAGGGGGACCGAACAGACCCCTTAGGGGCGGAACAAAAGGTGCTCAAAATTGGGCACCTCTGACATACAAATTGCCGAAAAAGTATCTACACCCTTTTTTCTCTAAAATAAAATTTTCTTGAACAACGTGTAATAATTTTATACCTTTCTGAAAGGTATCTTCACAGAGAAGACCCTTGAATAAAAAACAAACCAAATAACTCAAACGGTCAAGGTACACACCCTCCCGAATTCGACCCATTTTATATGAAAATTTTGACTTCAGTCTATATTTTCTCAAATCCCAAAGCACGAATCGGCAAACGGAATGTAGTCTAAGAATCCACAATATGTTGTTAAAAATTTTCAATCAAAATTTACGGGACTTCGGAAAAATGTGGATTTTATAGCCGAAAATGCGAAAAAACCCACTTTTGAGCTTTTCGGCGTTTTTTTTTTGGGAATATTTGATAAATATTTGAAATTGGACGAGAAACAAAAATTTGGCAAGCAATTAAAAAATTTATATGTCAGAGACCCTTTAGTTCCGCCCCTAAGGGGTCTGTTCGGTCCCCTTTCCTAAATTAAAATTGTACACTCCTCTGCTATAACTATACTAAATTTCATGCAAATCCAACCAGCCGATCAGAATTTACAGATTTATTTCCAAAAAATTTCGATTCTGCCCCGCTGTGCATTTGTACGAATATTTTAAAAAAATCTTAGGGGCAATATTAAGTTCTCCAAGTTAAAAAAAGACGAGGCTAAAAATGAGGTAGAAATTTATTTCGACCCGAATATCTCTTAAATTAAAAGATATAATCTACACATGTAAGCGTATTTTTTAAAGAAATTTGGACTATCTGTATAAAATTTCTTTTCTCTCATATCATAAATGAATTTTGGCGATTTTTCAAAAAAATTAAATACCCGAGAATGCCAACTTTGGAGGGCCACCTGACCCGCTAGGAACCTGTACTACCACATTTTTGTGGTAAAATATAGGAAACTCATTGCTGGTCCTGATTGCACATTTTTATTTTTAAGTATTGATGATACACAATTTTCACAAAATCCGATATAGGTTTTCTATATTCACCACAAATCAGGATTAAGTACACAACATATTCTTGAGTCCAATAAAAATGAAAATTTAAGTAAAAATAGTAAATGAGGATAGATAGCTATAACCAAAGAATATACAATATATGAATATCCTTTGCTATAACTCAAAAACAAAAGTTTTTAGAGAAGAATTGTTGCCGTACGCGTCAATATGTGATAGAAAAAAATCACAGGAAAAAAAACATTTTTTCTGTTTTGTTGACCAGTGGTAATTTGTTCTACCTATTAGATAGGAAATTATATAACGCATATTTTCTTTGGCCAATCGATTAAAAATGTGACGTGATGGAGAAAAATCAAAATGCACACAATATCTGAAACAAATTTTTCACGATATATATATTTTTTTTTATAAATTAGTTATTATTATATTTCACTTCTATAAATATACCATTTTAATTGTTATTTTCCTAAGATTTTACTATTTATTTGAACGTGCAGAAAATATTAATTTTTCTAACTAAAGTTTGTTGAACTTTAATTTGGTGGTAAACAATCCGTGTTTCAAACGTTTTTAAGGCAATCAAAATATTCGTACAACAAATAAGCCAAAAATTTTCATAAATATTTGTAATTTATACACTATTGCTATATTAGTTTTATGATTTTTTTTTGCATTTATCTGCATTAAACAAAAATATAAAAGTTTACACAATGGCCAAATGCACAAGAAAATCGAGTATTAAATGAAAAAAAAAAAAAAAAAAAATACAACTAAAATGATGGGATTTCTGCTGTCATAACATTTCAAACTAAATGAAAAATCTAGGCAGCTGGAGTAAAAATAAAAATAATTATGAAAAAGAAAAATAATAAAACGTAAGTACCTACAGCACAAAAATATGATAGGAAAAAATACAGAGGGAGAAATTTTGTGATATATGAAAGTATTATTTTTTTTATACTATTTTAAAAATCATTTATTTTAGCATGCGGCAAAATAATTTTTATTAATTTATTTAAAAAAAATTTTTAAAATTAATCTTCAGTTCTTTACCAGCGATTGAAAGCTACGGGTCTAAAACAAAAAATAGTATTGAGTTTTGTCTTGAAATGGGTATCAAAAAATTCGTAATTTTTAGCCAAATATAAAAAAATATTTTAAAAAATTTTCGCAAAAATTTTGGTCCATAAACCGTCATTTTAGTACATCATGCTAAAAATATTTCGAGATTTTTCTTAAAAAGTGGATAAGAATTTTGTAGTTTTGTTCCCTTGAAGGCTTTAATATATAACCAAAATATATGGGACCCATGATTTTTCAATCGCTGGTAGGGAAATGAAGACCATTTTAAACATTTTTTAAACAACTTTTTCGTTTTTTTTTTTTTTACATATATATTAGTTTTTATTGAATCTTTCTTTTTCAGAAATTTACAATAAGTATTAAAATCTTAACCTAAACTTAAATTATTGTTGATATTGCCACTGCAAAATCCAACGTAGAGTTTTCATTAGTAGTATTATCTTCCTTTTTCGTGTTAAACAAATTTTTACGCATCATTTGAGGGGTCTTCCTACATCGAAATCTCGAAAAAGGCTTTCCTCGGTACACTCTAATGTATATATATATATATATATATATATTAGAGTGTACCGTATATATATATATATATATATATATATATATTAGAGTGTACCGTATATATATATATATATATATATATATATATATATATATATATATATATATATATATATATATATATATATGATCATGACAAGTTTTTCAAAGGCATGTAACTATATATATTCAATTATACTCAAAAACGTTTACTTCAATATTTTCACCATTAAAATTTGTTAATGGCCAAAAAAAAAAATAGTCAGAATCAGAGATCCCTAATACACATCTGATAATTTAATTCGGCTGAGCCGAATCTTTGATACCCTTCACCATATTAACATATTACTATATTACCATATTACAATCTTACCGACAAATAATAAAATTTTCGCCTTAATGTATGCTTTCATATTTTCACATTTATAAATATCTCAGTTATTTATCAATTTTGCTCATTTTTATTAGAGATTTTCTAAGGAATATTTCCTATAATTTGATGTATAAAACATATATATCCGATGACTGGGGCTTTCTAAAAACTGATTTCAACAGACAGACGGACAGACGGTCAGACGGACATTTTTATATCGATTCCCCTATCCTATCAATAACGATCAAAAATATATATACTTTTTGGGGTCTTAGATGAATATTGTAGAAATTACAAACGGAATGATAAACTTATATATACCCTTTACACTTGTGGTGAAGGGTATAAAAAAATGACGTTAATTATAGTACTTTTAATGGTGAAAATGTAAAAAATAAAATTGATGTAAGCGAAGCCATTTTTGGATATATATAAAATGTTGTTTGATAAACATAACTTTTATTACACTGGTCGAAAAAAAAAATTTTTTTCGTGCTCCTTCAAAAAAAAAAAAAAAAAAAAAATATGTGGACTGAATGGAATTCCGCATGCTAAACTCGAATCTGCTTTCAGTTTTTTCCCATCAGGTCGAGATTTTATTTATGGACGTGTCTAATATTGCGCCCAAATAAGCCGATTAAGGAGTGAGATCGAAAAATTCTTAACATACATAATATTCAATAACTTGGAAACGGTTGATCCTAGAGTTTTCATTATTTTTTTAATGATTTGATAATTTAGCACAGATCACAGAAATATATAATTTTTTTGGTTCTAACCACTAATTATAAAATTGTGGACCATTTTTGAAAACCCTTTCTTTGGAGATTTGATAGTTGCTTCAGTCACTTTTTTGGAACAGTGTGCACATCTTCTGTTAAAATCTTCAGTATTTTGGGACACCTTTTTTATGCTCTTGAATTCACTTTTCACAGGAGCTCAATACCTCTCCACTGGTCTAAGCTATGAACAATTTTGAAAATTGACCTCTCTTGGTAATAAAACTATGTTATTGATTTGGTACCACTTCACAGCTTTCTTACCGTAGTGACATGATACCAAATGGGTCCAAAAATATGTGGACACATTGTGCTTTCTTAAGAAAAGAAGAAGTCTTTTTTGTAAATATTCCTTTATGCATATTTTGGTATTTATAGATCCGAATGTATCAAATGACTTTCCTGTTTTGCTGCAACTGCAGAAAGCTTGTCATACCATGTAAGAAATTTTTGCTGCTTTTGGGTCTTAAACTTATCTCCAACATTGTTTCGAGCATTAGCAATAAACATTTTTGAGACACAAGCTGCGAAGATTCTGCCAGCACCTACGTTTCTTCGTCAATTATACAGCTTGAGTATTTTTGTATAAAATTTGGTTTTAAATTCCGAGTCCTATTTTTGGCTTGTAATTTTTTTTGCAGAATTCCAGTTTGGAATTTTTTGAACTTTACATTTAGCTTTAAATTTTCGCACCAAATAGTCGAAGCACTGAGAAAACTGAGCTGATTTTCTACCAGATGTGTTTGGAGTTCCTTTCAATATGCCTTCAATTTTCTAGCCTTCCCAATATCATGTGGTCCTTTTTTCTTACCGACCTAAGTTTCACATCAATAGTCAAATTCTCCTGATACTGTTTAATAACATTAGAAACAGTTTTACGGACGACATTTAATTCTGTGGCCAATTATTTGTAAGACATATTTGGATTTTTTGAAATTTTTTAATAACTTGTAGGACGAAAATCTTTTTCGTCACTTATTTTGATGAAAATAAGGCCAAATTAACATGGTTGTTATTAAAAATAATAATTGAAGTATTTTTCCATGATAACTAGATAAAAAAAAAATTTTGAATATTGATTCCGAAAAAAGTTATGAGGCAAAATGTGTGTTAAGAATTTTTCGATCTCAATCCTTACTCGAGAACGGTATGCATGATTTATATAAATAATACACCATAATATGTGGAATAAAACAGGCTTTAAGTCGTTCTACTAGTAAGTTTGTATCCGCTCAATAGTTTTGGAAATATTTCGAAATAAGTGGCCGAACAATTTTTTCATGCTAAATTCAAGATTTCTTTTTTTACTAAAACTTCTTTTTAAAAGTGAAAACATCAAAAATGTTTCAGTTTTTCATCTTTATCTCAAAGCTGGAAAAACTACGAGTAAATAAAGGCACGTGTCATAAAAATTGATGTACAAATCATGATTGCATTCACAGTTAAGTTAGGATACCCATGCATATTGAAAATTTTGATCTATTACTCTGAAATTCGTTAGCGAATAGAAAACATTGTTAATACAACTTGAAGACAGTTTCGTATGCGTCTTTTGGTGTATCATTTATTAAAATCGTGTAAACGGTTCTTGAGTTATAGCCTAAATTTGACAAACCATTCTCGAATTTTATAGTGTGACCACTAAATAAGGTGATGATATTAGTCATGCCCATAAAAAGAAATCAGTACTTGATAGAAAAAAAGTAAATGCAGATCCTTGTTTAACTCGTCAAAATCCTCTTAGTTCACCTATTTTTGTTTCAAGAAAAAATTTTTTTTTTTTTTTTTGCCCACCACTGTATTTCTATACAATTGTATGTAACATGGGTATTTTTACTTAACTGTGAATAAAATCAAGATTTGTGCATCAATTTTGAAGATATATGGCTTTTTTGATTCGCAGCATTACCAGCTTTAAGATAAAGATAAATGATGAACTGAAACATTTTTGATGTTTTCATTTATTAAAAAAAAAATTTATTAACAAAAAAATCTAAAATTTAGCAAGAAAAGTTTTTTTTTGACACTTATTTCAAAATAACTTCGAAACTATTCAGAACAAACAAAAATTTAGTTGAGGAGATTTGAACTTATTTTTAGTACGCATCTTTTGGTGTATCACCTATGTCAATCGTACAAACCGTTCTTAATTTATAAGGAAATATACTAGAGTAATGGCCTTACTATGGGCGAAATATTAGACATACCCATGAAAAAAAATCCAGACCTGATGGAAAAAACTGAAAGCAGATTCGTGTTTAGCACATCAAAATACATCAAGTCCAACTATTCGTATATGGTGTTGTATTATTTTGTCGACCAGTGCACAGTGGTCCCAAAACGGAATTTTTTGGAAATAATTCTGCAACTTTAGAATTGCTGGATGTATTTAAATGAAATTTCATATGGGCAATCCTGAGGTGCGTGGCAATTTATTTGGAGGAGGACAAGATCGTAGCAGGTCTGGAGGACGAGGGGTGGACCTCCAAAGTTGATCACCTCGGGTATGAACATTTTTTAAAAAATCGCCAAAATTTCATTTATGATTTTATTAAAAATTTTGCACACAGATAGTCCTTATAATTATGTACAAAAAATACGTTTACATGTGTGGGTATCTCTTTTACTTTTAGAGATATTTGGACCAAAGTAAAATTTTGACCCATTTTTGAACATGTTTTTTTAAGTTTTTTGAACTTGGCGGGCTCAATTTGAGTCCTATAGTTTTTCTAAAATATTTTCTGAATTCCGTACAAAATTTTGAACAATTTTTGTGCAAGGATTATATACCTATGTGGTTTAGATAAAAAGTTATATTATTTTGAATTAGAAAATTTGAAAAAAATTGTGATTTTTCTCAAAAAGGTGGTAATATTTTTTCACTTTAAAATCCATTATTTTCCTTTGGACCATACATATTTTTCATGTTTCTAAAAAATACTTAATATAAATGCATGTAAAATAAATCCGAGGACAGTTGGGGTAATAGTCTCCTCGCTAGCCCTATCAGAATTTCGTTAATTTTAATTTTTGTGTTTTTAGTTTTTTTGTGGAGCACAAAAATGTCAAATCTAATATTAAAATAAAGATACCGTAAAAAGTTACCTCCATATGTTGGCTAAACACGCAAAAAAATTTTGATAAGCTACGCCTCTTATAACGACAGGGTGACCATTTTACTGAAAAAAGTCAATTTTTGAAGTAAGTTTTCCCCGAACAGGAATTTTGGAGTAAAAATATGGGAATCTATTTAAACTCTTCTTTTATGTACATTTGCACATTTTCCTTCAATTTCTATCGTAAATGTGTGCTGAAGCATTCTATATACATAAGTGCACAGCATTTTCAACGTGCTTTTTAAATAACTTTGTTTAACTTTTGAATCGTTCAATATATTTCAACGAAATTTCACATAGTTATTACCGATGTAGTTTCCAACTGTTTTGAAGGAGCACAAGTTTCTAGGTGGTCTCGGGGCAGGGGGGGAGGACCGCCGAAATGGGTCACCTCGGATGTTATATAAGAAATACTTAAAAGAGTTGACAACTTTCGGAGGTTCTCCTCCTGCCCACAGACCAGCTAGAAATTTGTAATCCTTCAAAGTATTTGGAAAATACCTCAGTAATAACTGTGTTAAATTTCATTGAAATATATTTATCTGTTCAAAAGTTACGTTTTACTATTAAAAAAAAAAAAAACACGTTGAAATATACATATATAAGTGCACAGCAGTTTCAATGTGTTTTTTTAAATAATAAAACGTGTTTGGGTTTTTGTTCACAAGTTCGTACAGCTGTATATACCCCATATGTCCCTGGACTTACTCCCTAAAAACGAAATAAAGTCGAGAAAAAAATCAAAATAAATAAATAATATATATAAAATAAACATTTAAAAGCACCTAAAATCGGACTTGATTTGTAGAAGTTACGATTTTTTTTAACTTTTACATACTAGAGGTAGTCAACTTTGACGCCCTGTAGCTTATCTCGTGTTATCATGGGGTAACTACAATATAAGTTTTCTAAAATATTGGGTCCTTCTCTACATTTTAATTTGAACCGAATAGTATTTTAGGTGATTCTGATTTAATACTAACAATTTTACGTTTGACCACACTGTACCCCAGTTCTTTTTCAAATATTTCGCATAGTGCCATCTCGCGGAAGATTTTATCTATTCTAAGCTGTTTGGCGATTGCCGGCATTTTAGTTGCTATATAATTTCTTTTAGTGTAACTTTTGAAAAATCTCAGCATTTTTATACTCATATAATATTTTAGTTTACTTGAGCGTTATATTACTTATACGTACTGTATGACTCTCAGTTAGTTACAAGACTACAGTTTTGAAGAATGACCCCGAACTAATGATGCAAGAGGATATTTTAGACTAAAAATTCTTTATTTGTTTGTCGTAAAAGTATCGTAAGTAACCTTTCAATAATTACAAAAAACATTTTAAATCATTAAGCACGCTACACTTTACATTACTAGGGGACAAAAAGACCAGTAGGTATATTTATTTTACTCTAAGTGTGAACAGGAACTCAGCCCAGTATTCAGACATTTGTAAAGAAGAACTGTAGGACCTACAGTGTAGGTATGCATACAATCTATGTATATGTATTGGTTTCTTTTTTATCTGTGTCTATAAGTGGGTGGTATTAAAAAACCAGCAACATCATCAGCGTCTAGCAAAATGAAAGCTTATGATTTATTAAAATTTCACAAAGCCTAACAGCCCTATAGGTCTTGTTTTTATTTTTTTTTTTCTTCCTTCTGTTTTTCCTACTTATTTCAAATATTTGTTTGTTGCAATAAATGGTAACAAAAAAGTAGGAGTCATAGGGGCTACAAACTCATACACATACAAGTGTGTATATGTTAGTATTTGCAAAAGTATTAGTATATATATATAGAAAAGTGTCTCTGAAGACCAAAGCGCTTGAAAAAAAAACTAAAGATTAAAATTAAAAATACTACTGGAGAAAAAAAAAAAAAAAACACATACAATGAATTGGAGTTTAGTGGCAAAGTTTCAACTTCCGCTTCTCCTTTATTTACCCCAGTTTTAGTAGATTTTTCATTAAAACTAAAATAGCAAAATCATGCTGTTTAATATTTTATTATTTTTCTATATAAGTATATTAAATTTTTTTTATAAATCTTTTTAAAGATAAATTTAATAAAAAAAAATAAATTTAAATTTTAGAAATTATTTTCCATTGGTTTTTAGTAAATATTTTACAAATCTAGTTTATAATCTCTTTGCAACAAAAAATTTAAATTTTTTTTTTTTTTTTTTTACAAAAATAGATTTTCTAAATGAAATAAAACTTCACACACATAAATAATTTAATTTTAATTCCCTAGTATAAATTACGCGAATTTTTTTTATTTCGTGTTTTTCATTAAGGTTTATTTAATTTTTTTTTCACATGTCATTGGGGCATAAAGCTTATGATAAGTTTTAATGCTGGGATTATGCTACAGGCAGCATGAAGGTGCATATAAAATTACTAACAAAATGAATATTTTTTTATTATTAAAATAACTTTTTATTAGTTTGGGAAAAAAAGGGTTCAAGTTCGAAAGGTCACAAAAATTAGTTTATTCCATATATCTCACTTACACAGAAAAAAGTCACCAATTAACATATATATATGAAAGTAATTCATTCAATTATAAACTTGTTTAAATTTGCACCTCTCACTAAAATGATTATATCAATTACTAAAAACTGTAAAAAATACAAAAATTCCCAATTAATAAATTAATTAAATCAATCAAGTAGTTGATTGGATGAATTAAAAATGTATATATGATATAAAAGTATAGTTAAATTTTATTTTTATTTAATTTTTGCTTGAATAAATTTATTAAATTTCGATGCAAAATGAAACAACTATGTTAATTGAAAAAAATACCGTAATAATTTTTTCTGTGTACCATTTGAGTAAAAAATGACACCAAACCCTCATCAATATTTCAGTTGAGAGCCTGTTGCCACTACCACTGTCACCAAGTATCAGTTGGAAGTCAATTTCATACAAAAATCGACAAAAATAGAAAACTTATGAAATTGATAATTTAGAAATTAAGAATAAAAATACATATGGGCCGTTATCAAAAATGTTTAACTTAGCTGAAACTGAATTAGATCCTTAATAAGTTTTATCGTAATAATAATTTAAACAAATTGGTTACAGATCTGAACTCACAAGATCTGAAACTAAAGGAGTGCAAAATTTTAGCACCATAAGTTTCTTTTTATAATCATGATTGTTGTTCAAAGTTCAAGAACATAGAAAAACGGCTAAAAATTACTTAAGTTTTTCCCATTCTTCTAAAATTTTTGTTCGCGCGTTTGTACTTTTTGATCTCATTCTAACATAAATAAACTAATCGGACTTTGCAGATAAATTCTGCATCATCTTTGTTGTTTTGCAGATTTTCAACAGTAAAATACAGGGTAGTCGAGTTTTGATGACAAAATTTTTTAGTTTTAAGCATTTTTCAGTTTTTTGGGCGAGGTCTGTGCGCCCCTCAACCGAATACAAAATTTGAGATAGGGATTGATACTTGTTGTAATTGTGCGTATTTTGCGCTATATCCCGTTGATGTGCCCGTAATAGTCAACGTAGTAGATAATCTCAAAGTTTGGAAAACAAGTGCGAAAATTTTTCAAAAAGTCAGTTTTTCGCGGGGCACATTTACATTTTCATATGGAATTGCTTGGATTACTGCGTGAACTTAGTTTTTTGTAATTTTGCATGACAAAATCGGAGGTGCATTAAAAATAAATTTAAGACAAAAAATTATTTCGAAAATTATGCAAATATATATTTTTTTTTTTTTTTTTGTATTTGTATAAAGAAAAATGCAATTTACACAAATATCGGATATATAGATATAAGAGCGGCGATAAATGCAATTGATCGGGATCATAAATTTAAGTCAAATGTCGTTGATAATTTAAATCGGGACTCTTTTGTCAAAAAACATCGTGTTGGTAGCATTAAATTAACTATAATTGACATAATTAGTAGGTGTTTGATATGCTTAATAAAATTGCGGAGGCGCATCAAAAAATTTCGAAAGATAAACATTTTATGGACCAAAAAATATTTACTTGTGTTAAAAAAGGATCACACTATGAAATAGCATTTCTTTGTCATAAACTCTAACAAAATATATATTTATTCAATGTATGTAGAAATAACTCAGATTCGATCCCTATTATTAAAAATCGCGATTTTTATTGTAAAGAAAAATTTGTAAATTTTACTATTATTTTTTATAATGGTTCAAACGACTTTCTATATTTCAACACACAGGACCTTTCACGCAGAGAAAAAATATGGTTACAGCATGATCACCACAACTATTCAATGTTTAAATAGCCGTTCTTCATTGATTTAAATAATACTGTGTTCATGATATGATTCTGTTTAATCATTTAATGATTACCCACAATTCAAATTTTAATATGGTTCACTGAATTATAATATGTAATTAAATATGTTTATATGAAATCATATTTATGATAAATCTAAACATTTAGTCAATTCTACAACTATTTAGTTAATTCTACAACCATTCAGTTCATTTTACAAATTTGGTTAATTATACAATCATTAAGCCATTAACTTTTAATTTTTGTGTATCAGTCCAGTAGTTTGTTAGTATATTAATTCTCATTTAGTTTATATATGAACAAATATAAATTGACAAGGTTTGTTTTTATTCAGTATGATGAATGTACCACATATCGTGGTACAAATGAATATAAATATGAAAACATGGGATTATATATATGATAAAATGGAATTATATATATGATGGAATTAGTTCATATATATGATAGAATGGAATTATATATATGATCAAATAGAATTATATATATGATGAAATAAGTTTATAAATATGATAACATGGGATTATTAAATGATAAAAACGTGATGAAATTGAAAGCAATACTTAAGAAAAGGTAACAAAACTTACCAAAAGTTATTAATAAGGTTATGAAACTTACTAACAAATTATAAATTGGAATCATAGTAATAACTACGTACAAATATACTTATTGTAACCTGGAATCATATATTACAATCATAGTATGTTGCTCTTAGTTTATGGTCACTGGAACCATATTTTTTCTTTACGTGTTGGTATTGATTTTCATACTATAATAAATAGCCAAAGATTGTTTGTTTCAGCCAATCGAAATTGCACACAATTAATCATATTATTTTTATTTTGTTTATAAACTATTTTGGTATTCTATTATATAATATTTACTACTAGCCAGTAAGAAATGAACTGAAAAATAGCTGAAAAAGTCATAAATTTAACATTGTGTTGTCATTGAAAGGAAGTGGTGAAAAAGAGCTGCAGAAGTTATTTTTTTTAGCCTATGGTTGTCATTGATAGGATGTACTTTTTTATAGTTCTTGTTCATTTCTTTTGAATTACTTTTCTTGAAACTATGTTTATACAATTTTTATTAAAAGATAATAAAAAAGCTTTAAAATTTGTGATTTTTTTTTAAATTATTTATCTTTTTGGAAGTAACTTTCAAAGAAGTTCAAAATATCTACTTTTGAAGTGCTGAAAATGTTCTTTTTAGAAGCACTTGATTGTTTTTTTTTTTTTTTTTTTTTTTTTTTTGCTGGGTAGTATTATAAATTGTTTCTATTAAATTGTCTCGATACTCTTTTATTTTGCATCCTTTTTTAAAATATTTTCTTAAAATAACCTATTTTTTTAATAAACATTTCTGCAGACGATTCACTGTACGGTACTGTATTTTGCGCAATTCAAGGTTTGCCATTATTGTTAAAACGCCTTATATAAAGTTCTCGTTAAATAAAAACGTGTACTTATTTCAAGAAATGGTCACTATAATTGAACCGCGTTATAAGGAAATGTCGTAAATAAAGTATCGCGTAAATCGATGGTTACCTGTATGCAGTTTTAAGCAGAGTTAGTTATTGGGACGTATACTTGCTATAATTGATTGATATTAATCATACGCACCTAATGCAAAACTTAATAGTAAACACATAAAAATATTAAATTTATATCTCCGTCTGTCTGTTGAAATAGGAGTCTAGTGGGCCCATCTAGGAGACAAAATTTAGCTTGAATACTTATCTTTTGTAGGGCTTATTTGGTATTTTAAATGGCCAAAATTGGTTCTTAAACAAAAAAGTAACGGCCAAATACTAGAAACTCAGGGCGTCCATTGTAACTTTAGTTTATACATTTCTGCAAATACACATCTGCTCAAAATAATAGATAAACCTAAATTCGCTTTATGTAAGGAAGAAAAAGCGTACGTTTTCGTTCATTAAAAAAAAATAAAAAATCAGTCCATACTTATTTTTATCAATTAAAAACGTACAAATAAAACTAAATAAATGATAAATTATATTGGATTATAAGTAAGTTTCTTAATGATTTATGTAAATTTCATGATTTTTTGCAATTGAAGTAACATTTTTGTAAAAAGTTAGTTTTTTGAAACCATAACTGTTTATTACTGTTTGTAATAAAATCTTTTTTAGTAAAGACATCTTAACGAAAGACATCTTAACGTATAAAATGAGAAAATGTAAAAAACTTTAAGATTTTTGTGAAAGTAATCCCACAATTTTCAAAAAAATAAAAACGCCGAAAATCCCAAAAATGGGTTTTTTCATTATATAATGTTTTGGGTTTGTAATGGGTTTTTTCATAATATAAGACCCCTCCCCTAATTTTGATGCACATACATAATGGTGTAGGGTATCATACAGACGGGCTTGACCGATTATATCATTTTATCTCGTTTTTTATTGTAACTTACTACTCACGAAAACAATTCTTGAATTCACAAATAAGGTCTAAAATTTTGGTATTTTTTAATTCTTTGTGTTTTCAAAAATTTTACAAATACATATTAAAAAATACTAGAGAAAAAAAATTAATGAAAGAAAAGTATTTACGAATACTTTTATTCGTAGATAAGAATATATGGGCAATTCTTCAAATTCGTTTACTTTTGATGTTCAAAAAAATTTCGAAAATTTTTTAATGGCACATCAACGATATTTAGTACCAATATTCATTAATGTTAAACTAAAAACATCTTAAACCGCCATGAAAACCGCTGATGAATATTTTTAGTAAAATTATATTTCTTGCGCAAGTAAAACTTTACACAGGAACTTATTTCAGTTTAAAATTAATTTATAACACCAAAATCTGCTACAACAAAATATGTAAAATTGCTGAATTTCTTAAAATTACTATACAAGTTTAGCAAAGTAATATTTTAAAACGAAACAATGATTTTTAAATGTCATTTGGAAACTTCCTTTGATAACGCTATACTCTAGCTTCACTGAAATAACGTTAGGAGTGTGCCTCGCGAAAAATGCACCTCTTGGAGCCATTTACGTTTTTTCTCTCCAAGTTTGGGTACCTCCTACAGCATTTCTGTTGAGGGCACATTGACGAGATATATGTCAAACGATGCACAAATTGAAGAGCTATTGGGCTCTTTTTTGAATTTTGTAAAATCCCCAGTGAAAAAACTGCAAAATTTTGAATTTTCTTAAAATTTGGTTTCACGAATTTTGACCAACACAATTTGACACTGCACGCAGAGAAAAAACATGGTTACAGCATAATCACCACAACTATTCAATGATTATATAGCCGTTTTTCAATGATTTAAATATACTGTGTTTATGATAGCAACGTTTATGATTCTGTTTAATCATTTAATGATTACCCACAATCAAAATTTTAATATGGTTCACTGAATTATAATATGTATTTAAATATGTTCAAATGAAATTCTATTTATGAATAAATCCAATCATTTAGTGAATTCTACAACTATTTAGTTAATTACATAACCATTCATTTCATTTTACAAATTTGGTTAATTCTACAACCATTAAGCTATTAACTTTTAATGCCTTTTGAATACACATTTTTGTGTATCAGTCCAGTAGTTATAATTCTCATTTAGTTTATATATGAACAAATATAAATTTGTTTTTTTTTATTTAGTTTTGTTTTTATTTAGTATGATGCTTGTACCACATATCGTGGTACAAATAAATATAAATATGAAAATGTGGGATCATATATATGATAAAATGGTATTATATATATGATGAAATTTGTTCATATATATGATAAAATGGAATTATTCTTATGATGGAATTAGTTCATATATATGATACAATGGAATAATATATATGATAAAATGGAATTATATATATGATGAAACTTGTTTATATATATGATAACATGGAATTATTAAATGATAAAAACGTGATGAAATGGAAAGCAATACTTAAGAAAAGGTTATAAAACTTACTAAAAGTTATTAATAAGGTTATGAACCTTACTAATAAATTATAAATTGGAATCATAATAATGATTACGTACAAATATACTTATTGTAACCTGGAATCATATACTACAATCATAGTATGTTGCTCTTAGTTTATGGTCACAGGAACCATATTATTATTTTTTTTTTTTGCGTGTGGTTAATTGCACGCTAATTAAAGCTATGCTGGTCCTTTTCTACAAGTATTTAGAGTCTACATTAGAAGAATTGAACTCTTATGTTTAAATCCACGACTACAGCAATAAAAAGAAATTTTATTTTATTTTATTTTTATTTATTTAATTCAATAGCCAATGAAATTACAATTTCTTACAGGCTAGCATACATATTATTCTTAAAGCTATTAACAATAAAATATCTCATAATCATACAATATTATTATTTAATAAGTTTAAAATACTCCTCTTAATACGGATTGGATTTACTGAAAAATCAATATATGGATAAAAAATGTTGAATTGATTACACATACGTCGCATTGGATCAAATTTGGCATAATTAGTTCGAAAATATTTGATTTTTAAAGGAATAAAATTTCTAGTTGAACGAATCGGGACTGCAAATTCTATTTTACGAAGCAGGAACTCGGAATTAATTGAACCATTTACTAAATTAATTACAAATGAAATATTCATATATTTTCTCCTACTTTCAAGAGAAGGGAGATCAATTAGCTGTAATCGGCTTTTATATGATGGTAAATTAATATTAGGATTCCATGGAAGATTACGAAGACAAAATAAGAGAAACTGTTTTTGGACTGATTCAATTTTCTTAACATGAACTTCGTATTGAGGATCCCAGACCACGGAAGCATACTCCAGGATTGGTCTTACAAGAGATGTAAATAAATGCTTGGAAACGTAAGGATCATTAAATTCTTTTCCCCAGCGCTTGAGGAAACCAAGAACTCCTTTTGCCTTATTAACAATTTGTATAACATGGGAATTAAAGGACAGTTTACAATCAAGCAATACACCTAGATCAAGGAATTCGTCGACTGATTCAAGTTCATATTCATTTATTTTGTATCTACAGAGTACTGGACTTCTTCTGTAGAACATCATGTGTTTGCATTTTCTTAAATTCAGATCCATTAGATTTATAATGCACCAATCATAAAGGTTGTCTAGATCTGATTGGAGTAAGGAACGTTGATAGGAATCAGTAAAGCTATGGAGCAGCTTTACATCATCAGCGTACATTAATATTCTGGAATTCTTAATGCATGATGGTAAATCATTTATGAATATTAGGAATAATAATGGGCCGAGATGACTACCTTGCGGAACACCGGATAAAACGGAAATGTTTTTGGATTTACATTCTCGAAATAATACACATTGGTATCTATTTTTAAGATATGTAGATATCCATTTAAGGAAAACAGGAGAAAATCCTAGTTTATTCAATTTGAACAATAAGAGATCGTGGTTTACTTTGTCGAAAGCTTTACTGAAATCCGTATATATTGTGTCTGTCTGTAAGCCGGAATCAAATGCTGTTATTACTGAGGTTGTGAACTCCAAAAGGTTTGTAGTAGTGGAACATCCTTTTTTGAATCCATGCTGAAATGGGGAAATATAACAAACGACTTGATGCGAAAGGATTTCAGTAACTATCTTTTCGAAAAGTTTTGGAATAACACTCAGTTTAGCAATACCTCTATAGTTAGAGATGTTGGATCTGCTTCCGGATTTAAACAAAGGTATAATATAGGATTCCCTCCAAACTGCAGGAAAATAACCATTTACTATTGATATGTTGAATAAGTAGGTTATTGGAGATAAAAGAGAATTTAAACACTTTATGAGAACGCAACTTGGAACACCATCAGGTCCACAATTAACAGAATGTTTAAGATTCTGTATGGCTGTCATTATCATGGACTTATCTAAAGTTGGACAATTTATTAGGGATGCATCAGGAATTGGATATGGATAATTGGAATGTTGATGTAATTTTTTATCGGAGTAGGCAGATGAAAAGAAAACGGCAAACATATCACAAATATCTGCATCATTCGAGGATACTTTGTCTCCAAATTTCATCATGGACGGATAACCAGAGACTCGGCGCTTTGAATTTACAAACTGGTAAACAGATTTTGGATTATTTTTAAAGTTTCTTTTCACCTTAAAGAGGTAATTATTGTAACATCGGATGTTTTCGGAATTGTAAACTGATCTTGATATTGAATATTTCATATAATCTATAGATAAACCTGACTTTTTGAATTTTCTGTATTGTTTGTTTTTCAAATTTTTCAAGCTATTGAGTTGCTTTGTATTCCAGGGTGGTCCATGTGCAGTTTTTTTTCTCGTCATTGGAATGGATTTCTTAAAACATTTAAATAAGCCATCATAAAATTTATTCAGAATGGTATCAATATTTCGAGGGCATATTTTATTATAAGGAATGTATTCAAACCAATTTTCAGAACAAAGTAGGTGATTTAGTTTGGAATAGTCAGCTTTGGTAAAATCAAAAACCATCTCTTGATTTACACTGGATCGTACTGATAGTTTCGTTTCGACGTCTATGCTTATTTCTAGAGTGGGGTGATAAACATCTTCAGGTTTTAATAATGGATTAATGCGAAAAATATTAAATTCCTCTGGTTGATCAACAAATACAAGATCAAGTAATTTCCCAAATTTGTTTACTACGTTGTTTATTTGGAAGAGTCCTAAATCTGCAATAGCATCTATTAACTCAATAGATGTTTCCGATCTTACTGATGGGCTTAAAAAGCATGAATCAGGAGTTTTGCACCATTTTATATTTGGAATGTTAAAATCACCAAGAACAATAATAGAGTCACCAGGTTTGGATTGATTTGCTACAAATTTTATCGCATTTGCATGTTGTTCGTAAATTTGAATGTTTGACGCAGGAGGAATATAGGAGCAAGTTACAAAAATTTTTCTAAATTTGATGTTAACACATACAGCGATAAATTCGATATTTTGATCATTATTAAGGATTATTTCTTCCGAAGGTAAAAGAGTTGAGACCGAAATCAAGACTCCCCCACCTTCTTTATCCACTCTATCACGTCTATAAATTTGAAATTTACTGCACATTATCTCAGAATTATGAATTACTTTATCAGATTTATTTCGGAGCCATGTTTCAGTGAGTACAATAATATTATGCTCCATACCGAAGCTCTCTAAATAAAAGGATTTTAACTTTGTGTCATACCATAAAAAAAAAACTTGTTAGTTTCAAACACTTTTTTTGGAATTTTTGACTTCGGGTGCTTGTCGGAACCACATGGAACCTTATCAGGTCATGAATTTTTTTCTGGTATATTTTTGGTATTTCAATCGAAAACGTATACGTAATAGATTACCCATAAAATGTATGGATTTTACAAAAATTTTGATTTTGCTTGCTCCACCGGAAGTTTCTGGTAGACGGGGCTATAAAAATAATATGTGTGCAAAAATTGGGTCGATCGGTCGTAAACCGGCCAGTCGACTTTGACCTTTGTCCTAAAACAAGGCTTAAAAATAACTGATATCTTTATTGCGCTATAACTCTTTAATTTAAAATTTTCCGATAAAATACTATATAAGTTAATATGTAAAAATATTAACATATCAACTTTTACAATTTTTGGTTAATCGGCAACACCTAAATTTCGAGTTACTGTTTTATTCGATAACTATTTAAAAATACTCTCTGTAATGATTTAAGATTGCATGCTACACCCTACATTTAGTACCAATATTTGTATAATAAGTAAAAAATGTATAACCCAAATTCAGATTTTGGTCCATCTACCCTAATATATTATGCAAATGTGATAAAACTTATCGATTTATAAAAACAACAAATCCTGCTCTACAAAATAATAAAAACCGTTTCTAGCAGGCTAGGCCCATATTAAAACAAGGGTTTTTTTTAAAAAAAGTTCATGAATAAATTTCTATTTTGATTGCTTATAACATCACAACAAGTCATAGTAGGCTAAAAAATTATATGTTTATCGAAAAGTGTTAAATTAAAGAGTTATAGCGCAATAAAGATATTAGTTATTTTTAAGCCTTGTTTTAGGACAAAGGTCAAAATCGACTGGTCGGTTTACGACCGATCGACCCAATTTTTGGACACATATAATTTTTCTAGCCTTATCTATCAGAAACTGCCGGTGGAACAAGTAAAATCAAAAATTTTGTATTCATGGGTAATATAATACGTAATCAATTTGAATGCATATATTTTCCATGTTTATACCTACACCACCATAGGTGGTTGGGGTATTATGTGTTTGTGCTGATGTTTATAACACATAGAATGAGTTATCCAACACCCACCTTAAAGTATACCAATCGACTCAGAATCACATTTTAAATCAATCTAACGATGTCCGTCCGTCCGTCTGGCTGGACGGCTGGCTGTCCAAGTAAACCTTGTGCACAAAGTACAGGCATGTGGGACTTTTATGATACAAGGACCAAGCCTATTGAAATTGGTTATGGTCCATTATTTCGCCTAGCCCCCATACAAATATCCCCCCGGAATTAAGTTTCAATACTAAAAAATGCCATAGAAATAAGAATATTTTTATGAAATTCGGTACAAAGAAGTTTTGTATAAGTATCAATCATTGTACCAAATTTTATGAAGATCGGTCCACGATTAACCATAGCTCCCATACAAACCCCTGTTCCGAAAATCACTTTAACGTGCATAAATCTCATACTAATTTTAGTATCAAGTTAATATTCGACACAAATAAGTTTTATATAAGTAGAAACAACATTGCCAAAATTTATGAGAATCGGTCCATAATTTACCATAGCTCCCATATAAACCCACTTCCGAGAATCATCCTAAAGTGCATAAAATCAAGTAGATGTTAGTATCAACGAATTATTCTGTATTTGTATATTTAGTAAAAGTGTTGATCTAATATAGGTCTCCTTCCCGAATTTTTATGATCATACATAATGGTGTAGGGTATTATATGGTCGGTCTTGACCGACTATACCTTTTTTTCTCGTTTTTCATTGAATTGGCATAGCCAGATCAAATTGTTTACTAAAAGAAAATTTTTTACTGATAGTAAGAGGACCGATATGATCAATTTCATGAGCAATCTCAATAGCGTTCGTCATTATAAACAACAAGCCAGCCGTCTAACGGACATCGTTAAATCAACTCAAAAAGTAAATCTGATTCGATCGGTACTTTTTTCTGTGCGTTACAAACATCAGAACAAACGCATAATACCCCAACTTACTTTGGTGGTGTAGAGTATAAAAATAAGATATCTACTTCAGTTAGTTTTGTATGTTTTCCTCAAGTATTTGAAAATTACACCATCATAGGGGGTTGGAATGTTTGTTATACATAGAAAAAGTTATCCAGCACCCACCTAAAAGTCTACCCTACATACATCTCTGGAGCGGAGCTAAGAAGGGTATCTCTGACATATACAATTTTCAACCAATAGCAAAAGTTTTGTTTCTTACCCGATTTGTAAGATCTTGGTCAAGTTCTTACATACAGTCCCAGCAAAAATTTTTTAGGTACTTGTAAGCAGTGCAAAATTATTCATGCCTGCCGATAGCACATCATTGATGCGCATTTTAGTAAGCTATAAAAGGAAGCGAGAAATTTACATTGGGCTCATATTTTTTTTACCGTATTACAACCTGCATCCTTTCTCGCTTACGTGGATGCAGGATTGTAATCGAATGACTTTCTTCTCCCCATTTTTATTTACAATTTAATACAAAAAGTTCTGCTAAGTTGGATGATGCAATATTTTTAATTGAGTTGATTAGTTGTGATCGAACGTTCAAAGTGTTAAGAGGTAAGTTTGTTCGTGAAAGTCGGAAAAAATAATGTACAAAAATTATATTAAAATTGTAAGTAAAATTTTATTTATTTTAAATAACTATTATATTAACAAAATAATATTATTTATTAAATTAATAAAGCTCTAAATATGTATTTTGTTTTTAGTTTTCTTTATAATATACAAGAAATGACATGTTTTGTAACGTATTTTGTGTTTTATTACTTTTTTTTTAATTTTCAGTTTGACTTATTTTGAAGAAATTTTGTGTTTATGTTTTTATACGATTAGAAAAAAATACGATTAGAGAAAAAACAATGGGTTATTTATTTTTTTAATATACGGTACGTATAACATAATCTTATGTTTTTGTGTTAATTTTTTTCTATTAAGTAATATATCTTTTTATTATTATCATTTTTTTGCAGATTAAATAATTAAGGATTCCCCCAATAAAAAGGCCAGTTGATAATCTGATTTATAAAATTGTCGATTTTTCTTTTTAAATTTTTATAAAACAAATCAAATAGAAAATAATAATAAATAAAAATAATATTTTTTATAAATGCATTATTTTAATTCAAGGCATGATTTCACAGCTTCTGGGATCTCTAAAAGATGCACATAAAAGAGGCATGAAATTATCACATCTATGATGCCTTAAAATGCGCATAATAAAGTGGGAGATAACGAACAAAAATCATGCCTTCTTGAAGCAGGTTGGTAAGGGAGAGTTCTTTTATCTCTCCCTTACAAACCTGCTTCTGGGTATGCAGCAATTTTTGCTGGGGTGTCTCACTTAAGTTAGTGAATTTTAATTTTTAAATAAAAAATGAGTTATTTTTTATTTATAACATTAGGTAAATAAAAAAATAATAATTTTGTATGAATGGGATTTTTTGCCTGTTTTGTCTTCTACCAAATGCTGCAAAAAGTAGCACAAAATGTTGAATCGTTTCCGAGAAATTGAGAAAAATAACACGTGCAGTCATTTCAGGTACCTCATAAAAGTATTTGAATTTTTTATATTTGAATATACTCAAAAAACAAAAAGAAAGTTAGAAAAGATATGCCTTTTATAATTATTGTTATTGTTAAGCATTTACTAATTATATTTATAAATTTGGCCAAATTTTTGGGAAATTAAGTGAAATTTCTTTACATACATCTCACAAAAAAGAAAATTGGAATAATCGAGTAATTTTTCCTATATTATTTCTTCAATTTAATTTGTTTTATTTGGAAATATAAATGGATTATACCATGTCTTCGAAAAATAATTTTTACTGCAAAAGTTCTAAATATTGACATTCATAGCGGTGTACATTGTTTCATTATTTTGTTAAAAATTACAAATCTTCATCATTTTGCTGAAGTGTTGGTCCACATATTTTAACAAAACTTTCAGATTGTTAAAATATGTACTAGGTAATAGCTGTTATAAAATGGGAGACTTGGATACCGGCCACAAAAATACAAAGCCAATTGGTGCCATTGCATAAAACGCGACAAGAGGTATATTTTAAAATACATAACTATACTTCTTTCAAGCTCTAGGGACTCTATAAAAAGTTAAAAATACCCGAAAAAGTTTTCTATTCTGTTAATATCACTTATGTTGATTAAAATAAAGTTGGAAAATTTCCGCTCCAACATTTCTGGAGTGCATTATATTGATCCGAAAATAATATGGCTAAGTAATTAGAGAAATAAAATCAAGTGCAATTATGTTGGAGTATATTTTGGAGCTATATCCTAAAGTCAGGTATTTTGGTCTCAAAATTTATCAATGGCTATATATCGGGAAGATATTTCCCAACATTTTGAAATAAATTTTTGATACGAAGGGTACCAAAATGGGCTTGTAATTTAAGATATTCTATTTTTAATGGTGCAAAGCCTCCTAATTAACGACCTAGATCTCTTATATATGGCGTTTTAACAAAAAAAAAAAAAACTTATAAGGTACTAAATACTTATTATTTACTATAATGACAAAAAAGATTATCATATTTGTCATTTATAGACGAAAAATTGGCCTGTTCTTCCTAAATCAACATTCTGAATCCATTAAATAAAAAAATGGATTAAAATCCCCCAAAATTTAACTCCAAATTAAGGAAATAAATCAGTAAACATTTAATGGTGCTACTTATGACCTTATATTAATAAAAATTTCAAGAATTTCTTATATTTTTATTTTGTTTGACATTCTAAAATATAAAGGTGATAAAAGTTCAAATACTTTTGTGAGGTAAATTCGATGACTTTTCATACTATTTTTGGAATAACCTGGAAACAATCAGGCCTGTCACAGAAAACCATTCCGATCGAAAGTGGAATTAATTCCGTACTTTGCTTCTTCAAAAAATATGAAACGAAGACATTTTTTGGGGTGGAGACCACAAATCAATTCCACTTTGAAAATTTAAAGTGGTTTCATTCCGAAAAATTTCTTCGTTTCATGTTTTTTGAAGAAGAATTAATTCCACTTTCGATCGGAATGGTTTTCTGTGACAGGCCTGAACATAATATTTTTGATTGCGGTTTTTTGCATTATATAGTTAACAAATAGACAAACACAATTCAGTTAATAAATCTAAAAATTATTTTTTTAAATCACGTAATAAAACCATTTTTATTATTAATTAAAACAATTCAAATACTTTAGTGAGACACTGTATATAGCCCAACTGACTGATTTGATTATATTTTGTAAGTAGTTAAAAAAACTATATTATCTATCGAATAAGGGAAATTTGAAGTTAGTATCTTCATTGAGTCTTAAAATAAACGACTTTGAAATTTAAAATTGCAAAAATTAAAAAAAAAAAAATGAACGAACTGACGGACTTTTGAATTATTAAGAAAAAAATCAACATCCTCTTGGACCTGTGACTTGTCCCAAGGTGATAAAACGGGGTAAATTAACCACCTCGAATGACAACCCCATGTAAAAGTGACGGGTTTTTCCTATATAAAGTTCCGGAACTAGAATTGGACGAGAATCTAGTTTTGAACCGTTTTTTTTTCTCTAGGGTAAGCAGTGTTACCGTTTGGCGACTTTAGTCGCCATTTGCCCCTTTTTCAACCACATGGCCACTTTTTTGGCCCCTTTTTAAAATGGCGACTAAATAGCGACTTTTTAAGACCATGTGCTGAATGACGAAAAAAATAAGATGTTTGAAATATATCGACCCATTATATATTAATTTCAACAAATAAATTAATAATTTTGAGGTTATTTTATAGTACAGTGATATAAAAAGTCGAGGAGTATTTATAACTGAACTTAAACTGTTAGTAACTAAACAAAATAATAAAGTTTATGAACAGTTAGTTATGTATACCATCATATGCTGAATCTTTTTGGACTGAACTAAAAAACAAACAAAAAATGATTCGATGAATACTTATATCCTAATTTATATTTTTACATTCCTCAAAGCAATCCCTCGAGGAACGTGTTCCTTTTTTTTTTATTAAATTATCAATAATAATAAAAGGATCTATGCGTTCCGTTCTAAATTTGTCTAACAGGGAATTGCAAGAATGGAGTACGAGTGAAGAACTCGTACAAAAGTTTAATTAATTAAAAGAGGATTGTATGTTAACTATTTTTTGTGAATAAATATTTATTTTTGTAATAAAAATTGTTATAATTTTTTAATATAATTATAAATTATTTTGTTATTGATAAAACTGAATTTTGATGTTTTTCTTAAAATACAAAATTGATTGTTGTTAGCAAATAAATAAAATTTAAGGAGTTTTTTAGGTTTTAAAGCAGTTGGCCCCTTTTTTTCGAAAAATCCCCTTTTTTGGCGACTTTTTATTTTGAAATCCCCTTTTTTGGACACTATTTAAAAATTCTCAACGGTAACGCTGAGGGTAAGTACTTAGCAGCCAAAGACTAATATTTTTACTTAAATTTTTGAATAGATTATTTCGTATTTTCGTACATTTTAAAGGTCTTAAAATGTTTAATAAAACTTGTTTTTTATTATTAAAGAATATCAAACACTATCTACAATGTAGGACATTTTTATAGTCGTAGTTATATTATAAAATATATCCCTAAACTGCTGATATTGTTCTGTTCTTCTTTATCATACTTAAAAAAAAAAAAAAAAAAAAACACAAAAAGCATTTTCTTTTTTTTTTTCTGATTAAAATTAAAATGTAATTTTTTGAGTTTGTGACACAAAGAAAACGAGGGAAAATATGTCATTATATGTAATTTTTTCCCTCACTTTATTTACTTATTTTTTTTATTTATTTTTTTCATTGCTCATAACTTTTGCAATGTTATTTTTCCCCCAAACAAAGAAAAAAAAAAATCAGATTTTTTTACAAAGATTCGTTTTCCCGTTTAGTTTTGTTTGTGTTGTATTTATGCGCTTTTAAATACACAAAAGCTTCGTTACAACCAACATTATTATTAAATGTTTATGTATATTTTTTTTCTTTTAATTTATTTTTTCAAAGTTCTTTCTTTTATGTAAGTTTTGTACCATCATTATGGTAAAGATTTTGAGTTACCACAACTCCTTTATGGGCACCTAGGTTTATTCTCGTTCCTTTTCACTCTCCAAAATGTCAACCAACAAAAGGTATTAAAGGAAAAATATAATAACGCATGAAAGATGAGAAAAGAAAATTGTGGCTTCTTAAGAACATTGATGAAATAAAGTATGGGACAGGTGGTTTTGGATTGAGAGAGCAACCCATCAATGTAATAAAATGCAGGGGTGTTAAAGTTAATTGAAGATGACATAATTCATGAATTATAAATAGGTATTATGCAACATGCTGCAGCTAATTATTTGGATTTTTTGACTTAGAAACAAACAAATATACATACTTATTAAAAACATAGATTCCGGGACAGATTACATATCTCTTTTAAACATGCAAATGCATAATATTATGTTAGTACTAATATTTATTTGGGAGTTATGCCTTTTAAAGTAGTTCCCGGAATTTTAAAGATATCTATAAAATTACGACCTATACATTGTTCACAGGGTTTACATTGACAGCCAGCCAGCCGACCAGACGGACGGACATCTTTAAGTGATTCACAAATATCAGAAAAAACTCTTAACACAATAATCACCTATGCACAGTAGGTTGGTTCAACATTGTATGAAAAAAGCCCAAGTGTATCGCACTTTTAAACGTACCTAAAATAATGAAAGGTGATGTCATTTAGAATATATTTGAGAAATTTCAACTTCCTACGATGTTTGGAATAGGATGCTAAACGTCAAAGAACAAATCTTAAAGAAAATTTTCACCAAAATTGATGATATATATGTACATCAAACGATAGCTAATAAAAAAAGGACATTTTATATAAAATTGGGTGGGTTAGTTAAGTTTAATGGTAGGTCGCAAAAAGAAATTTTGGACCACCCTACTGTTTATGTAAACATGCACAAGGACGCCATACAGTGGTACCAAAACGCTTTTTTTTTTTTTTGGAAATAATTCGGTAATTAAAGAAATGTTGCAGGTATCTCAATAAAATTTCACATAGTCAGAGCTGAGGTGTTTTCGAGTTGAAAGTGGTCAACTCCTTTAATTATTTATTATATAATGTCCGAGGTTACCCATTTCGGAGGTCCTCCCCCCCTGCTCACAGAGCAGCTAGAAACTTGCGCTGCTCCAAAACAGTTGGAAAATACCTCAATAATAACTATGTGAAATTTCATTGAAATATATTTTTCTGTTCTAAAGTTACATAAAATTATTTAAAAAAACACGTTGAAACTGCTGCGCACTTATGAATATAGAATGCTGCAGCACACATTTACTATAGAAATTAAGGTAAATGTGCACATTTCGCTGAAGGGGGGGGGGGGTCAAGTTTTTGTAAGTTTTTAAACGATTGTGTAAAATATTTATGCAAGTATTTGATTCATTGGAACCCAGCAGGCCATGTCTTGTAGAAAATATCGACGATGTCTTCGATGACACATGTACGACATCTCCGCACAAACATTGGTGATATTTTCGAACAAAGGGCACTTAAGTCATCAACGATAACCTGAGCGACGAGTTATGCATATTGTCGTCAACCATATTAAGAAAAATAAACAAAAAAGGAGTTGTGTTCTGCTGAGATTTGAACCCAGACCCCCAATTTGTCTCTTCCTTATTGAATAGTTAAGCGTACTTACCACTTCAGCTACAACATTCTCTACTTTTTAATGATTTCATAAATGCTTTTATTTATCTGTCATGCAGCATGTCGTGTGTTTGGTTTAACTCACGACATTCTCACTGGACATTTTACACATTTTGTCACCGAACTAGATATGTACGACAATTCAGTATATTTTGTTATTGAAGTCGCCGAAAATGGCGTAAGATGACAATATAAGTGACTTTTAGTCAAACTTGTCCTGCATGTTTCTTGACGACAAATTTCGGCGACATCATCGATGAAAGTGTCGTTAATGAACATGTGGCCTGCTGGGAAAGGTTATTACTTGAAAAATAATATATAAATAATAAAGTACTCAAACCAAATGTTTTCATTAAATTGATCAAAAAACCAAAAAAATTTTGTATTTTGTGTTATTTTTCAAAAAAAAAAAAAAAATTATGTTCGAACTTAAATAAAATCTACATTAATTTAGCTATCATTGTGAAATTTTAGTATAATATAAAAAAATTTGTCCTTAAAAGAAGAGAATAATTATATTTCCATTATCTTACTCCAAAATACCCAAAATTCCAGTTCGGGGAAAGCTTGCTTCAAAAATTTACATTTTTCATTGAAAAAGTTACCCTGTCGTTATAAGGTGCCTCTGTCAGAAAATACTTTTTGGGTGTATATCTTACATATATTGCTAAAAAACTAAAATAATCTTAAGTCGATCCCAGCTTTGCGATTTGAGAATATAACAAAAAAAGAAAAAAAAAATTTCCAAAATTGAAAAAATTTGCATAGGGCTTGTGGGCAGACCTTTGTTCCAAACTCCTTCGGACTTACTTTGCACGCATTTGCATTCAGATTTCTTTTGAAAGCATTAAAAAAATTATAAAGCCCAGAACAAAAAACAAATTTTATCACTGAATAAATATTGCCACCTGTTTGGAAAAAAACCCAAAAAATTTAAAATTGTTTTAAAGTTCCAAATTTAAATTAATATAACTTTTTGACGGATTCATATATTTATATGATTCTTGCAACAGTATTATTTAGAATTTTGTAAGAAATCTGGTAAATATTTTAGAAAAATTTTAGAGGCAATATTAGCACGCCAAGTTAAAAAAACTAAAAAAAACGAGGATAAAAATAATGTAAAAATTTATTTCGACCCGAATATCTCTTAAACTAAAAGAGATGACCTACACATGTAGGCATATATTTTTAAGAAATTTACAAGGACTATCTATATATAAAATTTATTTTCTGTGATATCATAAATGAATTTTTGGCGATTTTTCAAAAAAATTACATACCCGAGATGGGCAACTTTGGAGTACCACCCACTTCCCCCCTGACCCGCTAGGGGCCTGTACTACTCCAAATAAACTCGAAAACAGCTCTGACCATGTGAAATTTTATTGAGATACCTGTAACTGAATTATTAAAAAAAAAATAATAAAATCGTTTTGGAATCACTGTGCGCCATTGAAATTGGTTATGATAGGTCTATTATTTCACCTAGCCCTATACAAATGTCCTTCTGGAATAGGGTTTAACGCTAATAAATACCTTTATTTTAGAACATAATTTAATGAACATAATATAATGAATTTGGCACCAAAGATTGGTCCATAATTGATCATAGCTGTCATAAACTTATTTTCCGAAAAATTACTTTACCGGGTATAAATCTAATTCAAATGTTAGTATAAAGTTAATATTCGACAGAAATAATTTTTATATAAGTATAAAATATAGTATAAAATTTAAAGAGGATCAGATCATAATTTAGCATAGATCCCGTATAAGGCCCACTTTCGGGAATCTCACATGTAGGTCGTAGAAAGGAATTTGGGACCACCCTAAATGTACAGTGTTCTGAAACGAAGAGTTTTTTAATTGATTGGGTTCTAAAATTTGTTAGAGTATCCACTAGATTTCTCAAAAAATTTTAAATAATATTATTGTAGGTTAGGTTAGGTTTAAGAGAGGACCATACGGAACCGTGTATAATCACAAGACTATATTTGTTGATCCAAAGTGAATCTTCGGAAGTTTTTCATCAGCACATTTAGAACCATCATCATACACAGCTGCTGCTTCATATTCTCTGCTACACGCAGAGAAAAAACATGGTTACAGCATGATCACCACAACTATTCAATGATTATATAGTCGTTTTTCATTGATTTAAATATACTGTGTTCATGATAGCAACGTTTATGATTCTGTTTAATCATTTAACGATTACCCACAATCAAAATTTTAATATGGTTCACTGAATTATAATATGTATTTAAATATGTTTATATGGAATCATATTTATGAATAAATCCAATCATTTAGTCAATTCTACAACAATTTAGTTAATTACATAACCATTCATTTCATTTTACAAATTTGGTTAATTCTACAACCATTAAGCCATTAACTTTTAATGCATTTTGAATAAACATTTTTGTGTATCAGTCCAGTAGTTATAATTCTCATTTAGTTTATATGTGAACAAATATAAATTGACAAGTTTTGTTTTTATTCAGTATGATGAATGTACCACATATCGTGGTACAAATGAATATAAATATGAAAATATGGTATCATATATATGATAAAATGGGACTATATATATGATAAAATTAGTTCATATATAAGTTAGAATGGAATTATATATATGATAACATGGGATTATATATATGATAAAATGAAATTATACTTATGATGGAATTAGTTCATATGTATGATAGAATGGAATAATATATATGATAAAGTGGAATTATATATATAATGAAATTAGTTTATATATATGATAACATGGAATTATTAAATGACAAAAACATGATGAAATTGAAAGCAATACTTAAGAAAAGGTTATAAAACTTACTAAAATTTATTAATAAGGTTATGAGCCTTACTAATTAATTATAAATTTGAATCATAATAATGATTACGTACAAATATACTTATTGTAACCTGGAATCATATATTACAATCATAGTATGTTGCTCTTAGTTTATGGTCACAGGAACCATATTTTTTCTTTGCGTGTAGTCCAATCGATAGTATTATTGTCTATAATTATAATTTTGTTTAGAAAATACCTCAGTTCATTATGGCCTGTAATAATACCAATATACCTTCTCAATCCGTATTTCTCCATATTAAGTAAAGACTTCAAGGTATTTTTACCATTCGGTTTCCATAATATCTTCGTTTGTTTACAACGTGGTGAGTTTTGCCAAATCTCGTCTGAAGTTTAAAGTTTATAACCTTACTAAGAACTTTTAGTAAGGTTTATAACCTTTTCTTAAATATTGCTTTCAATTTCATCATATTTTTATCATTTAATAATCCCATGTTATCATATACAGTGGCTCACACAGTATGCAGTATACAATTTTATTTTTAAAGCCACATTACAAAATAACAGACTGGAATTTAAAATAAAATGTGGTATCATTAGAAAGAGAAAGTTTTCTAGCTTAACATAGAACCATTATTTATTGTTAAAGTTTACCTTTAAGTAACTTAAAGATATGAAAACAAAAAAATCCAATATTTTTATCTCACAGCTTATTTTATGCAGCCACTTATGATATTAAAAAAATTTTAAATTACGACCGATAACTACAATATTTATTATCTGGAATGGTAGTCTTAATTGTATGCAACAGATTAGAGGCAGTTTGTTACCGGTGCGTCCAGTTTTTGTGTAATATTAGGCGAAATGTGTTCCTATTGCATTTTTAGGGCCTAATTCCTATTTTGTTATGTAAATTTCGAATATAGACCACACATTTTCAATAATATTGAGATCTGGCAACTGTTTAGAGAGCGTCGTTAAATTTGGGCCTTTATATATTAGTAAATTGTACACAATACCAAATTTATTCTTCGGATCGTTATGTTGGCAATATCAAAAATATGATAATATGCCCTGATTTTCTGCACTCTGCAACAAATTATCCTTTAGGTATATGCTAATGGTATATGCTACTGACCATTGCTGATCCAATTAGTTCCAACTTCCCACTATCATTAACCGACATACAGGCCCAAACCATGAAACTGCTACCAACATGCTTCACTGTTATTTTTAATTTTTCTTGGTTCAGCTCGGAAATTGTTTCTCGTTCAAAAAAGGACATAGTATCTGAGCCTAATATATAGAATTATAACTAATTAACAAAAAATAATCGAATTCCAAAACGTTAGCTCCTTGGCAGTGTTGCCAGGACTTGAGAAAAAAAGAAGCTAAATTGGACTTAAAAAAAGGTCAGAAAAGGCTAAATGCCCCAAAAAATAAAGCCAGAAAAAAGCTAACATATTTTTTATTTAAAAAGGCATTAATTTTTTTGTTCTCATTAGATTTTGGTATTTGTTAAATATATTTTAGTGAATTTGTAATTATAAAGTAATTATTTTATATGTGTAATAAAGTTTGTCAAAAAATAATTGTAATATTTTTGTAGAATGAAGCGCCGCAGGCGAAAATTTTCATTAAATGTAAATAATTTCGATATTTTTGTAAGAATTAATATACACAAATGCTTAAATTGATGATTTTGTAAAAATAAAATTTGTAAAATTTTAGACTTTTTTAGGCTATGTTAAAAATAAAAAAGGCTAACAAAAAAGCTAGAAGCTAAAACGAAAATTTTGAGGCTAAAATCAAAATAAAAAGGCTAGATCTAGCCTTAAAAAGGCTAAACTGGCAACACTGCTCCTTGGAAACAAATTCCTTCTTAAAGTTGATTATGTAGCTCTTTTGTTTAAATATTTAAAAGTTTTCTTGCGTGAAACTCTACCTTCAAAATAGTGCTGATGCAATGCAAGGCAAAAAGTTTTGACGCAACATTGTTTTCCCAAGTCATCTTGAACTCCGGATGTCGGTTTTGGTGCGGAAATCCGTAGGTTGGCCTTTGTTTTCCTTAAAATATATCGCAGTTATGATTTTAAAAAATGTTTATTCGGTACTTCACTGCATGGAAGTACTTTTCCAAAAAGAAATGGCTGCATAAAATAAGCTGTGATCAAAAAAATTAGTATATTTTTATTTTATACTTTTAAGTTATTTAAGTGGAAATTTTTGCATTAAATGAAATAATTTTGTAAAACTAGAGTTTTTTCTCCTTCAAATGATACCATATTTATTTTAAAGTTCCTATCTGCTGCATAGCTATGGAACATTCAACATGAAAATATGTTCTACATAAAATAAGCTGTGAGCCACTGTATATATAAACTAATTTCATCACATGTATCGTATATATAATTCCATTAATCATATATATTATTCCATTCTATCATATATATGAACTAATTTCATCATATATATAATTCCATGTTTTTATATTTATATTCATTTGTACCACGATATGTGGTATAGTCATCATACTGAATAAAACCAAACCTTGTCAATTTATATTTGTTCATATCTAAACTAAATGAGAATTAATATACTAACAAATTACTGGACTGATACATAAAAATGTGTATTCAAAAGTTACTAAAAGCAAATAAAAATGATTGTGGGTAATCATAAAATTATCAAACAGAATCATAAACGTTGTTATTATGAAGACGGTATTATTCAAGTCCATGAAAAACGGATATACAAACATTGAATAGTTGTAGTGATTATGCTGTAACCATGTTTTTTCTCTGCGTGTATATTGTTAAAAATTTACATTTGTTGGATTATTTTTCAAAAAGGTGGTAATATTCTTTTTTAAAATATATTTTTTTCCGGACCATAGAATTTTTGTAATGGTTTCAAAAGAAATCTTCACTTAAATGCATGTAAAGCAAAATCGAATGCGCTTTGGCCAATGGAGTTTTATTCTGAATTAAAGATAAGTTTGTCCTCACGAATAATTACTTTGACACAAGAGTGAAGTCAATTGAAATCTTATACAAATATTAGTATCAATTTAAGGTATGCGATCGAAAAAATCTTACCTGGCTCGGAAAGAAAAAAGGTCCACATGATATTGGGAAGACTAGAAAATTGAAAGCACATTGAAAGGAACTCCAAACACATCTTGTAGAAAAGCAGCCTAGTTAGCTCAGTGCTTTGACTATTTGGTGTGAAAATTTTAAGCTAATGCAGAATTGATAACATATAAAGTCCAAAAAGTTCCAAACAGAAATGCTGCAAAAAATTTTTAAGCCAAGAATAGGACACGGAAATTAAAACCAAATTTCATACAAAAATACTCAAGTTGTATAATTGACGAAGAAACGTATGGATTGGCAGAATTTTTGCAGCTTCTGTATCAAAACTTTTATATTGTTAATACTCAAGGCAATGTTATAGATAAGTTTAGGACCCAAAAGCAGAAAAAATTTCTTCCAAAATTCCTGGCATAACATGCTTCTTGCGGTTGCGGCAAAACAGGAAAGTCATTTGATACATTCGGATCTATAAATACCAAAATTATCAATCAAGGAATATTCTTCTTTTCATAAGAGAGCACAACATGTCCACACATTTTTGACCCAATTTGGCATCATGTCACTTCGGTAAGAAAGCCCTGGAGTGGTACCAGAACAATAACATTCAGTCGGATATTGCACATTGGACTACATTACTTAAGAGTCTAATAAAAAAGAACAGAAAAACTCAGAGGTTATATGCTCCAACAAAAGATGATTGTATGGGATGTTTAAATATTTAATACTACTCTTTAAAATATAGTACTTAAATTTTCGCCAAATTTTGGAATATTTTTTTTTTTATTATTTTTATCAAACATTTTATCAAATGTAAAACAATAGTTGTTAACAAAATACATTTCCAATTAATAAGTCGTTCTAGACTAGTCCTTATAAAAATACCGCAATTTAAGTCAACCTGTTCTTATGTTCGTTGGTTTCATTTAACATACTTTTGTTGTTGTACCTATTGCTGGTGGTGGTGTTGCATTATATTGGGCTTTGTTATAACTTGGCTGTATTGTATTGTGAAGCCACACAATAGCAACAAACCAAAAAAGAAAAATTTATAGATCTTGTTGTCGTTTTTAGACTAGAGTTACTGCTGCAGCTTTGTCAAATGTTTCACGTTTATTCAAACCCGTATACACAAACAGTGACTGTAAGTAAGGCTAGAAAACAAAAAAAAAAATAGAAAGAGCTGACAAAGCTTTATAATCATTTTCTTTGGCTGGTGTTATTTGTTTGTGTAGATCTTCTGTGTTCATGTTTATGTTGCTGTTGTTAAGAATTCATAATATTTTTGTGCCCTAAAGTCAAATTGTTTGTCAAGTCTTTTGTTAAATTGCTGTTGATATTGCTGTTTTTTTTTTCTTTCATTCATCTACTTCTTTACATTTTGTTTGTTATTTTCTTGTGGCATTAGTTGTTGTTTCCTATTTTTTTAATTTTTCTTTTCCTGTTTAGTTTAAAAAAAGAAAGAAACTAAACTAAATGACTTTTCCATGCCTTTTTATATATAACACTACAAGAGCCAAAGATATCCATAAGTTTGTTATTTCATTTGTAGACTACAGAATATACATTTGTGGCGCTCAAATTTGGGTTCTTAAAAGAAAGCAGTCTATTCATTTTTTTTTGAAATAATGGTTTTATTTTTTTCTAATAAAAAAACATTTTTCACATAAAAATCTAATTTTATACAACAAAACTTATAATAAAGGGTATATAAGATTCTACCTAAGTCACTAATAATAGCACCCTAACATTTTTCAGCTAAACTTTTATCTTGTTGCTTCTGCCGCCTGTTGAAGTTACTATGGAGAATTTAGTTGTACTCTTCTACTCTTTTATTTTAATTCTTAACGCAGTATAAGATTATTTACACACAAACATAATACATACCATCACTTTGCAACCCAAGTGAAATTATGAATTGTTGATGTTCATGTTGCTGTTGCTGTGACAACTCAACAAAACTCAGTTTACTAAAAGTCCTCATTTATATCCTTAACAAGCAACACATTTATGCATACACTTTGCCTGATATTATATTTAACTTTAGTGTGTGTTTATAAAGAATAAGTATGTGAAATATTAATTAACCCTAGAACCCAAGAAGCAGAACAACACCAACAGCAGAAATAATAATATTTTTACCTTGCCAACCAGCAATTACTTGGTTACACAATAAGACAATTTTCATACAAAAATAAATTTATATCAACACATTAGAGTGTCCCGAAGAAATGCTTTTTTGGGATTTCGATGTAGGAGGATCCCTCTAACGATATGTGTTGAGGAGCTGAAAACAAAAAAAAAAAAAAAATCAATATTTAGTTTCCTACCAGGTAAAAGGGGTCGAAAGTGGCGTTTAATTGAATTTTGAAAATTAACTTTTGTAATAAAATTGGATACCGAATAAAAATAGATAAAATTATGTATCAATAAAAATAAAAATCATTAGCCTAGGTTGCGCTGTTTTTGTGTACTGAGCTGTCAAAGTTCAAAATTTTTTATATTTTGGAAAAAGAGCTAAAAATTAAATTTTCATTAACTTTCGGTGAATTTTTTTTAACAAAAGGTGCTTTGAAGGAAAAATTTAAAATGGAACCATTAACTTCAGGTATTTGAATTTCTTTTTTTTAAGAATTTGTAAATAATTTTTTGTACAGGTATTTTTGTTATTTTTTTGAAAATTGTACAAAAATACACTAATTTTCAACTTTCATGGAGTGCAACTAAAAATGTTACAGGATGTTTGTTCTGAAAATTGTCCGAAAAATATAACATGTTATCTACTTTAATATTCTATAGGGGTTCAAAATAGACAACTAGTGTCATGTAAAAGGTTTAACCACTACCAAATTTTTGTTCCTTACCCGATTACCAAGATTTTTACATCACTTTAAAGTCCTCGATAAATCCTTTAGAAAACATGCCTGCATATACTACTTATCTTATATATTTTTGAGTTATATACATTTGAATTTACAAAAATCTCAATTTTACAAGATCTTGGTTAAGATTTTTCCATATATAGCCAAATATTTTCAACCGATTTTATTATATTTTATGTAGTTGGTTAAAAACTAGAATTATTTATCGAACAAAGGAAATTTTTAGTCATTATGTATATTGAGTCAAAAGTTAAACGATTTTGAACTGGAAATTTTGCTAAAATTAACGAACAGACGGATAGATGGACGGACATTAGAATTTAAAAAAAAAAAATCTTCAAATTCAAAAGATATCTTTTTTCCACTTTTCTATTAATACGAAAACCAATTGAAAGTATTAATTTTTTGATATCACTTTCCCCGAATTAAGTGGCATTTTCGACACATTTAACCAAATGTATAGACGGACGGACGGACATTGCCATGCTGCCAAAAAATATTTTAGAATTCTAAGAATGCATTTGTTTTACTAACTAATAAATAGAAAAAATAGAAAGTGATCATCAAAATTTGTATATCACCTTTTCCTGAATGAAGCGTCATTTTTGTCCCATTTAACCCAAATGTATAGACGGAAGGACGGACATTACCATAGCCAAAAAAAAAAACATATTATAATTCTAAAAATACATTTTTTTACTTACTAATAAATAGAAAAATTAAACGTGATCATTAAAGTGTTGATACCACCCTTCTCTGAATTATGCATAATTTTCAACCCATTTAACTCTAATGTATAGACGGACGGACAGACATTTCCGTTCTGCTAAAAAAAATCTTAAAATTCTAAAACTGAATTTTTTTAACTAATAATCAATAGAAAAATAAAATGTGATCATTAAAATATTGATATCACCTTTCCCTGAATTAAGCGCCATTTTGGACCCCTTTTACCCTAACGTGCAGCGAATGAAAATCTCAAGTATGGTACATTTTGACCAAAAAAGTGAAAATATGTAAGTCTGAAAAAATTAGTTATTTTTAGTATCCCAACAAACCAAGAAACGAGACAGTATCATTAATGATATCATAATTTTAAAATTATATGATAAAATATAGAAATATTTTTTCCTTAGAAAAAAAATTCAAACATTTATAGGAGAACAAAATTAAATTGAAAATTTTTATGAAATAACAATATTTTATGTTATGTATTATATGAAAATTATATTTTTACAGCAAATTTTTGTGAAATCGCAAAAAATTAAAGAGGACAAGACAAAGGAATCAATATCAGCTTGGATTTCAAGAGGAACTGTTTTTAGATAAAATATAAATTTGGAGCAAGATGAACTATAGTTTATTATTGTTATCTCGATTTAATTTTAAATTATTTAGAATATAATAAGTCATCCAATTATGGTACATATGTATGTACATTTTCTTGAATATATTGCTAAGTTGTAGCGCTGCATAAATTTAACGATATCATTACTAATATCGTTATTTTCAAAATTTATGATTTCATTTTCGAGTGTACCTTTTAGAAAGCAACCTATATCATTTTAGAATTATAAATGATATCATTCTCGGGCTTCTTTATCGCCAAAATTATATCGTTATGATATCATTACGATATCATTTGGTTTGTTAGGTTGTTAGAAAAAAATATGTTTAAATTTTTCTTCATGGCACTTTAGTCCGCTAGATAACTTTTGAGTGCATTTTGTTGAACATATTATTTGAAAATAATTTATAAGGGAGAATACTTACTACAATGCAATTTTTTAATATCTTACCTAAACGAGTAATATCTTTCACCCATGATGAAATGTATTATATTAAAATGAAATATATTTTAAAGTTTTTAGTATTTATAAACATTTTTAGTATTTATGTAATGAATGTCAAATATAAATTAATCAAAAATATTTACATATGTATATAGGATTCAATTACAAATATATTTACCTATACTATATATACGTAAACACTAAAAACTTTAAATAATTGAAATATTTACTGCCTTATCTTCTATATATAAAACAGTAACATGACTGACTGACTGACCTACAAACATGAAATTAAGTAAATGTAGTCCTATGTGGATAAGAATTCACAAGAGTGGAATTTGTGGTACTTAAAGATACATGGTCCTGTGGGTAAGAATTCAAGAGGAGGGACTTTGTGGTACTTTTTTGTTCTTCTAATGGTACTTTTTCTTTAAATTTGGACCTAGAAACATGAAATTAAAAATTAAAGAAAACATGTGGGTGAGAATTCACAGGGGGACTTTATGGTGCCTTTTAGTTATTCTAAAGGTGCCTTTTGAATTTACTATAATATTTAACCTAGAAACATGAAATTAATGATATGTGGTCCTAAGTGAATGAAAATTCAGAAGAAGGGGTACTTGTGGTACTTTTTCGTTCTTTAAATAGTACTTCTTTAATGTTCTGTAATATTATTCATCCTAGAAACATAAAATCATAGATTTAAGGTCCTAATTGAATCAGAATCCTTAAAAGGGATTTTGTGGTACTTTTTCCTTATTTTAATCTACTTTTTCGTTATTCTTATATTTATTTTTCGTTATTCTAATATTAGAAACCTGAAATTAAAAAAATATCGTTATTTATGGATGAGAATTCTCAAGCTCTATTTGTCACATTCTTTTATACTAAAAAAAAAAATAACAGAAATACTTTGGTAGTTTTTTAACTTTCAAACGTTAAATATGTTTAAAATTGGTACTTTATTGGCACCCTACGAACATTCTAAACCAAGAGCATAGAAATAAATTAAAAATAGTATCTTTTTTTTATCAGAAATATATCAAACATGCCCTTTTCGAAAATGCTATTTTTTATTGTAATTTTTGGAACTTTTTTAAGTAAAATATTTAAAATTTTATTGTTGTTAATATGTACCGACACAACAACACTTTTAAAAATGTTCCACGGGAGTTAAGAATTTTGGTTTAAATTTATTATATTTTATGGTTTTTATAAAAAATTCCGCTAACGTAGTAGCGGGTTTACAGCTCGTTTATATTAAAATTTTAAAATTTATAAACTTTTTATTAATCAAATTTGTATAAAAAATTATTCTACAAATCTTTGAAAAATTTAAAAATTATGAGTAAGGCATTTAAAAATAATAAATTAAATACTTTGGATTTTTAAAAAAGTTTGCATATCTTTAAGAAAGGTATGTATAATCACTTCGTTGCAGAAGATATATTTTTTACATGTAAGACAATATTAAATTAAAAAAGAGTACGGTGGAAAATTATGGAGCGAATCAACTGCTTTTAAACTGAAATTCGAATAAAATATTTATGATAGATTTATGCAAGAATGAAGTCCATAGCTTAAATGGTAGCTGCATGCGTTATGGCCTATAATTTGGTTAATACTGCACCGACTTACTTCACTTTTTCAACACAAAGTCTTTAGCCTGCATAGGTCCTTCAAAAACTTAAAAAACCATACTTACCCAGCAAAAAAGGAACTGAAAAAGAGCTGAAAAAGTCATGAATTTAACATTGTGTTGGCATTGGAAGGAAGTACTTACTGGTGTAAAAGAGCTGCAGAAGTTCTTTTTTTAACCCGTGGTTGTCATTAGTAGGATGTTCTTCTTTTATGCTTCTTAATCATTTCTTTTGAAGTACTTCCTTTAAAACTATGTTTATGAAATTTTTTTACAAAAATTCAGTTTTCGCCTTACTAAAAGATAATAAAAATAAAAATACATTAAAATTTATAAAATTTTAATTTTCTTAGAAATTATAAACCTTTTTTCCAGCTAAAATTTCATTTATTTTCACTTTTTTGGAAGTAATTATTAAGAACTTCCAAAAAAGTTTAAAATATTCACTTTGTTCTGCTTTTAAAGTAGTGAAAATGTTCTTTTTTGGAAGCTCTTGATCGTTTTTTTGCTGGGATTGTGCTTTTTCAGAAGCGCACATTAAATAAATAAAAAATATTTATCAATAATCAATAACGATATGTTTGATTAAAAAAACGAAATTCAAGAAAAATATTTGTGACCAATCTATATAAGAACCAAGTCCGTAGCTTATATAATATTGGACATGGGACAAAAAAGGGTAAAGGGTATAAAAAGGAACAAAATTATGAAATTTATATCAATTTGTCAAAAAAAAAAAAACAAAAAAAAAAAAACATTATGTACTAAAATAATGGTTTATGGACCAAAATTATTATTATTTTTTTAACAACTATCACAAAATTGCGGGGTTTTATACCCATTACAAGATAAACATCAACATTTTTTTTCACAGAATGTTCTAGACCAGACACTTGGTTGGAAACTGAAGAAAATTTTTTAAATCTTTTTCACATTCACTCATTAATACGTATCGTTTGAGGGGATTTCCCACAATTTTTTTTTTTTACGGACACCCTAATATACATAGATATGTATATTAAAAAAATTCTTACATCCTTGTCTTTAATTTTAAAGTTGTTTACAGCAAATATTTTTTTTTTTTTTTCGTGTTTTATTTATATTCTGTCAGAGTTTGTTTTGAAGTATTACTTGTGCACCAAAATAAAAAAAGGAATTCCTATATTAATTTATGCATAAGTGCAAAATAACCCAGTAACATTTTTAAACTAAATAATATTTATCGAGACTACTACAATATAGATCATACTTCTTTCTGAGTTTTAAGTAGAATTTAGCCCAAAACTATAAACTACAATATAGGACAGACTGCGAACTTGACTATATACCAAGCACAGAAAAAAAGATCAATTGGAAAACGTTTAGAATTGTTAAAATTTAATGATATAGAACAAAAATGAATTCAAAATATTAAAATAATTATATTTCAAAAGATTATTCCTTTTTAGTGCAGAAATAACGTAACCAATATGTGTCGAATTAAACTAAATTTTATAAATTTCGTACAATTAATCAATATTTATCATCTCTTCATTACTAATTGTTAGTGGTTGCAATCAAAAATTTATTTGTATTACAATTATTTATTTCAAAACTATATATTTAGATGTATTGACCGATATATAGTTATTCTAACTTTAAAAATTCGGTTGTAATAAAAAATAAATAAATTCGGTAATAATAATTATTATATAAATTAACTATGGCAATACAAAAAAATTGGTAGATTCTTTTGAGTGATTCCATGTCAAAACGGACAGCAATCGGATTTGACATCTCTTTATAAAAAAAAAAACTAAACTTTATAAATTAATACTTATTTAACTTCAAATAACTTCTTAAATATACAAGGTAGATCTCTAGTTGTTGCTGCATATCTAAGACAAAGAAATTACCTTAACAACGATATATACAAAGTTCTTTACATCAAAAGGTCAAAGTTGGAGATAAAAAAAATGAAACTATTATATCTCAAAAACCGGTATTTTTAAAATTCTTAAAAAATGAAACATTGTTGACATAACTTTTTTCCATATGGATACAAAATTTCAAGTTGGAGCCTTATTTAGTTTAGGAGTTATGGACAAAAATAAAATCCAATTATTAATAACTCCTAAGCTATAGAAAATAAAAAGTTAATTTTAGTGTAATTTTAAAAACAAATACATTACCTTAAAAATGATATATAGTGAGTTATCGAAAGTTCAAAGGTCAAAATAAGACTTACAAAAAATAAACCATTATACCTCCGAAAACGATATTTTTAAAATGCTAAAAAATTTTATTATATTAATACAACTCTGGTTCATGCTTTTGCAAAATTTCGTGTTGGACACTCATTTAGTTCAGAAGTTATGTAATAAATAGGGCAAGTTTTTCAAGCTTTTCGCTTGGAAAGTAAGCATTTGCATATTTCAAAAGAAATTCACAAAAAATGCTAATATTTTAAATCTTTGCATAAATTTGCATATAATGGATACAAAATTTAGTTTTCTTAACAAAAACACAATTTTTTGGTGATGTTTTAAGGTTCAATCAAATGATTTCTAAAAATTTGCTGTGAGTATTTTGAGTACATTGTAAATATTGTAAAGTAAAAAAATTCGGAAGCTTCAAATATGATACACTTTAAATTAAAATAGTTATATTTTTATAAACATCGAAATCTATTAAAGATTGAAAGTTAAAAAATGTATATTTGTGCATATTTTTTACACATTAATATATAAGAATGCATAAATTCGTTTGTTTTTATATACATATTCATGCTATTTTTGCATATTTCTTTGCATATTATACCATTTTTTTGTGCTTTTTCAAGCGCATATTTCAATTTTTTTTGTGCATATAAAAACTTGCCCTGGTAATAAAATATAAACTGAAGTAAAATTTTCTATATAAAATTTTTTTTTATTTTTTTTTTTTTTTTAATATGTGTTCATAAAAAAAATTATTTCAAAATAATTTTTGTAAATATTTTAAATTTTACATACAAAAAATGTGCTTTTTTCTGTATTTTGCTTCAGAACTCCTAAACCAATAGAGGCTTCAACCTGAAATTTGGCACAAATATAGAGAAGGGTTTTGTTATCAATATATGTATTTTTGAAGAATTTTATATATTTTATATTTTTTCGAAGTATATAAATGTTTAACTTGTCGTTTTAAAGTCAATGTGTTTTTCTATTAAATGAAATAAAAATAAGAACTGTACAATGTATATTTTAAAAGTTATGAGCAATAAAGTGTGATTACTTTTAGAAAAAATTCAACCGCTTTTTGATTTTTCAAACGTCATATTTTTGGACAGGAAGGATTCTTTACTCAGAAAAATTGTGATTTGAGCAACATTTGCAATACTTAATATGTGTATCGAATTTCATTTAAATCGGAGATATCAAATCCGAAAATGTCTGTTTTTTGTCTGTTTTGATATGGAATCACTCTTTTTTACTTTATAAAAAAATTAATAAATTATTGAAACTGAAAAAATACAAATAAAATGTATTTGTATTATAAATGACGCTATTTATGATTTCAGATAGTGAAAAATTGGATTTTCAAAAACCGTGGAATGTAATATAATCCACATACAAAAAGGGCACATTTTTAAATCTTCAAACAATTTAAACAAAGATAACTTGGCTTCCAAATCGGGTGTAAGTAGTCTATGTTTAAGCATATATATGTAGGGTAAGTGTTCCTGAGTTCGTCCTGTACTAAAATGTTAAACTGTCGACCGGTACACCTACCCTATGTATATTTTTTGTAATAATTTCTTTCAACAATTCTATATCATTCATCTATGTACGTTTTAAGTAACAAATGACTTCAAAAGAGAAGAAGAACCGCTATATTTCTAGAACACGACGCTGCTGGTAATTTGCGCCGTAATGTTGTCCAAAATGAACCTCAATTCAGCTATTAAGGTGATTATAGCACATAACTAGAACACAATTCCAAATCCATAAAATTTCATAACATTATTTTGAAAAAAGCATTAACGGTTGTTATATAGAATATCTGATAATGAGATTTCTATTTGCACAGGACTTATTTATATCAAGTGGAACTTTTGGGGCCAAGTGAGCATTTCTGGACTCAGACAGCTATAAAAAAGAAATTTAGAAGATTTAAAATCGTTTTGAGTAGATCTGTATTTTCATGAATTTACGTTTTTCTCGGGAAGAATTTAAATTAACTTAATCTAAAAGATTTATTAAAGATTATACAGAATTTTGTTAGAGTGGTATATAATAATAATAAATACAAATGGTACAAAATGAGTGTAAAAAAATAAAAACAAAATTAAAGTTTCATTTTGAAAGCAATTCGGTTAAACTACCTACTTAAAATGTTAAACTGTCGACCGGTACACCTACCCTATGTATATTTTTTGTAATAATTTCTTTCAACAATTCTATATCATTCATCTATGTACGTTTTAAGTAACAAATGACTTCAAAAGAGAAGAAGAACCGCTATATTTCTAGAACACGACGCTGCTGGTAATTTGCGCCGTAATGTTGTCCAAAATGAACCTCAATTCAGCTATTAAGGTGATTATAGCACATAACTAGAACACAATTCCAAATCCATAAAATTTCATAACATTATTTTGAAAAAAGCATTAACGGTTGTTATATAGAATATCTGATAATGAGATTTCTATTTGCACAGGACTTATTTATATCAAGTGGAACTTTTGGGGCCAAGTGAGCATTTCTGGACTCAGACAGCTATAAAAAAGAAATTTAGAAGATTTAAAATCGTTTTGAGTAGATCTGTATTTTCATGAATTTACGTTTTTCTCGGGAAGAATTTAAATTAACTTAATCTAAAAGATTTATTAAAGATTATACAGAATTTTGTTAGAGTGGTATATAATAATAATAAATACAAATGGTACAAAATGAGTGTAAAAAAATAAAAACAAAATTAAAGTTTCATTTTGAAAGCAATTCGGTTAAACTACCTACTTAAATTTAATATAAAGTTTTTAAAAACACCCAGGACTAAAACAGATATTTAAAAACGGATTTGTTAATTAATGGATAAACAAAAATAAATAAGATTCCATAATAAAAAAAAGTGAAAAACAACATATAAGACTATTCGTAAGCGCAACGACTATTGGTTAAGAATTCTTAGGTTAGGTTGTAAGGATGACACCGACTAATTCAAAGTCGGTGCCCATAGAGACCTCTTCTTCGTGTTGTAGTGCATTCTACGCCTTCCATTTCGTTGACTTGATATATTTAAAGAAAATCCAAGGATTTGTACCTCTGATATCCGTCAGCCTCTGAAAGAAAAAAGATCCATTGGATAGGGCAGGGCATTCACATAAGAAGTGATAGCTGTCTTCAAAAGCATCCCTACACCACCTAATCTTACCATATGTAAATCATTTCAAGAAGAATATTAATATATTTTATTTTTTCTTCCTCCCATAAGTGCTTTGTCTGTATATATCTGTCAGATTTTTGCCATCGACTTGACCATTCAGTTCTCGATTTTTGCTTAATTTTTTGGATGACCGTGGATAGGGGTGGAAAAACTTCCCTTATTGCGTTCTCCTGTGGTAGGTGCAGGCGCGGATCCAGCTCAAGCTTTTGGGGGAATAAAATAGAACAATTTTTCTAACTGTTTCCATAAATTGTATGATTTAGTACAGATTTTTCATTAAGCGCTTTCATTTTGGGGAGGGAAATTTCCTTTTTTCCCTCCCCGTGGATCCGCGCCTGGGTAGGTGCGTTCCTCTTTTTGCCAATTCGTCCGCTTTCTCATTGTCTAGAATATTCTTATGAACTGGTACCCAGCAAAAATTAATGTTATGCTGTTTTCAAAGAGCTAGAAGCTCTTTGTGACTGCTGCTGACTACCTTAGACCTAATATTACCTGTCTTTAATGCCTTTATAGCAGCTTGATTATCACTTGGATATTCGTAACATTGATATTTACCTTGCTGCCAAGGCTATCGCGTAAATTTCGGATTGGAAGATACTACAATCGGTTTTTAAACGATAAAAAGTCTCCAAATTCAGTTTATTGCAAAAAACCTCACAACCAGTTCCATCAGTGATCTTCGAACCATCAGTGTAAACATTTAATTCTGAAAACTTGACATTTCCTTTTAACCAATCATCCAGTGATGGAAAAGTGGTATTTATTTCCTCTTACATTACATTGTAGGGTGATAAATAGTCTGTTATACAGCCTCCAGTCACATTCCTTATCATCTCCGAGTGACGCACCAATTGAGTTTTCAATGAATCAGTTTGCTTTAGTCTGTTAAGGATTATTCTTGCTGATTGCTTAATATGTAAATCCTAATGTATAACGTTTAATAAAACCTCTAAGGCTGCTGCCAGCGTAGTTTTCATCGCCCCCGTGATACTTAACAGTGCTAACCTATTAAGTTTGTCATTGCATCAGCATAAACCTTTTTGTCAATAATGGGCCACCACACATGACAAGCATATGTGGCTACAGGAAGTACCACCGCAGTATAAAGCCAATAGAATAATTTCGGTTTTATCCCTCCTTTCCTGCCAATAACTTTTTGACATGAATAAAGTGCAGCATACGCTTTCTTAATTCGTACGTTCAGATTGTCCCTCCAATTTAATTTACTATCTAAATAAATCCCCAGAAATTTCGCAGAACTAGGCAGCGAAAGGGTGACTCCATTCAATTTAGGGATATTAAAGAGGGATATTTTCCTTTTTCTCGTGAAAAGTACCATTTCCGTTTTGGAAGGATTCACATTAAGACCATTTTTTGTAGCCCACACTGAGATCATCTTTAATGAATTCCCCAAAATAAAATAACAGTATCAAGGAATCTTCCCGATGATAGTATTACTAAGTCATCGGCATAAAGTATCACTTTTACGCCTGTAGCATCCAAAGAGCTTAGAATCTCATCTACAACAAGTAGCCAAAGTAGTGGTGATATAACACCACCCTGAGGCGTTCCTCTTGTTACGGTCACATGTAAAGAAGATCCGCCTAATTCAGCAGTGACTTGCCTCTGTTTCAGCATTGATATAAGAATTCTTAGCCTAAAAATTGTTTTTTTAACCATTTTGCTTTTTTTACAAAAATTCCAACGAATTCCATATACACAAATATTTCTTTTAATAAATCTTGTCAAATTTTGTAAAACACTTCCCTTTGAAAATTTTTTCATATAATCTTTTTTTTTTTAATTTGTATGAGGTGTAGGAATTTACAAAGTAAGGGGGTGAGTATTTTTTCTTCCGTGAATTGAACAATATATCTAGAGCAATATTTTTAAGCATATTTTCTATATACAATAATGTTTGAAAATTTGCTATTTTAAAAATATTTATTATTTATTTTATATAATCATTTTAAGCAAAATATTATCCCAACAAAAACTTTGCTTGCCATGTAATGAGATAAGAAGCTATTATAATGGCTCTACACTACTTTCACATTAGATGAATAACTCATTATTTTAACACGGTGATGTCATTAGAGGCAACTACTTACTCTATATTATTACAGGTAGGCATTTCAGAAAGTCATTACTTAGATGTTGTTACAAGAACTAATTACTTTGTAGCTATTCAATCACTCATTAGTTTCAAAGTATTACAGAAGTCATTAGTAGCAAAATGAATAGTAACTAGTTACATTATCGGTTACAAGTTTCGACTTCACCGGAGACTGGTGTGTACGATTAATTATTTGTTTAAATCTTCGTGACTTTAACAAATAATTAATGTATTTTCATATTTTACCCACTTTTAAAATATATAATTTTTATAATATAAATGAAGAGATAGATAAAAAGTAACATTTCCAAAAATCTGATCTTATGTAATTGATTACATATCAAGTTAAAAGTAAGTAGTTACTAATATATACCATTACCAAGTTTTTGCTGGGATGTTTTCATAGACAAAACTACTCATAGAGTGTTTAGATAATAGCTTTTTATAACAAGTTTATTTTTCGACCACTCAAAACATAAACATTATAAGACGTGCTACCAGAACGAGGTCTTTTTTTTAAACAATTTTACCATTTTTGGAACGTTACTCCGTTTATTTATAATTATCTAGAAATATTTAGTATTTAGATCCGAAATTTTCATTGATATATTCATGTAATACTATTTAATGTTACACAAGTTCAAAAAATTATCGGATTATGAAAAAATTGAAAAAAATGTTATTTTGTGTTAAATTTAATATCTTTTGTGCTATTTTTGTCTTGTACAAAAATATAACTAAACATTTTTTAAATAAACGCAATAAATCATTGAAAAGTGTATAATATTAATTTCCCGTTTTCCCATTAATATAAGTAAACTTTTTCCCGGGAATGCTAGTTCTTCAGTCGGGGGAAGAAAATCCCATGTGAGAACCACTGCTCGGTTTCGCGCAACATGAAACCGAGCATTGTCATGATGGAAAATTATGGACTCGTGTCTGGTCACATATTCCCGCATTTTTTGTTCAATGCTCTTCTCAAATGGATTGATTATGCTCAGTACATAACTCTCATGATTATTTCTCCCTGTTCTAATAGCTCATAATATATGACACGCTTTTGATTCCATTAAATCATTATTTGTCTTTGGCTTCACCTACGATTTTTAGCACTAATAATAATTCTTTGTAGATCTACTTTTCATCATTAGTAACAATTTTAAGCAGATTTGTGGCACAGCATTTCAATCATGCAAACTTTAGGATTCAAGTCATATGGAATCTAATTTGGTTGCTTTTTTAAGAATCCAAGTGATTTTATATATATTTGGAATTGTTGCTTAATTTACTACCAATGAGCCTTGATCGAGCACAGCTTCCAACCAGTGTTACCGTTTAGCGACTTTAGTCGCTAAATGTCCCTTTTTCAACCACCTGGCCACTTTTTTGGCCCCCATATTAAATGGCGACTAAATAGCGACTTTTTAAGACTATGTTCTAAATTGCCAAAAACTAAGTTGTTTTAAATATAACGACCCATTATGCATTAATATCAACAAATAAACTAATCATTTTGAAATAGTTTCTCAGTATAGTGATATAAAAAACCGCGGAGTATTAATAAATGAACTGAAACTGTAAGTAACTAAAAATAATAATAAAGTTTATGAACAGCTATTTATATCATGTGCTGAATCTTTTTAGACTAAATTAAAAAAAAAAAAAAAAAAAGAACGATGAATACTTATATCCTAATTGATATTTTTACATTCCTCATAGCAATCCCTCGGGGGAACGTGTTCTTTTCTTACTAAATTATTAATAATAAAAAATAGTTTGTCTAACAAACTTAAGTCAATACATGTGGATCCACGCGTTCCGTCTTAAATTTGTCCGAAGAGGATTTGAAAGACTGGAGTACGAGTGAAGAACTCATACAAAAGTTCAGAAGTTTAATTAATTAAAAAAGGTTTGTATATTAGCTATTTTTGTGAACAAATCTTTATTTTTGCAATAATAAAAATTGTTGTTAAATAATTATAAATTAGTTTGTTATTAATAAAACTGAATTTTGTTTTTGTTGTTATCAAATAAACAAATCTTAAGGAGTTTTTTAAGATTAAAAGCAATTCGCCCCTTTAAAAAAAAAAATCCCTTTTTTGGCGACTTTTTATTTTTAAATACCCTTTTTGAAACACTTTCTAAAAATTCTCAACGGAAACGCTGCTTCCAATAATCTTCATACTTCATACTTTTTCATCCTGCTGAAATACTCTTTATCATGTACATCTAAATCACCACTTTTAAATTGTTTTAAATTCAGTTAAAGCAATAGGGATCAGAGAACAAACTTCTTAATGAAATAAAAATGAAGTAAAACTTCTCATGAATGTTTCTTTTTTTGGTACGAAACTCCCATATTCAAAGTTTATTATGTAAGAATTTTATATTCAGCTATTATGACAGAAAAATCACAGTTTTGGAATGGTTGAGACAATTATTTGGAATCATATGGGAAATTGTACATCGCAAAATAATACGCGTGTAATCCAAAAGTCAAGGACGAAAATTTCCATGAAGGTGAAATAAGAACGATTAAAATTTCTGAGCAGATTTTTTTTTAAATTCAATTATCTCTATGCAATGCAGATTAGATTACCCATAAAATGTATGGATTTTACAAAAGTTTTAATTTTGCTTGCTCCACCGGCAGTTTCTGGTAGATGGGGCTAAAAAAATAATATGTGTGCAAAAATTGGGTCGATCGGTCGTAAACCGGCCAGTCGACTTTGACCTTTGTCCTAAAACAAGGCTTAAAAGTAACTAATATTTTTATTGCGCTATAACTCCTTAATTCAACATTTTCCGATAAAATACTATATAAGCTTTTTTATTCAGAATAAAAAACATATAATTTTTTAGCCTACTATGTATGGCTTGTTGTGATGTAATAAGCAATCAAATTAAAAATTTTTACATGAATTTTTTTAAAAAAAAGCCCTGGTTTTAATATGGGCCTAGCCTGCTAGAAACGGTCTTTATTATTTTATAGAGTAGGATTTGTAGTTTTTATAAATCGATACGTTTTGTCACATTTGCTTAATATATTCGAGTAGATGGACCAAAATCTGAATTTGGGGTATAAATTTTTTACTTATTATACAAATATTGGTACTAAATGTAGGGTGTAGCATGAAATTTTGAATCATTACAGATAGTATTATTAAATTGCTATCAAATTAAACAGTCACTCGAAATTTAGGTGTTACCGATTAACCAAAAATTATAAAAGTTTACATGTTAATATTTTTGCATATAAACAACTTTTTTATCTCTTTTACCTTAAAAATCGGTGATATATATTAAAAATATATAACAACAACTTTGAAATAAATAAAAAGATATTTTGAAAAGAACTAGTAAATTAACATATGTGAGTTAAATTCATAGAATAACAGAATTTAGTTTTGTTTCGATTCCATCAGAAATATTTTTTGTCTGTTGTTGTTTAGTTTCCTTTCAAAAAGGAACAATTATGCAATTTATTTTGTTATTTATCTGTATTGAGGGTACATGACATAATAAAGGTTAATTAAAAGTAAACCATTTTATTTCCTTAATGCATTGTATTGAACACTTAAATTGTAATTTTTAATCTCAGTATTAATGTATTTCTCAAGAAGTACATACATGGTATTTAAATATTTACTTGTATACAAGGTTTTATAAACTAATTACTTCCATTCTACATTTAGAAATTCATCATCAACACTTGCTGTTTTAATTTTAAATTTTTACGAATAATAATGAAAATTGTTATTAATATTATATCTATTTGCGAGCTGTTGATAAAAAAGTTATATTTGTTTAATATATTTCGCCGATTTTTAAGGCAGAAGGAATAATAAAAGTGGTTTATGTGTCAAAATATTAACATATCAACTTTTATAATTTTTGGTTAATCGGCAACACCTAAATTTCGAGTGATTATTTAATTCGATAGCAATTTAAAAACACTATCTGTAATGATTCAAAATTTCATGCTACACCCTACATTTAGTACCAATATTTGTGTAATAAGTAAACAATTGATACCCCAAATTCAGATTTTGGTCCATCTACTCGAATATATTAAGCAAATGTGACAAAACGTATCGATTTATAAAAACTTTAAATCCTGCTCAACAGAATAGTAAAAACCGTTTCCAGCAGGCTAAGCCCATATTAAAACCAGGGCTTTTTTAAAAAAAGTTCATGTAAAAATTTTTACTTTGATTGCTAATAACATCACAACAGGTCATAGTAGGCTAAAAAATTATATGTCAAAAATTTTATTCTGAATAAAAAAGCTTATATAGTATTTTATCGATAAATGTTGAATTAAAGAGTTATAGCACAATATAGATATTAGTTACTTTTAAGCCTTGTTTTAGGACAAATGTCAAAGTCGACCGGCCGGTTTACGACCGATCGACCCAATTTTTGCACACATATTATTTTTTTAGCCCCATCTACCAGAAACTGCCGGTGGAGCAAGTAAAATCAAAAATTTTGTATTCATTGGTAATCTTATGCATATGTATACATTTAAAAAAAAATGTAACTCTAATAAATGTAATGTAAAAGGTACTAAAAATATTATTAAGGAATTAAGCATTTGTGTTTAACGAATGTGCTTTATTTTTGCTTCGCATGAAAAGTGTGTAATATTTCTTTGAAATCTTTCTAATAAAGAAACTCAAATTTTTTTAGCTTTGAGGAAGCATAATCAGTGTTACCGTTTGGAGACTTAAGTCGCCATTTGCCCCTTTTTCAATCACCTGGCCACTTTTTTGGCCCCTTTTTTAAATGGCGACTAAATGTCGACTTTTTAAGACTATGTGCTAAATGATGAGAAACTAAGTTATTTGAAATATATCGACCCATTATATATTAATTTCAACAAACAAATTCATCATTTTGAGATTGTTTTAACTGAAACTGTTAGTAACTAAAAATAATAAAGTTTATGAACAGCTATTTATATCATCATATGTCGAATCTTTTTGGGCTGGTTTAAAAAAATGAATACTTATTACTAATTTATATTTTTACATTCCTCATAGCAATACCTCAGGAGAACTTGTTTTTTTTTTTACTAAATTATCAGTAATAAAAAATAATTTGTCTAACAGACTTAGACAATACTTGTGGATCTATGATTTCCGTCCTAAATTTGTCCGATGGGGATATGAAAGACTGGAGTACGAGTGAAGAAATCGTACAAAAGTACAGAAGTTTAAATAAAAGAGTATGTTAAATATTTTTGTGAATAAAACTTTATTTTTGCAATGATACAAATTGTTGTAAAATAATTATAAATTATTTTGTTATTAGTAAAACTGAATTTTGTAGTTTTTCTTAAAATACAAAATTTTTATTGTTTTTGTTGTTAAATAAATAAATTTTAAGGAGTTTTTTAGGTTTTAAAGCAGTTGGCCCCTTTTTTTCAAAAAATCCCCTTTTTTGGCGACTTTTTATTTTGAAATCCTCTTTTTTGGACACTTTTTAAAAATTCTCAACGGTAACGCTGAGCATAATGACTTTCACGTATTTGTACAAATGGACCGCACCAAAACTGAATTATTTGAGAAATAACATTGATAAAAGTAAAACAATTTAATTTACAGGGAATTATACAGGGAAACACTGATTCTGCGGCACGGAGCTTCTCAGTCCACTTAATTGATTCTAGTTCTTGCTATAAATCATGAATTTTTAGGAAAATTTGCATTATATCTCCATAACTGTCGACCGTGTTAAAAAGTAATGTAAGAAAGACTAGAAGATAAAATTATTTAGAATTTTTTTGAACAAAATCTGACAAGTCGTTTTCGAGATATCCATCAATATGAGCCCAAACACAAACAAGCGGTGTTGGATGTTGTTTCCCGCTCTAAGAGAGAAATGCAAATTAAATGAAGACGGCATCCAGCAGCGGATTTCACATACATTTTGCTTTTGTTTCTTTATAATTTTTGTGTGTTGGCAACAACAAAACTACTTATATAAAAAATGTTTTTCTTCCTCTCTTAAATTCCATTCATAAAAAATATAATGCAAATCTTTCTATCTCTTTCCTTCTTATATAAATGTAATCCTATGTGATTCATTTTGCAACAACGGCAACACCGACATAGTGGGAGAGTGAGAAAATGAGAGCTTTTGAGAATCCGTTGTAAAAATAAAATAAATTTTAATTTTCAGCGGATTCCGCTGTGTTGTTTTAGTTGCCAAATCTTCATATAAAAAAATAATCCGTTTGGTTGTGTTTGGGCTCTATAGTGTGCAACCTCCTTAATTTTACAAATCGCGATTTATTGCGAAAACTAGAGTCAATTCAAAAAAAGTGGATTTGAGGCTTAAGGAATTCGATCGAAAAAATGTTAACATATATAAAGTTATAGAGCCCACTGTAATAAGGAGTGCGTTAGAAAAAATCTTAACACATATAATATTGAATAAATTGGAATCTGTTGAGGTTAGGGTTTTCATTCTTTTTTTATTTAATTGATAATTTATTACAGATTACAGGAAAATATAACTTTTATAGTTCCCACTACTTATGAAGTTGTGGACCATTTTTGGTAACCCTTCCGTTAGAGATTTAATAGTTGCTTCAGTCACTTTTTTGGAACAGTGTGAACATATTCTTTTAAAATCTTCGGTATTTCGGGACACCTTTTTTGTGCTCTTCAATTCACTTTTCACAAGAGCTCATATCTCTCCACTGGTCTAAGCTACGGACAATTTTGAAAATTAACCTCTTTCGGTACAAAAACTATGTTATTGTTTTGGTACCACTCCAGAGTTTTCTTACCGTAGTGGCATGATACCAAATGGGTCCAAAAATATTAGGACACGTTGTGCTCTTTTACGAAAGGAAAAAGTCTTTTTTGCAAATATTCCTTTATGCATATTTTGGTATTTATAGATCCGAATGTATCAAATGACTTAACTGTTTTGCCGCAACTGCAAAAAGCTTGTTATACCAGGAATTTTGTAAGAAATTTTTTCTGTTTTTGGCTCCTAAACTTATCTTTAACATTGCTTCGAGTATTAACAATAAAAAGTTTTGACACATAAGCTGCGAAAATTCTGCCAGCACATACATTACTTCGTCAATTATACAACTTGATAATTTTTCTATTAAATTTGGTTTTAATTTCAGTGTCCTATTCTTGGCTTCTAAATTTTTTGCAGTGTTCCCGTTTGGACGTTTTTGGACTTTATATGTTCTTAACTCATCATTAGCTTTAACTTTTCGCACCAAATAGTCAGAGCTCTGAGCTAACCAGACGCTTTTTCTACCAAATGTATTTGGAGTTCTTTTCAATATGCTTTCAATTTTTTTGGCCTTACCGATATCATGTGGACCTTTTTTCTTCCCGAATCATGTTTCCTATCAATAGTCAAATTTGCCAATTAATTGTAGGACCTATTTGGATTTTTTTAAATTTTTTAATAATTTTCGTCACTCATTTTGATGAAAATCACGATAAATCAACATGGTTGTCATTAAAAATAATCACTGACATATTTTTTAAAGATAACTAGATCAAAAAAATTTTTAATATTGCTTCCGAAAAAAGTTAGGAGACAAAACGTATGTTAAGATTTTTTTGATCGCACTCCCAGAAAAATATTTTTTCTGTGTTATATTTATTCTTTTGGATTACATTTCTTAAACATAATAGTTTTGGCAATCTCGATCAAAACTGTTCACTTTGCAACACATCTTTACAATTACACCTTACAATTTGTGAACATACTTTTATTTACATCTCATTTTACGTGTTTTTCTACCTCAAATTTTTTTCTTTCTTGAAAAATCATTATCTTTGCATATTACATCGCAACAAAAGATACAAAAAATAAGAAAATATAGTATATCTGAAGGAAGATAAAACAAACATCATATTTAAATCACTATGTGGAAGCAAGATAAACCCCTTAATCACTTGTTGACTTAAGATCTCGTTTATTTTTCACTTTCTTTTTAATTTTTATTTCTTTAAAATTAAGTAGGTAGAAGAAAAAAATATTAAAAAATAAAATTGTTTATTAGTTCAGCTTTTCTTGATATGCTGTAAATTATAAATGTAAGAAGTAGTTGGGGTAATTGAAATTAAATATTTGCATTTCAACAAAAGAGAAATTTATCTCCGACAAATAAAAGAAATAATTATTTCAGTACTTGTTTGTCATTGTTGTTGTTTATCTCTTAACAAAAGTCAAAAGGAAGAAAAAGAGTGTTTCCTATGAAAAGAAAGTCTTATAAATATGAATATAAAATTTTAGGTGGCAAAATAAATTTTAAATATTTTGCACAATGTCTGTCATTTGAATACAGGGTAAGTGGTTTGTTAATTTATAATTATGGTATTCAGTGAAGTGTAGGAATAGGGAGATGGTTGGTAAATATTGACTTAAGAAAAATCAAAGTTTTAAAAGAAAAATACGTATTTAAAAGAAATTTTTAAAGTTCTATTACTGTGAAAGTTTAAAACTACATAATTCCATATAACTGGGTTTTTTCTTAAGCTATTTTTAAAAATCTTATAGCTACATTTTTTTATAATAAGAGCTATAGGTATCACCTAAATTTTTTCCTAGTTCCTGTCAATAAGAAAATTTATAAAATACAAAATATTATTTTAATACAACAGATTTGTAAAGAAACAAAACTGATGTTTTATTATGTGTTATTTTCTCAAGCATTTTAATTCAAAGAATAAAGTTTATTTGTTCGAAGTTAAAATACTTTTCTTTAACTTTAATTGCTCGTAAAAACTTTTATATGAAAAACTATTTCTTTGCGATTTCAAACAAATTGTGAAAAAAAAAACAAATTCAAAATCTTGATAAATCATAAAATTGTATTTAAATAATATGATTTTTTGTACAAAATAAAAAAATCACTTAGTTTTTTTGTTTTAAAAAACTTTAATTTACAATGATTTTTCTTCCATTTATTTTAACTTGACTTTATCTTTCTTATGAAATCTTGGTGAAGAAAGAAAAAAAGAAAAGGTTCGCTTTATTTCTTATTTTCTTCTATTTTAGAAATTTCCTTTTGTCTATTGTAATACACATAATTCAAAATTAATTTCCCAATTCTATTATAAATTTTATTTGAAAACTTTTCAAATTCTGGTAATTTTGCAAAACAGTTGAAAACAAAAACAATAATAATATTTAAATATAGAAAATGCCAACGTTAAAATTTTTCCTCAACAAGGAGAAAAATCAAGAGAAGAACAAAACCAAAAACTCAACGAACCATGACAACCCCAAACGTATATGGGGAGAAAAGCTAAAAGAGTTTAAGAAGAAAATTAAGCTTTATATATTTTTATACAAAGCTTAAAATACACATGCAATACATAATACCGTAACCAAAGAATACTAAGAATAGAAAATAGTACTCTTTCCTACAACAACAACATTTCTCTCTCTTCACATACAAGTTCTGTGTGAATTCAACACACTTGTGAGAGAGAGAAACAACACAAAATAAACAAATATTTTCCTTAAAATTTAAGGAAAATTACACACGCGACACATTTTTCAACAAACACACGGTATTTTTATTATTTTTTCACACGCGTTTATAGTATTTTAACTCCCGTTAAACGAATATTTTCCACAAACTGAAAAAATATTTTTTTATTTTATTTTTGACATTCCTTTTTTGTATGTTGAAATTAAAATTGAACGAACAATGTTGCTACTTTTGGTATTTTTGACAAGCCTTCTCTTCTTAGTATTCTTTGACCGTAACACATACATACATTGATATTTATTCCTTCATAAGGCCTCACACATTCATACATATGTAGGTACATATCATCGGTGTGTTGATAAAAAGTCCTATGTGTTTTTTAAAAAGCCGTACAACAACAACTATGGTAAAAAAAAAAAGTCGGAAAAAATACATTGTTCTATTCGTTAGCGAACCGACGATATGCATATAATTTTGTAAACATAATCCAATCTTTAGTAAGTATGTAATAACAATGAAAAAGGTTAAGTGAAGCAAATTATTGCATTATGTGCCTAAACAATAATTTTATAAAATAATCATAAACCTCAACATCATAAGGATCCTTAAATTTTAACTACATTTATACCCACAAAAAACAATGCAGCTGAGGAGCTTTATTATATATCATACTGAGAATTCCTATTAATCATTTTACTAACGACTGACATTTTCCTAAATGGACTCTTTTTTAAGAATTATCGGCAATTTGAGTGTTCTTATGATTTTATAATAAAAATTAATTTAACGTTAAAAAAAATATTAGTCATCATAGATTGTTGCCATTAAAATTCGAGTTTTTTCGTAAATATTACTGATCAGTGATCACAGACTATTAATTGAAGGCTTATTTAAGAACTACAGCCAATTTTAGATTTCTTATGATTTTATATGAAAAACTGTTTTTTGGCTAAGAATATCAGTGATCACAGAGTTTTGTCCTTTTTTTTTAATTGAAGGCTTATTTAAGTAACTGCAGCCATTTTTTATTATACCCTTCACTACCTAAGTGTGGAGAGCAGTGTTGCCAGGACTTTAGAAAAAAAAAAAAAAGCTAAATTAGACTTTAAAAAAAGTCAGAAAAGGCTAAATGTCCCAAAAAGTAAAGCCAGAAAAAAGCTAATATATTGTTTTATTTAAAAACGCATTTATTTATTTTTTTCTCATTAGATTTTGGTATTTCTTAAAGATATTTTAGTGAATTTGTAAATATAACATAAATAGTTTTTATAGGTAATAAAGTTTCTTAAAAAATACTTTAAATATTTTCGTAGAATAAAGCGCCGCAGGTGAAAATTTTCGTTAAATATAAATAATTTAGATTTTTTGTGCGAATTAATAAACAAAAATGCTTAAATTGATGATTCTGTAGAAATAAAATTAATAAATTTTTAGCCTTTTTAAGGCTATGTTAAAAATAAAAAAAAGCTAGAAAAAAGGCTAGAAGCTAAAACGAAAATTTTGAGGCTAAAAGCAAAATAAAAAGGCTAGTATTATACGTTTGTACTAATGTTTGTATCACTCAAAAATATTGCTGTAAGACCTTAATTTATACCAATCGGCTTAGAATTACTTTCTGAGTCGATTTAACGATGTCCGTCCGTCTGTCCGTCCATGTAAATCTTGTAATCAACCTACAGGTCGAAATTTTAGACAAAAATTAATGAAATTTTACACAAATTTCGTCCAGGGACGAAACTTATTGAAATTGGTTATGATCGGTCCATTATTTCACCTAGCCCCCATACAAATGTCCTTCCGGAAAAGGGTTTAACGATCATAAATCAATATAGAAATATTTTAATGAATGTTTTTTTTTATATACATATATATTAGTTTTTTATTGAATCTTTCTTTTTCAGAAATTTACAATAAGTATTAAAATCTTAACCTAAACTTAAATTATTGTTGATATTGCCACTGCAAAATCCAATGTAGAGTTTTTATTAGTAGTGTTATCTTCCAAGATCCAGTGTTTCCATTCTTCTTAGGCGTCTGTGACCCTCAAAAGCTAGCAGGTCCCTGACGAAAGGGTTTGGGTGTTCAGATAATTTTTTCATATATTTGATGCTACTGTTTTTTATCTCCTCACGAATTTGTAGGAATATTGAGATCCTTGTGGATGTTGCTATTCCTGACGTACCATGGTGCACCTGCTATTATTCTTAGTAGTTTGGACTGTCTTCTCTGTAATTTTTCAATGTTTGATGAGGAGGCTGTTCCCCAGTTCTGTATGCCATATAATCATATAGGTATGAAATCTGACACATATAAGTATCATATAAGTCTAAATCTGTATGCCGAATTTCAGGAAGATCGGTCTATAATTGGCCATAGCTCCTATATAAACTCCTTTTCAGAAAATCACTTTCACGGGCATAAATCTCATTAAAATATTAGTATCAGGTTATAGGTTAAGGTTATATTCGACACAAATAAGTTTTATATAAATATAAGTGATAGTGCCAAATTTACTAAGATTGGTCCATAATTTACCATAACTCCCATATAAGGCCCTCTTTCGAGAATCACCCAAAAGTGAATAAGTTTATATAAATGTTAGAATCGATGTAATATTTTGTATTTGTATGTTTTATTTTACACTTAATATGAGTATCGGATCCCAATTGACCCTATGTCTAATCTATGGTCGAGCTTGACCGACTATATCTTTTTTTCTCGTTTTAGTATGATTTTATATGACAAGTCAGTTTTAGGTTGAGAAAATCCTTATCACAAATTACAATGGTCGACAAAAAAATTTTGTTTGTGCTCCTTCAAAAAAAAAAAAAAAAAAAAAAAATATATAATAAAATAAAATATGTGGACTAGATGAAGTTGGGCATGCTAAACTATAATCTGCTTTCAGTTTTTTCCCATCAGGTAGAGATTTTTTTTATGGGCGTTTCTAATATTGCGTCCTAAATATAATCGACTTATATATTATAGTATATTTTACTATGACTCGAGAAGAGTGTGGACGATTAATATAAATGATACACCAAAATATAAAAATAAGATTGAAATTGGCTTTAAGTCGTTCTAGTAACAAATTTTTATCCGCTCAATGGTTTAGAAGATATTTCGAAATATATTTCCGAAAAAAAAATGTTATGATAAATTTAAGATTTTTTTTTCTACAAAAATTTATTTTTAAAAGTGAAAACATCAAAAATGTTTCAGTTTATCATCTTAAACTCAAAACTGGTAAAACTACCAGTAACTAAAGCCACGTATCATCAAAATTTATTCACAAATCTTTAGTTCATACACAGTTTAGTGGGTAAAAAAATGTTTTCGTCTTAAATAAAAAAATAGGTGAATTAGATGGAATTTAACGAGTTAAACAAGATTCAGCTTTCACTTTTTTCTATCACGTATTTATTTTTTTGTTTATATTGGTTCTTGAACTATTTGAACACAACTTCCATGAAGTTTCACCTTATATGGGAAGTGGGCGGTAAAGTTTGCGGAGCCCGCCCATTTTTGGTTTCCAAGTTTATATCAACCGTCAAACTATTTATACAAAATTTCGTTGTCATACATGCTTTTGTTTAAGAGATATCATCAGAAAAGTATGAAACGTACACCCTGTGTTTCTAGTTTTTAGCCCCTAACTTTTTTGTTTATATATTTTGACCATTTTCAATCCCAAACAAACCTTATATAAAATAAATATTTGTGCCAAATTTCGTCCTCCTACGTTGTCCCGTTCGAGCCCTATACTGCTTTCAACAGACGGACGGACATAGCTAGATCGACTCAGAATTTAACCTAGACCCAGAAAATATATACTTTATGGGGTCTTAAATGATTCCTTCGACATGTTACACACGGAATGACAAAATCAATATACCCCCCATCTTTTTGATGGTGGATATAAAAATCTAAAATTTTGCATAATTTTTTATTTTTTATTTTTTTTTTAAACTTATTTCAAAATAATTTCAAAATTATTGAGCACATAAAAAAATGAAGTTTGGGTGATTTGAAGATATTTTTAGTACAGCCATGTATGTGGTTTAAAATATTTTATACCATTTGTGTCTTGTATTTCTGTTCAGCAACCATGTCACTATAATTTTAATGCATTTTTCTAACTATGCTACTAAATTCATTAGCAAATGTCAATTAGGTCATGCAATATTAAACATTTGAAAGCACACAAATAAATATTTAGAAAAAAATATGTTTGCATAAAAACACTGATTTAGTTCAAATGTAGAGGTTAAATGGTGTTTTAGTTAAAATAAAAGGGAGTTTTATAATTCCTTTAGAAATATTACAGTGCAAATGTGTATGTTTTTCCAAGGATTTCTATATGTATGTATACTTATAGTAAAACCTATCCATTACACGCTATAAACATCCACCGTACAAAATACTGAAGGTTGCCATAAAGTTTGGTTATAATTAAGCTGTACCGCAAAATTTGGCATCTCCACATTATAAACCTTAAATTAATTTATATGTAAATATTTGAAATGTTCACGCATGTTTGATCGAATGTTTGTAAGTGGTTATAAGTGCAATCCCAGGAAACAAGCAATTCCAATATGAAATTAAAAATAATATGAAAAAAAGAAAATTCAAACCAATTCCAGACTTTTTTAAATATGTAATTTAAAGGACTTAATTAATAAAATTTACTTAAGATTTAAATTGATGTGTATTAGATGAAATTTTGATAAACTTTAGTTTTCTAAATGCTTGATGGGTGTTTTCAAAATAATATTCCAAATTGTAAAATCACTGTTCAAATTTGTGCGTATTACATCGTATATATGTGTTAATTTTTTTAGTTTGTGCAGTGTCATTTATATATTACTGCCTATTTTTGTTGCCAGAATTAAAAACTAAAAAAAATATAACCGTAAAATTCACAATTACGTTTTTTTTTTGTTTTTTCATTTTCTACTCTACAACACCATAGGTGGTTGAGAAATAACGCGTTTGTGCTGATGTTTGTAACGCACAGAATAAATCTTCGGACCCACACTTTAAAGTATACCATTCGACTCAGAATCATTTTCTGAGACGATTGGGGCGCGGATTTAATGGGGTAACAAAAACAGGTCCAAATTAGTTCAATATTTATGGTCGATGAAAGGCAAACATTTTTAAAAAGTTATAACATTCAAGACTTTGATCGCTTTGAGCCACCTCAAAATTTTCTTCAATTAGTTTGTGTTCATAACCCATTAATTCCCAACTTAAAGATTTAAAATTTTGAACACCATGTTAAATGAGGCAAATAAACATATTGACAGTGAAACATTTTTTATATTTGGTTTAGTAAGGAAGTTGTTAGCCATTACATATACGTAACAGTGGACATTACTCAATAATTTTTGGATCTTGCATTTTGTATATAAATCTCATGGGCTATATAAGCAAAACCTAAAAAATGATAATTTTTTTGAAAAAAGTCTCAATTAAATTGATATATTAAAGAAGTTTTACAATATTTATAGTAATTCATCACTTAATTTTATTTTTAAATTCATATGTAGAACGAAGTGACTACTTCCGGTTACCGGAAATGCCTTCCTCTTCTTTATGTAGGATCGCGACGTCCTCATGATCTGCGTTTTCATACAGATATGTGGCACAAGAATTAAGATATTCAAAAATAAATCTGACTGAATGCGTGTATAGAGCCTAGTGCGAAATTTTCCGTAGACCCCCTACTTATTAATACTCACAATATTTATCAAACTGCTTATAATAAACGAGAACGGTGCTATAATCAATTGTTCAAACAATTTATCATGTTTACTGCTCAAATAGTATATTTTAATTGAAAAAAATTTTGTCATTTAGTCCTTTTTGTATTGAAAATAGAAGGGGCCAAAAAGTACTGAGAACGACCCAGTGTCACTTTTTCCACATTCTAAATTTTAATCGGACACGCCTTATATATTTTTAAATAATCAAATAAACAAATTGGATGTGTTTTCTTTTAGTATACAAAGAAATTTTTTGGTTAAAAAATGTTGAACGTAAATAATAAGCCTTTTTCCAAACCTCCTGCTGTTAAATCGAGTTTTTACAAGCTTTAAAATACTGAACTTTACAAAATCACTTTTTACCGCAAAAGCAGGAGAGAAAGTGAAGAAAAAAACATTTGAGGATGCAGGACGAATATTAAATTACACAATTCATAACAAAATTTAAGTTTATATTATTCTGTTTTTTGACAATATAGTTTTTAACTTAGACATTGTCGCGTTACATATAAGTAACAGTGGGCATTAATGGCTTAAAAGTTGACATGTCTGGTTTTTCGACTATTAGAATATTTGCAAGGGGTAAGAATCAAAATATGGACAGATTTAGTACTGAGGGCCACCATGGTATATATCGTCACCTAATATGCAAAAGGGCGTAACAACAAAAAAATTCAAAATCGAATTTTTTATTGATTATAATGCACTAAACTAAATTACATGTCTCTCCAGAATTTTGAACTTATACGTCAAGAAAAAACGATTTTATAAACGAAATTCAAAAGGCCGTAACAACAATTGTATAAATTTCAAAAACAAAAAGGCGTAACAACACACTTGAATGAAAAAACTGACTCTTTTTATTTTTGAATAACTAAGTTGCCTACGATTTTTTTGTCAATTTGTGTTCATAATTTTTTCGTTTAATGTTAACTGTAATATTTTGAGTGAGTGGTACATATTGTGAAAAAATTAAATAAATATTAAAATATTTTTTAAAAAAAGGAAAATGGAAAATAATAATAATGAAACTGAACATAGTGCCAAAAAAACAAATAAAAGAGTGGAAAATAAAAGAAAACGGATGAATGGCAAATACGAAGGATTTTCCATGGGAAAAGTATGTGAAAGAAATCCAAGAGATTTAAAAGTGGGATGTTCATCAACTTATTGTGATAAAAGTAAAGTTCGGCATTGCAACCTTTTTTCAGAAGACATGCGCAAGGTAATATTTGATCGGTTCTGGAAGATGTCATGGGAACAAAAAAAAGTGTATGCAAGTAATCTTATTGAACGCATCAATAGAAAACGTATTTACGTAGAAAACTCACGGCGATCTGTTACTGAATTATATTATTTAATAAATAATGCTGTTCGTGTTCAGGTATGTCAGCAAATGTTTCTGTCAACGCTGGGTATAAGCGAAAAAATGCTTAGACTTTGGGTAGATTCCAATGACTTGCATGGTACCCAAATGTGTCCAGAAGAAAAAAATACTTTAATATCTGTGGCTAAAAGAGTAACAAAACCAGGAAAACAATACGAGGAACGTCTAAACTTTTTCAAAAAATGGTTAGAGGATGTTCCAAAGCTGGAGTCACACTATCGACGTAAATATACCACTAAATTGTATTTGCAGTCGGATTTTAAAACATACACACAAATATATCAATTTTATTCTAAGGACTGCGAGTCTCATAAAGAAAACGGAATTGCTCCCATATCTTTTACTATGTTTATGTCAGAACTAAAAAAACAAAATGTTTCTATATTCAAGCCAAGAAATGATATGTGTGACATTTGTTTATCATACGCTGCAAAAAACGTATCCTAGGCACAGTATGACAGCCATAGACAAGACATTGAGAATATGAGAGAAGAGAAAATAAATGACATTGAAAATGCTAAGTCTGGATTAAGTTCATTGCTGTGCATTGATATGCAAGCTGTGAAACTCCTTCCACAATCAAATGCAAATGCATCATACTATAAAATGAAATTGCAAATACACAATTTCACCATTTATAATGTCATTACGCATGACTCTGACAACTATGTCTGGGATGAAACCGAAGGGAATTTGGTTGCATCTACCTTTGCCACTTGCATAATAAAACATTTAAGAAACCTAATACTTACTTCGCCAAATATTCATCATATTGTTATATACTCTGATGGGTGTTTTTATCAGAATAGAAATGTGGTGTTGTCCAATGCTCTAATTTCCTTCTGTGATGAAAAAAACGTAACAATTGAGCACAAATATTTGATAGTTGGGCATACTCAAATGGAGTGTGATTCCACACATTCTCTTATTCAACGTAAAATAAATAATAAGCTCATTAATTTACCTTCGCAATTTGTCGATCTTATAAAAGACTCACGAAGAAATCCACATCCGTTAAAAGTACATCATTTAGATCATACATACTTTCTTGATTACGATTCGCTATTCGACCAGGTAAAGAATAACTATTTGATGCATATTATGCATTAAAAATTTTACAAATTTAAATTCATTTATAGGTAAAAAAGGAGATCCCACGGTAAACATGATTCGTGCCTTGGCATACGACAACACTGGAATCATTTATTTTAAAACAAAAATTGCAGATGAATATGCGATTCTTCCACAACGAACAGCAAAAAATTTCACTGATAAAGAACTTTGTCGACTACATACCCAAAGATTAAAAATTTTGAAGAAGAAATGGGAACACCTTCAAGACCTCAAATCTATACTTCCTACAGATTGTCATTACTTTTATGACAACATTCCATTTGAAAATTAAATATAATTTTGTTAACATTCTATACTGAAGTATTTTTTCTTTTTCTAAAATAAATTATTACATACATATTTAATGAATTTAATATTTTTTTAGTTTTTTATCATTTGAAATATTAAATTAATAGATATTTTAAAATATTTATGTACTGTGTAAATACAATGAATTTTAATAAATTTTGTTTTTAATAAACTTACTAAAAAACATGTTTATTACTTAATAAAGTGGGAAGAATACTTATATTCTAAAAACAAAATCACCATTTCTCATGTTTAATGTTGTTACGTCTTTTTGTTTCAGAAAATCGAATGCCAAAAAGGCGTAACAACCATAACTTAAAAAATATTAACAAATAATAAAAAAAATCTTAAGAAATAAGTCTGTAGTCGTATTTTAAGCAAGACAATAAAATATGTATTTCAAATCTAAAATATCTTTAATTCCACAAAGTTTTTTGCTTCTCCTATAAAAAAATAAAAAATGTTGTTACGCCCTTTTGCATATTAGGTGACGATATGTATTTGTCACGTCCTCGGGCTTAACCTTCTTAATTGTTTTTTATACTTTTTTATTTTTTTATTAACAGAAAATTCAATAAATTAGTACTATTTTATACATCGTATGATAAACGATCAATGTTGTTTTAAAAACTGGATGTGAGTGCTGATTGGTCAAAAATTTTCTGAAAAATTTTAACTCCGATCATTGACAAGAAGATTTTCAAACAATAGAAAAGAAGTCTGTGGACGTCTAGTTCAGAGTCAAGTTTATAGTTGTTTAGTCTAAAGACTTGAATAAAGACCAGTCTATAGCCTAGTATATTACGTGTAGTTATACTCATAGGGTTATTAATACCTCATTATTTTGATAAATACTCTAAAATAAAACCTTAAAAATCAATTAATTGATCGGTTCAAATTTAACAAAATAATTTAATTATTTTTTTTATGCTACAGCCACATGCGACTATGGTGATGCTATTATCTCTTAATATGTTTGCAATGTCGCTGTTATTGTTTTTTGCAGTCACGTTTAATATGAACATTTGTTCAATACTTTTATACACGCATTTTGTTTCAATCACACACTCTTACTCGAATTTGTACATTGACACATATGCAATTTTAAATGCATCATCATTGGTTCTGTCCCAATAAGCATTTTTGCTAGAATTCAAGTTGAAACCAAATGTATTTCAAGCCTTGTATCCATTGGTGAGCATTTTATTAAACTTGTATTACACTTTAATTCAATAGTTTTATCCAGTAAAAAAGGAAATTAAAATTAAAGTCAAATTAATTTTACTTAAAAATTTTTATTTATTTCAATCATATTTTATGTTTTAAATATTTTTATATTTGAATTCATGTGAAATTCCAGCAAAATTTTCCAAAGCTTAAATTTTTGAAATTGGAGTGTTTATTGGGGTGTTGCATTATATAAAAAAAAAAAAAAAAACTAAAATTAAGGAAAAAAATTATATGTGGGAAAGTTAAAAAAAGAAGAATTTATACAATTTGTTCTTTGTTATTGTAAATTGGATTTTATTATATTTTGACAAATCCTGTTGGCAGTTTAATAATCCCAAAGCCAAAAATTAAAACAATTGGTTTATAAATACGCAGCTATGTAGATATTAAGACTTCGGCAAATACTGTTCCTCTTCCTTTCTGACTTACAAAATTCTTAGGCTGTAAACTTAGTATAAATACATGTTTATAAATATATGCTTTTATATATATTTATATACATATGTATTTCAGTGTGTGTATGTGTGTGAAAATGTGTTCAATTCATTGTGGTTTTTCTGCCCGATCAAATGCCATTCATGGCATTGTTTGCAGACAACAACTGTTTTTTTTTCATTCTCTATGTTTCACAATTCAATTGAATTGAATTGTTGCCATTGCTAACCATCCAATCGTACATTTCATTTTATTTTAAGTTGTTATTTGTTTGTTTTCTGATTTTCCTGCCTAGACAATGGACAATTGAAATGCTGCATTTTTTCACAATAAAAAAATAAAAAAATAATAAAATTGCTGTAACGCTTGATTAACAAATGTAAAGTTAAACAAACAAATTTATTTATTGTATAAAGAAAAAAAAAAAAAAAAAAACACATTTAATAGGTTTAAAAAAGACATTTATTAAGTTAAATTAAGAAATTAATTAATTTTTAAAAACAAGCAAAAAGTAAACAAGTGAGAATATTTTACTTATTCGGGTATATACCCACAAACTGCAATTTTATAAGGCAAATATTCAGGCCCAATTTCATTTCTCTAGGTGCTCCGCCCTGAGCCCTATCCTGCTTTCAACAGACAGACGGACATCGTTTTAGATATTTAAGAGAACCCAGAATATAAATACTCAATATACCCCCAATCATTTGGATGGTGGGTATAAAAAAAACAGATGATTAAAACAGAAAATAATTCATAAATTGGTATTCATTAATACGGCTCTGCGAACTGTGGCCCCAAAACACGAAACAAAAAATGGCCCCAAAAATTACATGGGATACAACAACACGCAATTTTGGGGCAATATTTCTTCGTTATTGGGCCATTTTGTGACGTATTTTTTGGGGGTGAATTTGTACCGAATTGGAATATAAAATTGCCCCAAAAAGATGGAATGAAATAAATCCCCATAAAAAAATTTAAATTTTTTACTTTAGGGCAATTTTTCATTCAGCGACTTTTTTTTTAAAAATTAAATTTCACAGCATGTGTTAGAGAAATTTGGTATTTTGAAGGATAACGACGGCCACAAAAATTTCCTTACTGCTTGTAATAGCGAAGAAAAGTTTTCTTATTGTATTTTAAGTCTTAAAAAAGATTAAGTTAATTAAAGAAAATATTTTGACCTCCGTTTTCTTATGTTAAGAAAAAAAAAAAAAAAATGAAATAAGTCTAATTTTTGTAGGAATTTATTTAATTTTCTTAAATTTAGGATAATTTTATAAATTCAGAATGAAAGTCTTTTAATTAAGACTTTATGAACCAATATTTTCCTTTCATTAAAGAAGTCAATTTCACAATGTTTGAAGAGTATTATTTTGAAATAATACTCCAAAAAAAAAAAAAAAATAAAAAAAAAATCGAAATTTTTAGGAGGCATTTTTAAATAAAATATATATTTTTTCGAAAATAAATTTTTTTGTGTTGGCTTAAGGACTATCTCCTCTGGATATGTCGAACAATGGCTTCGCTAAATAAGTTTTTTTCAATATCAAAATATGTTTATGGTTTCAACTTTTTGATAAAAATTGTAAATTAAAAAAAAAAAAAAAAATAATAAAAATCGCTCGATGATATATTTATGTACATATAAGTATGTCGTTTCAGCTTAGGGTAATATTTAATTTTTGTTTCGGATAACTTTTCGTTATGAAAATTCGTCCCAATATTTGTGCCAATTTTTCATTTCAACTTTTTTTTCTGGGGTTGTATTTTCAAAAACTTTGAGGAAATGTTTCATTATGAAAAACTGCCATTTTTCGTTTAGTGTTTTGGGGTCAAATTTCCTGGGACCACAGTTCTCAGCGTCAGTCATCCAATAACTTATCCTGATCGATAAAATAAACTAATCATCTGCCTAAAGAATACCGATATGACTCGTGAGAGGTTGGCATAATCATTGAAAAAGGTACGATTTTAATCACATAATTACATTTTTTGATTAAACACTACTTTCTTTAAGCTTTAATATAAATTTTTAATTTATTGAATATTTTTTTAACAAATAAAAGATTTAAACATTTTTATATAAAATAAATAAAATGGAAAATAACCAAAAAGAAAAATAAAATTCAACCAACATCACAAATGCATTAAAACTAAATTCTATTGTGGTCAATTAGTGATGGCTAATTGAACATAATAATGATGATGACGATGAGAATAAATTTGGATGCGTTTGTGTGTTTGGTTACAAAATAATTACACAACAATTAGCAACAGCAACAACAATACGTATTAAAATGACAATAACATACAGAGAATCCCACTCTTTGGCCCTTAATACTGTATCTAAACTGATAGACATTTTTGACATACATACACTACCGCTCACTTGAGTACGACTTCAGATACGTGTTAAAAGCAAAAAAAAATTAAAATAATGCCTAAAGTGTTGGCTCATCACATTACGACATATAGCTTAAAATTCAAATCTCCAAAAATGGTATTTTCAAATATATATGTAGACGATGGAGCCTTTTTGAATGTTCTCTGTAAGTATATTGATAGGATTAAAACAAAATAATAATAATTTTGAAAGAAATTTTAAGCATGAATTTGTTCACTTTATTCGGCGCGACCTTTTTCAATAACTCATAAACTATTGAGAGTCCCATCACGATACTTACAGAGAACATTCAACATAGCTCCATCGTCTACATATATATTTTTCACGAATTTAAAAATACCATTTTTAGAGATACGCCGCACAGTGCTTTGATCCCATACAACGATGGGACAAAAATAGAAGGAGTTGTCGTAGCAAATTGAAACTTGGTACATATATTACTTTAGGCTTAGATTGAATAAATACGAAAAATTGGCGCAAGGACACGCCTACCTCCCGTATATCCTTAAATTAAAAAACTAATTTTTTTCTAAAATACTGGTCTGAACTTCACCAAAATTTGTGCCTGCCATTAAAAATAGATTGTTTATAAGTCTTCTAATTTATTTTTTAATCGGATTAAAGACACGCCCACCTCCCATATATCCTGAAACTAAAAAACGTATTTACTGCGTGAATTCTTGTCGGAATTCCACCGATTGTAGTTAAATATTTTGTAGTTAAATATAGATTATTTATGATTCTGCCAATTTTTATTTAAATCGGAACAAGAACACGCCTACCTCCCATATATCATGAAATAAGAAAAACGCATTTCTGGCTAACACACCGTTTTTAATTTTATAAAAATAGAAGGAAGTGTCGCAGATAATTGAATCTTTGCATATATAATACTTTAGACACTGAATAATTATATACAATGTTTTGAAAAAATCGGAGCAAGAACACGCCTACTTCTCATGTATTCTGAAATGTAAAAAACGCATTTTCTTTCAAAATACTGATCAAAACAGTATCAAAATTTACGATAGCTCTTGGAAATAGGTTTTTTATAGGTCAGACAATATTCTATTTAATAGGAGCAAGGGCAACCTTCCTCCCCCAAGCCCTATCATTATTATCTAGTATATATATAAAAGAGTAACGTGACTGACTAACTGACTGACTGATTCATCATCCCACAGCCCAAACGGCTGAAGCTAGAGAGACGAAATTTGGAACGTAGGTAGGCCTCCCTCTGTATAGATCCACTAAGACGGGATTTTTAGAAATTCGAATGTTTAGGGAGTAAAAAAGGGTAAAAACGGGTAAAATCGGTAACCGTATAACTCGCAAACTAATAATGATACAAAAAAAGTTGAATAGTTATCGTTATTCATTTAAAAAATAATTGGACAGGTGTCTGGTACTTTTTTTAAAATCTGACATTTTAGGGAGAAAACGGGTAAAAACTGTATTTTGGTACTTTTTTGGCACCATATGTATCTTTGAAACCAATCAACATACAGATAAAATGTATGTCGTTTTCATAACTTATCAAAAAATGAGAAATATAAATTTGGTACTTTTTAGAAATTCAGACGTTTAAGGGGTAAAAATCGTACCTATTTTTGGTACTTTTTTCATAAAACATTTTTTTATATTTATTGAAATATTTATATGAGTATTTTAATATGGGATACCACTACAATTTAGAAATTTATTGGAATACAATTTTTGATACTTCGATGGGTGAAAAAAGTACAAAAAAGGGGTAAAGGCGGGAAATTACATTTTATTCAAACTTAATAATAAATTTTCAATTACATTAAACATAGAAACATGAAATTAAGAAAATGTAGATAAGAGTTCACAAGAGTGGAATTTGTAGTACTTAAAGATATGTAATCCACTGGGTAAAAATTCAAGAGGATGGACTTTGTAGTACTTTTTTCTTCTTCTATTGGTACTTTTTTACATTTAACCTAGAAACATGAAATTCAATACGCATGGTCCGATGTTGGAAAGAATTCACAAGGGGGGACTTTGTGGTACTTTTTTGTTCTTCTAATGGTACTTTTTAAATTTTCTATAATTGTGAACCTAGAAACATGAAATTAGGGATATGTGGTCCTTAGTTAATGAGAATCCATAAGAGGGGACGTTGTGGTACTTTTTTGTCATTTTAATGGTACTTTTTGAATTTTCTATAGTATTTAACCTAGAAATATGAAATTAAGGACATGAAGTGCTAAGTGAATAAGAATCCATAAGAGAGAACTTTGTGGTACTTTTTCGTTCTTCTAATGGTACTTTTGGAATTATCTATAATATTTTAAGTAGAAACATGAAATTAAATATGCATGGTCCTATGTGAGAAAGAATTCATAAGAGGAGACTTTGTGGTACTTTTTTGTTCTTCCAATGGTACTTTTTAATTTTCGGTAATATTTAACCTAGCAACATGAAATAAGGATATGTGATCCTAAATGAATAAGAATCCGTAAGAAGGGGCTTTGGGGTATCTTTTTTCATTCTTCTAATAGTACTTCTTGAATGTTCTGCAATTTTCATCCTTAGAAATATAAAATTGAAGACGTAAGATCCTAAGTGAATCAAAAACCTTAAAATGGATTTTGAGGTCCTTTTTCTTTATTCTAATATACTTTTTCGTAATTCTAATATTTATTTTTCATTATTCTAAGATTATAAACCTGAAACTAAAGAGATATTGTTATTTATGGATGACATAGCACTATTATTAAAAATGTTCCCAAGGGAGTTAGAATCTTAGTTTAAATTTATTATATAGTATGGTTTTTATAAAAAATTTCCGCTAACGAAGTAGCGGGTTTACAGCTCGTGTTGAATAAATCATTAACTTGCCTAATTTCAACCGATTTTCGATCCAAAATTGTTCTTTTTTTCTAATTTTAAATATTTTATTAAATTTTAAAGGAATGTCGATTTAACAACACGAAATATTTCAACATAAAGAATTTTTTGACCTTTGTGTAAAAAAAGGAAAAATATAAATTTTTTGAATTATAATTTTTTTTTAGTTGTGGCAAAAAATAGGAAGTAGTTTTTCTTTTTTATAATAAAAAATAATACTAAATTTAAGATCCAAGCAAAAAAATTGTATAATTTTTTATATTTTTTTCTTACTACTCCATCGAACTCATGTAATTTTTGTATTAAAATTAAAATTAAAATTAAAATTTTTGTATTAAAATTAAAAATTCTCTATAATTAGCGCCATCTGGAGGATTTTTAACGTAATATATTAGGCCCAAAAAATTTATTTTTCTAATCCTTAGTTGTTTTTTAAATTTCGGAATAATTTCTATAATTATTTTATTTTAATTTAGCAAAATAAATTACATCAACATTGAGGACACTTTGAAATTAAAGTAAAAACGGAAAATAAGACACTTTTTTCCATTAATTTTTTTTTAATCTATTAAGTAGCTATAAAAACTTACATAAACCGTAAAAAAAAAATTGTATAATTTTTTATAATTTTTTTATATCCTTCACAAAATTTAAGGAATTTTTAGGTTTTAAGTAAAAAATATGTGTGAATTTGAGCAATAATATGTATATATTCGGAACACTATATTTAAAAGATAATAATAGTATTAATCTACCAATATTCTGAAGTATTACAAAAAAAAAGTTCGACACTTTTCATCAAAAAATGAATTTTTGACGATTTTTTTCTTAAAACTGTTTAAAACTAGCTTTTTGGTTCATTAATATTGGCTTTAAATTCTCTGATTTTAGCGCCCTCTAGTAGCCACAAAAATAACTTTATTCAAAAAAGTCTTTTTAAATCATATGATGTATATTGTTATCTTTCCAAAAACATATATTTCAACTCAATTTGAAAAATGTTTTTATTTTTATTTTTGTCTATGAAACAAAGCACAGTGCGCCGTCGTGAAATATTGATACACATAGATAATGGTGTAGGGTATCATATGGTCAGGCTTGACCGACTATATTTTTTTCTCGTTTTCATTTCGTGTTTGTTTATCTCTTTAAAAGATGACTTAAAATTTTAACATGTTTGTGCTTTACAAAGTCAAAAATATTTTATACTTAAATATTCTTAAAATTTTCTCACAAATTATTATGAAATTATATTAATTATAAAAATATCATAATTTTTAATCCAACTCTTTGGGCTTTAATATTGAACCTAAACTCATAGGTAATATAGGCATATGTAGGTAAATTTAACGAGAAAATGTTAAATTGAATAACATTTCTGTTGATTTAACTAAACAAATTTAAAAATTAATTAATTTATTTTAATTAAATTTAATAAAGGTGAGTAGAATTGAAGAAATTTTGTTATTAAACATAAGTATGGTGCAATTAATATAATCAGCAATAATATAACGAGAAAAAAAGGTATAGTCGGTCAAGACTTATATTAGACCTGTGACCAATCGTAGACCAACACTCTTACTAAATGTAAAATAATGCGTTGATACTAACATCTACATGATTTTATGCACTTAAGGGCGATTCTCGGAAGTGGGTTTATATGGGAGCTATGGTAAATTATAAACCTATTCTTATACAATTTGGCGATGTTGTTTCTACTTATATAAAATTTATTTGTGTAGAATATTAACTTGATACTAACATTCGTATGGAATTTATGAACATTAAAGTGATTTTCGGAAAAGGGGTTTATATGGGAGCTGTGGTCAATTGTAAGCTGTTCTTCATAAAATTTTGTGCAAAGATTGATACTTGTATAAAACTTCTTTGCGTCGAATGTCATTAAAATATTCTTATTTTTAAGGCATTTTTGAGTGTTGAATCTCTATTCCGAGGGGACCTTTTTATGGGGGCTAGGTGGACCGATCACAACCAATTTCAAAAGGCTTTGTTCTTGTATCATATAAGCCCTACGTGCCAAATTTCATTGAATTCCCTTCAAAATTGCGACCTGTACTTTGTGCACAAAGTTTACATGTACAGCCGTCCAGCCAGCCAGACGGACGGACGAACATCGTTAGATCGATTTAGAAAGTGATTTTAATAATTTTTTTCTATGCGTTACAAACATCAGCAGAAACGCATAATACTTCAATGACCTAAGGTATAAAAAGTGTGTGCAAGTGGTTTTCTTTAAAATTTAATTTAAATTGGGATTTTTTAATAAATATATATATATATATATATATATATATATATATATATATATATATATATATATATATATATATATATATATATATATATATATATATATATATATATATATATATATATATATATATATATATATATATATATATATATATATATATATATATATATATATATATATAGTATAGTGTCCCGAGGAAAGCCTTTTTTGGGATATCGGTGTAGAAAAACCCCTCAAACAATGCTCAAAAATTTGTTTAATACAAAAAAATTATTTAAAAAATTTTTTAAATTGGTCTTCAGTTCCCTACCAGCGATTGAAAAATCATGAGTCCTCTACATTTTGGTTAAAAAAAAGTTTAGATTTTTTAATCGAAATGGGTATCAAAAAATTCGTAATTTTATGCTGGTTATGGAAAAAATATTTAAAATTTTTTCCCATGGGATTTTGTTTCGCTAAACCGCTTTTTAAGGCATTTTTATGAACAATTTTAAAAATTATATATTATCAACAGTACTTACTACAATGCAAATTTTTAATATTTTAGCCATAAAGGGAACAAAATTATAAAACTTTTATCCGTTTATCAAGAAAATTATCGAACATTTTTTTTGCATAGTTTACTAAAATGACAGTTTATGGACCAAAAATTTTGCGAAATTTTTTTTAAATATTTTTATACCCTCCACCACCACTAGTGGTGAAAGAGGGTATACTAAGTTTGTCGTTCCGTGTGTAACACCTAGAAGGAATCGTTTAAGACCGCATAAAGTATATATATTCTTGGACCATATGAAATTCTGAGTCGATTAAGCAATGTCCGTCTGTCCGTCTGTCCGTCTGTTGAAAACATTCTCACGTCTAAACTGATTGAGCTATTCCAATGAAAATTACTCAGGTTATTTGTTGTTCCCAGACGCTGTTTGGGATTGCAAACCAGCCAAATCGGTTCAGTAGAAAAAAAGTTATATATCCAAATCTGAAAGAATCCCCAAACCACACTTGAACTGATAATATTTCAACAAGCAATTAACGGATTTAAATAAAACTTAGCCCAAATGTCTACCTATATTCACTTTAGATAACTGCCAAAAATTGGCTAAATCGGTTCAGTCGGAGAAAAGTTATAGGCAAAAATATGAACAGTTTCTATGATTCCAACGTCATAAGTGTTTCTTAAACATCATGTTATAATTTGTATATGGAGTGCATATGTGTATGTTCGCCTCAATATGAATGTTGATAAACACAAAGGCATACAACTATGTTGAGTTTGATGTTTGATCGTGGTCACCATCGAACACACCACGATATGGTACGTTCGCTACTTTTTAGCAACATATGTTGATAAGTTTATTAAACTAGTTAGTAGTTCGGTGTGTTTCAAGCTGTACACATCGGTAGAGAAGGATACGTAATGGTTTTATTAAAAGTTTGTCTGCTAACATAAAGATATAAATAATGTTGATGGAATAAATTACATAAATATGAAATTGTTTTGAAAATGTTTTGATTTTTATTTAGCACATTGAAGAAAAAGTACTGATACATAATTATGTTACTTTATAATTTCTTATTCATTATAGTTTTTTGTGCGTTTATAATTAATAACTTGTAAATGTGGTGATATTTTTTTAATTTTCATTGTAAAAATAAAACTGTAATATACTTAGTTATGTTAGAATTTTGTTTATCTCTTTTTAATTTATTTAAATAACTATCTTTAAAAAGCATTGCTAATTTTTATCATTTTCTTAAAGATTAGTATTTATAAAAGTTTTCAAATATAATTTTTCAAAAATTTTGAGAGCGCCGTTGGGCAGAAATAATATAATTCAACAGTAAATTCTTAATTCATGACCAGTTAGGGTGATTTATATAAATGCAAATTACTAAGAGGGAAACTCTTATAGTTAGTTTATATTTGCTTTAGTTTACTTATTTAGTTTTTCCAACATCATCAGAGAAACGGCTCTCTAATCGAATCGTTAAATATAAATTTGAGGTAAGCGAAGATTTACAGAAATAATTGATCAATTTTATTATATTGATTAAAACAATAAGTTTTAAATTCGGTAATATTAAAATGTTTCTGAATAATTATGGCCTATTTGGTGTATAAATCTGTTTTTACCAATCGAGCTTCAATTTTAACGCAAAATAAAATTTCAGTTTTTCGTTCTTTAAATCGACTTTGCACAGAAATACAAAAAAATTGGTGGAAAGTTGCATAAAAATAAAGAAAGTCATGTTTTTATTATTCGAGTGTGCTTAACCCATTTACGACTGCTGCTGCGTTTTCGCATCAGTAGCTTTAACATCGCCTAATTATTTAATTATGCAGTCGATGATGAATTTTTTCACAGCTATTATAAGATAATATGTTGTCTAAAAGATAAGAGAAAAAATCAATTTTTATATAAATACTCTGTCCAGAATTGAGTGTTAATGCCAGGTGTATCAAATAAATGGTTGGTGTAGTGAAAAGGCGATATTTTCAGATCTGCTTTTCGAAAATATGTTTTTATGTTATGGGTGTATTCCAAAGGTAAATAGGTTTAAATTTGAGCTAAAAATGGTACGATTTCTGAAATTCTCGAAGCATTATATTTTGGAATCAAAAATATGTAGGTGTCCAAATGTTTTTAGTTTGTTATAACAGTCGCAAAAAAAAATTCATGCTAAATTTCGTAGTTATCTTAACGGAATCGGGTAGTGGTCGGAAATAGGTTAAATACACATTTTCTACATTTAAATGGTAATAATTGTATTTGTGACAAAACTAAAAATACAGATTCTTTACAAACACATACAAGGTATTAAAAAAAACTAACAAAATAATTTATACAAATCAAACTACAAAAAATCTGTAAAAAAAATCGGGTTTTTTGATAAGAACTCCAATTTTTGCGAAATATGCAAGAAATCACATAATTTCATTTCTCCTAGCCCTTAGATTTCTTATAGAATAAATTAGTTTTCACTAAAAAAGGCATTTTTTTGTGAAGATAGTATATAGTAAAAACAAATTTTCGTTCGTTTCGCTCTGCCACTACTATTTAACTTTCTTACAAAATGCAATTTTTTTACTAAATGAAAAATATACTTTTATTTAAAATGAAATATTCTATTTTTTTTTTTTTACCAAAATAATCGACTTTTTGTAAGAAAAATAAGTTATCAAGATTTTCCTCCTTTTTTTACTTTTTACACATCATTTGCATAATAGTTTGTTAAAATATCTTATATACAATACAAAATCTTTATTAGAACAAGTTTATACTACTACACTATTATGGACGCCAAAAATTAATAAGTAAATTAGAAAAACATCACTTTCCGAAGAGCTTTTCCTACATAAAAACTGATGAAAACACTAGCTCAGTGGTGGAGGGTATATAAGATTCGGCATGGCTGAATATAGCATTCTAACTTGTTTTTTTTTTATAATTGGCTAAAAATTACGAATTTTTTTATACCCATTTCAAGACAAAACTCAATACTATTTTTTGGACGAAATATTTAGACCCGTGACTTTCAATCTCTGGTTGGGAACTGAAGATCAATTTAAATTTTTTTGTTAATATTTTTCCCATAAGCTTAATTTTACGCATCGTTTGAGGGGTCTTCCTACAAAATTTTTGTCTACGGGACACTCTAATGTTTAATTTAAATAATAAATAGGGTAGTTAAATTGAATACAAATTTTATTGAATTTCAATAAGATTTCGTTCGTGAAATTTCTCCAAATTTCTTTTAGAAATAATGTTAAAAATTCGACATAAATAAATAAACAAATAAATAAATACCAAAGAAATTTTAGCACAATATAGATTTTTTTTATTTTTTTTTTTTTTAGCAGGAAATGAAAAAACTTCGACTTTTTCATACCAAAATACTTAAATTTCCAATCCGAAAATACTTCTTTCAGAAATTGATTTGTATACCATCCACCACCACAAGTGGTGAACTTAGTATACCCTCTACTAAGTTTGACGTTCCGTATGTTACCCAAAAAAAAAAAAAAAAAAAAAAATATTTTAATACCCCAAAAAGTATATATTTTCTTGGTCCATGTCAAATTCTGAGTCGATTTAGCTATTCGAATGAAAATCACCCAGGTTATTTTTTGTTTCCATATGCATCGGATCTGCAGAAAAAAAAGTTATATAACTATATCTGGACCAACTCCTAAACCAATTTTTTTTACTGTTATTTATTAAATTATTGTATCTGCCTTCACTTCTTAGGCCTAACAATATGTATTAAATTCTTATATCTAAAAGTAAAAACTATTTGCTCTAGCTGAGAGTCTAAACCAAATTTGAACGGACAATTGACTGACGGATTTAAATAAAATCTGCCTAAAATGTTCATTTTATATTACTGACAAAATTTTTATAAATCAGCTCAGTAGAAATAAAGTTATAGACAAAAATATGAAAAGTTTTATGATTTTACCGCCTTCGTTCATAATATGTGTATGAAGTGCATGTGAGTGTCTTCGCTTCAATATTAATGTTGATAAACACACAGGGACACAACTATGTTCAGTTTGATGTATGATAGTGGTCACCAGCGAATATACTATGTGTTCATTTCCCAGCATTTTATTTAGTGGCAATTAACCCGCTTTTAGACAATAATATACATTGGCGTATAGTCTCCTGCCGCTCTCCATCGGTCATCAATAAGCGTTTAGGAAATTGCCAATTTACTGACTATGGTAAGCGGGAAGAAGACAAAAAGAAGATATCAAAAATTTTTAACTGACTTATTGTAACCAATAAAGTGATTGTGTGCGCACAAAAGCCACACTTTGTAGCCGTTAAGGTGATTGTGTATAGGAGGATATTGGTTAGAAAATATGGACAACATCGTAATCCTTTTTGAATACAAAGTATATGATTGCATTTTATTAGTTTATTTCTTTATTTACAATCATTTTTCAATTTAATAATTTCGGTTCAGCTTTGTTGAATCATGAATCTGTATATATACTACCAAAAAAAAGGTACATTAAAATTTTATTATTTTAATGAGCCTGTATTCTAATTAGATAAAGAAACGAAATGTTCCCATTTCCTTTGAGCCAGGCTCTTATTAAAGAATATAGTAGAAAAAATTTATTTTAACTTGAGTATCCAAAACCGTAACCGAAAACCCGTTGACCGGTTTCCGGTTTTTAACATACGCTGTCGATTTCGGTTTTTTTTTCCTAATTTTGAGTTTTTGTTGAAACCGGTTGCTTTTAAAGGCGGTTAACCGGTTTTTTCAACAGCATTTTATTAAATTTTTTACGTAATTTTAATCAGAAAAAAGAGTTCAAATAAGGAAAAATTTTTTTTCTTTTAATATTTTAAATAAATTGAACTATTAAGTACGCACAAAAAGTTTAGCCTTTAAAAAATTGCTTTAAAGCGCTTGATGTATTTTTATACATTAAGAATCAAATACATTTATCATTATTAATCATGATGTTGTATATGTTCCAAATGAACCCCATCAACTAGATTCCCCAAAACTCCGATCAGTTAAAATGTATTGGGCAATTAAATTAATATGAATGTTTTAAAGGAATGACTAGGATAATACATTTAATTCGATTTAGAAAAGTAAATTAAAGAATTAAGACTTTCGAACCTTTGAGTAAAACTTATATGAACGTATAATTTTTTTTTTTTTTTTGTTTAAAAAATAAAAACAAAAAAAAATATTTTCTTGTTAAAAAAATTTAAATGATTGAAAATCGGTTAACCGGTTTTTAAAAGAGTCCAAAACCGGACTATCGGTTTTTTCTAAAATTAGATTTTTCAGTTTAACCGAAAACCGGTTTTCTTAAAAAGTCTGTTTTTTGGATACTCTAATTTTAACTAAACTTTTTTTTTTTTTTAGTAATAAAGATGAATTTAATATTAAAACTATAGCATAAATATATGGAAAAATATTTCACTTAGCAAAAGAAAAAAAAAAAAAAACTAGCAAAAGTTTGTCAAAATATTTTATTAACTGTACAGAAAAGTGCACAGTGGGTAGAATCGACATTTTTTGGAAATAAATCTGTAGCTTCTGACCGGCTGGTTCGATTTGAATGAAATTTGGTATAGGCCCCTCAAGGGCGGAGTTAAAGGAGCTCAAACTTAGGTACCTCTGACACACAACTTTTTTAATCGCTTGCCAAATTTGTGTTTCTCGTCCAATTTTATACATTATTGTAGGCACTGATAATACTTATAAGAACATGCTTGCATGTGCTATTTATCTCTTATGGTTTTTGAGTTATTTGCATTTGAATTTTTAAGTACCTCAATTTTGCATGTTCTTGGTCCAGTTTTTGTCATATATATCCTATTGTTTCCAACAGATTTCATTTGTTTTTTCTTTAGCTAATTAAAAAACAAAATTTTCTATTGAATAAAAAAAATTTAAGTCGATATCTTTACCGAGTCCAAAAATAAGCGATTCTGAATTTGAAAATTGCAAAAATGACGACTTTTTGTGTTTTTTTTTTTTTTTTTTCATACAAATCCAACCAGCCGATCAGAAGTTACTGATTTATTTCCAAAAAATTTTTATTCTGCCCCACTGTGCAGTGGATGAAATAGGAAATACTTACAAATATTAATATCGAAATTTTGTTTGCGGCACATGAAAAATTCATCTAAGACCGCATAAAGTACTAATAATATATATTTTAGGACCCAGTAATATTCTAATATGAATTAACAATGTCTGTTAAAGCTATTCAACTACACGCAAAGAAAAAATATGGTTCCTGTGACCATAAACTAAGAGCAACATACTATGATTGTAATATATGATTCCAGGTTACAATAAGTATATTTGTACGTAATCATTATTATGATTCCAATTTATAATTTATTAGTAAGGTTCATAACCTTATTAATAACTTTTAGTAATTTTTATAACCTTTTCTTAAGTATTGTTTTCAATTTCATCATGTTTTTATCATTTAATAATTCCATGTTATCATATATATAAACTAATTTCATCATATATATAATTCCATTTTATCATATATATTATTCCATTCTATCATATATATGATCTAATTCCATCATAAGTATAATTCCACTTTATCATATATATAATCCCATGTTATCATATATATAATTCCATTTTATCATATATATGAACTAATTTCATTATATATATAATCACATTTTATCATGTATATGATCCCATATTTTCATATTTATATTCATTTGTACATTCATCATACTGAATAAAAACAAAACTTGTCAATTTATATTTGTTCATATATAAACTAAATGAGAATTATAACTACTGAACTGATACACAAAAATGTGTATTCAAAAGGCATTAAAAGTTAATGGCTTAATGGTTGTAGAATTAATCAAATTTGTAAAATGAAATGAATGGTTATGTAATTAACTAAATTGTTGTAGAATTGTCTAAATGATTGGATTTATTCATAAATATGATTTCATATAAACATATTTATATACATATTATAATTCAGTGAACCATATTAAAATTTTGATTCTGGGTAAACATTAAATGATTAAACAGAATCATAAACGTTGCTATCATGAACACAGTATATTTAAATCAATGAAAAATGGCTATATAATCATTGAATAGTTGTGGTGATCATGCTGTAACCATGTTTTTTCGCTGCGTGTAGAGGGACCACATTTAGTAATATAATATCTATTTAACTATTTCAGAAAAATATCTAATTGAGATGAAAATAGGACAGTTGGGCCTAGAGGGAGACATAGCCCCATACAATATAAATATTGATAATGGAATACTTACATAAATTCTCAAGATTTTTAGATATATTTTCATATCATACTCTAAGGAGTGCGTTCGTAAAAAAACTTAACTCACATTTTGCCTCATAACTTTTTTGGAAGCAAAATTAATTTAATCTAGTTGTCTTTGAAAAATATGTCAGTTATTATTTTTAATGACAACAAATATTTAAAAATTAAAAAAAAAAAAAAAATCCAAATTTGTCCTACAAAAAATTGGCCAAAAAATTAAATGTCTGCTCTCAAACTGTTTCCAATGTTACTAAACAGTATCAGGAGAATTTCACAATTGAAAGGAAACCTGGTTCAGAAAGAACGAGAGAGAAACTATTGTCGGTCAAGATCGTCCATATGATACCCTACACCATTGTGTATGAGCTAAAAATTTTACCTGTTACCATTTGTAGACCAACACTTTTACTAAATGCAAAATAAATTTTACAAATACAGAACAATGCATTGATACTAACATCTATATGATTTTATGCCCTTTAGGGCGATTCCCGGAAGTGGGTTTATATAGGAGCTATTATAAATAATGGACCGATTCTCATAAAATTTGGAAATGTTATTTCTACTTATGTAAAACTTATTTGTGGCGAATATTAACTTGATACTATCATTCGTATGGGATTTATATACGTTAATGTAATTTCCGGAAGAGAAGTTTATATAGGAGCTATGGTCAATTATTGGCCGATCTTAATGAAATTTGGCACTAAGATTAACACATACAAAACTTCTTTGTGCCGAATTTCATTAATGACCACTAAACCCCTATTCCGGAAGGGCATTTGTATGGGGGCTAGGTGAAATAATGGATCGATCATAACCAATTTCAATAGGCTTCGTGTTTTCATCAAAATATCTTTAAAATTGCGACCTGTACTTTGTTCACAAGGTTTACATGGACAGACAGCCAGCCAGACGGACGGACATCGTTAAACGGTACTTTAAGGTGGGGGTCCGATTATTTTTTCTGTGGTACTATGGTGGTGTAGGGTATAAAAAGAGGTTCACATGATATTGAAGTTAATGTTAATGTAAAATATAAAACAAAAATCTTAATACCAGGGCATTGCTTTATACCAAAATTCGCTTCCCTCCAATAAATTCTGAGATATAATCCTTACTTAATTAAAATACATATAAGAACTTAAGATTTATAAAATATATTAAAAATCGTTCATAACTACAAAAATAAAACTATTTTAAAGATATTTTATGTATATTTTAAAAAATCTTAGAAAAAATTTAAATAATAAATTACTTAGATTTTATAATCATCTAAGTCCCACTGTTTAACTATATATATAAATTCATTTTATTGCAATTTCATACATAAATGCAAAAAGAATAAAGATAGAACTTTTCAACAACAATCCACCACAGACACCATCAGCAAATTGAAGAAAAAATATTACATATTCCCAAAAAAAAAAAAAAAAAAATTAAATCCACATAAAACATATGTATGTATGTATGAAACGATTACCAATTAATAAGCTAAAAATCCTCTAAAAACATTCATATTTGCTAACTGAACTTTGTTGGTGAAATCATTTATTAATTTTTTATTTTATTTTATCATTTTATTTCATCTTTTTAGTTTTTTTTTTAGCATCAAAATTCTTTATAGAACAAAACCAAAAGGCCAGCTAAAGTTTCATTTACATTAGGGAATTTTTGATTTCATTCATTCATTCTACTGCTGCTGCTCCCGATGATGATGATTCTAATAAAAAACGCTTTTAATTCACTTCTTCCTTACTTACCCTTTTCCGTTTTAAAGGCATTTTCCGGTTATTTTACTTAATGTGGTTGTAGAAAATATCTATATAAAATGAAAATTTTTTTTCGTTCGTTAGCCCTTTAAGTCTATGAGGATTTTCATTTGCTTTAGTAGTTTTTTGCAGCCATTTTAGTAAATTGAGTATGAATAGAGGTGGCATGATGCTGCTGCTGCCACTTCTACTACTGTGGCCTCTAAATGCCATTAGTAGCTTCATTTGTAGACCGACCACAGCATTGGCCGCAGTCAGACATGTTAGATTTTTATTTTTGTATGGTTGTGGAGCTTTACTATGGATGGATTAATTTGTTGGATATTATACATAAACATATATAGAGTCAACATTGGGCATCTGCGGCCCCAGAAGACATTTTTATTTAAAAATTCATATAACGAAAATTAATACAACAAAATAAATAAAATCGTTAAAAATATAAATTTTGTTTTTAGCTTGTTGTACTAAAATGACTGTTTGTGGAAATTTTTACCTTACAGGCATACAATAACGAATTTTTCGATATCCATTTCGAGACCAAACTCAAAACTTTTTTTGGACAAAATATTTTAGAGCTGTGACTTAGAATCGCTGGTAGAGAACTGAAGATAGAAAGAAAGGTCTCTATTCTTTGTGTGATACTTTTTAACTTCCACAAAAATTTGCGTACAGAAACTCCACTGAAACATTTATCAGTTTTATTTTTCAGTTTCGTAAAGTTTCTCAATCACTGCACATTGGGGTAAAATGGCGATTACTTCACGGAAGGTGATATTAATATTTTAATAATCACGTGTTATTTTTTTTTTACTGATTATTAGGTGAAAAGAATTCAGTTTTAGAATTTTCAGATTTTTTTGACAGAATGGTAATGTCCGTCCGTCCGTCTATACATTAGAGATAAACGGGTCGAAAATTATGCATAATTCAGGGAAAGGTGATATCAACACTTTAATGATAGCGTTTAATTTTCCTATTTATTAGTAAGTAAAAAAATGCATTTTTAGAATTATAAAATGTTTTTTGGCTGAATGGTAATTTCCGTCCGTCCGCCTATACATTTGGGTTAAATGGTGATATCCGAATTTTGATAATCACGTTCTTTTTTTTTCTATTTATTAGTAAGTAAAAAATGCATCTTTAGAATTCTAAAATATTTTTTTGACATAATGGCAATGTCCATCCGTTCGTCCATACATTTTGGTTAAATGGGTCGAAAATAGCGCTTAATTTAGGGAAAGGCGATATCAATACTTTAATATTTAGATTTAGTTTTTATATTGGTCAAGAAGTAAAAAAATAATATATTTTTGGATCTTTAAGACTTTTTTTAAGAATTCTAACGTCTGTTCCTTTTGTACATCTGTTTATAAATTTTTACAAACTTGCCAATTTAAAATTGTTTATTTTTTGACTCAATAAAGATATCGAATTCAGATTTACTTTATTCATTAGACCATTTTGTTCTTTAACCCTCTACTGCATACAACGCCAAATATGGTTTTAGTCTTTTAATGCATTGTATTTTCTATAAACGGGACTTAATCAAAAGAGAATAATATTTGTCATCTTCTATGTTTTGATTTTTTCTCAAATATAAAGCAAAATATTTTCATAGTGCATTTCGGCCGCGGTTTTCTTTAGTTTTCTTTAGGGCTTCATGTGTGAAAACAAAAGTAAATTTTGAAGCGATTTGTGTAAAATTGTTCAAAAAATATAAGAACAAATATAATACAAAAAAATATATTCATATAGGAATTGAAGTTATTTTTCAAATAAAAATATTATTTATCTGTAAAGTAAGTATTTTATGTATGATTTTTTTGGAAAACTGACGAAGCCATATATATGGCCTTACATGCACTAGTAGTATATAATTAACTTACATATATACATGAGTGCATTTTATTCTTTCCATAATTTTTTTTTTAGAAATGGATGTACAATCATTCTATGGTAATTTAAAATATGTTAGTGAAATTTATAAAGTTGATCATAGTGGTGATGACCAAATATCTGCTACTGACGAAGAAGACTTTATAAGTCAACCGTCAGGTCAGGAACATATTTATTTAGATTCCGGAGACTGCTGACAGCGATTACTCACATTCAGATGATTATGACAAGCCTACTACGTCGAATGCAAAATCTACTAAAAAGCCAAGATCTCCAATTTGGAAAGAAAGTAGTTTGCCTACTTATTCGAGTGATAATTTTCCATTTCTTAGAGATACGAACCTTATTGACCTTATTGAGGAACTGGAGACACCAAAATATGTCTCCGTAAAATTTTTAATTTTATATTTCTACGATAATATGTTTCCACGCCGAATAATTTTTTTTTTTTTTTTTTTCAAAAATAACTCTTAATGATATAAGGCCATATATGGCTTCATTTTTTTTCTTCCAAAATTCCGAGTGAATCTTTTAATTTTGTTACATATGTACGTATTAAATTGTCCATAATAAACATATATTTACGGTGTTTTATTTTTTTCTTTATTTTAAACATCTTCATGCAGTAGAGGGTTAATAAACTGCAAAAAATATGATAAAATCGGTTGAAAACATTGGGATATATATGGAAAGACTTGACTAACGTCTTGCAAAGTTGAGGTTGTTGAAATTTCAAATGTATATATCTATGTGATATTTCATTAGTATCCATCCAGCCGGTTAGAAGTTTCAGATTTACTTCGATTCTGTACCACAGTTAAATGTTTGTTAAGTAAAGAAAATTTCTGCACTTTTGGTATGAAATTTACTGAAGTTTTTTCGGAAAAAAAATTAAATTCTCAAATCTGGGTATATATGCGCACGAGTTTTTTCATAATATTAAAATGGAAAATATGTACTATTTTTCAGAAAATTTTAAAAACAAACATGAAAATGAAAATTAAAAAATATAATTATGAAAGACTTGAAGAAAGATACATTTAAATACCTGAAGTTGATGGTTCCTTTAAAAAACTTTTTATTTAAAATAAATACACTGAGAATTCATGAAAATTTTATTTTTTACTTTTTTCAAAAATGTAAAAAAATTTTCAACTTTGCAAGCTCTTTATAAGAAAACAAAGATTTTAATTGACATTGATACATAATTTTGTCTATTTTTATTCGATACCCAACTTTATTACAAAAATTTAAATTTAAAAATTCAGTTAATCGCCACTTTTGACACATTTTACCCCAACGTGCACTGCTAGAAAATATGGGGTACTGTAGACTAATTATTTTTTAACGTATTTTTCCGGTATTGTGCTTATCAATACGATGGTTTTCCAACACTAGAATTTAATCCAATTTTTGAGTCGATTTATTAATGTTCATCCAACGACCGTTTAGCTGTCTATGTAAATTATGCAATCAAACTGCACGTAGTAACTTAAGGATAAATCACATAAAATTTTACACATGATTTTCCACTGCGTCAAGGACGAATTCTACTGAAACTGATAATGATTCGTACTTTGTATTTTTTTGCATATTATTTAAAATGGATATACAAAATAATATAGATATGTTTCTTCATATAAATTTTGTGCCCATCCCTGATATAAATATGTAAACACAAAGCATACATTTTGAAGATAAATTTTTGAAATTTAATACGTGCAATATTAATGATACAAGAACAAAACCTATTGAAATTGGTTATGAATCGTCAACTATTTCACCTAGCCTCTATAAAAATGTGCTCCTGAAATAGGTATTCACGATCATAAATGCCTTAAATATAGATATATTTTAATGAAATTCAGTACGAATTCACGTTTTCCATATAAGATTCCTCCATGAATTTGATGCATATTCAAAATTTTGTAGGGTATCATATGGCCGGTGTTGATCGACTATATCTTTCTTACCTGTTTTAAGATAGTCTTACTATTTGACTCTAAATTGATTTGAGAAGAAATCTAAAATTCACAACTTTAACAAAAATTTTTTAACTACCCTGTTATGTATAGTTTTTCCCAATATTATTGGTTGTTCATAAATTTGTGAGAATGATAAAAATTACTTTAACATATTTATCATTAAATATCGAAAAATGTATCTTTCTTGCATTTCAATTTGAATCCTGATTGAAGTTCATAGTTGGCAAACTCTTTACTTAAAGCAAACTCTGCTGAATCTTTTATACATCCTACTAAGTAATTTTTATTTAAAGGAGCTTAAGATTTTTTTAACCTTTTTATACCCACTATCAAAAAGATGGGGGGTATATTGATTTTGTCATTCCGTGTGTAACATGTCGAAGGAATCATCTAAGACCCCACAAAGTATATATTTTCTGGGTCCTGGTTTGATTCTGAGTCGACCTAGCTATGTCCGTCCGTCTGTCCGTCTGTTGAAAGCAGGATAGGGCTCGAACGGGACAACGTAGGGGGACGAAATTTGGCACAAATATTTGTCTTATATAAGGTTTGTTTGGGATTGAAAATAGGCAAAAGCGGTTAATAAACAAAAAAGTTTTGGGCTAAAAACTAGAAACACAGGGTGTCCGTTTTATACTTTTCTGCTGATATTTCTTCAACAAAAGCATGTACGACAACGAAATTTTGTACGTATAGTTCGGAGATTGATATAAACTCGGAAAACGAAAATGGGCGTGGTCCGCAAATGGGCGTGGTCCGCCCACTTTACCGCTCCCTCCCATATAACGTAAAATTTTAAAAAGTTGATGGTGGGTATATAGATTCTTCCGGGCCGAATATTCGCGCTTGTTATAATTTATATTATTTTTGAAAAATTAAATGTTTTAAAATATTCTATAATAAAATTGTTTTTATTTAAGAAATTTTAACATTTATTGAATTTGTTAATTACACAGGCCAACACTAAAAAAGTATCTTAAAAAACAGTCATCCCAATCACCAGGAATATTTCGGTTCTTCTCCATCACGTGATAATTTTAACCCATAGCACAGTGTCGCATTTATCCAAATTAGAACGACAAAAATACGAGAATAAAAGCTTATTAATTGAAGTAATTCTTTTCGCTTTTATTAGTAAACATATAATTTATTATAGAAAAAATACATAAAATATTGGAAAGTATCTTTAGCGCGAATTATGGATTTTTAAAGTTGCAACTTTTAAACATATTTTAATTTTATTTAAAACTTTTGTGAAGAAGTATCCCAGCAAAAACTTGGTAATGGCATGTACTAGTTACGGATGTAGTTACTTTTCAATGGCAACAACATACCGTTTACATTACATAGAAGTAATTTAGTGACTACTTATTTATAACTTATTACTTATTTGTGATAAGTGTTTTCAAAAATATACTGCTTATTGGCTTTTTATCTAGTTTACCAATTAACATATTTAACGAAGAAACAAATAAGTAATGAGACAAAGTTTAAATTCATTTTTATTGTTAAATTTATTTAACTAAAATTTTTAAAATATTTTCATCCCAGCTAAGAAGTGTTAAATGATTATCTTATTTCAATAATCGTATACAGATATGATATATTTAATAAATTTATCTATTTTTACTATATTTCGTATAAAAGGTTTGAATACTGGATAAATTCTTGTCTTTGATAAAAAGTTTTTATTGATTATTTACATACTTACGCCAAAAAAAAAAAAAAAAAAAAAAAAAAAATGACAAAATTTTCAAAATAAAAATTCTTGACATTTAAAAATAAATCAAACAAAAATAAATCAAATAAATTAGATATGAAAATATTTTTACAATTCTAAACAATTTGTTGTGTATCCTTGTTAAATTATGGTAAGTGTTAAAATATTGTTTCTAAATATCTTAAAAATTGTATTGGTGTTTTAATAATAGGCACAAATTTGTTAAATGCAGAAGAGAAAATTCTATTCCCCGATTTCCCATGTTTTACATAAGGTAAGAATATTTCATTCGTTATATTGAGATAACACTTAAAACGGATTGAATTCTTAAACATTTTCAGTTTGGAGCTTCTGCTTGGAGATTAATTCTGTAGCAGACCCTAAGATGAAAGTACCCCAAACAACAGTGTACCATAATTCTGTTCACATGATGACAAACAGAGTACAACCACGGTCTGAATTTTAACTCACCTGCGGTACGGACCGAAAGTATGTGGAAGACCACTAATGGAAGGGGATGGTATGTATTTTAATTGAAGCATATTTAATGTATAATTTATTTTTAATATTTTTAATAAAATTACAAAATTACATTCCTCTTGTTTTAACTTTCAGTAATACTTTAAAATCAATGAGTTATTAAACGACTTAAAAGTAATTAGTTCTTCTAATAACATCTTAGTAACGACATGGGGTAAGTAGTTGCCTCTAATGTCATCACCGTGTTAAAATAATGGGTTATTCAACCAATGAGTAAGTAGTGTGAAGCTATTATATTAGCTTCTTAACTCATTACATGGCAACCAAAGTTTTTGCTGGGATGTTAACCTTATCTTCATATATCTCAGTAAATACTGCTGACATTGATAGGATTTTTTTTGATATGTAATAACAAATATATCGAAATTATTCTATTAGAATTTTCCAGTTTAAAAAATCAATACTGAAAATATTGGTTTTTATTTAAAATCGTAATATTTAAAAATATATTTTTTGGGAAATTGTGATTTTAACGGACTAGAACTAAGAAGTTCCAACGGATTTCAATTTAAAAATACGATTTTTATATAAAAGAATATATATAAAACTATATTTGAGAATATTGGCTGCGACTTTTTGCGATCTTTTAAAATATTAGAAAAAATATGCGGTACCTCATATTAGCATTTTTTTAAGAATTATTTAAACATTTTTAGGTAATGGCAGAAAATCTGTTATGCAAATGTTACAATGTGATTGGTGTAATTAGATATTGCCACGACTGCTTTTAAAATATCCTTTACTTTAATAAAATTAACAAAAATATTTCCAAAATTCATACAAATAAATTAGTTTTTTCAATATGGGAGATTCCGTGATCCTACCCACCCATTTTTATTAAGGGTGTTTAAGGCCTTATCTACTAACTGAATATACAATTTCAAACCAATATTTCCAAAACTGAATTTTTGTCGTTCTAAAACTGCCAACTGTGACACTGTGCATTGAGGACCAACGAAAATATTCTTTCTTGAAGAGTTTTTAGGTTATAAAATTTTCTAGGTAATAGGTATAGGAAATTAGTTACTCATGTTTTATAGCCACGAGGCTACAAAATTGTAGTACTAGTCAAGTCTCTAACTTGTCCAACATAACCCCTGGAAGTCTTTAAAATTGTTAAAATTAAGATTTCTCAATTAACTCTCATAAAACCTTTGAAAAATTAGGGGTAAGGAGTGGGTGTAGAGGAGATATTTGTATTTCATGTAACAGACAAAAGATAGTAGATCATAAAAATGATAACTTTTTAAAATTGCACTGACAGAAAAAACGTTGCCATCAACATATTACCCCTCATTTTTATGAGGGTTAATTGGGGAATTCTTGATTTATACAACTTTAAAGACTCCAAGGGGCTATTTATGACAAGTTAGAGACTTGACTAGTACTACAATTTTGTAGCCCCATATCTTGGCTATACATTTTTATAAGCTAAAAACTCTTCAAGCTAATTTTTGGTCCTCAATGAGTTAAAAATTGACGTGATGGGAAATTTTCATTTGACTTTCTACCCTATATCTAGCCTAAGGAATAATAATTTTGCATAATTATTCCAGATATATTTTTTTTTTTTTTTTTTGCGATTTTATTGATTTGAAATATTTTTTATTCAATTGGGATTGGAAAATTGATAAATTTAAATTCGATTTATAAATCATATTTAGAAAAAACTTTAGTTTAATCCTGACCTACACAATCCTACACAGAGAAAACAGATTCATCATCACAACCGAATTCTTTGCCAATCGAATTGGTTAGTTGCAAGAACTATCTTAGAATTCGATTATAATAACCGAATGTATATGGTATGGATAACCGTATTGTTGTGACTATTGTGAATTAATTAAAAAAATATTTGACGTTTTTTATAAACTGTTTTCGTATATTTAAAAATCAAAAATTATACAGAAAAATATATACATATGAAATACAAATAAAATAATACAAAAAAGTTATAAAATATAAAACGTTATAATTTTTATTAATACTGATGACATCTCGAAGATTTGGATACTGTGGTCTCACACAACTGGATACATATATCGGGCTGATTTACGCCACTTTATTGTAAAGTGCGCCGGAGTCTGATTCCTAGGAGTTCTTATGTTTGACACGCTATATTTTGGGTTATTAGTTTCTTCGAAAAACTGTGTGTACCCAGGGCAAAGAATGTTCATTTTAAATATGGCTGAATTTTTGATTTGTATTTTTTTTTTTTAATATATTGTGACGTAGTGTGTATGTTTTATTTTATTTTCTATACTATCTCTAGTCCAAGGAATAAAAATTATATGCGACAAAAGATTTTTAATTTTAATTAAAAAAGGTACATAGAGAAAACAGGTTCATTGTGGCAACCAAATTTTTTGCCAAACGAATTTTGTCGGTTGTGTGTACCATCCACAATTCGGTTGCAATAATTTTATAAATATGTATGGTACACACAACCAATTTTGGAAAAAATACGATTGAAAGGATGGAATAGCTATCACTCTATTGTGAATTAAAATAATAAATTTTCGTTGTTTTGTATTTATATATGTAACAATGACAAAAAAAATTAAATGAAATAATATAAAAAAATAAGAAATACAAAATTATTGAAAAACTAGCATAAACAAATAAATACGTTCTTTACGAATTCGTAATTGGTTTTCATCCATTCTTCTTGTACCTGTGAACTAAATATTTTGTATGCAGCTTTTTGGGCACTGGTGACTAATGACATAAATTGGATAACTCCGCGGGCTCAACTAGATGTTCTACAGCATCAGCCCTAATTTTATAACATCCAAAATTATATAATATTGAAGATAATCTATAAATGGTTTTCATTATTAAAATTTTATAATTGGATCCATTCAACTATTAAACGTCATGTTACTGTTTCTTACCTTTGTCACCAACATCCTCTCAAATAAATCACTTGAATCGTTGCATAAAAGTATTGGAAGCTAACGTATTAACAACAAGGAGATTCTCCGAAAAATTTAGAATTTGGTCTCATCTTAATGTGACGATGTTTTATATAAAGCGTCTTGCATACACACAGAAAAAAGATTAGTTGGAAAATGGTTACAACCATGAAAATATATCTCCTTAGTACAATATTTAATTAAAATTATTAAAATTTAATTAACTAGACATAATATTTGTAATTAAAACAGTAAAAACTAATACATCAATGATGAAATATCTCTTTGTATCATTGATGTATTAGTTCCTATAATCAATGTAGACCTACATTAATTAATAGACAAAAGAATTTAATTCAGTGATATAGAATTCAGTATCATATATTGATTATAGCAATCAACAAAATCATTTATATTGAAAAGAACATCAAATTCGTTGTTCACAAATGATAAAAATGGTAACCAATTTTGACATACATAAATAAATAAAATAAGAAATTGGGAAGAATTTGTATTATTAAAACAATTATTAAAATACAAATGTTTAAATAATTACGCAAAATGCTATATCCGTGGATCGACTAACAAAATAAAAGGTATGTATCGTTAATTCTTCATTTGGTAATTGAACCTTCAATAGTTTTTTCTTTTTTTTTGTATATCTGCATTTGTGTTGTATGAAATGAAGGGATTCAAAAAAGTTCCGTGATTCTTGCTAACAATACTTATTTGGTGCAAACAGAGCTGAGTCTCTCTAGGCTCTTGAAGATGACAACATAGGTATGCACTTGAACGTTTTTTCGGAAAAACTTGTAATCCAATAGTGTTACGAACATAACTACTCCTATGATCTTTGGGAGAATCAGGTTGCTGACTCTATCAAAGTACTTTAAAAAAAGGTGGCATAAATTTGTCCGATAACTTATCTAATGGTAAAAGTTTGCGGCCCAGCATTAAACAAACTTCAATGTTTTATATTTTATAGGTGTTTTATTTTTATTTAATTTTTATTTTGTATATTGTAAATTTTGATTTTCTAATATACGAAAACAATTACAAAAAAAAAAAATTTTGTCAAATGTTTTTTTTTAAATTAATTCACAATAGTCATTTAACAATACGGCTATGCATACCATATTCATTCGGTTATTTCAATCGAATTGAGAGATAGTTCTCAGAACTATCCAAATTCGATGGGCTAAAAATTCGGTTGTGTTTTCTCTGTGTATGTTTAAATAAAATTATTATCCAAAAACCCGAAAAAAAAATGCAAGTCAAACCTTAAATCTTGTTCTTCACTCAAAGATGCAATAAGCAGAAGTTTTTGTGAACTTAATTTTATTTATTTATTTTTTTTAATTTCGTTTTTAGGTAGGTATAATTTAAATTCATTGTTATGTAAGAGTAATAAATTTTAAAACTTTAATAAATTTATAAACGAAATATTCGGTTGAGAATACCGAATTCGTTTTTTATATTATAATCGAATTTTACAATTCCAACTACTAATATTTTTTATTGCAACTTCACATTCTAATTTAAATTCAGTAGTTGTTTTAAATTGTTCAATATAATTTCAAACAAACGTATACATTGGTATATTGAGCTAAATTTTTAATGGCTCCATGAAATAACTCCCTACGAAATAACTCCCCAAATCAATAATGAAATGTCCCCAAAATTAAGGATTTATTTCATATGAAACAATTCCCCATGAAATAAAGCCCCAAACGAAATGAAATAAAACCCCAAACTAAAATAAAATAACACCCCATTTTTGGGGATTAATTTCATAATGTAATAAGCACCCAATTTTAAAAATGAATTTTAAATTAAAAATCAAAAATCCTTCATCTTGAAATATTAAACCCCGTATTCTGAACTTTATGATTAATGACAAAGCCATAACAAATAAAAATTTTTGAAATTTTTTCGCGTAAATTGTTTTTGTAATTATTTGGTTTCTGTTGTCAGAATATGGGAAATTAAGTAACAATTCATTCAAAATAAACCATATATATTTTTTCTTGACATGAAGCTTTCAAATGTGTATAATGCAAAAACTAGCAATTGTTACTCTCATTTGTTATTATAAATTAATTTTGGTTTTCGATTTTAAATGCAGCAACACGAGCTTCGTTGTTTTGATTTAGATGAATTTTTAAGTCAAGTTATTAGCTGAGAACAACTTAAGCAGGAAGGAATAAATCTAGTTGGAAAAACATATAGAGATTTTGAAGCTAGTTTTCATATTCTAATGTTAGATTATCCGGTTCTGAGAACTACAGATTGTACCTTATGCTGAAAAATTATTTGTATTTGTTAATTTATTTTATAAATTTGAGAAATAAGCGCCGCAAGTAAAAATTTTTGTTAAATATAAAAAAAATCGCGCGAAAATTTTTACTTGCGGCGCTTATTTCGCACTTTTTTAATAATTCATAGTTTAAATAATCTAATAAGTATAACAAAAAATAAAATGTCAAGTTCTTAAGATATGTTCAGACTAGTCAAATATTTTACCAAATATAAGCTAAATAAAATATTTTCTCACATCACCATTCTAATCCCGACATTTAACCAAAACTCTTTGACGCTGTATTCTCTTACAAAACATTTGCAAAATCATACTTCGCTAAATAATTTTTTTGTAAAACTAGTTGATCAAAAATATTACAAATGTAAGGTCATATTTTATATTCGAACTGCAAATGTTGTAAATAATAAAATAACTGAAGAAGTAGACGCTAACTTTTAGTAAATAAACATAAGTGCCGTAAATATAATGTAATGAAATAAGTCCCCAAAATTAAAATATGGGGACTTTATTCATTTTGAGAATTTAGGGATTTATTTCATATGAAATAACTCCCCAAATAAAAAATGAAATAAAGCCCTAAAAAATGAAATAACACCCTAAATATCGTTGTTGTTGCTTTCTGTACAAAATTTTGGGGACTTGTTTCATTTTATTTTTGGGGACTTATTTCGTGGGGAGTTATTTCATGGAGCCACTTTTTAATTGCAGACATTTCAATTCCACCACAGTAATAAATAAAATATTACAATTAATAAAAAATTACTACATATAAAAATGGTTTATAATTCTAATGCAAAATATGATATACTAATTAAAATTTTATAATTACAAACGTTTTCCAACCAATATTTTTTCTGTGTTTAAATAGTGAATTGTTTTATTTATTAACAAATGAATTTGCATTTTAATACGAGAAGGAAAAAAAGGCTTCAATTGAGAAAGAACCATAAGACTTTCTTAAAATGCCAAAAAATTAAATTTTCCGATCACAGGTTAACAAAATGAAAAAAAGATTCTGCTGTACGGGATATCTCAGTCAGTTCGAATACATGGTATGAATAGGTACTAATCCCATAAATTATGAAAATATTCATGAAATTTTGAAAACAACAAAACAAGTTTTTTTTTTTTTGTAATATTTTTGTATCGGTTGTTAATGATATATCTTCCCTAATTTACGAATAAAATCAAATTCTTTGCATTGAATTAAAAATACAGAATCAGTGTGTCCCTATGTTATTCTCTTATGTAAATTAGATTTGTGTTCATTCTCTAAAACGTTTAGAAATTTTTCCTCTATTAAAAAAGAACGAAATTAATTAAAAATAGTAATCCTAAGCAATACTTAATCAATGGGACAGAATATAATATTATTGGAATTATATCTGTAACTTCGTAATTTCAGATAAATACAATTTCACATAGACGTAACAGATCACGTTACTTAATTTTAATATAAATAAATGGGAAGATACAAATATTTATAAAAACAAAAATTTAGCAAGCGGCTTAAAATTGTCTATGTCGTATGTGTCCTACTTCGCCCCCTCTTGCTAAGTTAAAATTGTACACTGACCTGTTACGTCCATTTTATATAAATTTAACCAGCCGATTATAATTACAGATTTATTTCCAAAAATATAAATTGGTTAAGTTTACGTTTTTAATTCCTAATATATTTTTGTTATATGTAATTGTTTTTTGAAATTTCCAAAAATTTAAGATTCTGTTTAACTCTGCAATGTCACTAATTAAAAAAAAAAAAAAAAAAAAAAAACCGCTGACATGATTTGTCATTTGTTTGCTATATTCTTATACTAAAATACTCCTACAGCCACTAATTTTTCTAACCAATTTTGACCATGTTGGCAAGATTATGTTGTTTTAGGCTTTTATCCTTTTTTTTCTCTTTTGTTGAAAATAAATGACCACAATCTAACAAGTGGTGTAAAAAAGGATAACAAAAAGAAAAAAAGAAAAATATATGAAACGAACATGTCATTATCATTAGATACATGTATCATCATACGCCACAAAATGGAGACAAGAAAACGTGGCAGGATACAAAACGAAGAGGAAAAATTAAAATGTGTAAACAATATTTTTGGCTTAAAAGCCAGATGTCCACTATGATTTCAACATTTTCCTCTACCGTTGATGATGGTTTTATGATGTTTTCAAACAGAAAATAAAGTAAAAGATACATAAACCTGATAAACTAAAACATACAAGAAGAATAGTTGAGTAACAGTATGACTTAATCATCGCTTGTGGAAACGGAAATCCACACACAAACGGATGTAACTAGCTGATAGGACATAGTTAAAATATATTTAAGTTTACTTTATACATACTTGGTCAACGCTAAGGACCAAATAAATATATACATCCGAATATATGTTCTTATGTCTCTTGTAGTGTCATAGTTAGTTTGCTTGTTTTTGTGTGGTTAATTAATCACAACATGATCTACTTCATCTTGTCGCTTACACATACACATACGATTACAAATACTTGTTTTACGGTTATAAGCACTTTCAAGTTCAGAGATGAAAGATAAAAACTTAAAATAACATACATACATAGATAAAAGGATACTAATGAACTCTATGTCTTTTTTGTTTTTTACATTTTTCTCTACTACAAAACACATGAATATTAAATCTAACCATAGACATTCATACAACTTTAATGGTTTGGTTGACTGAAGCACCATACACACACACACACACATCTCCTTTGAGTCCACCTACCTAATTGTCTGTCCACTAACAGCCAGTCATCTTCTGCTGTTATTTTTGGTTAAAAGTTCTTATTACATATATTTTTTTATTTTTTATAACTAATTGCTTAAACGTGGTTATTAATCATGGGTCAGTTACTTTTCCCTTAAGGGCATTATGCTTGATTTCTTGCTAGAGTAAGTCAATATAAAGTATTTGGTAGATATTTGGTTGGTACGAAAATCATTTCAATTTATATAAGAAATCAAAAGCCAAAGCTTTTTCCTAAAACAGAAATATATAAAAATTTTATGCTGAAACTTTCAAAACTTTTTTTATAATAAATTTGAAGCTAAAGCTTTTAAATTGTTCTATGGGAAAGCTTTTAATTTTTACTATGGAAAAGTTTGAGCTAAAGCTTATAAGCTTTTATAATAAGGTATTTAATTTTCTATAGAAAAGCTTTTAAAATTTTCTATGGAAATGTTTTAGATAAAGTTTTTAAATTTTCTAATGAAAATTTTAAGCTAAAGATTTTAAAGTTTTTAGAATTTGTATTATTCGGGCTCAAGTTCATTGAATAATTGTAGAAGAATACATTGTAAAAGTTTATTGGACACTCGGCAGAATGGAATGCATTTTCTAGTCAGCCACGACCGTCATCAGCACTCTTCAGTGTCCCACCGTGGTGTTCTCTGTAAACATCATCTATTTAACTTACAATTTTTAGGAAATGGAATCTGTGACTTCTTTTCCTAAATGTTATTAAGTTAGACGAATGGTTTACGATAAAGCTTTTTACAATTATTTGTATTCTCCTTTCACAATTATTATTGTTTATATGCTTTTAAAGCTATCAGTTAGATAGCAAATGAAGCAATGTATAATTGTTATTGTTTAGCCACTTATTTAGTAGCAATGAACAATGTTGTTGTTATTTGTTTTGTCCCTTCTGTTTGTTTCTATTTTTAGAAAGCCTAGCAGGGAAGTCAAGTAACAAGTTTACACCATGCCCAGTGTGAAGATTAATTTGTTTTAAAACTTATCATTGTAAGGCTCAATTTTCTAAAAAAAAATTATTCAAAAAATTGTCTAAGAAATAACTTAAGGCTAAAGTTTTCAAAAATTGTTATATAAAAGCTAAGCTAAAGCTATTCAAATTTTTTATAGAAAAGGTTAGGTTTAAAGTCTTCTAAATTTTACAATTTTCCATGGCAAAAAGCTTTCAAAATTTTCTACGAAAAAGTTGAAGCTAAACCTTTTACATTTTTTTCCAAGCAAAAGCTCTTCAGTACAAAATCTTATGATTAAGCTTTTAAAATTTTTAGCCTAAGATTTTTTATAGAAAATATTACGCAGAAGTTGTAAAATTTTTTATAAAAAACGTAAACTAATTTAAATTACATAGAAAATTCTTAAGATAAAAGAAGTTTTTACAAATTTTTATAAGAAATCTAAGTTTAAACGTTAGAGCTTGTTGCGAAATGTCCTTTTCCTTACCCTATTCATAACAATCTAACAACATTGTCCATCTGTGTGTCTGTAAAAAATTTACTACCCATTTTTTAAAATATATGTATTATGCACATGTATAAAATAAATAACATTTTATGTCATACGAATATAAATAATGCCACTTTTTTATCTCCCATTTTTCCAATTACTCATACTTACATAAAAATTTTGTCTGTTAGTAATTTTTCTTTTATTTTTTTGCACTCGATAGTGTTGAATTATTTTCGTCTCTATAAAAATGCAAATAATCAAATGTGCAATTATTGATGTATTCAGCTGAATTGTTAAATTATTGTATGTATTGTAATTGCGAATTTGTGGAGGAAACCAACATTTCGCTTTGGATATTTGGTAGCGAAAAATGTCTATGAATTTATTTTTTTTAAACTTTAAATGAAAGTAATAAAAAAATAATATCCATCTATAAATTTTTTATGTTGTTAATATTTTTTAATGCGAGATACAAATTAAAAAAAAAAAAAAAAAATATATTATTTTTGTGCATATTTTGAAATAATATTTTCATACATATAAATTGTTGCAAATAAATAATAAATTTAAGAAAAATTAAAAAATTAAGTTAAAAATTTTAGTGATCACAGATTATTGTTCTTTTCTAATTCAAGCTTTGTGTCCGCATTTGTAAATTTTCCAAGAGTCTACAATTACAAATGCAAATAGAAAAGACTTCGGGCACATAACTAAGATATTAAAATCAGACCTTATTTCCAATGAGCACCCATAAAAGTGGTATAACGAAAAGAGTGAAAAATTACGCAGAGAAAAACTAATACTGCGGCACAGGGTTTCTCATTCAATTTTGATATACAGTAATAATAAGTACTCAGCCTCTAATACTCTTTTGTATTTTATTTTCTTCAATTGACTCTAGTTCTCACGATAAATCGTGATTTGTAAAATTATGAAGGTTGCACAATATATTGAAGTATATCTCGAAAATGACTTGTTTGATTTTATTCATAAAAATATCAACAAATTTTAATTAAAATTGTCTTTCAGAAAATTGACTTAATATCTCCGTAACTGTTGCCCGTATTAAAAAGTAATGTAAGAATGATATGACAACATTTTTAATTAGATTTTTTTATTTTTTTTATAAAATCAGACATGTCATTTTCGAGATATGATTCAATGGTACAATCTCCTTTATTTTACAAATTGCAATTTATCGCGAAAACTAGAGTCAATTCGAAACAAGGTTTATATGGACAGACAGCCAGCCAGACGGACATCGTTAAATCGACTCAGAAAGTGATTCTGAATCGAACGGTATACTTTAAGGTGGGATCAGATGATCTTTTCTGTGCGTTACAAACATCAGCACAAACTCATAATAAATAAAAAGAGGCTTAGTACTTATTAATACCGTATATCCAAATTGACTGAGAAACCCTATGCCACAGATTTTTTTTTGTAATTTATAAACATGTGTTATGATTTTAGTCGAATGTTTATATTCATGCTAAGCCTAAACGAGGTTTGATTTTATTAAATTATTTATGAACGATTATGGAATTTTTTTATTTTATTTATTATACCCTTCACCACAGGTGTAAAGGGTATATATAAGTTTGTCATTCCGTTTGTAATTCCCACAATTTTCGTCCAAAAGCAAAAAAGTTGTAAGAAATGATGACGATAGGACCATGTCCGTCCGTCCGTGTGTCGGTTGAAATGGCGTTTATGAAGCCCACCGATGACTGACATATATAATATATATATCAAACGATCGGAAATGCTTTCGAGAATTTTGCTATTGGAATTCAGCAAGATCGGTTCATACAATGCGGAGATATGCTTAAAAAACCGTTTCCAGTTCCGGTTTTCCAGTTTCTGAATCCTCTGTATATACTAGGGACTTCGTTTTTACAAAGAAAGCTCAGACATTTTTTTCTGAATTTTTGTTCTGAAAACGTGAAATAAATCAGTTCAATAATAATTGAGATATCGGGCAAAAGGCATTTTTGATTTTTTGAAGCCCTTGTTTAGCTACAGATTTTTATTTTTATACAGATCAGTCATAAATATTTTTATAAAATTTCCGTTTTCTTAATAAATCAAATTCGTTCATAATCAACAGAGTCATGGGCCAAAAACTAAAACAAATCTGTTAAGAATATAAATACACACACACAAACATATATATTAAGCATTGTAATGACTATTAGTGACGTTTTCGTTTTTTGTACAGGCAAGTAGTTAGCAAAAGCAGTAATATAATGAATAGCAGTGTTATTGTTGTTCTTTGTATATGCAGTCAATTTGTATATACACATACAAAAATAAATAAATATGGAATTGTTGTTATTGTTTATTTTTTAAAAGAAAAGCTTGCTATGATTGTGTTTTTTTATTCAAATTTTCGTAATTTAAAATGTAGATTTATGAATGTGAAATAATGAAAGCATAAGTTAAGGCGAAAATTTAATTATTTGTTGGAAAGATGGTGAAGGGTATTTTTTATTTTCATTTGTCTATAAAATTTGTATCCTTACAGACATGGTTACAGCTTGATCACTACAACTATTCAATGTTTATATAGCCGTTTTTCATTGATTTGAATAATAACGTGTTCTTGATAGCAACGTTTATGATTCTGTTTGATCATTTAATGATTACCCACAATAAAAATTTTAATATGGTTGACTGAATTATAACATGTATTTAAATATGTTTGTGTGAAATCATATTTATGAAAAATCCAATCATTTAGTTAATTCTACAACTATTCAGTTAATTTTTCGAATTTGGTTGATTCTAAAACCATTAAGCTAATATTTTTATTTACTTTTAATGACTTTTGAATACATATTTTTGTGTATCAGTCCAGTAGTTTGTTAGATTATTAATTCTCATTTAGTTTAGATATGAACAAACATAAATTGACAAGGTTTGTTTTTATTTAGTATGATGAATGTACCACATATCGTAGTACAAATGAATATAAATACAAAAACATGGGATTATATATATGATAAAATCGGATTATATATATGATGAAACTAGTTCATATATATGATAAAATGGAATTATATATATAAAGAATGGAATTATACATATGATGAAGTTAGGTTATATATATGATAACATTATTAAATGATAAAAACATGATGAAATTGAAAGTAATATTTCAGAAAAGTTATTATTAAGGTTATAGACTTTACTAATAAATTATAAAATGGAATCATAATAATGATTACGTACAAATACACTTATTGTAACCTGTAATCATATATTACAATCATAGTATGTTGCTCTTAGTTTATGGTCACCGGAACCATATTTTTTCTTTGCGTGTATGTATAATAATTTACAATTATATATATAAAAATTAAACAAAGTTAGTTTAAGAAACATATTACAGATTTTTTCACAATATCAGGTTTTCATGAAAAATCGATAAATCTATATAATTGGTTAAGTGTATTGCACATTCTCCTGATTGGATCTGCACCATCATAATTGGATGTCACCGATAAAGGAATGAATTTGCGGGATGGACGTCGAGAAATGTTGAATATTATTTCATTAATTAAAAATCTAGAGCAGTTATCACCATTGATTACATTTAACATAAATTATACATTTAACATAGTCTTACGGTTTTTTAATGTGGGTAGTTTTATAAGAGCAAAACGTGGAGATTAAGACAGCAGATTGAGTGGTTTAAATTGTAATCCACGAAGACAAAATAATAGGAATTGTTTTTGCACCAATTCAGTTGCATTGGGGTGAGTTTCAAAAATAGGTTCCCATATTACAGATCCATATTCAAGAATTTGGCGTACAAGTGATGTATAAAGGGTTTTCGTGTTATAAGGGACATTAAATTCTTTTGCCCAATTGTACCCTGACTTTATTTATTAGAGTTGTCATATCCCTAGAGTAAAGAGAACCGGTTCAAAACTAGTCACGTGACAGATACTCAGGGCTAGTGACCGGTCCCAGTTGTGGAACTTTATATGATAGGAACCTATCACTTTTACATGGGGTTGTCATTGGAGGTGGCTAATTAGCCCCTTAGGACAGGTCACAGGACTGATCCAAAAGGACAGGTTCAGTGTCGATTAACATAATAAAAATTTGATAAAAATTCGGTGTTTACTTTTTAAACATTTTTTTTTATTATTATTTTTATTATTGTCGATGTCGGTACCCCGAATCGAACCCATGTTCATCTAACGTATGTCATGTTTTATAGCCTTTAACGCTAACCACTCAGCCACTGATTGTTATTGCACGCGAGTTGCTAATTGCGCACTTAACAAGCATGTTATAAATTGTCTCTCAACTGTTAAATAGTGAGTGTGTTTGTGTCAACTGGTTCTCAATAGGAATTTTGGTGTCAATTAGTATTCACCTGGTAGTGAGGGACCGGTCCATTACTGCAATTGCCACAAATTTCCCGCAGGAATGTGATACAAAATTTAATTTAGAGGTAAAGAGAATACCCAAATTCTAAAAATTTTCAACTTGGTAGTCACCAAGAAAATAATATGTTTCTTACAAATCGCGTTATCCTACATTTATTCAAATTTAGCCCTTTTGGTTGATATAAAGAATCCAAGTTCTTTTGAAAAATATTAGTTATGGTGGAACATTCTTTCAGAAAGCCATATTGATACATGTACGTTAGACACGCAACTCAAAAAACATCAGTGATCAATAACAAATTTTTAAAAAAGTTTGGGAATTTTACTCAGTTTTGCAATACATCTGTAATTTTTGATTTCAGCCTTATCGCCGGACTTAAATAAAGGAATAATATAGGATTCCTTCCAGATATTCGGTATATATCCATATTTAATTAATGTATTAAACAAAAATGTCAACAGAATTTATTAAGATACAACCTGGGATTCTATCAGGACCGAAATTATAGGAGAATTTGAGCTTCTTTAGGCTATTTGAAATAGTGCAAGAATCTGTTTTGCTTTTTTTTTAATAAAGTTAATATTTAAACTTTTTTTTTTTCATTAAAATTATCACCCTATCGTTAAAAGGGCTTCCGTCAGAAAATACTTTTTAGGTGTAAAAATATGAAAGGGGATAACTTTTAGAACATCTCTGCCAAATTTCAACTTCTTGCCGTTCAAATAATAGTAAATTGAAATTTGGCCAAGATGTTCTAAATGACATCCCCTTAGGTACGTTTAAATGTAGCTCGCAAAATGGATTTTTGAACCACCCTAATATACATACACAACGGTGTAAAGTAAGTACATATGATCAGAACGTATTCCTTACTTATATAACATAAAACTCATACGAAAAATGTTTTACTTTAAACGCAAATCTTTTTCTTTTTTTTCTATAAAAACAATATCTTAAATTTAAACTAAACAAAAGCAAACAAGAGTCTAATATTGTATCTCATATTTCTATAAACAAATATTGTCATATGAACATTATTAATCCCACTCATCAACATCGTTCTCAGCATATATTGCTGTTTGTATCTGCAGCTTGTTTATTCAAATCCTAAACAACATTAAAGTAAACAATAAATAAAATTCATCTTTAGTGTATATCCTACAATAACCCATCTATAACATATAAAACTTCTCATATCATATCAATTTTACATTTAGAAAAAGACCGAATACGTACTTATATACATATATACATAGATATATCTGTACAAATGTATCAGAATGGTTACTAGCAAATCATCATTTCACAAAACTAAATATAAAAAAAAAAAAAAAACATGTACGAAAAGGATTAGTCAAAATATACCCCAAGGCAAGAGACGTCTATAATACACTAACTATTTGTATGTAAAAGTATATGAAAGAGTATTTGTAATATTATAGTTTCAAGTTGGCTGTCTAAATGACTGACTGTCAGACTATGTTGGCTGCTTACTTAACTATAGATATAGTAGTTTTGTTAAGGATACCAATGATAAGAAATTAAAATCAAAATATAAAAAAGAAACAATCACATGAAAAAATTGTTGCAAAACTTTTCTTAATGTTTGCATAATTTAGATTAAAAAAAAATGTTTTTTCTTTTGTTATTATTTTCTTATTTTCTGTGAATAGTTTTCCAAACTCAGTTGTGTTAGGTTCATAAAATTCCCACAAATTGGCAGATTATCAAATCTTCCTTTAGATTGTTTTTCATTTATTAACTTTTTTTTTGTGGTTTTTGTCTCTGCTGTTACCTAATCTAATTTGGTAAGAAAGATTGAAATTAAAAAGTTTTTTTGTTGGTACTATTTAGCAGTTTTATTTCAAAAATGACTGCCAGAAATGCCTTAAAATAAAGATAACTAAAAGAAATTATAATTAATGAATTTATAGACAAGATTATGTAGATGGGCTGCATGAAATTATAAAAATAGTTTCGTAATGCGGTATAAAAATTGGTGGAAGGTAAATTATGTATTTTTCTCATCGTTGTGGTTGAATATATATATATATATATATATATATATATTTTTTTTTTATAATCTTTTGATGTACAAAGACAAGTTTTGCAAACCATCCCACAGTGGGGTCAAACGCAAATATTTTGGTAATAAATCTGTATCTCCTAAACTACTGGTTGGATTAAATTGAAATGTATGAAAGAGTTTCAGAGAAGGACCTAAGCTTTGAGAAAAATCATCCTGTAGTCACCCTGTGATAACACCTACAGGGTGTCAAAATTGACTACCTCGAGTATGTAAAAGTTTTAAAAAATCCGATTTTAAAGATTTTTATATTTCTGCAAAGTGATTAGTAAGATAAAGAAAAAATAAGTTTACTCACCCAAGTTATCTCTTACAGTGAAAAAGATATTTGCAATTGAATTTTGAATTTTTGATTTCTTGGCTCGACTTTCTTTCGTTTTTCGGGATTAAGTCCTGAGGTATATGAAGTAAAAATTTTTTAAAAATATCCTGTTATTTCCTATATATTTCAAAATAACATACTGAAAGAATTTTTGGATTATCTCAATGAGCCTAGACGTGAAAAATATTCAAAGTCAGCACTCTAAAATTTATATGAAAAATTGCTATTTTTTACAAAAATATAGTAAATTCTTTCACTTTTTACTCAAAGTTTCGTTTAAGAAAAAAATCTTTTCTTTATATATTTCAAAAGACAAGGTTTCACAAATGGCTAATATATAAATTTTGAACTGATTTAGGCCTGCACCCTACATCAGGCATTGGTCGAAAATGGTGAATTTTGGAAAAAGGTAAATTGTTTATTGATTAATAAAAAAAATGTCACGCAAGCTTTCTTAAATTTTTTGACAATATTTCATAACAAAATACATTTGGAACGATTTGAGACTAAACTGCTTCCCGTCCGGCCAAAAACGAATGCAGGAGAGCAGATTTCATGAAAGAGTTCAATTTTTTAAACGACTTTTTTTAATTGCATAATATTTTCGCCATTATTTCTTATGTAGTGCATAAAATATATTTCGATCTTTCACTGCTGCAAAAATCATTAAAAAACCTTTACAAATAAATTTTTGGCAATTTTTCAAAAATAAACAATATTTAACAAATATAAGCTACTATTGCGAATATTATCTCATTCAACAACCAAAACGTGCTCATACAATTGTTTATTACGTATACGCACGTATGGAAATATTGTAAAACAGTGAATTTGGTGAGAGTTGACCTAAGTTGTCAGTTTTGAGACCATGATATAGTGCTTTTAAAACAATCTATATATACACATTATACATCAATGAATTGGTAATTAAGTCTGTTTTTATATTCTTGTAATATTTTATTAGTTTTTGGAAATTATGCCGTGTTTTGCTTTAGAAAACATTATTTTTTTGGTTTTTATATATTTTTTATAGTTTTTAATTTTGAAAAATTGAAAAAAAATTATTTGTGAAGGTTTTTTAATGATTTCTGCAGGAAAAAAAGATCGGTGTGTATTTTATATATTACATAAGAAATAATTGCGAAAATTTTTTGCTAATATGCTTTTTTATGCAGTTAAAAAAAAAGTCGTTTAAAAAATTGACTTTTTCATGAAAACTGCTCTCCTGCATTCGTTTTTGGCTGGGCGAGAAGCAGTTTAGTCTCAAATCGTTTTAAATGTATTTTTTTATGAAATATTGTCAAAACATTTAAAAAAACGTCGCGTGACATTTTTTTTTATTAATCGATAAAAAATTTAACTTTTTCCAAAATTCACCATTTTCGACCAATGCCTGATGTAGGGTGCAGGCTTAAATCAGTTCAAAATTTATATATTAGCCATTTGTGAAACCTTGTCTTTTGAAATATTTAAACAAAAAATTTTTTTCTTAAACGCAACTTTGAGTAAAAAGTGAAAGAATTGTACTATATTTTTGTAAAAAATAGCCGTTTTTCATATCAATTTTAGAGTGCTGACTTTGAATATTTGTCACGTCTAGGCTCATTGAGATAATCCAAAAATTCTTTCAGTATGTTATTTTGAAATATATAGGAAATAACTATATATTTTTAAAAAATTTTTACTTCATACACCTCAGGACTTATTAACGAAAAACGAAAAAAAGTCGAGCCAAAAAATCAAAAATTTAAAATTCAAGTGTAAATATCTTTTTAACTGTAAGAGGTAACTTGGCTTAGTAAACTTTTTTTTCTTTATCTTGCCAAACACTTTGCAGAAATATAAAAATCTTTAAAATCTGACTTCATTTTTATAAGTTACGATTTTTTTAAACTTTTACATACTCGAGGTAGTCAATTTTGACACCCTGTAGTTTTTCTTGTGTTATCACAGGGTGACTACAGGATGATTTTTCTCAAATCTTAAGTCCTCCTCTGCAACTCTTTCATACATTTCAATTTAATCCAAACAGTAGTTTAGGAGATACAGATTTATTACCAAAAAATTTGCGTTTGACCCCACTGTGCATCCTTTCTTATTTATTCAAAATTACTGAATGCAATAGTTATGAGAATAGAGTGCAAAACGTTTGTAAAACATTGATAAGTAGGGGTTTTATAATCCTAATTTCCCTGCTCAGTCATCACGACAACTTAAGTTTTTCAAAAGAAATCCTCACTAGATCAAGCTCTTCTAAGCAAATCCATCGATAGTTCAAGTTTTTTCAGACAAATATCTAGTAAGATCTTGCTTTTCATCTCTCGAAAATTGAAGCCTTCCTAAAAATCCTGCTGTAGCTCAAGCTATTCTAATGAAAGTACAAGTTCAAAATCATTCGCAAGTTAAAGCTTAAAAAAATCTCTTAAAATTATGCCTCCCTAAAGAAGTTTCTTTTTGGATAAGATTTATCTATAGAAGCATTTCGCTGGTTCAAGTTTTTCTATAGAAATCTCTCGCTAGCTTAACTTGTTCTAAAAAGTATATATATATACTTTTTTTTTTTTTTTTTTGATTCGAGCTTTGAGAAATTAAGGCGAAAATTCGAAATTTGTTGGAAAAATATGTCAAATTTGGGAAACTCTGGTTCTCGCAAAAATCTATTTTTAAACGTTTTATTTTTATTTTCTTTCAGAAAAATATAAATATTATATATGTTGCTTAAAAAAAATTGTATATAAAAGGAAAAAAAATTTAAACTATTCTTAATTGAGCATAAAAAGGTGTTTGGATTATCCTGCGGAAACAAAAATGTGTTTTTTAGTAATTATAGTTTAAATTAAATTGAAAATAGCCTTTTGTTTAAACATTTATCAAAAAATTTTAAATTTCGTAATAGAACACCAGTGTTCTAAAACATGTTAATGATCTGAGGAATTTGTAATAACTTTAACATTTGTTAAACGATTTTCTTCTTTTATATGTTATTTGACAGATAATTATGTGTAGGTTAGAGTTTTTTTTTAACATTTAGGTGCAAAGCAAAGTATTGAATAACAATAATTTTCTAAAATCTGCATATAAACCCACTTTACAAACTTCAGGTCCGGCACGGGTTAATTATATCCGATTTCACTAATATTTTATACAGTATGTTTTTGGAATCCAAAAAACTATTCTAGGGGGAGTTACGGTCAAAATTCGAAAGTTGATAAATTTTGGTGCAGCCTAATGTATATATAAAAATTAATTATGTTTGTTTGTAACTTATAGACAGCAGAACTGTTAAACTCATTGAAATTTCCACGGTATCACTCTGCGAATCGCAGAATTAAAATAAATGTATATATATTTTAATAACATTCTAATCAACCTCCAAACTTAGATATGGGACCAAGGGGAGTGATACCCCCATACAAAGCAAATATTCATTATAGGGTATTAAAGATAATACCTCCAAACTTCGCGGGATCATATCATATCACTTATCATATTAAATTGATGAAATTAAAAAAGTATGGATACGTTCAGGGGGAGAGATAGTCTCTAAACAAATTTGAGTAAAACAAAATATCAATAAGGAGAAAATAAACAAGTTAAAGCGCTATATTCGGCCGAGCCAAATCTTACCCACAAATAAAAGAACTAATGCATTGATATTTTCAATTTTTTTTTTACTTAACGGATTACATAAATCCACCACTATTAACTTTATTAGCTAGGTGACTAGTCACTTTAACAAGGACATGTCATAGGAAGGAATGTGGCACTTGTGTGCACACACAAACACTTTACTGGTTATAGTGAATCAGTAAACAATTTATGCTATTTTCTTTTTATTTTCTTTCCGCTTACCATAGGGTCTGTAAAGTGGTAATTTCCATCAGGCTCATGTTCAGCTGTGTGCAAAATAATAGTAGCATTACTACATAATTTGGAATTTTTGTTGTTGCATAATTCCTAGACAAGGAACTTAAAAACAATTTGTTTATTTGAAAGACCTTAATATGAACAGTAACAAGAACTTGCAAGTAAAAAATCTTCCAAATGACATATGGTGTATATATTGGATGCTAAATTGGATGATAAAAGTGATGTTCACCATATCTGATTCCCATTGAAAATCTTTAAGGAGATGACAAACATGCTAGTTTTGAAAAGAAATGTGCAGGAATTGCGGACAGCTTCGACAAATATTCCCATCGACTGTTTAGGACTCTATTCCACAAAATATTAATGTGTGTAAACAAAAAAAGAAAAACAGACATTTTTCATCGTTGCTACTATGATTATGCACAATAATTTTAAATATTTTATCTGAATTAAGCAAGGATCCAAAATAATTATTATCATAATTTTCAAAATCAAAAAAAAAAAAAAAAAAAATTGAATAATTACTAAAAAAGTACTCAAATAAAACAATGCATGAATTTAAAAAATAAATATAACTTTAACTATTATGAATTATATATTTTAAATTCTATTAAAAAATGATTTATAAATAAAAATTAAAAAATAATTATTATAAATAATACCCATATATTAGTTTTCTCAACCATAATTATTAATATTTCGATAGAAATATATTAATTAAAAGCAATAAGGAAAAAAATAAAAATTGCATATATGTAGTACTCGATATAACGAATTTTTCCAAAAAATGTGATTTGAAATCTATAAAAATAAGAGAAAGTAAATAAAACACATTTCTCATCCAATTGAAAGAGTAATTCTCCCTTTTATACTACGGTTCCCATATTTTTTTCGAGACATATCCCCAAATAGTGAATTTCCATCCCCAAAAATACCCAAATAACTACTTATATTAACCCCAAAAATCCCCATTAAAATAATACCTTAATTTAAGATATTAGTATAAACTACATTTCCTTTTATTTGTGCTTCAATAAATTTTCGCCAAATAGTCAATATTAAAAAAAAAAAAAAAAATTTTAAACTTTTTTATAGTTGATGCAATGACCGAAATCTACGTTTAATTTAACTTCCGTACTTTTGTACGAGTTCTTCACTCGTACTCCAGTCAAATCCTTGTCAGATGAATTTAGGACGCAACGCATGGATCCACAAGAATTGTTTTAAGTCTGTTCGACAAACTATTTTTTATTATTAATAATTTAGTAAAAACAAACACGTTCCCCAGGGATTGCTATGAGGAATGTAAAAATATAAATTAGGATATAAGTATTCATAGACTCTTTTTTGATTTTTTCAATCCAGTCCAAAAAGATTTGGCATATGATGATATAAATAGCTGTTCATAAACTTTATTATTATTTTTAGTTACTACCAGTTTCAGTTCATTTATAAGTACTCCGTGGACTTTTATATCATTATACTGTGAAACAATCTCAAAATGATGAATTTATTTGTTGAAATTAATTTCAAACAACTTAATTTCTCGTCATTTAGCCATAGTCTTAAAAAGTAGCAATTTAGTCGCCATTTTAAAAAGGGGCCAAAAAAGTGGCCAGGTGGTTTAAAAAGGAGCAAATGGCTACTAAAGTCGCCAAACGGTAACACTGGACTGAAGATCAAATTATTTAAAACAAGATTACCGATACCGTTAAAATACCCTTACTGCTAAAAAAAAAAACCATTCAACTTAACTACCGTTACTTCTAAAATACCTTTACCGAAAAAGCTCAAAATACCAACAACGCTAAAATACCGATATCATCCAAAATACCGATAATGCTAAAATATCGTTACCGTTATTTTTAAGTTTGAAAAAAATTATTATTTCTAATAAAATTAAATAAAACTTGTAAAAGTGTTATGGTTACCCAGCCCTACCTTATAATACTTGACTGCACTTTATATTTCATCGTTAAAAACCAATTATTTCAAAATTTCTGAAACAACTCGAAATAAAAATTAAAAACTTGCCTTGGTTATTAGTTATCCAATTTTATTGATTTTTGGCGTTTCAGAAAGCTCATAATCTGTGCAATACAACAAGACATAAATTGCATTAAAAAAAAAAAAATTATTTATGATAGGGGAAAGGAAATAATTTTTAAACAGTCATCATTCTCAAGAATTTGATCGCCTTGAGCCACCTCTAAATTCTTTTCAATCAGTTAAAAATTTTGCACGTCTTAGTTTTTCGACTACTTAAACATTTCCAGGTGGTCAGAATAAAAATCTGAACACTTTTTGTAAAGAGGGCCCTAATATATATATATGACTTGTATAAAAATGTAGAATTTTCATTTTTAAATTTTTTTGGTAATAAATCTGTATCTCATAAACTACTGGTTGGATTAAATTGAAATGTATGAAAGAGTTGCAGAGAAGGATTTAAGCTTTGAGAAAAATCATTTTGTAGTCACTCTGTGATTACACAAGAAAATCTACAGGGTGTCAAAATTGACTACCTCGAGTATTTTAAAGATTTTTATACTTCTGTAAAGCGCTTGACAAAACAAAGCGCTTACTCATCCAAGTTATCTCTAACAGTTAAAAAGATATTTACACTTGAATTTTGAATTTTTTGGCTCGATTTTCTTTCGTTTTTCGGGAATAAGTCCTGAGGTATATGAGATAAAATTTTTAAAAAATATCTTGTAATTTGCTATATATTTCAAAGTAACATACTGAAAGAATTTTTGGATTATCTCAATTCATCTAGACGTGAAAAATATTCAAATTCAGCACTCTGAAATTGATACGAAAAATGACTATTTTTAACAAAAATATAGTACAATTCTTTCACTTTTTACGCAAAGTTCCGTTTAAGAAAAAAAATTGTCTTTATACATTTCACTGGTATCTCAGCGATATCTAACACAAGAATAAACTGGTTGAAATATAAAAAATATATTAGCACTCATTGCACGGAAAATATATCGCTGAGAACACCAGAAGATATCGATCTCTCTCTCAATAATTTTGAAAAAAGTTTAAAACTTGCTGCTGAACATGCTACCCGAACCCCCCGACAAAACAGATATAATAGAATTTGTTCTGTGGATGTCGAACGGCTCTTGACTGAAAAAAGAAGAGTTCGAAGAGAGTGGCAACTGCACAGATCCCCTCAACTCAAATCGAAGCTAAGAGAATGCCAAAAGCGCCTTAATAAGCTACTAGAGTATCAAAAAACTGAATCACCGAATGAATATTTGGAAAACCTAGATGCCACCCCGTATTCGAATTACTCACTATGGCGAGCTACGAAGGATTTAAAAAGACCAGTTACAAGTAGGCCCCCTCTACGAAATACAAATAGAGGCTGGGCAAGAAATGATACCGAAAAGGGGAATCTGTTTGTTAGTCATCTAAAGAACGTGTTTTCCCCAAATTTATCAGATGACATAATGGAGTTGCCACTTGTTGTACCCCGTTTTAGAGCAGTTAAACCCCTTTGTTTTGAGATTCGAGAGATCGACAAGGCTATTGTTGACTTAAACTCCAAAAAAGCACCTGGTATTGACAAGATCAGTAACAAAATGCTTTTGGAGCTACCCCGGGTAGCAATAAGAATAATACTTTTTATTTTTAATGCTATATTACGCCTTGAATATTATCCACCAGAATGGAAGGTCTCATTGGTTACAATTTAGGTATCATTGTAACCAATGAGACCTTGGTTACAAGGAAAAGATCACACTAAAGTAGAATCGTATAGGCCTATTAGCCTGTTGTCGAATATATCAAAGCTATTTGAGAAGCTATTAATAAAAAAATTTAAACCGATAGTGAATCGTTTCGATTGTATTCCAACACATCAATTTGGTTTTAGAGAAAAACATAGCACCATAGAACAAACTCACAGGCTTATAAATGTTATATCTAAGACATTTGAAGAAAAGAAATATTGCTCTGCTCTCTTCATTGACGTTTCTCAAGCCTTCGATAAAGTATGGCACGAAGGATTATTATTTAAAATTAAACAATATTTACCCACAAATACGCATAAGCTGCTAGAAAGCTATTTAACTCATCGAAAGTTTGTTCTTAAAGAGGGAGACTTTATAAGCTCTCCGCAGTCCATTGGAGCAGGTGTACCCCAAGGCAGTATACTGGGTCCCTTTTTTTATTTAATATATACTTCTGATATGCCAACTAATAGTCGTACCCATATATCAACATTTGCAGATGACACAGCTATTCTAGGCGTTCATGAAAACCCCCAAGAAGCATCTAAACTATTTTTAGAAAAATGGTTGAAGCAATGGAGAATAAAAGTGAATGAACAGAAATGTATACATATTACATTCACATTGCGGAGAGATTCGTGCCCCCCAATCCTGATAAATAATCAGATTATACCCCAACAAACGGAAGTAAAATACCTTGGTATGCATCTAGATCGACGTCTTACGTGGAAATCACATATAGATAAAAAATTAACGCAAATGAAGTTCAAATCACTTCAGATTAACTGGCTAATTGGTAGAAATTCTAAATTAAGTCTGGACTGCAAACTGTTGATCTATAACTCAATTATAAAGCCAATATGGTGCTATGGTATCCAACTATGGGGCACGGCCTCATCTTCAAATGTTGAAAAAATTCAAAGATTCCAAAATAAAATACTTCGAATGATAACCGCAGCACCCTGGTATATAAAAAATGATAATATTCACAAGGACCTCAATGTTCCTATTGTTAAAGATGAAATAAGAAAACACGCAGAATCGTATTTGAGGAAGCTTGAAGTACATCCTAACCCACTTGCTCGAAACATAATAAGAAGCGATGGCTACAACCGTTTGAGAAGAAGGAACACAAAAGACCTCCGCCTAAGCTAAACTCTTTGATTACATATAGTTTTTCGTCCGACAGTGGTTGGACTTAATATAAAGTAAGATTTAGGGTTAAGATTTGTATACTTATTGTTAGTTCACTTAATTTAGTGAAGATTCAATAAATAAATTTAGATGAAAAAAAAAAAAATACATTTCAAATGGCTAATATAGAAATTTTGAACTGATTTAGGCTTGCACCCTACATCATTCATTGGTCGAAAATGGTGAATTTTGGAAAAAGTTAAATTTTTTTTATCAATTAATAAAAAAAACGTCACGCAAGCTTTTTTAAATTTTTTGACGATATTTCATCAAAAATTGCTTCCCGCCCGGCCAAAAACTAATGCAGGAGAGCAGATTTCATGAAAAAAAGTAAATTTTTTAAATGACTTTTTTTAATTGCATAAAAAAGCATATTTGCATAATATCTTCGCCATTATTTCTTATGTAGTGTTTAAAAAATATATCGATCTTTCATTCCTGCAAAAATCATTAAAAAAACTTTACAAATAAATTTTTGGCAATTTTTCAAAAATAAACAATATTTAATAAATATAAGCGATTATTGCGAATATTATCTCGTTCAACAACCAAAACGTGCAAATACAATTGTGTGTTACGTATACGCACATATGGAAATATTGTAAAACAATGAATTTGGTGAGAGTTGACCCGGGTTGTCAGATTTGAGACCATGATATAATGCTTTTCAAACGGTCTATATAAACATGTTATACACCACTGAATTGGTAAATAAGTATATTTTTATATTCTTGTAATATTTTATTATTTTTTGGAAAATAGGAGGAGCTTTACAAAACATTATTTTTTTAGTTTTTACATCTTTTTTATATTTTTTAATTTTGAAAAATTGCCAAACGTTTATTCGCAAAGTTTTTTTAATGATTTTTGCACGACAGAAAGACCGATTTATATTTTATATACTACATAGGAAACAATTGCGAAAATATTATGCTACTATGCTTTTTTATGCAGTTAAAGAAAGTCATTAAAAAAATTTACTTTTTCATTTAAACTGCTCTTCTGCATTCGTTTTTGGCCGGGCGGGTAGCTGTTTTTGTTCTAAATCTATTTTTTTATGAAATATCGTCAAAAAATTGAAAAAAGCTCGCGTGACATTTTTTTTATTAATGGATAAAAATTTCACTTTTTCTAAAATTCAGCATTTTCGACCAATGCCTGATGTAGGGTGCAAGCCTAAATCAGTTCAAAATTTCTTTATTAGCCATTTATGAAGTCCTGTCTTTTAAAATATGTAAAGAAAAAAGTATTTTCTTTAACGCAACTTTAAGAAAAAAGTGAAAGAATTGTACTATATTTTTGTAAAAAATAGCTATTTTTTGTACCAATTTCAGAGAGCTAATTTTGAATTTTTTTCACGTCTAGACGCATTGAGATAATCCAAAAGTTATTTCAGTATGTTATTTTGAAATATATAGCAAATTACAGGATATTTAAAAAATTTTTTTACCTCATATGCCTCAGGACTTATTCCCGAAAAACGAAAGAAAGTCGAGCCAAAAAATAAAAAATTCAAGTGTAAATATCCTTTTAACTGTAAAAGATAACTTGGATGAGTAAGCTTATTTTTTCTTTATCTTGCCAAGCGCTTTATAGAAATTTTTTTTAAACTTTTACATACTCGAGGTAGTCAATTTTGAGACTCTGTAGATTTTCTTGTGTAATCACAGGGTAACTACAAGATGATTTTTCTCAAAGCTTAGGTCCTCCTCTGCAACTCTTTCATACATTTCAATTTAATCCAACCAGTAGTTTAGGAGATACAGATTTATTACCAAAAAATTTGCGTTTGACCCCACTATGTGATGTAACCACTGTATATAATATTTTCTCTTACAAAACATTTGCAAGATCAAACAACGGCAAAAAATGTTTTGTAAAACATGTGGTCACGAAAATTTGGTCAAATGTTTAACAAGTGTGTGAACATAGCTTAAGAAAAATGTGTATCATTATTTTTTATATTTAAACTCCATATGTCAAGTTTTATAATCACAATTTATTTTGTGAGTGAAGTTAATTTTGTAACAGTTGTTATTCTAAAGATGTGAATGTTTTTTTTAATTTAAAAAAAAAAATTTTTTAGAATCTAAAAATATACATTAAAAAGGGAAATTATGCAAATCTCTTTCAAGTCTAAATACATAAATAAGAATTTCTAAACTTTTCCACACTAATAGATGTTTATTTTCTCTTATGTCAGCATTAAGAAAAATATATATTTTCATTTAAAAAACATCTACATACATAAGTATGAATGTTTTAAATCCTTTTCTGTTCGTTTTGTGCTTGTTAATGAACTTGTTGTTACTTTTCCTTATTTAACTTTCATTAAAATATACAAAAGTCATAATATGGCGTTAACGTTTCATAGAAAAGGACCTGTTAAGAGTGACAACTCTTTTGCTAGCAAATCTTCCATATGACAACAATGCTGTTGCTTTTACTGCTATTGCTGATGCTGATGATGATGACATCTAAGTAAACATAACAAAATCTGAAAATCTTTAATAAATATTTGGATTAAAACCTACATACATACAACACAACAAGCAATATCCTTAACACAGGACAAAAAGAACGAATGAATGACTGTTAGAAGGATAGATGTACATATGAGAAATAAAGGATTTGTGTATCTTGTGAGTTTAGACAAGGACTAGTTAAATCCGTAACACTTTTTCCTAAAAAAAACATACATACATATATAGTACACAAACCTACATGGATTCAGAATAGTGTATAATCTCTGGTTATGAATATTAACTAGCAATATATTTTAGTCATCATATTTACACTCACTCTTTATAACCCTTTTAACCGTAACCTAGAGATGAGTTTGAGAACGACAAAAAGTTTAAATGTACGTTGCTCTTGCTTACATATATTAAATATTCTAGTCATCATATATGTATGTGAATTTGCATGTGAACATTTCGTAGTGTGTGTGTTACTTTTAATAGGCATAAAAAATACTTAGCATGCAATTAGGAGTGGTCAAGTAAACATTAACAAATTATATGCTAACATGACGTTTATGTACGTTTTTATATTATTTTAACCAGGCTATACATAACGGTCATAATCATTGTGTATATTTGTGAGTGTTTGATGTTTTATGTATATACATACATTTGTACATAAGTATATATTTTCATACATACGTTTGGTAATTTAAATGCAAGTGCATACAATGTTTATAAAAGTTTATGCTGCTATTAAATTTTTGTGTTTTTAGGAGGGAGAACTAAAAAGTGATTTCTTTTTTATTATTAAAAATACTCATATGTGGGCTCTCGAAAATGATGTTTAGTATTAAAGATTATGAAATTTAGGTCCAATTTAGATATCCTAACATGTATAATATTATTCAAGAATATGAAAAACTGGTTGAAATAGTACTACGTAGTTATCGGTGAATATATAAATTTTTACTAACAGAAAATTTAACATTATATAAATAACAGGTAAAGCATGTAAACGAAAAAAATTTTACATTTTCAAATGTAAATATTTAGGTACCTATATAGGATATCTCAAAAATGTTATATTTTTATGAAACAAGAGACTCCAAAGAATACAAATATGCTTATTATTATACCCTTCACCACTGGTGTAAAGGGTATATATAAGTTTGCCATTCCGTTTGTAATTCCCACAATTTTCGTCGGAGAGCAAAAAAGTTTACATTTTCGGGATCATTGTAAGAAATGATGACGATAGGACCATGTCCGTCCGTCCGTCCGTGTGTCGGTTGAAATGGCGTTTATGAAGCCCACCGATAATTGACATATATAATATATATGTCAAACGATCGGAACTGCTTTCGAGAATTTTGCTATTGGAATTCAGCAAGATTGGTTCATACAATGCGGAGATATGTTAAAAAAAAAATGAAATTGAAAAAAGATTCGGCTGTGCCGAATCTTTGATACCCTTCACCATATTACCATCTTACCATCTTATCGACATCATAACGTATGCTTGCATATTTTCAAAATCTAAATTTTTTTCAAACTACGAAAATTTAAATATGAAAAAAAAAAAACAATCATAACAGGCTTTGCTTTTAAAAAAGAAACAACAACAACAATTCCATATATATTTATTTTTGTATGTACAAACTGACTGAATACACAAAGAACAACAACAACACTGTTATTCATTATATTACTGCTGTTGCTAACTAAACTACTTGTCTATACAAAAAACAAATGAAATTGAAAAAAGATTCGGCTGTGCCGAATCTTTGATACCCTTCACCATATTACCATCTTACCGTCTTATCGACATCATATTACTATATTACCGACAATTAATAAAATTTTCGCCTTAACGTATGCTTGCATATTTTCTAAATCTAAATTTTTTTCAAACTACGAAAATTTGAATAAGAAAAAAAAAAAACAATCATAACAGGCTTTGCTTTTAAAAAAGAAACAACAACAATTCCATATATATTTATTTTTGTATGTACAAACTGACTGAATACACAAAGAACAACAACAACACTGTTATTCATTATATTACTGCTGTTGCTAACTAAACTACTTGTCTATACAAAAAACAAAAAACGTCACTAATAGTCATTACAATGCTTAATATACATGTTTGTTGGTGTATTTATATTCTTAACAGATTTGTTTTTGGGTCATAACTCTGTTGATTATGAACGAATTTGGTTTATTAAAAAGACCGAAATTTTATAAAAATATTTATGACTGATCTATATAAAAATAAAAATCTATAGCTTGAACAAGGGCTTCAAAAATAAAAAATTCGTTTTCCCCGATATCTCAGTTATTACTGAACCGATTTATTTAATTTTTTCAGAACAAAAATTCAGAAAATAATTTTCGAGCCACCTTTAAAAATTCGAAGTCCCTGGTATATGCAGATGCTTCAGAAACTAAAAACCGGTTCTAAAAACCGGTTTTTAAAGCATATCTCCACCATTTATAAACCAATCTTCCTAATTCAAAAAACCGAAATTTTATAAAAATATTTGTGACCGATCTGTATAAAAATAAAAATCTATAGCTTAAACCAAGGCTTCAAAAAATAAAAAATGCGTTTTGTCCGATATCTCAGTTATTACTAAACCGATTTGTTTCATTTTTTCAGAACAAAAATTCAGAAAAAAATGTCCGAGAATTCTTTGTAAAAGCGAAGTCCGTAGTGTATACAGAGGCTTCAGAAACTGGAAAACCGGTTCAAAAAACCGGTTTTTTGAACATATCTCCGCATTGTATGAACCTATCTTGCTGAATTCCAATAGCAAAATTCTCGAAAGCATTTCCGATCGTTTGACATACATATTATATATGTCAGTTATCGGTGGGCTTCATAAACGCCATTTCAACCGACACACGGACGGACGGACAGACGGACGGACGGACATAGTCCAATCGTCATCGCTTCTTACAAGGATTCCGAAAATATAAACTTTTTTGCTCTCCGACGAAAATTGTGGAAATTACAAACGGAATGACAAACTTATATATACCCTTTACACCTGTGGTGAAGGGTATAAAAACGTCACTAATAGTCATTACAATGCTTAATATACATGTTTGTGTATGTATTTATGTATATTCTTAACAGATATGTTTTAGTTTTTAAAAATAAACAACTACAATTCCATATCTATTTATTTTTGTACAGTCTGCATATACAAAGAACAACAACAACACTGTTATTCATTATATGACTGCTGTTTCTAACTAAACTACTTGTCTATACAAAAAACAAGAACCGGTTTTCCAGTTTCTGAAGCCTCTGTATATACTAGGGATTTCGTTTTTACAAAGAAGTCTCGGACATTTTTTTCTGAATTTTTGTTCTGAAAAAATGAAATAAATCGGTTAATAACTGAGATATCGGACAAAACGCATTTTTTTATTTTTTGAAGCCCTGGTTTAAGCTATAGATTTTTATTTTTATACAGATCGGTCACAAATATTTTTATAAAATTTCGGTTTTTTGAATCAGCAGGATCGGTTTATAAATGACGGAGATATGCTTTAAAAACCGGTTTTTGGACCGGTTTTTCAGTTTCTGAAGCCTCTACATATACCAGGTACTTCGAATTTTTAAAGGGGGCTCGGAAATTATTTTCTGAATTTTTGTTCTGAAAAAATTAAATAAATCGGTTCAGTAATAACTGAGATATCGGGGAAAACGAATTTTTTATTTTTGAAGCCCTTGTTCAAGCTACAGATTTTTATTTTTATATAGATTAGTCATAAATGTTTTTACAAAATTTCGTTTTTTTAATAAACCAAATTCGTTCATATTGAACAGAGTTATGGCCCAAAAACAAATCTGTTAAGAATATAAATACACACACAAACATGTATATTAAGCATTGTAATGACTATTAGTGACGTTTTAGTTAGCAACAGAAGTAATATAATGAATAACAGTGTTGTTGTTGTTCTTTGTATATGTAGCCAGTTAGTATATACACACATAAAAAAATAAATAAATATGGAATTGTTGTTGTTGTTTATTTTTTAAAAGCAAAGCCTGCTATAATTGTTTCTTTTATATATTCAAATTTTCGTAGTTTGAAAAAAATTTAGATTTATATATGTGAAAATATGAAAGCATACTTTAAGGAAAAATTTTATTATTTGTCGGTAATATGGTAATATGATGTCGATAAGATAGTAAGGTGGTAATATGGTGAAGGGTATCAAAGATTCGGCACAGCCGAATCTTTTTTCAATTTCATTTTTGTCTAAAATTATCAGTCGCTGAATAAATATAAAAATAGTAAAAATTCAGAAAAAAAATTTTGGACACGTTTTTTACATCATTTCTTAAGAACTTTTGTAAAAGTTCAAAATTTTTTTTTACATTTTACACGTTTTTTTGTCACAGTTTCAATCTGAGATGTAAAATTTTTGAACTGGTTTTGATCCTTATTAATTTTTTGTGACACCCGTATGCAGTGCATTTCACGGTTTTTTATCATAACCTTTTTCCCGATTCACTTTTCGACGCCAAATTTAGCCCGAGTGTTAAACAACACATTATTTAGTATTTAAGTTGATAGACTATGTCATTGTCTTTTCTTTGATGTATCATTTGCCAAAATTGTCATTGTTAAGCTAGGATTTTTTTTGACTTAAAGTTGGTTGACGCAGTGTTCAAAAAAATGTGCCCAAAATTAATTTTCTGTTATTTTCTAATTTTTAAGAATATGAATTAACAGTTTGGATATAATAAAAAAGTATTACCTATTTAAAATCTTCGGACTTCGCAAATTCAGAAAAGTATCCGATCTATATCATATTGCTTATAGCGACTGAAATTTTTACGTTTAAAAATGTAAAAAAATTTTCGTTTACACATTTTTTTAAGAAATTTGTCTAGAATTTTTTTTCTCATATTTTGCAATTTTTAAGATATTTTGTTGACTGATATTTCGAAACTCAAAATGTAAATGTATATATATTTTCAAGACTTTACAGAATCAGAAACCTTTTAGCTTTTTCCAATATTATATACTGTGGCTTAAATATATGCAAATGAAAATTTAAAAAAAATTTCATTTACATGCTTTATTTATACGACCTCAAAATTCACTACTAAAAACTGCGAGAACTCCATGGGTTAAATTTATTTGGATTTACAGACATGGCAACTGTCCTACCAACCATTATCAATTGTGGATGAAGCTTGTCGTTTTAATTAACAATCTTCTAACTAGCATTCCTTTCGTGTTATACAAACAAATTCAGGAATTGATAAAAATAAATGGAACAATGAAGCCACCTGCCAACCATGCAACAAGAACCATACGTCTCAGATATGACTGATATAGAAAAAATTCTTCATCGCAAGAGAGTCTAGAAGTGTCTGTTACTATAGGTCTCTCAATGACATAGCGCGACCTATAGTAACCACATAGTATTTTCCTTAATCTTTCATTAGTTTAGTGTTTGTTTGTTTGTTTGCAGTCGGCCAGCTTTAAATTTCCTGAGGTTCACTAGTAGAACATTTTCTAGATGACAAACTTGGGAAATAAATTTAAAAAAATAATTTATTATATGGTAGTGTTTAAAGAATTTAAAAATTTATCAGGCAGATAAGATGCTCAGTAAAGGGCCTCACCACAATAAGAGTTGCAAACGTAACTCTCTAGGAATGAAGACTAGTATGTTCTTATATGATTCCCAAAATATTTCATATCAATGTTTAAATTTACATGAGATGGATCATCTTCAAAACACCTCTAAAATTACGTACTTCTTTCAATATTATTATCAAAATTTTAGCTAAAAGAAATTTTTTTTAAATTATAATAGAGCCATACTAAGACCTTATAATAAAAAATTAACCCTTTAACAGCGAGAGGGTCAATTTTGTGTATTAACTACCAAAAGGTTAAATTACACTGTGTGTAATTTTTTAAGCCATGAAAATATATTATTATTATTATCACTACGTGATAAAAGACCAAAAAAAAAAAAGACCCATGTCTCCCAGTTTTGCCCAAAGTCATGCACTTTTTTAATGGGTCCCCAAAGATTTGGCGACTCGGTGTCATTTTTGCAAAAAAGTGATCATTTTCTCAGGCTCATATCTCTGAGGCAAAGTTGTAGCTCTTGTCATAAAGAACAAAAATTGTGAACATATAAAATCAAAAAACTTCATCTTCAAAATCAAAATCGCAAAAAACTTTAAAAAATTAGATTTTTTGTTACCCTTTTTCCCCTGTTCAGGTCCAAAGGTAACAAACCGTTCATAATTCAAGGAAACAGTCAACTACAAAAATATACCTAAGATCTCAGTAAACAACATTCTAGATCATATGAACTTCCTAGGAATGACTCTTAACACCGATTAGGTAGCGCTAATGTAGCCGCAAAAGTGAAAAATTTCCCGAAAATTATTTAATTTCATTTGTTTTTTCTTTACTTCAACATTGAGATACTATACTATCTATTACTAAAATAATAAAAAAAAATATTCGTATTATGTTTATAATGTTGATGGCCTAGACTTGCAAATCGCACTCTCTTAAGTTGTGGATCCAAATCGTCGTCCGAATAGTCGTAAAAATGTTTCGGGAAATTTTTCACTTTTGCGCCTCAGAGAGTAAATCAAAATTCCGAACGGTTTGCAAGATATGAGCCTGAGAAAATTATCATTTTTTTTGCAAAAATGACACCGAGGCCCCAAATCTTTGGGGTCCATAAAAGAAAGTGCCTGACTTTGGGCAAAACTAGAAGACACGGGTCTTTTTTTTTTTTTGGTCTTCTATCACGTAGTGGTGTCCGTATATGGTTATATAATAAGTACTTCCAAGCAAATAAATCGCTTGGACGTACTTATTTTTGCAGGTATTTTAAATAAGGTCCAGCTCACGTAAACGAAATCGGAATATTTTGGGAATTGGTTTAAAACATATCAATCTTTAATTTTGTTGGTGGCGTGTTGTTACATTTGCAACGTTATTTATCCCCATACAAATCAAGGCACTGCTTTGACATATAAATACTTAGACATTTGAACTTTTTATTATCTGTAAAAATTGGGCTACAATTAGTGCTTAGCATGAAACCATGTAAGACAGAACTGGTACTATTCACCGCAGGAAACTAAGATTTAGACCTTCATCGCCGTTTTGTTTGCTAGAAATGGACTAGTGATTATTTGACGATTTTTGTCTCAAACTTTACGATTTTTTTGTAAAAGAATATTCTGAAGTATTTTCAAAATTTATTATACATATATAAGCAATTCTCATTTTACGTTTACTTTTATGAAACCGACCTTCAACCTCAAATATTTGTTTAACTTCCAATTTTTTTTAAATAACTTTTGATGCAATTATGTTAACAACACATGGTGGTGTAAAAGAATAAAAATTCAAGGCCTGAAACGGTTCCATGTACCCATTCCATACCCTGTGTGTGTAAATGTGCCCTCAAGAGAAATGCTATAGGAGGTACCCAAACTTGGGGAGAAAAAACTTAAATGGCTCCAAGAGGTGCCTTTTTCGAGAGGCATACTAGCAACTTTATTTCAGTGAAGCTAGAGTATCAGCGTTATCAAAGAAGGTTTCCAAATTATATTTTAAAATCATTGTGGCATTTTAAAATATTAATTTGCTAACAGTGTATAGTTATTTGTATATTTTGTTATAAAATATTTTGGCGTTATTAGTCAATTTTAATCTGAAATAAGTTCTTGTGGTAAGTTTTACTTACGCAAAAAATATGATTTCACTGAAAATATTCAACAACGGTTTTTATGAGATAAGAACGCTATGTTTTTAGTTTAATATTAATCACCGAGGCACACCCAAGGCGCTATTTAAAATTGGTGATGATATAATATATGGCGTTCGAAAAAAAGTGCGATTTTGCATTTAATGCAACTTTAGAGATTTAATTAAGTGCAAATAAATAAATTTATATAAATTAAATTGTCTTTTTTAAAATATAATATTTAAAAAATAATATGAATTTTGCAATAAATGGATAAATATGAACAAGACTACTTATTTTATATTTAAGATACACAGACGGCAGAATCGAACATTTTTGGAAATGAATCTAAAACATCTAATCGGCTGATTGGATTTGCATGAAATTTGATACATGCGGAGTGTAAGAGGAGTGTAAGTTTGAAAGAGGGATCCAACAGAACCCTTAGGGGTGGAGCTAAGAGGGCTCAAATAGGATACCTCTGCCATAAAAAATATTTAGTCGCTTGCCCGATTTCAAATATTTTTATATATTATTGTTGGACCCGATAAGACCTACAAAAATATGTTCGCATGTTCTATTTGTCACTGATAGTTTTTGAGTTTTTTGCGTTTGAATTTTTAAGTACCTCAATTTTGCTTAGTTTTTCCGGCCGATTTTATTAGTTTTTTTTTAATGAGTATTGAATAAAAAATTTTGAAGTCGATATCTTTACCGAGTCTAAAAATAAACGATTTTGAATTTGAAAATTGCAAAAATGACGAATTTCTGTGCTTTTTTGGCCGAAAAAGTATCTACACTTTTTTTTTTTTCTTTAACAACATATAATAATTGTATACTTTTCTAAAAGGTATCTTCACTAGATGACTTTAAAATAAAAAAACAAATCCAATAACTCAAATGGTCAAGGTACACATCCTCCCGAATTTGTCCCATTTTATATGAAAGTTTATATTTTTTAAAATCCCAAAGCACGAATCTGCAAATGGAATACAGACTGCGCACGAAAAAATCCGTGCATGGCTTATAATTTTTGATGTGGTGAAAAATTAATAATCCTGTTAACTGGTTTATATTTGCCATTATGCTCAATTGCCATGTGCTAAGGTTCATGGTAATAGCAAAATTGGTTTTTCTTAAATTGGAAGTTTAACAAAAAACACATAAACACATATTTCAAATTTTTCATGAAATCTTACATTAGTCATATAAAATAATTGTAAGGAAGGCTATTGTGCTGTAGAATACAGTTGCTTGGGTCATAATATTATACAAAGAAGTCATGATCACTGAATGGTAACCTGGTATTGGAAGATAAATAATATCTTCAGGCTGTAGGACTCAGGCAATATAGAAAGGATTTTGAGAGAAATTCACCTCATCTCAGAAAGAAAAGTGTCACAAAAAGTTAATTGCTTTGAATCTTTATCAGAAAATTTTATAGGAAGTCTAGCATGAAGACTTATAAAGTAAGAAAAAAATCCAAATTGAAACGCAAGCAAGAATCTGGAGGTAAAAAATAACATAAAAGTTCCTCAGACGAACTTTTTCAGAAATTTTGTTTCTGTATAGTAGACGATGAAACGTTCGTACAGGGTGACTTTTTTCAACTTCCTAACCAGGAATTCTATGTCGCAAATGCTAGAGGGATTATTGCATAAAAATTTCGTGTATCAAAGAAATCAAAATTTCCAACAAAGTTTTTGAATTGAATATGAATATAAAATATGGTTGCATTAACACAGAAATTTACGAGAATGAGTGCCTTTGGAAAAGACTTCTAACTTTCCTAATAAAACTCAGTATATCCCCTGCTTTCTGGTCTATTCCCGCTTCTTCTCATTACAACAACAAAACAATGGAGTTGTAACAAAGAAATTGTAACAGTTTGTACCGATAGAGGCTAATCCATCAAATTGACCGAAACTCCGTGCAATTGAAAGATATTGGACTCTAGTAAAAAATAATTTAAAGGATATTAAAAGCTCAGCATAAAATGAAACGGAATCTAGAAATAAGTGGACTTATTCGAGCAAAAAAGTGACCGAAACACAAAAAAAAAACTTTAATTCGAAGAATTCTGGAAAATATCAGATATTTCCTTAAAAACCAACAGAAACGAATTTATTCTTTTATGTTTAGAACTCGAACATAACAGTCATTAATAAAAATATAACTTTAAAAAAATTCGCTCACTGATGAAGCAGATTTGCATGCACGGATTTTTTCGTGCGCAGTCCTTATAATATGTTGTTAAAAGTTTTCAATCAAAATCTGCTGGACTTCGGAAAGATGTGGATTTTATAGCCGAAAATGTGAAAAAACCTATTTTTTTTTTTTAATTGTGGGATTTCTTTTATGAAGACCCCATAGGGACGATGCTAAGAGGACTACATTCACCGAAAATTTCTTTAAGATATCTTTAGATTTAAAACTTTATAGTTTTTCATAAAAACAATTTTTTTAAAAAAAATTTACTTTAATTTCAAAAATCAGAAAAAAAATAAAATTGATTTTTTCATCTAAATTACGTTGCTTACATAAAAAAAGATTGAAATCAATATCTTTCATAGAACCGAAACTATGCCAATTTTAAATTTAGTTTTTCTTTCTATATAACGAAGAATTATATCAGCTAAGCAATGTAATTAAGATGAAAAAAAACGAGTTTATACTTTTTCTGATTTTTGAAATTAAAGTAATTTTTTTTTTATATATAATCTTTGTTAGTAAAGATTTCTTAACGAATGTAGCCCTCTTATCTCCGCCCCTGAGAGGTCTGTGGCGTCCCCCTTCCAAACTTAACATTGTACACTCCTCTGCTTTCTATAAAAAATTTCAGTTACAGATTTATTTCCAAACATTTTTTTTTCTGCCCCACTGTGCATTGTAGAGTACGTAAATGCAAAAATTTTTGATTTTCGACTATAAATAGAATTTTGGCAATTTTTTTTATAAATGTTTATCTTAAACCTTCATAACATTGACGCCGTTCGGTAAAATTTATTCACGGGAACAGATCTGTGTTCCACTATAGCTAAGGAATATTGGTACTATTAAAAATTTGTAGAATTTTATTTATTTTTTTTTTATTTGAATTCCAAAAGTAAACGAGTTTGAAGAATTTCCCATATATGTTTTTAAAGTAAAAAAACTCCTTCGAAAATTGGTTCAAACATATTAGTGTTTTTTTTTTTTTTTTTTCACGAAACGAAATTTTTTTTTTTTAAATAAATTAATATTTTAGTACCTTTTTATTTTGAAATAAATAATTTTATTTCAAGTGTTTTGCCCATGTTATAAAACGCACCCCTCGAGTAAGAGCACAATTGATCAAATATTTCGAAACATAATTAAAACAGTTCTTAATCGTAAACGGTTCTTGGTATTATTACTGTGACTTAGGAAGTTCAATACTGATGGATAGAAAATGTCTTTATTTTAAAACGACTTTTCAGATTGCTGTTATTATATAAATGTTAAGTATTTTTTTCTTACTTTTTATTATGTGTTTTTTTCCTTTGAAGATGCATACGAGTATTTGTGCTGACGACTGTTGCTTATTTTACTCTTAACAAGTAGAATAAAAACATGCAAAATGAAATTCTTATTAAAAGTATTTTATTAAGTCTTTTAATGTTATTTCTTTATTTTATATTAGGGTGGCATTCATTGAAAGTTTGTAATATCTAGGGAGCGGATTTATATGCAAATGCATGTTTTTTTCGGAGCATTTAAAAATGATCTTATGTTGTTATTTATCCGAATCAGACATTTTACTAAAAATTGGCATCGATTGTTAGTGCATATTTTTGCATATTTTGTTAAAAATTCATATTTTTGCATATTTTACATAATAATGCATATTTTTGTGGCATATTTTTAATTTTTTTGGTTTTTAAACATTTTTTTTAATATCTTATTTTTATATTTCTCATTTTGAGGTAAAATGCAAGCACCCGAAATCAATATAAATATCTTTAGTGATCAAAAAATATTTTTACATTTGTTGAGAAAAATATGTGAAGGATTTTTATTTTTTAATATAAATATTCATCATGAGGAAAATAATAAATATCTTTAAAAATAAATATCAGTATGGAAATGATTTCAAATGATTTATTCATACTTGTTTTGTTTCAAAAATATTTTTTTTTAATTCAATAAAATTGTTGTTGTTTAAAATTTTTTTATCCGATGAAAAAAGTTGAAAATTATTTTATATTTTGTAATAAAAGATAGTTATTTTTTTTATTTCGATCATGATGAAAAAAAATTAAACTATTGATGAAAATAAAAAGAAAATATAATGGATTTTTTTTTTTTCATTTTTTGAACATTAAGAATTGTTTTTCGATTGAAAAAAAAAATTAAATATTTTTTTTTTTTTTTTCTAAAATCCGGTCTCTGGTAAAATGTGCATAACAGGTGTTCTAGCGATTTTTGACGCTCATTTTCCGGTTATTCTCAAACAAGTTATTAACACAGAGGTTAGAAAAAGTTATTTGAACAAATTTTACAGTATTCAGCTGGAAGAAATAAAACCTTTTTTAAAAAATAAATTTCTGTGGATAAGTATGAACGAAACAACTGATATTACTGGCCAGTACATTGTTAATGTAATTGTTGCAGTTTTGGTTTACGACGTAGAGTTGAGTAAATGAAAGTTTTTGATTCATATTGTAGAACTCGAATGTGTGAACCACGAAACACTTGCCCGTACATTTCATGAGTCAGTTAAATTGTTGGAAGAGGATTTTAATAAAAATCAAATTCTTTTATTTTTATCCGACGCGGCTCCATATATGTTAAAATCCGTAAAAGCCATTAAGATTTTTATCCAAAAATGTTTGCATGTTTAGCCCACGCATTATACCGAGTGGAGAAGAAGGTGCGTACTAACTTTGATCACATTGATTCGCTGATTTAATATGGAAAACAGATATATTTTATATTTTGAATTTTTAAGTGCATTTTATAGGCGCATATTTTCCAAAAATAAATACATATAAATCCGACCCCTAGTAATATTTTTTTCTAAATACTTTTGGTATTTTATAAACATTTTGAAAGAAATTTGAATACAATCTAAGTTGCATGTTGAGCAAAGAAGTCTCGGACATTTTTTTTCTGAATTTTTGTTCTGAAAAAATGAAATAAATCGGTTCAATAATAACTGAGATATTTTATACAGATGGGTCATATATATTTTTATAAAATTTCGGTTTTTTGAATCAGCAAGATCGGTTTATAAATGGCGGAGATATGCTTTAAAAACCGGTTTTTGAAACTGGTTTTCCAGTTTTTGAAGTCTCTGCATATAACGGGGACTTCGTTTTTTAAAAAGGGGCACGGAAATTATTTTCTGAATTTTTGTTCTGAAAAAATGAAATAAATCGGTTCAGTAATAACTGAGATATCGGGGTAAATGCATTTTTTATTTTTTAAAGCCCTTGTTTAAGCTACAGATTTTTATTTTTTTAATAAACCAAATTCGTTCATAATCAACAGAATTATGGACCAAAAACTAAAACATATCTGTTAAGAATATAAATACTAGTGTTTATAAACCGGTTAACCGGTTAACCGAAAAACCGGGTTTTTTCTTCAAATTTCGGTTATTTGCGAACCGGTTAATTTGAATATTCAATATAGGTTAATCGGTTTACCCGGTTTTTCTGTGTCGGTCAACCAGTTTTAAAAATTTGCTAAAAATAAATTTCGTCCTTTAGTTGCTTTTTTCTGAATTTAAATTATAAGAAAATATTCTTAAACTATTAAAAATGTTTGCTGTTTCAGTTAACAAGTAGCCAGGTGATATATATTTACTTGTTTGAAGTTAAATATATTTTAAAGCTGTATGTATAATAACTCAGATAGATAAAATAAAAAAAAGATTTTATAAAAGAACAAGAATAAAGACTTCAAAAGTAGAAGTAAATAAGTGCAGAAAATGTACTTGATTAATAATCTTCTAAATGATTAATAATCATCTAAAAATTAAAAACAAATCTCTTTTTAGCAGAAAAAATGTTATTTATTTTTCCAATTTTATGCAGATATATTTATTAAATTTTTTTATAAAAATTATATAAACTTTTCCTTGAGAGAAAAACTTTAAATGCGGTGAATATAAATCATAATATAAAGCACATTATCCTAGGTCTAAAGCTTCCTTTTTCTAAAATTTCGATAATTTAATTTTAATTTTAAGCTAGAAAAATTAAAAATAAAACTAAAAAAATACTTTATAGAATAATTTTAGATCATTATTAAGCTTCAAAAGCTGTGCTAAAAGACGTCATAAAAGTTGTTTTTATAAATTATATTAAATCTAGCCTAAAGGCTGAAAAAAAGTATTATAAAATTTCGTTGTGAATCAATCGCAATTTATAAAAAACACTGCAGTGCACTGTTTATTATTTGGCGCATGGTTAAACCAATAAGTTGAAAAATACTTTTTTTAACCAAAAATATTTTTATTTAGCTTCAAATTAGAGTAATTATTTAAATGTCGGTTAACCGATTTAACCGGTTTTTTAGTAGACGGTTAACCGAAAAACCGGTTTTTTAATTTTACTCAATTTTAGCTTAACCGTCAAACCGGTTTTTTGAAAAGTCGGTTTTTTTATAAACACTAATAAATACACACACAAACATGTATATTAAGCATTGTAATGACTATTAGTGACATTTTTGCCTATAAGGCAAGTGGTTTAGTTAGCAACAGCAGTAATATAATGAATAACAGTGTTGTTGTTTTTTGTATATGTACACCATTACAAATATAAATAAATATGGAATTGTTGTTGTTTTTTATTTTTAAAAAGCAAAGCTTACTATGATTGTTTTTTTTTCGTATTCAAATTTTTGTAGTTGGAAAAAAATTTAGATTTTTAAATGTGAAATAATGATAGCATATATTAAGTCGAAAATTAAATTATTTGTCGGTAAGATGGTGAAGGGTATCAAAGATTCGGCACAGCGGAATCTTTTTTCAATTTCATTTTTAATTCAACGAAGGATTAGAACAGAATCATTTATTTTCACTTTGTTCGAAGATTCAAATTACTTTCATTACTTAAACTAATCTATTACATGCACAATTACAATTAATCTGTAATTGAAATTTTTAATTACAATTACATGAAATTGTAAATTCAAAAGCACTTTGATCAAAGTCAAAAATTCTAAAAAAAGTGTTTGAAACTTACAATTTTTTTTTTTATTTCTCTTCATTGCTGTAGTCGCGGATTTTAGCATAAATGTTTAATTCTTCTAATGTAGACTATAAACACTTGTAGAAAAGGGCCAGCATGGATTTAATTAGCGTGCAATTAACCAGTGTCAAACTGTGTTGTGCAAAAGTCGTGAAAAAAAATTTAAAAATTTTGCAGTTTTTTCATTGGGGATTTTATGCCGCTTCGGATATTTCAAAATTCAAAACAGAGCCTAATAGCTCTTAAAATTATGCATCATTTAACATATATCTCGTTAATGTGCCCTTAACAGATATGCCGTAGGAGGTATCCAAACTTGGAGAGAAAAAGCGTGAATGGCTCCAAGATATGCCTTTTTCGCGAGGCACACTCGCAACGTTATTTCAGTGAAGCTAGAGTATAGCGTTATCAAAGAAGGTTTCCAAATGACATTTAAAAATCATTGTTGTGTTTTAAAATATTAATTTGCTAAACGTGTATAGCTATTTTAAAGAATTCAGCAATTTTTTCATATTTTGTTATAGCGGATGTTGGCGTTATAAATCAATTTTAAACTGAAGTAAGTTCCTGTGTAAAGTTTTACATACGCAGAAAATATAATTTCACTAAAATATTCATCAACGGTTTTCATGGGCTAAGGACGCAATGTTTTTAGTTTAACATTAATAGTCGAGGCTGTAACGAACGTTAAACTGGTACTCTATTTATCCAAAGAGGGTACTACCTATAACACCAGCCTTGCTCAACGGAAAATGGGGAGATTCGTTTCTTTATCTAAATAGAGTTAGCTCATTACAATAGAATTTAAACTTAGGTAGTATTTTGAAAATTTATGAAAACGACTATCAAATATAAACTAAAAGATAGATACAAAAATAATAAAAGAAATGAAAACTAGGATGCAAATATTAATATGAAAAGGTCTAAGATGTTGTTTACCTTTTCTGCTCTTAACCCGCCCATGACCTATGTTATTCCTTAAAATTTTCCTGAATAACCCACGACGACTCTATCTAACTGATTCAAATGTTTCGCGAAAAGTAAAAAGTAATTATTTAAATGTCCATATTACAAACAAAATGTAATTTATTTAAACAAAGTAAACTTAGTTACTAAGTAACAATCAAATAATCTAATCATAGTTTAATATGTCACCAAACTAAAGTTTAACAAATTAATATAATAAATATAGTAAAATATTTAAGTTAAATTAGTGTAAGTTAATATAAATTAAAGAGTAAAGTATAAATGCAACTGTTTAAATGAAACAAAAATACAAAAACAATGAATATATTAATCTATACGTGAATTAATACTAAGAAAAAGAGCTAACATTTTTGTTTCATTTAACGGTTTCTTGTATTTATTAACTGTATTAACTCGAAATTACGAATTTATATATTATTTTAAAGATTGATATTTCAAATATATATTTACTAAGTAAACACTCACCACATTTTATTTCCCTCGATGACTACAGGCCTAAAGTTTAGAGGTTGGTTATGGTGTCGACGGATTTTATTTTATAAGTATCGTAAATTTCAGATTTTAAGTTTAAGTATGTGTTAAATAAGTAAGGTAAGTATTTATTAATTGTATTTCTATTTCATTTCTAGATGAGTGTGTATGTTTGTGTGAATTGTGTGTGTGTGAGTGTGTGTGTAAGTGTGTGTATTTGTATATATAAAAAAATTAGATTTTACATTATTTTTAATTGAGTTTGGTGACCAATAAAATATTAATATTTAGGTAAGTATAATAAACAAAAAGTTATTTAAATTATTAAATTTTATACGTTAAGTTAAGTTATATTAAGATATGGTAAGATATTTTAAATTAAGAAATGATAAGTTTACGTTATGTTTAGGGAACGTTATGTTTATGTATGGAAAAAGTTACGTTAGGTTTAGGTTTGGAAACTTCTACGTTAGGTTTAAGATGAATTAAGTTTACTTTAGGTATGTTTAAGTGAGGATACTTTCACGTTAGGTAAGTTTAAATGAGGTTATCAGATTTTAAATCTTCTTTATATTGCCAGGAAACTTGAGAACTCTAGATTTATTTTTGAAAAAGCTTTTTCTATACTGGATTCTGTTGAAAGACTTGATTTCGTTGAGACTTCAGTACAATTTGACTGACTATTATTTTCCTTTTTCTTATAAATAGTAAAAAAAATCTTGGTGCAATGTTGGATCACCCTGAATAGATCACAATTGCTTTCCCAAATTAATGCAATTCTACGTAGAATCTTATCTTTTGAGTCCCTTTTTTCTCTCTTTTACTTTATTGTTTCCAAATCTTTCCTTCCTCTATGTATAAATCCTCAAAATATTCACGGCTTTTCCAAATTTTTCAAAAACTATTTTGCTTTAAATTTTAGCTTCCGTTTCCTTTACAACTTTCTGTGTTTGAAAATTTTCAATCAATGAAATTTCCTAAAAAATTTTCTAAACTAAATTTCAATGCTAAGTATGAACGTAAAAAAAATATATATATTTTTTTCTTCATATAATTACAGAGAGACAAAATATTTTAGAAACATGTCCTCACAAGGCACACCCAAGGCGCTAATCAAAATTGGCGATAATATATGTCAATCTGTAGCTGCTTTAAGACCATATATCAAAATCAATATGGTGTTCGAGAAAAACTACGATTTTTCATTTAATGCAACTTTAGAGTTTTTAATAAGTGCAATTAAAAAATGTATATAAATGACATTTTCTTATGACTTATTTAAAAGAATTGATGAATTTTGCAATAAATGGATGAATATGAACAAGACTACATCATTAAAAACTAAATTTTGCAAATTTTATAAGAAGGTTTAATAATTATTAAATCGCTAATATATCCACGCATACTTAACTTATCGCTATATTTTTAATTTGTATTTTAGATACAGCATTGTAGAGTACATAAATGCAATAATTTTTGATTTAGGACTATAAGTAGAATTTTGGAATTTTTTTTATAAATTTGTATCTTAAACCACCATAAAATTGATGCTGTTCGGTAAAGATCATTCACGCGAACAGATCTGTGTTCCACTAGAGCCAAGTGGAACACAGATCTGTTCAAGACATCAAAAATATCTTTGATGTGAAATTTAAAAATTTTCGAAACTTTTTTGAACATCAAAAGTAAACGCTCATCTGAATACGACATAAATGTTATTCAGATTTTTCGGTTTCTCTCTCAAAATTCACAATAGTATTTATAGTTTTTACAGTTTCAGTTTAATGTTAACATTAATGTCCTTCATTTAGAGTAAACAAAGAATTTTTAAATATTGCTTTTATAAATTTATTAAAGGGAATTTTAATTTCTTAAAAATATTATGATTTTTTTAGCTCATCAGAATACGAAAATTTTCTATCTATTTTATTTTGTAGCAAAGTAGCAACTGAAAAGTATGTTTTTAATGATTTTAATAAAAATTAAACTAGTTTGTTTTGAATTCCTACAAAATGGGAGGAAAAAAGGCGTTGCCCAATGAGGAAATTGGCAAATTAAAGCCTATAAGGAATGTGGACTAAATATTAGCCAAATAGCAAATAAAATTGGTCGAACTCGTTGTGTGGTCAGTAATTATCTTCGTAATCCATCCAACTATGGAAAAAATATGAAAGGTGCTGCCTATGCTATTCTTTCGGCTGCAGATAAAAGAGCAATTATCAGAAGTGCTTCAAACTTCCAAGACTCTGCTGCAAAAATTAAAGAAAAATCTGGCGTTAAAGCAAGCTTAGCAACAGTAAAGCTTGTAATACAAAATGCTACTAATCTTAACGGATTAAAAATTAAAATGAAGCCACCCCTTAAGCTATCTCGAAAAGAAACAAGACTACTTTTTAGCCGGCTCATGATATGGGAAAAACAATGCCAATGAGTAGTATTTTCCGATGAAAAAAAAATCAATTTAGAAGGACAAGATGGCTACAGTTATTATTTCCACGATTTTCGAAAATAAATTTATTTGGAGCGTCATCATAGTTGTGCTGGAGGTGTGATGGTAAGGGTTCAGTTTCCTACTATTGAACAAGCAATTTACAATATTTTGCTTCAAAAATGATCACGAATTCGTATATTACTGTTCTGGAAAAAGCATTTCCCCATTTTTCAAATATTTTTAGCTCTATATCATGGATATATCAACATGATAATACACCTATTCATACTGCAAATGTGGTAAAAAATTGGATTAGAAAACAAAATGTGACATTACTTGATTGGCCGCCATACTCCCTGGATTTAAATATAATGGAAAATGTATGGGGATGGTTAGCTTGTAAAGTGTATGAATCTGGGAATCAATATGAAACAAAATCCGACCTAATTGAAGCCATTAACAAAGCGTGAAGTACGATTTCTTTGGATTACATAAAAAGCCTTTATGACTCAATTCCAAACCTCATTTTTGAGGTTATCTGTAATAAAAGAGGAAGTACACATTACTAAAATAACCAAGAAACATAAATAGATATTGAAAAAGTTCGAAAATTAAGGCTTTTATTGAATATAAAGCTGCATGTCGTAATGTGATGAGCCAACACTTTTAGTCATTATTTTAATTTTAACACGTATTCCTGAATTATTATGAATTATAACATAGGTCAACAGCAAAAAAAGGTTTGAATAACAACTATATAGATTTGATGTATTATGGTTCCAGTAGTCCAAATATGGTCCAATTTTAAAATTCTATGGTAAGGTTTTTTTAAATTTTTTTTTTTTTTTTTTTTTGTAAAATTATAAATTTTTTTAGACGTCTTTCCACATGAATAATCCACATGAATAATGATAACTCAAAAAGTGTTAGTCCGAAATTATTAAAATAAACTCAGAAAAATTTATATTTACATAACCTTTAATCCTTTTATATATTGCGTTTCAATCGGCTCAGTAGTTTCGGAGTTATAATAAAAAAATTAAACAAAAAATATATTTTTTACGTGAAAATAGCAATTTTTTTTTTTTTTTTTTTTAAATCATTAAAACTCGAAAACGGCTAAAACTGTTCAGATTTATTGGTTTATCGCAAAGCCACATGTAATGGCAACAAAATAAGATATATAGGTTAATAAATAAAAGTAAATAAAAGTGTTATAAATACTGGAAACACAGTGTGTCCGTTTCATACTTTTCTGCTAATATTTCTGAAACATGTGCGACAACGAAATTTTGTATAAATAGTATGAGAGTCGATATAAATTTGGATACCAAAAATGGGCATGGCCCGCCCACTTTATCACGCACCTCCCGTATAAGGGGAAATGTAAAAGAAATTTTGTACAAGTAGTTCAAGGATCAATGTAAACTCGGGAACAAAAAATGGGCGTGGTCACCCACCTCCTATATAAAAAGTTAATGGTGGGTATATAGATTGGGCTAAGCCGAATATAACATTCTCCTTTGTTTTTTAATTTTTTTTACTAAATTTATATTTTTTGCCTAACAGTTTTTTTTTCATAACTTTGAAACTATTGATCGCATCAAAAACAATTGTATGCATCATTTAAAGATATTGTTAGCTAAAATTTTTGTAAACTTAGTTTAACAAAATCGAACAAGTTGTTTTTGAGTTATGACAACATAAGTGCAAAAATTTCTCAAAAAACTAAAATTTTGTGAAAATGAGCGAATTCACTTAATTGCGAATAAATTCGAAAAAAATCAATAGATTTTTATGATCGATATCTCATTTTGTTGCTATTACATGTGGCTTTGCGATAAAGTAATAAATCTGAACAGTTTTTGCCGTTTTCGATTTTTAATAATTTTTTTTTTAAACAAAAAAACTTGATATTTTCACGTAAAAAATATATTTTTTGTTTAATTTTTTTATTATAATTCCGAAACTACGAAGCCGATTGAAACGCAATATATAAGGGAATTAAAGTTTATGTAAATATGAATTTTTCTAAGTTTACTTCAATAATATCGGACTTTTTGAGTTACCATTAATTATGTGGAAAAACGTCTAAAAAAGTTTATAATTTTACATAAAAATTTAAAAAAAAAACCTCTCTATAGAATTTAAAATTTGGACCATATTTGGACTACTGGAACCATAATAAATCAAAATAGTAAAATGGTTTTTCAAGCCTTTAAAAATTTTTCAATTTTGTTGCCTTGTGTAATATATCGTGTAAAAAAAGTTTAATTTAATTTTAAAAAATTTAGCCTTAGTTATTCACTAGCGAGATATTAAATGCCAAAAACAATTTTTGTACGTGAGCGGCAGTGTATGTTCACCAACAAATCTATGCATTTTTTTAATAAAATGTCTAATTTGGATAGATAACTGCATAAAATAATTTTTAGGTTTAAATTATTAGGCTTAAAGCGTGAACGGATTTCGTGCGTGATCCTTAGTCCATTTCTTATTCTAAGTCAAATCAACAAGAGATCAGTTATATATTACTTCATCTCACAATTAAAAATCTTCCCTAATAAAAACATGAAAATGACAAATATAACTGTAAATGTAGCATATGCCAACAATGAACCCTTGAAATCAGCAAAAATACATACAAACATATCATATTCTCCGTATTCTATCTGCAATTACGTTTAATATTCTTTTTTTACCATTCGTCGTAAACATTTTTTTTGTTTACATTTAAACCATTGCATAATGTCAGGGGCATATTTGTTGATATCATCATTAGTGGCAATCCCAGCGTTGTTTGTTTGGCTGCCTTCAATGATCGGGATGACGACGATGATGATGATGACATAAGTGCTTGCAAGTGCCATGACGAGTGCCGGTTGTATTTGTTAAGAGAATATGGCAACAAAAATTTCAATTCAATGGTCAACATGAATGAAAGGAAAAAAAAGGAGAAGAGGATATATGTATGTACTACTCGTAAATGAAAAGACACAAGTTCAAAATATTCAATTGAATATAAATATAAAAGGAATAAAAGAAAAATGGAAACCCAAAAAATCTGTGGTTTGGAAAGGAATTAAAATTTTAAAGCATACTTTTAAGCAAATAGAGCAAACAACATGCTGCTTTTATACACACATATATAAAATACAAAGTTACATAAAACACAAGCTACTGGCTTTAACTCCCAGTGTTATGTAGTAATGTGATGTTCTCTTTTGTGGTATGGTTGCAAATGATGGTCAATGCAAAGCTTTTAATTAATAAGGCAGGAGTTAATAAAATAGCTTTATATGTATGTATGTATGTATTTTTTTAAGTATGTATGGCTCACATCAAGAATTAAAAGTATTTTTAAATTAATACTTTTGCATTTTCTTTTGTACAATTCATCGCCCACTGTTACTGTTGCCTTGTGCTCCCGACTTGACAATCTCATTTATAAAATCAATGTTTATACATTTTTAAAAGTATGTACGCAAAACCATTTATTTTTATTTATATCTGCATGGATTTTAACAGAAGAAAAAGAGAATTAAATCAATGGCATATATTTTGGCTTAATTAAGATATTTATTATTTCCTTCGGGCTGCTGGTGTTGGTCTAAAAGGTTTCCTACGAGACTTTTGATCGACTATTAGCACTGACTGACGTTTCAAATAGTTACGTGAGGGTACTTCACTTTCTTCATCATTAGCTGCTGTAGCTAAGTGTTAGATAGGGGGTGGGAGAGAAAGAGAAACGTTAGAGTTAAACATAAATTGTTTATCGATACTTAGTTAACTAAATGTTTATGTTATTACCTGCTGCTGGTGCTTGTTCAGGTGATGACGAAGATGTGCCTGCAGCTCTTTGTGCTCGTCCAGCCAGTAAATTATAATAACACATTGGCATAGCAGCTGGTTTCTCACCTTCTTGCCCAGCTGGAGGTTTGGGTGGTTGTAGCGAGGATATATAATCATCTTCCTGTTAAGTAATAAACATACGAGGTTTATGTATAAATATGTTATGAATATTAAATAACATAAAACTTACACTTATGTCCAAATCTAACTTTTCAATAAATTGTTCTTCTGGTTTGCTTAAATCTTGACATTTTTGTAATTTTTGTTTGAGTATCTAAAGGGAAAATTAAGAAATTAAACAAAATCTTTAATAAATAAAATTTGTTTTTATCTTAACCATTATCATATCTTCATCTTCTGCCTTGTTAACCAAAAAATCTGGCAATTCCGCCACTTTAACAGTCATATCTTTTTCTTTTAATTCCACACTGGTCTCATCTACTTCTTGCAGTTTATAAATCATTTCACATAAACGTTCTTTTATAAATTTTAACACCTCTAAAGACTTTTCTGAAGCTTCCAGATTCTTCTGCCTTTCTGCTTCATATTCAGTTATTTGAGCTTTAATTTTTTCTATAACCTCTTGATTGCTGAAAATTTTATATACAAAATTATTAGAAATTCTTTAAGTTTAACTTAAATTTCCCTTACACTTCTCTCTCCTTAACATCGGTAAACTTTGAGGATTCCAATTCTTTGGTCAAAGCCTCTCTTAAACACTCTAAACTTCCCTTTTCTGCTTCGGCTGCTGTGCGCAAATAATTCAAACGTAAAGCTGATTCTTTTTGTGAAGAGAATCTTTCGAATACTTCGTGGGGTGATGTAGCACCTGTTACTTCCATTAGGTTTTTAAATAAATCCTCCATATCACTGGTAACATTTTTCAATTGTGAGTTTTCATCTTCATCGGCTTCAGTCTTACCGGTATGTTGATCTCCTGTACTCGAACCAATACTATCTTGATGATGGAGTGTTTTACCTTCGAAGAAAAGTTTTCGACCAATACGCTCTAATTCCAGCTTACGTTGTTCGACGAGCTTACGAAATTCCATAGCTTGACGTTCGCGTGTCTTTTGCGATAAATTGGCTTGTTGTTCTTGTCTGAGGAGAATGACTTTAGCCGAATCACGCATTTCGATGGCTTCATTGTGAACTTGCTGTGGAAAGAAATTTTAAAGTTAATGTGTTATTTTTAAATTAATTTGCGATTATTCATATTGCAACTTTAATCGGGTGATAATAATTGAAAATAAATGTGCTTCTTCCACAATTAAACAAAACAGAGTGAATAAACTGAAGACGGAAGGAAAAATATACGTGAAAGCAATAAACAATAAGTTCGAAAATTGGTTTCAATGACGTGAAAAATGGCGCGTAAGTAAGGAAGGGATACATATAAATAGCTTCATATTTTAAACAAGTTTGGACCACAAACAAGTTTGCAGTCGCAAATTGCCTAGTTGTCTCTTTTTGATGGTACCAAAGCAGAGTGTTGAACTGTGTTCAACAAATTAATTTGCTTTGTTTTCATTTTATCTCTTTTTTCTCTTTTTTTTATATTTTCGAAGAGATAATGTAATTTTCTTTATATATATAGTTCCCCATGAACAACTTAATTCGCTTTAAAATAGCGGCCTTTTTTCAATATTACTGTTTTTATTTACTTTGCCAGAATTATGTTTTTGATATTGTTTTTTTGTTAATAAGTTAGTTATAAGTAAGAACTCAATAAAGCAAGAAGCTTGTACTTAGGTTGTTATAAAACCTGTTTGTGTTTTATTCGGAAACACACCCTACTCTATTGGGAAAAGGAGTTACCTCGCCCCAATATATGGTCCTTCGATAAGTCCTAGAATAGGCTAGGACTGGAAAGAATTAGTGACTTGGAGTCCACTAAATTCCAAAAATCGTCAGTTTGCTCCTCAAGCGGCAACTCCAACAACACAAAGACAATAGGTTGTCTTAAAAAGAGTACTTCATCGTGCTTACGGCAGAGGAAGTAAGGAGATACATCATTGTACATTCCGTGTCAGTGGAGCAGTCAACAAACAAGAAGTCCATCCCATCTTGAAAATTGCAACATACTAAACAAAATCTTAATAAGGCAAATCACATTGAAAGAAATTGGAAACAACACAGGGAAAAGAAAGGTATGTACTGTGTTTATTAGTTATTTTGTGCGACAATTTGTTTTCCGAAAATTGAAAATTAATGGCTAATCTGTAAGAAGAAGAAAACCCGCTAACAAAAGATTAAACTTAAAAAATACCAAAATCTACAACAACAAACATTTGCATTTTTAACCTAAAATTAATAAGCTAGAAATACATGAAAAGTTTAACAATATAAATATACCTCTAAATTGTACCATCTCCAATAACCGCAAAATTATACCACTAAAAAAAAAAAAAAAATTGTCACCACTAACGAATTTCTACAAGAAAAGTAAATGAAAGTAAAAAGAGACAAAAATATGCATGATCATCAAACCAACTATATCATTGTCATCTTCACACTGCTTAATACCGGCAAACGTTTCATTCCTCTTTGTTCCTATAGACTGCAACCAACTTCACATATGAAGTAACAAAAAAGAAAAAAGCAAAAAAATTCAATAGTGGTGCATCGGTGCAAAAATTAAATACTTTAATAAAAAATTTAAGTAAATAAAATAAAACAAAATAAAAAAGTGAACAATAAAACAAAAAACAAAAAAGAAAACACACACAAACATATTATAAAATCAAACAGACAGTCTAAACTGCAAAAAATACTAAAAACAAAACAAAACTACATTTAAAACAACAAAAAAAAAAAAAACCAACTCCAAGTTGTGCTTATTTTTGTGAAAACAAATATTACAACAACAAAACAATTATTTTAGTTTTTTTTTTTTTTTTTTTTTTTTTTTAAAAAAAAGAAAAAAAAAAATTTAAGGTGCCTTTAAAAAATTAAATAAAAAAAAAACGTTATATTACAACAACAGAATAAGTGTGTAAAGAGAAGTGGAGACAAACCAACAAGCCGTTGTGTGACGTCATCAAGTACGTAAGAGGTTCCCAAACAACAGAATTGTAGGAGATTGTTAAGAAGCGGTAAGAATTAATTATTTTTTAATTCGTTTGGAAAAATTAAATAAAAAAAAAAAAAAAAAAAGTCAGGTGGACAATAAAAAAAAAATAAAAAAGCGGTATTATAAAAAAAAAGAGTAAACAAATAATAAAACAACTTCTTCAAGAAAATCATTTTTTATAAAAAATAAATAAATCAAAATACAATTATCGGTTTAGTGGTATAATGATAACGAATTTTAAGAAAAATTAAACGACTTATAGAAATTTAAAATTTTTTTTTTTTGGAAAAGCTTTGAAATCCGAACTTTACGAATATTTTTATAATCCTTCCCTAAGAAGACTTGTAGCTCCATAGAGAAGTTGATTTTTTAAAGAAGTTTAAGGTTCGGAAAACAATTAAGCTGTTTTTACAAAAAACATTTTTCATATTTGACCGAGTTATTGGAATAGTTCATCTTTTTCGGTCTGGGTTAATAAAAAAAAAATGGCGGCATCAAAAAGAAGATGCAAGTTTGATTTGACACAATTGGTGATGTTCTGCACGAACTTTGAGAGAACTTGTCCCATAGATTGTTCGATCGCATTTCTTGATGTTAAAAAACAAGAATTAGAAAGAAGGTGGGTCAAATTAGTCGAGTCGTACGAAGAATATATCCTAGAAGGTGAAGAATCTGAAGGTGAAGATCAGAAAGATGAAGTTTCTTTAAGATATGAGGAAGCTAGCAATTTATATCAGGTCTTAAAAACAAAAATTTTAGAAAAAATGAAGAAAACTACAGTTGAAGATAACAGGCCCTCTACAAGCAGATCAACACTAAAGTTGCCAGCATGTGAAATACAAAATTTCGACGGCGGTTACTCCAAGTGGCCTGCTTTCCGAGATATGTTCCAGGCAGTAATCGGGAAAGATCCATCTGTGGCTCCAGCTCAAAAACTATACTATTTGCGTAGCAAAGTGAGAGGGGAGGCCTACCAAGTCATAAAGGATTTTGACTTGGTAGATGAGAACTTTCAACTGGCATGGGAGAAATTAAAGAATAGATTCGAAAATAGAAGACTTATGGTTCAGGATCAAGTTAAAAAGATTCATGCGGTCACACCAGCTCTAAATGAAAACATCAAATCTCTTAGGCAGATCCAAAATGCAGTTAACGACTGTTTAGCGATTTTAAAGAATTATAAAATCGAAGTGCCCGATTATGATCCATTTTTAATTAACATAGTTGTTTCGAAACTTTCGGATGAAACAATGAAAGAATGGGAAGTTTCTTTGAAAAATCATCGTGAATTGCCCACATGGCCCCAATTAAATAGTTTTCTCTCTGAAAGAATAGAAATTCTAGAAACTATGAACGATAGAAAAAAGCCAATACCTAAAGAGAACCATTCTTCAAGAACAAATGCGTTTTATACTCAGAGTGAGCAAACTTCAAGTTGCAGAAAATGCAAACAAAACCATCCTTTAAGAGTTTGCAAGGCATTTAAGTCACTATCACCAAGTGAACGTGTTAAATTCGTTTTTGCAAATAAATACTGCGTAAATTGTTTATCGCCTACACACTTCAAATCTAAATGTATGAGCACAAATACTTGTTCTGTATGTCACAAAAAACATCATACGATGCTCCATTTAGAAAAATCTGAAAAATCACAACCCAATAGAGCGTCAAATGACAATTCTCAGCAGATTTCACAAAATGAGGAGAAAAGTTTTACTTCAAGTACTCAAACCGAGACTAATGCTTTTAGTACTAATGTAGAAAGTTTGCCTGTATCTGATGGTAATATCCAGGCATTTTTTGTTTGCCGGGAAGGAACTACAGTGTTACCTACAGCGCTGATTTACATAGACAGTGGTGGAGAGTTATTTACCGTAAGAGCTCTTCTAGATGCTGGAGCAGAAAAGAGTTTTCTTACCACTCAAATTCAACAAAAACTTGGAATTCCACTTGAAAAACATCCTCGTCAAATATCTGGTTTCGGTGGAACCATAGTTGGAAGTTCTAAAGGAAAGTGTTTTGTCACTGTAAAATCGAGAATTTCAGACTTCAAATTAAAAATCTTGGCAGTCGTAGCTCCAAAAATTGCTAATTTTTTACCTTCTCGATCTGTTAAACTACAAAATTGTGCTGAAATACATAATTTAACTCTCGCAGATCCGTATTTTTATCAGCCTGCTGCGATAGATATGATTATAGGAAGCGATTTTTTGCCATTTATTAACCTCGAGGGCGTAAGACAAAACATATCTGGTACATTAGAAGCAAGGGAGTCTCATTTTGGTTGGTACTTGTCAGGACCAGTTAATACGTCTGAAATAAACGCTTTTTCAACCACGGTATCTGCATCCGAAAATTTTCTTCTCCACGATCAAATAAAAAAGTTCTGGGAACTTGAGGAAGTCGAGAAAGATATTTTAATAACTGAATCAGATTTATTTTGTGAAAACTTTTACCAAACGTATACTACAAGGCAGTCAGATGGTCGTTACGTTGTACGCTTACCGTTTAAAGAACAGTTTCCAAATGAAATTTTTTTGGGTCCTTCAAGGAACAGTGCCTTAGGTCAATATTATAGGATGGAAAAAACCCTCGAAAAGACCCCTGAATTAAAAGAAAATTATAATAAAGTTCTCCAAGAATATATCGACTTGAATCACATGGAACCAGTATTTCCCCAAGAAAACAACTCTGAAAAACAATTTTCTTATTTCTTACCACATCATGCGGTTATTCGACCGGAAAGTAAATCGACGAAAGTTAGGGTAGTCTTCAATGCCTCTAAGAAAACGAATAGTGGATTTTCATTGAATGACGTACTTCACCAAGGCCCAACTCTACAATCTGATTTGATGCAGATAGTGCTTAATTGGCGTTATTACAAATATGTCTTCACCGGCGACATCGAAAAAATGTTCCGCCAAATTGTGATGAATGAAGCTGATCGGCCATATCAACAGATTTTATTCCGTAATGAGACAGATAGTCCTGTGAAATCTTTCCAAATGAAAACAGTGACTTTTGGAGTGAATTGCGCGCCATTCCTGGCAATAAGAACGCTACAGCAGTTAAGTGAGGACTGCAAAAACAAATTCCCGTTAGCATCCAAGATTTTGAGAAACGAAATATATGTGGATGATATCTTGTCTGGAGGACATAGTCTAGAGGAAGCAAGGTTAAAACAAACTCAAATAAAACAAACTTTAAAATCAGCTGGCTTCCCCATGAAGAAAATAACAGCCAATGACAGTTTTCTACTGAATAACTTGGCCCGGGAGGATCTTCTTGATGAAGATTTCTTAAAGTTTGATGATTCCAGCACCATTAAAACCTTGGGGATACGCTGGAATGCGAAGTCAGACTTTTTCTATTATGTAGTAGAACTGAACCAAATTTCCACCTCTCCCACAAAAAGGCAAATTTTATCGGTTATCGCAAAGTTATTTGACCCTCTAGGTTGGCTAGGTCCAATTGTGGTAATAGCAAAACTTTTGATGCAAGAGTTATGGGAACTGAAGGCAGGCTGGGATGAGGGTGTCCCACCGCATATACTTGTAAAATGGAACACATTTTCACAAAATTTACCACAAATTTCTTCATTAAAAATTCCTAGATGGGTACATTTCGCACCAACTCACCATATACAAATTCACGGCTTCTGCGATTCATCAGAAAAGGCTTATTGTGGCGCAATTTACATGCGAACATCAAAATCTAATGAAGAAATAAATTGTAACTTATTAATAGCTAAAACTAAAGTTGCCCCAATAAAAAGGACTACAATCCCGAAACTTGAACTGTGTGGAGCGGTTTTACTCTCAAAGTTAGCAAAAGGGCTAATGGAAAGTGCAAATTTCCCCTATGAACTATATTTGTGGACGGACTCCTCTATAGTCCTCGGTTGGTTACAAAAACCGCCACATACCCTAAAAACATTTGTTGCAAATCGTGTAACAAAAATCATAAGTATTGCCAGTAATAGTCACTGGAAACATGTTAGAACGGAAGACAACCCTGCGGATCTTGGAACCCGTGGTTGTTCCCCACAAGATCTCATTGAGAGTAAATTATGGTGGCATGGACCCACCTGGTTAACCCGGTCCTGTGAATATTGGCCGAAACCTCGCGAATTTGATCCAATCGACTTGGAAACGAAAAAGGTTTCAACTTTTCATCTAAAAACTAAACTAGTAGATACAAGCAGCAAAAATATTATTCTCCAAGAAGAAATAGATGCTGACGTCATAATAAAAAGATTTTCGTCTTTCGCCAGAACACTAAGAGTTATTTGTTATTGTTTTCGATTCATAAATCGCCTTCGAAAACGCCCAATTGAAACCGTACCTTTCATCACAGCAAAGGAACTTCAATTTGTGAAAAATCGTTTGATACTAATAGCTCAGATGCATTACTTCTCTAAAGAATACGAATGTCTTAAAAATAAACGGCCTATAAACCGAAAGAGTAGATTGTTGACGCTGAGTCCATTTTTGGACAAAGATGATTTATTACGTGTCGGAGGTAGATTAAGTTATTCAGGACTTAGTTACGATGAACGCCATCCTGTAATAATCCCTGAAAAATCATACTTTGCTGAACTTTTTGTCAATTACACTCATAAGATTTTGCTTCACGCGGAACACTACATTATGCTGAGAGCTATTAGGCAAGGGTTTTATATGCCTCGACTTAAAAATCTGGTACGAAAATGTATTCGAAATTGCAAAACCTGTACTATCTACAAGCATAAAATTCAACATCAAATTATGGCCGCACTTCCCCCCGAAAGAGTAAACTTTTCGTTGCCGTTTACATATACCGGCGTGGACTTCGCTGGTCCATTCAACCTAAAAACATCTAATTTACGCAACGCTAAATTAATAAAAGGTTATGCAGCCATATTTGTATGTTTCTCCACGAAAGCAGTACACTTGGAAGCTTGCTCAGATCTTTCGACAGATGCATTTTTAGCCTGTTTCGACAGATTTGTTGGACGTAGAGGTTTTCCAAAAACCATGTTTTCTGATAATGGCAGAAATTTTCTTGGAGCCAGTTTATCACTACTAAAAACTCACAATGAATTCTTAAAGCAAACAGAGAAAGCACTTGTAGAAAAATATAGTGCTCATGGATTCTCCTGGTCATTTATCCCACCATATGCACCCCACATGGGTGGCCTCTGGGAGGCTGCGGTAAAAAGTATGAAATCGCATCTTAAAAAAGTAGCTAGCAATCTCAATTTTACGTATGAGGAATTTGCGACGATGCTAATCAGAATTGAAGCTGTATTAAATTCACGCCCAATGTCCCCATTGACCGAAAACCCATCAGAACTACTTCCCTTGACTCCAGGTCATCTCTTGAGAGGTGCACCAATTATAGCTCCCCCAGAAGCTCCTGTAGAACCTCCGTTAGAAAGCGTCAGTTACATTAAACGCTGGGATCGTTTAAAAGCTCTACAACATATCTTTGCACGTCGTTGGAAAAACGAATATATCACCGAGCTTCAACGAAGAGTAAAATGGAAAGCAGAACAACACAACATTAAACCAAACGACTTCGTTATAGTGAAAGACGATATATTACCACCTAGTGAGTGGCGCCTGGGGCGAATTACAAAAGTTATATACGGAAAAGACAACAAAGTAAGAGTCGCTGAAATCAAAACCCAAAATGGAAATATAACACGTTCTATTGCAAAACTATGTATTTTACCAGTAAGCCATACAGAAAATAAAATTCCACATAAATGTTTAAATTAATCCACCTGATTTAAATTTAAAAGCCATATTAAAAAGATAAATAAGTCGCAATACAAAATATCTAATATCACAGTATATATCCTCTTTCTTTTCTTCCTCTCTAGCCAACACCATGCCGTGTTGTAATTTGTGCCTAAAAAATCATGCTCTCCGACATTGTCCAATGTTTCAAGCTAAGTCAATGGAAGCTCGAAGAGAGTATATTATTAAATGGAACTATTGCCTAAATTGCTTAGCACAAACCCATTCACGCCCTACATGTCAGTCAGCCAACCGTTGCGCAATTTGTGGTGCCAAACATCATTCGAGTTTGCATAGAGATCGTCCCCATGACGCCTTAACCGCAAGTTTTGAAGAAGCTGTTGAAGAGACTGCACCTGCAGCTTTTGAAGAGACTTCGCCAGCACCTGTTGATGAGAGCGCACCAGTAGCTGTTGAAGAGACTGCGAAGAACATAACCCAACTCCCAAAAGACAATCCCCACGATTTGTCATATTCGCTGTCGGAATTACCCACATTTCCTCCTTATTGGCAGTACATGATTCCACCAATCATAAGAGTGAATTTAATTCACAAGGGAAACCCAATGTGGGTCAATTTGTTGTTGGACCCAAAAAGCGAATGTTCGTTCTTAATAAGAAATGTGGCAAATTTGTTCCCTGAATTTACACCCGATTGCTATCAAGGAACAAAGAAGTTTGGTGTATTTGATGTCGCCGCCACATATGAACCCCGTTCACACTATGGCCCAATAGCACGCTGGAAGATGTTGTTGAAGGACGCTGACGTAATCGTTCCACCACCAATAACAGACCCGCAGCTAGAGGAACATTTTAAATCCATAACCCCAAAAGCTCATCCTCAATTTGCTGTATGTCGCGAAATTGACGGTATTATTGGCCAAAAAACGTTAGCTGTCATAATGTCCCACCAAATAATACAACCTGCTGTCACTATTCCAAAGGCGCAGCGCTCTATTTTTGGATGGGTTATATCAGGACAGTGGCATGGCTGTATTTGCCACTAATCTTAGTGCGGGAGTATGTTGAACTGTGTTCAACAAATTAATTTGCTTTGTTTTCATTTTATCTCTTTTTTCTCTTTTTTTTATATTTTCGAAGAGATAATGTAATTTTCTTTATATATATAGTTCCCCATGAACAACTTAATTCGCTTTAAAATAGCGGCCTTTTTTCAATATTACTGTTTTTATTTACTTTGCCAGAATTATGTTTTTGATATTGTTTTTTTGTTAATAAGTTAGTTATAAGTAAGAACTCAATAAAGCAAGAAGCTTGTACTTAGGTTGTTATAAAACCTGTTTGTGTTTTATTCGGAAACACACCCTACTCTATTGGGAAAAGGAGTTACCTCGCCCCAATACAGAGTATGTAGACTATAATTAGACCCCAGCAGAATGGAATACGTATTTCTGTTCCGCTACACACTTCATCAGCATTCGTGGCATCTTATCCTTTTCGGTTTCGTTGAAACCTAAACATATTTTGTTTAAGTAATTAAGACACAAACAAGTAAAAATAGTAAATTCTGCAATTTTAGAATATCGTTTTTAAGCCAAAAAAGCTTATTTCAAAATCCACCCCGGCTGTGATCACATCGATAATTCACGGTATCGGCTTTTTCATATCGTACGTTTACAGATTTTAATGCAATTAAATAAATTGTCAACTTTATGTCAATTGGTATAAATTTTTGTTAATGCTTTGAAAAAGCAATGTTGAATTTGAACATATCGAGGGCAGATTTACTATTGACACTGAATGGTATCGTTTTCAACATTTATGTGGTGGATTTTTCTTTGAGTGTACAAGCTAAGAAAGCATGCTTTTTCTTAATATTTATTGGCCATTGTCATAAATTTTTAACCTGAGTCAAAAGACCTTTAATCCTTAATAAAATTGTAGCAATTCTACATAATTTAAACAAATGGGTTACAGACTTGAACTCACAAGACTTGAAACTAACAGAGTGCATCATATGTTGCATTTTATAATCATAATTGTTGTTCAAAGTTCAAAAATTTAGAAAAAGTGGTAAAAATTACTTAAATTTTTCTCATTCTTCTACACTTTCTTTGTAAAAAACTCTAATAAAATATATTTTCTTATAATATGGAGAAATAACTTAGCAAAATTTTTAAAAATCGTAACTTTTATTATAAAGCAGATTTTCAAAATTTTACTGGGAAATCCTAAAATATGCCGCACTAACTTCATGAAACAATGAAAATATCTAAATTTTATTTGAATAACTCAGTAGGTTTTGATGTTTCGCATAATTTTTATCCTCATACATATCTAACCGTCAAATATAAAAAAAAAAAAATTAAAATATGAAAAATACACAAATTATAAAATTATTTTTTTAAATATTTAAAACTATTTCCATTTAATATTCAGAATCTACTTCTTGAAAAACAAAATGCCTTATTTTACTGTTTCATCATAAAAGTTTCATTTGCAGAAGGCTTAAATGAAAATACTACATAGGCGGTCAATTTCAAAAAAAATTTCGATATTTTCCACTATAGAGAGAAAACAAAAAAATTCGAATACCCGACGAACATCACCATTTCAGATTTCCACGAAATTCGGTATACACACTCATAATGTCAATACATAATTTAAAGTTCTTTAAATTTTCAAATTCGTTGCAGTTTAGATTTTATCCCGGTCCAAAGTTCAAATTTTTTTAGCACTTTAAGGAATATTTTAAGGAAATATTATAAAAATGCATAAAAATAGATATTGATACAAGGACGAATATTGATTTCATTATCCATTTCTGGTGTTTTTAAAAAAATAATTGGAAACTACATTTATAAAGCATCAATTTGAGCCAAAGATTGTTTAAATCGGACAAATAAGTCTGGAGATATATTCATTTAAATTTCATGTATTTAAAAAAAAAAATCTGAAAAAATTAACTGAATATCATATTGAAATTTTGATATAAGACAGATAAATTATATTTTAATTAAAAATTTCAATCCGGAAAAAACATCTTTCAAAAATTTAGTTCTTTTATTTTAATCGACACTCTGTCGTTGTAAAAAGCGTCTGACAGAAAATAATTTGGGGGTGTTTACCTTTCATATGGAGGTATTTAATTAAAATAATTTTATGTTGATCCCAGTTTTGCGATTTCAGAATTTAACAAAAAAAAAAAAATATATATATATATCGACCATTCCAGGAAAGAACGCCCGAAAAAGTATATTTTTTTACTTGATGACTTTCAATTTCGATAAAAATTTGTATATAATAACTCCATTAAGCCTTTTATCAATTTCAGTTTTCAGTTTTGTGAAATTGCAAAAACTCGCGAATTTATTTCGCTTTTTAATTTTCACAAAAACCAAAAAAATTTCAAAAGTATATAACTTTGAATAGCAATATCTCTGGAAATTTTAATGATTTAAACGGCCTTAAAATTTCGGATATGGCGGCTTTATGACGAAAATTTAAAAAATAAAAAAGATTTTTTAAAATTGCATTTTTCAAATGCATTTTTCTTTAAATATGCTATTCAAATTTTTTAATATTTTAACATAAATGAAAAGTTTGGAATCTTTACATTAAAATAAAAGTGTCAAATTTTTAGGACGCGAAAATCTTATATGCATAATCAAATTTTTATAAAAACATGTTTCAAATTTTTCATATAAAATTAAAATTTTTTCTTGTTTTTGAAAATTTCTTTAAAATTTTAATAAAAGTTAACAAAATATAAAAAGTATGCAATTTTAAATATTCATATCTCTTGAAGTTATTGATTGATTTCTGTAATTTAAAAAGTATTTAAAAGGCCATTGTATATTTTTTGTGTAATTTAGTCAGCATTTCAAAAACCACGTCTTCGATCCATAATATTTTAAAAATATAAATGCAGTTTTTAAATGCATTTTTGTTAGTTGCTAATTTATAAAATTTTAATTTTTCAAAAGTTTATTTAAAAATGCTTTGTTTATTATAACTTAAAACAATAAATAGTCTGATACATAAAGTTTTACTATTTTTCAGTATTTTTTTAAAAATAACACAATAAATTTTTTTTAATAAAATACTCATAATACCAGAAAAATATAATTTTTATATGAAAAAATTTAAACTAGTTGAAGAAAAGGAGAAATTATGCACAGTACATGTGTCCGTCCCAAAAATTTGAGATTTTTATTTTAATGTAAAGATTCCATACTTTTCATTTATTAAAAAAATTGAATAGCATATTTAAAGAAAAATGCATTTAAAAAATGCATTTGCATTAAAATGCATTTTTAAAAAATATTTTTTATTTATAAAATATTCATGTTTAAGTTAACATAATAACAATTCAAACACCGTTTAAATCACAAATTTCTGCAAAGCCTTCCCAGAAATATTTGTATGTAAATTTGTATACTTTTGAGATTTTTTAGATTTTTTCAAAAGTGAAAAAGCGAAATAAAATCGCGAATTTTCTGAATTTTGCGAATCTGAAAACGGAAATATTTATAGACACCCATAGGCCTTATACGTATAAAAATCGGAGGACACTTGGTATATTTTTGGGCGTTCTTTCATGGAATGGACGATATATATATATATATATATATATATATATATATATATATATATATATATATATATATATATATATATATATATATATATATATATATATATATATATATATATATATATATATATATATATATATTCAAAATTGACAGTTGGAATAGAACTTGTGGGGTGACCTTGACCTAAGCTCCTCCGGATTTACTGTAAACGCATTTGCATTAAGATTTTTTTTAATATATTAAAAAAAAAATATAGCACAGAACAAAAATATATTTTATAAGTAAATAAATATTGCCACCTTTTTGGAAAGAAAATTCCAAAAAAAATGAAATTCTTGAAAGTTTCTACTGCAGATTAATATAAATTTTTATCGGATTCATATATTTACATATATGATTCTTGCAGCAATATTATTAGGAACTTTGTAAGAAATCTAGTGAATCAGATTTAAAACAATTAAAAACGAGATAGAAAGATATAGTCGGTCAAGCCCGACCATATGATACCCTACATCATTGTGTGCATCTAAATTCATCTGTGGTCAGTTATGCCCGATACTTGTGTTAAGTGTAAAATAAAACATATGAAAACAGAATATTATATCGATACTAACATTTATATGAAATTATTCAATTTTGGATGATTCCCGAAAATGGACCTTATATTGGAGGCTATGGTAAATTATGGATTGATATTCGTAAAATTTGGCACTATAATTTATGTTTATATAAAACGTATTTGTATCATACATTTGTATACATTTTAATGGGTTTTATGTACGTTAAAGTGATTTTCTGAAGAGAGGTTTATATGGGAGCTGTAGTCAATTATAGACCGATCATGAAATTCGGCACACGAATTTAGACTTATATTGAACTTATATATGCCAAATTTCATTAACATATTGCTATATATAAGGGATTTATGATCGTAAAACCCCATTTTCCTGGAGGACATTTGTATGGAGGGTAGATAAAATAATGAACCGATCATAACTAATTTCAATAGGCTATCATAAACCTCTGTTCTAAATTTTATTATTTAAAGGTTTATATGGACGGACAGACGGTCTGGCGGACGGTCGGACATCGTTAAATCAACTCAGGTTGGTTTTAGACCAATATTTTTGGGTGTTACAAACATCAGCATGAACGTATAATACCCTCCTTACCTTTGTTGGTGTATTGTATAAAAAACGAGGCTAAAAATGAGAGAAAATTTTATTTTAACCCTAAAATCTCTTAAACTAGTAAAAAACTAATCTATAAATGTAAATTTATTTTTTTAAAAAAGGTTTACAAGGACTATTTATATATTAAATCGCATAAATTAAAAAAAAAAACAACCTTTTGAAACCACAGGGGTACACAGTATATATGTTTTCGTTATGTGTGAACAATGCTGTTATATGGTACTATACTCCAATGGTTGTTAAATTGATCTTCAAATTCGTATCACTCAATTTTGCATTTTCTCTAATTTTGGAATAACGAACATAATATAATTTACACTGCGCCTTATTCATTATTCTTTTCAAGATTCCTTATTTAATTTACTATTCCTAAAATCTTCAAAATTTCCAAATGCACTACACAAGATTTATTTAACTCACATAAACGTACATATTCTTCTTACTATTATTATATAAACATTAGAGTGCTCCAAGCTTGTATGAAGGAAAAAAAATGTTATCCTACCGACCGTACCACCCCCTAAAATTGTTATATGGGTTATAAAAATACGTCGTGCAAAAAATTAGGGAAATAGGACTACGTTAATTGGTGCCGCAACGTCTCTGAAGTTTGAAGATGCATTTACAAGGGCAAAATATGCAATTTTTTAAGTTTTCACAAAAACTTTGTCATTAAGTATTTAGTTTTGCATTTTATTGTAAAGTAATCGTAATGTACATAGAAATAGTGTTACAAAAAGATATAAAACACAAAAATTGGTTGAAAAATTTAAAAGTTATTGAAAATTCCCCAGGCCATTAACGTGTCTCAGAGCACTTGAATTCGAAATGTGACAAACAAATAAATATATTTTTGAAAATATTCGAATAAAACAATTGTATTACTTAAAATACATCTGTAGTTACTTGAATATGAGTTTTTGTCCTTATAGAATAACGTAAACCTGTTCTCAGCTATGGTCAAAAAATGTTGATATTTTTAACGGTCGTTTCAAAACTCAAATTTCAGTTTTTTTGATAATTTGTTGAACAAATTTCAATATTTTTGGAAAATCTTATAGGGATTAATGGACAACAGATTACGGAATAAAACAGTAAAAAAATTAGGTCAATACCTCTTATAGTTTGCCTGTACCTGCATTTTGAATTCAGCGGATTTCGAGAAAACCCCATTTTTATGTGATATTTTGGCAAATCAGTCATTTTATTACATTGTTGTGTATTTTAAATGGAACTTTTTTTAAATTTTATAACCCACATAATTCTAAATATAAATCAAGAGTTTCATACAATTTGGACGATATTAACCCATAAACTTTAAAGGTCAAAAGTTAAATTTTGTAATATTTGCAATTTTTGATGGAAACTAGTCGAAATTTTATCTATTTTTTAGTAGATTATCATAAAACTTAAGAAATTTATTTATTAATAACCTATATTTATAATGATAGTGAAAAAAATTAAATTAACCCTTAAATGGTCTTGGGGTCAAAATGACACCGATGTTTTAAAAACATGCCAATTTGAATATATTCGAAACTATGTTTTTTTGGAGCACTCTAATAAACATATTGCTATATATCTAATAATGACTAAACAACTTAACAATTCTTCTAACTAATTTATATGCAACAATTGAAATTTACTTCACCTGTAGTCTATTAATTTCTTGTTGCTGTTCATTTAAAGCCACCTCTAATTCCTTTAAACTTCTTTCGAAACGTTCGGCATCATTCATCAAAGAAGCCTCAATGGAACGATATTTCTTACGTATGTGTTCAGCTTCCATCCATTGAACGTTGGTACGATGAATTTGATTTTCCAATTGGCAAACCAACTAAGTGAAGATAATAGAATAAAAAGAAAATGGAAATAGTAAATATGTATTTTGAACATTCTTATACAATTTTATTTATATTTAGAAATGTATGTATCTTTGTATTTCTCACCTTACGATTATTATCCTCTTCTAAAGTCTCTGGTGGTTTCTCACCTAAATTTTGTTCTTGAGCCTCTTTATTAGCCACCAATTCACGATACTGTTCCATTAGTTTAGCAAAGTGTTGTTTTCGACACTTGAAACGATGCCTTAACAAATCCAATTGTTTGCGATTTTCTGTTATTTTCAAGTCTGTTAGGAAAATGGCATCTTCCACATTCTTGGCGCCAATGGGATAATTTACTTTGCCCACAACTATTGTAGGCAGAGCAACAGTAGTGACTGCTGATGATTTGCGCTTATCTGTTGGTATTGTTGCCACTGAACCTGTAACGACTGGATTTTCCTTGATGATGACGGGTCGTTGCAAAGGATTTCGTAGACGACCACATTTTGTTGTAAGCTCTTTGATATCCTTTTTCAAAGATGCAATTGTATCACAATTGATACGATTTTGTTTTTGCCATTCAGCTGTATTGGCAGTCTTTTGGCCTTCTGCAGGAAAACAAGAAATAAAAAAAAAAAATAATAATAAAATGAAAAGGAATTTCTTAATAAATAAAGTTCATAGCAATTGTATGTATTGATTTTGTTTAAATCGTGTAAAATTGTTGCAGTTGAAAAATGATTATTGTAGACTACTTACCTGCCAATAGTATACGTTTCTTAATTTCAGCAATTTTATGATTGATTTCAGCCAATTTATCATTTTCCATCTTCTTCTTTTTCGTTATTGACTCAATTGAAATTCTTTAAACATTTCTTTGCCAACTAATTGCTGCTACTAAATTGTTTTTATTGATTCGATTATGTGAATTTAACCTTTTAGTTGCCCAACAACAATCTGCTGCCATCTGGTTGCTATAAACAAAATTAAAAATATTTTTAGTAGTTTTAGTAGTTTGAGTCTTAGCAACATTTATTCAATGAATGAATAAATGAATATAAGTAGTTTAATTTCTTTTGCTCAGACAGTTAGTGGCAGCCATATTTGAAACTTATATTTGAAACTTTGTTATTTTCACCTTTGTTAGGTTTTTATTTTTGAAAAATTTTAATGATGTTTTGGGAAATTGTGAAAGAAATTCTAGAGGTTTGGGAGTGTTTAATCCGATATCACTGGTCGGCTAAAAAATCCTCCACCAAAGACGAATTGTTGGACTTGATGAATTTTAATGTTTTAAACACGAATCTGCGTTTAGTTTTATTTTCTTCACGTATGCATTTTTTATGGGCGTATCTAATATTTCAATTAAAATAAGGCTATTACACGAGTATATTTTATCATAACTCAAGAACGCACAGTGAGACAGAATCGAAATTTTTTGGAAATAAATCTGTAATCTGATCGGCTGATTGGATTTGCATGAAATTTGGTATAGGCGTAGCTTTGTACACTTACTAAGCAATGTAATTTAAATGAAAAAAAATCGAGTTTATACTTTTTCTGACTTTTGAAATTAAAGCAAAATTTATGTAAAAAGTGTGTTTTTTGAGAAACTATAAATATTTTATCTGTGATAAAATCTCTGTTATTAAAGATATCTTAACGAAATTTTTGGTGGAGGTAGACCTAATCGTATTAAATGAAAAGTGAATTTTTGTAAAAGGAATCACACAATTCCCAAAAAACGCAGAAAATGTTTTTTTTTTACCATTTTGGCAATAAAATCCACATTTTTCCGAAATCCCGTAGATTTTGATTGAAAACTTTTAACAACATATAACAGATTCTTAAATTGCATTCCGTTTGCCGATTTGTGCTTCGGGATTTGAGAAAATATAGACTAAAGTCAAAACTTTCATATAAAATGGGTCAAATTCGGGAGGGTGTGTACCTTGACCACTTGAGTTATTGAGCTTAGATTTTCTTTTAGAGTCTTCTCTGTGAAGAAAAATATAAAATTGTTATATATTTTTAAAGAAAATTTCATTTTAGAGAAAAAAGAGTGTAGATACATTTTCGGCCAAAAAAAACACAAAAACTCGTGGTCGTGCAATTTTAAAATTCAAAATCGTTTATTTTTGGACTCGGTAAAGATATAGACTTCAATTTTTTTTATTCAATAGTTAAAAACAAATAAAATCGGTCGGAAATACTAGGATATATATGAAAAAAACTGGACCAAGAACATACAAAATTCAGGTACTTAAAAATTCAAACGCATATAACTCAAAAACTATAAGAGATAAATAGTACATGCTTTGTAGGTCTTATCAGTGCCTACAATCTATATATATAAAAGAGTAACGTAACTGACTGACTGACGGATTCATCATCCCACAGTTCAAACGGCTGAAGCTAGAGCGACGAAATTTGGAACGTAGGTAGGTCTCCCTCAGAGTAGATCCACTAAGATGGAATTTTTGGAAATTCTAATGTTTAGGGGGTAAAAAAGGGTAAAAACGGGTAAAATCGGTAACTCTATAACTCCCCAACTAATAAAGATACACAAAAAGTTGAATAGTTGTCGTTATTCATTTAAAAAATAATTGGATAGGTGTCTGGTACTTTTTCGAAAATCGGCCCCTTTAGGTAGAAAACGGTTAAAAACTGTATTTTGGTACTTTTTTGTCACCATATGTATCTTTGAAACCAATCAACATACAAATAAAATTTATATCGTATTCATAACTTATCAAAAAACTAGAAATACAAATTTGGTACTTTTTCGAAATTCGAACGCATAAGGGGTAAAAATCGTGCCTATTTTTCGTACTTTTTTCATAAAACATTTTTTTATATTTATTGAAATATTCATATGAGTTTTTTAATATGGGATACCACTACAATTTAGAAATTTATTGGAATACAATTTTTGATACTTCGATGAGTAAAAAAAAAGTACCAAAAAAAGGGGTAAAGGCGGGAAATTATATTTTATTCAAACTAAATAATTAATTTTCAATTACATTAAACATAAAAAATGTAGATAAGAATTCACATGAGTGGAATTTGTGGTACTTAAAGATACATGGTCCTGTGGGTAAGAATTCAGGAGGATGGACTTTGTGGTACTTTTTTTTTCTTCTATTGGTACTTTTTTTGCATTTTCTGTAATATTTAACCTAGAAACATGAAATTAAATACGCATGGTCCGATATTGGAAAGAATTCACAACGGGAGACTTTGTGGTACTTTTTCGTTCTTCTAATGGTACTTTTTGAATTTTCTATAATTATGAACTTAGAAACATGAAATAAGGGATATGTGGTCCTTAGTTAATGAGAATCCATAAGAAGGGATGTTGTGGTACTTTTTTGTTATTTTAATGGTACTTTTTGAATTTTCTATAATATTTAACCTAGAAATATGAAATTAAGGACATGAAGTGCCAAGTGAATGAGAATCCATAAGAGAGAACTTTGTGGTACTTTTTCGTTCTTCTAATGGTACTTTTTGAATTTTCTATAATATTTAACATAGAAACATAAAATTAAAGATATTTGGTCCTAAATGAATGATAATTCTTTAGAGGGGACTTTGTGGTACTTTTTTGTTCTTCTAATGGTACTTTTTGAATTTTTTATAATATTTAACCTAGAAATATGAAATTAAAGCCATGAATTGCTAAGTGAATGAGATTTCGTAAGAGAGAACTTTGTGGTACTTTTTCGTTCTTCTAATGGTACTTTTTGAATTTTCTATAATATTTAACATAGAAAAATAAAATTAAAGATATTTGGCCCTAAATGAATGAGAATTCATTAGTGGGGACTTTGTGGTACTTTTTTGTTCTTCTAATGGTACTTTTTGAATTTTCTATAATTGTGAACCTAGAAGCATGAAATTAACGATATGTGGTTTTAAATGAATAAGAATCCATAAGAGAGGTTTTTGTAGTACTTTTTTGTTCTTCTAATGGTACTTTTTGAATTTTCTATAATTATGAATCTAGAAACATGAAATTAATGATATGTGGTCCTAAATGAATGAGAATTCATTAGACTTTGTGGTACTTTTTTGTTCTTCCAATGGTACTTTTTGAATTTTCTATAATATTTAAAGTAGAAACATGAAATTAAATATGCATGGTCCTATATGAGAAAGAATTCTCAACAGGGGACTTTGTGGTACTTTTTTGTTCTTCCAATGGTACTTTTTTAATTTTCGGTAATATTTGACCTAGAAACATGAAATAAGGATATGTGGTCCTAAATGAATGGGAATCCATAAGAAGGTACTTTTTTGTTCTTCCTATGGTACTTTTTTAATTTTCTATAATTCTGAATCTAGGAACATGGAATTAAAGATATGTGGTCCTAAATGAATCTTTTTTCGTTCTTCTAATAGTACTTCTTGAATGTTCTGCAATTTTCATCCTTAGAAACATAATATTTTCCAAAGTGAATAAGAAACCTTAAAATGGATTTTGTGGTCCTTTTTCTTTATTCTAATATACTTTTTCGTAATTCTGATATTTATTATTCTAAGATTATAAACCTGAAATTAAAGAGATATTGTTATTTATGGATGACATAACACCATTATTAAAAATGTTCCCAAGGGAGTTAAGAATCTTAGTTTAAATTTATTGTATAGTATGGTTTTTATAAACAAATTCCGCTAACGAAGTAGCGGGTTTACAGCTCGTAATGTATAAAAATATTTGAAATCGGACGAGGAAAACAAAATTTGGCAAGCGATTAAATTAAATTATTAAATTAAAGCGATTAAATTGATTTTATGTCAAAGGTATCCAACTTTGAGCCTCTTTAGCTCCACCTCTGAGGGGTCTGTTCGGTCCCCCTTCCAAACTTAACATTGCACATAAGGGCAACCAAAAGGAGACCTTTGGCAATAAATCAAAAATCAAAAATGCGATTTTTGATAAAATTTCTATATAACTTTAAAGAGGACATTTTTCTACACAATGTTTGTTCAGAACGTTTTTCATCAACGGTAATGTGTGGTCGTGACTGAAGTCCAAAGTGAATGAAAAATTTAATACTTTTAAATTAATAAAATGTTTATTTTCATATGGCATATATTGGAGTCAGAAAATATCGTCAGACATTTTAATATAAATAAAGAGCATTTACTATATATGATGGCGAATTTTGTTAAGAATTGGTAAAAAAAAAAAAAAAATTTGTATAAAAATGCAGACGTCAAGTGGTCAAATTGACAATTTATCAAAATAGTATATTTACTATTATTTTTGTTTAAGTTTTCAAATTTTTGAAAGCAAAAAAGTAACATAAATATCTAGAATTATCCATAGTGTTTACATACTACACCTTAACAGGATGTCTATTTGTATGTTCTGTTTAAACATTTCGCAAATTTTAGCGAATTTCGATTTTAAACCATTTTGAAATGTTTGATGGATCATTGAATTAATTAGACCTGCAGCTCGCAATTTTCGAAATAATTGAATGAAATTTGGTATGAATTGTTTTTTTGACACAAAAAAAGTTATTACTAGAATTTGTTATGATCGGCCCATATTTTCACCTAGCTCCCATACAAAGATATTCCCGGAATAGAAGTTAAATGATTATATAAGACGTATTTATAGTCAGATTTTGATGAAATTTTGCAATACTATATGTTTGGTAACCATAAATTACTCTACCAAATTTGAAAGGAATTGGTACATTCTAGGCTTGGTACACTCTAGACTTAAGAGATATTAGGCTTCAAAAATTAAAGTATTTAGTTTTTAGCCTGCTTTGGTGAAGTTTTTTCGCTACAGCGGGTCCAATTTTAGTTTAATGAATGTTATATTCGGCTCGGTCGAATCTACATACGCACTTTTTCAAATTTATCTTTATATGGAAGATGGGCGGCCCACGCCCATTTTTTTCCAAGTTTATATCGACCCCCAAACTATCTGTACAAAATTTCGTTGTCATACATGTTTTTGTTTAAAAGATATCAGCAGAAAAGTATGAAATGAAGCTACAACGGACACCCTGTTTTTCTAGTTTTTAGCCCATAACTTTTTTGTTTATTCGTCCCCCTACGTTGTCCCGTTCGAGCTCTCTCCTGCTTTCAGCAGACAGACAGACGGATGGACATAGCTAGGTCGATTCAGAATCGAACTAGGACCCAAAAAATATATACTTTATGGGGTCTTAAATGATTCCTTAGACATGTTACACACGAAATGACAAAATCAATATACCCCCATTTTTTTGATGTTGGGTATAGAAAATAAATAAAAAAACATGTGGACTAGATGGAATTCCGCATGGTAACTTGAATTTGCTTTCAATTTTTTCCCATCAGGTCGAGTTTTTTTTATGGGCGTGTCTAATATTGCGTCCTAAATAAGCCGATTACTCGAGTATATTTCACTATAACTCGAGAACGGTATGCACAATGATAAACTGAAACATTTTTGATGCTTTCATTTATAAAAAAAATTTTAATAACAAAAAATGTAAAATTTTGCATGAAAAAGTTTTTTTTTTTTTTTTTTTTTGATACATTTCAAAATAACTCCGAAACTATTGAGTACACACAAAAATTATTTTTGGGTGACTTGAAGATATTTTTAGTCCTCATTTTTTAGTGTATCGTAACACTTTTACTAAATGTAAAATAAAATATACAAATACAGAATAATGCGTTGATACTAACATCTACTTGATTTTATGCACTTCAGGGCGATTCTCGGAAGTGGTTTTATATGGGAGCTACGGTAAATTATGAACCAGTTCTAATAAAATTTGGCAATGTTATTTCTACTTATATAAAACTTATTTGTGTCGAATATTAACTTTATACTAACATTAGTATGGGATTTATGCACGCTAAATGTGATTTTCGGAACAGGGGTTTATATGGGAGCTATGGTTAATCGTGGACCGATCTTCATAAAATTTGGTACAATATTCTTATTAGACATTTTTGAGTGTTGAAACTCAATTCTGGTGGGACATTTGTATGGGCTAGGTGAAATAATGGACCGATCACAATCAATTTCAATAGTCCCTGTATCATAAAAGTCCAACGTGCCAAATTTCATTGAATTATCTTCAAAATTGTGACCTGTACTTTGTGCATAAGGTTTATATGGACAGCCAGCCAGCTGTCCAGCCAGCCAGGCGGACGGACGGACATCGTTAGATCGATTTAAAAAGTGATTCTGAGTCGATTGGTATATTTTGGGTGTTGGATAACTGTTTCTATGCGTTACAAACATCAGCACAAACGCATAATACGTAGGGTATAACTATGTTGAATTTGGAGTCCGTAGATCACGTTAAGTATGTTAAATTTTATCGCCACTGTCCGGCTGTTATTTATTTCAATTAAGCGAAGATATTGTGGATTTTGCTAAAATAACTATTTATAAAACCTCAAAAGTTATCAACGTTATGGCGCTTCAAGAAGGTCAAGTTCTAGGAGAGTAGTCCTTTGATGGTTCGTAATTTGAGTGGTTCTGGCGTTAAATGCTTGTGACTATCTGCTGCCAGGTAACACATTAGTTCGGGGAGAAGGCCCTCAAGAGTCTATGTGGAAGGAGGGAAATCAGCATTTATTTTTGGTTTGATTCCGCCTTTGTAACTTCAGTTGGCGTTAACATTTTTGACATATTGCGTTGTTTACGAAAAACTCCTCGTTTTGCTTTTTCTCTCTCTGGATGCTCAAATAATTGTCGGCAAAATGCACAAGAGTATTCTGCAAAGTTAACCGCGACCCTATGACCCAACCTGCTGATATCACGGTTCAAGTCAAGGGTAATATTACGGATGTCATTGCGTTCATCTGCGAGTATTGCTGCTACGGCTGGTAAATACGGACTAATAATTGTTATTCGACTATCAGGAACGAAACAAACAAGTTTCTCCTTCTCCAAGAGCTGGAAATATAAAGAACCTGTAGATAATTGCTAGACGAAAAAAATCTCCATAATTCAGATTTTTTCATTCCATTTTTTAAACATACAGTGACTCATTCTGCTCTCGTATCTTAACTCTTCTTAGGTGCTTTTCAGGGTACCGCATATGTGGCCTGTGTAAGAAATTTTGTCATAACCTCTTTATATGATATGCTTTAAGCAAATAAATGCTCGATAATTTTAAATGGTACCCCATTTAAAAACACCTGTTTCAGGCAATTGCTATAGTCAAATGGCTTTAAAAATGACACGCCATTTTCCACCTTCTTAATGACATATCCCTGAAAATATTATTTGCAAAAGCATGAAACGTTTTTATGTTTCAACACAATGTTTTCTTTAAATGGAATCTACAGACCATAAACATAATAACAATGTTGATATAAATTAAATTGTATTTTTCCACACTCCATATGAATATTAGAAGCACCTGTCACTGTGAAATACTGAATATTTTTTTAAAGTAATAAATGTTCTTAACGTTAACGGATTGAAATATAAGACAGGGGCAATGGCTGTGTGTTTCAGTTAACCTTTTTATTATTTTTGTTGTCTTTGGATAAAATTCCTTTTTAGATTTTCTTTGAAATTTATTGAAAAGCCTCTTTGCGATTAAATTAAAAATTTGTCACAGATTTAAATTTTACATTTAACATCTTCTCTAGAAAATGTTCCATTTAATAAACATAAAAAGCTATAAAATGCTTGTAGTTAAGGCCTTTTTGTTTTACTTTATTTTTAAGGAGTGAAAAAGTGATGGGAAATGGAAGAGTGGCAAAAAATTTAAATAGTTGGTACCACAGTGAATCAAAGAAACTTACAAAAAAGAGTATAATAATGTTCTTTCTTTGAGCTGACTTTTGCCAAGCATTTAATCTTATAAAATTTGCAAAATTATTTTTAGTTTATCTTTTGTTTCAATTATTTAAAGTGATTAAAAAATCGCTCATTCGTTCATCTCTAATTTATCTTAGAAATAAATTTTATGAAAAGTTAAAAACCTTCCTGTGCCCAACCCTTTTATTTCAATGATGCCGCTGTCCTGAGAAACTTTGTTGACAAACGTTTAGGCACTAATTTCCGTTGTAACATAAATTCATGCTTAAGAGGTCTTGTTAAGTCATCTTTTTCTTACCTTTTTGCTGCTCATCCACACAGCAATCTCTAGAGAATCTTTATTATAAAAGAAAATTTTGTAGCTTGAGGGAGGTTGGTTGCTATGTTTCTCTTTTCTTGTGCTCTTAATTGTATAATTGAAGTATTCTTGAAGAAAATTTCCTTAAGATGTGGCACCATTTCTTGTTTTTCATTTCAAAGAAATTTTTTGTTTTTGCTTATTTCAAATGACTACTTAAACCGAATGGCCATTGAATTGTTAAAATCTGTTTGTTTAGCGGAAAAGGACAAAAATAAAAAAAAGGAATTTCTAAAGAAGCAAAAACAAAAAGCTGCCTTTAAATGGAAAGGATACACTATTGAGACAACCTAAACAAATAATTTAGTAAAGAAGTGAATGGGTGGGTGGTCGTTCTGTTTGGTGGTACCAAGAAATGTGCTGCTTAAGTGGCACAATTTAATTAAAACGGATTGACAAGATTTACAAGTAAAATAATGACTTGTAATTGTCATTTTATGTATGTATGTATGTTTATTTGTTTGTTATGATTTGGTAAAAGTTCTTCCATCTAAAACAAGTATACACTTACGACTATTACGACAATAGTAATAATTACAGATAATTATCTTTACTTTTTGATCCCTAAAATATTTAATTTATGTTTTTGTAATTGAAAAAACGAGCATTAAGATTCATGGCAAGAGTTGTAAATATTTAATTAGTCGTTACAAATAATAATAATAATAGTAATAATTTCTATGAAATGTTAACTTGTTACTCTTGCTTATAATTAAGTGCCTTTTATAAGTGGGCGTTTGATATTCTAAGATATTTGAGATTTAAGAATGAAAAATAAGGAAAATGAATATAAATTTAAATTCAACTTAATAGTAAATTAAAGATTTTAAGGCGAAAATTAAGAAAATCTTTAAATAAACCAAAAACTAGAATTGTTTATGCTGATCTTGTAGATGCCATTACAGCCTTTTAAAACATCATACGCACAGTGGGGTCAAACACAAATGGTGAATTTTAGAAGAAATGTTCAATGTTGCATTCATTTTTGGCTGCACGGGAAGCAATTTAATGTCAAATCGATCTAAGTCTAATGTTATCTCGGCCGAATCTGTATACCCACCATCCACACGCAGAGAAAAAACATGGTTACAGCATGATCACCACAACTATTCAATGATTATATAGCCGTTTTTCATTGATTTAAATATACTGTGTTCATGATAGCAACGTTTATGATTCTGTTTAATCATTTAATGATTACCCACAATCAAAATTTTAATATGGTTCACTGAATTATAATATGAATTTAAATATGTTTTTATGAAATCATATTTATGACTAAATCCAATCATTTAGTAAATTCTACAACTATTTAGTTAATTCTACAACTATTTAGTCCATTTTACAAATTTGGTTAATTCTACAACCATTAAGCCATTAACTTTTAATGCCTTTTCAAAACACATTTTTATGTATCAGTCCAGTAGTTTGTTAGTATATTAATTCTCATTTAGTTTATATATGAACGAATATAAATTAACAAGGTTCGTTTTTATTCACTATGATGAATGTCGTGGTACAAATGAATACAAATATGAAAACATGGGATCATATATATGCTGAAATTAGTTCATATATATGATAAAATGGAATTATATATATGATAATATGGGATTATATATATGATAGAATGGAATTATATATATGATGAAATTGGTTTATATATATATGATAACATGGAATTATTAAATGATTCAAACATAATGACATTTAAAGCAATACTTAAGAAAAGGTTATAAAACTTAATAAAAGTTATTAATAAGGTTATGAACCTTACTAATAAATTATAAATTGGAATCATAGTAGTGATTACGTACAAATATACTTATTGTAACCTGGAATCATACATTATAATCATAGTATGTTGCTCTTAGTTTATGGTCACTGGAACCATATTTTTTCTTTGCGTGCAGTTTTTTAAATTTTACGCTATATGGGAGGTGGGCGGTGAAGTGTTGTTTAAGAGATATCAGCAGAAAAGTATGAAATGAAGCTACAACGGTCACCCTGTGTTTCTAGTTTTTAGCCCATAACTTTTTTGTTTATTAACCGATTTTGCCCATTTTCAAACAAACCTTATATAAGATAAATATTTGAGCCAAATTTCCTACGTTTTCCCGTTCGAAAAATAGCTGCATCGACTCAGAGTTTAACCAAGACCCAGAAAATATATACCCAGAAAATAAATACTTTATAGGGTCTAAATGATTTTTTCGCATGTTACACATGGAATGACAAAATCAATATAATACCCCCCATCTCTTTGATGGTGGTTATAGAAACTCGCTTGACATTTTTTTTTTATTAATCGATAAACATGAAACTTTTTTTTTCTAAAATTCATCATTTTCGACCAATGCTAGATATAGAGTGCGAACCGAAATCAGTTTAAAATGTCTTTATTAACCATTTGACTTTGAATATTTTTCAATTGAGATAATCAAAAAATCAGCATATTAAGTAATTCGGAATATAATGCAAATTGTAAAATAATTAAAAAAAATCAAAATTCAAGCGTAAATACCTTCTTAACTGTAAAAAATAATTTTGGTGAGTAAGTTATTTTTAAGCTTATTTTTTTCCTTATCTTTACAGAAAAATAAAATTCATTGAAATCGGACTTGATTTGTAAAAGCAATGGTTTTTTTAAACTTTTACATACTCGAGGTAGCCAACATTTACATCTCATGTTATCACAGGTAGACTACAGAATGAGGAAGAGAAAAATTAAAAATTGATTCCTGCGAGAACCAGGGTTTCCCAAATTTGACATTTTTATACCCTTCAGTACAGGTGTAAAGGGTATATATAAGTTTGTCATTCCGTTTGTATTTTTTACAATATTGATCTAAGATCCCAAAAAGTATATATATTCTGGATCCTTATTGATGGGGAGTCGATATAGAGATGTCCCTCTGTCTGTTGAAAAGTTTTTAGAAAGCCCCAGTTGTCGGATATATATGTTTTATACATCAAATTATAGAAAATATTCCTTAGATAATCGCTGATAAAAATTACCAAAATCGGTTGATAAATAACTAAGATATCGGCAAAAAAACCGAAGATACTCCCAAAAAATCGTATTTGTTGTCCGCTTTTCTTGGCTCCTATACAAGTTAGCGACTTCGTTTTTACACGAAAAATTCAAAATCTTTCTTCAATTTTTTCTTCTGAAAAAAAAATCGGTCCACTATATCCCAGATATCTGCCAAAAAGCATTTTTAGACTTTTTAAAGTTTCTATATAAGATATGGGTTTCGCTATTGAACAGATTGGTCAAAAATATTTTTATAAAATTTCGGTTTTTTGAATTAACCATATTCGTTCATAAACAAGCGAGTTATGGACCAAAAACTAAAAAATTTGTTAATAATATAAATAGAGATGGTATATGGTAATATAGTAATATGGTGAAGGGTATCAAAGATTCGGCACAGCCGAATCTTTTTTTGATTTCATTTTTTAAACAAATCTCAAAGCTGGCATCAAAAAATTTAAATATTTTTTTTATATTCTTTGATATGTTCTATATTTTTGGGAAATACAAATTTTTCTTCCTCAATATGTTATGGGAAGTTATAGAAAAAAGCAGAAAATTTAATATTTTTTTTTTTTGGGAATTGCCGGATTTTTTTTTAAATATTTGAAAAGATAAATAGCACCTGAAATTGAAAAATCTACTATGGTGTAAAATTTCATTCAAAAATATTCATTAACAAAAATTTTATTGCATAATAAATAATGAATAATACAAACAAATCAATCCTTTTTTTTAAAGTCTTCTATAAATTTTCATATTGTAACTATTTTTATATACATATATTTGAAAAAAGACAAAATTTCTTAAGCTATGAAAAAAACATCTATTCAGATATAATAAATCAGGATCGTTTTTAAAAATGTCAAATTTTGTGTCTCTGTGGATCCATCCTCGGCTATATTGTCCAAGCTTAAAACTGAAACCTACGCCTACACCTCTACTATTACTATGTAAAATTTCATTGAAATCGTTCCAGATGTTCCGAAATTCCATAATTATTTCCATTTCATTTTTAAATCGCATATAGTTTAGACTTTTTTTATTTGATCATGGTAGCCTTTACCAAGAATAATATTTTCAAATGAAGCAAAGCACGTTTTTTTTCAGTGATTTTTTTTCCGAAAAAATATTTTTACTTTTTCTTTAATTTGGAGATGTTTTGTATAAAGATGTCTTTCCAATTTTAAACAGTTTAATGCTTTTATTGGAATTTTTAATTAAACTTTTATATAATATTTACATACTAGAATTTAATATTTTCCTTACGGACCCCTTGTGGGTCACGGACTCCCATTTGAGACCCGTTGCTGTAGATCCTTTGGAATAAAAAGTTTGATCATTTGATTTTCGTTCGTATTTTCTTTGCAAATTTTTCAAATAAAATAACGATTTTTCTTTTTTGTTTTGCAAAGAGATTCCAAAGTATCTTAGGAATGAATTCCTTTCAATTATTTACACAATAATTTTAATATTTTCAATAGACGAACATTCGAAAAACTTAAAACAAAATCCGTAATATGGATAATTTTTAAAACAAACATAATTTAAAAGTTTACACAGAAAACGGTATATAATTTAGCATGGGCTGTATAGAAAATATTTCAAAATATTGAACATCATTAAGATTTATGTTGTTATTCACTGTGTCTTCTTGTTGGTCTATTAAAGCTGACAGTATTTTTGAAAATTCTAGTTATCTTGGACAAAGTTACACAATTTTTTTTCCCAGTGTAGAAGTAAATATATATTTGATATTTTCACTTGTAATATTGTTCCCTGTGTGATTTTTATACCCACCATCAAAAAGATGGGGGTTATATTGAGTTTGTCATTCCGTTTATAACATGCCGAATAAGGTTTATATATTCTGGGTCCTAGTAAGATTCTGAGTCGATCTAGCTATGTCCGTCCGTCCGTCTGTCTGTCTGTCTGTCTGTCTGTCTGTTGAAAGCAGGATAGGGCTCAGAGTTGACCACCTAGAGGACGAACTTTGGCCCAAATATTTGTTTGGTATTGAAACTGGGCAAAATCGGTTAATAAACAAAATTATGGCCAAATACTAGACAAAGTGTGTTCGTTGTAACTTCAATTCATTAATTTCTGCAGATATCTCTTAAACAAAAGCATGTACGACAACGAAATTTTGTATAAATAGTTCAAGGATTAATATAAACACGGAAATAAAAAAAGGGGCATGATCTGTCCACTTAACTACCTATCCCCATATAAGGTAAAATTTTAAAAAGTTGATGGTGGGTATATTGATTCGTCAAAACCGAATATAACATTCTTGCTTGTTAGTATAAATATCCAAGACTGAATTTTATGCTATTTATTCCCAAATCAGTTTTTTTAACTTAAATTTAAATATACTTTAAAATTTCCTTGACTTTGAGTCATCCTATTTTATTCAAACTAAATGCAAAATAAAAAATATCTTGAATGCTAACTGGGCTTCCTGACAGATTTAATAGTCTACAGACAAGAGTATCTTTTATCAAAAGAGCGTCACATTAAAATCAATTTGTATAAATATAAAGTGAAAGCTAATATAGCTGCAAATCCAATTGCGAGTAACAATGGAAATACAAATTACACTATGTAACAGTATTTTTGGGGGCGGAATCATTCCGATTGCAATTGATAGCTCTTGATATGTGTAATAAACCCTCCAAAGGTTTTTTCGCTGGTAGGCAAAATTTTTGTTTTATGACCACTTAAAGTTTTCTATTTTTGCACCAAGGTAGTTACAGATAAATCGAAAAAAATAATATCAATATAGTACAAAGCTAAAATAATTTTCCATAAATGTTTAGAGCATTTAACGGGGAATATTTCATTAGAACTTTAAATTCATTTCTCTTACCTTAAAGGGGTCCTTTCTAGTCCGTTTTAAAGAAATGACATGAAAGTCGATTTAAACTTGAGTTTAATGGGTTAATATGTTCTACAGATATTTTCATCTTCAAATTTTACTAGGGGTCTCCAAATATAAAAAATTTATCCGACTTATCATACGTTGTTAAAAAAGAAAATTATGAAATTTTCCCACATTTCTTATATAAACTCCTTAAACTATGCAATGAAATATATCATAAAATTAAAAGTTTTGTACAAATCGTAAACAAAATTAATAATAATTTCATCAATTTAATTTCTTTGGATAAACGCTTCACCGTATGAACTTTGGACCTTCGGTGCCCCTAGTGAAATTCGACGTAGAAAATTTCTGTAGAATATTTTGACCCATTAAACTCAAGTTTTAATGGGCTTTTGTTTAATTTTGTTTAAACGGACTAGAAATGGCTCCTTATTGTAAGAGATAAATTATTATAAAGTTCTAGTGAAATATTGCCATTTAAGTGCTCTAAACATTTATGTGAAAATATTTGAGTTTCAAACTATATTTATATTATTTTTTTATATTTATCTGAAGCTACTTTGGTGCAAAAATATAAATGTTTAAGTGGTCATAAAACAAAAATTTTGCCTGCCATCGAAAAATCTTTTGGAGGGTTTATTACACATATCAAGAGCTATCTATCAATTGCATTCGGAATGATTCCGCCCCCACGCGATTATCATCAATGTGTTGCATAGTGTTATCAATAGCAATACAATAGATTCGTGTCCTATCTTATAATGTCACTAATTTTGCTAAAAGTGTTAATTTTGGAAATTTTATAACATATATGTATTAATAAATTTCATATATTTTTTCTATTCGAAACTCATGTTTTGCCAGACAAACAAATTATTTTCTCTAATTTCTTACAAAATTACAACTTACACTGGATAGAAGCTAAGAAAATTCACAATGCTGGTCGTACTAGTGGTGGATGTTTGTATGGATATAGAAAAGAATTAAGAAAATTATTTAATCTGAAATTCTCGAACCTTTATAATGGTAATGTTGTATTAATTGCTAGATTAAATAATGATCTTTTTTATTTTATCCCACGATATCTTAACTGCACAAACTAGAATATTGATTTTGAGTCTTTTGAAAATTTCTTAACTGATCTTTGCCCTACAAATTTTTGCATTGTTGGTGACTTAAATGCTCGCATTGGGGAAGGACAATACATATTAGATACTTATCTATTAACCGACCTACCACACGTTAAGAAAATCAGATGTTCTAAAGATAAGGTGACAAATAGTCAAGGAAAAATATTAATGGACTTAATAGAAAGCATAGGTGGTATGGTGGTGAATGGCAGAATGGATGGTGATGCTAAAGGTGATTTAAGCTTTTATGGAGGTAGAGGTAATTCTTTAATTGATTACTGTATTTGCTCTCATGGTTTCTTGATGTTTTGTGTAGATTTTAAAATTGATTGTAAGCCCTATTCAGACCATATACCTATAAATCTTAAACTGAACTTTCCTATTATCAACAATAATACATTGAGACCTGATTTACGAACACAAAAAATACATTGGAATAAAAATAATGCTGAAAGATATATGGAAAAACTTAATCAGCTATCATATACTCTATCTGTTGATCAAAATAATAAAGTTGATATCTTGGTTCTCTTAATTAAAAACAAAATTCATGACGCTACTGCAAAAAATAAAATCAAAATTTTGTTTTGAACCCAAGCAAAAGTGGTTCAATTGGAAATGTGCCCGTTCTCGTAGAAAATTGCTTAAAAATCTCAAGAAGTACAGAACAAAACATTCAGCTGCCAATAAGTTAAAGTATATTTTATCAAAAAACAAATACTTGAATGTGTGTCGTAACAGTAAACTTCAATATTACAATTCTAATTTAAATAAATTAAATAATATAAGATGCAGCAAAGAGTGGTGGAAATTGTCTAATGGTTTGAAGTATCGTTCATAGTGATTTATGTGCTGATGATTTTCTTCAACTCTTTAACAGTATTTTACAAAATTCAGATCCCATAAGTACGTTTCATTGGTGCATGTCTTACAACCTAAATTCATTTCTTGAATCTCCGTTTGAATTGTGTGAACTTATCTCCGTTCTCAAAAATTTAAAGGACAATAAATCACCTGGACAGGATGGTATCAGCTACGAATTTTTTAAATATACTCCAGTAAACTTTATAAAAGAGGTACTCTCCGTATGAAATGTTATATTTCTTAAAGAAAATATACCAGCTAGTTTTAAAACTGTAATTCTTATGCCACTAATTAAGAAAGGAGATCCAAACATTCCATTTAATTATCGTAGATTGTTTTTAGTAGATTCCCTATGCAAAATTTTTAATAGTATTCTTATGAATCGTATAACGTACTGGATTGACGAACAATTCCTAGGAATTCATTGTTCTATAAACTGGCTAATGTGGGATTGTCATCAAAGATAATACGAATACTGCAACAATCGTGTGATAAAACCTCCAGTCAAATATTGTTCGGAAACTCACTCTCCAAATTTTTCAATGTGAATCTTGGTGTCAAACAGGGATGCATATTAAGCCCAAGTTCTTCTCTATGCAGACGACATTGTAATAATATCTAATTCGCCCAGTGGTCATCAAACCATGATTAATTCCCTTCATGGGAAAAGTAACATATGGCATTTAAAAGTTAACCTTGCTAAATCCAAAGTATTAGTTTTTCGTGGCACTAGAATATCTAACAACTTAAAGTGGACGTATGGAGATAAGGAAATTGAAATCCTTAACTCATATAAATATCTTAGTATGGACTTATGTTACAATTTATCCTTCAATAAACATTTGGAAAATAAACTAACAACACCAAAAATGGCAATATCTTATACTTTGTCTAAGTGCACAGAAAAAAGTCACCAATTAACAAATATATTAGAAAATAATTCATTCAATTAAAAACTTGTTTAAAATTTCACCTCTCACCAAAATGATTATATCAATTACTAAAAACTGTAAAAAATACAAAACAGAAAAAATTCTCAATTAATAAATTAATTAAATCAATAATTATTGGATGAATTAAAAATGTATATAGGATATAAAAGTATAGTTAAAATATATTTTTATTTAATTTTTGCTTGAATAAATTTATTAAATTTCAACGCAAAATGAAACAACTATGTTAATTGAAAAAAAGACTGTAATAATTTTTTCTGTGTATATAAACCATTCCAAAATATCTAATAAAAATAAGCTTAAAAAAATCAGTGCTGTATCTCGGTCAATTATGTTCTACGGAGCCCAAATATGGGGTTACATGAAATACGACATAGTTGAAAAATTATTTAGATTTTTTATTAAAAAGATATTACTTTTGCCTAGCAACACTCCAAACTATATGCTATTTTTAAAAACGGGTTTAAATTCAATGTATTTAGATTGCATTGCAAGTCAATTTTACCCCTGGTTAAAATTTATGAAATAGGGGGACTTTTGGATATAAATGCTAGATCATTCAGAAGTACATCAGACGGAATCTGTAATTAAGACGTGCATCTAAATCCATTGTAAATGGATTTAGATGCACATTTTTCAACAAACATCAACTAAACCTGCTCGACGTTATAAATATTCTAAATGGTGATGCCTGCAATTTTGGTTCTCTTGTCTCTTGTTCTCCTGGAGTCTTGCTTAAAATACAGAAAATTGTTATTAAATGAATTTGCTTAGTTCCTTTTTAAATTTTAAATTAAAGAAAAAAAATATTTGTACTTATTACTTGTGATAAATAATTTATGCTGTAAATACACGCAGAGAAAAAACATAGCTACAGCATGATCACAACAACTTTTCAATGATTATATAGCCGTTTTCTCGTTAATTTAAATATACTGTGATCATCATAGCAACGTTTATGATTCTGTTTTATCATTTAATGATTACCCACAATCAAAATTTTAATATGGTTCAATGAATTATAATATGTATTTAAATATGTTTATATGAAATCATATTTATGAATAAATACAATCATTTAGTCAATTCTACAATTATTTAGTTAATTCTAAAATCATTAAGTTAATTTTAAAAATTTAGTCAATTCTACAACCATTTAGCTAATATTTTTATTTGATTTTAAGTCATATTTTGTTTTGCACAACTGTTGAATGTTTGTATTTGAAAATGTTTATGTTTTTCTCAAATATAAAATATTTGTTTTGGACTATAATTTGATTTCACACAACTATTGTATTTTTATGCACAACTGTTGAATGTTTGTTTCTGAATATGTTTATGTTTTCGTTAAATATAAAATATTTGTTTATTGACTATAATTTGATTTCACACAACTATTGTATTTTTATCGTTAATCATATTTATTTTCTACATAACTATTGAATACACATTTTTGTGTATAAGTTCAGTAGTTTGTTAGAAGGCAAACGGTATAGCTGTGTGTTTTTAGAAAAGTGTTCAATTTATTTGTGTTCTAAGTTTAAAAAATTGTGAAATAAAACCACAAAATAAATAATTAAATGAAAAATATGTCCTGTTCTGAGATATGCAGGAATGGTTTTCCATATTGAAATGTATGAAAATGACGTTCCATTATTTGGTCATATAAACCACATATATTGCTCTAATGAATCTTACTATCTTTGCGGTCAAAGGCTTTCAAACCATGGATTTAACTCACATTTTCAAGCCTTTCAGCAGGATTATGAGGATTTTTATTTTTTAATATCTATTCTATAGCCAATAAAATTTTATAATCAAATCTTATTGGCTATATTTGCATTACAAAAAAGAAAACATAAAACTGTTGATTTAAATTCTTATGTAAATATTATAAAATATAATATGTAAATAATATTTAAACAATGAATATGTAATATATGTTAAAAATTAATATGTAGAGTATAAATATTATATAAAAAACTATTAAGAACATAATTTTATAATTAAAAATTAATCAATTTTTATACCTGAAAATTTTTTGTTCAATATTCTCAATAAATAAATAAAAATTTCAGATAAATGTGCTTTATTTTAAATATATTCAGTATTACAAAAAGGGGGTTATATATATGATAAAATGGGATTATGTATATGATAAAATGGGATTATTAAATTCGTTTATATATATGATAAAATGGGATTATTAAATGATAACATTGTTTTATATATATGATAAAATGGGATTATTAAATGATAAAAAAATTGGGAAATCTGAAGAAATATTATAAAAAAAAGTTATAAATATGATTAAACCGAATCATTAAATGATGAGAAAATGATTAAATGGAATCAGAAAAATGATTACGTATAAATATACTTATTGTAACCTGGGATCATATATTACAATCATAGTATGTTGCTCTTAGTTTATGGTCACCCGAACCATATTTTTTCTTTGCGTGTATGTAAACAATTTTACTTTATGAATTTTTATTTTCAACAGCTTTAATTTTGCCAATCTGGCCCACAACAATATTTTATGCCTGTTATAGATCATTATTTAAATTTAAATAAAATTTTGTTGTTATATTATTAAATGAATCTATTAAATAAATAAAAAAATAAAATAAATATAAAGTGAATTGAATGTTTGTAGAATCAGAGCGCTTTAATCATTTCGGGGTTCGAATCCATTTTATTTCTAAATATATTGTACGAAAATATATTTTGTTTATTATAAAGAAATGCTGTTTAATACTATGATATTTTTATTAAATTTGTATCTTTCACAATTTTTTAATTCTCCTCTATATTTCTTTTAATCATTATGAGCACCGCTTAATTATGCCAATTATTGTAAATTTTGTGCTGTCCATGCAATGTTCCTTAGTGAAATCTGTCTTGATAAAAGTGCCCTGTTTTCAACTATCAAAAATATTTGACTTAAATTTATGGTCCCAATCAATTATATTTACCGCCGTTCTTATATCTATTTTACATATTATGATCCAAATCTAGTCCTAGATTACAAGAAAAACAAAAACGCCTTTAGGCATGTTTTTTGCATTTCATTGGTTATATTACAAAAATATATTTGTCCCACTGTACCCAAAATTAAGTCTGATCTTACTCTGTACAGCCTATATTAATAATACGAACAAAGAGTTTAAAAATTTTAAATTTTTTAATACTTAAAATAGTTTCTCATATGTGGTCTTGTAATTATTTCGATCGGAACTTAAAAACTATGCCAAATATTTCTGGGATTGCCCTTGTAGTTCCACGGAACTATGAAAAGCAATTTTGGTCTTATAAATATTTCGAGAAAGGTATCTAGACAACAAAAAAATGGAATACGTATTTTTTTCCGAAAAGAATTTTAGCAGAATTCATGGTGCTTCTTCTATTTGTTTTTTTCTTTTTTTTGTAATACAAATATTGCTTTAAGGTAAATAACGTTTTAGTTTTTCTAAAAAATCTTCAAATATATATTAACTTAAAATTTTAACTTTTAGTTAAATCTTCTCCTAAATAACAATTTAACAATTTTCAATAATTAAAAAACAAAATCCCCATCAAATGAAAAGTTTGAGAAAAAGTACAATATATATAATAAAACTAAACTTGGTAATTTAACTTTAAACATTTTATCTTAATATTCTAACTATTTAATATACATACTAATATTTCTTTTTTAATATTTTACACATTCATTTAATGCCTCATATATTTTAGTTTTTAACTACAACTTTTTATTCCCATTTAATTCTGTTTTTCTTTCTCTCTTGTTTAACCCCATTTTACCTTGTTATTTTTTCTTTCTCTTCCTTCTGTTAAATACTGAACAAATGAATGTTAGAAAGAAGGTAAGAAAAAAACTACAACCCTAATTGAAATAAGTTTTAGTGCAAACATCCGGCTAAATGTAAATGCACTTAAAAGCTTTAAATTGCGTGCCCTCTAACAGTAAACGAACGTAACGTTATATAAAACTAGAAAAATACAAAAAAAATAAAATAGAAAATGAAAAGAAATGAAGAACAAAAATTAAAGGTAGAAATTTTTAAAACAAATATTGTTACGACTACATTCTACTTTTGCTAAATGGATGCGTTATTCATGATTTTCTTTAGTTTTTGGTGAGCTAAACTTGTGTTAGTTAAAATACAATATGCCAGAGTATAAGCAGGAATTTTTTCATGTATCTACATTTGTAGATATAACTAAATTAAAAAATTTCATGTTTAGGCATTTATGTTAGGTAAATGACTTATTGCTAATGATTATATTTTAAATATTGTGGCTCAATTTAAAATTTAATATTTATGGCAGTAAATTACTCATAGCAACACTGCACTATGGTTTCGACGACTACTTTTCTTGGCCAAAACTAATTTTGGTAACATTTTCTTTTTGTGTTTTAATTATCGTAGTTTTATAGCAAACACTTTAAAACGCCATAAAATCGTATTTTTTCTTACTTTTACTAATTTGTCGTCATAATACAATAGATGAAAGTTGAGTTTCTTAAGCAAATTTAAAATATGTATAAAAAAAGTGCATTTTTTCAACGGTTTTCATTAATTTATAATTATTGAGTACAACAATTTTTTAAATAAGTTTTTATGGAAAATAGAACATAGGATAAGTACTTTTATAATTGAATACGAAATCAGTTAGAACTTGTTGTCATCTTAGAAAAACACTGTTTGTTTAAAAAAACTCAAAATGAAATTGGATTCGTAAAAAATTTTACATTTCATTAGACCTGAAAGTTTTTGGTGAAAATCGGTAGAGAAAAACTCAACGGAAATAAATAAAAATATATCTGGGCTATATTTTCCATATTGTCTCGTTTTGCGATTTTCGAGAAAATCCATTTTTTTAGTATAAGTTAGCATTGGAAATTCATCTCATTTACAAAGGTCTAACCAATGAATAAAAAAGACAAGATAAAAAATAAAATAGCAGATATTGCTAAAATATAGTTGTGTATTAAAATTAATGCTGCTAAAATGCATGCCTTTAGGTTGAGTTATAAGTGAAATATGTGAAAACTTCCGTTGTAATGACTTTACTTTTGACACATAAAAAGTGTAAAAATTAATTAAATTTTTGAAACACAAAATAAATACATTAAATTGTTTTGATTTTCATCCAAATCATATTTCAAATAAGACAATCTGTTATTTTTTCATTTTGGTAATTTTGGCAAAGAAAAGTGGTCAGCGAAACTATAGTGTACTGGTTCCGCAGCATAAAATTTTTCTAGTTAGGTTGGGCAATAAATTAGGTGAAATTTTCATTCAAACTTTGAAAAAATTTGTGTCTTAAAATGTTTTATACTTATACGAGCAGTATACCCGCTACTTCGTTACACTGAAAAAAGTAATTTCAATGAATGAAGTACATTAAATGAAATTCATTAATTTTTTTCCAAAAATTTATTAACTTAATGTACAAATTCATTGCTTCAATGAAAATATTCAATGAAATTATTAACGCTATTATGAACATTACATCGAAACCATTTATTAAATTTATTTCTTATTACAATAGGTAAATCAGTTAATTGATTTAATATATTAGTTCATTGAATAAATTTATTCAATGTACTAATACATTGATTTAATTAAGAAGAAGCATTACACAATGAACAAAAGCATTGAACCAATGATAAATTTCATTCAATTATATCAAAATAAATGATTTCTAACGGGAAATAAAGTAAAATGAAAACAAATACAACTCAGTTTTCTTTTATCTTTTAACAAGAATTGACGCGTTTTAAACAATAGCAAAAAGTAAAAAAATGAGTGTTATGTTAAAAACGAAGATAATTAAAAAGTTAATAAGATATATCGAATTATTAAAATACATAATTGAATACACCAAATTAAATTAATTACCCAAAACAAGAAATTTGGAGACTTGCCTTCATAACACGTAAGTTTAATAATGTTTATGATTTTACACAGTTTTTAAATATTACATTTCATTTATATTTATGTAGATAAAAACACTAAGATGCAGAAGAATGTGTTATTAGCCTCAAACACCAGGGTTTCAAAAAATATTGCGATTTCAAAATCAAGAGGATTCGATTCGTAAGTATACATAAATATATGAAATATTTTAATTGAATTCTTAATAAAAATATATTACAGACTGATCAAAATTTGAATGCTACATCTGGCGAGCGTCAAAATAAGGAAATTTCCAAAACCAAAAAGATTTAAAGATAACTAGTCAAATATTTTAAGCAATTGAACGAATTCTAAAAATTTTATTTGTAAACTTTATTTGTTAAGGATAATGCTGTAGTTATATTAATGTGGCATCTAAATGAATATTCCATACCATCATTGAGCAATATAGAGGACAACAGGAATTACTATATTATTATAAATGACAAAGCAAACACGATCACATCTGTAACAGCATTTTGTTTATTTAAATTTTTTAGTGAAATGTAATATTTTTATATTTATATTTAATGTTTGTTTTTATTAACTCAATATCATATAATTTAATCATTTAATATAAAATAAAATAAAAACCAGAAATACAGAACATTGGGACAAAAATACAGTTTCATTGGGACAAAATAAGAGTTCATTGAAACCAATGTACTGTTCACTGAAATTATTTATTTTGTTTAAGGAACATGTTCATTGATTCAATGTAAGAATAAATTTAACCAGTGAACTTGTACATTGAATTATAATATTAATGTACGACAATTCATTGTATTAATGAACCTGTACATAGGGTCAAAATAAGTGCACAAATTCATTGTAACATTGAACTTTTTAATTGTATTTATGTACCTTTTTGGTTCAGTGTAGCGGAATTTTTTTAATAAAACCATACTATATTATAAATTCAAATTGTGTTAAGTAAAAATTGTATAACTATAAATTTTTGAATACTATTTCTAATAACTTAAACACAGTGCAGCGAAGCGCACCCATTGTATTGAAATAAAATAAAAGCATCGAAATAAAACTCAAAAACAGACAGACTTACAAACACAGATTTTCTTTTATATAAATAGCAACCGTAAAATTCAACTCCCGTGGGAACAGTTATAACATTTGTGTTCTGACAGCAATAAGAACGATAAACTTTTAAATATTTTATTTTGTCATTCCGTGTGTAACATGTCAAAGGAATCATTTAAGACCCCATAAATTATATATTTTCTGGGTCCTGGTTAGATTCTGAGTCGATCTAGCTATGTCCGTCCGTCTGTTGAAAGGGACGAAATTTGGCACAACTATTTATCTTAAGGTTTGTTTGGTATCGAAAATGGGCAAAATCGGTTAATAAATAAAAAAGTTATGGGCTAATAACTAGAAACACAGGGTGTCCGTTGAAGCTTTATTTCATACTTTTCTGCTGATATTTCTTAAACAAAAACATGTACGACAACGAAATTTTGTATAAATAGTTTAAGAGTCGATATAAACTTGGAAACCAAAAATGGGTGTGGTCCGCCCACCTCCCATATAACGTAAAATTTGAAACAGCTGATGGTGGGTATATAGATTCGGCCGAGCCGAATGTAACATTCGCGCTTGTTAACGTTCAAAGGTTCAAAAACTACGAAATTGTTTCTATTATATAGAGAAGAATGTGACTAATAGGTCTTGCGGATTCTCAACACAGAACCATATATCTTTAATTTTATATTTGAAAATTCAAAGAGTAATATTATAATATATATCTTTAATTTCATGATTTTAAGTTAAATATAGAAAATTTAAAAAGTACCATTAGAAGAACAAAAAAGTACCAGTACCAAGTAAAGGACCAAAAAATCCCGCCTCTTGATTTTTTACCCACATTGGACCACATATCGTTAATTTAATTTTTCCAAGTTCAATATTTAAAAAAAAAATCAAAAAGCACAATTAGAAGAACGAAAAAGTAGCACAAAATCCCACTCTTGAATTCTTACCCACATGGGACCATGTATCTTTAATTTCAAAAAAGTACCACAAAGTCTCCTGTTATGGATTCTCATTCACTTAGGATAATATATCATTAATTTTCTGTTTCTACACGCAAAGAAAAAATATGGTTCCTATGACCATAAACTAAGAGCAACATACTATGATTGTAATATATGATTCCAAGTTACAATAAGTATATTTGTACGTAATCATTACTATGATTTCAATTTATAATTTATTAGTAAAGTTCATATACTTATTAATAACTTTTAGTAAGTTTTATAACCTTTTCTTAAGTATTGCTTTCAATTTCATCATGTTTTTATCATTTAATAATTCCATTTTATCATACATATAAAATAATTTCATCATATATATAATTCTATTTTATCATATAAGTTAACACGCTCCATAACAATACCTGAATACACGTATTATTCCAACTTGCTGACAACGCACAACATTGTTCCAACAACACATTTATAGTAAGATCATATTTCAACTAAATTATGTTGCAATAACTGCAACACACTTAATTACTTATTGATTACTGTGCATAAACTATTATTGATTACTTGACATAATTTAAGTATAAATTGTATCGTTTATTATAAGAACAGATTCATTCAATTTTGGATAATAAACCAGGTAATTAGTAATCTAACAAAACTTGTCTTATTTGAAATATAAGAAAACGGGCCAAGGGTTTGCCCCAACTTTAACTTTTTAGTGTTCCCCTCAGGGGACACTTTAACTGGCGCCCCAGCAGGGACCCGCTTAAAATGCGGTGTCCTAAATCATCTGGATTGTAACATTAAGTAGTGTGTTCTGCGATTCCCAAGGGACCCTCCAGAACCTTGAACAATAATTAAATAAAATCTGTTCTGCGATTCCTACGGGACCCTCCAGACATAAAATAATAAAATAAAAGGGTATACTGCGATCCCTACGGGACCCTCCAGTATTACTAATATAATTAAATAATATAGTCCAGGTGAAACATTTTTTTCTATTAAAATTGGTGAATGTCTTTTAAGAGTCATTGAGGTTCAACTCCTTGATAGAAAATTTTTGGTAGCATTATTTGTCCTGTTGGTAATTCCATATGGAGATCAAAAAAGGAAAATTTTGCTGTGAAGTCAGTCGTGCCTTAGTAGGTTGAATTCAGTTGATCTGATGCCGACTAAAAAGGACAACACGGCCCTTCCTTAACCACAAAAAGGATGGTCTTAGAATGCCAATCAGGTACCACCTCCGTTCCCTTAAGAACACGGTTAAAAAATTCTAAAAATTTTTTTTTATATATGAAAATTATAAAGTGACAAAATAACGTGAAATACATTGAGTGAAGTGCAATAATGTGAAAAAAGTGACCTATATGGATTAAAAAAATCCAGTGTGCTGCAATCCTGAACCCAGGCCCTCCAGTACATAAAAAATGTTAATGTCACCAAATAAAAAATAAGTGAGTCCGCTGGTAAAACGTGAAATCTCCAACTTGTCACAATCAGGAAAAATCTTTACAAGTTGCAGTCAACATAAGAACCCGCACAACTAAGTGAAGACGGAAGTAATATTTGTTAATCTACTCCTGTTAATAAAATGAGAAGTGGAAAAATTCACGGGGTGAGGTAAATCGTGTCTTAGTACGGCAGTATACTGTTCGAAAACGGATAACACGATCCTCCATCCATGACTATAAACAAGAAAAATTGTATAAATTAATAAAATGTGCACTCACCAAATGAGTATGAAAAAGAAAATTTAAATCTTAAAGAGTCACTGAAAAATATTAAAAATTGTTAATAAATATTTAAATAACAAAAAATGAAGAAAAATTACATAATTATTGAAATCTGAGAAAAATCTGAAATAAGAAAAGAATTATAAAGAATTTAAATGAAAAAAAACGTGAAATAATGATATAATAAAAAGAAAATTATAAAGAAAATAAAAATATTCTTAAAATAAAAAAAAAAAAACAAAACAAGAAAGTGAATTCTAAATACTAAAGTGCCTTATTTTCTAATTTTCAAGGAATGCTATTGATGTAAGTCATCTACTTGTGCCAAAATAAAACCAAAAATAAAAAGGATCTGTGCATACAATACATATATCAACAATATATACAAGGCAGCTTAATTGAAGAAAAGTGCAAATAAAACCAAGTGGTGAGTCTTAATTTTTTTTCTTATTATTTTATTATGGATTCGTTAACACAATCGGTGACTGAATTGTCGGGATCAGTGGGCGCTTTAATGAACGAACTTAGGAGGGCGGATAACCGTATCCGTACCCTAGAAGAGAGGAATAGACAACCACCTACTCCAGTGGTCATTCCATTACGTGGTCCTTCTTCCGAGGACGATTTAAAAGAAATCAGTAGACTTCCTGACTCTGTAAAAGAGTTACAAGTGTTCGAAGGGGACCCATCACAATATGTATCTTGGATACATACAGTGGAGGGAATCCTTGACGACTATAAAATAGTGCGCGGTAAACCTCTATTCAGAGCAATTTTAAAAAGTGTAAGAGGAAAAATTAGGGGTAGTGCTAATAGTGCCCTTATATCCCATAACATTTTTGATGATGATTGGCCGGCAATTAAGTCATGTTTATCATTGCATTATGCTGATAAACGAGACATTAGGACGCTTGAACATCAGTTAGGACAACTAACTCAAGGCGGTTCTAAGCTTGACGAATTTTATGCTAAGGTCAATCATCAGTTTTCCCTCATAATCAACAAATTAAAGACAGAAAGTTATTCATCAGAAACTGTTAGTGCTTTAATGGAAACGTACCGAAATAGGGCATTAGATGTTTTTATTAGGGGACTAAGTACGGATTTGTCTCGGATGATTATTGTGCAAAAACCTCAGAGCCTACCAGAAGCATATACTGCGTGCCTCGATATTCAAAATTTAAACTATCGAAATCATCCAATTCATCACGTAAATACTGGCAATTCGGTAACTGTGCCCACGAACATGATGAGCAGAAGAGATGTTCCTCCAAATTTACCACCAAGGAGACCAATCACCTTCAGACCAAGTGGAAACAACAGGTTCAATCAAAGACCGAGAGAATACCACCATGTTCCAAGAAATACTACTTCAGCACCCGTTGAAAGAATGGATGTCGATCCAACTGTACAAACCCGGCAAATTAACTACATGAATAGACCACAGCAGTCACATCAATTTAAAAGGAAATTTGAATCAGATAATTTCCGCAACAGCAAACAACAAAAGATGTTCAATATTGAAACTGGAAATAATAATGATCAACGCCGAAGGTACAACTACACCCAAGATGACAGCTACAACCAAAATATGGAACAACAGGCAAATTTTATGGACGGTGCCTATCCAGCGTACCTTATATAGAATACATAGGAAACGACGGCTCAGTGCGAAATTTTCTAATCGACACAGGAGCAAACAAAAATTTTATAAGTCCGATGTTATCAAAAAATTCAAAAAAAGTTTCAACACAATTTTTCGTGCATTCGGCCGGTGGTAAAATTCCTATTACGGAAAAAGTAGAGGGTAAATTTTTTTCACATGTAGGTAATAATACTAATCTAACATTTTATGTATTACAAGGACTTAATTCATTTGATGGGATCATTGGCGATGATACCCTAAAAGAATTAGAGGCAATGATTGACCGTAAAAATCATATTTTAACCATCAAAGGAAATATAAAACTTCCACTTTTCGAAAAAATTTCACAACAAGTATATCCAATATTTAATAAAACTCTGTCCACTAACGCTCAAGAAAAAATACAATTCTTAATAGAAAAATATGGATCGCTTTTTGGACCAATCAACAATAGAGAAGTTGCTGGTACAGATGTAAGAGCCGAAATAAGAACAACGACTAATGAGCCGATCTACACAAAAAGCTATCCATATCCCGCCTGCATGAGATCAGAAGTTGAAAAACAGGTACAAGAATTGTTAAATGAAGGTATCATTAGACCATCAAAGAGTCCATATAATTCTCCAGTCTGGGTGGTACCAAAAAAACCCAAGCCAAATGGAGAAAAGCAATACCGAATGGTAATTGACTTTAAACGATTAAACTCTGTCACAGTTCCTGATACATACCCAATTCCTGACATTAACTCTACGCTTGCAAGTCTAAGTAAAGCAAAATTCTTCACAACTTTAGATTTAACGTCTGGTTTTCATCAGATACAAATGAAGCTCTCTGACGTCCCAAAAACTGCTTTTTCTACAATGAATGGAAAATACGAATTCCTTAGGTTGCCTTTTGGTCTAAAAAATGCACCCGCAATATTTCAAAGAATGATTGATGATATCCTAAAGGATTATATTGGAAAGATCTGCTATGTATACATTGACGACATAATAGTCTATGGTGAGGAGGAGGAAGAACATCTAAAGAATATTGACAAAATATTTTCCAGATTGCGTGATGCAAATTTGAAGGTTAATTTAGAGAAAACACATTTCATGAAAACTGAAGTAGAATTCCTTGGGTATATCGTAACAGCAAATGGGATAAAACCAGATGAGAAAAAAGTTGCAGCTATCCAAAATATTTGTCCACCAAACAATTTGAAAGAACTCAAAAGTTTCCTTGGACTAACGTCGTATTATAGGAAATTTATTCGAGACTATGCAAATGTGGCAAAACCTCTAACCAACCTAACAAGAGGAGAGTTCTCTCAAATAAAGGCAAATGCATCCAGACGTGTTTTGATTTCATTAAATGAGGAAGCATTAAAAGCCTTTAATACCTTGAAAGAATTATTACTTTCAGCTGATGTATTAGCATTTCCAGATTTCGACAAACCTTTCAATTTAACTACAGATGCTTCTGATTATGCCATAGGTGCTGTATTATCATAGGATCAAAACGGAAAAGATAAACCCATCTCATACATCTCACGATCCTTAAATAAAACTGAAGAAGGATATGCTGCGAACGAGAAAGAAATGTTGGCAATAGTTTGGGCACTTGACAACTTACGATCTTACCTTTACGGAGCAAAAATGATAAAAATATATACAGATCATCAACCACTGACTTATGCCTTGGGAAACAGGAATCATAACGCCAAGTTAAAAAGGTGGAAAGCTAGAATTGAAGAGTACAACCACGAATTGATTTACAAGCCTGGTAAATCAAATGTTGTGGCAGATGCTCTTTCTAGACTGCGGACTACAGTAAATATGCTGAATTCCTCCGACACAGACACTGCATCGGAAGGAAATTCGGACACAATTACTGCAAATGAGGGAAACTCAGATACGATCACTGTCAGCGAAGTAGAATCTTCTGGCATTACAATGCATAGTGCAGAACAAGATGCTACGGACTTGATACCTCATGTGGAAGCTCCATTAAATTTCTTTAAAAACCAACTTATCATCAGGGAAGGTAAGGAACTTTACTGTCATGAAAACCCTCACCCAGGTTACAATCGCCACTACATTACTTTGAAAAAAATCGATACACAGCCGTTAATAGACATCCTGAAAACGCGTTTAAATCCTGCAATAATAAATGGAATCAAAATACCTGAAAACCGTTTTCAACTTTTACAAGACGTTTTTTGTAATCATTTCCGCCTCTATAAAATCAGGATAACACAAAGGCTTGTGGAAGATGTTGCAAATGAAGAAAGAGTTTGCAGTATTATTGAAAACGTACATAAAAGAGCCCACCGAAATCCAGTTGAGAACAAGGAGCAGATATTAGAAACATATTATTTTCCTAGGATGACAAATACAATTAAGGAATACACTAAAGCTTGTGAAATTTGCCGCCTCAATAAGTATGACAGACACCCTTTTACTCCACAGATTAATGAGACACCTGTTCCAAAAAATCCTTGTGAAATTTTACATGTGGACATCTTTGAAATACAAGGAGAAAATTTTCTTAGCTGCATTGATAAATTTACAAAATTTGCTAAATTTTTTCACATAAGAAATAAGTCGGCCCTTCATTTACGTCAAAAATTTTCAAAACTCCTTCATTATTTCACTGTTCCGAAAATAATCGTAACAGATAATGAGAGGGGATTTTTAAGTCCGATTGTTTCTAATTATATTAGAGGCCTCGGAATACAAATCTATCAAACACCATCTCAAAGGAGCGAAGTTAACGGCCAGGTTGAAAGATTACATTCTACAATAATTGAAATTTTTAGATGCCTGAAAAAAGAATTGAATAGAGTGGATACAAAGGAGTTAGTACATATTGCTGTGGATCGCTACAATAATACAATACATTCTGTGACACAAGTGAAACCGAGTGATATATTCTTTAACCGAAGCCAAAGAATAAATTACCAGAATATAACAAACTTCCATAAAAAATTGTTACATGATGTAAAAAAGAAAATAAAGGATAACCAAGAAAAGAGGAATATGCGCATAAATAGGAAGAGACGAGAAACAAAAAAATACAGACAGGGTGACGTAGTTTACATTAAGGACAAACAAATAAAAGCAAAACAAAAACCAATTTATAAACGTGAAACCATTAGAAAAGACAATAGAGTAACAGTAGACACTGACACAGGTAAACGAATCCATAAAATCCATTTGAAAAATATACCCGAATAAACTCATCCACTTGGTAATAACAGCACATAGGTTGGCATGTTCTACATTTGAAAATTGTTCCCTGGAATAAAACCTTTGAAACTATTTAACTTTTTTTTTAAAAAAAATAATAAATAATATTTTAATAATTAATTAAAAAACACATATAAAAGGAAAAATAATAATCTAATTAATGAATAAAAAAAAAGAGAAAGAAATACATTTAATAATTTAAAAATATAAAATATATTGTAAAATTTAATAATTTGCTTTAGATAAAATTTAAAAAAAAAAAATATTAATGCATTGAAAAAATATATTCAATAATATAAAAAATATTATAAAAATTAAATTTTTTTAGGTAAAATTTTGAAAAATGTTAATGAAATAAAAAATATATATTTAATAATCTAAAGGAATTCTAAAATTGAAAATTTTTAAAAAATTATCTACACAAAAATAATTTAAAGTTATCTATTAAATTGAAATGATTTATTAAAAAATTAAAAAGTATTCAACAAATTATGTATTTGGATCATGAAATCCTATACATAAAAACTTATTAAATAACAAAAAATTTAAAAAGAAATACAATTTTTAATCTTATACGCAAAAACCTATTAAATAACAAAAAAATACATTAAAAAGAAATAAAATTGTTTACATTGAAAGTAATAAATCAGAATAAGTCAAAAACAGTAATAGAATATATATAGAATAAAATGTAAAAGGAAATGTATTAAAAATCATGAATAAGAAATTTAAAAAAAAAAAAAAAAAAAAAAAAAAAACTTGATAATAATATAATGTATGCAAATGTAATCCTAAAAATTTTAATATTTTATTTAAATAAAATTGTATTCTGAATTGGAGAATAACCACGAAAGAAGACCACGATCCATAAATTGGATTGGATCCGCTTGGAAATGGATTGCAGGCTCACCGGATGCAATTGACTGGGATAATATTCTTCAGAGACAGGACAAGATAGTGGCAAATAACAATAATCAATATGTTATAAATGAACAAATTTTCAATATTTCACAAGCGTCAATTGAGAAACTTAATGAAATAGTATCATACACTAACTCCATCAACAAGAGAATGGATTCGGAAAATATGGAAATTCTTCTATCAAATAAAATCCTTGTATTAAAGGAACAAATCTCTGAAATTGTGAGAGCATCACAGATGGCAAAAACGGGTATCGTGAACACCATTTTACTTGACCAGCTCGAAATTGAGAAAATAATTTCAGAAGAAGAATCCTTACCATACCAAAATTTAATTGAAGCAGCGGAATACGCCAAGCCTTCCATGTATACCAATGGAACTATTTTACTTTACGTAATATCCGTACCAAAGGTAACATCACAAAAGTATCGAGTGATCCTGGCGAGAGCTACATCATTGAAAGGAAAACAAGTTAATCTTAGACACCACAACCTAATGGTAAATGAAGATGAAACATATGGCATAATCGGGGACTGTTTCCATATAAGAAATACTACAATATGCGAAGCGAATAAGCTTAAGAAACTACCTGAGGATGGATGTGATGCAAGATTGCTTAAGGGTGGTAATGCAGATTGTCACTTCATAACGAACACGGAAGAAATAGTGGAATTATTAAATGATAATACCATATTTGTAACTAATTTCAATGGAACCATAAAGAATGAAAAAGAAGAAAGAACTATTAACGGAACATTTATCATACAATTAAAAAATGAAAGACTGAAAATTGGAAACCAGACCTTTTCTAGCAAAGATGCCACCACAATACAAACCCTTCCATCAATCTTCACAAATGTTACTAGTAAGGGAATAAAAATAAATCTCGAGTACGTTTATACAACTAATTTAAAGAATATAGAACATATAAAAAAACTTGGAGAAGCTTTCAACATTTCAACAACAATAGAAGCCATTGTCTTAATAATCTTAGCAATTACCTGCTACAAAATATGGAGAAAAATTACGATGTCGATAACTATTCCCAAAACAGATGAAACAAAGAAACATTCAACTAATCTGCGGGACGCAGATATTTAGAGGGGGCAGTTAACACGCTCCATAACAATACCTGAATACACGTATTATTCCAACTTGCTGACAACGCACAACATTGTTCCAACAACACATTTATAGTAAGATCATATTTCAACTAAATTATGTTGCAATAACTGCAACACACTTAATTACTTATTGATTACTGTGCATAAATTATTATTGATTACTTGACATAATTTAAGTATAAATTGTATCGTTTATTATAAGAACAGATTCATTCAATTTTGGATAATAAACCAGGTAATTAGTAATCTAACAAAACTTGTCTTATTTGAAATATAAGAAAACGGGCCAAGGGTTGGCCCCAACTTTAACTTTTTAGTGTTCCCCTCAGGGGACACTTTAACTTATATATAATTCCATTTCATCATATATATATTATTCCATTTTATCATATATATGAACTAATTTCATCATATATATAATCCCATTTTATCATATATATGATCCCATATTTTCATATTTATATTCATTTGTTCCACGATATGTGGTACATTCATCATTCTGAATAAAAAGAAAACTTGTCAATTTATATTTGTTCATACACGCAAAGCAAAAATATGGTTCCTGTGATCATAAACTAAGAGCAACATACTGTGATTGTAGTATATGATTCCAGGTTACAAAAAGTATATTTGTACGTAATCATTATTTTGATTCAAATTTATAATTTATTAGTAAGGTTCATAACCTTATTAATAACTTTTAGTAAGTTTTATAACCTTTTCTTAAGTATTGCCTTCAATTTCATCATGTTTTTATCATCTAATAATAATTCCATGTTATCATATATATAAACTAATTTCATCATATATATAATTCCATTTTATCATATATATTATTCCATTCATCATATATAAGAACTAATTCCATCATAAGTATAATTCCATTTTATCATATATATAATCCCATGTTATCATATATATAATTTCATTTTATCATATATATGAACTAATTTAATCATATACATGAACTAATTTAATTATATATATAATCCCATGTTATCATATATATGATCCCATATTTTCATATTTATATTCATTTGTACCACGATATGTGGTACATTCATCATACTGAATAAAAACAAAACTTATCAATTTATATTTGTTCATATATAAACTAAATGAGAATTATAACTACTGGACTGATACACAAAAATGTGTATTCAAAAGGCATTAAAAGTTAATGGCTTAATGGTTGTAGAATTAACCACATTTGTAAAATGAAATAAATGGTTATGTAATTAACTAAATTGTTGTAGAGCTGACTAAATGATTGGATTTATTCATATATATGATTTCATATAAACATATTTAAATACATATTATAATTCAGTGAACCATATTAAAATTTTGATTGTGGGTAATCATTAAATGATTCAACAGAATCATAAACGTTGCTATCATGAACACAGTATATTTAAATCAATGAATAATGGCTATATAATCATTGAATAGTTGTGGTGATCATGCTGTAACCATGTTTTTTCTCTGCGTGTATATAAGGTAAATGAGAATTATAACTACTGCACTGATACACAAAAATGTGTATTCAAAAGTCATGAAAAGTTAATGGCTTAATGGTTGTAGAATTAACCAAATTTGTAAAATGAAATGAATGGTTATGTAATTGACTAAATTGTTGTAGAATTGACTAAATGATTGGATTTATTCATAAATATGATTTCATATAATTATAATCATTGAATAGTTGTGGTGATCATGCTGTAACCATGTTTTTTCTCTGCGTGAAGATTCAATATTATAGAAAATTCAAACATGTATTCGCCAATTTTCAGACTTCACAAAAGTCTGTTTCGTTTTGCTCCCTGATAGCAAAATCTGGCTCCGTTTGTATTTGTAAGATGAACAGATTTATAAGTAAGCCGATTTTTAGTTTTTTACCAGAATTTGTAGGACGAACCGTTTTAGCCAAATTTTAATTTTTTACGTTATTTGGGAGATTCCGAAAGCTCTAGATGGCAAAAAAAGCTTAAGATATTACATATATAAGTATAAACAAACGTATTTTCTCTCCTTAATACAAATTTCAAAATCTGGCTCCACTAGGACTTATATAATAATTAAAAATATTTTGAGAATAGTTTTAAAATTTTAAATTAATAATCGTACTTAAAGCATTATACTTAGCGCGTCTTTATAACCAGCACTTTTTATCTTCTAAAATTGACTATAAATTATTTTAATTTCTAAATAATTTCTTTTAGTCTACAAACATATTTCTCTTTTAAAACAGTTAAATTAAAACTTCGCCAAAAATTAAACAACTTATCCATCAAATGTGTCAAAATATTTGCCACAATGAATGATTTTTATATGAAAATGTAAATTGTAAAAGGAATATTAAAAAAAAAAAAAAATCAAATGATCACAAAATTATTTAAAAGGGAAGGTAGACTTATTACCAGTGCACCTACAAATAAGCAATATGATTCTTGCAGTTCCTCATTTGAACGTAATTGTTACATATTTTTGAAAAATTTAAAAAATTTAATCAATTTATTAGGGCATATTTTTAAACATTTTAATTTTAAAAGCCTATTTTAATATTAAATGGAGGAAATTGAATCTGAATGATTTAAAAGTTAACCACTTTTTATAATGTTTTTCTAAACGCCATATAAGGCAACCTTCCCTTTATCTTTCTAATGGCACGACATCATCATGAACAACTACTAGACCATAACGTTGGGACTATATATCTATAATGAATTGTGCTGTATGGAAAATTGTGAATTTCAGTGAATATTATTTGAATGTCATGCAAACACGAAGAGAACGTTTGAATGAAGACAGCTACTAATAGACATACAAATACATATACATTTACATGTATTTGTATGTGTAGTTTAACATGCGAATATGAATGAATTCAACCAAGTGTAATCATAGAATAACAACTGTAAAATTTTCCTCTTCATAAAACTTCCAACAACAATAATAACAAATTTTAAAATTACACCGACAAATACAGAAACATAAAAGACACAAACACCCAGACAAAACAATAAAGGGAAACGGAACTAAACATTTGAAATTTGTGCCTTTAGGCAAGCAATGTGTTGGAAAACTTTGAATTTTTGTTTTACATTACATTTTCTATTCTCTAAATTCTAAGACAATTGATATGAATACTAACGTAAGTATTATTTTACAATCAATATCAAAAAGATAGCTAGACAATGAGAGAAAAATGCTATTTAGGAGAAAAACTTTTATAGTCATACTTTGTGTTTAATGAAATTTAAGAAATAACAAATAGAATTTCCTTTAAAAATAACAGGGATAAAGTTATAGCTATATGCATACTCTTTATGTATGTATGAATAATTTTAATAAGTAATTTTAATATTTTATAGGTATTAAAAATTTTTAAGCATTTAGTTTATTAAACATTTTGTTTAATATTAAACAATTATATAAAACTATTTTAGTTCGTTAGTTTACATCAAAATAGTAAGTCATGAGATATATAACTCAAAACTTTTATAGTTATTTTAAATAATTATTGGCCTAACAGACTTGGTTTGTAGATATACATTAACTAGCTCGATTTTTTTTTTTTTTAATAGTTCTGTAACTTGTGAACCTCCAAAGTTGGTCACCTCTGGTATGTAATTTTTTAAAAAATTCGCCTAAAAATTAGTTAATGACTTCAATGTAGAAAATGCATTCCGGGATTTGCCGTCCCAGGAAATTTGCTATTTTTCAAGTCCCACTTTCCCGGGAAATTCGTCCGGAATTCCCGGGAATTTTTGAAATCACTTAAATAAAAGAACACTGCGTGAATTTGAACAAAAAGCTCATATATTTTAGTATTTTCTTCAAGTTTTTATTTACAATTCATTAAATGATTTATATGTGACGTCTTTATTGCATGAACTCAATTGAGCATATTAATCATCATTGAAAGAATCTTGCAGACATTTTAAACAAGCGAAATTTATCTCATAGAAATTAAAAAAAAAATTTGGAAAGTAAAACAAAAAAAGGTAATAAGTGAGTGCGACAAATCATTAATTATTATTCATATAATTTTTTGATCAAATCTATAATATGATGGCGAGTATTTGCAAATTTCTTTTGCTCAGTATATTTAAAATTCTGTTTTAAATCTGCTAACGTAAAGATTCATATTCTATTTGGGTCTCAGTTAATCAACTAATGAGAGTATTAAAACGTTGAAGAAAATTTCCCACCATCCCGGGAAATCAAAAAGTTGGGGAAATTGCGATCTATACTTCAATGTGAAATTTTTACATGTAAATCTCTACAAAAATACATGCTTACAAGTGTAGGAAATATTTGGGTCGAAGCAAATTTTACTCTCATTTTTGGACTCGTTTTTTTTTGTGTTTTAAACTTATTAATCTGCTTTTATTCTTTCATTTTGCTTTGGCATCATTGAGGCGATTTTTAATGAAACAAAATTTGTCGCATAGTGTAATTCGAAAAACGTATCTAAAAGTATATGCGCTTCAAAATCGATCTGTCATATACATTTCAACAAGTTTCGTTTAAAGGGTACGTATGAGTAATGTGAGTTATTTATATCACGTATAATCTAGTATTTCTAAACATTGCATACAGGCCAGTCGTAAATATATTAGTAGCCAATTAATTCTATAAGCAGTGAATGGCTGAGAAATTTGAACAATTATTTCAAGTTGACTAACAACCAGATATTATTTTGCATGAAAGGCTTATGGCAATTGTATCATCAATTCAAATAGATGTAGAATTAATAAAATGCACCATGATTTTGTGCCTATTGTTATTGAAAATTTACTTATTTGCCACAAAGAAATTTAAAATAAATAATACAAAATATAAGGACAGCGCACAAAAAAATCCGTGCATACAAATCTACTTTTAATGAAATATAAAAAGATTCGGCCGTGCCGAATCTTTAATACCCTTCACCATCTTACCGACAAATAATAAAACTTCCGCCTTAACGTATGCTTTTATACTTTCATATTTATAAAACTACATTTTTTTTCAAACTACGAAAATTTGAATACAAAAAAAAAAAAAAAAAAAAAAATATATAAACAGTCATAGCAAGCTTTGCTTTAAAAATAAACCAGAACAACAATAAAATATTTATATATTTTTTTATGTACACTATAGAGCAAAAGTGAACACTTTTTTGTAACTGTTTATGTTTTTAGATGATATCTTCTTATCATCTAAAGTAATACAAAAAGTAAGTAATTGTATTAATTCACGATGAATTTATTTAACGTAATGAAGAATAAAAAGTTTTAAAACTAATTTAGTTTCTGAAATAAAAAGTGTTCAGTTTTGCACCACTTAAGAAAAATTAAAACAAAATATATTTTTAGCAATATAATACTTTCTTTTCGCAATTTGTTTCATAGTTTAATAAGTCATGATGGTAATAAATATAAATAAAGCACCAAAACAACTTTTATCCCATAGTGTCATTACAGTTCATGGCTGATGTTCTAGGATTTTTATTTTCACTTTTATGTATATATTTCATACTTTTAAGTATGTTTTAGTCTGGGTTTCTTACTCATCCCTCCAAAACTATCAAATCCTTATTTTAAACAAATTCTGAGCATGATTTTCTACGAAAATATTAGTATTAGACTGCAATTCGTGGTGAATATTATGACATAATATCATATTTTCAATATTTTCTTCTCAAAATCTGAACATATTTTAACGAAAAGTTGAGGATATTTTTTTAAGACATAATTTTACTAATTACTATTTTCTTTTTAACGATAATCTTTGCAAAATTTGATATGTATTTTATAATTTTTTTATTTCCACTACTACAGGATTTTATCAAGGTTATTACATATTATTACATATTATATATTCTTCATTGAATAATATATTTTCCAATTTTTTTCATTTGCTAATTTAAACTACAGAATAAATCACGATTATATATCCAATCAAAAAAGGGTGCAAAATTTAACACTTTTATATTTTAAAGTTTTCTTAATTTTTTATGTTACACAAACAAATATATTAATATTTATTGTACATATATTTCAAATTGGACCTTGAGGATTATATTCTACTATATATATTTTAATTCCTATGGGTCGTTAAGAAGATACCGCCGAAAAAAGTAAATTACACCAAAAAAGTGATCACTTTTGCTCTATAGTGTATGTATATACATACAAACAAACTTCATATACAAAAAACAAAAGCAACAACCGTTAATCATTATATTTCTGCTGTTGCTACTTGTCTATAATATAAAAAAAAAAAAAACAAGCAAACAACAAAATAGTCATTATTTCAGTTTTTGGGCCATAACTCGGTTGTTTATGAACAAATTTGATTCAAAAACCGAATTTTTATAAAAATATTTATGACCGATCTGTATAAAAATAAAAATCTGTAGCTTTCTAAAAACCAGTTATTTAAAAATTGCTTTCGCCATTTATGAACTGATCTTGCTGAATTTCAATTGCCAAATTCTCGAGAGGATTTCCGATCATTTGATATATATATTGAATATGGAAGTTATCGGTGGGCTTTATAAATGCCATTTCAACCGACACACGGACGGACGAACATGGTCCAATCGTCATCATTTCTTACAAGGATTCTGAAAATATCAACTTTTTTGCTCTCCGACGAAAATTGTGGAAATTACAAACGGAATGACAAACTTATACATTTATACCCTTTACTCCTGTGGTGAAGGGTATAAAAATTAACCAATGGGCGAATTTTTAAATTATATTTTTATTAGTGACTGTTATGTTCAAGTTCTAAACATAAGAGAATAAATTATTTCCTTTTACTTTTTATTGAAATACCTGTTGCTCTTTTCTAAAATTCTTTCCATTAGAGCTTTTATTGTGTTTCGGTAATTTTTTTACTCGAATAACTCCACTTATTTTTAAACTCCGTTTAACTTTTTGTTAAGCTTTTAGTGTGCTTTAAATTACTTTTTGCTAGGCTTTCTCCAAGTTTTTTAAAAACAAAGTTTTCTTTTTTATGTATTTCAAAAGACAAGGCTTCATAAATAGTTAATAAAGAAATTTTGAATTGACTTAGTTTTGTACCCTACATCCTGTGTTGGTCAAAAATGGTAAATTTTAGAAAAGAGTTTAATTTTTATCAAACAATAAAAAAATTTTACGCAAGTTTTTTCTTAATTTATTAGCGGTATTTAATCAGGAATTATATTGAGATCTATCTGACACCAAATTGCCTCTCGCATGGCTAAAAACGTACGCAGGAGTGAGGATTTAATGAAAAATAACAATTTTTTAAACGACTTCTTTTCTGAAAGCATAGGTTCTCTTCTACAACTCTTCCATACATTTCAATTCGATCGGAGCAGTTGTTTAGGAGATATATATTTATTACCAAAAAATTTACATTTGGTCCCACTGTACGGAGTTCAAAACAATTTGATGGTACAAACATAACATATTCTCTCTAGTATCTTCAATATAGAATTTCTGGCAAGGAAGTTGGAAAAAGTCAGCCAGTATGAACGTTTTATCGTCTATTATGCAGTAATAAGATTTCTGAAAAAATCGTCCAAAGTTATTTCACGATATTCTTTCTTTCGTTTCTAATAGAAACTTGTAGCATTTTGTACGTCTTCAGGCTAGTTTTCCTTTCAACTTTTCTGACAAATATTCACAGCAATTAGCAATTGTTTTTATGACCAATGTGAGTTTTCATTAAACATTTTAATTAAGTGTTTAAGTGTTTAGGTGTTTTTTTTTTTTTCAATTTCCATTATTATGACACTTAATGACAATTGACCTAATGACAAATATAAACCAGTTATCAGAATTACTTATTTTTCCCCACGTCAGAAGTTATAAGCTTAAACTTTTTTCGTGCGTAGTCGACATACAAGTTCATTCTATGAGAGATTTAAAAAAAAAAAAAATGCTAGTTTTTGACATGGGGTCATCAAATTTCTCTTATATTGGTAGTCCTTTAACGTATGCATGCATTTAGACCTTTTCATTGTTACTGTTTCCAATTAGCTTTAAATTTTTATAAATGCTAAGAAAACCGACAAAGTGAATAACTTTAAATATCATATCTCTTTGCATTGTAGACACAATTAATTGGGTTAATACTATAGAGGAAGCCAATTAAGAGCTCTTTAAATTTTATGTACAATCTCTCTATATGAAATATCTATGTTTCCACAAAATGACATTAACATAATTTAGTTCGAATATTATTAGACCTCATCGTAAACGTCATTATTGCATTTTAACCAAGAAAATGATTTAAAGTTGAAGAAATGTTATTTTTTAGCAATTAATATTTTAAAAATTTTCATAGAATATCAATTTTGTTGCTGCAAAAAAAAAAAAAAAAAAAAAAAAAAAAAAACACAAATTTTTCTACACTCTCATAAATCATATACAGTAAAAGCTCCCTTAACGGACGGCTCCCATAGGTGGACATCTCCAGTAGGCGGGCAATTTTTTAGGTCCCATGGTTTAGGTGACATTTTTAGAATAAATTAATCTCCGTTAAGCGGACGCGGACACATGTTTTTAGAGAAAACATCTCTCGTAGGGGGACAAAAATCATAAACCGTACAATGTACCAATTATTTTATAATATGTTGCTACTTATTATAATTTTTGTTCGTTTTTGCATTCATATTTTATATTTACTTACTTTTTTTTAAATTAAATAGTTGACAATTAGTTTTTCAATTAACTTTTTGCTGGTTTTGAGCAAAAACTCGTTTTTTAATTTAATTTTGACTTTTACACTTCATTTAAAATTCTTCATACTAGAAAAAAGAAAATTAAAACTTGATCCCTAAAAATAGATGCTGTTCCTGTTATCCCAGTCTCGATGATGGGTCCATGATTTTTCGTACTACTCAATGGCGACAGATTCCCAAAAATCTTGACAACTTTTTTCAACAAAGGACAAAGAAATTCTGCTCTTGTTGTGCATAGCGACATTGTCATCAGTCACATAAAAAAAGTAATTGGGTGCTGCTTAAGATCGAGGCCTGGCCACCAACATAATCCTGTTAATCCTGTTCTTTTTAAATTCCACCAATATGCCAACATATGTAGATGACTTTGTTGTCAAACTTGTCCTCAACATGCTTTTTTTATTTTTAAAATTTTGTGGAAAAATCGTTAGTAAAAATGCTGTTGAATGAAGTCTGAACCTTAGCTAATTATGAGATTTTTTTTTCGCGTACGAAAAATTAAAACGGAGAGAAGCGAACTGCAGCCATAATTTCAATAAAATAAATTTCATGAAATCATAATTTATTGCAAATATGTAATATCTAAAAGAAAATGCAAAAAATCGATTGCCGCAGAAGCAAAAAAAAAAAAATAGTTTTTTGCTTTAAAACGGAGCAATTAAGTAAATTTTTTTTAACGTTAACTTAATGCAAAAATAGATAAATTATAAAACACTTAAATTTTTTTTCTTAAATGGAAGTTAATGTTGCGATGTTTTGACTTTTGTCAATATTGATTTAATTTTTGAAGATATGGCTATGAACATTTTTTGTATAAATATAGTTTGCGTCAGTGCATTATAATTCAGTAAATAAAACCAACATTTGATTTTTAACTGGTTACGGTCTATAGTATTTTAGTTGAAGATATATACGTATAAATAAGAATATGTATATCTATAAGTAAATTCATTACAATCAATCTTGGATGTTGAAATAAAAAAATTAAGTACTGAATTACCCCCTGTAAAAAAAATATGTACCATATCCCATAGACGGACATCTCCCGATAACGGACAAAATCAGCGTGACGATCGCTGTCCGCCTATGGGAGCTTTCACTGTACATATATTTGATGACTTTCCATATCAAATGTTTATATACATTTCATTATGCTATTTTTCTACATACACGCAGAGGAAAAACATGGTTACAGCATGATCACCACAACTATTCAATGATTATATAGCCATTATTCATTGATTTAAATATACTGTGTTCATGATAGCAACGTTTATGATTCTGTTTAATCATTTAATGATTACCCACAATCAAAATTTTAATATGGTTCACTGAATTAAAATATGTATTTAAATATGTTTATATGAAATCATATATATGAATAAATCCAATCATTTAGTCAGCTCTACAACAATTTAGTTAATTACATAACCATTCATTCAATTTTACAAATTTGGTTAATTCTACAACCATTAAGCCATTAACTTTTAATGCCTTTTGAATACACATTTTTGTGTATCAGTCCAGTAGTTATAATTCTCATTTAGTTTATATATGAACAAATATAAATCGACAAGGTTTGTTTTTATTCAGTATGATGAATGTACCACATATCGTGGTACAAATGAATATAAATATGAAAATATGGGATCATATATTTGATAAAATGGGATTATATATATGATTAAATTAGTTCATATATATGATAATTATCCTTATGATGGAATTAGTTCATATATATGATAGAATAAAATAATATATATGATAAAATGGAATTATATATATAATGAAATTAGTTTATATATATGATAACATGGAATTAAATGATAAAAACATGATTAAATTGAAAGCAATACTTAAGAAAGGGTTATAAAACTTACTAAAAGTTATTAACAATGTTATGAACCTTACTAATAAATTATAAATTGGAATCATAAAAATGATTACGTACAAATATTCTTATTGTAACCTGGAATCACATTTTATAATCATAATATGTTGCTCTTAGTTTATGGTCACAGGAACCATATTTTTTCTTTGCGTGTACATACATATGTGAAAACATAGCACAGTGGTCGGCAGTCATATCACCAAGGGTCAAAGAAGCATTCGATAATTTTACATACACAATGCGAATGCCAACAAATACATTAATCATTAAAAATAAATCAACAAATGTAAGCTATTTAATTTAGGAGAATAAAAATTTATATTATAAACAATACAAATTTTTACGTTCTCTCTTTGTGCCTATCAATGTTTTTAGTGTTAGTAACTTTTAAAACGATAGCCAACTCTATCGTCCAACACGCATTTGTGGTATTAATTTAACCAACAAATGAAAAATAAAAACCTACAAAACATTTACTTTAATACTATGCATGCTTTTAGGCGCTTAATAATGTTTTGTTTGTTATATTTTTTTTCACGAGAAAAATAATTTTCTCTTTAAACTAAACAATCAACGAACATTTTTACTAAGCAACCATACCGCTATACAGCCATCATGTTGTATTTTTAAGCTTATCTTTCATGGCTGTAAGCGGATTAAATCACAATTTTGTTGTTTTTTATATTGTTGTTGTTTCTGTAGTAGTTGTTAGTTTTACATAAACGTATTTTATGTAAAAAAAAAAATTATATATCCATCTATGGTAGTTTTTCATAAATACATATACATATAAAGCGCTCATGTACACATATTAGAATGAATGTTAGAAAAGTCTCGTTAAATTACAATTTTATTGCGAATACAGTGGGCTTTGGGAGTAATGAATGCAATAAAGTTTAATTGGTTTTATTATTCTAATAAACATTTAAATAGAGAATTTTAATGTTTTTCTGTCAACAAATACTAGAACTTAATATCGGAGGCTTATATTCAAAACGGGCCTCATGCAAAACAGAATTGTTCAGGATAACATAAAAACTGTTTATTTCTCTAATTTTTCAACATTTTGCAATCCGTTTTTCTACGATTTATTAATATTACGTCTACTAAATCTCACACTGAAAAATATGTATTTTAACTCCATTATTCGTTGATAGGTGTACCCGCGTATGATCTATAAGCATCTAAAAAAGGTTAAAAATCTAACTTCAATGGTTTTTTTTCCAGACTGTATTGAGATAACAAAATTTTTATGAGATATATTAAGATTGTAATTCAAAATGTTTAAGAAAAGTTCAAACCGCAAAGAAATTTCTCATTTTTTACACAGAGAAAACAGATTTGTTGTGGCAACCGAATTTATTGCCAATCGAATTCAGTCGGTTGCACGTATTATCTTCAAAATCGATTGTAGCTACCGATTATTTCGTTTCCTATTAACATTTTATTGGTACTGACAAAAAATACATTGATAGAGATAACAAATAATTGAGTACAAAATAGTACATACAACGGTTTTAAAAATACAATTCGGTGGTAACAACTGAAACTATTAGTAAGGTAAAATTGGGAATAACTAAAATTTTTTTGTTTTAAATTTAAATGAATTACATAATTATTATGTCTTTTTTAATCAATTTATTTGGATTAAATAAAGTTAAAAATAATGTTTATATGTACATATTACATAAGAATAAAAAAAAAAACTCATTAAGAAAACAAAACTGGTGACAGTTTGAATTTATAGTGGAAAGGGTACGGAATATATTTTGATTTTCTTGAGCGAACTATGCATAAACTTCTTAGCTGGATAATTTATTCATTTATTTGCACCTATTCTGTTTAACTCCTCTGCAGGAAAAATAAATTAACTGGTCAACATAATACGCGCACCTATAAAATCTTGACATAGCCATAGTAGACCTAGAATTCTTGGATATTAAAAAGTAACAAATTTAAAAACATTCATGTGTATTATTTTTTACAATGGTCTTACCTTTTGTCTTTTTAAAAGACTTTTTTGAAATTCTCCCACAATAGTTCGGTGCAAACATTGGTAACGTTCATAAACAGAAACAAGAATTACAATCTTTCCCTGGTATTATAAATTTGTATTATAAATTTTTTTAATTGTGTACAATTTTCTCCAACTTTTTTTCATAAATAATTTATTAAATACGTGTCAAAACAAATTAACTAAATATTCGGTTGTAATCGTCGAATTTAGTTTCTTCTTAATAACCAAACTGAATTTATTGTTACTTTTATAAAACAAATGATTACAACCATCAATATTAGTACTAAAATTCGGTTGTGTTTTCGATATTATTTTAATTATTTTATTAAAGATACATATTGATTACCCCGATCAAATTTACTTTCTTAGGATTCATCATTCAAATATAATGATGTTTAAAATATTATCAGCATAAGAAATCTATTGTATTAATCAATAATTTATATTTATAATAAAATATAAGTTACTTTTATTATTATTTCACTATTGCAACTGTTTTCCAACTAATTATTTTTCTGTGTGTATCAATTTTTATTTTAAAGTTTCTTTGAAAATCAAACAAAAACTTGCATATAGCCCGTTTTGTCTTAAAAAAAAAAAAAAAATATACTGTTTGTAGATAGCCCAAAAACAAAAAGTGAAAAACATAGTGTTTGAATTAATTTTTGACTCCAAAATTAACACCATATATAAAAAATACAAAACTAAAGAGTCTAACGCAAAAAATTTTTTTCTAAATCTGCATGAGGACCGATTTGAATATAAGCCCTCGATATACTTATTTACTGAAATGCAGAGAAAATGAATAATTTAATAAAATGTGAAAAATTATTTATTAATCCTCATTTGCTCATTTTCTCTAAAATATTAATAAATTTTTAAATACTTTTCTTTCAGAAACTCATCACACTTCTCCTGTACCACTATAATTCCTATCGCAAAAATCACTTTAAAACTAAAACATGTTTTTCTTGCTAACATGTTACAACAAAACTGCTGAAAAATTATTTGCTGATAAATTGTTAAAATACGTATGTAAACTGAAAATAAGTATGTACCCTCCTTTTTTTATTTTTTTGCTCTCGGTAACATGTTAAAGGATATGAGGCAAACAAACAAACTAAAAATGAGAAAAACAAGTAAAAATTACGTACATAAAGTAAATAATAAAAATTAGAAGACAGACAAAAAATTATGATCATAGGAGAATTTAAGAATCCCTAAACTACTTAAAATCCATTTTAGATTTAAATCAGAGTTTTAAAAATAAAACCGATGATAATAAAAAAAAAACTTTTTGAATTTTTTTGTTAACATTACTAGCACAAAACTAGTAAGGCTATGTAATATATTATAAAAATATATCAATAAAAATTGTTAATAAAAATTATATTATAAAAATATATCAATAAAAATTGTTAATAGAATACAAATTTATTATATTCATAGTCTATTTTTGTCTTCTTCCATTCCTATTTTATTCTCAATTATTCCCACGGAGCATAGTTGCCAGATAAATTTGTTGAAAAATCGTCAAATTTGGAGAAACAAATCGTCAAAATCGTCAAATAAGCTATTTGAAATCGTCAAAAAATCGTCAATATGAAAAACTACGTATTTTATATGTTAATGAACAGTTTTTATGCTTTTTCTGACGAAAAATTAAATTTTTAATTGAAAACTTTTATTAAAGTTTTATAATCTTGTTACATATTTTGCCGTTTCCCCTTTTTTAATCTTACAAAAAATATTTAAGCAATTATGCAACACTTCGTTTATAATTTACATTTTTTTTATTTTGTAGCTATTATTTCATTAAATAATCTATTTTTTCAATAAATTCTTTCCAATATGCTACCGTAATTTGCGCTATTCAAAGTTTGTCACTATTGTTTATACGCGTTATACTAAGTTCGCGTTAAATAAAAACTCGTATTTCAAAAAATGGTCAATAATAGAATCGCGTTATAAAAATTGCGTAGCTTCTATTTTTAAAAGCAACAGCTTCCTGTATGCATTACAATGTAGCCTTATTCGCCACTCTCAGCATTACCTAATAGTACTTCGATAACTAGTATTTAGTAAATATGAAAGTAATTTGATTTTTACGTGGCTCAGTTGTCTAGAGCGCCTAACTATAAAAACGTGACTTGAATTCAAAGTGGGTTCAAATATCAACCGAGCCCAATGTTTTTTCTTGTGCGTAAAAAAAAAATCAGCATCCAAAACAACTCTTTTGGAACCCAAATAAAAACATATGAAATTTTGGACATCGCGAACAAAATTCATCGGTTATAGCACTAAAAGTGGAAGCTGTTTTTCATACTGATTTTTCTTACAAATCACGTTATTTAGTAGGGAAGTTTTTGCTGGGTATGTAATTTTGTATGACTTTCAAACCAAAATAAGTTATTTATCTAACCTTGTTATAAAAAACACATAGGCTCCTTTGTGAACCTATCTACAATATATACAAAATTTAATTTTGAATGAATTCATATTTTTTTAAAGAGATAAGAACAAATATTGATTTCAAGTTCAGTAATTTTAAAACATTTAAAATTTACAGGTGATACGCTCTTCTCAGGAAAATAATTTGCCACCGAAAGCCATTTTGCTTATAGATAATTGCTCCGCTCATGCACCCCTTGAGAAACTTAAAAGTGACGATGGAAACATAGTTGCATTATTCTTTCCAACAAATGTAACAACAGCTTTACAACCAATGGATCAATACCCTATTAAGTTAACAAAGCTCAATTACAGAAGTATGTTTCTTTCTCAATTAATTGCTGAAGGTGGTGAACTGAAGAATCATTTGAAATCCCATTAAATCCGCAATGCAATATTATTACTGAAGCAAGCTTGGGATGAGGTACCACAAAGTGTTACGAAGAAATCTTGGTAAAAGTTTTCCAATTGGGACTCTAACCAACACGACAGCGACGATGACGTGCCAATAGCGCAATTATTGCAAATAGATCAGGACTGCAACGAAGTTATTCAGAGAACTCAAGCTCTTTTAGAAGAAATAGCTCCAAACGATTGCATTGGAATAGAAGACTTCGACAGATGGAATGAAGATGTGTTTGATGACGGATCTGTATATGTTCTCAGTAGCGATGGTAAGTCTTCAGATAGCAGCGAAGGCGATGTTGTTGAAGTCTCACCAGTTGTCTCTAATACTACAGCCATTGAAAGCGTAAATAATTTAATAAAATGGTGCAATAACATTGAATTGTTTTCTACTAAGCACATAAGCAATCTTTTGGCTCTCCGTATTGATATTTCGGATTCGATGAAACGATGAAGCAAAAATACAAACATATGATTATATGTCAAATATCCCTATCTATCTCTCCAATAACTTTTAATTTTATTATTTAATTTTTTTTTTTTTTTTTTTTAAATACATATGTAAAATATTTTAGTTTTTTGGACTGAATTGTTATGTTTTTTAATTTAATTTATAAAAATACATTTAATGTATTGGACTAAATTGTTACGTTTTGTTTTCTTGTTTTTATCAAATAAAATATAATTAAAAAAAAATTCAAAAGTGTTTTATTTTAGTTTTTGGAAGTAAATTTACTCAATTTTTTATTTTTTATTCGAAAAAAATAAACGCCCAGAAATTGGAATAATTCAGAAATTAGAATAATTCAGAAGTTAGAATTGCCCCAAAAATAAAGCGGTTCTAATTTGTGAGCGTCTACTGTATTTACTTTGTTACGGCATCCCCTCCCGCGTTCATCTGAATTATTGCATTTGATTTAAAAAAATATATAGTACGAAAACCGTTAAGTAAGTAACTCCTACTGAAATTTGATACTCAGCAAAAAACGATGGAGTTCTTCCAAAAGAAGAATATTTCACGACTTCAAAAGTGAAACAAAGTTCATATTTTAAGCTCTTTTAAAAGTTCTTAATAATTACTTCCAAAATAGTGAAAAATAAATGAATTTTTAGTGAGAAAAAATGGTAGTAATTTCTAACAAAATTTAAATTTTACAAATTTTAAAGCGTTTTTATTATTATTTAATAGGGCAAAACAGAATTTTTATTGAAAAATTGTATAAACATAGTTTTAAGAGAAGTGCTTCAAAAGCAATGAACAAGAAGTATAAAAGAATAACATCCTACCAATGACAACCATGGGTTAAAAAAGAACTTCTGCAGCTATTTTTCACCACTAAGTACTTCCTTCCAATGACAACACAATGTTAAAATCATGACTTTTTCAGTTCTTTTTTTTTTTTTTTTTTTTTTTTTTTGCTGGGTACTTATTCTATAATATTTCCTTATATTTGCATGTTACAGCCAAAAATAAAATAATAATTTTTCTGCAAAAAAAATTTTGATAAAATTTTTGACGAATTTTCTTTATGTAAAAAATTTTTGATAATTTTTCTTTTAATAAGAATATTAAGACTAGAGTCATTCCATTTAAAACCAACACGAAAAGATCCAATTTTTGACTTTTCCTCTCCGAATTTAATGATATTTGGTACAATAGTCTTGTCAAAACTAAGACTAATTTAAAATTCAAGATAATTTGATCAAATGGTTCGCGAAATATCGCGGTTTGAAAGTGCAAAATAGCTCAAAATATGTACAAACTTGCATACACAAAGATGCTAATATCTTTCGAAGTATTATTTTAATATGATGTATAACATAACTTTTTTTCTCAGCATCAAAATGGTCCATATCTCGAGATTTTTCGTTCGCGGGTAAATATCTTGAAAAGTGGTCTTTTTAAAAATTTTAAAAAAATATATGTTAATGATGAAAATGTCTTCTATAACCGTGGAAAGTGGCATTCTGGGACTCGACATATTTTAGAAGTTATTACAACAAATGTTATAATAAATACGAAATATTTATCTCAGTTTGAGTTGTTTTGTTTGTAATAAAATAGAAAAATCGCTAATTTCTTCCAAAAATCATTCGACTATAATAAAATTTGGCAAGAATATTAACATTGACGCTGGAAATGCAAATACCGAATTTTAGTTTGATTACCGCGATAGTTCGCGAATTATAATATCGCAAAAATGAGGAAAATTGTCTTTTTAAAAATACAAATATCTTTCAAAATATTTACGTTACAACCTTAGTACACGAGTTCCAAATAAAAATTCATCCATTCGAATTTCAAAAAATCCTGTTTTAATGGATCAATTTGGGAAAACAACCTACAGTCCAAAAATTCTTTTCTCTAGATTCAAGCTAAATTTAAAAAGAAAAAAATTAAATAAATTTCTATTCATTTCTTTTTGTAAATTTTAGTTTCGGTTTACGATTATTTTAGACATGTTATTGTCGATTAAAAATTTACATACAAAAGTTGCTATTCAATTAAAGAAATTAATTAGGTATACATATAGCACTGTATGTAGGGTACCTTCAAAAAAATCTTACAAAAATTATACTTATTTATTGTTTAAAACATGTTAGAGGGAAAAAGAAGTAAACTAAAATAAAATAAACTTAAAACATGTAGAGATAAAAGAAATTGTTTCGTTAAAGTTTAAGTTATTAATTGGAATTGTTTTAAAATTGTTTAACCTTAAACTTTTTTTTTTTTTTTTGAAAATATAGTTTTTCAAAACAAGAGACATGTGGTTAAAATATAAAATAATCTTTTGTATATGAAAACTAACAATATATGTATTTATGCTTACAACACATACAAGTGAAATAATAAAAGTATTTACAAACATATATGTAGGTACCCCTAACAATATGCAATAACTTAAGGCTCCATCATGTAGGCAACAATTTACAGCACGTACAAAAATAAATCATAAACAAATTATTTTAAAACATGAAACATTTAAAGGTAAAACGAGGATAAAATTATTGTTGTTTTAGGAATTATTTATTTTTTTAAATAATATAGATTTTAGCAAAACTGTTACCAAAATGACTTTTTGATTATTAAATTTTAGAGAATTAATAATATTTTGATTATTTCAAAGCTTAAGTTAAAAAATACTTAATATTAATTGTTTTAGAATGGACAAATAATTTGTGTTGAAATAATAACGTAGCTTTAATAAATTTTACGTTTCATTTTATGTTTTATAGTTTCCATATCCAATTGAATATCTTAAATACCTTGTTGTCATATTACTTACAAAATTACTTTAATTCAAATCGTTTTTAAGCTTATCAAAATATTAATTATTAAACACCTTCTGACATGTTGTGGTTATGATAAATGTCCAAAATCAAGCAACAATATTTTTCAGCAGTAACTTTTCATAATTTATTCATCTCTACAGAAAAATGTTCAACTATTTGGACTGAACACGTAAAGAAACCACGAAAACTAAAATATAAAAAAATAGAAAGCTTAAATAAAAATCATAAATATTTACTCCTATAATGTTATATAATCATGCCATTTTAGTTTCCTTACTACAAAAATGAATTGAAAAAAGTAGCAGCCAAAAAAGAAAAAAAAAAAAAAAAAAAAACGCGGATGAAAACATCACCAACAGTCAAAATGTTAAAGTTGTAATTCAAAAATGAATTGGACATGAAGTCTTTGTAAAATTTTTTGAGTGTGAGTGTATGTAAGCGGTTTTTTTTTTTTTTTTTTTTTTTTTTTATCTTGACAAGTTTTTACAATAACAACAGCCACAACAGAAACATTATGTTTCAGTTTTGATATCGTTATAAACATAACCAGCTCATATCCTTAATATTCTTATACATACATTGTTACTGTTGTAAGTACTCGCGGAGTTAACTATATTTTATGTACATATCTATAGTTACGAGTTTTAATTTTTATGGTCATGATATAAGGATTTCGCTGCTTTGTGTATTTGTGGCAACACGCTTACAACCTGACCAGAGTAATAGAGAAAAAAAAGGACTTTTTAACCAACATTAATAAATAATGAATACATAAGAAGCCAGGTAACAACTTTGTTGTATGATTATGAAATATGTATGTAGTGTTTTTTTCTGTTTTATTTTTATACTGAAATATTAAAGGGCTACTGTAATGTGATTATGCGACTGTCTTATGAATATACAAGGTAATATAAGTCTTCGGAAGTATATGTAGTTAATAAGGATAAAATTTAGCTTAACGTTGATTTTTTAAAAGCGTAATTTTCAATAAATTGCATAAAAGCAAAATTATATAACTTATTGATTAAGGAGTGCAATTGAAAAAATCCTAAAAATCTAAAATTCAATAATTTGGAAACGGTTGATCTTAGAGTTTTGATTGTTTTATTATTTAATTGATATTATAGTACAGATCACAGAAGAATATAACTTTTATACTTCTAACCACTACTTATGAACTTGTAGAACTTTTTTGATAACCCTTCCATTAGAGAATTTTGGGACATTTTTTTGTGTCCTCTTCGATTCTCTTTTCACAAAAGCCCAATATCTCTTCACTGGTCTTAGCTCCGGACAATTTAGAGGATTGACCTCTTTTGGTACAAATACTATGTTGTTGTTTTGGTATCACTCCAGAGATTTCTTACGTAGTGACATGATGCTAAGTCGGGCCAAAAATATGTGGACACATTGTGCTCTCTTATTAAAGGAAGAAGATTTTTTTGCAAACACTCTTTGATGTATACTTCGATATTTAAAGAGTCGATTTTAACTAATGACTCCTTTTGCCGCAACTGCAGAAATCTTGCCAACCTAGGAATTCTTCAGGAAATTTTGTCTGCACACAGAAAAAAGATTGGTTGGAAAACGGTTCTCATTACACAATTTCAATTAGCATAATAAAAATGTATTCCTAAACTCTAAAAAGTTATAAATATAATAGTATTAGTATATTAAGAACTATTAAAACATCATTGTAACTGAATTGAGGTTTTAGAAATTGTTAAGTAAGTTGAATGAATCGATTTGAATTTTATTTAAATTTATTTTTTCAATTTGGAAAAAGCAACCGAATTTAATTCATTGCTTTATGTATTTCTCCCATATGTTGGGGATTATAATAAAAAGTTGGTATTCTCAATCAATTTTTTTTTTTTTTTTATCGTTGACATTTGTAAAAAATAAAACTAAATGTAAAAATTTTAAATACAATGTAAAAAAATGTATAATTTTGTTTTAAATATTAAACTTTTGCTGATAGTTCTGAAAAAGGTTTATACATATGTTTCTTGTCTGGAGGCACTCATTAACCACTGAGTATATGTACATCTATAAATCTGTGCAAATTTATTATCTTACGCAATTTTTCAGGCTTCAAAACAAAATCTATTCACTATAACCACTAAATATGATAAATTTTATCTTTCAAAATCAAATAAGCAAGTGAGGATACAAGATGATTGCTGCATCAGATATTGTGTGCCTGTATTTCCCTTATATAGACACACATACATATGTATATATGGGCAATATATATGAGGGCAATAAAACGTGAATATGTACATATATAATATCCAAAAGTTTTTCATTTAATTGTTTTTTAATTTTGCAAACATATTAAATTTTCCTTATGTGCGATTTTTTATGTTTATATTTTTAATAAAAGTAAATTGAAAAATGTCAAAATTTTAAAAATTCAATTCACAATAGTGCTTCTCTCTTTAGAAACCAACTATTACGAGAACCGAATACATTCCGAATACGACTTGTATGATAGTTCCTGCAACCGACCAAATTCGATTGGCAACAAATTCGGTTGCCACAACGAATCTGTTTTCTCTGTGTGCTTTTCGGTGCTAAACATATATTCAACATATACAAATTTTGACCCGAAAGCTGCGAAAAATCTGCCAGTACATACGTTTCGTCGTCCATTATACAACATGAGTATTTTTCTATGAAATTTAATTTTAATTTCCGTGCCCTATTCTTGGCTTCTATATTTTTTGCAGCATTCCTGTCAGGAACTTTTTGGACTTTATATCTTTTCATCTCCGCGTTAGCTTTAACTTTTCGCACCAAATAGTCTGAGCACTAAGCTAAGCGGGCTGCTTTTCTATCAGATGTGTTTGGATTTATTTTCAATATGCTTTCAATTTTCTGGCCTTCCCAATATCATGTGGACCTTTTTTTCTTCCCGAGCCAGGTTTCCTACCAATGGTCAAATTATCCTGATACTGTTTAATAAAATTGGAAACAGTTTAACGACAGAAATTTAATTCTTTGGCCAATTATTTATAGGACTCATTTGGATTTTTTTGAAATTTTTTAATAATTTGTAGCACGTACTTCTTTTTCGTCACTCATTTTGATCAAACTCACAACAAATCAATATGGTTGTCATTTAAAATAATAACTAACATATTTTTCAATGATAACTCGATCAAACAAAATTTTAAATATTGTTTCAGAAAAAAAATTATGAGGCAAAACGTGTATTAAGATTTTTTCGATCGCACAAAAGGACAGAACTATTGGTAGACCATCGAAAGCGATGAAATTTGTCTCAAATATATTTCTCTTATAAAATATTTATTGGGTATTCAAATGGTTCATGATTAAAAAAAGTTATGGACCAAAAGCTTCAAAATATTTAAAAATCAAATACACCGATACAGACGAATTTCCGAAAAAAGATTTTTCTATTACCTATTCTTGTCTTAGTAATGACTAAATCATGTTTAAAGTACTGCAAACCGTAAAAACGGAATAACAACACCCTATGCTAATTAGATTTTGTAATAAGGATTCATTAAATTTTTATTAATAAGAGCCTATATGAGTTTTATACTCATTAATTTAGAAGTTATGAACCTAAATAAAATCTAATTAATTATAACTTCTAAACTATTGACAATAAAATTTTAGCTTTGGTATCATTTTAAATATGAAAATATTGACTTAAAGTAATATTTTTTGTAACTCGAATGTTCAAAGGTCTAAATTAGACTTATACAAATTATACCTTTATATCTCCAAAAACGATATATCTCTTAAAAAATTTTATAATGTTAACACAACTTTTGTCCGTACCCGCGCAAAATTTCATATTGGACACTCATTTAATTTGTGATAGCGGGTACATTATCTAACTATTTACAATTTGAATTTACGAACATTTTTCGCTGGCTGTTACTGAGAAACATTACCTGAATTTTATGTTAGAATTTAAAAATTTTTTATTTCTAGTTAGCAAAGAATTTTATTTTTTGAGTTTTGTCAAATGAAAAAAATTTTATATTTAATTTGAAAATTTTCTTGAATAGTACGGGTCGCACTTGAAATTTAATTTATACACAAATTATACAATTTCGTTTCCTGGAAGATAATTTAAATCTTACGAGGATTTAAGATTCGATATCCTTTATTAATTATCACAGAAGCTTAACATTGTTTTACCATAGCCTGGATTTGATATTTTGTATTGGTAAGGACTCGCTGTTCTTGTTAAAATCGTAGGTATATGTATAATTGGTGTATAATTATTTCAGGAATCTTGTAATTGGGAATTGGTTTGCATTTTAATTTTGCCTATCAGAAGTTTGAAAGTGTGTTTTCAACAATATCGGGTCAGTGGAAACGACGGAGAAGAGAAAGGGAATATACATAACATAAATTTTGATTTCGAGTAACTTCATCAGTTGATCACCAAGAATCAACTAATATAATTGTGTGAACCTTAAACAGTGAAATACAATAGAATCTCTATCATACTCATAAGGAAACATATTAGTGTGATCATTGTACACGTCATTTGTATCTATCTATATTACATAATTTGAAAATAAACTCGATTAGAGTTGCCATTAAAAAAAAAAAAAAAAAAATTATTTATATTTCAAAACATTCATAATATAATATATCATAATAAACATTTCATTCATAAATATTAAAAACGTCACCATATTAAAAGTTTGAGTGAATCTCTAGACAAAAAAAATTCTCATTATTATAATTTGTTTTTTATTTAACTTCAAATAATTTGCATATAAAAAAATGGGTGACAATCTTTATAATTTATAAAAATAGAAAAATAAAATAAATATAAACATATTCCTATATAAAATTAAATATAATTTATTATTAAAACCTTAAATAAATTTTTAACTCTAAATTTTGATGAATATGGAATTCTGAATAGTTGTTATTATTTACGAAAAGTGAAGTTATTGGGATGGGTTAAGTAGGTTTAGTTTTCTTTTTATTTTTTATTGGGCTGACAGCAAATTTTAATTTTGTCAGAATGGAGGGTGGGCAACGGATCAGTGTAGCAAGCGTCATCTTAAGCTACACATCAGTCATCATGTTCTAAATTTAATGTTAGTTTTCTTTTATCATCTTAGTTTCCGTTTTTTTGACTACTTACAGTAAAGTCTTTTGTAAAAGGTTCTACGATACATATTTGGGAATAATATTCTTTGGGAACAAAACACACCCCACCAACGACGAGCACGGCCGAAATTATAGGTAGTCCCGTTCCTAACATACATACACCTTATTTGAGAATCGTTACAAATTTAGAGGTTATGTAAGATAATATAAACAAATGTCAAATTTTGTGTATAAAATTTCATAAAAAAAAAATACTTTAAATTAATTTCTATAAACATATTAAATTTTTAGATACAAAAAATAGCTTTTTACCATATTTTGCTTCAAAACTCCTAAACCAAAAGAGTCTTCAACTTGAATTATGGCACGATAATAAAACAGAGTTAAGTTATCAATATATAATTTAATAATACCGTTTTTCGAGATATTCAGCTTTGATTATTATATTATAGATTTTGACTTTTGAACTTTCGAAGTAAATAAATTTTATACACGTCGCACATTGGGGTAAAAGGGTTCGAAAATGGCGATTTATTCAGGAAAAGGTGATATCAATATTTTAATGATCACATTTTATTTTTTTATTGATTATTAGTTATAAAAATTCTGTTTTAGAATTTTAAGATTTTTTTAGCAGAACGGTAATGTCTGTCCATCCGTCTATACATTGGAGTTAAATGGGTCGAAAATTATGCATAATTCAACACCTTAATGATCACGTTTAATTTTCCTATTTATTAGTAAGTAAAAAAAATGCATTTTTAGAATTATAAGAAGTTTTTTGGCTGAATAGTAATGTTCGTCCGTCCTTCTATACATTTGTGTTAAATTGTACGAAAATTACGCTTAATTCAGGAAAAGGTGATATCCAAATTTTGATGATCACGTTCTATTTTTTCTATCTATTAGTTATTAAAAAAAAGCATTTTTAGAATTCTAAAATATTTTTTGGCAGCATGACAATGTCCGTCCGTTCGTCTATACATTTGGGTTAATTGGGTCGAAAATTCCACTTAATTCAGGAAAAGGGGATATCAAAATTTTAATACTTTCATTTGATTTTCATATTGTATTTTACTGTTTTTATATAAAACAGTAAAAGGACAATTTAGTATCAACATTAAATATTAAAATTAGTTTTTCATATTTCATGTAAAAATGTTTTATTAGGTTTGAAAATTATAAATTGAATGAAAAATTATCTATCTATATATATAAAAGAGTAACGTTACTGACTGAATGACTTACTGACTGATTCATCATCCCACAGCCTAAACGGCTGAAGCTAGAGAGTCAAAATTTGGAACGTAGGTAGGTCTTCCTCCATATAGATCCACTAAGACGGGATTTTTGGAAATTCGAATGTTTAGGGGGTAAAAAAGGGTAAAAACGGGTAAAATCGGTAACCTTATAACTCGCAAACTAATAATGACACAAAAAAAGTTGAATAGTTGTAGTTATTCGTTTAAAAAATAATTGGAAAGGTGTCCGGTTTTTTTGGAAAATCGGCCGTTTTAGGGAAAAAACGGGTAAAAACTGTATTTTGGTACTTTTTTAGCACCATATGTATCTCTGAAATCAATCAACATACAGATAAAATTTATGTCGTATTCATAACTTATCAAAAAAGAGAAATACATATTTGGTACTTTTTAGAAATTCAAACGTTTAAGGGGTAAAAATCGTACCTATTTTTGGTACTTTTTTCACAAAACATTTTTTTATATTTATTGAAATTCATATCAGTATTTTAATATGGGATACCACTACAATTTAGAAATTTATTGGAATACAATTTTTGATACTTCGATGGGTGAAAAAAATTACAAAAAAAAAAGGGGTAAAGGCGGGAAATTACATTTTATTCAAACTTAATAATGCATTTTCAATTACATTAAATATAGAAACATGAAATTAAGAAAATGTATATAAGAATTCACAAGAGAGGAATTTGAGGTACTTAAAGATACATGGTCCTGTGGGTAAAAATTCAAGAGGATGGACTTTGTGGTACTTTTTTGTTCTTCTATTGGTACTTTTTTGCATTTTCTGTAATATTTAACCTAGAAACATGAAATTAAATACGCATGGTCCGATGTTGGAAAGAATTGACAAGCGCACAGTGGGGTCAAACGCAAATTTTTTGGTAATAAATCTGTATCTCCTAAACTACTGGTTGAATTAAATTGAAATGTATGGAAGAGTTACAGAGGAGGACCTTAGCTTTGACAAAAACAATCTTGTAGTCACCCTGTGATAACACAAGAAAATCTACAGGGTGTCAAAATTGACTACCTCGAGTATCTAAAAGTTTAAAAAAATCTTAACTTATAAAAATTAAATCCGATTTTAAAGATTTTTATATTTCTGTAAAGTGTTTGGCAAGATAAAGAAAAAATAAGCTTACTCACCTAAGTTATCTCTTACAGTTAAAAAGATATTTACACTTGAATTATGAATTTTTGATTTTTTGCCTCGACTTTCTTTCGTTTTTCGGAAATAAGTCCTGGGATATATGAGGTAAAAATTTTTTAAAAATATTTTATAATTTGCTATAGATTTTTTTGGATTATCTCAATGCGTCTAGACGTGAAAAATATTCAAAGTCAGCAATCTGAAATTGGTATGAAAAATGGCTATTTTTTACAAAAATATAGTACAATTCTTTCACTTTTTTCTCAAAATTCCTTTAAAGAAAAATTTTTTTCTTTATATATTTCAAAAGACAAGGCTTCATAAATGGTTAGTGTAGAAATTTTGACTGATTTAGGCTTGCTCCCTACATCAGGCATTGGTCGAAAATGGTGAATTTTGGAAAAATTAAAAATTTTGTCGATTAATAAAAAAAATGTCACGCGAGCTTTTTTAAATTTATCGACGATGGTTCATCAAAAAATGGATTTAGAACGATTTGACCTAAACTGCTTCCCGCACGGCCAAAAACGAATGCAGGAGAGCAGATTTCATGAAAAAAGTAAATTTTTTAAACTACTTTTTTTAATAGCATAAAAAAGCATATTAACATAATATTTTCGCCATTATTTCTTATGTAGTGTATAAAATATATATCGATCTTTCACTCCTGAAAAAATCATTAAAAAAGCTTTACAAATAAATTTTTGGCAATTTTTCAAAAATAAACAATATTTAATAAATATAAGCGATTATTACGAATATTATCTCGTTCAACAACCAAAACACGCCAATACAATTGTATGTTACGTATACGCACATATGGAAATATTGCAAAACAATGAATTTTGTGAAAGTTGACCTAAGTTGTCAGATTTGAGACCATGATATAATGCTTTTAAAATGATCTATATATACATATTATATATCAATGAATTGGTAAATAAGTCTATTTTTATTTTATTGTAATATTTTATTAGTTTTTAGAAAATAGGCGGAGTTTTGTTTCACAAAACATTATTTTTTTGGTTTTTATATCTTTTTAATATTTTTTAAATTTGAAAAATTGCCAAAAAATTTATTTGTAAAGGTTTTTTAATGATTTTTTTAGGAGTGAAAGATCGATACATATTTTATACACTACATAAGAAATAATATCGAAAATATCATTCTAATATGCTTTTTTATGCAATTAAAAAAAGTCATTTAAAAAATTTACTTTTTTCATGAAATCTGCTCTCCTGCATTCGTTTTTGGCCGGGCGGGAAGCAGTTTAGTGTCAAATCGTTCTAAATCCATTTTTTGATGAACTATTGTCGATAAATTTAAAAAAGCTCGTTTTTTTATTAATCGAAAAAAATTTAAATTTTTCCAAAATTCACCATTTTCGACCAATGCCTGATGTAGGGTGCAAGCCTAAATCAGTTCAAAATTTCTACATTAACCATTTATGAAGCCTTGTCTTTTGAAATATATAAAGAAAAAATTTTTTCTTTAAAGGAATTTTGAGAAAAAAGTGAAAGAATTGTACTATATTTTTGTAAAAAATAGCCATTTTTCATACCAATTTTAGAGTGCTGATTTTGAATATTTTTCACGTCTAGACGCATTGAGATAATCCAAAAATTCTTTCAGCATGTTATTTTGAAATCTATAGCAAATTATAAAATATTTTTAAAAAATTTTTACCTCATATATCCCAGGACTTATTTCCGAAAAACGAAAGAAAGTCGAGGCAAAAAATCAAAAATTCATAATTCAAGTGTAAATATCTTTTTAACTGTAAGAGATAACTTAGGTGAGTAAGCTTATTTTTTCTTTATCTTGCCAAACACTTTACAGAAATATAAAAATCTTTAAAATCGGACTTCATTTTTTTAAACTTTTACATACTCGAGGTAGTCAATTTTGACACCCTGTAGATTTTCTTGTATTATCACAAGGTGACTACAAGATAGTTTTTCTCAAAGCTAAGGTCCTCCTCTGTAACTCTTCCATACATTTCAATTTAATCCAACCAGTAGTTTAGGAGATACAGATTTATTACCAAAAAATTTGCGTTTGACCCCACTGTGAAGCGGTACTTTTTCGTTCTTCTAATGGTACTTTTTGAATTTTCTATAATTATGAATCTAGAAACATGAAATTAGGGATATGTGGTCCTTAGTTAATGAGAATCCATAAGAGGAGACGTTGTAGTACTTTTTTGCTATTTTAATGGTACTTTTTGAATTTTCTATTATATTTAACCTAGAAATATGAAATTAAGGACATGAAGTGCTAAGTGAATGAGAATCCATAAGAGAGAACTTTGTGGTACTTTTCGTTCTTCTAATGGTACTTTTTGAATTTTCTATAATATTTAACATAGAAACATAAAATTAAAGATATTTGGTCCTAAATGAATGAGAATTCATTAGAGGGGACTTTGTGGTACTTTTTTGTTCTTCTAATGGTACTTTTTGAATTTTCTATAATATTTAACCCAGAAACATGAAATTAAAGATATGTGGCCTTAAATGAATAAGAATCCATAAGAGAGGTTTTTGTGGTACTTTTTTGTTCTTCCAATGGTACTTTTTTAATTTTCGGTAATATTTAACCTAGAAACATGAAATAAGGATAAGTGGTCCTAAATGAATGGGAATCCATAAGAAGGGACTTTGTGGTACTTTTTTGTTCTTCCTACGGTACTTTTTTAATATTCTATAATTCTGAATATAGAAACATGAAATTAAAGATATGTGGTCCTAAATGAATGAGAATCCATAAGAAGGGACTTTGTGGTATCTTTTTTCGTTCTTCTAATAGTACTTCTTGAATGTTCTGAAATTTTCATCCTTAGAAACATAAAATTTAAAATGTAAGGTCCTAAGTGAATCAGAAACCTTTAAATGGATTTTGTGGTCCTTTTTCTTTATTCGTAATTCTGATATTTATTTTTATTTATTCTAAGATTATAAACCTGAAATTAAAGAGATATTGTTATTTATGGATGACATAACACCATTATTAAAAATGTTCCCAAGGGAGTTAAGAATCTTAGTTTAAATTTATTATATAGTATAGTTTTTATAAAAAATTTCCGCTGACGAAGTAGCGGGTTTACAGCTCGTGTAATATATAAAATATATATCGATCTTTCACCCCTGCAAAAATCATTTAAAAAGCTTTACAAATAAATTTTTGGCAATTTTTGAAAATAAAAAAATATAAAAAAGATATAAAAACACAAAAAAAATTAATGTTTTGTAAAGCAAAACTCCGCCTACTTTCCAAAAACTAATAAAATATTATAAGAACATAAAAATAGACTTATGTACCATTCATTTATGTATAATATGTATCTATAGAAACTGAAATGGGAAAATAAATGTGCAGAATGTGACCAAAAAATAAACTACATATTCATTTAGAAACATGTATGTTCAGGCAAACAAATTAGAATCAAACATTTGTCTAATGTGTCCGTACCTTTAGCTTTAAACAAAAATGGATTTTGATCACAAAACAAGTTTTTTTATAAAAGGCAAAATTTTCTACAAAATTTAAGACAATAATCTTAAGTTTTCGTTTAATGATACGATCATATTAAAATCCGTACCACCGAATATTTCATTCAAATGAGCTGCCCATTTAGCCGATATAACAACCTTAGTATTCTCAATAGCTCCTTAAAGTATACTACACTTTTCTGTTTAAACTTTCAAAATCTTCCTCATCATACACAGCTCAATACATCAACCTTAATTAAAGATATATTTTTGATTAAAAACTCATTTAAAGTTTTTTGAACTTATAACGTGTTGTTTGTTTGTTGATTTGTTTTCGTTATTGTTGTTTGGCAATATTCCAATAATTAGTACAACCAAATTATTTTGTTTTTTAACTCAATCTTTACAAATAATTCTCAATAAAAACAAAGTTAAACGTACAGCAAAAAAAATAATGCCAACAAATACATCAACATTTTTAACAACAACAAAAATAAAAACTCCATGAACTTAAGTTTGACCTGGGATTTTAAGTTTCCTTAACAGTGGGAGAGTTTATTTTTACAGGAAAAAATTCAAATACCTATGTGTGCGTAGACTGAACCTTCAATCAATAATGGCCAACAAGAATATTTAAACAAAACTACTACAACATGATTTTAATATAGGAATGTACATTAAGGTTGTTCAACATTGTATGAATGATAATTCAGAACATATAATTAAAACAAATTTTCGCATCAAAATGTATGATATATACATCAGATCATAGCTAATAAAAAAATATTATACCCATATTTCGCAAATTTTCCAAAAAAAGTTAGTATGAATGAAAAAAGAACATTTTATATAAAATGTGTTAGTAAAGCTTTTCTTTTTATTTCTACGCATTTTTCGCACCCTACACCACCATTGGTGGTTGGGGTATTATTCGTTTGTGCATCCAAGTCTCAGAATCACGTTTTAAGTCGATCTAACGATGCACAGTGGTCCCAAAACGAAATTTTTTGGAAATAATTCTGCAACTTTAGAACTGCTGTGTGTATTTAAATAAAATTTCTCATGGACAATCCTTAGGTGTATGCCAATGGATTTGGAGGAGGACTGGTTCTTAGCCAGTCTGGAGGACGAAGGGTGGACCTCCAAAGTTGGTCACCTCGGGTATGAAAATTTTAAAAAAATCGCCAAAATTTGATTTATGCTTTGACTGAAAAAAAAAAATTTCACATAGATAGTCCTTATAATTCTCTACAAAAAATATGCTTACATGTGTGGGTTATCTATTTTACTTTAAGAGATATTTGGACCAAGGTAAATTTTGACCCATTTTTGGACATGTTTTTTTTAAGTTTTTTGAACTTGGCGGGCTCAATTTGAGTCCTACAGTTTTTCTAAAATATTTTCTGAATTCTGTAAATTCGTGCAAGGATCATATACCTGTGTGGTTTAGATAAAAAGTTATATTATTTTGAAACAGAAAATTTTAAATAAATTGCGATTTTTTGTGATTTTTTTTTCAAAAGTATGGTAAAATTTTTTCACTTTAAAATCCATTATTTTCCTCTGGACCATACATTTTTTTCATGTTTCTAAAAGAATATTTAACATAAATGCATGTAAAATAAAATATTTTTATTATTAAATATTATTATTATTATTATTATTATTTTTTTTTTTTTTTTTTTTTGAAAAATAACACTAAATAGAAAAATTTTTGGTTTTTTGATCAATTCAATGAAAAAATTTAGTTGGAATACTTTATTATTTATATATTATTTTTCAAGTAATAACCTTTCCAATGATACCAATTACTTGCATAAATCCTTTACACAATCGTTTAAAAACTAATTGAAACTTGGCCCCCCTTCAGCGAGATGTGCACATTTTCCTTCAATTTCTATGGTAAATGTGTGCTGTACAGTATCAACGTGTTTTGACTTTTGAATCGTTCAATATATTTCAATGAAATTTTACATAGTTATTACTGAGGTAGTTTCCAACTGTTTTGAAGGAGCACAAGTTTCTAGGTGGTCCTGGGGCAGGGGGGAGGACCACTGAAATGGGTCAACTCGGATATTATATAAGAAATAATTAAAAGAGTTGACCACTTTCGGAGGTTCTCCTCCTGCCCACAGACCAGCTAGAAATTTGTAATCCTTCAAAGTATTTGGAAAATACCTCATTAATAACTATGTTAAATTTCATTGAAATATATTTATCCGCTCAAAACTTAAATTTGAACTTAAATAAAATCTACATTAATTAAGCTATCATTGTGAAATTTTAAATAATATAAAAAAATTTGTCTTTAAAAGAATAAAATAAATAGATAGATTCCCATTTTCTTACTTCGAAATACCCAAAATTTCAGTTCGGGGAAAACTTGCTTCAAAAATTTAATTTTTTTAGTAAAACGGTTACCCTGTCGTTATAGGGGCCTGGCTTATTAAATATTTTTTGTGTGTTTAGTTAACATATGGAGGTAAGTTTCCAAGGTATTTTTATTTTAATATCAGCTTTAACATTTTTGTGTTCCACAAAAAACTAAAAACACCAAAATTTAAATTAAAGAAATTCTGATAGGGCTAACGGGGAGACTGTTAGCTCAACTGCCCCCGGATTTTTGTACATGCATTTTTGTTAAGTATTATTTTAGAAACATGAAAAAAATTTTTGGTCTAGAGGAAAATAATGGATTTTAAAGTGAAAAGATGTTACCACCTTTTTGAAAAAAATTACAAAAAATCGCAATTTGTTTCAAATTTTCTACTTCAAAATAATATAACTTTTTATCTAAACCACACAGGTATATGATCCTTGCATGAAAATTGTTTAAAATTTTGTACAAAATTCAGAAAATGTTTTAGAAAAATTGTAGGAATCAAATTGAGCCCGCCAAGTCCAAAAAACTTAAAAAAAAAACATGTCCAAAAATGGATCAAAATTTTACTTTGGTCCAAATATCTCTTAAAGTAAAAGAGATAACCTACGCATATAAGCGTATTTTTTGTAGAGAATTATAAGGACTATCTATGCGCAAATTTTTTTTTTCAGTCAAATCTTAAATCAAATTTTTGGCGATTTTTTTAAATATTGTCATACCCGAGGTGAACAACTTTGGAGGTCCACCCCCCGTCCTCCAGACTGGCTCCTCCAAATCAATTGGCATATTCCACGTGAAATTTCATTTAAATACACCCAGCAGTTCTAAATTTACAGAATTAATTCCAAAAAATTTCGTTTTGGGACCACTGTGCGATGTTCGTCCGTCTGGCTGACTGTCCATGTAAACCTCTTGTATAAAGTACAGATCGCAATTTTGAAGATACGAGTATTTCAATGAAGCTTGGCACGTGGGACTTATATGATAGAAGGACGATATTGAAGTTGGTTGTGATCGGTCCAATATTTCAAAAAAGTTTTGTATAGGTATCAATCTTTGTACCAAATTTCATGAAAATCGGCTCAGAATTGATCATAGCTCCCATATAAAACCTACTTCACTTTTTCGTGCATAAATCCCATACAAATGTTAGTATAAAGTTAATATTCGACATAAACATAAATTATTGTACCAAATTTTATAAAGATCGGTCTAAAATGTACCATAGCACTGATATAAAGCCCACATCGGAAATCCCCCAAAGGTACATAAATTCATATAAATATTAATATCAACGTAGTATTATGCATTCGTATATTTTATTTTACACTTAGTAAAAGTATCAGTCCACAATTGGCCATGGGTGTGAGTCCCTTAACGAGTTTGGATGCACATATAAAATGGTTTAGGGTATCATATTTTCGGGCTTGACCGAATATATTTTTTTTTATCGTTTTTATATAAGTTATCTTTATTAAAATGACGATTTAAGCTGTTTTTGAAAAATCAGAAATATGGGTCTATCGTTTGATATATAAATTATAAATATCGGTAAGAAAAAAATTAAGATTTTTTCTGGCCCAATCATCGTAGGAAATTGAAATTTGCAAATATGTTCTAAATTATGTCTCCTTTCATAATACTAGGTACGTTTAAATGTAGCTCACAAAAAAGAATTTTGGACCACCCTAATGTACATACATATGTGTTTTTATTGTTCGTTTTTATGTGTATTAATGTAAGTGATATAGAAATGCTAACTTATAACGCCTCACAATGGGGCTGATTTCGATTTCAATGATTCAAAGCTCTTATTCTGAAGCTTAATGATATTACAAGTCTATTTTAAGAAATCATATATTTTAGAAGCTCTTTTTTTTAGAAGTATATAGTTATACTTTCACAATTTCACTAAACGTTGTAAAATCTGAAGACACAAAAGAACAATAGGCCTCTTAATTTTCTAATGAATTTCTACATACATATGTACTTAGTAATTTAGTATGACTTATTTTTATAATAATAGTGCCCACTGTATATCACATTTACATGTTTATTCACCTTTTAGGCTTAAACTTGGTTGCCTAGATGGATGAATTTGTTCGATGGCTGGATAACTGACTGGTTGTTGGTTGGCTGGCTATTTAACCATGGCGTAAATATATGTTTTTTCACTGATTTTTTTTCCTATAAATACTTTTAACATTTCTTCTCATGCTACAGCTGTTTTTTGTTGGATTTTTTATGTTTATTTTATGAAAAAATAAAAACATGTACAACAAATAACAACTACAACAATGTGAACAGAAGGGAGAAAATTATTTGTGCAACTAATTAAAACTGAAGTTTCCGTAGTATATGCAGAGGAATTTTCATAGAAAATGTTTATAATTTTAAAGGGTATATTTAAAAGGTAGTTTGGGTATAAACATGCGTTCAAATAAATACTAAAACACATACATAAATGTGTTTTTGTTACTGTTATTTCTGCATGTTTTCTTGCAATGAAAACAAATCTGAAATTTTATACATCGTTAACATACATATGTATGGATATAGGTATGAAAATAGCATACTCATTATTTTATAAACGAAATACGATAATAAGGCAATTAATATATACATACATATTAGGGTGATCGACGCGGTTTTCCAACCGGTTTTAAAACCGGTTTTTTCAGTCAATGTGTTGTCGGTTTTTTCAAAATGTTAATTTTTCGAATGTCGAATAGACCGGTTTTTTTAAACACAAAAAACCGGTTTTAAAAATAGCATTTTATTTCAGAAAACATGTACTAAATAGTGATATTTGAGTCGAAATTTAGGAATAATTTTTTAAATATTCATAAAGACTGATTTCTTATGTTTTAAAAATATAGTTTAAGTCTAAATTGGAATTTATTCTGTAATATTAAACAAATAAATAATTAATAATTATCCTTTATGAATTTTTTAATCTATTGTAACATCTGTAATATTTTTAAACCCAATTTAATTTTTTTATCCAATATTTCCTTTATTTTTTAAAGGTGTTGTATTAAAAAAGTTTCACCTGCAGAATCGTTTCAATTGAGAAAGGCTTCCATATTAAGCCATGGATTCTGTTTATGCTAACTAAAATTTAGATGACTTTTTTCAACAATTTTGAAACATAATTATCTTCTAGTCATCTAGATATATAATTTGCTTAGCATTTTTTCTTTTTCCAGAGCTTTCTGAAGCTCCCAAACGACGTAGAAAATTAAAATTTGGCTTAATTATAAAACTTTTCGTCCAACAGCTCCTAATGGAGCCATATTTTGAAATTTTTATCAGGGAGCGAATATAAGTGGATTTATGTGTCTTTTTCTAAGAATTTTTTCTCTTTCCAGAGCTTTCTAAAGCTCCCAGAACGGAGCCAGATTTTGAAATCTCTATCAGGGAGCGAAAATACGTGGATCTATATATATGCATTTATATATATCTTTCTAAAGCATTGTTTCCTCTCCAGAGCTTTCTGAAGCTCTCAGACGACGTAAGAAACTAAAAATCGGTTTACTTATAAAACTATTCGTTCTACAAATTCTAACAAAGCCAGATGTTTCTATCAGGGACCGAAAAGTCTGTTTTGGTATTAAGAACTTTTGAGTTGCTATACTTATTGTTTGCTCTCCAAATCCTATCAAAAACTGATTCTGTATTTCGGCCAGGGAGCGCATTTACGACGATTTTTTTTTTTTATTTTGAAAGGTTTACGAATTTAAAACTTTAATCAATATTATCCCAATAAATTCAAACGGCTTCAAATAATTGACTTCGATTAGGGAGAGGAAGGTGTCTAAATGTTGTTCATATTTTTTTTCTTTTAATTTTCGGATTTGTTTCTGCATATTTTCATTATTATATTATTTTTCCTGACATTGTCAGGCTTTTTAACGCTTGTATTTAATAAATTTTAAATTGATTATAAGAATTATTGATTTTTTTAAAAAAAATTTAGTCTTTTGATATAAATATTAACCTCTGCAAAAAAACCGGTTAACCAGTTTTTTCTGGATTTAAAAAAGTGCAACCGGTTTTTTTAAAATACCAACTATTCGAACTATTCGAAAACCGGTTTCTCAAAAAAGTCGAATAATCGATCACCCTAATACATATACATATTTACAAACACATACATCTGTGTATATACATATGAATTTGTATTTATTTTGTATATAAACACAACACATGAAATAACATAGTTTTGGATGTTTGTATTGTAGGAAAAGCATTTTAAAATTTAAATATTATTTATTAATAGCTGTTAGTTGCTGCTAACGTTCATAGTCAATTTCATACAAAATTTAAATTTATATACGTTAGGAGTTAACGTGTAGAATTTTACATGTTAACTTTAACGTCGATAAAAGTGTTGCCAATTTATGAACAAAAATACAAATGAAAAAAAATATAAAAATACAATAAAATACATCTTAAACAAACTTAAATTTTTAGTTTTTTGAAATAAAATATAAAGATTTATTTATGTAATTTTGCTTTGAATATCAAGTTATACCAAGTCGGTGGAGTATCGTTTTTTTGCTAACTACACCGGTCAACAAAAAAATCCTCCTCCATAGACGAATAGTTGGACTTGATGTATTTTGATGTGCCAAACACGAATCTGTTTTCAGTTTTTTTTCCATCAGGTCTGGATTTTTTTTTATGAGCGTGTCTAATATTTCTCCCGTAGTAAGGCTATTACTTAAGTATATTTCCTCATAACTCAATAACGGTGTGTACTATTGATCAAAGTGATACACCAAAAGATGCTTACTAAAAATGTCTTCAAATTTTCCAAACTTAATTTTTTTATGTGCTCAATAGTTTCGGAGTTATTTTGAAATAAGTGTTCGAAAAAATCATTTTCATGCAAAATTTTATATTTTTTTGTTACTAAAATTTTACTAAAAAAATCTAAAATGTTACGGTTTATAATCTTTTTCTTAAAGCTGGTAATGCTGCGAATAAAATAAGATGCACAAATTTCAAATTTGATGCACAAATCTAAATTTTATTCACAGTTAAATAAAAATACAAATGTTACATACAATTGAGTAGAAATACAGTGGTGGCCAAAACATTTTTTTTTTATTTTTTCTTGAAAGAAAAATAGGTAGACTAAGTGGATTCTGACGAGTTAAACAAGAATCTGCTCTCACTTTTTTTCTATCGGGTACTGATTTTTTTTTATGTGCACGACTAATATCATCACCTTAATCAGTGGTCACACTATAAAAGTCGAGAATGGTTTGTCAAACTTAGGCTATAACTCAAGAACCCTTTACACGATTTTGATAAGTGATACATCGAAAGATGCATACGAAAATTGTCTTCAAGGAATGTAAACAATATTTTTCATTTGCTCAAGAATTTCAGAGTTATGGATAGAAATTTTCACCACTTTTCAAAAAAATAAATTTTAAAATTTTAGGTACTATTTACCGAATAACTTCGGAAATATTAAGTGGGTCAAAAATTATATGAATTCAACTCAAATAAAACTTAATTCGCTATATATTAAAGTTCAACTTATCTTAATTGGACAAACTGTTCTCGAGTTATACAAGTGTGACTGCCTAAAGGTGTGGTCATAGTAGTCATGCCTATAAAAAAATCAATGCCCGATAGAAAAAAAGTAAAAGCTGATTCTTATTTAGCACGTTGAATTCCATTTAATCCACCTTTTTTTTATTTAAGACGAAAAAAAAAAATTTTTTTTTTGCCCACTAGTGTATTTCCACTTAGCTATAGGTACGCATGGGTATCCAAACAACTGTGAATCCAATCAAGATTTGTGCATCAATTTTTATGATACGTGGCTTTATTTACTCGTAGTTTTTCCAGCTTTGAGATAAAGGTGATAAACTTAAATATTTTTGATGTTTTCACTTAAAAAAAAAAGTTTTAGTAAAAAAAAGAAATCTTGAATTTTGCATGAAAAAAATTTTTTCCGACACATTTTTCGAAATATCTCCTAAATTATTGAGCAGATAAAAATTTGGTAGAAAAGCGATTTAGAGCTAATTTTATTCCGCATATCGTGTTATATCATTTATATAAATCGTTCATACCGTTCTCAAGTAATAGTGAAATATACTCGAGTAATCGGCATATTTAAGGCACAATAATAGACACGACCATATAAAAATCTCGATCTGATGGGAAAAAACTGAAAACAGATTCGAGATTAGCACACGGAATTCCATCCAGTCCATATATTTATTTTATTTTTTTTGAAGGAGCACGAAAAAAAAATTTTTTTGGTCGACCAGTGATATTTTTGAGATTTTGCAACAAATAAATCTAAGATTATAATAATTTTAACATTTCCTTAATCTCACATTTTGTCTTTTAGTTTATGTGAATTTTGCTTTTGTTATATGTAAACATGTCACTGTAAAATTTTACACTGAACTCGTGGAAATCAAACTAGTTCAATTGAACGATTCACTCAACTGAGCGAAGTGAATCGTTCATTTCTTCTGAGCGCTTTTAGATAAATACTGAGATGTTGTGCAAAACATATTAGTAATTTTCTTTTGCGCTAATTTCTTTCATTTTGACATTTTGCTCCTACATTTGAAATGTTGTTACATAAAAAGTCACATTTTACGAACTATTTTTTTTTTTTTTATTCTCAGTGTCTACTTTTAGGCTGTTAAGAAATATCTTATTAAGTGAATGGTTTTCAGTAAACAGACAAGTTGAACCAGGTCTCGCTCTTTTTGCTCATTCGCTCAGTTGTCATTTAATAAAACAGTTCATTATGGGAAATGTTTACTTAAACTCATTCGCTTAAGGAGCTGTTTCACTGAAAGTCAACTGAGCGAATGAACTAAAAGAGCGAACTAGTTCAATTGACGGAGCTGAGCTAAAAAGAGCTGTCAATCATTTGAGCTAATAAACAAAACACTGTGCGCTGGTTCTCGCAGGAATCAATTAAATGTTTCTTCCTCTAGAATTCTCTGTATTTCAGAATAATGTACTTCCGAAAATTTTTAAATTTTAAAAGCCTAATGCGCCCATTTTTTTTATTTTTTTTTTGGAAAAATTAGTTTTTTTAAGTTCAAATTAAAATGCTTATAACCTCTGAATCTGTAAATATTTTTAGAACACTTTTTCTTTATGCTATTTTTCTGTTTGTTGTTAATGAAATTCAAGCATATAAATTGTGTAAAAATTGTACCCGCTATAATGAAAAAATTCATCATGTCACGTTAAAATTAAAACAAAACAAAAGCGCGAATGTTATATTCGGCTTGCCTTATATGGGAGGTGGGCGGTAAAGTGGGCGGACTAGGCCCATTGATTTCCAAATTTATATCGACCCTCAAACTATTTATACAAAATTTCGTTGTCGTACATGCTTTCGTTTAGGAGATATCAGCAGAAAAGTATGAAACGGATACCCTGTGTCTCTGTTTTTAGCCTATAACTTGTTTGTTTATTAACTGATTCTGCCCATTTTCAATACCAAACAAACCTTATATGAGATAAATATTTGTGCCAAATTTCGTCTCCTTACGTTGCCCCGTTCGAGCCTTATCCTGCTTTCAACGGACAGACAGACGGACATAGCTAGATCGACTCAGAATCTAACCAGAAAATATATACTTTGTGGGGTTTTAAATGATTCCTTCGACATATTACAGATGGAATGACAAAATCAATATACCCCCCATCTTTTTAATGATGGGTATAAAAATTAATAATTTTTGAAGTCAAATATCTCGTAAACTAAAAGTTATAAGAAATGCATAAGAGGACGATCTCGACCTGTAAAATCCTTCCATATAAAAATCTTTTAAATCGATTCATAAGTACATGACGAGTTAGGATCGTTTTTAAAAATGTAAATACACGATGTGTATAGATGGGAATACCTGTTTTAGGGAAGTATCTATATTTCGTATGGCTTTATTGGAGGAAATTTTGAGTGCTGAATGAGGATTCTGTGGTAGCATAACTGCAAGGAGCAATCTATATATGAACCGCTATCCTTCTCAAATTTGTGGACACCCAAATACTTCTCCATCACCTAGAAGGAGACATTTCTTCTATGTTGCTCCACACACAATTTTTAACCCATAAATTCTCTCTTGCTTTATAGATCCATCACTACATTTCTGTGGACTTTAGACAAAACAACTTAACTCAAATTGTCAGTTTTTGTCAGGAGAGCTAAAAAACGGTTTAAAAATTGTTTTTGGAAATGTAAATTTTTGGCTAACTATATCTCCAAAACTAAAAGTCGTAGGAAAATACCTAATAGTACAAATGACACGTCTTTATCATGTCAATGATAACATTCTCTGAAAATTGTCTTATCTCGACCGATTTTTATAAACCTTGTCACAATATCTGCAAATAACAGAATTTTGTGTTGCACTTGTTGCATGCAAAATATTTTTTCTTAATTTTTGCGACTTCTTATGGCTGAACCTAAAAATGCTTAAACTTATTCTTGAATTTCATTAATATCATACATATATAGTTTTTATACATTGAGCTGAAGGCCTAAGTTGCCATTGCCCAGTTAAAATTAGATTATAATTTTAATTATAAGCCTAATAAATAAATAAATCAATTTTATTTAATTTTATCTTAATTGCATTCGCTTTTTGATATTTAATATGTCATTGAAGACATTACCACAAAGGACTTAATTGAAACAAAATACACATCAGTTATTGCCTAAATCAGATTTTAAGTTTTATAATAAATACCCAAATAAATTCCCAAAAAAGGAATTTACTGGGAATTTATCCGGTATTTACCCACACTTTGGGTAAATACCGAGTAGAATCCCATCTATTACGATGTGTTCATCTTTGGAACCGAACGAAGGTCAGTATGCAGCGGAAATTTATACATAAATTTTTCAACTTTAATTAACTTACTAAGAAACGTTACAAGAACACGATTTAGTCTGATGTCAAAGGTCGATGTTGTGGAGCTGAAATAAGTGTTAAATTATTCCTCGAATTAGTGTCACAAAGCATAAATATATTAACCAAATGTTGTCAATATATATTTCGCGTGCTCCTAATTATGTAAACTAATCAATCACAATACTATATTTAACTATTTCTTTTTTTTTTTTTTTCTATGTCGACATAGAAAACAGGAAGTAAGTTTGATTTAATTTATATAAAAAATTCTTTTAAAATATTTAATATAAAAATCCAGCACTTTCCTTAATTTCTTTATGTTCTAAATAGCATATTTAACTTATACCTTCAGCAGTCAAAGAAAAACAATCAAAATTATAATTTTAAGTATAAAAAAACTTTGCTTCGTAGGCAGTCATCTAAAGTACTACATACTGTGAAGATATCAAAGTAATTATCTTCAATCACAAACAACTGCAATTATTTTGACATTTCTATTTCTCGACTGTTTTTTTTTTTTCTCCTACTTCCTTTTAGTTTAAAACTGACATTTTGGCATGATTTTTCTATTTTTCTATAATCCTTCCATTGTAAGCTACCACTATACTAAAAATAATGAGAAGGGTAGAAAAAAATCACTGAAAAATATAGGAATGAAACGTCAAGTCAAACGATTGCCAAACTAAAAACTGCAATGCGCCATAGAGTTTAGATATTTTAAACGAATGAACAAAAAATAAAAGAAAAATCTAACAACCCACATATTTTTATTACTGACATTTTTACTACTCAAAAGAAGCTACAAAATAAATGCACTAAAAAAAAAAATATAAAAAAATTACAGTAATTTTCTTTAGTTGAAAAAAAAAAAAAAAACAGACAATTTGTACATGCGACTGAATATAAATGTCAAAATGGACTTTTACGTCCTACATAAATGTTCCAAGAAGACCCATTTCTGATGGCAGCCTTTTTTTACTTTTTCTTAGTATTTCGCTGTTGCAATTGTTTCTTTCTTTCTGTGCTTTGTCAGTGTTAAGCTTTATAATCTGCTTAGGTTAAAATACAAGCAGTTAAAGGCTGTCAAATGTTTGACAATTGTTTTCAAACATTGAAAAATAAAGAAAAACATGTTAAAAGGGGAAAACAAATAAATGGAAATAAAGTTAAATGCGGACGGATGAAAAAATAAATGCAATTAAAATGTCATAAAGGGATTTTAAATGAATGTTCTATTTATTTTTTTTCTTGCAAGAAAATTACTTAAAATGTCAAGTATACTTTTGGGGGTTTGTTGACACACATATATTATAAGAATAAAGCGTAATTTAGGGCGCAATTAGAAAGACTTAGAAAAAATATTTTATTAATGAAGTCCTTAGATTAGTTTCGTTTAGCAGAGAAAGGTAGTGTAATTGCTGAATATATATGTATATCCACTCGGAGACCTGTAAGCAGTGTTGCCAGGAGATGATAATAGAAGAGGCTCAATTGATATTTAAAAAAGGTCAAAAAGCTAATTGCTCCAAAAAATAATATGCCATTTACACCAAACAAAAACTAACAGTTTTTGGCTTCATTTGGTTTTTGTTTGAAAAACTACATAATTATTTTTAGTTTTTCCATACAAATCAAAAACCATTTTCATCTAGTTTTTATTAAAAACCAGATAAAAACTACTAAAATAAACATTTATGATACATCCTGTTTAGTTGTTTTCAGAAATGTCAGCTTTTACATACGATAAAAAATAGAAAATTTTCAAATTTATTGAATAATTTTATTTCTTTTATAAATGTTTTGTGTGAATTATTTATTAAATATTGTTAAAAACATGTTTAGTAACAAAAATAAACTCAATTACAAAAATATTAGGAAGTAAATACGTCATCAAAAACAACATGGGGAGAAAAAGAGGTATGTAAACGATTTGGTTTATGAAATTTAGGTTTTCAAAAACCAACTGGATTTCGGTTTGGTATAAACGGCATATAAGGCTAAAAAAAAGTTAAGGACTTAATTTTGTAAAACACTTTACCACAATTCGAAATTTTTTCACATAATTTTTTTTTTTTTACCAATATATTTAGCGAAAGAAGCGCCGCACAGTGTGCGATTCAGAAAATGAAATGGAAATAATTATGATACTTTGGAACGGCTGCTCCGATTTCTATGAAATTTCACATGGTGATAGTAGAGGTGTAGGCGAGTTTAAGTTTTGAGCTTGGACCATATAGACCTACAGAGGGCGAGTCCACAGGGTCCCATATTTGGACACCTCGGGTATAAAATTTATTTAAAACGATCCTGACTCTTTATATCTGAACCGATTTCAAAGATGGGAGGATTCTGCTAGTCGAGATCTACAAAAAACATCGTCTTATGCATATATTATCTTTTTTAGTGTAAGAGATATTGAGCTTCAAAGATTAAAATTTTTTACTTTTTAGCCTTTCATGGTGAAGTTTTTTCGCTACAGTGGGTCCAATTCTAGCCCCATTGTTTTAAAATTTTTCTTATTTCTTTAAAAACAAATAGAAAAGTTGTGCAAAGAAAGAATTTTGGAAAAATATTCACGGAGTCAAAAGTTACAAGCATTTAAATTTAAACTTTCAAAAAAACTTTATTTTTTCCCGTTTTTTTGCCAAAAAAAAAGTGGTAACATTCTTTTTCTGTTATAAAAAAATTTTCTTAAGTGACATATATGATATTTATACTTTTCTGAAAGATAACTAAGCACCAAATACTTTAAAGAAAAACATTTTTTCAAAAATCGAATTTTGCGAGAACTAGGGTTTCCCAAATTTGACCAATTTTTTCCACTAATTTCGAACTTTCGCTTTAATTTCTCAAATCGCAAAGCTGGAATCAAAAAAAGTTATATTTTTTACTTAGTCTGAAGTGTTTTAATTTATTTCGCAGTAGACATTTTTGCTCCCCGTTATCGGTTGGAAAGATATAGCAAAAAATGTAAAAAATCCCATTTTTGGACATTTTTTAAAATTTTTTAGGAATTACGGGATTTTTGTAGACAAATCTAAAAAAGTGAATGGTGCTTTAAATTAAGCACCAAAAAATCTACTTACGTGTGAAATTGCATTCAAAAATATTCACTAACAAGAATTTCATTGCATAATTAAAAATAGAAAATATGCAAAAAATCACAAATCCATGCCTTCTCAGTGTTTTTTGCAAAAAGTCTTCAACAAATTTTAGTACTTTAATTTTTTTTTACATATTTAAAAAGAAGACAAATTTTCCTAAACAACGATATATAATAAGTATTTTTTATCTGTCTGACGGTTCCAATAGATGGTTATGAATTTAGCACTATGCTGAAAACATGAAAATATTAAGCTTTATTAAAATAATTCTTGTTACGCCATTATCACGAGCGGCATTACCATACACATAAATATGAGTTAAAATTGGCCAAATTACTTGAAACCATAAATTTATAATCCTTCAATTGCAAACGCAAAAATACCAATATACAATTTTTGTACATCAATGTTTAGGAAAATTTGTCTTCTTTTTAAATATGTATAAAAAAAATTTAAAACACTTAAATTTGTTGAAGACTTTTTGCAAAAAAACTCCGAGAAGGCATGTATTTGTGATTTTTTGCATATTTTTCATTTTTAATTGTGCAATAAAATTCTTGTTAGTTAATATTTTTTAATGAGATTTCACAAATAAGTAGATTTTTTGATGCTTTTTTCACAACGCTATTCACTTTTTTAGATTTGTCTACAAAAATTCCGTAATTCCTAAAAAACTTTAAAAAAATTCCAAAAATGGAATTTTTTAAATTTTTTGCTTTATCTTTCCAATCGATAACGGGGAGCAAAAATATATTTTCAATATTTTTTCAAAATTCTTTCTTCGCACAATTTTTCTATTTGTTGTTAATGAAATTAAAAAAAAAAATCGGGTGAAATTTTAACCCGCTGTAGAGAAAAAACTTCACCAAGATAGGCTAAAAAGTAGAAATTTTAATCTTTGAAGCTCAATATCTCTTACACTAAAAAAGATAATATATGCATAAGACGATGTTTTTTGTAGATCTCGACTAGCAGAATCCTTCCATCTTTGAAATCGGTTCAGATATAAGGAATCAGGATCGTTTTAAACAAATTTTATACCCGAGGTGTCCAAATTTGGGACCCTGTGGACTCGCCCTCTGTAGGTCTATATGGTCCAAGCTCAAAACTTAAACTCGCCTACACCTCTACTATCACCATGTGAAATTTCATAGAAATCGGAGCAGCCGTTCCAAAGTTCCATAATTATTTCCATTTAATTTTCTGAATCGCACACTGTGCGTCGCAGAGGAAATTTTTATTTTAATGTAAATAATGCAGGTTTTTATGTGTGAACAAATACACAAAAGTGCTTAAATGGATGATTCTGTAAAAATAAAATTAGTAATAGCAAATAAGAAATGTTTTCTTCGTGTTTGAAGTACTAACATTTTAGCCTTTTTAAGGCAATTTTAAGAATCAATAAAGGGGAGTTTCTTGTCAACTGCGAAACGTATCGGATGTTTTTTTTAGAAAGCTCCGAAAAATATTTTAAAATAAATTTTATTTATTCAAACAAAAATTAAAAAAAAAAAAAAAAATTTTTTTGTTTTTCAAATAATTGTTTTTGGAAAACATTTTTTTAAAATTATTTCAACAAAACCATTACAATGGAGAGAAATCCATTGCTATCCCAATCCGGAGGAAGACCTCCCAACAATTCTAAGAAGAAATTAGGAAATTCTAAAGAAGGGAAATCTGCTGTTAAAAACGAAGCAAATATACAATTGGATACACATCCATCTTCTTCACAGGCAACATTACAAGTCCCATCTCAACCAAGACAAGAAAACAAGAACGCAGCTAAAGTCAATGAAATTTTTACAAACCAATTAAATATAAATTCATCTGGTTCCCAACCGAAGATACAAGTTCCTTATCAGTCATGTCAAGAGGCCAAAAATATTGATGTTAAGAATTCTCAACTTGGTAAAGAATTATTTGATGCAGTTTTTGCAAATCAATTACCACCAACTCAGTCAAGTGTCAATATTCAAGAAACAAGAATTCATGAATCTTTTGAACCCCCAAAAAATAATGTTAATATTTTGGAAAATATACAAATTCCAAATCTGCAAATGGCTGAAATTGAAACCTTTATGGATCATGAGTCATTATCAATTTCTTCAATAGAAGAGGAATTCAAAACTGTCAAAAATAAGAAAAGAACATTTCAAGGTGACGTAAAAATAGATGTATCAAAATGTCAATTTAATAAATTAGATAAGTTAGTTGATAATGTTAACCGTACAAACAAATATTCACTGTTAGGAGATTTAAATGTAGAAGCCGAAGGGCCATTTAATAACACAAACATAAATATTAACGAATCCAGAATCAATAATGATTCCCAACCACACGTACGGACCAGGAATTCATATTGTCCTCCTATATTTCTAGAAAATGTAAATGTTAAATCTTTGATTGACCAACTAAATTCAAAAAATGTTGAATTTAAAGTTAAAAACCAGTCCAAATATAAAAGCAAATTGTATTTTAAGGACTCTGCTGCACATTCAGAAATGATGCAGCTTTTGAAAGAAAGGGAAATTCCTTCTTATACGTATACACCTAAGGAGTATAAACGTCAGAGCATTGTTTGCAGGGGGCTTTATTATAAGACAGATATTAATGATATTAAGTCAGAAATTGACAGAATTGTTCCAGATACTGTAGATTCAGTTTCAAAGTTTTCCACAGAATATTCTAGGAAGCAGGGTATTGATACTGGTTTGTTTTTGGTGATACTTAAACCTAATCGAAAAGTAAATGAGTTGCTCGGCTTGAAGTATATTCTTAATCAGGTTGTGTCATGGGAACGTCCAAAAGCTAGTACCAAAATTCCACAATGTTGGAGATGTCAGAAATGGGGTCATTATTCTAGGAATTGTAGTCGTCCATTTTCTTGTGTGAAATGTCAGGAAAAACACGCTCCAGGTGAATGCGGTTTTATCCCTGACAATAATGTGCTACCATTTTGCGTAAACTGTAATGAGAATGGTCATACTTCAAATTACAGGGGTTGCCCTGCTTACAAGAAATACGTTAAGATTAGGAAAAACTCGTTTTTAGAGGCAAAGGAGAGGAAAATGTCAGCAGCTGAAAATGTTGCAAGGACTCTGCATCCGTCGAATGATGTTGTTAAGGGGAAATCATTTGCAAGTTTATTTGATGTTTTGAATGATGTTCGAACACAGAGCAGACCAGAAAAAACAGCTCTTATTCAGGAATTCATGAAGCTTGCAAAAACGTTATGTGCTCCAGAACCTATAACGCTGGAAGATAAAATTTATAATTTTATGCAAAATTATAAAACGTTGACAAGGGATCAGGCTAAAAAAGAGTGCTTGAGTTTAATTAAGGATATTCAAGATGTCTATGGTCCGTAATTCACTAAATTTAGTAACTTTTAATGTTGGTTCTCTTATACACATAGGAAGAAAAATTGAACTTAACAGATTACTTAATCAATTTAATATTGAGATTGCACTTTTACAGGAAATACATTTGTCTTCGGACATAAATGTTTATTTTGATAACTATATTCTTTTGAGAGATGATAGCACATTAGGTGTTGGTATAGCTATTAAAAATTCAATCTCTTTTTCTAGAGTAAATATTCCAAATCTTCAGTTTCCAAATTTATTTTTAGAATTAAATGTTTCGATAAATGGATGTATTAAGAAAATTCTTTGTGGTTCTATTTACCTTCCATCTAACTGTAATCGTCAAATTATTTGTGGAGGCCTTACTTCAATTTTAAATTTCGGTAATAACTATGATGGCATGATATTAGGAGGTGACCTAAATGCAAAACACTCCTCTTGGGGAGATACTATTAACAATTTTAATGGGGAAGTTCTTTCTAATTGGGTTCAAAACGAATCAATTTCTGTAACTAGGGTCTGTGATGTATATCCCACTTATCCTAGTGGTTCATCACATTTAGATCATTTTATAGTGAGTACAAATATCATAGACATTATAACTCCAAATTTTAAAACATCTACACTTCCCACTTTCTCAGATCATATTCCTTTGGGACTTCAAATTTCTTTTAATGATTTCAGCCTCATACTTAAATCTCCAGACCACTTTGTTTCTTTTAAAGACACAAATTGGAACAAATACAAAATTGATGTAAGTGAAACAATATGTAATCACTTCCCTCCAAATAATAGGAATTTAACTAACGAAGAAATAGATTATTTTATAGATGAATTTAATACATCAATAAATTTCATAACGGAAGTGCATTCTAATAGAGTAGAAAATAGGAATAGAAAATATATTGTTTCTGATAAAGTTAAAAGGATGCTGAAAATTAAATATAATTGGCAAAAAGATTTAAAAAGAATATTTAATAGAACCTTAAATAGGAAACATCCCGATTATTTGCTGATATCTAAACAAATTGATTTAATTAAGATTATTATAAAGGATCAGATCGAACTGGAGCAAGCGAATATTTTTAATGATCGATTGAAAGAAATAAAACCTGGCCCATGGGCCTACAAACAAATATTTCAAATTATTGGGAATAGAAATCGTTCTTATGTTAAGGATATTTCGGTTAATGGTGAGAAAATTTCTCAATTAAATGAAAAATTAGAAATATTTAAAAACCACTTTTCAACCGTTTATCAAAACTCTCCTCCAAATAGGGATCTTTCTGAAATAACTGAAACAATCAGTAACATAATTTCACAAGATATAAATTCTGTAACATTCGATAATACTAATACCTCATTAAACAGTCAAGGCCACTCTAAACTTACTAATTTGAATTCACTATTGGCTATTTCTAAATTGATAAATAATAAAAAATCTTACGGTTTAGACAAAATATCGAATTATTTAATTAGAAAGTTTCCTATTAAGGCTTTTGAGTACCTCACTATATTGTTCAATAATTGTCTTAACAACAGTTACTTTCCCTCCTCGTGGAAAATTGCAAAAATTGTTCCAATTCCAAAACAAAAAGGCAACACTGACGTTAATAACTTTAGGCCAATTTCATTATTATCCAATCTTGGAAAGTTATTTGAGAGAATTATACGAGAAAAAATGGATTTAGGATTAAATGAGGCATATATACCACAAACACAATTTGGCTTTAAGAAAGGCAATTCTACTGTACATGCTCTTTTAAAATTTCAAACTGACGTTGTCCAAAATTTAAGAGAGGGAAAATGTACTATCGCAATATCACTTGATATCGAAAAGGCTTTTGACAAGGCATATCATGACGGCATACTTTTCAAAATGATAAGAATAGGTTTTGATGCATCAGTTGTGAAACTGTTCAAAAGCTTTTTCGATGACAGAAAGTTTTGTGTCCAAATAGATAACATCTTGTCAGATCAGGCAGCAGTTTTTTGTCTGGTTCCACAGGGCTCGGTATTGGCTCCCCATTTGTACAATATTTTTATATATGATTTTCCTCACGAGTTTAATAATTCCAAAGGTATACTTTACGCCGACGACTCACTTCTTTACGCACACGATGAGTCTCCTATTGCTGCACTTCAATGTGTTTCATCACACCTTAAATATGTTGATGAATTTTATTCTCACTGGGGAATAAAAATAAACACCACGAAAAGCAATGCTATATGCTTACGAAATGCTTCCGGAAAGTGTAAATATACTGTTGTTCCGGAAAGCAAGAATTTAAAATTAGTATTAAATAATTCTGAACTCGTATTTAAAGATAACATTAAATACCTTGGAGTCAATTTTAATAAACTCTTAAAGTTTAATAGACATGTAATTTATAACTTGGAAAAGGCAAACAAAATTAAAGGGGCATTTTCAAGACTTTTTAATAACAGGTTTTTGCCAATTAAGACTAAATTGCTTTTATATAAAACAAGTATCAGGCCAATTCTTTTATATGCATTCCCAATATGGTTTACCATCTCAAAAACATTGATGAAGAAAATGGAAATTTTCGAGCGACATATTTTACGGAAGTGTGTAGAAAAAAATTTTAAATCAATTAACAAACGATTTTCAAATAAAATTATATATGAAGAGGCTAGAACTTCACCTCTATCTTATTATGCTTTGGATTTGGCAAAGCGTTTTGTAGATAGGCTATCGTATTTTGAAGGTAGTGCAATACAGGATATTTTTTCCACCGAACAGGCATTTAGTTGGTCAAACACTAATTACCTTAACATAATTGGAATACTACAGGAAGAACTCAATAGATTTCCTGGTCAAAACTTTTACTCAGGTACTACTCCCGGCATACATAGGGGATAATCTTTTACTGTTCTTATTTTTCTTTTTTGTTATTTTTTATTTTTTTATTTGATTAGCATTAAGATTTAGGTTTAGGATTTTAGAATTAAGTTTATATAAAGTAGATATAACTCTACTAGTATTTATAAGTGCCGAGAGCAAGCGCTGTTTCACTTTATGTTATTGTAAATTAATTTACAAATATTAATTTAATTCTTAATTTAAATAAGCCAGTCGCATATTCATATATTTACTTATGTAATTAAAATAATACGATATAGTTTTAAGTTTTTTTACTAATAATTTATGTTTTTGAATAATGTATTATGAAAAAATGAAGTCTCAATAAAGTTAACTAACTAACTAACTAGAATCAATAAAGGCTAGGAAAAAACTATAAGTTATAACGAATATTTTGAGGTTAGGAGAAAAATAAAAAGGTTGGATTTAGCCTTTGCATGCATTTATATGAAAATATTATTGAAATTTTGACTGAATATTATAACATATTTTAGGGACTCATCTTAAAAAACTAAACGGATGAAAATTTAGCCTCTAATTATTTTGTTTCCATTATTATGCATTAAAAAGCGAATAATATGGTTACAAACACTTTTTTAAAATAGTAAACGTAAAATATTTATGTTAAATGAAAGGATTTAATCGATTAATTAATTTAAAATCCTAATCTTTCCCTATCCTACTTAGTCCTAGAAACTTTAAATTTTGGTCTTATTTTCCATGCAATCTGGTTCTGCATGAAAAAGAAGACACATCCTTACTGCCCTGAAATAAAAGCTTATCGGTGGCCTCTCTAAGTTTACTCTCATTGTCGTATTTATTAATCAGTCATTTAGAAATAAGACATCAGAAATTTCATTGCCTTCTATGTTACAGTCTAAAGGATACAACAGCCAGAGATTTTAATTGTTTTGAAGACTACTTGGTGAAGTCTAAGCTAGTTAGTTATTGCAAAAGATTTATTGGGTCTGTAGTAAATTTTTTTAAGGCATATTAATACTCTTATTTAAATTTTAATATATTAAATCATTTTTTCTAATATAAGAACACATTACTGAACCCGAAAAAATAATTTGATATTATTTTAGAAGATTCAGGAGCACATTAATCGACCTTTAGCCCATTTAAAATCAGCCAAATTTAAAATCAGCCAAATTTTTTGTAACGATTTTAAAGACAATGTAATCAGATTTGATACATGAGGTTACAAAATCAAAATCTACTGAAATTTATCGTAATTATTTCACCTATATGCCATATAATGTAAATATCTGAAATATGTGGTACTAGCAGTATACCCGCAACTTCGTTAGCGTAGATTCTTTTTAAGAAAAACCATACTATATTACAAATTCCAATTGTGTTAAGTTTTAGTTTTATAACTATACATTTTTGAAGAATACAGTGCGCTTCGCTACCCCATTGTATTGAAATAAAATAAAAGCATCGAAGCAAAATTCTAAAACAGACAGACTAACAAACATACACTCAAAGAAAAAATATGGTTCCTGTGACCATAAACTAAGAGCAACATACTATGATTGTAATATATGATTCCAGGTTACAATAAGTATATTTGTACGTAAGCATTATTATGATTCCAAGTTATAATTTATTAGTAAGGTTCATAACCTTATTAATAACTTTTAGTAAGATTTATAACCTTTTCTTAAGTTTGCTTTCAATTTCATCATGTTTTTATCATTTAATAATTCCATGTTATCATATATATAAACTAATTTCATCATATATATAATTCCATTTTATCATATATATGAACTAATTCCATCATAAGTATAATTCCATTTTATCATATATATAATCCCATGTTATTATATATATAATTCCATTTTATCATATATATGATCCCATATTGTCATATTGATATTCATTTGTACCACGATATGTGGTACATTCATCATTCTGAATAAAAACAAAACTTGTCAATTTATATTTGTTCATATATAAACTAAATGAGAATTATCTACTTTACTGATACACAAAAATGTGTATTCAGAAGGCATTAAAAGTTAATGGCTTAATGGTTGTAGAATTAACCAAATTTGTAAAATCAAATGAATGGTTATGTAATTAATTAAAGTGTTGTAGAATTGACTAAATGATTGGATTTATTCATAAATATGATTTCATATAAACATATTTAAATACATATTATAATTCAGTGAACCATATTAAAATTTTGGTTAATCATTAAATGATTAAACAGAATCATAAATGTTGCTATCATGAACACATTATATTTAAATCAATGAAAAACGGCTATATAATCATTGAATAGTTGTGGTGATCATGCTGTAGCCATGTTTTTTTCTGCGTGCAGATTCACTTTTATATAGATAGAATTTAACCCGATCTTGCAGTACACCTATATAGACCAGATAAAAACTTGAGAGCCTTTTTATTTAGAAAAAATTTAACTCTGATTCCTATCATCCGTGGGAACAGTTATAATATTGATATTCTGTCAGCACACGCAAAGAAAAAATATGGTTAGGGTGATCATAAACTAAGAGCAACATACTATGATTGTAATATATGATCCCAGGTTACAATAAGTATTTTTGTACATAATCATTACTCTGATTCCATTTAATCATTTTCTCATCATTTAATGATTCAGTTTAATAATATTTATAACTTTTTTATAATATTTCTTCCCATTTTATCAGATATATAAACGAATTTTATCATTTAATAATCATTTTATCATGTATATAAAACAATTTTATCATATATATAATCCCCTTTTATCATATATATAATTCCATTTTATCATTTATATAATCCCATTTTATCATATATATAACCCCATTTTATCATATATATAATCCCATTTTATCATATACATAATCCCATTTTATCATATATATAATCCCCGAGTTTGCAATACTGAATATTATTAAAATAAAGCACATTTATTTGAAAATTTTATTTATTTATTAAGAATATTATTATTTTTCATGTATAAAAATTTATTAATTTTTAATTATTAAATTATAAGTTATTAATAGTTTTTTATATAATATTTTTAATCTACATATTAATTTTTAACATATATTTACATATTCATTTTTTAAATATTATTAATAATTTTCTATGTTGTTTTATAATATTTACATAAGAATTTAATTCAACAGTTTAATTCAACTTAAGTTCCTGGTTTGAAATACATATTTTCATATTGAAGGTGTGAAATAATCCGTAACAGTAATAACATTAATTCCATACTGTTGAATACGAACAAATTTTAAATGAGCCGTGCTTACGAAATACGTTTTTAATAACACTCAAATTTGCATATCTCACACCAAGACATTTTTTTTACTTATTTTCTTATTTTGTGGTTTTGTTTCAAAATTTTTATAATTTTTTAAACTTAGAACACAAAAATTTAATACTTTTCCGAAAACACAAAGCTATACCGTTTGCCTTCTAACAAACTACTGAACTTATACATAAAAATGTGTATTCAATAGTTATACATAAGATAAATATGATTAACGATAAAAATGTAATAATTGTGTGAAATCAAATTATAGTCAAAAACAAATATTTTATATTTAAGAAAAACATAAACATATTCAGAAACAAATATTCAACAGTTGTGCATAAAAATACAATAGTTGTGTGAAATCAAATTATAGTCCAAAACAAATATTTTATATTTGAGGAAAACATAAACATTTTCAAATACAAACATTCAACAGTTGTGCAAAACAAAATATGACTTAAAATCAAATAAAAATATTGGCTAAATGGTTGTAGAATTAACCAAATTTGTAAAATTAGTTTAATGATTGTAGAATTAACTAAATAATTGTAGAATTGACTAAATGGTTGTATTTATTCATAAATATGATTTCATATAAACATATTTAAATACATATTATAATTCAGTGAACCATATTAAAATTTTGATTGTGAGTAATCATTAAATGATTAAACAGAATCATAAACGTTGCTATCATGAACACAGTATATTTAAATCAACGAGAAAACGGTTATATAATCATTGAATAGTTGTGGTGATCATACTGTAACCATGTTTTTTCTCTGCGTGCATTTAGAACAATAAACTTTTAAATATTTTAGTTACCAATTTCTTACATTTTTAATGTTTGTAGTTTCAAAATCTACCAAATTATTTCTATTATTATATTTTAGTAGAGAAGAATGTGAATAATAGGGTTTGTGGATTCTAAAAATAGAACGATATATCTTAATTTTTCACATTTAAAAGTTAATTATTTTTACATAATATTCAAAGAGTAACATAATAACGAAAAATATCCTCTTATGGATTCTCATTCACTTTAATTTCATGTTTCCACACGCAGAGAAAAAACATGATTACAGCATGATCACCACAACTATTCAATGATTATATAGCCGTTTTTCATTGATTTAAATATACTGTGTTCATGATAGCAACGTTCATGATTCTGTTTAATCATTTAATGATTACCCACAATCAAAACTTTAATATGGTTCACTGAATTATAATATGTATTTAAATATGTTTATATGAAATCATATTTATGAATAAATCCAATCATTTAGTCAATTCCACAACAATTTAGTTAATTACATAACCATTCATTTCATTTTACAAATTTGGTTAATTCTACAACCATTAAGCCATTAACTTTTAATGCCTTTTGAATACACATTTTTGTGTATCAGTCCAGTAGTTATAATTCTCAATTAGTTTATATATGAACAAATATAAATTGACAAGTTTTGTTTTTATTCAGTATGATGAATGTACCACATATCGTGGTACAAATGAATATAAATATGAAAATATGGAATCATATATATGATAACATGGGATTATATATATGATTAAATTAGTTCATATATATGATGAAATTAGTTCATATATATGATATAATGGAATTATATATATGATAACATGGGATTATATATATGATAAAATGGAATTATACTTATGATGGAATTAGTTCATATATATGATAGAATGGAATAATATATATGATAAAATGGAATTATATATATGATGAAATTAGTTTATATATATGATAACATGGAATTATTAAATGATAAAAACATGATGAAATTGAAAGCAATACTTAAGAAAAGGTTATAAAACTTACTAAAAGTTATTAATAAGGTTATGAACCTTACTAATAAATTATAAATTGGAATCATAATAATGATTACGTACAAAAATACTTATTGTAACCTGGAATCATATAATACAATCATAGTATGTTGCTCTTAGTTTATGGTCACAGGAACCATATTTTTTCTTTGCGTGCAGGTTCAATATTATATTATAGAACGAAAAAGTACCACAAAGTTCCCCTCTTGAATTCTTACCAACATAGGACCATATATCTTTAATTACATGTTTCTAAAATCAACATTGTAGAAAATTCTAGAAGTACCATTAGAAGAATGAAAAGTACCACAAAGTCCCCTGTTATGGATTCTCATTCACTTAGGATAATATATTTTTAATATCATGTTTCTATAATTAATATTATAGAAAATTAAAAAAAAATACCATTAGAAGAAAAAAAGTACCAGAAATCCTCTCTTCTAAATATACATTCACTTGGACCATATATTCGTAATTGTAGGTTCAATATTATAAAAAATTCAAAAAGTACCATGGAAGAATGAAATTTGGAAAATTCAAAAAGTATCATTAGAAGAATAAAAAAGTGCCACAAGTCCCCTGTTATGGATTCTAATTCATTTGGGATCATATATCTTTAACTTCATTTTTCTACGTTCAATATTATAGAAAATTTAAAAAGTACCAACGGAAGAACAAAAGAGTACAACAAAGTCATCTTTTGTAAATTCTCACTCACTTAAGAATGCATGGATTTAAGTTCATATATCTAGGTTTAATATAACAAAAATGTATTATTTAATTTGAATAAAATTTAATTTACCCATTTTATCCTCTTTTTGGTACTTTTTTATTCCCTCTAGATGTAACAAAGATTGTATTTCAATGAATTTCTAAATGTACTGGGATCTAATATTAAAATATTCATATGTATGTGTTAGTCAAAAGAAAAAAATATTTTGTGAAAAAGTACCAAAATTAGGTACTACTTTTAGCCTTTAAACGTTCGAAAATACAAAATGTACCAAACTTGTATTCGCCAATTTTCGATAAGATACTAATTTAATGAACATTTTATTTCTATGCTTACTGGTTTAAAAGATATATAGGGTTCCAAAAAAGTACCAAATTACAGTTTTTACCCGTTTTCTCCCTAAAAGAGCTGAATTTCAAAAAAGTGCCAGACACCTATCCGATTATTTTTCAAATTAATAACTATAACTATTTAACTGTTTTGTATCTCTATTAGTTTAAAAGATATAAGGTTAACGATTTTACCCTTTTTTACCCCCATTATTGGATCTATTCGGTTGGAGACCAATCTACAGTCTATATTTCATCTTTTTTAGTTTTAACCGTTTGGGCTGTGCGATGATGAATCACCAAGTAAGTCAGACAGTCAATCACTCAGTGACGTTACTCTTTTATATATATGTAGAAGATTTATGAAATAAATACACATACATTTTTAATAAGCATAGATCGTTGTACCAAAGTTCAATTACATCTGAAGACATCTCATTGAAGGACCAGAGTTAAGAAATTTATTGCCCCAAAGAATTTAAATAAATCAATGTTTCCATTTTGTTATGGATTACAATTTTATTCAATATAAGTTTATTCTTTTAAGGCTAGATCTTAACTGAACTTAAGGTGCTAGGAAGTAAATTCATTTTGCTTCTTATGAAGATTTTAGTACTTTAGAAAATGATTAATAAAGTATACTAGTTGATAAATTTGCGACATCTATATTTCAATTATTGTGTATATTTTTAACTTATTCGGCTGTTCGCATGAACAACATCAATTTAAAAATGTTCATCAATGAGTGGTATATAAGTATAAATCATCAAACACTGTTTCGTAACAATTGGTTCATAAACAAAAATGGCTCCCATATTATTCCCATTCCTGAAAACCAATAAAACTTGCTTAAATCTCCATGGCACCCATATAATTCAATTCGAAAAATACTAAAACGCGCATAAATCTCACATAAAGAGTGCGTTCGAAAAAATCTTAACATATATGATATTCAATAACTTGGAAACGGTTGATCTTATAATTTTCACTATTTTTTTTATTTAATTGATAATTTATAATTTACTACAGATCACAGAAAAATATAACTTTTATAGTTTTAACCACTACTTATGAACTTTCGTTAGAGATTTGATAGTTGCTTCAGTCACTTTTTTGGAACAATGCGCACATCTTCTTTTTGAAATCTTCGGTATTTTGGGATAACTTTTTTGTGCTCTTCAATTCATTTATCTTCAATATCTCTCCACTGGTTTAAGCTATGGATAATTTGGAAAATTTACCTCTCTTGGTACAAAAACTATGTTATTGTTTTGGTACCACTCCAGAGCATTCTTACCGTAGTGACATGATACCAAATCGGGGCAAAAATGTGTGGACACGTTGTACTCTCTTATGAAAAAAAGAAGTCTTTTTTGCAAATATTCTTTGCTGCATATTTTGGTATTTATAGAGCCGAATGTAACAAATGACTTTCCTGTTTTGACGCAACAGCAAAAAGCTTGTTATACCTGGAATTTTTTAACAATTTTTTCTGCTCTTGGGTCCTAAACTTATCTTTAACATTGCCTCGAGCATTTACAATATAAAAGTTTTGTCACTCATTCATTGTTCATGAAATTAGTTTATATATATGATAACATGGAATTATTAAATGATAAAAACATGATGAAATTGAAAGCAATACTTAAGAAAAGGTTATAAAACTTACTAAAAGTTATTAATAAGGTTATGAACCTTACTAATAAATTATAAATTGGAATCATAATAATGATTACGTACAAAAATACTTATTGTAACCTGGAATCATATAATACAATCATAGTATGTTGCTCTTAGTTTATGGTCACAGGAACCATATTTTTTCTTTGCGTGCAGGTTCAATATTATATTATAGAACGAAAAAGTACCACAAAGTTCCCCTCTTGAATTCTTACCAACATAGGACCATATATCTTTAATTACATGTTTCTAAAATCAACATTGTAGAAAATTCTAGAAGTACCATTAGAAGAATGAAAAGTACCACAAAGTCCCCTGTTATGGATTCTCATTCACTTAGGATAATATATTTTTAATATCATGTTTCTATAATTAATATTATAGAAAATTAAAAAAAAATACCATTAGAAGAAAAAAAGTACCAGAAATCCTCTCTTCTAAATATACATTCACTTGGACCATATATTCGTAATTGTAGGTTCAATATTATAAAAAATTCAAAAAGTACCATGGAAGAATGAAATTTGGAAAATTCAAAAAGTATCATTAGAAGAATAAAAAAGTGCCACAAGTCCCCTGTTATGGATTCTAATTCATTTGGGATCATATATCTTTAACTTCATTTTTCTACGTTCAATATTATAGAAAATTTAAAAAGTACCAACGGAAGAACAAAAGAGTACAACAAAGTCATCTTTTGTAAATTCTCACTCACTTAAGAATGCATGGATTTAAGTTCATATATCTAGGTTTAATATAACAAAAATGTATTATTTAATTTGAATAAAATTTAATTTACCCATTTTATCCTCTTTTTGGTACTTTTTTATTCCCTCTAGATGTAACAAAGATTGTATTTCAATGAATTTCTAAATGTACTGGGATCTAATATTAAAATATTCATATGTATGTGTTAGTCAAAAGAAAAAAATATTTTGTGAAAAAGTACCAAAATTAGGTACTACTTTTAGCCTTTAAACGTTCGAAAATACAAAATGTACCAAACTTGTATTCGCCAATTTTCGATAAGATACTAATTTAATGAACATTTTATTTCTATGCTTACTGGTTTAAAAGATATATAGGGTTCCAAAAAAGTACCAAATTACAGTTTTTACCCGTTTTCTCCCTAAAAGAGCTGAATTTCAAAAAAGTGCCAGACACCTATCCGATTATTTTTCAAATTAATAACTATAACTATTTAACTGTTTTGTATCTCTATTAGTTTAAAAGATATAAGGTTAACGATTTTACCCTTTTTTACCCCCATTATTGGATCTATTCGGTTGGAGACCAATCTACAGTCTATATTTCATCTTTTTTAGTTTTAACCGTTTGGGCTGTGCGATGATGAATCACCAAGTAAGTCAGACAGTCAATCACTCAGTGACGTTACTCTTTTATATATATGTAGAAGATTTATGAAATAAATACACATACATTTTTAATAAGCATAGATCGTTGTACCAAAGTTCAATTACATCTGAAGACATCTCATTGAAGGACCAGAGTTAAGAAATTTATTGCCCCAAAGAATTTAAATAAATCAATGTTTCCATTTTGTTATGGATTACAATTTTATTCAATATAAGTTTATTCTTTTAAGGCTAGATCTTAACTGAACTTAAGGTGCTAGGAAGTAAATTCATTTTGCTTCTTATGAAGATTTTAGTACTTTAGAAAATGATTAATAAAGTATACTAGTTGATAAATTTGCGACATCTATATTTCAATTATTGTGTATATTTTTAACTTATTCGGCTGTTCGCATGAACAACATCAATTTAAAAATGTTCATCAATGAGTGGTATATAAGTATAAATCATCAAACACTGTTTCGTAACAATTGGTTCATAAACAAAAATGGCTCCCATATTATTCCCATTCCTGAAAACCAATAAAACTTGCTTAAATCTCCATGGCACCCATATAATTCAATTCGAAAAATACTAAAACGCGCATAAATCTCACATAAAGAGTGCGTTCGAAAAAATCTTAACATATATGATATTCAATAACTTGGAAACGGTTGATCTTATAATTTTCACTATTTTTTTTATTTAATTGATAATTTATAATTTACTACAGATCACAGAAAAATATAACTTTTATAGTTTTAACCACTACTTATGAACTTTCGTTAGAGATTTGATAGTTGCTTCAGTCACTTTTTTGGAACAATGCGCACATCTTCTTTTTGAAATCTTCGGTATTTTGGGATAACTTTTTTGTGCTCTTCAATTCATTTATCTTCAATATCTCTCCACTGGTTTAAGCTATGGATAATTTGGAAAATTTACCTCTCTTGGTACAAAAACTATGTTATTGTTTTGGTACCACTCCAGAGCATTCTTACCGTAGTGACATGATACCAAATCGGGGCAAAAATGTGTGGACACGTTGTACTCTCTTATGAAAAAAAGAAGTCTTTTTTGCAAATATTCTTTGCTGCATATTTTGGTATTTATAGAGCCGAATGTAACAAATGACTTTCCTGTTTTGACGCAACAGCAAAAAGCTTGTTATACCTGGAATTTTTTAACAATTTTTTCTGCTCTTGGGTCCTAAACTTATCTTTAACATTGCCTCGAGCATTTACAATATAAAAGTTTTGTCACAGAAGCTGCGAAAATTCTGCCAGAACATACGTTTTTTCGTCAATTATACAATATGAGTATTTTTGTATGAAATTCGGGTTTGAATTCCGTGTCCTATTCTAGGCTTCTAAATTTTTTGCAGCATTCCTGTTATAATCTTTTTGGATTTTATATGTTATCAACTATGCATTAGCTTTAAATTTTCGCCCCAAATAGTCAAAACACTGAGCTAACCGGGCTTCTTTTCTACCAGATGTGTTTGGAGTTCCTTGCAATATGCTTTCAATTTTCCGGCCTTCCCAATATCATGTGGACCTTTTTTCTTTCCGAACCAGGTTTTCTATCAATGGTCAAATTCTCCTGATACTGTTTAATAACATTAAAAACAGTTTGACCACAGAAATTTAATTCTGTGGCCAATTATTGAAGGACCTATTTGGATTTTTGAAATTTTTTAATAATTTTTGGCACGTACATCTTTTTCGTCACTCATTTTGATCAAAATCACGATAAATCAACATGGTTGTTATTAGAAATAATAACTGAAGTATTTTTCAATAATAACTAGATCAAAAAAAATGTTAAATATTGATTCCGAAAAAAGTTATAAAGCAAAACGTGTTTTAAGATTTTTTCGATCGCACTACTTAAGTGCCCAAACAGAAGCAAGCGGTTAATTTATTTTATATAAAGACTTTTCAACTAAAACATAACAGCAAAATCGTCCAAAATTAAAACCTATTTTATTTTCACAAGTGTTTTTAAAAATTTCTCCCTTTTTTACTCTTTTCTCTGTCGGTGTTGCCGTTATTGCAAAATGAATCATATATGTTTACATTAAATTTATATATGTACGATGTTTTGATGATTTTTTATACATATAGTTTTGTTGTTGCCATATGCTAAGAATATAAACTCGCATATTTCTCTGAGAACTGGAAACAACCATCACAGCTGCTTGCTTGTGTTTGGGCAATAAATGCCAACATCGAATAAAATTTGGCATAAATAATTTTAATATAAGTACATATGTAAAAATTACCATAACATTTATCACAAGGATCGGTCCATAATTGACCGTTGGTCTCATATAAGACCCTTTCTCGATAATCCATAATCCAGCATGATCTTGAGAAACACCGCTTTCTTTTATCTTTTACTAATTTTTTTGTATTAATTTTAAAATAAAAGTATCAGAACACCTAAAAAGATATTATTAAACTGTTATAACTTCTGATAATGACAAAAATAAATGTAAACATTGGTAATTCTAGGGGAAAAATTGAGCCCGCCAAGTTTAAAACACTAAAAAAAGGCGAGGCTAAAAATGAGGTGAAAATTTATTTCGACCCAAATATCTCTTAAACTAAAAGAGATAACCTACACATGTAAGCGTATTTTTTGTCTCTACTTCTCCAAATCAACTCGAAAACACCTCAGCTCTGACCATGTGAAATTTTATTGAGATGCCTTTAACGGTTCTTTAGTTACTGAATTATTTAAAAAAAAAGCGTTTTGGAATCACTGTGTGATGCACGTAAAAGTTATTTAATTTTTGACCAAAAAAAAAGCCCGAGGTGTCCCACTTAGGAGATCCATAAAATAAAAACTGTAAACGATATGGAACTAATTTAATACGCACCCTAAATAAAATTTTTAAAACTGTAATTTTGGGTCTAAGTTTTTTGGAATTAACTTATAAAATATCTTTTACAGAAACAAATATCCCATGAAAATGTGAACTTTTTGTGTATTTTAGGAAGAAGATACACTGTTCGTCATCAGGATAGAACCAGCATTGTTTTAAATAAGAAATTCTCTGTAGTTTTTGAACGGAGAAACATTTTTGGTTTTAACTTTCCAAATTTGTAATTACTTCGAAATTCACATTTTTTTAAGATTTCAGTATTTGGGCTTGAATTCTATGATTTAACTACATGACAAGCATGACAAATTTTAAGTAGCTAATTTTTTTACTTTATTTTTAAAATAGCAAAAAAAAAAAGTACCTTTATGAGGCATGTCCCAACAAAAACTTTGCTTCTATTTTTAAAATCAACAGCTTCCTGTATGCATTACATTGTAGCCTTATTCGCCACTCGCAGCATTACTTAATACTACTTCAATAACTGGTATTTAGTAAATATGAAATATGATTTTTAAGTGGATCAGTTGTCTAGAGCGCCTAACTAAAAAAACGTGTTTTTAAAATTAAAGAGAGTTCAACTCCCACTCAAGGTAAACGCATTTTTTTATAAATTGTGTTTATTTATTTCTCTATATGAAAACTACTTTTTAGCGCACAAAAATATAAGGCGATTGTGGTGTAGCGAGTAAGACTGCAGACTAACAAATACAACCTGTATGTTGATGCGTGGATTCAAATCTCAACCGAGCCAAATGTTTTTTTTTTTTTTTTTTGTGCGTAAAAAAAACAGCATCCAAAACAGCTCTTTTGGAACCCAAAAATAAACTTATTTAATTTTGGACATCTCGAACAAAATTCATCAGTTATAGCACCAAAAATGGAAGCAGTTTTTCATACCGACTTCGCTTACAAATCACGTTATTTGGTAAGCGAAGTTTTTGCTGAGGTGGAACATATTTTTGTTGTTATATATAAAGAATACTATATTCTTCATCTGTTAAAAAAAAGTTCAATATATTTTTCGAAGTCTCTTCATAAAATCTACTGTATTATGAAAATACTATCCAATTTCAGAAATTTCAGAAATGTTCATAAAAATACTTAATACTTTGTAAATTCAAAATCTTGCAATTTAAATATTTAAAATTCACGATTGCAGCCACCGGAAACATATATTCTATATAATCTTCTCAATTTCCTTAATTTAATATTAAATTCAAACGCTATTGTTCTTGCATTTAGACTTAAAATGCCCGGAAAAATCAAGTAGAATAGTAATAACAAAATCCGACTATTGTTCTGTTTGTAATGTTCATTACAATGGCATAATTGAATTAAATTCTCGAAAGGATATTAAGTATTCGAGTGGGTGTGTGTGTGTGTCTTTACCATCACTGTCACACCACTACAAAGGCAAACTGTATGTGTAATAACAAACGAAAAGCATAGAAAAACCAAATACTGTGGATAATATATGTTTTATCCTTAAGCATTTTAGAAAATGGTCAAACAACGTTATTGCGACTAGCAAACTAACTCACACATTGAAGTCATTTTATTTTTGGAAGTGAAACTTGAAAATTCAAACACATACATAGATATATTTAGAATTGAATATGTGGGGTAAAATTTAATATGGGAAAATAAAACAGCAAGATATTAAAGAAAACAACATAACAAATACAAAAACACAAGTTATAGTGAAATACTAAAATAACACCTAAGTACATACATACTTCCGTTTACAATAGCTTTTAAACAAAAAGCTTTAATATTAACCATTATCAATGGCCAATACATACGGATATAATCACTTGTATAAAATGAATAAAAAAAGATACAGTGTGCAAAAAATAAAGTAACCTTTATTAAAATAAGGAAAAAACTTTGGTTATTAAGTGATAAAATAAACATTACAACTACATATTTCTCTTGAAGTCCGAAAGCCTTTGTAAGTTGGGGAGCATAGAAGATGAGTCCAACTGGTAGATATTAAAGGTTACACAGATAATATTGCAGAAAGAATTGTTCTGTCAGTATTGCACAGCACAGTGGGCAGAATCGAACATTTTTGGAAATAAATCTGTAACCTCTGATCGGCTGGTTGGTGTAGGTATAGCAGAGGAGTTTATAATGTTAAGTTTTGAAGGGGGACCCAACTTGATTTAAAGACTTTTAGGGGCTATGTGTGACAAGTTAGAAACTTGACTAGTACTACGTTTTTGTCACACCATTTCTTGAATACAAAACATGAATGACCACTTTCTTCTACCTATTACCTAGAAAATTTTTAAACTAAAATCTACCGAGGGAAGCAAATTTTTGTTGGTCCTTAATGGGTTAAAAATTTGACGTGATTGAAAATTTTCGTTTTACTTTCTAAACTTAATCATGCCTAAGGAAGAATTATTTGGATATAATATTTTTTGACCTGTGTAATTAACAGAAGTCACATACTTTTTCCTTTACCTTTATAAAACCTACTTTTAATATCTTTTTATATCCTCCACCACCACTAGTGGTGAAAGAGGGTATACTAAGTTTGTCGTTGCGTATGTAACACCTAGAAAAAATTACTTCAGACCCCATAAAGTATATATATTCTTGGACCATATGAAATACTGAGTCGATTAAACAATGTCCGTCTGTGCGTCTGTTGAAAACATCCAATGAAAATCACTCAAGTTATTTGTTGTTCTCCCAAGCAGTTTGGGATTGCAAACCAGCCAAATCGGTTTAGTAAAAAAAAAAAGTTATATTACCAGACCCCATAAAGTATATATATTCTTGGGCCATATGAAATACTGAGTCGATTAAACAATGTCCGTCTGTGCGTCTGTTGAAAACATTCTCACGTCCAAACTAATTGAGCTATTCTAATGAAAATCACTCAAGTTATTTGCTGTTCTCCCTAGCAGTTTGGGATTGCAAACCAGCCAAATCGGTTCAGTAGAAAAAAAGTTATATTACCAAATCTGAAAAACATCCCTAAATCAAACTTTGACTGATAATATTTCAACAAGCAATAAACGGATTTTAATAAAATTTTTCAAAAATATCTATCTATACACACTTTAAATTACTGCCAAAAATTAGCTAAATCGGTTCAGTAGGAAAAAAGTTATAGACAATAATATGAACAGTTTTCATGATTACTACGCCGTAAGTTTTTCTGAAACATCATATTATAATTTATATGGAGTGCATGTTTGTGTGTTCGCCTCAATATGAATGTTGATTGATAAACACAATGGTATGCAGCTATGTTGAGTTTGATGTCTGATTGTAGTCACCATCGAACACACCACGACATGGTGTGTTCGCTACTTATTTGCAACATATATTGATAAGTTTACTAAACTAAGTAGATAAGTAGTAGTTCGATGTGTTTCGAGATGTACACATCGCTAGAGAAGGATATGTAAATATATTTTTTAAAAGTTTGTCTGCTAACATATAGATGTAAATAAGTATAATGTTGCTGGCATAAATATGAAATTTTTTATAACCCTAGAGTAAAGAGAACCGGTTCAAAACTAGTCACGTGACAGGTTCTCAGGGCTAGTGACCGGTCCCAGTTCCGGAACTTTATATGAGAAAAACCTGCCACTTTTACATAGGGTTGTCATTGGAGGTGGCTAATTAGCCCCTTGGGACAGGTCACAGGATAGGTCCTAAGACAGGTCCAAGAGGACAAGTTCAGTAACGATTAATGCAATAAAAATTTTAAATTCTGTAATTGTTTACTTTTTAAACATTATTTTTATTATTATCTTTATTAAATTATGTTTATTTTAATTTTATAATTTTCCGTTAATGTCGATGGCGGCACCCCGGCTCGAACCCATGTTCATCTGACGTATGTTATGTTTTATAGTTTTTATAGTCTTCAACACTTACCACTCAGCCACTGATTGTTATTGCGAGCGAGTTGCTATTTGCGCACTTAACGAGCATGTTAATAGTGAGTGTGTTTGTGTCAACTGGTTCTCAATTGGAACTTTGGTGACGAGTTAGGTGTCAATTGGTACTCAACTGGTACAGAGGAACCGGTCCATTACTGCAATTGCCCCAAATTTCCCGCAGGGAAATTTCTTAGAGTTTTGTTTAGTACATTGAAAAAAAGGAATTGATACAAATTTATGTTACTTTATAATTTATTATAGTGCGTTTATAATTAATAACTTAATTTAATTTTTATTGTAAAAATAAAACTTAGTTATGTTAGAATTTTATTTATAACTTTTTAATGCATTTTAAAAAGCATAGCTAATTCTTAGAATTTTCTTAAAGATTAGTATTTATAAAAGTCTTCAAATATAATTTTTAAAATTTTTAAGAGCACCTTTGAGCAGAAATTTAACGGTAAATGCTTATTTCTTTTAAATAAATCACCTTAAATTATGCAGAGGGAAACTCTTATAGTTGGAAGATTATACTTTGCTTTAGTTTACTCATTTAGTTTTTCCAACATCATCAGAGAAACGACTCTCTAATCTCTTCTAATGTCTGTCCTTTCGTCTGGCTGTCTGTCTGTCATGTTAACCCTGTGAACTAATTACAGGTTGTAATTTTAAAGATATCGTAATGAAATTTGGCACGAACAATTATTTTGACATAAAAACGAAGCCTATTCAAATTGGTTATGATCGGTTCACTATTTCACATAGCCCCCATAAAAATGTCTTCCCGGAATAGGTGTTTAACGTTCATAATGGTAATATTTTAATGAAATTCTATGAAAAGTAGCATTAATTTATATAGGAAAAAAGGAACTGAAAAAGAGCTGACAAAATTTAACATTGTGTTGTCATTGGAAGAAAGTACTTAGTGGTGAACAAGAGCAGCAGAAGTTCTTTTTTAACTCATGGATGTCATTGGAGGAATGTTCTTCTTTTATTTTTCCTGTTCATTGCTTTTGAAGTACTTTCCTTTTAATTTAACAAAATTTCCGTTTTAGCCTTATTAAAAGATTATAAAAACGCTTTAAAATTTTAATTTTCTTAGAAATTTTAAGACTTTTTCCGCTAAATTCATTTATTTTCACTTTTTAGGAAGTAATATAGCGTTCTAGCTTGCCCTATTCTGATGTTTTTTGAAATAACTTTTAATCACTCTCTAGAGTTTATTTTATACATACAATTTCTATTTTGCTAAGAAAAGTGTTCTTATAAAACGTATAAAAAATGTACTAAATTTTGAAAGTTTTGATAATTGTTTTAAAAAAGTTGGAGAATATAATCTCATTTAAAATTTTGATAATTTAATTTAAGGAAAATAATGCAAACAATGAAATTGAACTAAAAATAACGCATAAAAATATGAAATTAGACACAAGCAAGTAATAATGTTATATTCGGCTTTGAACAATCTATAATCCACCATCTGCAACGTTTTAAAGTACAACCTCATATGGGAAGTGTGCAGCAAAGTAGGCGGAATACGCCCATTTTTTTTTTTTCTGAGCTAATATTGGTCCTTGAACTAAATGTATAAAAATTTTTTGACGTTTTAGCTTTTACTTCTTTATGGATAGTAGGCGGACGATTCATATTTTTGGTTTCAAAGTTGATATTGGACCTCGAACTAGTTGTGCAAAATTTCTTTTTTGCAAAAGATATCGGCCAAAAAGTATAAACTGGATTTACAATGGACACCCTGTATTTCTACTGTTTGATCCATAACGTTGAACCGATTTTACCCATTTTTAATACCTGAAAAACCCTGTATAAGAAAAATATTTTGGGTAAATTTTCATTCCACTTGGTGGTCCGTCACGAGTCCTTTCCCAACTATCCCTATTACAACTCTGGTCTTAGATTTTACATAGCAAATTATGTAAGGACTGCGTACGAAAAAATCCAAGCATGCTCTTGGGCTTATAACTTTTGATGTGGTGAAAAATAAATAATTCTGTTAACTGATTTACATTTGTCATTATGCTCACTAGCCCTGTGCTAAATTTCCTGGTTATAGCGAAACTAGTTTTTCTTAAAATGGAAATTGAACAAAAAACACCAAAACACATAATTGAAATTTTTCATGAAATCTTACATCGGTCATATAAAACAATTGCTAGGAAGGCAGTTGTGTCAAAAAATACAGTTTCTTGGGTCATAATATTATACAAAGAAGTCGTGGTCACTGAATGGAAACCTGGTAGTAGAAGAAAAATAGTATGTTCAGGCTATAGGACTCAGACAAAATAGAAAGGATTTTCAGAGAAAATCCCCTCATCTCTGGAAGAATAGGTAAAGTCACAAAAAGTTAATAACTTTGAATTTTTATCAGAAAAGTTAAAAGGAAATCTAGCCTGAAGACGTATAAAGTACAAAAAATCTTAATAGAAATGCAAAACAAGAATTTGGAGGTAAAAAAATAACGTGAAAGTTCTTCAGACGAATTTTTTCCGTAATTATGATTAGTGTATAATAGCCGATGAAACGTTCGTAAAGACTAACTTTTTTCAATTTCCTGGCCAGGAATTCTATGTTGCAGATGCTAGAGGGAATATGGCAGAAAAATATCGTGTATTAAAAAAATCAAAATTCTCATATGCCATATGCATATGCGGAAAAGAAGCACTTAATTCATAAAAAATGATTCCATTAATACAAAAATATACGTGAATGAGTGCCTTTGGAAAAGACTTTACCTTTTCCTAAGAAAATATAGTGTATCCACTTTTCTCTGGCCTGTTATCGCTTCTTCTTATTACAGCAACAAAACAATGGAGTGGAAAAAAAAGAAATTGTTAGTGTTAGTGCCGAAAGACGCTAATCCATAAAATTGTTCGGAACTCCGAGCAATTGAAAGATATTGGGCTCTAGAAAACAATTATTTAAAGAGTATTAAAAGCTCAGCTTAAAATGAAACGGAGTTTAAAAATAAGTGGACTTATTCGAGCAAAAAAGTAACCGAAACACAATAAAACCTTTAATTGGAAGAATTCTGGAAAATATCAGATATTTCCTTAAAAATCAACAGAAAATAATTTATTTTTTTATGTTTAGAACTTGATCATAACAGTTATTCATGAAAATATAATTTTAAAAAAATTTACCCATTGGTTTAGTTTCTATAAGCAGATTTGCATGCACGGATTTTTTCGTGCGCAGTCCTTAATTTATTTGATTTTAAAATCACATCTTTCAAGTTTGATCGCTAACTATACAGACAAATCAATAAATTTATTATATAAATTAATTTTAAACAAGCAGCTAATGTGTTCTAAAAGAGTTAACATCATGTTGATCATTATTAAACTTAAAATAAAACTGTTGGAGCATTATCTTTATAGTATCTTTGAAGATACCGTTAAAAAAAAAAAAAAATTAAAAAATGGGCTTAAAAATGAGATAAAAATTTATTTCGACTCAAATATTTTTTAAACTAAAAGATATAACCTACATATGTAAGCGTAATTTTTGTAAAAATTTATAAGGACTATAAACACCTCACCTTTGACCATGTGAAACTTATTGAGATATCTGCAGCGGTTCAAAAGTTTCAGAATTATTTCTAAAAAAAAAAAAAAAAAAAAACGTTTTGGAACGACTCTGCAGTGTCAAATTGTGTTGTGCAAAAGTCGTTAAATCAAACTTTAAAAATTTTTCAGTTTTTTTACTAGGGGTTTTACAACGTTTTGGATATTCAAAATTCATAAGGGAGCCTAATATCTCTTGCAAATATGCATCATTTGACATACATCTCGTTAATGTGCCCTCAATAGAAATGCTGTAGGAGGTACACAAACTTGGAGAGAAAAAACGTGAATGGATCCAAGAGGTACCTTTTTCGGGGGCACAATATCAACATTATTTCAGTGAAACTAAGTATCGCGTAACCAAAGAAGATTTCCAAATTACATTTTAAAATCATTGTGGAATTTTAAAATCTTAATTTGCTAAAAGTGTATAGTTATTTTAAATAAATTATAAATTTTGCATATTTTGTTATAGCGGATTTTGGCATTATAAGCAAAATTTAATATGAAATGAGCTGTTGTGATAAGTTTTACTTAAGCAAAAAATATAATTTCACCACAAATATCAATTAACGTTTTTCATGAGGTAAGCGCGCGATGTTTTTATTTTAACATTAATCGTCGAGGCACATCCAATGCGCTAATTAATATTGGCAATGATATACATATGTATGTCAATTTGTAACTGCTTTAATACCATATATCAAAATCAATATGGCGCACAATGGGGTCAAACGCAAAATTTTTGGTAATAAATCGGTGTCTCCTAAACTACTACTCGGACTAAATTGAAATTTGAAACATCATATACATATCTCAGCAATTATTACCGAAAAACAAAAGAAAGTCGAGTCATAATTTCCCATATACATAAGCGTATGCAGGATTGTGGATTCCGTTCAGTCATAAAGTATTTCGACTTGAAGCAAATCTGTAGTGATTTGTTATAATTTGCAAATAAAGGAACTTCGGTTTATAAAAAGGAAATAATCCAACGTTTTGACAAGAAAAAATGTAACAATATATTCCAATTGTTGTCATGTGATAAATCTTTAGTTTAGGTTTTGTGAAGATGTGCCGGATTTCATTCAATTCAAGGCCCACAAAGCGAGTCCTAGTTTCAATAGCTTTACTCATCCTGAGAGTGATGAGTAAAGCTATTGATACAAACACAACAAACTTTTGTGCTAAATTTAGTTCTGACTAGTCAAATATTTGAAAAAAAAAAAGAAAACTTAGCCACAAAATAAATTCTTTGCTAATTTATTTTTATTTTAACAAATTACAGTTGATATTTTATTGATATTTTTTAACGTTGTTTTCTCTTAAAAAACATGTGCAAGATCAAACTATGGTAAACATTTTTCTTTTTTGTAAATAGTGGTCACGAAATTTTAATCAAATATTTGTCAAATATGAACATTGCTTAGCTGTTAGAGACATGCATTGATTCATTTTCATTTAATTTTTCATTTGTTAATGTTGCCCAAGTTTGTATGCCTCCGATTGTGGGTGTATAAGTTATCATTCTCTCCTCCCTTCAAACTCTCTTCAGTAATGATTATATGAAATGTTAGTAAGTTAGTATGTTGAATTGTACTTTGTGTAGTTGTAGGCATAAAATGTAATGACAATGACCGGAAAACATATAGAAGAAAACTAAGCGTAAATAAACAATAGACTCTATGAATCTCATGTAACTTTAGTCATTCGTTTATTTGTTATTATGTGCGTATTTTACCTTATTTGTTGTAGTAGTAGTAGTTATAAAGCTTTTACAATTTCTATACAACAAATACAATGAAACGGTTACAGGCAATTTTTCTTCTTTTATTTAATTTTTTGTAGTTGTTCTCTAACTATGGACCAGCAAGTAGTAGTAAAATGTTTAATACATTCCCTTAAATTATATAGTAATCGTACATGCTGTGCTGGGGGCCACTGGATGCTTTTTATGTGTTAACGTTAATGACATTCATTTAGTAAAACACGTTAAGCATAACAATTATGGTCCAGTGATTATTTATGGGTTTTATTTATTTTAAAGTTCTCAGTTATTTGACACAAAGGAAGAGAATAAATATGTAAATCTTTAAAAGAAATACATTTCCTTACGACAAAACTAAAATGAAGGATAATACATATTTATAATTATTTAAAAAGACTATAAAGTGTTTTTAATTAGATATAAATGTCTGTATGATGCAAATCACTGCTTCTTTGGAAGATGCATAAATTAAAACATAAATGACAGAAATTAAATTTTTAACTAGAGTATAAACTACTGTAGAGTAGACTGTAGACCATATAATAGGTTATATAATAGATTAGACTATAGACAAAACCATAGACTAGTACCTAGAACAGCTTATACTAGACTATAGTATATTTTTATTCCAAACATAGGTGGACTAAGCTTGAGCTTGAGAATACTTCTTCAAAACGTGGCTAAGTCGATCCTTCTTTATGGGTTACACTTATGGCAAGGTTTTTTAAGATGTACCTTCAGGAAATACATGATGTCCACCTTCCGGAGAATTTGCTTCCACGTATACCAAAAAAAACAAGAACTCAGAGACATAGTATACAGTCTATGGATAATTATTTGAGAAGGTGAGATAATAGTACAATGGGGCGATGAGCATATAGATTGATTTCAAACGTAGAACGATGGATAAACCGCAATGACGGAGTGGTAAACTTTACCTAATATAATTTTTAACAGGTCGCGTTGGATATAAAATATATGTACCTTTTCGGCCACGGCGATTTGCCAAGGTGCCCAACCTCTCCGGAATAGGACGAAAACATGGAACACGACATGTTTACATGTCAAGGATTCAAAAATGAGAGGACAGGGCTAGAGCTGCAGCTAGGATGCTGTTTATCACCTGATAATGTTGTAGAGGTCATAACCGGACATCGGAAGTAAAATCGAATATAGTAACAAGATTTTAAACGTACGCAAACGCCCCATTCCGGTATGGGGAAATAAATCGTCCATTTCATCAGGCTGGACGATTTATTTCCCCATTCTGTTGTGATATTAGGTGTTCGGTGTTTCATTACATGAACAAAAAAATTATGCAATTTTTACCATTTACTGTGTGACAGTCAGGGAGTATGTCATATTGTACAAGGACACTATGACACTTTTTTGTGCCATAATGACCCAGAGAAAAATAACATAAATAAAAATTGATTCAATTAGTCATCATATTCAGGAAAAACATTAATTTAGCGAAGCGGCTGTTTGAAATACACCAGAGTTAAAAACCCTTGCGTCCTGCCGGTTGGCCAGGAAACTTTTTAAATCCATTAAAATTTTACCCAAGCCAAAGTTAGGACGATTTTCATCCTGAAAATGTCTGATTTTGTTCAGAAATGTTATCATATAATGTATGAATTTTCATAGCAGAAAGTGTCATAATGTTCTGGGACATTAAGTCATTTCCAAAACTGTCATAATGTCCATGGACACTATGACACTTTTGTGTGTGTCATAATGCTCATGGACACTAAGATATTGGACATTATGACATTCTCCCGGCAGTCATCGTAAATTGCGTTTTCTCTAATTTATCTCTGATAAATCGCTTAACTGTAATGTGTGGTCAATATCTGCGTAAAATTGTAGTCAATCTTTAATTTATGGGTGCACCTACACGTTTAATCAACTTCCCAATGTTCTTGTCATTTTGTTAGTAGCTTAACTAAAGTTTCAACTTTTACTTGGTTGACACACGGTATCAGTTACTTGACCTCTCTCTCCATTATTTAGGAGAAAAAAATAAAAAATCCTGCCTTATAGACGAATAGTTGGACTTGATTGTGATGTGCTAAACACAAATCTGCTTTCAGTTTTTTTCCATCAGCTCTGATTTTTTTTTACGTGAACAGTGTATACGATTCACATTATTGAAACTTAAAAAGATGCACTTTAAGCCACTGTAACATGATTTTTTTATATGCTCAAAATTTTCAAAGTTATTTAGTAATTTTTATCCGAAAAAAAAAAATTCCTGCAAAATGTAGACCCAAAATTAAGTGATAACACACTGATGGGCAAAAAAGTAAATATTTTTTGTCTCTTCTTTAATCAAAAAAAGTGGATGAGATGGAATTTGACGAGCTAACAAGAATCAGTTTTTACTTTTTATATCCTTCACCACAGGAGTAAAGTGTACATATAAGTACATATAAGGAGAGAAAAAAATTTATATTTTCTGTATCCTTGTAAGAAATGATGACGATAGGATCATGTCCGTCAATGTGTCGGTTAATATAGCGTTTATGATAACATACATGTATAATATATATATCAAATGTTCGGAAATCCTTTCGATAATCAAGATCGGATCATAAGTGGCGGAGATATGCTTAAAACCCAGTTTCTAAAATCCGGTTTCGAGTTTCTGAAGCCTTTGCATAAACCCAGCAAAAAAAGAACATCCAAAGAAGTCAATAAGATCCTGAACTTATGATCTAGAAGTAGTGAAAATTCGGATCATTTCTAAAGAATTTAACAAAGGCTTGTCATTGGAGGATGTTCTCTTTTTTGACGCCTATTCACTTAGTAGGAAATCATGTTCATAGGGAACATAGGGAAACGAAATTTGGAAAAAAATATTTATCCTACATAGAGTATTGAAAATGAGAAGTTATGATTACAGCATGATCACCACAACTATTCAACGATTATATAGCCGTTTTTCATTGATTTAAACATACTGTGTTTATGATAGCAACGTTTATGATTCTGTTTAATCATTTAATGATTACCCACATTCAAAATTTTAATATGGTTCACTGAATTATAATATGTATTTAAATATGTTTATATGAAATCATATTTATGAATACATCCAATCATTTAGTCAATTCTACAACTATTTAGTTAATTCTACAACCAATTAGATCGTTTTACAAATTTGGTTAATTTTACAACCATTAACTTTTAATGTCATTTGAATACACATTTTGTGTAGTTATAATTCTCATTTAGTTTATATATGAACAAATATAAATTGACAAGTTTTGTTTTTATTCAGTATGATGAATGTACCACATATCGTGGTACAAATGAATATAAATATGAAAATATGGGATCATTGTATGATAACATGGGATTATATATATAATTAAATTAGTTCATGTATATGATTAAATAAGTTCATATATATGATAAAATGGAATTATATATATGATGAAATTAGTTTATATATATGATAACATGGAATTATTAAATGATAAAAACATGATGAAATTGAAAGCAATACTTAAAAGAAAAGGTTATAAAACTTACTAAAATTTGTTAATAAGGTTATGAATCTTACTAATAAATTATAAATTGGAATCATAGTAATGATTACGTACAAATATACTTATTGCAACCTGGAATCATATATTACAATCATAGTATGTTGCTCTTAGTTTATGGTCACTGGAACCATATTTTTTCTTTGCGTGTACGACAACGAAGTTTTGTATAAATTGTTTGAGGATCGATATAAATTTTGAAACCAAAAATGGGCGTAGTCCGCATACTTTACCACCCACCTCCCATATAAAGTAAAATTTTAAAAAATTGATGGTGAGTATAAAGATTCGGCCGAGACGAATATAACATTCGCGCTTGTTATAGTTTAAATTGCTTCTATGGAGTTATTTCCTTCAAATAGAAACAAATGTCGTTTTTAAAGAAACTTTTATTGAAATAGACATAATTCTTTTATGGTCAACAAGGTGCTTCATACTGTAGAATGATTTCAAACAGAAACTGTTCATCAATGTTTTGCAACAGTAAACTTAATTTGAATCGCTTTTGAATAACATCTGCGGATGCTGTTTAAATAACATTTTAAGAAGAAGAAAACACATGCTATTCGATACTTTGGAAGTTTTTTTTTCCATCAGGTTTGAATTTTTATTATGGGGTGTCTAATATTTCGGCCATGTATATTTCACCATAACTCAAGAACGGTATGTACGATTAACATAAGTGATACACCAAGATGCAGACTAAAAATATCTTCAAGACAGCCTAATAGTGGAAGGCCAATGTACGCGGCACGTGGCGCAAGCGGCAATCAGCTGATCATATTTTGTCAAGCGCTCGAGCGGTCGATATAAAAAAAGTTGAAACAAAATTCAACTTTGACGCGCGGCCGCGAGGCCTTCCACTATAACTTCCAATATCTTAAAATGTTTAAATAATTATTAAAAGTTGCTAATATGAAGTACCGCACATTTTTACTTAATATTTAAAAAAAATCGCAAAAAGTCGCAGCCAATATTCTCGAATATAATTTTTTTCATTATTTTACTCATTGTAATCAAAGAGGGTATTGTACTCGTGATTTTCTATCATACTGGGAACTTCTTCTGTTTTTATTGACTTTTGCCTTTAGTTTCCAGGATGTTTTTCACTTGTAATGACGCTGTAGTATCTACTTGAAAATAATTGGGTCCTATATATTTTTGCCAGGATTTTTATCCTATAGACTAGACTATAAACAGAAACAGTAAGAAAAAAATGCAGTCCATACTATTGACTAGACTAAAAACTATACTAATTAAATTTATTATGTTTTATTTGATAAGATTTCTGTATAGTTTCCGCAAGAGACTCGAGATCAAGGACTCGAGATTCAATGTAGCTATAAACTCAACCTTGATCTCCATAACTAACATCTTTTAAAATAAAATCTAGGTTTTGTCTTACAAATTCTTATGACAAATATGTAAGTAGATCAACTAAAAAATAATATTTTTTCGTATTTTTTTCTATTACTAAATTCTTCTTTGTTAATCCTCAAATTGAAGTAAAGTTTTAACCAACTTTAAATTGTAGATTTCACTTGACACTTTTATTTAACTTGACGTTCAAGACAAGCACACACATACAAACCCAAACCCATACAGAATTACATATTCTTACTACAATTCCATTCCTTTGAAATGGTCAGTTACATTTACAATTGACATTTTGCTGTCATTATTTATAACATTATGGATTCTCCTTATAAGTGGCAAAAGATTGTAAATATAAGTGTAAGTAAGTAGAGCAAAGTTTTGCAATGAAACGTAAAGAAATGCAAGGACAAATAAAAAAAAACTCACACACACAGCAAACATGGCACTAAGTATGGACAACGTCATGGGATTGTGAGAATAAAAGAGAGACATAAATAAAAAACACTTTTAGGTTTTTTGCAATAATTTAAAAAAAAATTCAATTACACGTACAGAAACAGTAAGAAAAATGCTAAAAATAATACATACTTTAAGGAGTTTGCTAAAAAAAAATTATGTATTCAAAAATATACAATGAAATACTAAAGCATACTTTAACAGCATTTTCCTAAAGTTACGAAAACAAAATATATAATGTAGCATACTTTAAGGTTTTTTAGGTAAGAAAGTTTATAAAATATTATATGCAAACAAAAGCATTTTAGAACAGCTTTTTAAGGGCCTTGCTTTTTTCATACTTTTTTTTTTAATAAACCAACTTTTTTTGTGAACCATGTCAACCATGCTACTAACGTTTCAAATAATGATATGATAGTCTGGTTTTTATTTGTTTTTTTCAGGTTAAAAAATGTAAGTACCATGGTTGACAAAAGAATCAGTCGCTCGTTATTTTCATTTTAAACATTTTCTTTATACTTTCTCATATTTTGTTTTTTTTTTTAACTTTTTTGTACAAGTAATTATTCATTTTGTTTTTGTTTAACTAGATTGTTGAATTTTCTTTTCATTTTGATATTTTACTTTTGTTGTTTGTCTATTTACAAAGGATCATTCTATTAAATTTGTTTTCATTTTTTCTTGTTGTTGTCATAAATAATTATTTTGTTAGAGTTTTTTTTATTATATGAAAAGGGTCAAAGTAAATAGAAGAATAGAAGAAAATATAGCGATTTTTTGGAGCAAAAAAAAAAAAAATTGAGCACAAAAACAATTTTAAGATATTAAAGTTTTTCTAAGATTATTTTATTTGACTGGAAAGTTATAAATTGTTTTTATAATCAACTTTAAAGTCCAGTCTGTAGTCTGGTATATAGTCTAGCCTATAATGAAGTATATATTTTAGTCTAAATTTTACTCTACAATCTGGTCTAAAGGCCCAGGCTCGCATCCAGCCAAAGTATTTAGGGATTCATATTTGTGAGCTGATTAAAAATTCAAATCCCTACTAGAGCCCTGCAAACTATGTCTTATAAGACATTTCAAGCCACTTGTTATTTTTCAAGTGTTTATCTAACAGACTTAAGTCAATATTTGTTCCGTCCTAAATTTGTCCGACAGGAATTTGAAAGACTGGAGTACGAGTGAAAAACTCTTAAGTCAATACTTGTGGCGTTCCGTCCTAAATTTGTCCGACAGGGATTTGAAAGACTGGAGTACGAGTGAAGAACTCGTAGAAAAGTACAGAAGTTTTATTAATTAATAGAGGATTGTATGTTAACTATTTTTGAGAATAAATCTTTATTTTTGCAATAATAAAAATTGTTGTAAAATAATTATAAATTATTTTGTAATTAATAAAACTGAATTTTGTAGTTTTTTACTAAAATACAAAATTTTCTGTTTTTGTTGTTATCAAATAAATAAATTTTAAGGAGTTTTTTAGATTTTAAAGCAATTGGCCCCTTTTTTTAAATCTCTCTTTTTGGCGACTTTTTATTCTGAAATTCCCTTTTTTGGATACGTTTTAAAAATTCTCAACGGTAACTTTGTACACAGCACTGTGCGTATTCACAAGACCAATGATGCTGATCCATAGTGACTCCTCAATAAAGAGAGAAAGAAGAACAAAATAAATTAAAACAAGTAATAGCGTTATATTCGGCTGTGTCGAATCTTATATACCCTTCACCGTCGTTGAAATGGAATTAGATAGTTTAAATGCTTAATAACAATTCTAAGACAATATTAAATTAAAAAAGTGTATCGTGAAAATTTACGGAACGATTTGACTGATTTAAAAAACTGAAGCTCGAAAAAAATATTTATGATCGATCTGTGCAACAACGAAGTCCATAGCTCAAACAGTAACTGCAAAAATCGTAATATCGCGTTTTGGCCTATAACTCGGTAAATACTGGACTGACTTAGTTCACTTTTTTTAACACAAACATTAAAAAAAGTTTCCGATTTTTCAGTGAAAGAACGAATCCTCTAGCTTGTATAGTTCCTTCAAGAAGTAAAAAAAAACGATACTATATGCCATTGTTGTTGTTGTTTTTCAGCACCCATGAAAACAACAAATATAACAATGAACCGATTGAATTCATTTCTTCTACACAAAAATTCATAAAAAAAATTCTGATATTTTGTCGTAAAAACAAAGTCAATAGCATGTAGGGGATTCAGAAAATCGAAAACTGGTTTTTAAATATCTCGGCCATCTTTGAACCGATTTTTTTTTTTAAATTCAATATAAAAGTTTTAGAAGAAATTTCTGATCTTTTGATACATATATCACGTATCTATGTTATCTGAAGGCTTTTAAAAGCCATTTACAGCATTTTTAAGCCAAAAAAAAAAAAAAAAAAATATATATTTTTTAAACATATCTCCTCCATTTATAAACCGATTTTGGTGAAAGAATTTCCGATCGTTTAATATATCTGAAGGCTTTTAAAAGCCATTTACAGCATTTTTAAGCCAAAAAAAAAAAAATATATATTTTTTAAACATATCTCCTCCATTTATAAACCGATTTTGGTGAAAGAATTTCCGATCGTTTAATATATATATATAACATATATATGGCAGTTGTCGGTGGGCTTCATAAACGCCATTTCAACCGACGGACATCGACCTATATATATTAGGGTTCGTTTCGAAAAGAAAAATTTCTTTTGATATTTGGATATCATACCTTTTTAGAAGGTTTTTGCATCAGTAAAAATAGTGGCGTATTTTGTTTTTTAAAACACCTTCCCCTGCATATCTTCGGTTAAAAATGCAAATTTTAAGCGCCATTTTGCGCAGAGACGAATTGATTTAAAAAAAAAAAAAATTAAATTCTTTTATACATCAATTCTACATAAAATTTTAGTAAGAATGAACACTATTCAACCCTCTTAAAATGCATCCTGTTCAAAGTTTTGAAAATATATTTTTTTTTATAAACACAGTGAAAATATACTATTTGCTTTAAAAAATGGCGCAAAAATAATTAATCTACGACTTTTCGCTTTAGAGTTATAAGACTAAGAAATTTTCAAATAATAACTATAAAAAATAATTATCTCAAAAAATAATTGTTATTACAAAATTTTAAAACATGCTCATTATAATTCACAGTAGCCCTTGCATTTTTTTGTTAAAATATTCAATATTTTTAATTTTGGTTTAAATGAAAAACTTTTCTTTTTGCTATTGTATGCAAATTTTAATGCCTTATAACTGTAAAACGAAAAGTGGTAAAGTAAAAATTTTTGAGTTATATTTCTAAGCAAATGGTATATTTTCATTGTATTTATAAAAAAATATATTTTTAAAACTTTTTTGAAAAAATTCAATTTTTCGGACACCCTAATTTGAACAAGATGCATTTTAAGCGGGTTAAATAGTGCTCATTCTTACTAAAATTGTATATAGAATTGATGTATAAAAGAAATTTTTTTATAAATCAATTGGATTCGTCTCTGCGCAAAATGGCGCTCAAATGTGCGTTTTTAGCCGAAGATATGCAGGGGAAGGAGTTGGAATTTTAAAAAACAAATTACGCCATTATTTTTACTAATGCAAAAACCTTCTAAAAAAGTATGATATCTCAAAATCAAAATTTTCAAATTTACCCTAATATATATATATATATATATATACATATATACAATCCGTTGTCAATCCGTTCGGGGTCTCGATTATTATATTTCTGGATCTCCATTATTTCTTCTTAAATGTATTTTTGTTGCCTGAATAAATGTCAGGATCTTTAATGAACTTATCCTTCTTAATTCTTCCAGTTATAAAAAAAAAAAAAAAAAAAATAGAATCAAAACATTTAAATCTATAGCGTGATAGTGCAGCATACTCGCAGAAGAAATGAAATGTAGTAACTTCCTCCTCACTGCAAAATCTGCGGTTATTATTATCACATATACCAATTTTTTACAAACATTATCAGTTCATTCAGTTCCACATCTAGAACTTTTCTCAATGTATTGTTATTCCTTGGTTCCCATATCTCTTATTTTTCGATATACATAATCTAGTCTAGGATAAATGTCTTCACATGCGTTACTCGATTCCATATCTGCCCCAGTTTGTGCTAGTTCATCAGATATTTCGTTACCTTTAATATTATTGTGTTCCGGTACCCATCACAGTTTTAAAAAGTGTTGTTCGTTGAGAACTCGTAGATCTCTGCGACAACGGCTTACCACCTTTGATCTAATGTTCCTATTACAAAGTTCGCTTATGGTAGCCTGACTATCTATGTATATTGTGATATCGCTCCTAAATATTCGCATATTCGCACTACAAGCGTTGTTTTGTCTTGAGCGGTGTTTAATACCTAAATTTTTACAGAAAACTCCACTTCCCGCTCCATTTTCTTTCCTAGAACCATCAGTGTACACCTCAATACCTTCTATGTTACGATTATTTGTGTCCTAGTCTTCTCTCGGCGGTATAATCTCTGTAATATTATTTTCAGTTGTCTATTTTGGCTCAACCTTATCTGGGTCTTTAAAGCGTATTCTTTTATGTATAAATGAAGTGATTCAATTTCCAGAATTCCGCACAATGCTTCAGTGGCGGTGAATCTTCTTGCTACTGTTATGCTCAACGCTATAACCCTATTTACACGTTCAATGAAAGAACAAGCGATCCGTGTGTTAGTATCGGTCTAACAATTGCCTTATACACTGTCGGACAAAATAAAGTGCGGTTTTTTACTCTTTCTATTTATTTCATAATAATTGCCTTCTACGTTCATTATGGACTACATTTTTGGTGTCTACGTATTTGTTGTTTTGCATTCTCTAATTTAATAAACAAAAGACGTTTTTAAAATATGTGAATTTCGTGTTTGGAGTAAAAGTGTTGTGTTAGTCATGGATTTTGTGCGACAAAATAAAGTGACACTTTAACTAATTTCTTAAATTTGGCTTCCAATTTACGAATTTTTTGATACAAAATGGAAGGCATATGCTTAAAAAGTGCTAGATTTTAATATTCTATCTAGCCATATTATCGGAAAGTCTTCGACCACAATACAGTAAGATTTTTTGATTCCAGATAGAGAAAATGAAGTAAGATTAATGGTTTTGCAACTTTTTTAGAGTTTGAGGCCAAAACAACCATTCTATTATACAATATTCCAATTTAAAATTAAAATTAGAAGAAATTGAGGGGTCAGAAACCCTAATACTCTGAAGTAAATTCTCGCCAAAAAGAATTTCATATTTCTAAGCTGAGAGATAAAGGAGGAAGTAATTTTAATTATTACCTGCCTAATTGTCCAGACAAGGTTCAAACAAATGGGTTTCATATGTACCAATATTAAGAAAACATTTTTTATACGATGTCCTATTACAAAAATTTAAAACTTCACACTTTTCCATGGCAATTTCCAAAATTTTCTCAGATTTTTAAAAGTTTTAATAAGATTTTTGTTTATTAATCCAAATAACTGTATTTTAGAATGGTTCTGTGACTTTAACGATTATTTTTCTATTACTGGTCGCTTTATTATATTAGCACAACAATGATGTGACTTTTACTAAAAATAGGTACTTCTAAAACTCATATATTTGAGCTTTTTCCTGGCAGTAAAAGCTCATATAGTTATAATTACTTCTTTTTTTCATAAATTTAGATGATGAAACTCATTCTCTTTTGGCGAGAATATTGATATCGTTACGATTTTACTTCGTATTCTTAGGGTTTCTGCCCTATCAATTTCTTCTAAATTTCGTTTTGAATTGTAATTTTGTATGATGAAATGAATCTTTTAGTCTCAGATTCTAAAATGTTGTATTTTAAAGACAAATACACTAATTGTCCGTTATTTTCCGCACTTTATTTTGTCCGACAGTGTATATCCAGTAAATAAAGCTTGGTTTAAGACCTAAAGATTTGCCGATAAGCTTCTGGCACGAGTACAAAGCAATATAAGCTTTTTTTACTCTTTCCTCTAGGTTGGATATCCAATTCAATTTATGGTCGTAAAATACGCCTAAAAATTGTATTCCATTTGAAAGCTTCAAAGTTCTACCACCTAGTTTCGGTGGGTTAAAAGCTGGAATTCTCCTACGGTCTGTGGAAAGTACCAGTCCTGTTTTCTGAGGATTGATAGCCCATTTATTTAATACATTTAGAGCACCTTCCATTGCCTCCGCAAGAGTACTGAGAAATTTTCCTTTTATTGGTAGCATTACACCTAATGTATTAAGTTTCAATAATATTTCATTGAATATTTGCTTTTAATTCTCTAACTTTAGCATCCTCTAGAAGCCAAAAAAAAAAAAAATTTTTGGATGTTAAAACAATTTTTCATAATCTGATATAGAAACATATACTTAAACTATTAAGCTAAATTCTTACCAAAGCAAACCATTGCACACGAAGTAAATTATATTTCTGCAGAGTTGCGTAAGCACAATTTTGTTGAACCCATATTGCGCAGTATTATTTATTTTCGTTTTGATTTTGCTGAAATAGTATAATGTTTAGCAGCCTTTTTGTTGACAATTTCATTGTTGCTAGACATTCCTGTGTGAAAGATAAAAAACATAAACATACTTACGAACATACACACTACATACGTACAAACGTACATACCAACATACAATATAAACATTAGGTTACATTTCAACCCTTATGCGTTTTATTTTACACACAAAGCATCGAAATTGCAAAAACAAGACTGCTAAATTACCTACTATAGCAGAAAAATCAAAGCGCAAATAGAGAAAAATATCCAGCATAACCAGTGTTACCGTTTGGCGACTTTAGTCGCCATTTGCCACTTTTTCAACCACCTGGACACTTTTTTGGCCACTTTTTTAAATGGCGACTAAATGGCGACTTTTTAAGACTATGCGCTAAATAACTAGAAACTAAGTTGTTTGTAATATATCGACCCATTATATATTAATTTCAACAAATAAACTAATTATTTTGATATTGTTTCATAGTATAGTGATATAAAAAACCGTGGAGTATTTATAAAAGAACTGAAATTGTTAAAAATAATAATAATAATAATAAAGTTTATGAACAGCTATTTATATCATCATATGCCGAATCTTTTTGCACTGGATTAAACAAATAAAAAAAAGAAGATTCGATGAATCCTAATTTATATTTCTACCTCCTTCGGTGAACGTATTTTTTATTAAATTACACTGGTCAACAAAAAAATCCTCCCCCATACACGAATAGTTGGTCTTGATGTATTTTGATATGCTAAACACGAATCTGCTTTCAGTTTTTTTCCATCAGGTCTGGATTTTTTTTATGGGCGTGTCTAATATTTCGCCCATAGTAAGGCCATTACTCTAGTATATTTCCTCATAACTCAAGAACGGTGTGTGATACACCAAAAGATGCGGACTAAAAATATCTTCAAATCACTCCAACTTATTTTTTTATGTGCTCAATAGTTTCGGAGTTATTTTGAAATATGTGTCCGAAAAAAAATAATTTGCATGCAAAATTTTAGATTTTTTGTTACTTAAATTTCTTTTAATAAATGAAGACATCTATCATCTTTATCTTAAAGCTGGTAATGCTGCGAATAAAATAAGGCATGTATCTTCAAAATTGATGCAGAAATCTACACAGTTAAGTAAAAATACCCATGTTACATACAATTGAGTAGAAATACAGTGGTGGCCAAAAAAATTTTTTTTTTATTTTTTCTTGAAACAAAAATAGGTGGACTAGGTGGATTCTGACGAGTTAAACAAGAATCTGCATTCACTTTTTTTCTATCCGGTACTGATTTTTTTTTTATGTGCATGACTAATATCATCACCTTATTCAGCGGTCACGCTATAAAATTCGAGAATGGTTTGTCAAACTTAGGCTATAACTCAAGAACCCTTTACACGATTTTTATAAGATATACATCAAAAGATGCATACAAAAATTGTCTTCAAGGTATGTCAACAATATTTTTCATTCGCTCAAGAATTTCAGAGTTATGAATCAAAATTTTTACCACTTTTCAAAAAAATAAATTTTAAAATTTTCGGTACTAATTACCGAATAACTACAGAAATATTAACTGGACAAAAAATTATATAAATTCAGCTCAAAGACAATTTAGGTCGCTATATATTAAAGTTCAATTTCTCTTACTGCCTAAAGCAGGGGTATAGTAGTCATGCCCATAAAAAGAAATCAATGCGTGATAGAAAAAAAGTAAAAGCTGATTCTTATTTAGAACGTTGAATTCCATCCAATCCACCTATTTATACCCTACACCACCAAAGGTGGTTGGGGTATTATGTGTTTGTGCAGAAGTTGTAATGCAGAGAAAAAATCTTCCGACCCCCACCTTAAAGTATACCGTTCGACTCAGAATCACTTTCTGAGTCGATTTAACGATGTCCGTCCGTCCGTCTGGTCGGCTGGCTGGCTGGCTGTCCATATAAAGCTTGTGCGCAAAGTACAGGTCGCAATTTTGAAGAAAATTTGATGAAATTTGGTACATATGCTTTTTTCAGGACGAAGCCTATTGAATTTGGTTATGATCGGCTCATTATTTCACCTAGCCCCCATACAAATGTCCTCCCGGAATAGAGTTTTAACACTTATAGATGCCTTAAAAATAGGAATATTTTAATGAAATTTAGTACATATAAGTTTTATATCAGCAAAAATCCGTCTGCCAAATTTCATGAAGATCGGTCCATAACTGACCATAGCTCCCATATATACTCATCTCCCGAAAATCACTAACGTGCATAAATCCCATACAAATAGTATTATGTTAATATTTAACACAAGTAAGTTGTATATAAGTAAAAACAAAATTATGTGGATGATAATGGTGTAGGGTATCATATAGTCGGGCTTGACCGACTATATCTTCTTCTCTCGTTTTTTATTTAGGACGTAAACAAAATAATTTTTTTTTTGCCCACTATTGTATCTACACTTAGCTATAGGTATACATGGGTATCCAAACTTAACTGTGAATCCAATCAATATTTGTGCATCAATTTTTATCATACGTAGCTTTATTTACTCGTAATTTCGCCAGCTTTGAGATAAAAAAAAAAAATCTTGAATTTTGCGTGAAAAAATTTTTTCCGACACTTCTTTCGAAATATCTCCTAAACTATTGAGCGGATGAAAATTTTATAGTAAAACGATTTAAAGCTAATTTTATTCCGCATATCGTGGTATATCATTTATATAAATCGTGCATACCGTTCTCTAGTAATAGTGAAATATACTCGAGTAATCTGCATATTTAGGGCACAATATTAGACACGCCCATAAAAAAAAAAATCCCGACCTGATGGAAAAAAACTGAAAGCATATTTGAGTTTAGCATGCGGAATTCCATTTAGTCTACATATATTTTTTTTTTTTTTTTTTTTGAACGAGCTCGAGCTCATTTGGTAAATTTAAAATTTTTCCGAAGGGGATTTGAAAGACTAAAGTATGAGTAAAGAACTCTTACAAAATTACAGAAGTTTAATTAATTAAAAGAGGAATGTTTGTTAACTATTCTTGTGAATAAATATTTTTACAATAATAAAAATTGTTGCAAAATAATTATAAATTATGTTGTTATTTATAAAACTGAATTTTGTAGTTTTTCTTAATTTTGTTTGTTTTTATTGTTATCAAATAAATAAATTTTAAAGAGTTTTTTATGTTTTAAAGCAGTTGGCCCCTTTTTTCAAAAAATCCTCTTTTTTTGGCGACTTTTTATTTTGAAATCCCCTTTTTTGGACACTTTTTAAAAATTCTCAACGGTAACGCTGAGCATAACAAAGAAAACACTGACTGGTGTGTAATATGGCAAAATTCTACGAGCACACTGCAGCACGAGGTTGTAGTTTATATATTTGACAAACAAGTTGAATACTGTTTAAGTATGTTGCTTTAAATTGTAAACAAAAGCTGCAATTTTTAGTATACCACGTGAAAATAATGCTGCAGTTTGTAGTAGTATGGAATGCAAAATTTTAAAGTGTGAATATATTTTTTTGTATGGCGTTTGTTAGTAGTTGATATTTATAATAAATGAGAGCTACTATAGTAGAAAAATTAAACCTTGGTTTAGACTCAGGAAAATCCATCAATCAAATAAAACAATATTTCGTTTTTATTTTTAATTTAACATTCCATGTAAAATGTGTTTTTATTATTTCTTTCTTTTATTTTCTGTCAATTAATTAATTTAATAATTTTTTAATAATTACTATTATTTCAGTTTATTTAATTATTACTTCTTATTTCTGAGAATTACAGTATAGTAATTCTTCCATATTATTTTTCTCTGTGTATCTTGCATTTCAAAATCAGATTTTAAATATTCATTTTATCGTATCTCTTTACTTTAGGTTTTATTTCCAATTTATTTCTTTTAATTGTTATATACTACATATATTAATTAAATATGAAATTAATAAATTTTATTATTATTATTTTAATTACATAGAATACAGTTAATGATACACTTGAATTTATTTCTATATATATATATATTTTTTTTTTTTTGTTAAATGTAAGTAGTATGTGTATTGTGTATATGGACCTATGACTAATTAATTTATTTTATAGAAATTAAATAAAATATAAAACTCAAAAAAAAGTAAAGTATCTTAATTTAATATTTCCATTATTCATTTTATATTATAGTTTTTCAATTACATTAAAATTCATTTAATAATAATGTAAAATATGTAAGTGAGTGAATTGTTGTTGCTGATGATGATGAGTGTATTGTTTTTTTTTTTTTATTATAGTATTTTTATTGCCAATTTATTAAATATGTATTTTACTTTTATTATTATGAGTGTGTGGTTTATTGAATAATGCAAAAATTGTTATTAATTTTGCTTTAATAATTTTTATTTTAAAATGTCCTTATTTATTACTTATTAATGTCAATATTATTTTAATTATTATTATTATTTTTTTTTTATTTTGTTACACTTGTTTTATAATTATTATTATTATGTTTAATACGTTTACATTTAAAAAAAAATAATAATGTTTGGAAAATCATATTTAATATTTATAATTTTAATTTTTATACTAATTTTATTTTTAATATTATTTTTTTTTTAATTTATTAATAACTTTATATTTAACATATGTAAATGCACCAGTTAATTATTATTGTTGTTTTTTATATTAATTTTATTTACAACAACTATTTTTAATTAAAAATTTTGTTTAATTAAAAATTGAATAATAACCTTAAAACAAACAACAGTCTATATTTTGCAAAAATAATATTATTACTATTTTTTTTATTTTTATTTTTTTATAGGAAAATTATATTCTAATCTGATGGTTAAGGGAAGGATTTTTATTTATAGAGATATTTATTTTATTTATCGATTTTTTGATTTTTAACTACTTAAGTAGGTATTTTATTTTTACAACTAAGTATTTAAGGAAAAATTTAGAAATTTATGTACATATAACAGAAAACTGTAATAATAAATGTAAATACCTAATTTAAATAAAAAAAGGAGACAAAATTTTCAAAAAAAAAAAAAAAAAAAAAACTTTTTATAATGGCTAATGTATGTAGCTATGACATCATCTACATCTTCTACGAACCTTTTATTTTGAGCGTGGCTTAAGTCCATTCATAAAAATGAAAATAAAATATTGTTTGATAATATTTAATATTTTTATTAAAAATTTCTTAGATTTCTGAATGAATAAAGAAAAAGCTTTAATTATAAAAAAAAAATAAAATAATAAAATTATTAAAGGACTTAGGCCACTTTCAAAATAAATTTCAAAAACCAGCTTCGCCAAATGTAGAATTTTCTGAATATGATGACTTATAGGATCCAATGGATTTTATGTCATTTTCCTACACCAGGTACTGTCAAGAGAATTTGTTTTATAGAGATATGCTAATGAGTGCTCCTTATAATAAATACGACTTTATCTGACGACCAACGACAGTAGTATATCTTTAAGTGCTATATAAAAAACATTAAATGTTGGAACTAGCAATTGGTAAGTGATCTTTAAACTTTATTAAGGAGATAATCGATATTAATTTTTTCGACATGATAAAATTTCACATACGTTCCTTAGATTCTCTTCAAGTGATAGTTCGGCTTGTTTATGAGAAGAGCCCTATCATACTCATTCATCTAATTCCAATGTTTTTAGTACATATAGCTTGTACGCCTGTCTGAAAGTTTATTGCTTTGGAATTCTTATTCGAAGTTCTTTAGAAAGGATACCAGGCACAGTGTCATAACCTATCTTAGACTGATATGATAGGAGTTTTACGAATACGAAATCACTTATAAATACATAACAATAAACTAATAATTACATCTTAAGATTTACAACTGGCAGCAATATTATTATGAGAAACCTTGCCGATATCTGATGTCCTGCACTTCATAAAGAAGGATTTGTTTAAATTAATTCTGGAAGTTAAATATTTCCGGATTTCCAGATAGAATAAAATTGGACTTCATCGGAGTTACTGAATCCTGTAGGGCAATTATTGTTTGGAACTTCCATGGTAATATATTATTTATTTGGATGAACTAGAACTCATATAGATATGGTCTTCACTCATACAGTGAATTGTACTGGAAAAATATTAATAAAAAGATAATTTTCTCTAGAAAAAAAGTCAGAGGGAAAAGTTTGGAAGCGTCTTTCGATATTTGAAAAATTATACTTTGTCTGACTGTACATAACCTATATAAAAACATGATACGTCATAGATACATTTATGTATTTGTGGAGTTTTTAGAAGCATAAAAGTCGACTTAAAGCTAAATGTGCCATTTATATCTCACCAGAGTTGATATGTTGATATGTTTAGTGAGTCTGATATTTTTTGAACCCACCACTAAAAAGTAAAGATTGTAGTTACAAATTTCTAACTATCACTAAGTATCCGTGAGAACTGCAAATTTAGTGCACTACCCCCAACTATGTTATTTACCATAGCTCACATATAAATCCTTCTTGCTAAACAAATGTTAGTATGAAGTTAATAAGGAGTGAGATCGAAAAAATGTTAACACACATTTTGCTTCATAACTTTTTTCGGAATCAATATTCAGAATTTTTTTTTCATCTAGTTATCATGGAAAAATACTTCAGTTATTATTTTTAACAACAACCATGTTAATTTGTCCTTATTTTTATCAAAATAAGTGACGAAAAAGATTTACGTCCTACAAGTTATTAAAAAATTTAAAAAATTCCAAATAGGTCTTACAAATAATTGGCCACAGAATTAAATGTCGTCCGTAAAACCCTTTCTAATGTTATTAAACAGTATCAGGAGAATTTGACTATTGATGTGAATTCTAGTTCGGTAAGAAAAAAGGACCACATGATATTGGGAAGACCAGAAAATTGAAGGCATATTGAAAGGAACTCCAAACACATCTGGTAGAAAATCAGCTCAGTTTTCTCAGTGCTTCGACTATTTGGTGCGAAAATTTAAAGCTAATGGGAAAGTGGATAACATATAAAGTTCAAAAAATTCAAAACTGGAATTCTGCAAAAAAAAAAAAAAAAAAAAAAAAAAATTACAAGCCAAAAATTAGACTCCGAATTTAAAACCAAATTTCATACAAAAATACTCAAGCTGTATAATTGACGAAAAAACGTAGGTGCTGGCAGAATCTTCGCAGCTTGTGTCTCAAAAATTTTTATTGCTAATGATCGAAGCAATGTTGGAGATAAGTTTAAGACCCAAAAGCAGCAAAAATGTCTTACAAAATTCATGGTATGACAAGCTTTTTGCAGTTGCGGCAAAACAGGAAAGTCATTTGATGCATTCGGATCTATAAATACCAAAATATGCATAAAGGAATATTTGCAAAAAAGACTTCTTCTTTTTTTAAGAAAGCACAACGTGTCCACATATTTTTGGACCCATTTGGTATAATGTCACTACGGTAAGAAAGCTGTGGAGTGGTACTAAATCAATAACATAGTTTTAGTACCAAGAGAGGTCAATTTTCAAAATTGTCCATAGCTTAGACCAGTAGAGAGATATTGAGCTCTTGTGAAAAGTGAATTCTAGAGCACCAAAAAGGTGTCCCAAAATACCTAAGATTTTAAAAGAAGATGTGCACACTGTTCCAAAAAAAGTGACTGAAGCAACTATCAAATCTCCAAAGAAAGGGTTTTCAAAAATGGTCCACAATTTTATAATTAGTGGTTAGAACCATAAAAATTACATATTACTGTGATATGTGCTAAATTATCAAATGATTAAAAAAATAATGAAAACTCTAAAATCAACCGTTTCCAAGTTATTGAATATTATGTAGGTTAAGAATTTTTCGATCTCACTCCTTATTGCCAAATTTTTGTAAGGATCGGCATAAGCTTCCACATAATGTTCACTTTCGGGAATTACCCTTAAGTACATATATGAAATTTGTATAGAAATAAACAGACATAATTAGTCACAAGTTCCATATAAGTTCCCTTTCTGAATTTTGGTGTACATACCAGGGTATCCAATTATTCGGGTGTTCATATTAATCAGTTTATTCGACAAATAATTATTCGAGGTTAAAAGTTGTTCGTTTAATAACCGAATATTGAAAAATTATTCGATTAACCGAATAACCTTAGTTATACATGTAAAACATATAAATTTAATCTATTGAGTTAGTTACTTAGAAATATAATATAAGATCAAATTCTTTTACAAGGGGATCATTTCGTGATTATTTTCTCCTAATTGTATAAACAATTTTCATTTTTTAGTTAATACTATAAAATATTCTCCTAATTCCGCTTTATTTAATACATTTTTCATGTAAGTATATTTTCCGTGTAAGAATGATATTTTGTTAAACGAGTCTAAATTAATATTTTTTGTGTACATTTAGGACTTCTGTAATTTTGAATTTATTTAAATTTAATTATTTATGAAGATGTAATATTATTATTATATATATGATATTATTTTTATTGCATTTTCTTGTCGCTTTTTATAAAAAATTCCCAACAAAAAGAGCATCCAAAGAAGTCAGTAAGATACTGAACTTGTGATCCAGAAATAGTAGAAATTCGTATATTTTTCAATGAATTGAATTTTTTGATACCTGTGTTTTGTCATATTTTGCGCAAAATTGCAATGAACATTAAATTTTATTTTTTTTAACGACTAAAGGAAATTATTAGTTTTAATTTTTATTATTATTTTAATAAAAAAAATTTTGCATCAGTGTTACCGTTTGGCGACTTTAATCGCCAATTGCCCCTTTTTCAACCACCTGGACACTTTTTTGGCCCCTTTTTTAAATGGAGACTAAATGGCGACTTTTTAAGACTAATGTGCTAAATGACGAGAAACTAAGTTGTTTGAAATATATCGACCCATAATATATTAATTTCAGCAATAATTAACAGTAATACATACATAAAAAATCGAGGAGTATTTATAAATGAAATGAAACTGGTAGTAACTAAAAATATGTAATAATATTTGAGAGAACTATTTTAACCAAATTCCCTTCCCCTAGGTAATCCGCCCTAAGCCTTATCTTACTTTCAACAGCCAGACGGACGGATATAGTTAGATCGTCTTAAAATTTTACGAAGATTTACTTTAAGGGTTCTTAAAGTAAATCTTGGTGGTAATTGGTGTACTCTCATTATACAAACAGAATGACAGTACCACCAATCTTTTTGGAAAGTGGGTATAAAAATTGGTGTAATGTGATTTTTCTAAAAAGAAGTTTTTAAACAACAAATTTTCAACTGACTATTCCTTTAACTATGATGAAATAGTCAAGTAAATACTAAATCCATTTAATTTATTTTGAAACAATCAAGTAAAAATAATGTTAAACAAAAAATTAATAGAACAAATGCAAAGGTACTTGATTATTTCCTGATAATTTTGTCTTCCTTTTTTATTTAAATTGAGATATTTTCTTAAATAAAAATTTAAGTTTTTAACAAAAAATTATAATGAACTCATCCTATATGGCTATAATTTACTATTCACTAAAATTCTATCATATGCTTCCGTTTTTCTTTTTTTTTTTTCATACTTGATTTTTATAATTATATATAAAAAATTTGTGAAATCATAAAAATAATATCTAAAACAAAAAATAATAAACAATATTAATGAAATATGTATATCACAGGTACATTTTTTAGTTTTCTAGTAATAAATTGATAAAATAAAAAAATAAAAATATGTCGTCCATTCCATGAAAGAACGCCCAAGAATATTTTTTATGTCTTCCGATTTTAATAATATTTGGCATACGCATACCCTATGGAGCCATTTAAATATCTCCATTTTTATTTTTTTGAATTTTGAAAAATTCGCGTCAAAAAAATCGCAAAAGTGTCTAAATTTAAACACGAATATCTCGAAAAGTTCTTAACGGATTTTAATGATTCAAATTGCATATTTAAGAAGAATATGTCCACTATAAATGTAGAAATTTAAAAATAATATTATCATTTAAAACTGCATTCATAATGCAAATGCAACTTTAGTATGCATTTTTGAAAAATTTCTACCCTTTAAATTTTTTTCTTCTGATATAAAAAAAATTATTATGTTTGCTAAAAATTGCAATATAAATTGTTCTGGGACAAAATGGTTCACTATTTTAAACAAAATTTTCAAAATATTTCTTAAAATTTTTTCATACAAAATTTTTTTTTTTTTTTTTTTTTTTTTCAAATTTTTGTATTTTTTAGTTTTTGTGACCTTATTTTAAAATTAATTTTATTCGTAATATTTCATAATTTGTTATTTGCGGTAGAAAATCTATTTGTCCCAGATTAAGTGCTAATTTTTTATATAATAAATATATTTGTCTTCAATATTAAGCAAAAATATTTAAAATCAAAAGTGTAGAAATTTCTTAAAAGTGCATCCGAAAATTGCATTATTTTGGTGAGTGCATCTTTAGCAAAAAAAAAAAACAAAAACATTTTTGATTCATACAATACAATTTACAATATTTATCATAATAAACTTTATACTAGTTTTTAAATCAATCCGACGTATACTTAATGAGTTGCAAACATTTAAAAATACATATTACTAAAAGAGTATGATCAAAAAAAGTTAAAAATCTAAATTCTTTGAAAAACTTAAATTTTTGTATGAAATAATTGATGAAATTTTTTTTTTTTTTAAATATTAAAAATAGTAGATTTTATTGCCCCAGAACAGTTATTTTTGCTTTTTATAACAAAGATATTGCTTTTTAACATATTAAAAAAAATTAAAATCGAAAGGGTAGAACTTTTTGCATTATGAATGCATTTTTAAATTGCAATATTATTTCTAAATTTTTACATTGAAAGAGGACATATTTACCTTCTACATGCAGTTTAAATCTTTAAAATCCGTTAACAACTTTTAGAGATATTGATGTTTAAAGTTACATACTTTTCCAATTTTTTTTGACTTTTCGGAAAATCAAAATCGTGAATAAATTCGCGAATTTTTTAAATTTCAAAAAAGTAAAGATGGAGCTATTTAAATGGCTCCATATATTATATGCATATCAAATATGAACAAAATCGGATGACCCTCCGTAAAAAAATTGGCATTTTTTATAAATCTCTCATGGAATGGACGATATTTATAATTAAAAAATCATTAAATTTGGTTAAAAACTAAAATGAAATGAATAAAAAAAATTTAATTAAAAAAAGATTTTTTTTTCCTTTTTTTTTTAATTATTAATTAAGAGCCACTAACCATGTTTGCTTATTTTTATTATAATTCTTAAGTATTTTTAGCAAATTTCCCAAAACAAAAAATTACGTATTTAAGTTACAATTTTCATTACACTTGTTCCCTTCCCATTTTTTCTTAAACTGATTTTATGAAATTTTTTGTTAAAGTTTTAATATTGAGGGTTTAGTTTAGTATTTTAACAAAATATGATAATTTCACCTTTTGCCTAAATTTAGTTAGTAATAAATACCCTGTATTCATTATTTAGGTATATACAACTATTTTGTGAAAGACTCTTAAATACATATTTAGTATATTAAGTAGCATTTCTTCACAAATATTTCTTTTTTCTTTAAAACACAGTTAATTTTTGTTGAGTTTTTATAATTTTTATATAATTTTACAGGTTTATTTTAAGTATTGGTTTAGGATTTTAGGATTTTTGTTAACAAAAAATTATAGATTTTTGTCTAAAATATTTTATGGCACAAAAGAAATAAGAGAAATAAAATAATTTTATCTTTAAACTATTAATTAAAAAAATTATATTTTTTAAATACAATGTTACGGTTTGTGCAGTAGTAAAGAAGTTTTATAATTGTACTCATTACAAAGAAATATTACAACAATTAAAAAATATTTAAAGTATTTAAAAAATAAGGGACAGTTAGGAAAGCAAGGGCTAACATCTTACAATAAAATCCTTAATATAACTGGTTCGAAGGACCAAAATTAGTTAAAAATACCTGGCATTGATTTGTATGCTTGTGGAATTAAATTAAAACCTTTTTGGGTTTCTTAAGTTAAAATCCTTCTGATATAAAATGTTCAAATAATTCCTTAAAAATTTATGTATAATATAATTCATATGAAATAAAGGTGCGAAGGACCAAAAGTATATAGTTCAATCTGTGTAGACACAGTTTATTTTTGAACTTCATACTTTTAAATATTAAAGCGTATCAAACAACGTCATATGGTTTTGCTATGAAACCCACTAAAAAATACTGTCTGGGACAGGTGTTGAAGTTATTATTCCCCTTCTTAATGAACCAGCCAACTTCTAACTAGACTATTCAGCCTTAAAAGTCATAATTCCAAACCACAACAGTTTAAATTGCATTGTCTCCACATTTCTTGATTTATTTCTTATTTTAGTTTAACTCTTTATGGTCTTTATTTTATTTTTTTTTCTTTACTTATTTCCCACAAATCAATTGGCGTGTTAAAGTATATTTTCGCTTGAAAATAACCATTATTATAAAATTAACAATTTATTCTTGAATTTTTATTGCTGTTACACAAAAAGGAAAAAAAGGTCTTAAATAAATAAACATAAATCATAAAAGCACACATTTGAAATTCAGCAGCTACAGAGTCCTTTAAGAAGTACAAATGTTTGCACAAAATAAAGGACGTCGAATAAAGGGGTATAAAATAATGTTGAACTAAGAATTTAAAATTTTATTATGTTCCTTTTATTTAACTATGTAATATAAATTTATTAAATATATTTTTTTTAACTTTACCTCTAACGTTAGCAAAACTCATAAACAGTTATTCTTAGATCATAATAATCCAAAAAAGTTATTATCATCAATATGATGGTCTGATTAATTCACTTGAAATTCGAATTAAAATTGATTTAATGCTTAAATAATTTTGTTTCATTTAACAGTTATTTTCTTTCGGTAGTTCGCAGTAACATGAAATTTTTTTTCTGTTTGTATTTAAATTGAATTTTCAATTTATGTTGAAGAATATCTGTAATTGTTGTCCCTTAACCATAAAGTCCTATCAAATGTCTCTATCAAAAAAAAAGTCAACAAAATATACTTGTGTTTGATTTAAAATTTGTGAATTTGAAAGTGAATTTTATATTCATCAATGGATCCTTAGTTGATTGATTTTAATTGATTTTACTTCTCAGATTTTATTGTAAGATTTTAACCCTTACTTCTAAAATCTTTCAAGCCACTCTATTTTGAAATAGCTGAAGAAGAAGCTTTAATTTCTATTCTTATGATATGAAAAATTTTTTTTAAATTTTGTAATAATTGATTTAAAATTCGCAAATTTTAAAGAGAATTTTAAATTCATCATTAGATCCTTGGATAAAAAAGCAGAACTTATCTAAAATATCATAAATTATTTTTTTAATTTACAATTATTTTGTTGGTCCTTTGCAGCATTTAATTTTTTAACATTTTAATTAATTTTTGTTCTCAAATTTTGTTTTGCAGAAGCATAAAGTAAAATCGAATAAACTCTAAAATTATTCGATCTTAACATATTTCATTTTGGTCCTACGAGCTGCATTAGTAATAGTTTTTACTATATATAAAAAATCTTAAATACTCAACGAAATATACTAAAGTTGGATTTAAACTTTGTTAATTTAATAATTAATAAAGTAGATTTTAAGTCCATCATTACCACGCCTGATATATTGGATTTGCAAGGCCATTGTCATACCTATATTGGTCCATGGTGCCTTGATTTGGTGGACAATAATGAATACGCGTCATTTATTGAGCGGGTCAACAGAGTAGTTGCACTATGTATATCAGGGGCCCGTAGATCAACTGTAACTGAGGCTATGTGCAAAATACTGGACATGTATCCGCTATATATATATATATTAAAGAACATGCTCTGAGAACACAGGTAAGGCTGGGTCAAACTGGACATCTGATTATTAGAAACATTGGACACTCAACATTAACCAGTGGATCACAATATATGAATATTGTTACTGACTACTTATCTACTCAAATCGAATGGGATAATGAGTTAAACGCGGTCATACCACCAAGGGAAAATTGAGAGATAAATAACCGCAAAATTGAAGGCATTGAGATCTACACTGATGGTTTAAGGAAAGAGAATGGAACAGTATGTGGTGTTTTCTGTGAAAAATTTAGATATTAACTACAGCGACAAACTTTATGATGCATGTAATATCTTTCAAGTAGAGGTTTTTGGCGTGTCTGAGACAGCCAGATTTATATCTATGAGACCGATATTTACGAACGATATCACAATATACATAGATACATACATACATACATACATACATACATAGTCAAGCTACGATAAAGGCACTGTGTAATAGGAATATTAGATTAAAGGTAGTCTGCAGTTGTTGCCGAGAGCTTCAGGTTCTCAACGAACAACACTCATTGAAACTGAGCCGGACACCGGATCATAATAATATACAGGAAAACGAATAGTTGGCTCGAGCAGAAGCGTATATGGATATAAGCACTGCTTGCGAAAGGGTCTATTTAGCGAAACTCACAACGTTGTATTCTATGATATTATGAAAACCAAAAGATAAAAATACGTTAAAGTCTTTACTTAATATAGAGAAATCCAAACTGAGACGGTATATTGGTATTATTACAGGCCATAATGAAATGAGGAATTTTCTGTACAAAATTGCTATGAGTGCAGAGAGTATATAAAGGTGGTGCAATGATGCAGAGGGGAATACATTCCATTACCTTTGTGTTGTATTATCACGTTACAGATTTAAATGTTTTGATTCTTATTTCTTTCAGAATTTAGAGGAGCTGAGGGTAACGAATCTAATAAAGATGCTGAAATTTGTGAAATTAACTGGACTATGTGTACGAAACATTGCGACGCCAGTGGATAGATTATAATACTATCAAATGGACTAGTTAGAGAACGTGAAGCAGTACTCTACTATTATGCTGGTTTTAAACGTGCTGATGGGGAACTTCCGAGGATTTACTTTAGATCAACAAATATGGTCTTGTGATTATACACGATTCCGTGTGGTCCTCTCTTAAACCTAACCTAAATAGTCTAAAATATATAAATATTTTTTTTTTCTATTTTATTTTATTTTTGTTTTTTTCTGACAGTATTTGAATTGATTTTTCTTTTTAAAATTTTTCTAAAGGAGCTTAATATATAAAATTCGAAAATGTTATCCAATAGCTGTAAAAGCGTTTTAATCAATTAACTTTAGAATATAATAATTATGGTCCTTCGATCCGCAATAATATTTTTTTTTATTACTCTTAATGTTTTAGTCTAAAATGGTCTTTCTAGTATCACTTTGCTAGTTTTTTTATTAATAAATAAAAAAAGTGTTTTACAATAATATTATGAGTTCTTTAATTAAAAAGTAATTTCTATTTGTCCTGCTCAACAAAAATGTAATACTTTTGACAGGTTGAATATTTTTTTCGTACTCAAAGCTTGACTTGAAGGATCTTAAACTAAGTAAACAAAAAAGTTTGTACTTTAAATTTTAAATAAATCCTTAAATAAATTAAGAAATATGGTCCCTCGAACCACAATTTACTATTTAATTTCAAGAAAATTGAAAACATATTGAAAAGAACTCTAAACACATCTAGTAGAAAAGCAGTCCGGTTAGCTCAGTGCTCTGACTATTTGGTGCAAAAAGTTAAAGCTATTGCTGAGTTAAGAATATATAAAGTCCAAAAAGTTCCAGACTGGAATGCTGCAAAAAATTTAGTAGCCAAGAATAGGGCACGGAAATTAAAACCGAATTTCATACAAAAATACTCATGTTGTATAAAATACGATGAAACGTATGTACTGGCTGATTTTTCGCAGATTCGGGGTCAAAATTTTTATGTTTCTGATACTCGAGGAAATGTTAAAGATAAGTTTAGGACCGAAGAGCTGACGAAATTGCCTATAGAATTCGTGGTGTTGCAAGATTTATGCAGTTGTGGCAAAAGAAGCAAGTCATTTGTTACAGTGGGCTCTATAAATACCGAAAAGTACATCAAAGAATGTTTGCGAAAATTTTTTTTCTTTTCATAAGAGAGCACAATGTGTCCACATATTTTTAGCCTGATTTGGTATCATGTCACTACGTAAGAAAGCTCTGGAGTGGTACCAAAGCAATAACATAATTTTTGTACCAAAAGACGTCAATCCTCTTAATTGTTCGGATCTAAGACCAGTGAAGAGATATTGGACTTTTGTTAAAAGAGAATCGAAGACGACAAAAGAGTTGTCCTAAAACATCAAACATTTTAAAAGCAGATGGGCAGACTGTTCCAAAAAAGTGACTGAAACAACAATCAAATTACTAATGGAAGGGTTACACAAAAAGGTCTACGAAAATTTCATTCGTTAAGGAAATTTTAATAATAAAAAGGTACAAAATTATATTTGTGGCCAGTTTACATATAATTTCACAATTTAAACAACATTTTCATATGCTAATATTGAAATTCCGCTATAATAATTTAAAAATCAGTCCAAGATTGAGAACAACTTACTGTAGTTTTACCGCATACAGTAAGATTGGGAAAAATATGGGAATAAAAACAAGTTAAAAGAAAAAAGTTTCGTGGAACTTGTGCCAAATTTTGTACTATTAAAATGAAATATGCTTAACTTCAATGTGGGTTTTCAGATCTTTTAGTTTGCAAAAAACTAATTTGTATCAAGTAGTATTTTAATAACAATATTGACGACTTTTGCACGTAAGATATTTGCGGAAATATGTTTTTATGGTTCAATTAAAATTAGCAAAATTTGTGACAGATTTCATATAAACAGCATAATGTTTGAGGTTAGTGCCCAATACAGGAAATATATTTATATAGGCTTTAACAATAATAATGCATCTAAAATAACCAATTTCAATCCATGTGCTAAAATAATTATTTGCGCCAAATTGAAAAATTATCCACTTATGTTGGTATATTATCAAAATTGATAAATTTGTTTCACACACACAGACTGCCAGTTGGACGAATACCTTCACTTGCTAAATATTTAATTTGTCCGTGCGTACATATATTGTTTGGAACGAATCACAGCACAAAATTGTTAAATATTGGCCAATAATTTGCGATCTGTGATATAGAACTCTAATACAAATAATTTTTTTACAAAAGTCAAATATTTTCTAAACAAATAAATAATATTTTTAAACGAAAAAACGTAACTTGAAAAGAACGAATTCGTGCAAGTTATAAAAACCAAATTTCTTACGTATTCGTCTACAAACGAATCGCTCGTAGACAAATTCGTTCGTTTTATAAAAAGAGGCTGTAAGTTTGATTTAAATTTTCGTTTGATCCTTCGAACAGCTTTCTATTTCAATTAAAATAAAAACATTCAAATCAATGTCAAGTGTTCCTTCTGAAAGGAAATTTTATTTCCTGGATACAAACGGGACACACCTAGACCTCAAGTTTGTATGTTGATTTCTTTTTTATTTATTTTTTTTATATCTGAAAACGATTGTTGCAAGGTGTTATATTCAATAAGTTATTTTAATATTTCAACTAAAATTAATTTCGATTCCAATAAAGTGAAGTTTAAATAATTTGTTCATGACTTGGAATCAATATTTTCTTATTTCATATATTGTGTACAAAAATGTACAGATAAGCCATTCAATTTGTCTAACCTACTTACCTATTAATAATATAAAAAAATATCTTTAATTTTACCTCTTGTAACTACTTTTCGAAATACAAGTCAAAATGAAAATGTATCTTGTTCAAAATATACCAGACTACTTTAAGAAACAATATGTACTATTTACTTATTTAATTGTTCTATGATAAATAAAATAATAATATTTTTGGATGATTTTTAAAACGTTAAACATTTAAAAATCCTCATAGTTAATTTATTTTATTTGAGCATGGCACATTTAAAGAAGCACAAATATAAAAAAAGGTTTCATTAAAGGTTTCTTCTAAAAATTGACGTAGTGAGAAACTCATCAATTAAAATAGATTTCAAATGCCTGAAAAATAATGTTCCTAGTCAATAAAATTCAATAGAATAGAATCTTATAAAATTTCGAAATGTTATTTTATCTTTCAAAATATCAAACACCGTTTTTGTATAAAGTAGATATATTTTGGTCCTTCAAATTATATAAAAATAATTCGGGCTAAAGCATAACTTTTATTTTTATATTTTTAAAAGGTTACTCAATTTCAGTTTTTCTTATCCATCTTACTTTTATATAGAACAATTTTACAACTAAATGCAAATAAATATTTTAACTAATGGTCCTTCGAAATTTTACAGCTACAATTGAATAATTAAAAGTTTCTGCTTTATAGTTCTTTTTCATAAAATATTGGAAAAATTGGTTTTAAAAAAGGCCCTACCATTTTGTTTGTTTACCTCTTTTATAAACCCTTTCTGTAACAGTCTCTGCTTTTGAACACTCAGCCACTGTGAAGTCTTTTAAAATAGTTTAACAACTATAGTTTAAGACTCAATTGTTAGCAGGAGCCTTTGCTAAATGTAGTAATTTTTCACAAAAATAAAAAGAAAGAAGCCAATAAAAGAAAAGCGGAAAAAACATTCTCTACTTGTAAAACACACACACAAACTTAACTAAATGCCAAATAAAATGGCGACATGGTTAAAAAATAAATATAAACAACCAAAACATTTTTAAAGCATTTTTTTAAAGAAAAATTTCAGCTTAACACGCCATAAAAGGCGGAGAATTTCTTTTATTTCTTTAATTGTTGTAATTTCTTTTTGTTATGAATAAAACTTCTGTTTTTAAAGGATTTTTCTTGGTAATAATTTCTTTTATTTAAGATTTTTTTTGCTTACAATACTAAAAATAATTTAACTATTCGATGGCTACGAAAAAATCTCAATGCTTTTCAATTTACAATGATTATGTCTGTATTTTTAAGTTTTTTCTTTTTTGCTTAAGTTGTTTTTTTTTTTTTTTTAATAATAAATTATAAATGTATAAAATAGTAGGTAATTAAATGCTAAAATTGTTTTTTATTTTGTTTTTGTTTTTCATAAAAATTTACACTTACTGTACACGGTGGCTAGTTAAAGGGGTTGTGTTAGTATTTTTTGTTGATGGCTTCACTAGAAGTAAATAACTACATCGGTGACCATACCAGTTGCATCTACTGCACAACCTCCAGCAACTGTACCATACGTTGCATATCAATTATTTTGTGTTATTACCTTAGGACCACTCGTCAAGCCAGCGGCCGTAGTCATATGTGGCGGCATACCAGGCTCTCCAGCCTCAGCATATAAACAGGAACCCTCACTACACGAACAGGTATCACCCTCACGTGAACTACAACATTCACTGCAATTACGTCCATCTCCTAACACTTCATAAGTACACGATGAGGCAGCTAAACTTTTTTGATCATTCTCCATTATTTCGGGGAATCTATTGTTTTTATTGTGACATCGATGACTGGAAGATTTACCATTTTCTTGGCTACTTTCTGAACGCATGGTATCGTTGCCACTATTACCCATATGACTATGACTGTGATGATGGGCATGGGGATTGTGAGAATGTTGATGGTGAGTGGGAGGTTGGTTGTGTGGTGCTGCTGCATTGGAATGAGAAGTCCGTGAATGATCGGAACACTCAGAGGAACATTGATAGATTTGATGTGCTGATGAATTGGGTGGTGGCATATGAGCCGTATGTAAAGGTTGATACCAACCTTCACCGGGTGGTGGTAGAGGTTGAAGAGGAGATGCTAAGGCATCACAACTATTGCAGGTTCTGGAACGAGAGAGAATATGGAGAACAAGATTAGTTAAGTAAATGAAAATTTAAAAATTATAATTTGAAGTAAATTTTTAATAATGAGTCTTCTTTAAATATTAAAGTAACAAATATTTGTGTTATTAACTTAGAACCACTCGTCGAAGATATGTAACGTTGGATTACTTGTAGTAAAAGTAGAATCAACAACCGATACCATTTTTAATGCGAGAATTCTATTAAAATGATGTATGCACTTTTGGAAATGTTTTTCGTTTTAGACATTTAGCATGATTCCACCAAAAAGCTCAATGAAGCAGCTAAATACAAGGTGGTTATGGTTACTATTTAATACCTTTTATAATCGGCTTGATATCAGCCTGAAAAAAGGTATAATGATTCGGGTTTTTTTCTTATATTTTAGCTCAATTCATAGAAACCTATTCCCTTTCGGTTACCAAATTTTGAACCTTTCGTATATACATATTTTAGTGGCTTTTGGATTATTCCTGACATATTTTATTGGGATTCTGTCTATGATATTATCCTGGATATTGTTGTAATATTTACAAATGATCTGTCCCAAGGGGCTAATTAGCCAACTCCAATGACAACCCCATGTAAAAGTGACAGGTTCGTCTCATATAAAGTTCCAGAACTGGTCACTAGCCTGTCACGTGACTAGTTTTGAACCGGTCCTCTTTGCTCTAGGGATGATCTTGCAGGAGTATTGATGCTTCTTGGGGGTTTTCATTAACGCCGAGAATAGCTGTGTTGTCTGCAAATTTTGATATATGGATTCGACTATTTGTTGGCATATCAGAGGTAAATATTAAGTACAAAAAAGGACCCAGTATACTTTCCTGAGGTACGCCTGTTATTATAGACTTATCACTAAGTCTTGTGTGTATTTGTGGGTAAATTTACTCTTATTTTATATAACAAGTCTTCGTACAATACCTTGTCAAAAGCTTGCGAAACGTCGATGAAGAGAGCAGAACAATTTTTTTTTAAAAGCCTTGGATTTAACATTAACAAGTCTGTGTGTTTGTTCAATAGTACTATACAATCAGTTCGATTCATTATCAGGTTCAACTTGTTCATTAAAATCTCCTCAAACAGCTTTGATATATTTGATAACAAGCTGTAGGGCCTATACTATTCTATTTTAGTGTGATCTTTTCCTGGCTTAGGTATCATAGTTATCAATGAAACCTTTAATTCTGGTGAATAGTATTCAAGGCGTAATATAGCGTTGAAAATAAAAAGTATTATTTTTAACGCTATCCGGGGTAGCTCCAAAAGTGTCTTGTCACTTATTTTATCAATACCAGGTGCTTTTTTGGAGTTTAAATCACAATAGCCTTCTCGATCTCTCGAATCTCAAAACAAAGAGGTTAAACTGATCTAAAATGGAGTACAACATGTAGCAACACTTTATGTCATCTGATAAATTTGGGGTAAACGCATTCTTTAGATAACTAACGAATATATACTCCTTTTCGCTATCATTTCTTGCCCAGCCTCCATTTGTATAACGTAGAGGAGGTCTGCTTAAAACTTGTCTTTTTAAATTTTTTGTAGCTCGCCATAGTGAGTTATTTGAATACCGGGTTTCCATCTAGGTTTTCGAAATATTTACTAAGTGATTCAGTTTTTCGATATTGTAGAAGTTTATTAAGATTTGAGTTAAGGAATTGATATGGCTAAATTACCAGTGGGGAATAAAATTTGTAGGGGGTTGAATAGAGTAACAAAATTGGGTGAATGATCTGAATATAATTCCAATGACGATTCCACTTGAATTAGTTCCAATGAAAAATTGTTTACTACTGCAAAATCGAGGACATCCGGTATTTTATTTGGATCAGTAGGCTAATGTGCAAGTTCTCCTAACAAATATCAGCTTTATAATGGCTTCCAATAGTTAACACTTTGACTACGAGTCTCTGTATGTACCTTAATAACTTTACAAAACTTTAAAAAAATCTACAGAATGCTTCGATATACTCGACCTTACATGTAAAACATTAATAAAAAAACTTAAATTCTACCAATTCTTTCAACTTACCTGCCATTAGAACATCTCGAATTGTGAGTACCTGTTGGTTGATATTCACTAACAGCATGTCTAGGAGGCGGATAATGGATATGTATATTTCGGGGAGGCAACTGGCCAGTACCTACTCCCGCTCCAGGTGGAAAATAAGGTGGCAGAGGTGGAGGATGTTGAGCTGTAGGTGTAATTTGATAACGATTCTGAGCACCACCAACACAGGGCAAAGGATTATTATAGTAATTCTCCTGAGGTGGCACACGACCAGCAGCGGCCGCTGCAGCACACTGAGGTGTCATACCCCAGGTGGAGAAACCTCCAGAAGAACTGCTATGTATGGAAGAATTTAAAGCTCTATAAAATAAAAAAATTAAATTTAAAATTAGTTTTAATTAATAAAATACCTAATGGTTATAAATATGGCTACATATAATTATAATTCTTAAACTTACCCTGATCCACCCGATTTAGAACTTTTCCTAGAGGATTGTGGTGAGCCGGGGGCATAACCACACGATGAGGGTACTGGTGGTGGATGTTCCGGTGGTGGTGGCAAAAATTCTGACCAATTAATTTGTTCTAATTAGTTTTTTCAATCATTTAAATAAGAAAACAAAAACACATATTTTGTTTTTGGCACAACATCAATTTGGATTTTGGAAGGAAGAGAGTAAAAGGAAGTGAAAAGAAAAAAAAATTAACATAAATAGTTGTTTAAATCAAAATGAAATTAATATTAAAAATAAAAAAAACAGCCTTAAGAAAAACAATTTGTTAAGCAGCTCAAGTTATTTATTTAATACGATATACAAATTATTTGTAGTAAAAGAAAAAAAAAAAATATTTAAATACCCGCACAAAATCTATTTTGATTTGTTTCCCTCATTACATTTCCTAGAAAAGCAGTTTATGTTCATGACCTCAGGCTTTTACAAAACAAGGCACTACTAAACTAAATCTTTGCCAGATTTAGTATACTTAAGATTATTTCCCTAAAAGCTCTGACAAAAAAATAAAAAAATTAACGGAAACACTTGAAAATGTTTGTTATTTAGCCTTAAGATATTAAATAATTTAAATTAAAGAAATAAATACTTCAGAAAAAAAAAGGAATTTATATTTTAAGTATTCTAAGATTTCTTGAAATATTTAAAAGCAGGGGTTGTTTCGAAAAAAACGCAAAATGAGCTGGCAAATAAATAAAAAAAACTTATCCCCCTTTTCAATCTATTGCTTTTGCCAGCAGCTGTCAATAGCAATCATTTGTTTGAAATCAAAAGGATAACAAGAATAACGGCATTATATTTGAAATAAAACACAAAATACAAGATGAAAAATCTTTTTAAGCTTAACAAATCGAGTGCGAAAATAATTGTATTTAGCAAAAAATAAAAAAAAAATCTGACTATAAAATAAAAAACAATAGATGAATAAAATTAAATAAAAGAGAAGCTAAAATATCATGATATGGTGTTTAACGAAATAAAAAAAAAAAAAAAATTCTTTACAAACAAATAAAAGTATAGTGATAACAAATGCTTATGGATAGAGATTGAAAAAGGATATGTGAGTAAAAGCTATAAGAAAAAGTATTTTGTGTAGCATAATTTGCATGTTTTTTAACTTTATAGTATAAATTGTTTTAGGTTTTACGATTCTTAGATGTTTTAGTTTTTTTATTTTAAGACTAGAGCCTAGAATGTCTAGCAAAGTAATTTTAAAGGTATTTTTTAAGCACTTTTGATTTAATACAAGGATAATAAGTGGATTCACTGTTTAAACTGCCATTAATCTAATAAGTAAATTATTCCGTTATTCAGCAGATCGCATTATTACTGAATGTAAAGCTATCGCTAACCTGGCCTGGATGGTATTTTTCCGTCTTTATGTAAATATATATTTACTGAGGGTCTGTTACATAGACATATACCAAGAGGGTGGAGAGAAGTAAGAGTCATTTTCATACCTAACGCTGGAAATGCATGACACTTGAAACCCAAATATTATAGACCTATTAGCCTATTGTCTTTTCTTTTGATGACATTAGAAAGATTAATAGATCTATACCTAAAATTATCTATTGGCACTGGCAACATAAGCTATGTTCAACATGCTTAACTAAAGTGTAAATCCGTAGAGAGTGCGCTTCATGATGTAGTGGGTTATATAGAACATGGACTTTGGCATAAGGAATTTACCATCGCGGCGTTCTTGGATATTAAAAGTGCATTCAATAATATTATGATTGAGGATATTATGCTGTCGCTGGTGAACCTTAACAAACATGACCTCTTGGTCGAAAGAATAGTTCTTATGATGAGCTGTAGAATCATCAATTCGAGCTTGGGTGGGATATGTTTAAGGAATCTAGTGGCTAGAGGATCACCACAAGGGGGAGTGCTCTCACTCATGTTATGGCTATTGGCTGTCAATATGATTCTGCGTCAGTGTGACAGTAGATTGTGTTATATGCTGATGATGTAGTCATACTGTGAGATCATGTAGTCTGCGTTGGGTGAGCTGTCCTCCTGGGCAACTGATAAGGGGTTAGGAGTAAAGTTCAGTTCACTAGGAAGTACAGATTACCGGTACTGAGTGGAACGGAATTATCTAACTCAGTGAAATATCTTGGAGTATTTCTTTATAGCAAGCTGACTTGGAAAAGGAATGTTTAGGAGAGACTCAAACGTAGTCTTAATGCCTAATATACCTTTAACAATGCTATAGGCAAGAATTGGGGACTCAAACCGAAGGTTGCGAATTGGATCTATGCTTCGGTAATGAGACCAATTCTTAAATATGGTTGTTCTTTTTGGTGGCAGGCATTGGAATGTGTTACAAGTGCAGTGAGAAGTACATCACATGTGGCACTGGACGTTATACTTCATATCTTACCTTTTGAGGAGTATGTGAGAGATATGGCAGCAAGGAGTCTGTTGAGACACAAGGACTATTAGGTTCATAAGTAACAGGTCACTTCAGAGTCGTGTATGAAGTCAGTTATGGTGAGTACGATCTAAACGCTATGGGGCATTGGATTACATAGCCACTGAACTAGACTTTGGGGTAAATCATGTTGTGGTGATTCCTGATAGGGAGATATGGTCCGACACTCAGAGGCTGCATAAAGGTTGTGCAGTATTTACAGACGGATCAAAGATGGATATCGGTACTGGTGCATATTATGGGTATGGATGTGAAAGGTTCATATAGACTTCCTGATGAATGTAGCGTTTTCCAGGCAAAGATTCTTAGCATCTTTAAGGCTGAGAAAATGATCAGATTGAACGTTGCGAGGGGTTCTGAGGTTACTCTCTATGTGCACAGCCAGGCGACTCTGAAACTTGGATAAGCATTTGTAAAATCCAGGCTAGGTTACTAAGGGAACTATTGGAACATTACGTGGTGAGACTCTGCAGTATACCAGGCCATTGCGATATATCTGGTAATGAAGTGGCCGATGAATTGGCAATGCAAGGTCCATCGATGGATGTTTCGGAGAATGAAACCAACATGAAACAACCACTAGGTTTCTTTTTCAGGAAAATCTATGAATGGATCTCGGCTAGAACCAATCAGACTTGGGGGAGTAGAGTGAACTGTAAGGTATCGAGGGCGACGCTCAACAGGACAGAGCCAGGAACTCTTCTGAGCTTGAGTAGGGAAAGTCTAAGGACCATGATAGGTATCATAACAGGACACCGCATGATAGGGAAGATGAGGTCTAAATGGGACGTTACCAATTCCGATTTTTGTAGAATGTGTTAGGACGTTGAGGAGACTGAATATATGGAACATATTGTATGTTACTGTCTACGATCATAGCATCGCAGGATGAAATGGTTAGGCAGTAAATTTCTCGATTTGTTGTGTGAAGTTTAGAATAGGAAGCTTGTAGCCGTTATAGGCTTCGTTGTGGGAACTGCTTTTAAAGTAGTATTACAATATCTGTAGTCTAAATGGATTAAAACATTGTGAGTGTGATTAAAAGGACCCTGTTGTCCTCTAGGTTGAATAAAGTGGAAAGTATTAAATGAAAACTTTATTCATAAGAGAATATAAATATAAAAATCACTGTCTATGAGGAGCAACTTGAAGGCCGTTTAATCAGCTATACGTTTTACTGCTGGATGAGAATTAAGATATGGAAGTATAGAAGAGCTTAGGATGATGAATCCTCTCAGTTTAAAAAATTACTGATAATAAAGAATATGATATTCCACGTAAAATATTTTATCATGGTGAACGAAATGAAAGAAAAGAAAAGTTCAGCATTAAGAATTTTTAACAACGATGAACAGATCAAATTGAAAAGAATTGATTTCGCAAAGACTGGTCCCTAAAGACACAAAATTCAAAGACTTGACCATACGGAAAAGTGAAGCGCTAACGCAAATCTCAGCACTAAGTGGGAATTTGTTTGTTATTTTCCATTTATAAGTCTGCAAATCTTTCTGGAAGAGGGGTTTATATGATCTATGGTCAATTAAGGAGAAATAAAGGGCTGATCATTACCAAGTTCAAAATAACTATTCGTGCCAAATTCCATCAAAATATTTATAAAATTGGGATCTGTACTTTGCTTACAAGGTTTACATAATCAGATAGCCTTCCAGCCGACCAGGCGAACGCATACTTTAAGATGGAGGTCCAAAATTTTTTGTGTGCGGTACAAACATCAGCACAAATGCATAAAATCCCAACCACCTATGGTGGTGAAGGGTATAAAAGATCTTAAAAACTTTTATATTAGACAAAGAGTTTAGTTTACAAAAAAAAAAAAATATATATATATATATTGATGCGAAGGACCAAAAATAGAACCTATATATTAAATTATACAAAAATTGTAATGCTACACTCAATACTTTTCATATAAAAAGCAAACATTTATTGCTACAAACAGAAATCAATTAAAAAATTTTGGTTATTCACTTACCCGGAGGATATTGATGATAATTATGTTTAGCTGTAGGACCAATCGGAGGACAATGTGGATTAATGCCTTCTGAATTGGGGGAATGTGTGCCTGAATCTTGATCTGTGCTAGAACCAGAAGTTTTCATGCAAGTAGTCTCTGTAGAAGAAGCACCAATAATCATGGTGGTAGCATAAGGAGTAGGATTTTCAGGACTCTAACAGAAATAAAAAGAAAGTGATAAAATTTTAGAAACAAATTTTTAATATTTCTTTAAAATTTATTTTTAGTGTTTAGTGATTTCAAACTTACCTTTCTACAATTATAAAATGTGCTCATATTTCTGGTATCCACTTCAGCATAATCAGTGCCACCATCTATTGATGTATTATAATTCGATTGACTGTTGGCATTGGATAAAAGTTTTGTTTCACTTAAACCAGAATCTTTGTCGGTATCTGTGGTACGCCAACCTCTGTCAATCCATAAACTGTCTTTGCCATTGATATTCAAGGCAGTAATTTCATTGGCACTCACTACTACAAAAATAAGAGAAATAAAAAAGAAAACAAAATAGAAAACAGAAACAGTAAAAATTAGGTTTTTCTTTTTTTTCATGAGTAATACTATTTTAGTTTTTGGTAAAAAAATATATATCCTTCTTTTTTAGTAATCTATACTATATTGGTTTCATGGTCTTTTTTATTATACAATACTATTAGTTTCAGTTTTTCTTGTTTAGTTTCTTTTTTTTGGCTATTCCTTGCTTTATTCGATATCAAGTTAATTAAGGACTTTTATAGTTTTTTTGTATTACTTCATTTTTTTTTTTTATTTACCAAAATCCTCTTTACTTTTAAAGGAAGTCATTAGAGTGTCAATATATCTAAACAAGTAAGTATATGGTTTTTTTCATAGCCAGACAGAAATTAATTACTATCATGACCATGATTGATTTAGAAATTGGTGAAAATGTTGTAAATTACAAGTAGCAAGGTTTGGCAAATAGAAATAAAAGAGTAGAAGAAAAAAATTTAATGAAAAATGTCACGTTTGTTAGGAACAAATTGGTGACAATTAACTTTTTCTAAAGAGTGTATAATAAAAGGGTTGGAAGGTTAATTTGTTTTTAGGCAAAGTAATCCTAATGACACTCATTATTAACGGGTGGAGAATATTTTGCAAAAAATAATTTAATATGAGAAGAATACTGAATAGTTTTAGGAATTATTTTGTGATTATAATTAGTTTAAAGAGCTTGCTTTAATTGAGATACATCAAATATGGTCTTTTCACGTACTAAATTACCAACAAAATGTTTATGAAATAGAAGGAGATATTAAGCAGTTTTAAGCAAAACTGTGTAAAGAAGCCTTTAATATTATTTTGAATAAAAATTGACAAGTAGTTTTTGACATATGGTTCAAAATATGATGCAACCTCCTTAATTTTTCAAATCGCGATTTATTGTGAGAACTAGAATCAATATAGAAAAAAGTGGATTAGAGGCTTAGTACTTATTAATACCGTGTATCCGAATTGAATGAGAAATCCCATGCCGCAGAATCAGGGTTTCCCTGTGTAATAGAACAAAATTTGGGTTTAAGGAATAATTTTACGGAAAGACAGATGGACAGACATAGTATAACGATCTGTGGTAAATGGTGTTATTATTTACTGCTATCTCCTCTAGCTCCGTACCGTACGAAATTTTATTGCATACATTTTAGAATATAAAAATAAGAAAAAAAACCTATGCATCAATCTTCTTTAAGTTTTATGATTTCGGTTACTTTTTTGTTGGAATGTTTCCATTTCATTTTAAAATCAATATAATTTTTTAATCAGTTTTCTGTGTTATTTTAATATTTTCTTATTATGGCACAACATAAGGACTGCGCACGAAAAAATGAGTGCATATAATTCAGCTAATAAAAATTAAACTTTTTAAATTTAATTCATTAAACTTTTTAAAATTATGTTTCGAGACTGTTACTTTATAGCTTTAAATTTAGAATACAAACTATTTTTTATTCGTTTTTGTTAAAATATTTATTTATATTGATTTTGTCATTCCGTGTGTAACATGTTGAAAAAATTATTTAAGACCCCATAAAGTATATATTTTCTGGGTTCTGGTTAGATTCTGAGTCGACCTATGTCCGTCCGTCTGTCTGTTGAAAGCAGGATAGAGCTCGTTAATAAACAAAAAGGTTATGGGCTAAATAGTAGAAACACAGGGTGTCCGTTATAGCTTCATTTCATACTTTTCTGCTGATATCTCTTAAACAAAAGTATGTACGACAACGGGATTTTGTAGAGATAGTTTGAAGATCAATATAAAGTGGACGTGTACCGCCCACCTCCCATATAAGGTATAACGTCAACGAAATTTTGTACAAATAGTTAAAGGACCAATGTCCACATTTCCCCCTACCTTTCATATAACGTAAGATTTGAAAAAGTTGATGGTGGGTATATAGATTTGGCCATATAGATATAGATTTTTTTTTTTCTGAAATACCCTAAATAAAAGCTTTATTGTGCTTTTGGTTACTTTGTTGCCGAAATATATAAAATAAATTTCAAATGGACTGAGTTTTAGAAAATAGAATTTTCAGTGTTTTCTAATGATTGAAAGTACTAATTTCTGTACAAAGTGTTATTTGCTATGAATAAAGTGTTTTTTCCCCTCACGTACAAATGGCTTGTCAAACCAAAAATTTGTTTGACAATTTTTAGTTTTTTTATATGGCTCTGTTTCTCACAACATCTATGAAATGGGATCCCTGACTAAAATATTGTAAAAAGTACGACAGTACGTTCTTTATATAGCCCTTTAGACGCATTCATATATTTGAAATCATTTGTGTCAATAATTTTAACAACTTTTTTTTACTTTTTGAGTTCTCAGGCTAACTTTTTGATAAAATAATGCTGAGGAATTTAATAATTGAGTCGAATTTCATTTTAAGATGTTCGGATTTTCCTTAAAATACGTTTTATTTTTTCTTACAGTCTGTTAACCAATTTTTCTTCAGTTATAAGGTTTTTTCGGTTATAATGGACCATTTGTATTTTTTATGACTCATTATGAAATTTTACGTTCACATTTTTTCTAGCTTTTCTATTGGGATTTTTTAATTTGTAAATCTTGTAGCCTGATCTTTTTTAATTTTTCTTATAAAAAATTTTTGAAAATAGAGAATGAGTCACATTCCATTTAGAGCTGTAGAGATCAGCGTTACCGTTGAGAATTTTTAAAAAGTGTCCAAAAAAGGGGATTTCAAAATAAAAAGTCGCCAAAAAAGGGGATTTTTTGAAAAAAGGGCCCAACTGCTTTAAAATCTAAAAAACTCCTCAAAATTTGTTTATTTGATAACAACGAAAAACTACAAATTTCAGTATTAATAACAAAATAATTTATAATTTTTTTGCAACAATTTTTATTATTGCAAAAATAAAAATTTATTCACAAAAATAGTTAACATACAATCCTGTTTTAATTAATTATACTTCTGCACTTTTCTACGAGTTCTTCACTCGTACTCCAGTCTTTCAAACGCATGGATCCACAAATATTGACTTAAGCCTGTTAGACATACTATTTTTTATTATTGATAATTTAGTAAAAAAAAACGTCCCCCCAAGGATTTCTATGAAGAATGTTAAAATATAAATTAGGATATAAATATTAATTTTTAATTTTTTTATATTATCAAACCAGTCAAAAGGATTCGGAATATGATGATATAAATAGCTATTCATAAACTTTATTGTTATGTTTAATTACTAACAGTTTCAGTTCATTTCATTTATAAATACTCCACGGTTTTTTATATCACTATACTGTGAAACAGTGTCAAAACTATTAATTTATTTGTTGAAATTAATATATAATGGGTCGATATATTTCATACAACTTAGTTTCTCGTCATTTAGCACATAGTCTTAAAAAGTCGCCATTTAGTCGCCATTTAAAAAATGGGCCAAAAAAGTGGCCAGGTGGTTGAAAAAGGGGCAATTGGCGACTAAAGTCGCCAAACGGTAACACTGGTAGAAATTTTATCTTAAATTTCCTGCTGCATTGTTTCCGATCTTACAGTCTATAAATTCCTTTGTTTATCAGTATTCGTTTCGGTAGTTGGGAAATCTTAGTATTTTTTATGACTCAAGAGACTGTATTTCTCGACACGACTACACTCCTGGCAATTGTTTCGTATGACATGTGTCTACATATTTTTTGATTAAAAATCTGAATTTTGTGTTTGATAGATTTTTTACAATTTTCATTTTAAGAGAAAATAATTATGCTATTTTGCACTTAGTTACTGATAATAATAGCAAATTTAAGCAATTAATGACACTAAAATTATAAAATATTTCTCCGAAGTCAACACTAAATTAATTTAAAGAAGATTAAAAAAAATTGTTTACAATTACTATGGTCCTTCGGTTCATGAACTTCCTTTTCGATATTAATTTGAAGTAACAATGAAAGCTTAATGAATTAAATCCCTTACGGTTGTAAATTCTTATTTTCAAGAATATATGGGCAATTCTCTTTTTACGTTTGCCTTTATGAAACCGACCTTCAACCTCAAATATTTATTTAAATTCTGACTTTTTTAAACAACTTTTCATGCAATTATGTTAACAACACTTGATACTGTAACAGAAAAAAATTCAAGACCTGAAACGGTTCCATGTGGTGCCGGCAAGCACCCAAAGTCAAAAATTCCAAAAAAAGAGTTTGAAACTAACATGTTTTTTTTTATTTCTTTTTATTGCTGTAGTCGCGGAATTAAGTATAAATGTCCAATTCTTCTAATGTAGACTATAAACACTTGTAGAAAAGGAAAAGCATGGATTTAGTTAGCGTACAATTAACCAGTGTCAAGTTGTGTTTTGTAAAAGTCGTGAAACCAAATTTTAAAAAAAGTTTTAAATTTTGCAGTTTTTTCACTGGGGATTTTACGCCGTTCCGGATATTTCAAAATTCAAAATAGAACCTAATAGCTCCTAAAATTATGCATCATTTGACATATATCTAGTTAATGCGCCTTCAGCAGAAATGCTGTAGGAGGTTCCAAAACTTGGAGAGAAAAAACGTGAATGGCTCCAAGAGGTGCCTTTTTCACGAGGCACACTCGCAACGTTATTTGAATGAAGCTAGAGTATAGCGTTATCAAAGAAGATTTCTAAATGACATTTAAAAATCATTGTGGCGTTTTAAAATATTAATTTGCTAAACGTGTATGGCTATTTTAAAGAATTCAGCAATTTTGCATATTTTGTTATAGCGGATTTTGGCGTTATAAATCAATTTTAAACTGAAGTAAAGTTTTACCTACGCAGAAAATATAATTTCACTGAAAATATTCATCAACGGTTTTCATGGGCTAAGAACGCGATGTTTTTAGTTTAACATCAATCGTCGGGGCACACCCAAGGCGCTAATCAAAATTGGCGATGATATATGTCAATCTGTAGCTGATTTAATACCATATATTAAAGTCAATATGGCGTTTGAAAAAAGTACAATTTTGCATTTAATGCAACTTTAGAGGTTTGACTAAGTGCAATTAAAAAATGTATATAAATGACATTCTCTTATGGCTTATTTAAAAAAAATTACGAATTTTGCAATAAATGGATGAATGTGAACAACACTACATCACTAAAAACTGAATTTTGCAAATTTTATAAGAAGGCCACAACATTGATGCCGTTCGGTAAAAGTCATTCACGCGAACCGATCTCTGTTCCACTAGAGCCAAGGAATATTGGTACTAAATATCGTTGATGTGCCATTCAACATTCTTTTTAACATCAAAAGTAAATGAGTTTGAAGAATTTCCCATATATATTTATTTTAGAACTTTAAAAATTATTATAAAAACTAATAAAGTTTAGGCTGATTAGGACCAAGTACTTCCATTTCTATGGCATTTATAGGTAAAAACATTTCAAATTTTCAACTTTTCTACTAAATTCTATAGTATTTGCTTAAATTTCTTAATATCTCTAACTTACCACTTAAATGACCTAATTCCTTGGTCAATTGATGACGTCGCTTAAAGAACAACATGGCTGCTGCTGCTGATATTAAAATAGCCAAAAGCATTGTTATCACCAAAGCCATAAACCATGTTTCATGAACAACAGTTGTTGATTTACGTTGAGTTGTGGTGGTGGCAGCATCATCTGGCATACCAGCACCATTGGGATGATAAGCAAAATGTCCACCATCACCTGCATGACCAGTAATACTGCTATGTGAACCGCTGGGATGAGCTCGAGGTGGATGCACTAAATGTGTAGGATCCATAAACAAAGACACCTGTTACAGAAACACAAACACAAAAGAGACATTTTCATTATTAAAAAAAATATTATTTTTATGAAAATAGCTATAATAAGCAGTAAATATTTGAAATTATACTTACAGGCAATGAATAGGGACCTTCTCCCGCTTTAGTAAATGAATTTAAACGTACATTATAAGTAGCACCCGTTGTTAGATTATTTAACAAAACCGATGTGGTGGTGGAATTTAAAGTCATATTGGCTAAAACTTTCAAGGTATTACCAGCCGTTACCTGTAGGAGAGTAATAATAAAAAGCAATTATGTTTAGTTTAGGTTGAAACACATTGATATTTATATTTTATGTTAACAAAACATTAATTTAATACAACAGTCATACGTACATTACAAATTAAAAATAATATAGGGACTGAAAAAATGCGTGACTTACCTCTATTTTGTAGCCCAATAAGTTGCCATTATGATGCTGAGGAGGTGGTGGTGACCATCTTACCCAACCGGCTGTTAGGTTATACATGCCAATTTGTATATTATCGGGTGGTGCTGAGGGTACTGTAATATGAGAAAAAAAATTAGTTTAAATTAGAAACGATTTGTTAAGAGAATCAATAGCTAATAAAATGAAAATTTAGATATTAACTTAGGTTCTTGTTAAGCTGAATTTTTCTTTTATATATAATTTTATATTATATTGTAAGTGAGTGGACCACGCCCATTTTTGTTTTAGAGTTTTTACCTTGAAAAATTTGTTTTACATTATATGGGAAGTGGAGGGTAATGTGGGCGGATCACGTTTTTTGTTTTGGAATTTATTTTGTAAGAGATATCAGCAGAAAAGTATGAAATGAAGCTATAATGAATGCCTTGTGTTTCTAGTATTTGGCCCATAAGTTTTTTGTTCATTAACCGCTATTGTCCCCTTTTTAACATTAACGTAAATATTCCTACTAGGCGATCCCCTACTATACCTATCTGCTTTCAACATGCAGACAGACAGACAGACGGATATAGCTAAATCGACTCACATTCTTACCAGGACCAAGAAAATATATACCTACTTTATGGGGTCTTAAATGATTATGAGAACAAGAAAAAAATCTGTATTAAGAAAATACATTTTCATAAGATTCGAAGAACCAATATATTTTTAATTTTATGACTTTAATACACTTCAACGATAGAATTATAGTCCCAGTTCACAAGTTTGCTTCTCGTGAAGAAAATGGACACCATAGAACAAGTAAATCATCTAAATAGATAAGGAAGTGTTTTCAATTGAGAAGTATTGTTCACTATAGTCGTTCAAGACCGACCATATGATACCCTACACCATTAGACCTGTGACCAATTGTAAACCAACAATTTTACTAAATGTAAAATAAATTATACAAACATCTTTAGGGTGAAATCACCTTTAGGGTGATTTCCGGAAGTGGGCTTATATGGGAGCTATGGTGAATTATGGACCGATCCTGATGCAATTTAGCACAAAGATTGACACTTATACACACTTATATTGCTATATTTAAGGCATTTATGATCGTTAAACCCCTATTCCGGGATAACATTTGTATGGGGGCCAGGTGAAATAATGGACCTATCATAACCAATTTCAATAGGCTTCGTCCTTGTGTCAAAATAATTGTTCGTGCCAAATTTTATCAAGACCTATACTTTGTTCACAAGGTTTACATGGACAGCCAACCAGACGGACGGACGGACATCGTTAAATCGACTCAGAAAGTGATTCTGAGTCGAACAGTATACCTTAAGGTGGGGGTCCGATAATTATTTCTGTGCGTTGCAAACATCAGCACAAACGCATAATACCCCCAACCATCTTATGGTGGTGTAAGGAATAAAAATTTAAGAGGAAACTATCCACCAATTACACTTAATGATTAAAGTATACCCCAGTCAGATCATGTTGATATACTCTTATATAGGCGTCTAACTTAGCGTCATCATATAGAAACCAAGAGATTTCATATGAAGTTGAAAGTTTCTAGCATTCACTATTTAATAATCAAAATCAATCAAAACTAAGCCTTGACAATAAAGTCATCCTGTATAAAACCCTTATAAAACCAATTTGGACATATGGCATCCAATTAAGGGGTACAGCCTGTAATACAAGTATCCATATTATACAGAGGGTCCAATCGAAAATTCATAGAACCATGACAGATGCAACATGTTATAAATATAAGAAATGAGAATATCCATAGAGATTTAGAGCTACCATTTATAAAAGACGAGTTTAAAAAGCGCACTATCAAGACTTCTTACTGAAATTCAATCAAATTCAAAGTTTCGTAGAGCCGACTTTCCACCCCGTCATTAAAAGGCCTATGCTCTTGTTAGAGATAAAGTTGTGTTTAGTTTCTAGTTTTAGGATTTGAATACATATTGTGAGACCTTAAAAGAAGGGCAGATTCAATATGTGTAAATAAAGAATCGTTAAAAACAAATTCTAATAAGAATCCACAACTGTTGTGGTCACTTTGGCGGAGTAGGCTTTTTGATACTGTTCGTTTACAAATTTTAAATAAACATAATGTAATTTAAAAATTCGATACTAAAATAATGTCAACTGGATGCCAATTGGTATTAATTTTTATTCATGAATTGAACACTAAGTGTTGAATTTGAACAAATACAGGTCCGATTCATTATTATCATTAAATGTTCGATTTTTCTCTGAGTGTACTTAGTTAACGAAACATTTTTTTGTTTTACTATTTAATGGACAAATGTTTCAGAGGATTTTAAGTTAACCGCAGCTTTGAAGCACCATTAGACTTTTTTATTTATTTTTCTGCAATTGTCCCATTTATTTCTCAGTTTTTTTTTTTTATCCTTCGTTACTTCAGGTTACTATGGTAATTTATTTTGCCAATTAAAATTTCAAATTAAACTTAGTTTGTCCCTAATTCCACAAAAAAAAAAAAAATATCTCGTGTATGTATAAAAATGTATGTTTTTGTTATGCACCACATCCGTTTTATGTTTTAATTCCCGCTGCATATTTTAAATACTAACAACTTTATATTGCATGTGTATTCATGTTAAAATTTTCTCATAGTTAGTCTTCCTGCACTATAACTGCAGGTTGTTATTTTTTTTCCCCGATTGTTTGTGTATTTAACTATGTCACAGTAATTTTTTTTTTTATTTCATAATTCTTTTTTTTTTTTTTTGAGGTTTTTTAATGAATTTTATTAAAATGCAAACAAAAAAAATATATATTTATAATTTTATTAATATAAATGCAAGAGTTAAAAGTGGCAACACTTGATTTAAAAAATAAAAATGTTGCAATAAAGTTGTGGTTGATTATATAAATAGTTTATAATGAACATTGTTACAGAAGAAACATAATGGAAATGTATTAAAAATAATTTAAAATAATTTTTACGTGCAAAAAAAAAAAAATAAATATATATATATTAGGGTGGTCCCGTTTATATGGAGAAAAATTAAGGTGCCAATGATCCCACCTCAAATGAAAATTTACTTCATTCTAAGATACCGTTTCTCAAAATTTTTGTCCTGGCGTTATCCTTTCGTGAGCTAAAATAAAATGAAAAAGGTCCTTTTTTCAGGTTGTTGGCATTTATTTCATATTTCTCTAATGGTAACAATATGAATATTTGGTATCGTAAGACAGATCTTTAGAAGGCGAATTTAATGATATAACTAACATTTTGAATTACGTCCATATTTGTCTGAAATTTTGAAATTTTTCTCAAAAAATTTTGATATTTGAATTTTTTACAAAAAAATATTTGAAGAAACAACGCCAAAGCAATACAATATAATTTTCTAATATATACACCGAAATGGTTTTCTTCATTTCTTATAATACTAGCTTGTTCAAATTTTATTCGTATTTTTCCAAACATAGATTCATTTGTATATAATTTATTCAGTATAAAAGGAATATTTAAGATATTGGTACCAAAACACGTTAATTTTTATAAGCTTTAAAATGATATATAACACTCTATAGTTTAATTAGTTTAGTTATCTAAAAAAAGAAAAATATTAACTTTTAGTTGAACATCGACAAAATGTATGTTAAGAACAGAGAAGCTGTTAGAAAAAACTAATAATGTAAACAAATAGTATTAACATCATGTTGATGTATTAACATAATAACACAATACAACAAAATGATGATAATACTCTTTGTTTACATTATTATCTTTTTCTCTAACAGTTTCTCTGCATGTTATTTGTGTAAACAAATGTAATTTTAGCATACATTTTGTCGATATTCAACTAAAAGTTAATATTTTCCTTATTTTACATAACTAAACTAATTAAACTATAAAGAGTTATATATCATTTTAAAGCTTATAAAAATGAGCACACTTTGGTACCAATAACTTAAATATTCCTTTAATACTGAATAAATTATATACAAATGAATCTAGGTTTTGAAAAATACAAATAAAATTTGAACAAATTAGTATTATAAGAAATGAAGAAAACCATTTCGGTGTATATATTAGAGGATTATATTGTATTATTTTGGCTTTGTTTCTTCAAATATTTTTTTGTAAAAAATTCAAATATCAAAAATTTTTGAGGAAAATTTCAAAATTTCAGGAAAATATGGACGTAATTCAAAATGTTACTTATAGCATTAAATGTGCCTTCGAAAGACCTGTCTTACGATATCAAATTTTCATATTGTTCCCATGGGAGAAATATGAAATAAATGCCAAAAACCTGAAAAAAAGACCTTTTTTCATTTTATTTTAGCTCACGAAAGGTTAACGCCAGGCCGAAAATTTTGAGAAACAGTATCTTAGAATGAAGTAAATTTTGATTTGAGGTGGGATTATCAATACTTTTCTTTTCGGGGCACCCTAATATATATATATATATATATATATATATATATATATATATATATATATATATATATATATATATATATATATATATATATATATATATATATATATATATATATATATATATATATATATATATATATATATATATATATGTTGCTTAACTTAATAATAAAACCACAACTATCTAATTTAATTATTAATAAATGCAAAAATCCTATACATTTCTAATGAACACTTATAATTTAATTATTAATCAGTTTCATATTATCCGAGCCGAAGGACCTTATATTTTATATTCGTTTAATATTCAACTTACCATCTTCATAGGTTTGTACAATTTTTGAATTACTCGGCTGTCCTTCTAGTGTCTGAAAGAAAGGTGCCAAAAAGAATTCATATTTTGTATATTCCTTTAAATTGGCCACCACATGAGATTCAATCGATGGATTCAATACAGTCATTATATTATATTGCTGTGAATTGGCGCTAACATCACGATAGCGTACATACAGGCCCTAAAGAAAAAATAAATAAAAAATATACATATGTATGTGTTAATAATAAATAGCCAATAAGTTAATATTAAGTTAATTGACAAATATTGAGAGAATGTTCTCACACTTTTAAAATAATAATCATACACACTTGTGATAAAAAAAAAGTAATTACCAAAGGGTTTTTTAAATTCAAAAGTATTTGTGTTAAAAAAAAAACATTCTCAATTATATACATAAGTATTTATGTATAAGTATTTCCTTATTTTTTACCATACCTCAACATATTTCTCCGTTACACTAACATGCATCACCCAATCCAAACGCACGGCTGTAGAGTTGATAGCAGCAGCATCAATTAATTCAACAACCTTTAAAAATGAGAAAAAAACCAAAACGAACATGTATAAATTAATTAAACTTTGTTAATATAAAAATGGTAATTTAAATTATAATGTATGTGTAAGTAAGTATAGGTAAATGCCAGCACTTGCGCCTTTAAAACAAAGTTTGAAACACCTACAGTTGTAATGATACAACCTGAAGAAGCGTATGTAACCATTTGCCAAAATTTTCCCCAATATTTTATTCTAGTTATTAGATAATTGTTTCTACTAGTTATACATATATCATAGGTAAATAGTCAACAATTTTAAACTGACTACATTTTAGATTACTTTGGGGCTCTAAAATATAGGATAGCCAGGAATAAATAGCTTAAAATTTAGTAACTATAAAACTGAACACTGAAAAATAAATACAATTTTATTTGTGCAATTCTACTGTTTACTTTACTATTCCCAAGTATTCTAAAAAGTACCAAAAGTTTTCCCCAAAAATATATTGTTGAGTGAATGACATTTGAATAAGAATTAGTTTAAAGTTATTTACAAAATAATTAGCATACTTTTAGGTGTTTATATTAATAAATAATATCTGCATATAAATGGGTGTTATGATAAATACAATTTCTGTAGCCTTTATTATAATTTCGTCAAAAGGTGAGAAAAAAAGAGGTTAATTGAACTTTAAGAAATGTTAAAAAAGGATAAATTCCCTAAAAAAAAAAAAAAATAGAAAAAAAAGAAGCTAACAATTAAAATTTAAAAACTTATTATTTTTTATAATTTTTAATAGTATTTTAATATCTTTCATACATTTTGTTATGAAATTCTATCTTCTTTAGTTGAGAAGATATTTGGTTTAGAAATTGGCAAAGTTTAGTCAGAAAAAAAAAAAAAAAAAAAAAAATAATTGTTGCTAGGAAAATCATTATTATTTCGATACGGATTAATTTATTCGATAATTTAAATATATTTGGTTATTTGGGGACACAATAGTGAATAATAGTACTTATATCCCTTTTACTTCATTTGATATCCTTATTGTGTTTTAGTTGTGTTCATCCGGACGTTCGTCTGCAGAGTTTAATGTTATTAATTTTTGATCCTTCATGTACCTAAAAAAGTATATTGTGTGGCGTTTAAGAATTTCTAGTTTCTAGAAAATTGTATTTGACCATTTGGCAATCTTCATGAATCTAATAAATTCCAGTGAACTTTTGGACTTCAGCAGATGAGAATAAAGTTTTGGAAGCTGAATTTGAAGATTTTTACTGAAGTAAAGTTATTAAATGTGAAAATTAATTAATGAATATTTGTTATTCAAAAATTTAAGTCCAAAAGTTTAGAACTCAATATAATAGAACATTCCAGATAATAAAAACTTCGAATTTCAAGACAATAACGATATTCTTACGTAAAATTATTGGAAAATGTAGGGTAAAAAATAGCTCTTAATAACAGATTTATATCTTGAGTATTGGATTTTAAAAATTTTGCAGGTGGATATCTGCGGATGTAGCTAGAGGATAACTAAATATTGTCTCTGTGCTGGACATAGGGATGGATGCAGTTGTATGTACCTCTAAAATTGTTTAAAATAACATGGCAAATATATACGATAGTATATATGATTCACTATATAGCTCTGTGAATTTTCATCAATATTACTCAATTGATATCTGAGTTAATAATAAAAATGTCTAGGTATCTACACATTTTTTAAACTAAATATTTTAATATAAAATATATTACTTTTCACACACAGAGAAAAAACATGGTTACAGCATGATCACTACAACTATTCAATCTTTGTATAGTTATTTTTCATTGATTTTAATAATACTGTGTTCATAAGAACAATGTTTTTGTTTCTGTTTATAATTTAATTTTAATTTTTATATGGTTGACTGCAATAATAATATGTATTTAAATATTTTTATATGAAATCATATTTTATGAAAAAATCCAAAAACAACTATTTAGTTAATTTTACAAATTTGTTTAATTATACAACCATTAAGCTAATATTTTTATTTTCTTTAAAGCCATATTTTGTTTTGAACAACTGTTGAATATTTGTTTTTGAAAAGTGTTATGATTTTACACAAGTATTGAATTTTTACTTTTAATCATATTTTTTTTCTGCGTTTCTATTGAATACACATTTTTGTGTATCAGTTCAGTTATTAGTATACTATTTAATATTTTAATTCTCATTTAGTTTATATATGAATAAATATAAATTGGCAAGGTTTGTTTATAATCAGTAGCATGCAGTGTTGCCAGGACTTGACAAAAAAAGAAGCTAAATTGGGCTTTAAAAAAGGTCAGAAAAGGCTAAATGCCCCAAAAAATAAAGCCAGAAAAAAGCTAATAAATTTTTTTATTTGAAAACGCATTTATTTTTTCTTCTCATTAGTTTTTGGTATTTCTTAAAGATATATTAGTGAATTTATAAATATAACATAAACAATTCCTATGAGTAATAAAGTTTGTTAAAAAATAATAAAAGTATTCTTGTAGAATGAAGCGCCGTAGGCGAAAATGTTCATTATGTATAAATAATTTCGTTTTTTTTTTGTGCGGATTAATACACAAAAATGCTTAAATTGATGATTTTCTAAGTATAAAATTATTAACTTTTCAGCCTTTTTAAAGCTATGTTAAGAATTAAAAAAGGCTAGAAAAAAAGCTAGAAGCTAAAACGAACATTTTGAGGCTAAAAGTAAAATAAAAAGGCTAGATTTAGCTTCAAAAAGGCTAAACTGGCAACACTGGTATCATGAATATTCTACATATGGTGGTACAAATTAATATAAATATAAAATATATGTATTATAAAGTTGGATTATATATACTATGATAACATTAGTTTATGAATATGATAAAATGGGATTATTAAATTATAAAATCGTGATGAAATCGGAAGCAATATTATAAGAAAATGTTATAAACATTATTAAATCCAATCAGTAAATGATGAAAAAATTATAAAATAGAATCATAATAATAATTACGTACAAATATACTCATTTTTAATTGTAATCATATATTAAATTATAATATGTCACTATGTTATGGTCACTAAAACCATGTTTTTTCTCTGTGTGTACTAAATTATTATTGATATCCCAAAACGGAATTAATTTATTACAATGAAAATTTGTACTTAGCTGAAAAAGATAATACACCATTACAAAATTGTAGTCATATTATGTCCGTCCGGCTAATAGCATTATATTATCATTGTTTAGATTTTAGATTTAGATGTTTTAGATAGGTCATAAGTTTTTAATATAATTTAAACTTATGTAATTAAATAACAATTAATTTCAAATACAAAGATAGTTTTTTAAATAATTTGCAAATGGATTTAGTTCATATTAAAAATTTTGTTATTTTATTATTAAAGATCAAAAAAAGTTATGATCAAGAAATTACAAAGATTTCTCACAGTCAAAATTTACCAAAACTTAAAAGTTTTGTTTTTGTAGTTTATATTCAAAAGTTTTTTTATTTTAAGAATCCTTTAACTGCTGCTTCATGAACATTTAATTCTCCACAAAATTTTCAGTCTCTTTATCAGCTGAAGTTTTTATATTTATAAACTTTTCATATTTTTTTAACATTTTACATTTAAAAGGCTGCATTTTTTAATCCTCCTTTGCAATATTGATGACCTACATCATCTTCAATGCATTTATTCTTGATATTTTTGTTATATTTATTATTTTATTTTCTTCATACCTGGTATACTATTTCATATGCAGATATTTTCACACGCAGTTGTGTTTGGTTTCAAGCAGGCAGTGTCGATGATCTATTTGTATTGTATACATAATGTTGCATTTAATATTTTTTTACAACTACATATGGGAAATAAAATACATAAAGTATAAAATAATAGTTTTGCAAATATAAATACTAGTGAAAAATTAAAAAAAAAAATATACAGGCAACAGTGATATAAATATGAAATATACATACGTGCATATATTCATAAATTGTAAATAAATAGTTGCAAGTAAGCAAAATTTACAATTACAGTGGGTAAAATAAGTAAAGGATATCATTCACTCAATTGCGGAGAAAAATACAATAAAGAACTTTTAAAACTTAACTTAAAAAATAAAAAATTCGAAAATAGAAAATATATTGATAATATAATATTTTTTATCATTTTAAATTTACTTAGAACTGAATAGTCAGATAAATTTATATGTAATAAGAAACTGAAAGAAATTTTAATTTTAACCAAACTATTTGCTATTGCCATTATTAATTTGGTGTTGAAAATGTTTTAAATCTCTCCAGTAGAAATTTGTGATTTCACTATTTATTTTAATACATTTTTTTATCATTCTCTTTGGATTGTTAAATAAAAATAAAGCTTTTGTTGTTCACTGTAATATTGTAAATATTATACATATGCATTTATAAATATGTAGTATACATGTAATTGTATACTTATATATACGTAAATAACAAGCTGAACGTTAACAATAATAAAACAATATGTAAAATTTACATACATATTTAAACCAAAATCAATATTTGCAAAAAAACATTTTTACGCGCCTCAAAATATATATTAAAGAATAATATTTTTTATGTAATTTATGTATTTATGAATGAACAAGCATGTAACATTTAGATTACATTAAAGAATTTTTACAAAATTTGTAAACCCATTGTATTAATTTTGAATTTCTTTATATACCCAGCAAATACTTAACTTCAAATTTTTAAAGTAATGGCATCCTGTATGCATTACATTGTAGTTTTAATCGTCACTTCCATTACCTTTTTATACTTAAATAAGTAGTTTTTAGTAAATACAAAAGGAATTTGATTTTTACGTAGCTCTATTCTATTGTCTAGAGCATCTAAATAAAATCTCAAAATGTTTTTTCTTGTGCATAAGAAAATCAGCTTCAAAAACAATAGTTTTGGTACCCAAATAAAAACTGGTAAAATTTTGGATATCGCAAATAAAATTCATCAGTAATGGCACCAAAAAGGGAAGCAGTTTTTTATTAAGTTTTTGCTTATAAAACAAGTTATCTAGTAGGCATAGTTTTTTCTAGGAAATATAATGGGAAATTCTTCCAGCTTAATTTAGTTTAAAGAGGGGTATAATTTATGTGGAAGAAAAAAAGAGATATTAAAAAAATTAACGAAATTTTAGTAAAAATTCGATTTTTTCTGAAACTTTTAACATCTCATTCGGAATAGAATCTTCAATAACTAAGATATTTTACACTGAGGGGAAAAAATCGTTTCAAAATCCATGACGGATGTAGTCGCACTGACAATTTACAATATCAGCTTTTTGATATTTTTCGTTGACAAATTTTAAATATAAAAAATAGAAAACAAATAATTCGACACTGATTTGGTGTCAACTTGATGTCAATTGGTATCAATTTTCGTTAAGGATTTGAAAATGTAGCAGTGTTGCCAGTTTAGCCTTTTTAAGTCTAAATCTAACCTTTTTATTTTGCTTTTAGCTTCAAAATTTTCGTTTTAGCCTCTAGCATTTTTTCTAGCCTTTTCTGATTCTTAACATTTACAAATTTTATTTTAAGAGAATCATCAATTTCAGCATTTTTGAATATTAATTCGAACAAAAAAATCGAAATTATTTATATATAACGAAAATTTTCGACTGCGGCGCTTCATTGTACATAAATATTATAGTTATTTTTAACAAATTTTATTACCCATAGAAACTATTTATGTTATATTTATAAATTCACAAAAAATTTTATAAGAAATACCAAAAACTAATGAGAACAAAACATGACCTTTTTTAAAGTCTAATTTAGCTTGTTTTTTTCTCAAGTCCTGGCAACACTGAAATGGTCAGATAATTATGACTAAACTATTATGAAGCTAAAAAATTTTAGTACTTAACATATTTTCAGTAATTATATTACTTATTTTTTATTAAAATTTATATTAAGTACTAAAACCATTTTCCAAGTTATAATTTTTCTGTGTGTAACAATATATTTATTCCGTCTCATAATTGGATTTGTTTTCTTTCATCTTAGAATCATTTACGTAAAAATATGTTTCAGGAAAAAAAAAACTTTTGTTCATAGAAGAAATAATAAATAAATAATAATTTTCATTCCTGGAAAAAAAAAAAAAAAACGAGCAAGAGCTTCCAAAATATAATTAATCAATAAAAAAATCTTCCTAACAGTGACAAATATGGATTATTGACTGAAAAATAAAATTAAACCAGATTCAATAGAAATTATTACTGATATATATGACTACTACAATACTCTTATATATCAGATTTCATCGAATTAATTTCGGACTACAATTTAACTACAACAAGGACTGACAGATGGACGGATATTAATTAACTCAGCTTGTGATTGTAAGGCGATTGGTATAATTTCAGTATACCAATACTTTTGGACGTCATAAACATCAGCAGAAATATATGACTAAATTCTTTTTTTACTTTTTGGATTTATACTTATTTAACAAAAATGTTTAAAATTGTATATTCTGTTTTAAAGTACCTTAATTTATTAAAGAACATACATATATCCAGATTTATTTATTTTATTTTTTTTTATAAAACAAAATCTATTAAAGAATTTACGTTTATAACTCTTTTTTAGCAATTCATTATTTTACGCTTTTTGGCAATTGTTTTTATTGTTATTTTTTATTTTTTTTGCTGGGTAAATGTTTCATTAAATATATTTATGTACACATTGTTATCTGTTAACAAATATTTATTTTACACTTAAATAAACGGGTCAATACAATGAATGATTGTATCTGATATACACGCAAATTCATTGAATTCTGCACACTTGCAAACAATTCAATTCGCATTGTTATTATATGGGGGAAAAAAATTATAAAATTCTATGTAAATACTTAAAAAAATAAATAAATAAATTTAAAACAAAACAAAATAAATGTAATGATATAATGCACTATGGTAATGCTAAAAAACTAATTGAAAAAAATATTTTTTCACAATTTTAAATTTGAGAAAATTTTGTCCTTGAACATTGCACATAAGGGCAACCATGAGGAGACCTTTGGCAATAAATCAAAAATGCGATTTTTTATAAAAATTTCTATATAACTTTAAAGAGCACATTTTTCTACATAATGTTTGTTCAGAACATTTTTCGTCAACGCTAATGTGTGGTCATGACCAAAGTCCAAAGTGAAAGAAAAATTGAATACTTTTAAATTAATTAAATTATTATTTTCTTATGGCATATATTGGAGACAGAAAATATAGCCAGACATTAAAATATAAATAAAGAGTTTTTACTATGTATGATAGTAAATTTTGTTAAGAATTGATATAAAAAATTTTGAATAAAAATACAGACGTCAAGTGGTCAAATTGACAATTTATCAAAATAGTATATTTACTATTATTTTTGTTTAAGTATTAAAATTTTTGAAAGCAAAAAAGTAACATAAATATCCAGAATTATCCATAATGTTTACGTACACCTTAAAGACCAGAATGTCCATTTATATAATCTGTTTTAACATTTTGCGAATTTCGATTTTAAACCATTTTGAATTGTTTTTTTTTTTTTTTTTTTTTTTTTTTTTTAATTTATTTATTAACATTTCTTTTGTACAAAAACTATTTAATAATATATAACCCGCGAAGCTATTCAGCTTGTCTGCAGGAAATTAAAACTAAAAATTTTCATACATTTACATATTTAATTTCAGTATTTCATTGCAAACTAGTAAAATGTTTTTTAATTAACTTATTTCTTTTATAATTATTTCTAATATTCATTAATATTTGATGGATCATTGAATTTTTTAGACCTGCAGCTCGCAATTTTGGAAATAATTGAATGAAATTTGGTATGAATGGTGATTTTGAGACAAAAAAAAAAGTTATTACCAGAATAATCGGTCCATATTTTTACCTAACTCCCATACAAAGATATTCTCGGAATAGAAGCTAAATGGCTATATATGACGTATTTATAGTGAGATTTTGAATACTATATGTTTGGTAAGCATAAATTACTTTACCAAATTTGAAAGGAATTGGTACTCTCTAGACCACAGTGTACATATAAAGTACTTTCCGAAATTCACTTAAAGTACATAAACCACATAATAATTTTAACGTCAGGTTAAAATTAAATTAAACTAACTTTTATTTATAAGACTATGCTATTTTAGGGGCATCAGAAAAGGGAGCCACGCTGTGGTGTGCATGGAAAAAATGAATTTTTCCTAAATTTATTATTTTCTATTATGTTGAATAAACTTCAGAACAGCACAATTTTTGACATGTATTTATACTTTTTTTTACTTATTGAATAATAAAATAGTATTAATAAATTTCACATTCACCAAAGAACAACATTAAAAAAGTAAAAAAAATATATATTTGTATATTTTCATTATTATTTCATTAATATTTTAAGGTGGGTTATAATATTAAAACATATTTAAAATCTACAGAAAATTATCTTTTTAACGATACCAATCACTTATGTTAAAATACTGCGTAAAAAATTAAAATTTAGTTTATTTATAAAACTTTTGTCTTCACATTTTGAAATTTCTATTAGAGAGCAGAAATATGTGGATGTATATGTAATTTCCTAAATCCCTTTTCCTTTTTCAGAGCTTATTGAAGCTTCCAGACAACGTAAAACTATTTGGCACACAATTCTAACGGAGACAGATTTAAAAAATTCTAATTTACAAACGATGATTTTTATTTACGAATTTAATATCATCAGATTCTAACAGCTTCAAATCTTTAACTTTAATTATAATAAATGTTCATATATATTTTTTTTAAAGATTTTCGAATTTGTTTGTGGATATTTTTAATATTAAGGAGTGAGATCGAAAAATTCTTAACATACATAATATTCAATAACTTGGAAACGATTGATCTTAGAGTTTTCATTATTTTTTTAATCATTTGATAATTTAGCACAGATCACAGTAATATGTAATTTTTATGGTTCTAACCACTAATTATAAAATTGTGGATCATTTTTGAAAACCCTTTCTTTGGAGATTTGATAGTTGCTTCAGTCACTTTTTTGGAACAGTGTGCACATCTTCTGTTAAAATCTTCGGTATTTTGGGACACCTTTTTTGTGCTCTTGAATTCATTTTTCACAAGAGCTGAATATCTCTCCACTGGTCTAAGCTATGGACAATTTTAAAAATTGACCTCTCTTGGTACTAAAACTATGTTATTGATTTGGTACCACTCTGGAGCTTTCTTACCGTAGAGACATGATACCAAGTGGGTCCAAAAATATGTGGACACGTTGTGCTTTCTTAAGTCTTTTTTGCAAATATTCCTTTATGCATATTTTGGTATTTATAGATCCGAATGTATCAAATGACTTTCCTGTTTTGCCGCAACTGCAAAAAGCTTGTTATTCCATGAATTTTGTAAGACATTTTTGCTGCTTTTGGGTCTTAAACTTATCTCCAACATTGCTTCGAGCATTAGCAATAAAAATTTTTGAGACACAAGCTGCGAAGATTCTGCCAGCACCTACGTTTCTTCGTCAATTATACAGCTTGAGTATTTTTGTATGAAATTTAGTTTTAAATTCCGAGTCCTATTCTTGGCTTGTAATTTTTTTTGCAGAATTCCAGTTTGGAATTGTTTGAACTTTATATATTATCCACTTTCCCATTGGCTTTAAATTTTCGCACCAAATAGTCGAAGCACTGAGAAAACTGAGCTGATTTTCTACCAGATGTGTTAGCAGTTCCTTTCAATATGCCTTCAATTTTCTGGCCTTCTCAATATCATGTGGTCCTTTTTTCTTAACGAACTAGGTTTCACATCAATAGTCAAATTCTCCTGATACTGTTTAATAATATTAGAAACGGTTTTAAGGACGATATTTAATTCTGTGGCCAATTATTTGTAAGACGTATTTGGATTTTTTGAAATAATAACTTGTAGGACGTAAATTTTTTTCGTCACTTATTTTGATGAAAATAAGGACAAATTAACATGGTTGTTATTAAAAATAATAACTGAAGTATTTTTCCATGATAACTAGATGAAAAAAAATTTTGAATATTGATTCCGAAAAAAGTTATGAGGCAAAATGTGTGTTAAGATTTTTTCGATCTCACTCCTTATAATATTATATTTCCTGGCATTGGCAGGTATGTACGCTCGTATGTAATTAGTAAATAGTTGATTGGGATTTACATTCTCTCAGATTTTGCTCTAAAGCATGTAAATGATAAAATGTTTACATTTTCAAATGTAAATATTTATTTATCTAAAGGGGTGTCTCAAAAATGTTGTACTTTTATAAAACTAGAGACTTCATGTTTATTATTTTTTTTATTTATCAGTCTCTCAATAAATATACAAATTTAAAAAATCAGAAAAAAAAAAAAGAATTTTTCGGGCACTTTTTTCCCACCGTTTTAAGAACTTTTGTAAATTTTTTTCGTTTACATGCTTTAATATGAAAAAATATTTATTTGTATGTAAATTTGTATTTTACACCTGAATGTTATTTACTTATTGAAATAATTGTGAGTCTGTGTTATTATAGATATCCCTGCCAACATTTTCTATTCAAATTTGAACTAAAGAGTAACCTCAAGTTGTTAATAATAGTCGAATGTCATATCATTTTCTTATCCAAGAAGTGCCACAGTTCAGGAAGAAGTGTGTCGCAGTTTTAATACTTTTTTAATGGCACTATTAAGTGCTTTGTTTGAGTGTCGATTTAGAGTCATTTTGAGCAGTAAATGTAGCCAAATTTTCTATCGAAATTCTAGCTAAATATTTTCAATATTTCTATTAAAATTTTGACTAAATAGTAAAAAAAATAAGGACTGCGAACGAAAAAATCCGTGCATGCTCTTGGGCTTATAACTTTTGATGTGGTGAAAAATTAATAATTCTGTTAACTGGTTTGTATTTGCCATTATGCTCACTTGTCATGCGCTAAGTTCCATGGTAATAGCGTAGTTGGTTTTTCTTAAAATGGAAGTTTATCAAAAAACAAATAAACACACAATTCAAATTTTACATTAAATCTTGCATTAGTCATATAAAATAATTGCATGGAAGGCTGTTGCGCCACAAAATACAGTTTCTTGGGTCATAATATTATACAAAGAAGTCATGGTCACTGAATGGTAACCTGGTAATGGAAGACAAATATTATCTTCAGGCGTAGGAGTCAAGCAAAATAGAAAGGATTTTGAGAAAAATTCACCTCATCTCTGAAAGAAAAGTGTCACAAAAAATTAATTCCTTTGAATCTTTATTGAAAAACAAATAAACACACAATTCAAATTTTTCATGAAATCTTGCATTAGTCATATAAAATAATTGCATGGAAGGCTGTTGCGCCACAAAATACAGTTTCTTTCACCTCATCTCTGAAAGAAAAGTGTCACAGAAAATTAATTGCTTTGAATCTTTATCAGAAAATTTGAAAAGGGGCTAGTCTCCTGAAGACTTATTGTGTAAGAAAAAAATCCTAATAGAAACGCAAGTAAGAATTTGGAGGAAATAAATAACATGAAAGTTTTTCGGGCGAATTTTTACGGAAATTTTGTTTTTGTATAGTAGACGATGAAAGAAATCAAAATTCCCAAGAAAGTTTTTGATTTGGGAAGTCATATGCATACGAAGGAATGAAGCGCCTCATTCTTAAAAAATGGTTGCATTAACACAGAAATATACGTGAATGAGGTCCTTTGGAAAAGATTTCTCCCTTTCCTAATAAAGCTTCTTCCCATTACAATAACAAAACAATGGAGTTGTAATAAAGAAATTGTAAGAGTTTGTACCGATAGAGGCTTAACCATCAAATTGTCCGAAACTCCGTGCAATTGAAACATATTGGTCTATAGTAAAAAATTATATAAAGGACATTAAAAGCTCACAAAAAAATGAAACGGAATTTACAAATAAGTGGACTTATTCGAGCAAAAAAAGTGACCGAAACACAATAAAACCTTCAATTGGAAGAATTCTGGAAAATATCAAATATTTCCTTAAAAACCAACAGAAAATTATTTATTCTTTTATGTTTAGAACTTGAACATAACAGTCATTAATAAAAGTATCACTTTAAAAAAATTCGCCTACTGGTTTATTTTCTATAGCACATTAGCTTGCACGGATTTTTTCGTGCGCAGTCCTTATATCATTGCCTTTCGAAGAAGAGTCATCGTTCGGGAAGAAATATGCCACAGTTCTAATACTTTTTGAATGACACTATTTAGTGTATTTTTTGGGCATAAAAATGGTGTTATTTAGGGGAGAAAATCTAGTTTAATTTTATTATACCCAACACCACCATAGGTGGGGAGGGTATTATGCGTTTGTGCTGATGTTTGTAACACCCAAAACTATTGGTCTAAGACCCACCTTAATTTATACCAATCGGCTCAGAATCACTTTCTGAGTCGATTTAACGATGTCCGTCCGTCCGTCCGTCTGTCCGTCCATTCGTATTCGACACAAATAAGTTTTATATGAACACAAATGATAGTGCCAAATTTTACAAAGATCGGTCCATAATTTACCATAACTCCCATATAAGGCCCTCTTTTGGGAATCACCCAAAATTGAATAAATTCACATAAATGTCAGCGTCAACGTAATATTCTTTATTCGTATGTTTTATTTTACACTTATGAGTTTCGGTCCACATTTGACTCCAAGTCTAATAAAAGACTCCTCCCCGAATTATAATGTACACAATGGTGTAGGGTATCATATGGTCGGGCTTGACCGACTATATCTTTTTCTCTCGTTTTTACTTGATTTTTTGTCTCGCTATATTACTTTTGAAATTTATTTCCATTTTATGAAATATTCTTTAAATGTTTATTTCTTTTTTAATTCAAAAATATAAATCGAAAAATATAAATTAATATGATTTATTTTTATAAAACTGTTTACAGTCAGAAAAATAATGTTTAAAGAACATTAACGGGAAAAAGCTTTTTGGTAACTTTTTATATATCCAAAAACTATCTTTTAAGTGATATTTTAGTTAGTAACAAAATACATTATAAATAGACCAAAAATATAAATTAATGTTATTTGTTTTTGTAAAATTTTTTACAATCAGGAAAATAACATCTTGAGAACATTAAAGAGAGACATTTTTCTGATTGTGGATAAAACTATCACCTAATTGCTGGCAGGGATATGTGTCATTATTAATATGTATAAATTGTTGTATTGATCAATATAAATTTAAATTTATTTGTATAAATGCACAAATACGAATACATTAAAAAATAATACAAAATGTTTATATACATAGCAGCATTTAGGGCACTGTAAGTAATTCAAGATGTATTGCTCTCATGTGTTTGCTTATACTCTCATATTATCTACATATGTATGCATATAGCTAAAAGGTGGGAGTGCACAAATATATAGGGATAGCTTTGTATATAAAAAATTTTGAAAATCATTTTAAATAAGCTTATAATGAAAAATCAAAATATTAAGCTTATTTTAGGGGCTCATAATCGGTTTAGTTATCCTCGTATAATCCTGATTTTATTTACTACATATTTTTGTTTATCTTTGTTGTTTGTTTATTTACGGTATTTATGCCCGTATAATTTCTTTGGCATTTAAATATTTTTAAATAACGTGAGCAGCTAAATTTACTTATCAAGCTGTTTTATTACTAAACGAGATCGAGGCTACACCGTCTTACCCACAAATAAAATTTTTGCCTTAAAGTATGCTTTCATATACATTTATAAATCTACATTTTTTTCCAAACTACAAAAATTTTAATACGAAAAAAAATTAAACAATCATAGCATTGCATATTAGCATTTATTAAAAACTAACAACAGCTCCATATTTATATATATTTTTTATGTATGTATATAAGGGGTACAACTTTTTCCAATTTTTTTGCAAATATCGAAATGACCCTAGCATAGTCGAATAGGGCATTGAATATTATTTAAAAAAATGGTATTACTTTTTCGCAGTTGTCAAAAAAGTTCACCCACAAAACGCAGTAAAGTTTTGAAATCAATAATCCTAATGTAATAGCGAAGCCACATAAGCACACAACGTGGTATTAAAGTAGTACACAACATTCATCCATTATGCAAAACAATGTCCAAAATAAATTAGAAGTTTATGTCTTTTAATAATTAAAAACAAATTTTATTTCTTTACTATTTTACTTTATAAAATAAAATATTTAAAATATTTAAAATATTTATTGAAAATTTATGTACTTTTTTTTTGGGGAGATTTTAAAAAATCGTTTTTGTGGGTGAGGTATTTATTGCAAAATGACCCGAAAAAAATGTTTTCGTACATAACACAACATTCGCCAACGCGTGGTGCTAGGGTCAAAATTTGGTTATATCCCTAATGTATATACAAAACACAAGAAGAATACTTTTAAAGATCGAACTACTTATATAAAATAAAAAATCTGTAGCTTGACCAAGGGCTTCAAAAAATAAAAAAATGGGTTTTGCCCGATATCTCAGCTAATATTGAACCGATTTATTTAATTTTTTCAGCCCAATAATTCATAAAAAACTTTCCAAACCTTTTTTGTAAAAACGAAGTCCCTAGTATATACAAAGGCTTTAGAAACTCGAAAACCCATTTTAAAAACAGTTTTATTTAAGCATATCTCCGCCATTTATGAATTGATGTTGCTGAATTTCAATAGCAAAATTATCGAAAGAATTTCCTATCGTTTATATATCGATATATATTTTATGTATGGCAGTTACCAAGGGGCTTCATAAACACCATTTCAACCGACATACAGACGGACGGACATGGTTCTATCGTCAGCATTTCTTACAAGGATCCCGAAAATATCACCTGCGGTGCAGAGTATAAACATATAAACTTTTTAATGCAAATTTGTTTGCATTGTATTTGTATTTATTTATTTATTTATTTTTTTCTTTCTCTCTCAAATAACTCATAGTATTCAATGCTACTATATTAGTAAAAATTCTAATTCTTACTTCTTTCAAAATTTTTCAGAAATAACTAACGAACTGTCAAAGTAGATTTAATTTGAATATTTCTCACAGCAGTAAATTAAAATTTTTATTTTTTCTCAAATTTTTATTATATTTTTTAATTTATTTGCCATTAATCTTTCATAATTAAGTCATTTTTTGATTAAACCAATTGACAACAAAATTTTTCCCTACATTTCAAGTTCTCAATTTGACAAAGTATCAACAGCTTTAGACAGCAATCTTAAAAAGTCCAGCCAGCCTTCCTTAATTTAGTATTTAGGTTAAACAACCCACTTGTCTTAAAATTGTATATAACTTTTAAACACAAAATTCAAGTGTTATCTTTCATATTAAAACCACAACAAAATTCATAAGGTGATAAGAAAATTCACTAAAAAAAATAAATGTTAAAAAAAATTGTCTTTAAGTTGCAAGTATGTAAGTATTTTTTTGAACTAAATTTTTGTGGCAGTTTATCTTAAATAACAGTTGCAGCCCACACTTTTGTTTAAATATTTTTATGGTATGAGATACAACAAGGTATCTAAAAGAGAACAACTTGTTTTATTTTATTTTTTTATACAAAACTGTAAAATTCATTTAATATGTGTTTAATAAACAGCTTAAACATGCCAGCCATGTTGTATGTAAAACTATATATTTTGAATATAAATATGTTGTTGAGTTTTTTTTTGTTTATTGTTTGTTTAGTATTTTATTTTTAGCAGTTTCTATATTTGAAAACTTTTTTTGTGTTTATAAAACTTATGTTAGGTTGATGGTAATATGAGTATAAATATGTTTAGAAACAGTGGTTTAAGAGAAGTTTTAATAATCAAAACAAATTTGGTTTTAAAAAGGAAAAAAGTAAAGAATAATAGTAAAAAGTTATTTAAACCTTTCATTAAATTGTTACTCATATTTTTAAATATAGAAAATTTTTGTTGGGTTTAAAGAAGTTTTAAGTTCAAACAAATTAGTAAATAGTGAATATGCTACAAACAACTTTTGATTATATTAAATTTATTCAATATAATTAACAACATCTTTAGGTGAATAAATACGTTTTATATTTTTTATTTAATAAGGAATTTTTTATATTATTAATAGCAACTATTATTACAAATTTAAAATATACCTTTAACCCACTGTTCGTACCACCACTTTTATGTTAATACTGTCACATACCGCAAAAAAAAAAAAAAAAATCATAGACTGGCGCTTGTATAGCTGCCATTAACATGCATTTACATTTTTTTTTTCTGTTTGTTTATTAGAAAACAATGTTGTTGCCGTCATTAATGTTTGTTGCTATCGATGTTGTAGCAACAAATGTTTAGAGGTTGGAAACTTTTTATATTTAAGTTGATCATACTGTTTGTGATCATACTGATTTCATTTGGGGATTTAATAAATATTCTGAGTCCTTGTAGGTAGGGAAATTATATATTATTATTATTACACAAGCTGAAAGTAATGAGAGCTTTGATATTGTAAATTATTAAAATAAGTCCATAAGTGACTGAGAAAAACTCGGATAGGTAGATGGCTCTTGAACCATTTCTGCAATATTCTTAAGAGATTTAATGCTATAAAAATATATAATGATATCTGTCAATCCGTCTGCCTGTAGAAATCCTTTATTTAAAAGCTCCCGGCTGAGGATGTATGTATGCATCTAGTACGTCAATTCCTTGGTTAAGATGCAAAGGATTTTGCTGTTGAAAATAATTAAAATTTGTATAAATATGAATAAGTTTTGCAGTAAAATCAGTTAGGAACTTTTCTCTTTCACTTTTCTAATACCTCAGCTTTGGCTTCAAATCTTCTTCAAGAATATCTTCAAAAAGTAATATTTAAAAAAAGTCCTTATTTTTTTAATCAAATTCTGACTAGGGTTCGGATTTATTCGATTGTGCATTTATACGTTTAAAATAAGCTCCTTAAATATGTTTTTAGGAATTTACATAAGTGCTAGTTATTACAAATGAGAAGCCGCAGAACAAAAAGGACTTTTTATAACCACCATCAAAAAGATGGGGGTATATTGATTTTGTCATTCCGTGTGTAACATGTCGAAGGAATTATTTAAGACCCCACAAAGTATATACTTTCTGGGTCCTGGTTCTGAGTCGATCTAGCTATGCCCGTCCGTCTGTCCGTCTTTCCGTCTGTTGAAAGCAAGATAGGGCTCGAACGGGTCAATGTAGGGGGACGAAATTTTAGAAAAATATTTGCTTATATAAGGTTTGTTTGGGATTGAAAATGGGCAAAATCGGTTAATAAACAAAAAATTTATGGGCTAAAAACTAGAACAAAAGCATGTACGACAACGAAATTTTGTATACATAGTTTGGGGGTCGATAAAACCAAAAATGGATGTGGACCGCACACTTTACTGCCCACCTCCCATATAACGTAAAATTTGAAAAAGTGACATTCGCGCATGTTCATTATTTGAATTTGCTGGAAAATTGATAATTAATTTTTTCGTTCTCTGCAAAGGAGTTTGAATTTGGAAATGGTAAGAAACGTTCAACTTTCCATAAAATTCATCGAACATCAATTTACCATTATATCAAAGGACTTTTAAATGTAAAAAAGTACGTTTTGTTAAAGAAAAAAAAAAAAAAAAAAAAAATACATATAAAAGTATACAATTTCCTTGTGTTTTAAAGCAAATATTTTTTTAATAATCCAAAAATACTGTTCGCAAAAAATTTAAGAAACAAAACAACTAAAAAATGTCTTTACTTAAGAAAAATATGCCACCTAAAATCAAAAAAAAGATAAAAAAATAAAAGTGTATATAATAACATATTTTGAAAATGCAACATATGGATATGGACACCCTTTCAAACAGAAATGAAATTGAAAAAAGAATCGGCCGTGCCGAATCTTTGATACCCTTCACCATGTTACTTAATACCATATTACCATCTTACCCACAAATAATAAAAATTTCGCCTTAACGCCTAATTTTTTTTTAACTACGAACATTTGAATACGAAAAAGAAAGTCATTGATTTAAAAATATAAACAACAACAATTGAATAGTTATATATTTTTATTTTTGCATGTATATATGTATTTAATATAAACATTTTTCTGTGTATTTACTTATTAAAATTTTTTTAGTTTTTGGTCCATAACTCTGTTGTTTATGAACAGATTAACTTTCTGTAAAAAATTTAAATTTTATAAAAATATTTATGACCAACCCGTTTAAACGCGAAAGCTGTAGCTTATATAGGAGCTTCAAAAAGTCAATAAAACGCGTTTTGGCCGATATCTGGAATATAGTGGACCGATTTTTTTTTCACAAAAAAAAAAAAAAAAACTAAAAAAGGTTTTGAATTTTTCGTGCAAAAACGAAATCGCTATATTTTGTAGGAGCCGAGAAAAGCCGACAGCAAACACGATTTTTCGGGAGTATCTTCGGTTTTTTGCCGATATCTCAGTTATTTATCAACCGATTTTGCTCGTTTTTATTAGCGATTTTCTAAGGAATATTTCTAGAAATTTGATATATAAAACATATATATCCGATAACTGGGGCTTTCTAAAAACTGATTTCAACAGACAGACGGACAGACGGACATCTTTATATCGACTCCCCTATCAATAAGGATCCAGAATATATATACTTTTTGGGGTCTTAGACGAATATTGTAGAAATTATAAACGGAATGACAAACTTATATATACCCTTTACACCTGTGGTTTTTAAACTTAATTTAAAAAAAAATATGTATTTTTAAAGAAAACACTTATTTGAGTTTGTAATAATAGCAAAAAATTTTTAACCAAAGCAGTACAAATTCTTCAAAAAATATTAATTTCTATTACTAAAGAAAAATTTAAATTTGCAAAAATTATCAAAAAAAAAAAAAAAAAAAAAAAAATAATAACAGTAGAGCTTTTGACAAACATACAATAAAATTTTCGAAAACCATAAAAAAAAAAAAATATTTTGTTTGCTTCCTTGTGCACAATTCATGAGAGCCAATATGTTTTTACACTTTTGAAACAAATAGTTTTTTCTTTATGATAAAGGAATCTCAAAATTTTGCATTTTTATTACAATAGCCGATCTTGTAGTTATCTAAACAAAATGGCCAACTGCCATGTAATTTATTTTAATCTACATAGGATAAGACAATGAGATCAAAGAGTCCAATATATATTTACCGCATCAATTTTATATTCGAAGTTATAATATAAGCGTTTTTTAGTCAATGTCTGAAAGCGGAAATTATCGCAAATGATCCATTTTTGGCAGTTTATTTCATCTTTATATACAATTCACTTTCAGAAATCAAGTCATACGAAAAAACTGCTATAGATAAAAGTGAAAATGTTTGTAATTTTTTTCTCAAAAAGTCTGTAACTTTTTAATTTTTAATAATATATAAAAAAAACAAAATTTTGCACTAAAAATATTAAGAATATTTTCTATAGTTTTTAAAAATATGATTTAATTCCAGTGGGAGATTTTTTTGCAAACTCTTTTTGAATTTGAAATCTATTATTAGTACTTGAAAGTACTTGGTTTCAAGAATTATTAGAAATTCTTGAATTGTCCAGCAAACACTTGATAATGGCATGTAGTAACGGATGTAGGTAGTTCAACGATGAAAAATTTTAATAACTAATTTTTTATAAGCCGGTGTGTAATAACTTATTTATGAACAAAGTTTTTAAAAAGGAATAAGGAGTGCGATCGAAAAAATCTTAACACATGTTTTGACTCATAACTTTTTTCGGAATCAATATTAAACATTTTTTTTATCCAGTTATCATGAAAAATACGTCAGTTATAATTTCTAATAACAACCATGTTGATTTTTCGTGATTTTCATCAAAATGAGTGACGAAAAAGATGTACGTGCTACAAATTATTAAAAGATTTCAAAAAAATTCAAATAGGTTCTACAAATAATTGGCCACCAAATTAAATTTCTGCTGTCAAACTGTTTTTAATGTTATTAAGCAGTATCAGGAAAATTCTACCATTGATATATATACATCAAAGAATATTTGCAAAAAATATTTCTTCTTTTCATTACAAAGCATAACGTGTCCACAAATTTTTGGCCCTATTTGGTATCATGTCACTACGGTAGGAAAGCTCTGGAGTGGTGCTAAAACAATAACATAGTTTTTGTACCAAGAGACGTTAATTTTCTAAATGATCCACAGCTTAGACCAGTAAAGAGATATTGAGCTCCTGTGAAAAGTAAATTGAAGGGCACAAAAAATGTGTTCCAAAATACCGAAGATTTTAAAAGAAGATGTACACACTGTTCCAAAAAAGTGACTGAAACAACTATCAAATCTCTTACGGAAGGGTTACCAAAAATTGTCCATAAGTTCATAAGTAGTGGTTAGAACTATAAAAGTTATATTTTTCTGTGATCTGTAATAAATTATCAATTAAATAAAAAAAGATTGAAGACTCTAAGATCAACCGTTTCCAAGTTATTGAATATTTTTGATGTTAAAATTTTTTCTAATTAATTTTTAGTCTAAGATAGTTTTAAAACCTACATGAAAAATTTAAAATTTGGAATTTAATGATTTTAATTGATTTGGGACAATCATTATGCTTGTCAAAACTAAGAATAGGCGCAGAATTTCAGATGGCTTTATAAAGTGGTTCCCGAAATATAGCGATTTAAAACTGTAAAATAGCTGAATAAATGTTCAAAGTCGTGTACGCAAAATTACAAATATCTTTAAAAGTATCAAAATTACCTTAATTATGACGTATAATACTTTTTTCTCAACATTAAATTTGTCCATATACCGCGATTTATAGTTCACGGGTAAATATCTCAAAAAATGGTATTTTAAAAATATATGTTAACTCTGAAGATGTTTTCTATAACCGTGGTAAGTGACATTCAGTTGAGTTTTGATTTCCGCGATAGTTCGTGATTTATAATATTTCAAAAATAGGATAAATTGTTTTTTTTTTTAAATACGAATTTACGTTATAACGTTCATTAAGGTTTAAAGTTAAAGGTAATAAAATTACCTTTAAAATTATACCTGAAACACGTTGTTATGTTGAATTTTAATGGTCGATAATTTGCGAATTAAACTCCGCGAAATTTAAATTTATAAAATCTTTCAAGGTTTAAAATTAAAAAAGAAAAAAAAAAAATACTGTTTATATCTTAAAATTTCATCACTATTTAGTTGGTTAAAATGCAAAGAGATCCTCTTGGTTTAACTTAATTTAACTTTAATAATAACTTCATTAATATTTTAAAATCAATAAGTTATTGAAAAACTTAAAAGTAATTAGTTCTTGTAATGACATCTAAGTAATGACATGAGGTAACTAGTTGTCTCTAATGTCATCACCGCACAGTTTCACATTTGGCAGTTTTAGAACGAGAAAAATCCAATTTGGGAGAAATTGGTCTGAAATTGTATATTCTGTTAGTAGATAAGGCCGTTAATAGTCCCACTAAAAATGGGCGGGTAGAATCACTGCCACTCCTACACTCAAAAAAAATAAATCTATTGTATGAATTTCATATTTTTGTATGTTTTATTAAAATAAGGAATATTTTAAAAGTAGGCGTGGCAAGATCTTATCACATCAATCTTAGTGTAACACTTGCAAAAATAATTTTCGGCCATTATTATAAGATACTTAAATAATTTTTAAAAAATTTCTAAAATAAGGTACCTTATATTTTTTTCTAATATTTTAAAAGATCGCAAAAAGTCGCAGCCAAAATTCTCAGATATAATTTTATAGATATCATTTTATATATCAATCGTATTTTTTAAATTGGAACTCGTTGGAACTTTTTTGTTCCAGTCCATTAAAAATAGAATTTGCCAAAATATATATTTTTTTGAATATTATGATTTCTTTTAAATAAAAACAATATTTTCATATTTATTTTTTAACCTAGAAAATTCCAACATAATAATTTGAATACATTTATTATTACAGACCAGAAAAAATCATATCAATATCTCCAGTATTTACTGAGATATATGAAGTTAAAATTTTCATACTTCTTTACAAAACTTGTAAGTAAAATTAAAATATTTTTAAAAGTTGCAATTTTAAAAGTCCACAATTCGCGCTTTAGACACTTACTAATACTTTAAGTATTTTTTCCATAACATATGATATGTTTACTAATAAATACAAAAAAAAAATACTTCAATTAATAAGATTTTATTTTCGTATTTTTGTCGTTCTAATTTGGATAAATGTGACACTGTGCCCCGTGTTAAAATAATGGGTTATTTAGCAAATATGTAACTAGTGTATGGCATTATATTAGCTTCTTAACTCATTATCTGTCAACTTAAGTTTTTGCCGGTTAAAAAAAAAAAAAAAAAAAAAATAATTATAATAATAATAGTAATTGATTTAATAGGTCACTTTATGGGGTTAAATATTAATTTTCCGGAAAGACAGACGAACATAATATGAAGGTAAACAAAATATTTGAATGTAGTTTGCACAATCATTTTAACCACTGTTCTATTGTTTTTGAAATTTATGACTAAAAGAAAAATCTATATAAAGTTCTCCATATAAATGTTAATTTAGGGTATATTTTAGGAAAGCTATATTGTTATAAAATTTCAAAAGGATTTAATTAACTTAAAAGTATTTTTTTTCACTTTTGTTTTCAAGACAAAAAAAAAAATACAACTTGAGAAGGAAAACCTAAACTACAAATACGTTGTCAAACTGTGGAAAAAATCGCGAAAAAAAAAAAAATAACAAATTTCTGCTAAATAATGAGATCAGAAGTGTATTTAAACTTCGGTTTAGCCAAATATAAATATTATTATTCAAACATGTTTTAGCTTAGTATGTATTATATTTATGACTATACATTCGATTTCTTCAAGATATTTTAACGCTTAAATAGAAATCGCCCATAAAATTATTTTGCAAATAATATTGCTTATCAGCATTTTATAATCTTTAAGTTGACACTTTTGTGTGAGTGTATGTGCACATATCTATTTCAGAAATTAATTAAAGCTATAACAGCAAAAATGAATTAATATTCGAAAGTTAACAAAATTAAAGTGTTTAGAAAAATGTTAAAATAAATTAATTATATATAATTTGTTTTTTACTATAGTATTATAAATAGATAAACATAACAACTAATGTTGAAAATATTTATTTGGTAACCAGTATGAAAAGAAATGTGTTTAAATAAAATAAATTTAATATTTCTCCATAAAAAAACTGTAAAAATCTTACAATTTTAATTTCCATTTCTTTTGGAGAATATATTTTTCTTTGTATATAATTCCCCGCTCAACAGTTCTTTTTCTCCATCTCTACCTTGGTTTAAACTTTGCAATCATTAAATTCCTTAACCTCCCTACTCTCTTCTATAGGAAAACATGCAAAAATTAAAAAAGAATCATATTCTCTTGACTGTCTGGTGTTGATAGAAAAAAAAAAAAAACAGAAAAATTAAATACAAATACTAAGGGTTGCAAGAAGCAGCAGCAGAAGATACAAGCACAAAAAGCGTACAACACTTGAATTGTTGAGCCGAGAACAAAATAATAACGAGCTGTCTGAACAGGGAACAAGTCAGAAAAAATACTGAATTGAAAAACTCAAAACGGGTGGAAGACCAAAAAAGAAAAAAACACAAAATTATTGAAAACATGAACGGAAAAAAAAAACACTTCACAAGACATAAACAAGACTCTTGACTTGCATTTACAAGGAATATTTAAGTTTTTTTTTTTCGTAACAAGGAAAAAAATCAAAAAAAAAAAAAAAATATGAATTTTTTTTATTACTTTAAAAACGGAAGCTTTTGTGGCAGAGAAGTGAAGCTAAAAAATGAAACGGTGATGAAAATTTAATGTTTCAATGATTTTATTAAAAAAAAGAAAATTGATTTTAAACAAAAATATGTGTTTTATTTTTTAAAAAAATTTAAAAGACATTTTAAACAGATTTGTTTATCACAATATTACACTTTTTTCTCGATTTCCATTTAAAACACTACAGAGAAAAAAAAACTAAATATAGCGATCTGTCACAGAAAACCATTCCGATCGAAAGTGGAATTAATTCCGTACTTTGCTTCTTCAAAAAAACACGAAACGAAGAAATTTTTCGGAATGAAACCGCTTTAAATTTTCAAAGTAGTATTGATTTATGGTTTCCACTCCAAAAAATTTCTTCGTTTCATGTTTTTTGAAGAAGCAAAGTACGGAATCAATTCCACTTTCGATCGGAATGGTTTTCTGTGACAGGCCTGATAATTAATTTAGTTTAACATTTTTCTTAAATTTCGAATATTAATTAATTTTTTTGAAATAAAGAGACTAAAAAATTTAAAAAAGGGAAAACAAGGCAATTTGGAAAATCTATTTCAGTCGAAAATTCTATAACTAAAAATAATTAATTTAAATTTATAAATATTGTAGAAAATAGCTTAAACTCTTGAGATCAATAATCAATATTGAAATAATTATGTATAACAAAGTACATAAATAATACGACAATTTATTTAAATTTAACAAAATTAATATTAATCATACGCCCCATAAGATTTAAAGCAAGATTTCTATCTAAAGCTTATTAACTCATAAGTTATAGGGAATCATTGGCACAATCCTTTGTATTAAATTAGAACGGCATTATACTTTATAAAGGCTCACGAAAATTTTAATAAAAATGTTAGAAGAAATAAGAAATTAAATTTCATAAAATGGATTTCCTATAAATTTTCTAAGAAAAATTATCAATGATCTAACATTAAAAAGCCACTTTATATTAAAACTTATTTTAAATTGATTTTTCAAACTTTTTCTCTCAATTTCTACAACATTTTCCATTACTATTTTGTTGCTTTTCCAAAACTGCACCCACGAGAATAATTTTTCAATTCCCCATACTTTCTTTTAAACATCAAACATAAAGAAGAATAGATAATAGAACATAAGGAAAACTAGACATTGCTACTAATATTGACAGACAACCAGATAAACGGACAAAGCTAGACTAACTGACAGACTGGCAGACTAATATTAGATTGAAAAGTTAAAAAAAAAGGGAAAACCAACAACTAACAAACCTTCTTTAGAGTTTTCCAGCCAACAAACATCATATCATCGTTATCATCATCATCAAAACTCAATAGAATACAAAATTAAAATTGACAACAAAGATTGTTACAATTTGCTAAAATTTAACTTTAAAATATCAATGACTGGAAAGGAAGTAAAGAAAGTAAAACATGTTACTTTTTATTCTTAACAACACGCACTTTGTCTAGGACTAGACAGTCGAAAGGCTTAGCCCAAGTTATAATTTCCTTTTTGTTAGTTTTCTCGTGAAGCACGAAATTTATGAAGTTGTTAAGATAATTGATTTAGCTGTTCGCACCAGACATATCGTGTTATTGACAAACATTTGGGAACAGTTTATTTTTCTTTTAGTGAATTGTTTTTGAACCTAGACACATGAGTAAGTAATAAATGTAAAGAGAAAATTTGTTTTAAGCATAACATACGTGAGAAAAATTACTTTGTAATTTAGGCAAATATTTATAAAGAAAATATAATTTTCTTTGAAAATTATAAAGACAAATTAAAATTTTTCGTTTAAAAAATAATACAGTTTCAAATAATTAAATTTGTTCTATAAATATTTCCAAGTTGTGCATCTTAAAACAAGCACTAAATTTGAACTCTTTGCAATATCATAAATATTAAAATTAAAATAATAAATAGCTTAAACTGTTTTACTTGTTATGTATTAAGTAAATTTTAAATTATAATAAGGAAACCTAAAAATAATATTCAGATTTTATAAAATTTTCCTTAATTAATATTAATCATACGCAATGTAGTTTTCTTCATAGGTGATTTAAATAAAGCTTGATAACTTTTTAATATTTGAGGAAATTTTCAGAGAAATTTTTAAAATAATTTTAGAAGATATTGGGGAAAATACTGAAGAAATTTAACTTAATAGAAATATTTGCAAAATATAATTTAACTTAATTTAAAATCATTTCATTTTTCCTTAAGTAATTAAATTTTAAATGTGAATTTTAAAACAAGAACTAAAATGAAACACTTTGGCTTAATTGTGAAAGAAATTATTCCTAACAATCTTATGAGACAATTACCAAGAGTTATATAAAAAAAAATGCCTTATTTTATTTTTAAATTCCCCAATAGAGCATGTACAATGTGTATCGGTATATAGCAAAACAAAGTTTTAAATTCTACAAACTCTTACCACAAACGATCTTTGCATTATTAATAAATGATAACGAGTATATAGTAGGGTATAGGATCTGGAAAATTTTCCAAAATCAAAACTAGATATCAAATGATTTGTTGAAACATTTTGAAAGAGTTTGTAAAACAACATTATTATTCTTAGTTTCAAAATTTTTCAACTAAAATCTATATATACGTATAAAATGTTATTCATATATTTTTTTAAAGATTTTCGGATCTTTTTGTGCATATCTTTATTATAATATTTTATTTCCTGGCATTGGCAGGCTTATACGCTCGTATTTTATAAAGGATTTTTAAATTTATTTTCAAATCTCTATTTTCCCTATAAAAGTTGAAAATTTTATAATCAGTTTTGTTTCCAATAAAGCTTTGACTGTTTTATTTCTTATCCTGTGGTAAAATATTAAATTTTATAAAGAAAACCCTAAAAATATTTAGATTTTAAAAAAGTGTCTTAATTAATATTAGTCATACGCACTTTGTTCATAAAAGCTTCTTAACTATTTAAGTTTTGTATGGTTTTCATTGAAACTTCTAATTATTTAAGAAAAATTAAGCTATTTTTAGAAGACTTTGTGAAAAATTTAATTAATTATAATATTAAATAATCTTTTTACATAAAAATCTTAAAAACAAAGAAATATTTTAAATAATTTTTTTATATAAAAGTCTTAAAAAAATATATATTTTAAACACCCTAAAATTTTGCAAATATTGAAATAATTTTAAATCTAATCTGATGAAGAAAATTTAAAATTTATTTTCTTTAAATAATATCTTTAAACAGTTTATTTGTTATTTGTTAATAAAACTTTCAGTTAAGAAGAAAAATCCCACAAAATATTAAGTTTTTCTAAAATATTTCTTAATTAATATTAATCATACGCCCTGCTGTTTTCGTAATAAATATGTTGAACAAATTTTATTCAAATTTTTAATTCTTGCAGGGATTCTAGCGAAATTTTTAAAATTATTTTATAAGACTTTGGAAAAAATTGTGAAAAATGTTTAATTTAATAGAAATATTATATTCTTGTTCAGCCTGATTTAAATTAAATATTTTTGTAAAGTATGAAAATGTGAAGCAAAAGAACAAATATATTTGTAGGCAACTTTCCTAGCTTTTGAAAGGAAATGTTAGCCTAAATATTAATCTAATCAAATCCAAACCTTTCTCAATATTTTATTTTATTGCATAGTACAGAACGTTCTTTTAGTTTTTAATCTTATTAGTAGGCAGAGTGGCATGATAAAACTATAAACTAATTCTAAAAACTAAGCACGTCCCTTCTTAGTTTCATCAGAAATCTGAACAGTTAAATATTAGAAACTTTTACATTCCAAAATTTGTGCCTATGGAGACTTGAGATTATGTTGTTAGAGTTTATTGGGCTAATTTTTATAAAAGAGGCAAATATAGAGAGTAAACCACTTCATCTATTAGTGATTTGGGGCCTTGAAATAATGATGGGCGATACCAGACAATGACAATTTACTTCAAATATACTTAAGAATTTTTTTAAGTATTTTTATTAAGTATTTTTATAAAAAAAAAAAAAAAAAAACATATGACTAGACGCAAAAAAAAAGCTACAGCTTTTCGTTGTATAAATATAATACAATTTTTTTTTTACAAATGTACAATTTTGCTAATGACTTTCTTCAATCATTGGATATAGAGGCAAATAATTCGACACAAATATAACAAACGAAATAAGAAAAATATTAATTCTATTATTTTACATTTAGCTTTTCAGTATTAAAATTTGTAATTAAATTTCACATAATATAACAATTAAAATGATATATATGATAATTAATATTAATCATACGCGCTGTGGGTTATTAAAAAGAGTCTAACGAAAAGCTTTATAACTTTTAAACAATTTAAACTATTTAAAAGAAATTTTTGGAATAATTTAAGAGGATTTTTAGGAAGCTTTAGCACTAATTTTATTTATTTTAAATTCATAAAGGCTAAAATGTAGCTACTTCTGTATGAAAAATTCTTAAATATATACATTTCATTTATTTATTTTTTTTTTATTCTAGTTATTTATTTAGATTTTGTTTTCATTTTAAATTTCTAACACTTTTATTTGTTAATGATTTGAGAAAAAAAAGTATTTTTTTTATCTTAAATTTCTAAATATTTATGTTAACTAAAGCGTTACTAATATAGTTTTTTTTATGGATCAAATATTATTTTTAAAAATGTTGCTATTTTTATTCTTCTTTTTTCAAACCACCCTCTTACCTTTTATATTTTTTATATTTTATTTATTTTTCTTAAAAAAAGGAAAATTACTTCTTATAACACAAAACCCATATTAATGTAATAGTAGGTCATATATCATACACACACTTAAGGAATTTTTCTTCCTTACTTTTTTTATTTTTTTTAAAGGAAAAAAAAAATAAAGAAAATTATATATAAAAAAGAAAAAATAAACCATAATATAGGAAACAGACACCTAGAGTAGAAAAAAAAGATGAAAAAGGAAACTAGAATAAATCGACAATTTATTGTGTGAATAATTTTATAAATCGAGCCATATGAAAATAAATGTGCATAACAACACTTTATTACTCTCTCTTTTAAACACACTCTAACACAGACACTTATACATAAATACTCTTAAGAATAAGTGAGAAATCTTATATGTATTTACCAACACATATAAATAAATTCTTATAAATTCAACACATAAATATAGATTTTTATGCTTGAAAACTTTTTATTTTTTAGCAAGCAAGAGTTGTTTTTCAGACTATATTTGCATTTAAGCTTATTTTTGTATTTTCCAAAAAAATAAGCAAATAAAATATATACAACAATTTATATAAATATAGGTGTCTACTTTATATATTTCCTTAATAAGTCTCTTAAGTAATATGGGTGTATTTGTAGGCCTTACATGCATTAGCCATGATTGATATTACCACTTAGCAGCAGTTCAACAGACACCCTTATTTCTCTGTCTTCCTATTTATTTCTCTGTCTTCCTATTTTTTTTATTTTCTAACAGTGCCTTAAGCTTTATCTTTTAAATCATGTTGTTTTGTATTAAATATTTTATTCTTATTTTATTTTTTTTTCTCAGAAAATGTTGGTGAAAAAATGTAATCTAGAAATATATTTGTTGCTGCTGTTATCCATTTCGTTTATTGGTATAGAGTTATTTAAATTTATTGAAGCATGGAAATGCCTAAAAACGCCTTTTCTATAAGTCTGAAAATGTACAGTTTGGAGCATAATGAAAGGTAGAAATATACAAAATGTTTATATTTCATTGAAATATATTTCTTGTTATTTTTGTTAAAATAAATAGGTTTGCATAAAAATTAAAATTAATAATTTTTAAAAGATGGTAAGTTCTATTTGAAAAGTATTGGAATTATTTTTGAATCCTTATTTACTTTTAAAGTAATTGTTTATCGTATTAAGTTTCTTGTTTTAATCGATCGAGCTTTTAAATTCCAATTTGAAACAAATCTTTAGGACATCAAATTTATATAAAAATAATGATTTCCTTAAAGATTTAAATAATTAATATTAATCATACGCACCTTGAGCTATTAAAATTAATTTTAGGAAAAGCATGATAACATTTTTCAGTGAAAGCTTTTGTGTAATAGTAGAAGATTAGATTTCAAATATTAATATTTTCATAATATTAATTATACGCAGTCAATCTTTAAGTAAAACTTTTCGAGAAAAACTTAGGCATTATTCATACCTTTTAAGAATTATTATAACCATTTCTCACTTTTCTTAATAACAATTTAGAAATACTGCAAAAAGTTAAAGAAATCCATATTTTGGTCTATACAATGTAATTTTTTTTTTTTTTGTATTTTTTCAATATTTTGATAAATAATAAACGAAAATTTTCCACAAGTTGCGTTTATTTCTGTTAAGAATTTATTTTCAGTTGTAGTCCAACTTCTGCTTATTAATGTTTCTCTTTTTACAATAAAATTTTAATGAAAAATGCAACAAAAATTTAACAACCTTTAAAATATACCAATAATTAATATTAATCATACGCATTGTGGTCTGTATGAAAATGCGTAATATAACTTCTGAAACGTTAAAGCTATTTCAATGAAACTTTTAGAGCAATTCAAAAAGATTTTATGAATTTGCATATCTAAGACTTTCTTAAGAATGTACAAAATTATTGATATGCAATCCTTCTTTTAAATAAATGATAACTCTTTAGAAATAAAAGCTTTATTACTATAATTTTACAAAATAAATAAATGGACAGCCGATGGGTTGGCAAATACGTATATATTAAGACCTTAAAAGGCTAATGAAAGGCAATACAAATTAACTAATAATTTTTTTCACACGGCTATTTTGCTTGCCGCAATTCTGAGAAGAAAAAGGAGGAGAGAATACTACTGCACCAAATGTATGAATTCTGAATTAGGGAAAGCAGCTAATAATTTAGTCTGGAATTTTTTGATTAAGTAGCAAGTTTTTGTTGGAGTTTTTTAACCAAGAAAAATAAATAATGTGAACTTAATAAAAAAAAATAAATAATAATAATAATTTATTAAGATAATTTATATTCTATCTATATGATGAATCACCAAGTGTCAGTGATTGAAAGACTGAATGACTTACCTGGTGATTCATCATCGCACAGCCCAACCGGTTTAAGTTAAAAAGGTAAAATATGGACTGCAGATTGGCCTCCTACCGAGTAGATCCACAAAGACGGGATTTTTGGAAATTCGAATGTTTAGGGGATAAAAAGAATAAAAACAGGTAAAATCTGTAACCTTATATCTCCTAAACTGATAGAGATACAAAAAAAGTTGAATAGATATCGTTATTTATTTAAAAAAATTTTGGATGGGTGTCTGGTACTTTTTTAAAATTCAGTTTTTTTAGGGAAAAACGGGTAAAAACTGTAATTTAGTACTTTTTTTGGAACTCTATCTATCTTTTAATCCAATAAGCATAAAAATAAAATGTGCTTCAAATTAGTACCTTACCAAAAATTGGCGAATACAAGTTTGGTACTTTTTAAAAATTCGAACGTTTAAGGGTTAAAAATCGTACCTGATTTTGGTACTTTTTTCACAAAATATTATTTCTTTTTACTGACACATACATATGAATGTTTTAACATTAAATCCCCGTACAATTTAGAAATTCATTGGAATAAAAACTTTGTTACATTCAGGGGAATAAAAAGTACCAAAAAAGGGATAAAATCGTGAAATTAAGTTTTAATCAGATTAAATAATGCATTTTTATTATATTAAACCTAGAAACATGAACTTATGTCCATAGGGAGTGAGAGTTCAAGAGAGGGAACTTTGTGGTACTTTTTATTTTTGTTCTTCTAATGGTACTTTTTGACTTTTTTACAATATTGAACCTATAAACATAAAATGAAAATATATATGGTCCTATGTGGGTAAGAATACAAGACGGGGGACTTTTTGGTATTTTTTTTGTTCTTCTAATGGTACTTTTATAATTTTTTATAAGACTGAACATAAAATCATGAAATTAAGGATATATGGTCCTAAGTAAATGAAACCCTTATAAGAGGCACTTTGTACTACAATTCGTTATTATAATATTACTCTTTGAATTTTCTCAATAATAATTAACCTTCAAACGTGAAATTAAAAATTTATATACAGTATACACTGTTTCTGGTTTATTGTATCTAATTTTTTAACCTTGACTGTTATATTCTGTTACGCGCGGCTAGTACTTAATATCAACAAAAATAATTTCCTAAATTCTGTATCGCCTACATTTGAAAACAGTGGTTAAGGGCATAAAAGATTTCCCAGCTAACTCAATGAAAGGTATAAGTGGTTCTTAACCCATTGTTTCCTGCGCATAACACATAACACACTCTGTTATGCCTATAAAATACCTCAGAGTATGTAAAAGAAAAAGAAATTTATATAAAAAAAATTAAATCGAATAAAGAACAAAGCTACTTTTTTATGTGACTCGATGTTATGTCACCAGAGGTATAATTTCCCACCCAATTAATTAACACCTTGACAGATTTTTACCCCTGAATATTTTTAAATCTGTCCCTATAATAAACATGATTAATTACTTTCGTACAAACATTTTGTGTTGGTTATCCTTCCCTTACTTTTTAAAATTAAAATAGCATTTTGTTTATATTATTTACAATAATAACTCAAGAATAGTATTTATTGAAAAAAAATTCATATCAAAACAAAAAAAGTAAATAATTATGATAATAAAACAAAATATAAGAACATAATTCATTCATCAATGAAATATAGAAATATGAATAAAGAAAAAGAAGATAAAACTAGAATTAAGACTACAAAAAATGTAAACAACCCTTTTCATGCAATGAATGAAATTTAAGAATGAATGGAAATGGACTAACGATCAGGAGTAAGATAATAATAGTATTTATAAAGAGAGCATTTCATTCATAAATAATTACAAAAATAATATAAAAAGAAAAAAATATATATTTTACTCACAACTAATTATGTTCCACTTCATGATGGTTCGATTGTAGGGCCCAGCAATCAGCACATGATGAGAACGATGTTGTTGTTTCTGATTTCTTACTTTTTTAAAATAAATTAACTTATTTATAGAATAGAAGAATTAAGATATAAAAAAAAATAAAAATAACTAAAGATATTTTATATACACTCAAAGAATTATATTAGTATAAATTACATATTTGATAGTTAGAGTTTAATAGTTAAAGCAAATATAGTTTAAGAAATTAAATCAATTGTAGAAATAATCTAATAATTAATAATATAGTATAATAATTTTCTTATGGTTAGAAGATTCTTTTTTAATTAGCTTTGAAAATTCATAATGACTTTTAGATTTTGTTAGTTTTAGGATTAGGTGATTAAGTGGTTACATTCTTAAGGTATTTTATTTAGTTTAGTTTAAAATATAATATAGTTTTAATAAATTTTCAAATAATTAAATTTAAAAGTTTTTCCTTTTTTGATAGTTTAAGAAAACATATTTAATCAAAATTAGATTTGTTTTAAAAAAAAATGTGTATTAGTTTAGAATAGATTTTATATAATTTAGATAATAATCGTAATTCAGTTAGTTTTTTAATTGATAAATAACGTAATATAAGTAATTTGTAGTATATAACTTGAAATATAATAGTTTTTAAAGTGCGTTTTTTGTTATTTCGTTTAGTTTAGGTTTTATACCAAAATATTAGTATTTTATTAGTATTTTTATATTATAATATATTAATTTTGATTATTTTGGTATTAAATATATATTTATATTCTTAGGGACCCTTGGAAAATATGTTGTAAGTCCGTTGGAAACAAGTTATAGCTGGTGGTATATGGAAATCTGGGAAGTCACTTTGGAAAATTTCTTCAGTTTGGAAAAATGCAATGCAATTTGCTAGGTATTTGTAAAATTTCTTCAGACACTTCACTTAGGTGTTTATGCAACCAATTAACGTGGATTCGTGGAAAATTCCACAACCAATATAAGACAATATGTACTTTGGATACGTCGAAATTCTTGAAATTTATTATATAATCATTTATTTTCCTTTTGGAAAAATTATATGAAAAAAAATGACAATTATATTTTAAAAAATATAATTTTATTGTTTTATTTAAATCTTTTTTATTGAATTAGGAAAAACTTTAACACGTTATTAAAATTATTATATAATTTAATGCGTATATTCACTTTGCAATTATATTCACACCGTATAGTTTCTTCCACTTTTACTTTGCTAATGAAATTGATTTATCAGTTTAAAACATTTTAAAGTGCGTAATCACAAAAGAAGAAAAATGCGTATTAATTAATAATAAAAAAAAAGAGAATGAAATATAAAGTTGAATGCAATTAATTGATCTTTAGTGGGAGAAAGACAAGTGATGTTTCATTTTTAGCTCCCCAAAAATATTACCATATATGGTCATAAAATTAATAATTTTAATGAGTGTAACTTACGCATATTACACATGTTACAAACATGATTACATATATATAATTGAGGGGGAGATTAAAACAGTACGATAAAAAAAATATTTCTATCATGCGAGAAAATGTTAAGTATTCCTGTTAGTGTAATTCAATATACTGATTCGAGTATTTGTTTACGTATAATTTTGTAAATAACTTGATGAAATTAGCGTTAAGTATTTCAATAAATTTTTTCTTTCATTTTTTTAGAAAAAAAAACTAATGTAAAAAAAATCGTAACAAAACTGCTTCGATCAGAAATTTTCAGAAAAATTGAAGACGAACAGGAAACCGATTTTTACTTTGATATTTTCAATAAAAGTTTTTGTTATTCTTATAAAAAAAAACGTGTGGCACGACCCACGAAAGCCGGGCAAATATCATAATTTAAGGTCTGAAGCATGAAACTTCCCTATATATTTCCCCTTTAGATCTTCTATGTCATATAGGTTGTTTCCTATTTTATCCTTTATTTTACACTTGACATATTTCTGCAAAAACTTTTTGTTAATATTCTTTGACAAATTACTAAGAACATGATTTCTTCGAAAAACTATCTGTCCTTTCTGGAATTCAATATTTTTACTTCTAAGATTATACGTTTTTGCAGATTTAGTATGTGCAATATTCAAATTCTCACGCAATTTTTCCCTTAATTTCGTTAATTTGTCTACATGTTCTGAAATGTTTAAATCTTCTCCAGATAAACAGCCAAGTTGGTCCAAAATCTTATACGTTGATGCGTGTTGGATCATATTTTGACCAAACGTAGCAAAATAAGGGCTGCATTTAATAGAACTATGAAAATCGCTCCTGAGTATGGATAAGATTTGAGGAATATACCTATCCCATTCTTTGTGGTCTTTGTGGTTTTGTAGAAAGTATCTTATCTTTGTAACTATCTCGCGATTTGCTCTCTCCGAGGCGTTTGAGTGTGGGGCGTAGAAACCAGTGGTGATATGGGATATGTCATAGGATTGGAAAAATTCTTTAATTTCTTTAGAAACGAATTGCTTCCCATTATCACTGTGTACATAACGAGGTACACCAAACGTCGGAAATATTTCCATTTGGAAAAATAGAATTACACTAGCCGATGTTGCTGCTCTGAGTGGCTTTAGAAAAACGAACTTGGTCATATGATCCAAGCAAATAAATATAACGGAGTTATTAGCTTTTGAAAAAGGATAAGGGCCAAGGAAGTCGCAGTAGAGACGTTCAAATGGTCGATTAGTCATGAATTGGTTTCCCATTACGGGTCTTGACACCTGATTAGGGGATTTTATACTTTTGCATATTTCACAGGACTTTAAATAAGTTTTTATGTCTTTGACCATCGTAGGCCAAAAGTATTTTGTCCGGACCCGATGCAAGGTTTTTATAAATCCTCCATGGCATGACAAATCGTTGTCATGAGCTGATTCAATTATGGTTTTTATTAAGGACTTCGGGACCCATATTCGCCATAAACTATCCTCTTCATCTTCGACACCATTTCTAAAGCAAACGCGTTTCAAAATTACATTTCCAGATAAACGAAGATCTGGTAATGCTTCTTTATTTCTGTTTATCGTTTCTCTTAATTCCCTATACTCTTCGTCTTCAAATTCAGGGGCTGACAAGTTTATTTCAGGGGTGTTATTTGGTAAAGTTATTTGATCTACTTCCATTCGAGACAAACAATCCGGCACGATATTTAAAGAACCTTTTCGATGTTCTATGCGGAAATCATACCGCTGTAACTTTAGGCTCCAACGGGCTAGTCTACCGTTAAGGTCCTTTTGCGACATTAACCACTTTAAGGACGAATGGTCCGTAATTATTCGAAAAGGTAAGCCTTCTATATATGGTCTAAACTTGTTGACACAAACTACAGCAGCCATGCATTCGAGCTCGGTTACTGTGTAGTTCTTTTGCGATTTATTTAGTTTCTGTGAGACGTACGCAATAGGGTGTTCTTTGCCCTCATCATCATATTGCAGAAGAACACCACCTACACCGATTTTAGAGGCATCGCATTGGATTATGAACTCCTTTTCGAAATTTGGTTGGGCTAAAACAGGTGCCGTAGAAAGTGCTAACTTTAACTTTTCGAATGAAATTTTAGCAGCTTCAGTTAGAGAAAAAGGTTTATTTGTTTTCTTCAAACAATCTGTCAATGGACCTGCGAGATCAGAGAAATTGTGAATGAAGGTACGATACCAATTTGCCATTCCAACGAATCTTCTGACTTGCTTAGGACTTTTCGGTAAGGGGAAGTTTTTGATTGTTTCTACCTTTTCGGGGTCTACCTTAAGGCAACCATTACCCACTATATACCCCAGGTACCGAATTTCTTTTTGACAAAATTTGCTTTTGCTTACATTAATTGTAAGTTTAGCAGACCTAAGACATGAAGCAACTTCCGACAAAAGTTGAATATGGGACTGAAAATCATGGGAGCACACCAACAAATCATCTAAATAGATGAATACGTTTTCTCTAAGACGCGAGGGTATAACTTTGTCCATCAACCGGCTCATGGTTTGTGGACCATTACACAAGCCAAACGGCATGTACTTGTATTGGTATAATGGTTTCCCAGGTATGACGAACGCAGTTTTTTCTTTAGATGACTCACTTAAACGGATTTGTAAAAACGCATCTTTTAAGTCGATTCCGCTGATAAAGAAAGTATCTTTAAGCCTACTCAAAAGTCCATTTATATGGGGTAGAGGGTAAGAATCTTTCTTTGTTACTGCGTTAAGTTTTCTTGAGTCAATACACAGTCGGACTTTGCCAGGTTTTCGTACAAGGACCGCTGGTGAGCACCAAGGAGAATTTGACTCTTCAATAACGCCTAATTGTAACAACCTATCAATTTCTTTGAAAGCTTCCTCTTGACGAGGCGGTGACAATGGGTAGTGCTTGCATTTAATCGGGGCAGAATCTCCGGTATCGATGTGGTGTTCAAGCAAATTTGTGCAACCCAAACCGAGTTTTTCAAAGGACGGAAATTCAAGAATTGTTTTCTCAAGAATAAGATTTTCTTCAGGGGACAGTATATGAAAATTTTGATTGATATTTGAGTCATTGGATAATTCCGAAACACTAATAGGAGAGGGTGGTATGATCTCGGGAGCTAAAGCAAAATCTTTCCAAAAATTTATACCAAAGTATGCATCTTGGCTTAACGATGGAACAAGATAAAATTGTATACTTCTAGTAACATTCTTAAAATGTATTGGTAGAACGCAAAATCCAATAACATTTTGCTTGGCACCATTTGCTGTACGTATTGATGAATTCATATTTGTATAAGAAATTCTAAGTTTTTCCAAAAACGATAAACAATTCTTACCTAGGACGGATACATTCGCCCCACTATCCAGTAAACCAGTTAAATCTTCATCCAAAACTTTTACCTTAGCGAATGGTCTATCGTCTTTTCCATATAAAATGGTAGCATCTAGTATTTTACGAAAGTGTTTTCTCTTATTGTAACGTAACCTACATTTCATAATTTTGGTTAAAGGTTTACTATAGGAATCTGTAAAATTGGGTTTATTTACACATAAAAAATTATTATTGATATCTGTTTGTGTGGTAATTTTTGTGTGTTTTTCTTCAATCAAGGATTTGTTTTGAAAATTTTTGCGATTTTGCGAAATATTTTCAGAATTCAATTCAAACTCGGGGTTTGGTGGGATGGACGATTGTCCCCGGTAACCATATCGCCCATTTTCCGATTTCCCTGAAAATGTTTACTCGGACATTTTGGTGTTAATACACCTTTCAATCCGCATTTGAAGCAGAAAGGCTTTTTAATTTCCTCAGAACAGTATATGTAAGAGTGGCCGTAAGACATACAGTTCCAACACTGAATTTTAGAATAATCAAATTTATCTTTTCTGTTCGAGATTTGAATTGCTTCAAGCTGTGGATCTATATCCTCAGAATTTTCATTGTCCTGAAACGACACATCCAATTCACTAACATTTCGAGATTGTACCGAATTAGGGTTAGAAAATTTGGTCTCTCGAATAACTTTTTCAGCCTTTCGAGCTTGATCTCTAAATTCATTCAAGTCTCGGGCATTAGTACTAAAAAGTAAAAATCTCAAATTGGAATTCAAATTCCGTTTTATAATGTCCATCAAGGTATCATCAGGAAGAGGATTTTGAAGACGAATGTTCATAGAAACAATTGACGAATGAAAATCGTCGTAATTTTCTTTATATTGCTGTTTTCGTAATGAAATTTTTAGCAATATTTCATGATCGGACTCTAAATGTCCGAATTCTTTTGTTAGAGCGTGTTGTAAGAGTGGATACGTCATATTTCGATTCTGCTTCATAAAAAGCCAGTACCATTGCTCGGCACGACCTTCTAAGAGCACGTGAAAATTAGCTAACAAGTGATCATTAGAACATTTCGATCTCCTACAAAGTGTTTCTACTTTAAAAAGAAAGTCCGACACAGATCCTGACCCATCATAAGATATCTTCCATTTTTCTAACTTTACATTTGAATCTCCATTTAAAAGTGACCTATCTGAGTTCTCAGACGAACGATTATTAGTTGAAAATGGAGTATTTGAATTAGTAAAATTAGAGGTTGGTTGAGGATTGACACTAATCTGTGCTATACTTTGTCTTATTGTAGAAAGTTCCCTTCTAAATTCTTCCTGAGTATTTTTCATTGTTTGTTCCATTAAAGTAATTAATGAATCAAACGAAGTTGCAGCATTAGGATTACGATTATCAGTATTAAGCACCAAAGGAGCGTTGTTGCCCAAAGATGAGAAATCACCTTGAGGATTCATACTTTGGTTTGGCAAAGAGTTATCTCCAAGAGGAACAAAAATATGTGGTTGTGATGTACAGGTCTGGTTTTCTAATAATTCAATATCTTGGAAAAGGGTAGAAGAGGGTAAACTGTTAGAACTATGTGTTCTTTGAACCTGAGGCTGAACTGTTGTTCTATTGGCGGGAGAATTGTTTGAACTTTGTAATGTTTGACCTTGTGATTGAGCTGTTGCTCTAGTAGCAGGTGAGTGAACTACTCTTGGTTTTGGACTATTTACACTGTCCTGTATTTCAATCGAAATGTTATTTCGCGACGCCGATGAACCTCGACCCCTAAAAGAACTATTCTTACTACCTCTAGCTGTGTTCCTAGTATTCATTACGAAATACTTCCAAATCCAAAATTTAAAGGAAAAATATATTTATGATAAGGGTTTGTATTCCAAAAGGTAATTTTTTAAAAAGTAAAAAAAAAACAAATATTCGTATATACGATTATATAAACTGATATAAAAAAAAATATAATAAATTTAAGTTGTATATGAAAAATATACTATTTAATAATATAAAAAAAATTAAATTATTATTGATGAGTATATATATATGATATATATATTTTTTTTTTTTTGCAATAGTAAAATTTTCATATACAATTTAAATACGTTTATATTAAATATAAAATAGTAATAATTTATAAATATGTTAGTGGAAGTAAAGATTTGTTATATAAAAAAAATCTAATTTTGAAGTTTATTGAGTTTCTGTATTTTGGTTTTATTATCTAAATTATTTTCTGAAAATATTTATTTGCATTTGAAGGGAAGAATAACCTTAACAAAATAATTCTTTAAAAGTAATTAATCATGAAATTAATTTAAAAGTGCAGCGTATTCAACCTGTGGTCAAATAGGATCTCCATTTTAATTATTTAATTTATATTGCAATTGCCTTAATCGCAAAAATTCAACACATTTCAGTTTTGTGTCTAAATTGACTTATTAAGAAATTACAATTCGAATTTCAATTTGTTTTAACTAATTTTGACGCAACTAAAACCAAAATTTCATTTCAGATCTAGGACTTTTCAAAATATATCAAAACATTTCTAAAATGGCAAATTACTTTAATACCTACAATTTCCATATCGCAATTAGTTACTGAATTAGGATATTCGTGAGTGTACTAAGACTTATACAAATTTTGCAATGTATTTGGGCTATAATTTAAAATACTATCATTTTCTGATATTGCAATTAGATCAATAATTTCTATAATCAAATGATTCTAAGACTTCTATAAGAATATGAAGTATAAGGTGTTAAAAAAAATCTATAAATGAGAATTTTAAATTTCATTAAGCCCTATAAAAGCCATTCAAATATTAAATCATTAGTTTGTTCAATATTAAATTTTTAAATTACAAGTTTTCTTTGTATGTTGACCTTGCTAGAACTGTTGTTTTATTTGCATTTAACATTACTTTCGTTAAAATTTGACTGAAATACTATCATATTTCTTGGCAAAGGTCATGTTTGACTGTACTTAAGACAGCCTTTTCCGTTGGGCGCCATATATGTTACGCGCGGCTAGTACTTAATATCAACAAAAATAATTTCCTAAATTCTGTATCGCCTACATTTGAAAACAGTGGTTAAGGGCATAAAAGATTTCCCAGCTAACTCAATGAAAGGTATAAGTGGTTCTTAACCCATTGTTTCCTGCGCATAACACATAACACACTCTGTTATGCCTATAAAATACCTCAGAGTATGTAAAAGAAAAAGAAATTTATATAAAAAAAATTAAATCGAATAAAGAACAAAGCTACTTTTTTATGTGACTCGATGTTATGTCACCAGAGGTATAATTTCCCACCCAATTAATTAACACCTTGACAGATTTTTACCCCTGAATATTTTTAAATCTGTCCCTATAATAAACATGATTAATTACTTTCGTACAAACATTTTGTGTTGGTTATCCTTCCCTTACTTTTTAAAATTAAAATAGCATTTTGTTTATATTATTTACAATAATAACTCAAGAATAGTATTTATTGAAAAAAAATTCATATCAAAACAAAAAAAGTAAATAATTATGATAATAAAACAAAATATAAGAACATAATTCATTCATCAATGAAATATAGAAATATGAATAAAGAAAAAGAAGATAAAACTAGAATTAAGACTACAAAAAATGTAAACAACCCTTTTCATGCAATGAATGAAATTTAAGAATGAATGGAAATGGACTAACGATCAGGAGTAAGATAATAATAGTATTTATAAAGAGAGCATTTCATTCATAAATAATTACAAAAATAATATAAAAAGAAAAAAATATATATTTTACTCACAACTAATTATGTTCCACTTCATGATGGTTCGATTGTAGGGCCCAGCAATCAGCACATGATGAGAACGATGTTGTTGTTTCTGATTTCTTACTTTTTTAAAATAAATTAACTTATTTATAGAATAGAAGAATTAAGATATAAAAAAAAATAAAAATAACTAAAGATATTTTATATACACTCAAAGAATTATATTAGTATAAATTACATATTTGATAGTTAGAGTTTAATAGTTAAAGCAAATATAGTTTAAGAAATTAAATCAATTGTAGAAATAATCTAATAATTAATAATATAGTATAATAATTTTCTTATGGTTAGAAGATTCTTTTTTAATTAGCTTTGAAAATTCATAATGACTTTTAGATTTTGTTAGTTTTAGGATTAGGTGATTAAGTGGTTACATTCTTAAGGTATTTTATTTAGTTTAGTTTAAAATATAATATAGTTTTAATAAATTTTCAAATAATTAAATTTAAAAGTTTTTCCTTTTTTGATAGTTTAAGAAAACATATTTAATCAAAATTAGATTTGTTTTAAAAAAAAATGTGTATTAGTTTAGAATAGATTTTATATAATTTAGATAATAATCGTAATTCAGTTAGTTTTTTAATTGATAAATAACGTAATATAAGTAATTTGTAGTATATAACTTGAAATATAATAGTTTTTAAAGTGCGTTTTTTGTTATTTCGTTTAGTTTAGGTTTTATACCAAAATATTAGTATTTTATTAGTATTTTTATATTATAATATATTAATTTTGATTATTTTGGTATTAAATATATATTTATATTCTTAGGGACCCTTGGAAAATATGTTGTAAGTCCGTTGGAAACAAGTTATAGCTGGTGGTATATGGAAATCTGGGAAGTCACTTTGGAAAATTTCTTCAGTTTGGAAAAATGCAATGCAATTTGCTAGGTATTTGTAAAATTTCTTCAGACACTTCACTTAGGTGTTTATGCAACCAATTAACGTGGATTCGTGGAAAATTCCACAACCAATATAAGACAATATGTACTTTGGATACGTCGAAATTCTTGAAATTTATTATATAATCATTTATTTTCCTTTTGGAAAAATTATATGAAAAAAAATGACAATTATATTTTAAAAAATATAATTTTATTGTTTTATTTAAATCTTTTTTATTGAATTAGGAAAAACTTTAACACGTTATTAAAATTATTATATAATTTAATGCGTATATTCACTTTGCAATTATATTCACACCGTATAGTTTCTTCCACTTTTACTTTGCTAATGAAATTGATTTATCAGTTTAAAACATTTTAAAGTGCGTAATCACAAAAGAAGAAAAATGCGTATTAATTAATAATAAAAAAAAAGAGAATGAAATATAAAGTTGAATGCAATTAATTGATCTTTAGTGGGAGAAAGACAAGTGATGTTTCATTTTTAGCTCCCCAAAAATATTACCATATATGGTCATAAAATTAATAATTTTAATGAGTGTAACTTACGCATATTACACATGTTACAAACATGATTACATATATATAATTGAGGGGGAGATTAAAACAGTACGATAAAAAAAATATTTCTATCATGCGAGAAAATGTTAAGTATTCCTGTTAGTGTAATTCAATATACTGATTCGAGTATTTGTTTACGTATAATTTTGTAAATAACTTGATGAAATTAGCGTTAAGTATTTCAATAAATTTTTTCTTTCATTTTTTTAGAAAAAAAAACTAATGTAAAAAAAATCGTAACAATTCATAACATAAACATATATATAAATATAGCAAAAATCATATTGCTCTTTTATAGTTTTTTTTTTTTTTTTCTTTCAGTATTTTTGGGTTAAAAGTAAAAGTTCTCTTTTTATATTATAATATAGGTACTTAAATATTAAATTTTCTTAATATTGGATAAACGAAAGTTTAGCTTAAGGAAATAATAACAATTTGTAAATATTGCTATTAAATAAAATTACTAAAAAGCTTACCAAAAAGGATAATAATTTTAAGGATTTATGAAAAATGTTCCTTAACTAAATATTTTTTGTTTTACTTAACCTTTTTTACCAAAAGAAAAAAATATACGAAAAACTCAATGAGCCCTTAATAATAGCCAAATTGATGAAGCATAATATGTAATAATAAAATTATAAGAATTTGGCTTAATAATAAAGAAAATCTTAAAAATTTTCTTAAAATAAGAGGAATTAATACTAATCATATGCCTATTAAATCAAACTATACTTTAAGGAATTTAAGATTTTTTTTTGTCTCAATTTCGGTTTCTAAAATAAAAGGGTTTTTGCTTTAAAACTATCATAATATTTTTTTTTTTTAATGGTTCATAACTCTTTTTAAAATTTTAATCTACTATTTTCATTCTTATAATATTTCCTTTTTTATTATCCTTGCATTTTTCCTTTAATAAACCATTTATTTTCTCTATTACTATTTAATTGCTTTATATTGGCTTTATAAAATATTTTCCTGCTATAGATCATAAATTCAAAAGAAAGAAATGAAAGCAATGTTCTCTTGCGTATTTCATAAATCATTTAAAAAAACATTTTTGTTTAAGATTTTTTCGTTTACATTTTCTTCGGTGCTGCATACAACGCATTTCCTTTTTCAACTTTTTTTTTTAACATTTGCTAAACGTTTGCTGTATGTGATACGAAAAAAAGTAAAAATATAAAAAATTGGGTCAATTGGTGCCCTGGTGCACATTTATTAACATTGTTTTTATTCACAAACGAAAAAAAAGCAAATGTTTTATTAACACAATTGTTCCTTTTGTTGAGAGCTGTGTGAAAAGTACACACATGTCCTTGTTGGGTTCAATAAATGTGTAGAAAGTTAATATTGACTCAGGTGCATGAAATTGGAAATATGAATTTAAAAGAAAAATAAAGCATTTTTGGGAGTAAAACAAATGTTTAGAGTTTCGAAATGAAAGCTAACAAAAATGTTGAGGAAACAAAATTTTCAATGAAGCAAAATATTGCCCATAAAATCTTAAAAAAAAAACTCTTTTAAAGTTTCTATAAAGTGTTTTAAATGTTAAAAGTTATTCAAAATTGACTAACAGTCCTTTTATTATATATTTCGTTATTAATAATTTATATCTCTAAGGGAATAGTTTTGTCATTGCAATATTTAGTTAAATTTTTGAGATTTATATTTGCTTTTAATAAAAACAGAACAGCATAAATATACCTTGCAATTACATGAATTCCTTGATATTTAAATAAAAAAGATATTAAAATATTTGCTATCAGGAGTGCGTTCGAAAAAATCTTAACATATATAATATTCAATAACTTGGAAATGGTTGATCTCAGAGCTTTCATTCTCTCTTTTTATTTAATTGATAATTTAGCACAGATCACAGAAAAAATATAACTTTTATAGTTATAACCACTACTTATGAACTTGTGGACCATTTTTGGTAACCCTTCCGTTAGAGATTTCATAGTTGCACATCTTCTTTTAAAATCTTAGGTATTTTGGGACACCTTTTTTGTGTTCTTCAATTCATTTTTCACAAGAGCTCATTATCTCTCCACTGGTATAAGCTATTGACAATTTGGAAAATTTACCTCTCTTGGTACAAAAACTATATTATTGTTTTGGTACCACTCCAGAGCTTTCTTAACATAGTAACATCAAAAAGATGGGGGGTATATTGGTTTTGTCATTCTATGTATAACATGTCGAAGGAATCATCTAAGACCCCACAAAGTATATATTTTCTGGGTTCTGGTTAGATTCTGAGTCGATCTAGTTATGTCCGTCCGTCTGTCCGTCTGTCTGTTGAAAGCAGGATAGGGCTCGAACGGGGTAACGTAGGGGGACGAAATTTGGCACAAATATTTGTCTTATATAAAGTCTGTTTGGTGATGGAAATGGGCTAATAAACAAAAAAGTTATGGGCTAAAAACTAGAAGCACAGGGTGTCCGTTTCATACTTTTTTTGTTGATATTTCTTCAATAAAAGCATGCGAAATTTTGTATGTGTAGTTCGGGAGTCGATATAAAAAGAAAGAACTTTTAGTATATAAAAATACAGCCAATGACAAACAAAAGAATAATATAATGTTAAAAAAATATATATGCATATTTAACAAAAAATTTAATTAATAGTTAATTTAGTTAGAAATTTTTTCCTTAAATGATTAAGCATTTTAAAAGTAGTATAATTTATTTTTGAAGCCGAATATGTCCTTAGTGATTTTCGGTACGGTATTGAAAAAATGACTTAGTTTTAAACATAAAAGAATTCAAATGAAATCGATAAGCCCATACTCTTTGTTACCCTTAATAAACTGTTTCGTTGTGTTAACTAAATTCGAGTGCAATAAATGTTTTTTTTTTTAGTAAGATCTTTCTTAGATTAAACACTTTGACTTAAAATATCTGATGAGCTTACTAATTCTATCATTAAGTAATTTTTCCCCAAAAACTTAATGTTTAGAAGATATAAATAATTCTATTAATCTATAAAATTCGGTCAATTAGGTTAAAGGTTCAGTGAACCCTTAATACCGCCATTAGTTTTAAACTGCCTTTCCATTTCAATTTATAAAATATATAGACCGTTAAGCACCACGTTAAATAAATATTATCTATCATCAGCCTCTTGAATAAAGTTCAGAATCATTAGAGACATTTAAAATGACTCGAACCATAGCATGCTATATTGGCTATTTCCTCATGAAAATTGTAAGACAAGGCTAATGTGATATAAAAGACTCAGTATGGATAGTAACTCACCGAATTTAGTATATCCACTTTAAAGATAGCTAGGAACAATTATTCCAAATTCTACTCATAAAATTGCAGAACCGAAATATCTTTCCATCTTAGGCCTAGATGGATTCCAAAACGAATAATTACTTGACAAATGAATATAAATAGCGTACAATATATAAAGAATAGTTCTTGTCCTTAAATTAACTAATATGTAAATCTTATGTAAATAAAACCTTTAATTGGAAGAATTCTGGAAAAGATCAGATATTTCCTTAAAAACCAACAGAAAATATTTTATTCTTTTATGTTTAGAACTTGAACATAACAGTCATTAATGAACAAATAATTTAAAAAAAAAGTTTCCCATTGGCTTAGCTTATTTATTAGTCCTTATTTATTAATAGCATTAAAAAAAGTTAAAATATCCAATTAAATCTACATTTGAAGTTACTAAAAAAATATTTTTTATAAACATTTTCTCATCTATGGTGACTGTTGAAATTAAATTCCCAGCAACAATATAGAACCTTAAACTTATTCACTTTTATCTGCAGAAACTTTCTGAATCAGCATGTTAAATACTTTATTACTAAAACATTGCACAAATGCATATAGGATTTGCTGATGATTTTTCAATAGAAGTATGATGTTTTTGACAACCTTTAATCCTTTTTAAATGTTGCTTGAAATGCTTTGAATTATTTTCTCTTCTAAAAGTTAAATATTTGTGTAAAATTTACAATAAAAATTTTTAATTTATTAAAAATGCCCATAAATAATATTACTCATACGCAAAGTAGTTTCTTAATAATATTTTATGTTACATTTAATATTATTTAGGGAATATTTCTCACATTTATTTTTTTACTAAGAATTAGGAGGTATTATTTTAGATGCTTGAAAGATCTGAATTATATTTTATTATATTCTTCTGAAATTCTTCAACTACTTTTACACTAGCTCAGTTCAATATCTATATGCATATAAGTAACAAACTAGTATTTATTATTAATCCCAGAAATTTTCATAAATAATAACAATCTTACCAAAAAGTAAGATAGAACTTTTAAACTCTGACATAAAGTTAGAAAATATTAATAAAATTTAAGCATGTCTTTCAAAGCTAAAACAAACCTTATAAATGAAACGGAAAATATAGAAACATATATATATATATATATATATATATATATATATACATATATATATATATATATATATATATATATATATATATATATATATATACATATATATATATATATATATATATATATATATATATATATATATATATATATATATATATATATATATATATATATATATATATTCTTTTTTTTTTTAAATTATGCTTTAAATTTTATTTGAAATGAATATATATATATATATATATATATATATATATATATATTCATTTAAAATAAAATTTAAAGCATAATTTAAAAAAAAAAAGAATATATATATATATATATATATATACATATATATATATATATATATATATATATATATATATATATATATATATATATATATATATATATATATATATATATATATATATATATATATATATATATATATATATATATATATATATATATATATATATATATATATATATATATATATATATATATATATATATATATATATTCTTTTTTTTTTTAAATTATGCTTTAAATTTTATTTTAAATGAATATATATATATATATATATATATATATATTCTTTTTTTTTTTAAATTATGCTTTAAATTTTATTTTAAATGAATTGAAAAAACAAAAAAATTAAAGGGTATTTAAAAAAATACGATTAACAGTGCTAATCTCGATTTCATAACAACTGTCATTCATTTATTATTATCATGTGCAGCGTTACCGTTGATAATTTTTAAAAAGTGTCCAAAAAAGGGGATTTCAAAATAAAAAGTCGCCAAAAAAGGGGATTTCTTGAAAAAAAGGGGCCTAACCTAAAAAAAACTCCTTAAATTTTTTTTATTTGATAACAACAATCAATTTTGTATTTTAAGAAAAACTTCAAAATTCTGTTTTATCAATAACAAAATAATTTATAATCATTTTACAACAATTTTTATTATTCCAAAAATAAATATTCATTCACAAAAATAGTTAACATACAATCCTCTTTTAATAAATTAAACTTCTGTACTTTTTTATGAGTTCTTCACTCGTATTCCATTTTTGCAATTCCAAAAATAGTTAACATACAATCCTCTTTTAATAAATTAAACTTCTGTACTTTTTTATGAGTTCTTCACTCGTATTCCATTTTTGCAATTCCAAAAATAGTTAACATACAATCCTCTTTTAATAAATTAAACTTCTGTACTTTTTTATGAGTTCTTCACTCGTATTCCATTTTTGCAATTCCCTGTTATACAAATTTAGAACGGAACGCATAGATCCTCAAGTATTGACTTAAGTCTATTAGACATACTATTTTTTATTATTGATAATTTAATTAAAAAAAAAGAAACACGTTCCCCGAGGTATTGCTTTGAGGAATGTAAAAATATAAATTAGGATATAAGTATTCATCGAATCATTTTTTTTTTTTTTTGTTTGTTTTTTAGTTCAGTCCTAAAAGATTCTGCATATGATGGTATACATAACTAGCTGTTCATAAACTTTATTATTTTGTTTAGTTACTAACAGTTTAAGTTCAGTTGTAATTACTCATCGACTTTTTATATCACTATACTATAAAATAACCTCAAAATTATTAATTTATTTGTTGAAATTAATATATAATGGGTCGATATATTTCAAACAACTTATTTTTTCACCATTTAGCACATAATCTTAAAAAGTCGCCATTTAGTCGCCATTTTAAAAAGGGGCCAAAAAAGTGGCCACGTGGTTGAAAAAGGGGCAAATGGCCACTAAAGTCGCCAAACGGTAACACTGATCATGTGCCTTTATGAATGTGGCTTCTTCAAAGCCAGAATAGAAAAATTGTCCTTATTGTCATAATTTTTTCACTCCTTTTTTTGTAAATCAAGTATAATTTTTTTATTTTAAATAAGATTAAACGAATGTCTTCTTTTAAAAAATAGTTTAAAAGTCTCAATTTGCATTTAAAACAGAATTATCTTCATAATAAATAACTACTTTTAAGTATAAATATTATTTTTATTTAAGCTTACACTTTCCTAAATAACTCTCAAAAGCAAATGTCTAATTTAATTGTAAAAATAATATTTTACTGTAAATTATGAATTAATATAAATCATACGCTCCATAGTATGCAAGCCACAGTTTTACATAATGTTGCAAAACGCTTTTTTTGGAAATAATTCAGTAACTATTGAACCATTAAAGGTATCTCAATAAATAATCACATGAGGTATTTTTGAGTAGATTTGGAGGAATACAGCTTCCTAGCGGGTCAGGGAATTAGTGGGTGGCCCTCCAAATTTGGCCATGTCGTAATATTTTTTTTAAAAATCGTCAAAAATTAATTTATGATATGCCAGAAAAGAAATTATATATATAGATAGTTCCTGTAAATTTCTACAAAAAATACGCTTACATATTATCTCTTTTATTTTAAGAGATATTCAGATCGAAATTTTTACCTAATTTTAGCATCGTTTATTTTTATTTTTTTTATTATGGCGGGCTAAATATTGCCCCTAAAATTTTTCTAAAATATTCTCCAGATTTCTTACAAAATTCTAAATAATATTACTGCAATAATATAAATATATGAATAATGTTATATTAATCTGAATTTGGAAATTTAAAAAAATTTAACATTTTTTGGGTTTTTTCCAAAAAGGTGGCAATATTTATTCACTGATAAATTTTTTATATTTTTGTTCTGGGCTTTATAATTTTTTTTAATGTATTCAAAAGAAATCTTTATGCAAATGCATGTAAAGCAAATCCGGAGAAGTTTGGGGCAAAGGTTTGCCCACAAGCCCTATACAAATTTTGTTAATTTTGCATTTTCTTATTCTTTCTTTTTTTTTTGTTATGTTTTCAAATTGCAAAGCTGGGATCGTCTTAAAATTATTTTAGTTCTATATTTCTATATGTATGGTATACACCCAAAAAGTATTTTCTTACGGAGGCCCCTTATAACAACAGAATGACCATTTCAATGAAAAAAGTTAATTTTTTGAACACGTTTTATATGGATTGGGATTTTGGGTATTTTCATGTAAAAAAGTGGAAAATTTTTATTCAGCAGTACTTTTTGTCACTTGATGTATGCATGGTATGACCTTTTTATTATCTTTGCTAGTGTTTTATATTTTTCTTTACATGCTTCACCGCATACAGTTTTCCAAATCGCTGATTTCTTTTTTGTTAGCAGCCAACAAACAATTGTTATGAACACAAAAATAATTTATATATTTCAACAAAAATATCATAAATATTGATAACAATTCTTTGTAGAAAAAAAAAAAAAAATGTTTGTTTGCTCTTTGTTTTTTAACGCAGCTGACAGTTAAAACTATTAAAATAAAACAACAACTCACCTTGCCACTTAACACTTCTCGAGCCTCGGATATTTCACTAGGTGGTACTGTACCCGATTCAGAACCCAAAGTTTTTATAACATTTGAAAGACCAGAGGGAACTGACAAGCCATGAGAATTTTCAGCACGCACTAAGAAAACATAAGATGTAGCAGGTTTTAAGCCAGAAATCTGAAAATGTTAATATAAATTTATTTTTTTAGTTTCGAAGTTAAGGGAATTTTTAACTAGTTTTTTTATTATTATTATTTTTATTAGATAGATTTTAAAACAACGAACTAAAAATAAAGTATAAAAAATTGTTTTAGATTAAACTAAAAACTTTTGTAATAAAAGCAAACTAAACACAAACTACAAAAGGGAAGTGTTAAATATTTTTTTGTTGTAATAAAATTTTAATTTTTTAGTTTTTTGGTACAGAAAGTAATACAATTATAAAATAATATTGTTTGGCCAAGGACAAAGGAAAAATAAAATTGTTTTAAAAAATTAATTGTTTTTATGGAGATTTTAAGTTTAGTAAATTTTTTACTTACAGTTATTTGTTGATCAGGCACCCTATGAGCGGCTATAACCCAACCAGTTTGTAAATCTGAACTGAAGTATTCCACAGTGTAACTAAGAGAAAAAAGAAAAGATTATTTAATTAAATAATTATAATGTAATATTAAAATCCTTAACATATCAAAATATTTAATTTTATTTGTTAAATTACGAAAAAATTTTTAAAATTTCATAACTGATTTGCTTAAGTTCAGTTTACTTAAATGTAAAATATTTTCTTATAAAAAGCAAAGAATACATGCATAACGTTATATACTTTCCTAGCTAAACAATAATGCCGCTACCATAATGAAAACTACAAAAGAAAACTTTCAAATTTTCATTTTTATTTTCGCCCGTCTTTATATTTTCATTATGCTAATTTGACCGTTAATCTTATGTTAAAAATCTCCAAATGTTAAATGCATAACAAAACAAGGAAACTGTCGACACTCACACTAAAAAAGGTGCCACTGGCCTACAACACCCAAAAATACTACAGCAATTGTTTATACAAAAATTAAATGCAACCATAACATGCCACCAAACGCTTTTTCTATTTAAAAGTCAACATTTTTTACAGACAATAGAAATTACAGAAAACTCTAACTAAATTTTGCAATTTAGCTGCTATTATTATTGTTGTATTTGAAAACATTACTACTTTAATGACCAGTCCAAGCAAGTACTAAGCATGTGGCAGGCCTCATTATTAGAGCTTGAAAATTTGCTGGTCAAAGAAAAAAACATGTTGCGTTGAACAATGGCATAGACTATAAACAGTGAAGAGGAATGAATTAGAAACAATAAATAGTATTAAAAAATATTTTTTTTAATAAAGACAATTTTTTTGAATTTAAAATATGGGATATAATTTCTGCTAATACTGTCAAATTGTTGTCTTTTTTTTTTTTTTTTTTTTTTTTTGAAAAATCTTCAAGTTTGTCATAGTTTATATTCTCTAAATTTATTTTGAACATTAAAATTTGTAATTGGCAGAAAAAAAAAACATAAATTGTTTGGAATTTTTCTTAATATACTGGGAATTAATAATCATACGCACTGTGGTTTTAAATACCACAGATCAAGAAGCCCTTTTGCTAAGTAAAGTTTATTTGAATAGCGGGCCTTCTCCTCTTTAGAATTTAAAACACCTTCTTTCATTAGCGTAGCCACAGACAAGAAATCCTTTTGACCGAGCTCCATAAAAATTAAAAATTTCCCAAACAAAATGAAATAACACCCAACAGAATTTCATTACGAAATAACTTTCCATAAAAAAATAAAATAAGTTCCAACCCACTGGATGTAATTTTATAAAGAAATAGCTTAATACAGTGCGTACAGTGAAAGCATATTGAAAATAAAGCGGCCCGATTAGCTCAGTGTTCAGACTATTTGGTGCGAAAAGTTAAAGCTAATGCGGAGTTGAAGATATATAAAGTCCAAGTTCACGACCAGTGATGAGATAAGGAGTGAGATCGAAAAATTCTTAACATACATAATATTCAATAACTTGGAAACGGTTGATCTTAGAGTTTTCATTATTTTTTTAATCACTTGGTAATTTAGCACAGATCACAGAAATATATAATTTTTATTGTTCTAACCACTAATTATAAAATTGTGGACCATTTTTGAAAACCCTTTCTTTGGAGATTTGATAGTTGCTTCAGTCACTTTTTTGGAACAGTGTGCACATCTTCTGTTAAAATCTTCAAGATTTTGGGACACCTTTTTTGTGCTCTTAAATTCACTTTTCACAAGAGCTCAACATCTCTCCACTGGTCTAAACTATGGACAATTTTGAAAATTTACCTCTCTTGGTACTAAAACTATGTTATTGATTTGGTACCACTCCACAGCTTTCTTATCGTAGTGACATGATACCAAATGGGTCCAAAAATATGTGGACACGTTGTGCTTTCTTAAGAAAAGAAGAAGTCGTTTTTGCAAATATTCCTTTATGCATATTTTGGTATTTATAGATCCGAATGTATCAAATGAGTTTCCTGTTTTGCCGCAACTGCAAAAAGCTTGTCATACCATGAATTTTGTAAGAAATTTTTGCTGCTTTTGGGTCTTAAACTTATCTCCAACATTGCTTCGAGCAATAGCAATAAAAATTTTTGAGACACAAGCTGCGAAGATTCTGCCAGCACCTACGTTTCTTACCTACGTCAATTATACAGCTTGAGTATTTTTGTATGAAATTTGGTTTTAAATTCCGAGTCATATTTTTGGCTTGTAATTTTTTTTGCAGAATTCTAGTTTGAAATTTTTTGAACTTTATATGTTATCAACTTTCCCATTAGCTTTAAATTTTCGCACCAAATAGTCGAAGCACTGAGAAAACTGAGTTGATTTTCTACCAGATGTGTTTGGAGTTCCTTTCAATATGCCTTCAATTTTCTGGTCTTCCCAATATCATGTGGTCCTTTTTTCTTACCCAACTAGGTTTCACATCAATAGTCGAATTCTCCTGATACTGTTTAATAACATTAGAAACGGTTTTACGGACGACATTTAATTCTGTGGCCAATTATTTGTAAGACCTATTTGGATTTTTTGAAATTTTTTAATAACTTGTAGGACGTAAATCTTTTTCGTCAGTTATTTTGATGAAAATAAGGACAAATTAACATGGTTGTTATTAAAAATAATAACTAAAGTATTTTTCCATGATAACTAGATCAAAAAAAATTTTGAATATTGATTCCGAAAAAAGTTATGAGGCAAAATGTGTGTTAAGATTTTTTCGATCTCACTCCTTATTGGGCTTTTGTGAAAAGAAAATAAAAGAGCACAAAAGAGGTGTCCCAAAATATTGAAGATTTTAAGAGGAGATGGGCAGACTGTTTCAAAGAAGTGACTGAAACAACTATCAAATCTCCAATGGAAGGGTTACCAGAAAAGGTCCACGAGTTCATAAGTAGTGGTTAGAACTATAAAAGTTATATTTTCTTGCGATTTGTAATATAATATCAATTAAATAAAAAAAGAACGAAAACTCTAAGATCAGCCGTTTTCAAATGATTGAATTTTTTATCTGCTATGATTTTTTCGATCGCACTTCTTAATAGTTCTTTAGATATCCATTAAGAATAATTGCTCTTAATAAGTGGTACCATTCTCCCTTGTCCTATCCGTCCCATTTTAGTCTTCAATTATGGAGGTTAATGAGAAAGTTTTACAGTATATTAAAATAATTTCGGTGTATGGGAGCTATCATTCCACTTTGAATATCCGCCCTATTTTCATGTTAATTGTTGAACTTAATAATAGGATTATTCCCAAAGAATTTGAAATCAAATAGCCTATTTTATTTTCGAGGCCTTCATAATTATTCTGTAAACATTTAAAAAACATCGGTTCATAGGTTCATCGGTTTAGCTGCCTATAGAGTACATGACACATGTGGGGGCTACTACCCCCCTCGACCTATCCTCTTCAAAATTTTAAAAACAATTTCCTTTGTATGGGGGTACCATACCCTTAGGTCCTATCCATCCAGTTTTCATTCCAGGTATGCAGGTTTATAAGAAAGTTATACCAACAAAATATTCTTCCTTTTGCTGTAACAGTTCTCAAGATATGCGGATAATTATTATATACTTTGTATGGGGGGTACTACTTCCCCAGGCCCTAACTATGCAATTTTTATTTCATGATAAGAAAACAGTTTCCACAAAATTTAAAGGGCTCTCTCAATAATATTTCCTTAGATAATTTATTTTACATTTAGTAAAAGTGTTGGTTTACAATTGGACACAGGTCTAATGGTGTAGGGTATCATATGGTCGGTTTTGACCGACTATATTCTCTCTCTCGTTTTCATTTGAAGTCGTGATTATCGTGATTATATATTTTTATATGGTTCTAATTCTGCTTTAAACATGGAGACCCCACAGTATTGTTTTAACTTCAGTTACACAGTTGCACCAATTACAAAATTTTTGATAATAAATCTGCGTCTTCTACTACTTTTTTTAATTATTTCAAATCATCAAATTGAAGATTTTAAATTGTCTACGAAAAATTGTAAAAAGGTAACGATTTCTTCGTGTACAAAAAATCATTTTTACAGTTTTATCCGAAATTTTTTATACATTTTAAAATTTAAAAAAATTGTAAATACAATTAAAAAAAAAATAAGCAAAACCTCTTCCTATTTTTATATTGGCATCAATTGTGGTCTTACTTTAGTTTCAATTGTAAGAGCCTGTTTCTCTATGTCGAACGAAAATCTAAGCGAACGAAAGCAAGTCGAACGAATTCGAATCATTTTGGGATTCTCTGTTTCCCAAGCTTTCGTTCGAGTAAAGTTACGTCTTTTCACATTGTTTTTGCTGTATTTCTCTTTCAGAGTAATTTTTTTAGGAAAAATATAAAAAATACTACTAAATTGTTTTATCATATACACAACTATGCAAATGAAATAGAAAATAAAAAAGAACAAATTTAAAAGCGTTTTCGTTCGACTTGTCTTTCGACTCATTGTTAGCATAGAAGTGAGTTAGAGAACCCCAAATCAGTTTTCGTTCGCTTAGAAGGCGAAAGAAAGCAAGAAAGCATTCGTTCGACATAGAGAAATAGGCTATATTAACAAAAAAAAATATTAACTTTGCTTTCAAGTACACTTTTGTTACCCAACACTTAACGACATTGTTTTAAAACAGAAAGTTTTTTTAGCATTGATAACGGCAACACTTGCATTATTTCCCCTCTTTATAGTTAAAGTTGTACACTACCGAATATTAATACATTCGGTTATTGAAATTTTTGAAAAAGCTTTTTATTGTTTAAATATTAAATTAATTATTTTTCAAATATTGTTTCTATTTTTATTATAACTTAGCAGAAATACAAAAAATAAAAGAAATAATAGAAGTTAAAAAGCAAAAATATGACAAATTTTATGGAACGGATAAAATAAGTATTCGAACAACGAGTTTATTTTATTTGATTTGATTGAAACATAACTAAAACATTTTTTTATATTTTTATTATTTTTTATGTGATGTTATGTGAATTTTTTAGATTTTTTTCTCTAAATATTTGTCTGGGATAGACAAATCGGACCTATAATGAATAAATATATCGGTCTTAAGAAGAAGAAAGGTATAGTAGACTAGAATAGGAGGGAACAATCGAGAATTTTTTGCAAAACACAAAGAGAAATAGGAAATTTATCATATTGTCATTTGTAGTAAGTTTAATGTAAGTTCATATATACTTTAAAATATTTAGATTACGTTTTTATACCCTTCACCAAAGGTGTAAAGGGTATATATAAGTTTGTCATTCCGTTTGTAATTCCCACAATTTTCGTCGGAGAGTAAAAAAGTTGACATTTTCGGGATCCTTGTAAGAAATGATGACGATAGGACCATCCGTCCGTCCGTCCGTGCCGATAACTGACATATATAATATATATATCAAACGATCGGAAATGCTTTCGAGAATTTTGCTATTGGAATTCAGCAAGATCGGTTCATACAATGCGGAAATATGTTAAAAAACCGGTTTTTAGAACCGGTTTTCCAGTTTCTGAAGCCTCTGTATATACTAGGGACTTCGTTTTTACAAAGAAGTCTCGGACATTTTTTTCTGAATTTTTGTTCTGAAAAAATGAAATAAATCGGTTCAATAATAACTGAGATATCGGACAAAACGCATTTTTTATTTTTTAAAGCCCTGGTTTAAGCTATAGATTTTTATTTTTATACAGATCGGTCACAAATATTTTTTAAAAATTTCGGTTTTCTGAATTAGCAGGATCGGTTTGTAAATGGCGGAGATATGCTTTAAAAACTGGTTTTTGGAACCGGTTTTTCAGTTTCTGAAGCCTCTGCATATACCAGGGACTTCGAATTTTTAAAGGGGGCTCGGAAATTATTTTCTGAATTTTTGTTCTGAAAAAATTAAATAAATCGGTTCAGTAACAACTGAGATATCGGGGAAAACGATTTTTTTATTTTTGAAGCCCTTGTTCAAGCTACAGATTTTTATTTTTATATAGATCAGTCATAAATGTTTCTATAAAATTTTGGTTTTTTTAATAAACCAAATTCGTTCAGAATCAACAGAGTTATGGACCAAAAACAAATCTGTTAAGAATATAAATACACACACAAACACGTATATTAAGCATTGTAATGACTATTAGTGACGTTTTTTGTTTTTTGTATAGACAAGTAGTTTAGTTAGAAACAGCAGTCATATAATGAATAACAGTGTTGTTGTTCTTTGTCAGTTTATCAGTCACTTTGTATATACACACATAAAAAATAAATAAATATGGAATTGTTGTTGTTTATTTTTTAAAAGCAAAGCCTGCTATGATTGTTTTTTTTTTTTTTTTTCATATTCAAATTTTCGTAGTTTGAAAAAAATTTAGATTTAAAAATGTGAAAATATGAAAGCATACGTTAAGGCGAAAATTTTATTATTTGTCGGTAATATGATGTCGATAAGATAGTAAGATGGTAATATGGTAATATGGTGAAGGGTATCAAAGATTCGGCACAGCCGAATCTTTTTTCAATTTCATTATATTTAAGTTAATAAACGTTTTTGCATACAGTTTTAAGGAATTTAGCTTAAAAATACTTTGTAAAGCTGATATAAGTTTTTTTGCATACGGCCGTATGTAAATTTTAAACAATTTTAATATTAAAATTTTAAAAGCCTAAAATTTATTTATTTATAGGTACTTTTTGAAATTTAAAAAAAAAATGCTTGTTAAACTTCAAAGTTAACCAAATTTTTGTTTTAGCAAACATAAAGGCAACATCTCATCATCCACAGCTGTTGTAAAGAAACCCATGTTTTTTTTTTTTTTTAACTAAAAGCTTAAAATGCATTTGAAGCCTTGTGCTATATAAAGCCTCAAAAACACACAAACTGAATAAGAACTTACTAGCCTGACCATAAACCTCAAAAAAGCAATGCAAAATTTCCAATTGTAGTGCACATACATATAATGCCAGGGAAAACTAAAAAGGCCACGCCAAAATAAAAAAAAAAGAAATCGTATCATCATAGTTGACTATTAGAGCATTTGCAGCGTATAAGTAGAACAGCCAAGAAAAACGTTTAAAACAGGCCAGCCAGCCATATTAAACGGTTAAATGGTTAGTCAATATCCAGCAAAAAAAAATAAAAAAAAATCTATGAAAACAATGGCCAAAAATTGTGTATTTTCCATGAAGCTGTTTTTGGTATTGTTACATTCAAAGTAAAATAAAATTGTAAAATTAAAGCGTTTTTGATAATAAATAAATGAGCCTTAATAAAAGAAAATTGTGAATTTCAGTTAAAACTTTTCAAAGCTTTACAAACAGATTCTGCACATAGACTTTGCATGGGAACAATTTCAGTAATTAATCGATGGAAATCGCGAAAATCAAACTAAATAAAGAATTAGATTGAGGATATAGGTAGACCATATTAAATTTTTTACTAAACTAGTTAACCCTTTATTAAAACCAGTGATTAAAACTGAAATAAGACTGCTTAAAATTTTAATATTCACACAGAAAAAATATTTCAAATTATGTTTTAATAAAATTATTAACAAACTTTATACTGGAATTTAATTATATTATTTATTAATAAAATTAATTCTTTCTTTATGGGAACTATGGTCAATTATGGACCGATCTTTCTGAAAATCGGCACACAGATTTGAATTTATATGTGCCAAATTTTATTAAAATATTGCTATATTTAAGGGATTTTTTCCAGGAAGAAATTTGTATGGGGGCTAAGTGAAATAGTGGAACTATCATAACCAATTGCAATAGGCTTCGTTCCTGAGCTATAAGAAATATGTGTGCCAAATTTCATTAATTTTTGTTCAAAATTGCGACCTATAGTTTGATTACAAGGTTTACATGGACGAACAGACGGTCAGATGGACGGACATCGTTAAATCGATTCAGAAAGTGATTCCAAGACGATTGGTATAAATTAAGGTTTCTTGGACCAATATTTTTTGGTATTATCAGCACAAAAGCAGAATTCCCCCCGCACCTATAGTGATGTAGGGTATAATCATTGTGTACATAGATAATTCAACTCCTTTTGTCTTTCCTAAAATTCTTTAAAAATGGGAGGACAAACAAAATAAGTGAGTCATTGTAGTAACTCTCTTTCGTTTTGGTTAATTTTTCACACTGATTATTTTTAAGCAATTGTTTTCATTTCAGCGTTTTTTATTTTGGCGTTCCGTAATAGGTCTCTTTTTGGTAATTATTTATTTTTGTATTATATTTTGCGTTATTTTTTCATTTTACTTCGGTAATTGTTTTTTTTCGTTTTGGGGATTTCTTTACTTTATCATTTTCTTGTCGACTTTTTATTAAAGGTATTTTATAAATTTTGCCGTTTTAGCCACTTTTTATTTATCGATTTTCTTTATTAAAGTTTTTTTTGTTTTTGATTCCGTTTTGGAAATTTTTGCTTTTCTAATTTTGACGTTTTAGCTTTTTAATGTTTTTATTTGTTGTTTTAACGATTTTATTATTATTTTTTTCGTTTGTAAAATTCTTGAATTTTTTTAATTTTGACGTTTTAGCTTTTTTTTTGTTTTTGGCGATTTTTTATTTTAGCGTTTTTTTATTGTCGTTTTATCGATTTTTACACTAGCATTTTCGTTTCTGTTTGGCAAATTTTTGAATTTTTTCATTTTGATGTTTTAGCTTTTTTTCGTTTCGGCGATTTTTTTTATTTTAGAATTTTTTTTATTTTAGAATTTTTTTTTTTTTTAATTTTGTCGACTTTTGTTATTTTGTCGTGTTTTTCTTTTTTGTTTTATTATTATTTTATTATACCCACCATCAAAAAGATGTGGGGTATATTGATTTTGTCATTCCGTGTGTAACATATCAAAGGAATCATTTAAGATCGCACAAAGTGTATATTTTCTGGGTCCTGGTTATATTCTGAGTTGATCTAGCTATGTCCGTCCGTCTGTTGAAAGCAGGATAGGGCAACGTAGGAAGACAAATATTTATCTTATAAAAGGTTTGTTTGGGATTGAAAATGGGAAAATTGGTTAATAAACAAAAAAGTTATGGGCTAAATACTAGAAACACAGGGTGTCCGTTTTAGCTTCATCTGCTGATATCTCTTTAACAGAAGCATGTACGACAACGAAATTTTGTAAATATAGTTCGAGGGTCGACTTTACCGCCCACATCCCATATAAGGCTAAAAATTGTGTTCAAATTTTAAAAAAATTCAATTGGTATGACAAACTGATGTGTACCATTGACCACCTTCGGTGGAGGATAAAAAAAAAATAAGTTAAAAACGCTAAAACCATCATATAAAAAATCGCATAATTTTTATATTAAAAGAAAAATAAAAGGACTTTTTCATCTTTTCCATCAGTTAAGCTTTTTTAGGTTCTATCTTTTTTTTATTTTTTTTTTATTTAACCATTGTCTGGCGTATTTCCTAAATAATAAGTATTAGCAGTTGGAAACTGGCAAATATTAATTTAAAATGCATTGAATATTGTAACATGCACATATAGCACATGAAATACCAAATTTAATAGGTTCAATGTAAACTAAAAAAGCCTTAAGCCAGCAGCTGTTCAAAATCGCAGGAAAGTTATGGTTGAAAATCATGGCCAGAGAAAAAATAAAATATAAACATAAAAAAGAAACGAAAGCAATGAAAAAAAATTTAAAATAATAGCATTCAATTTTCATAAATTTGCTTAATATTTGTAGGTTTTTATATTTCAAAAGTATACCTACATATTACTGAAAACAAATATTTGTTTTTAAATAGTTTCTAATGCAACTATTGGAGTACCTATTACAACGTGATTGTGGAAATTTAATCTTTCCTAGTTGGTTTAGTTTCCTATATTTTTTTTTTATTTTTTATTTTTTTTTTTTTTTTTTTTGCAGAAAATCAAACTATTCTTTCTAAAAACACTTTGTACCACTTGTTATACACAAAGAAAAGTAGAAATAGATAAAATGTGGATACTACCTTTAACTTAAATTCATTTCTTTGTGTTATTCCAACACACACAGAAACAAATTGAATAAATACCAAGAAAATAGAAATAAAAAAATCAACTTACCCAATAATTGGACTTGTTGCCTGTGGCTTCTCTTGACTTCTCGACCATCTCAATGCAATTGAATTTTGTGTTACATTGACAGCTTTTGGAGTACCAGGTGGTGCTGGATATGTACTGGGATCAGCTGAACGATGTAATATTGATGAACTGCTTTTTTCCACCTGTATAGAAAAAAAAGAAAATGAAAAAAATACACATTTTTAAATGAAAAATTTTAGTTTAAAGTCAATTTTATTTTAACATGTTTTACAAAATTCCAGGAAAAATAACAAAAACATATTACAAAAGATAAAAAAAAAGTTTAATAATATTGCATGTTTGTTAACAAACACAACAAAAACAAAACCTTGTGTTTTTTTTTTCTTTTGGTATAATTTTCCTGTTAACATCATTTACATTAATTATGATTGACAGTTTTGTGATGTCAGTTAATTTAAATTAAGTTTATGGTCATTTATATGTAAATTTCTAAAAGGACAGAGAATGTTGTTTTCCTTTTTTTTTAGCACAAGAATATTTAAGTAATTAAGTAGATTATTTTTAATACATATTCAAAAATTTTTATTTAAATTGATACATATTTTAATAAGTAAACTAAAAACTTGCTACAACGATTTTATATGTACTGAATTTCACTTAAAAAAAAATGAAAAAACTGGTGTATGGTCGCCCATTATATTTCTGCCCATTTAATTTACAGAAATTTTAGGTTTTTCTATATAAAATTTGAATTTAATTTGTAAAAATTTTTCCATTTTAGAAAATTTATTTAATATAAAAATTATTAAAATAATTTTCAAACTCTTATTTTAATTGAAATTTTCCGATTTATTTATTTTTTTTTTTTTTTTCTGTGTAAGAAGGTTCAAAAATGGCTTTAAATTTTAACAGTTTATGTCCTTAATATCGTTCACAGTTTGTCTATAATTGTGTTTATCGAGAGCTTATATTCAAAATGGTGCATATGGCCCATTTTTCAAAAAAAAAAAAAAAAAAAATTGCCAAAGACTCTCTAGTTTTGTGTTGTATTAATTTTGAAGCTAAAAGCCACTTTTTGTTTTCGATCTATCTACAAACAGTATCTTATTTTTAAGATAGATAGCCCGTTCTATCTACAAGTTTTTGTTTGATTTTTAAATTCGTGATTATAAGCAAAATATCTTAGATATCAAAAGCAGTTTCTTAAACTCTTATCAAAAAGTCCCCTCTTATGGATTCTCATTCATTTAGTACCACATATCTTTAATTACATATTTCTAGGTTCATACTTATAGAAAATTCAAAAAGCACCATTAGAAGAACAAAAAAAGTACCACAAAGCCCCTCTTATGGAGTTTCATTCACTTAGCACCTCATGTCCTTAATTTCATGTTTATCCCTAATGTTTACAACCAAAAATTTATACGTGTCGTTACAACTAACATACCTGGGTATTTCATACATTTTGTATGCAATATTTGACACTTTAATGCTTTTAAGTGTTTTTACGATAGAAATTATAATTATAAATAATTCAAAAAGTACCATTAGAAGAACAAAAAAGTACCACAAAGTCCCTTTTTATATGGATTCTCATTCATTTAGGACCATATATCCTTAGTTTTATGTTTCTAAGTTCATAATTATAAAAAATTCAAAAAGTACCATTAAAAGAACAAAAAAGTACCACAAAGTCCCTCCTCTTAAATTCTTACACACAGGGCCAAGTATCTTTAAATACCACAAATTCCACTCTTGTGAATTCTTATCTACACAGGATTACATTTTATTAATTTCATGTTTCTATGTTTAATATAATTGAAAATTCATTATTGAGTTTGAATAAAATGTAATTTCCCTATTTTCCCCCCATTTTGGTACTTTTTCCCCCATGGATAAAACAAAAAATGTATTCCAATGGATTTCTTAATTATAGTGGTATCCCATATTAATTATAATTATAAATTAATTATAAATTGAAAAAAATGTTTTTTGAAAAAAGTACCAAAAATAGGTACGATTTTACCCCTTAAACATTCGAATTTTCTAAAAAGTACCAAATTTGTATTTGTCTTTTTTTGATAAGCTATGAATACGATGTTAATTTTATTTGTATGTTGATTGGTTTCAAAGAAACATATGGTGCCAACAAAAGTACCAAAATACAGTTTTTACCCGTTTTGTTGCTTTTTTTTTTTTTTTCTCTTTGAAGCACTTGCTCGTATTTTTTGCTGTGTAGTAAAATAGTTCAGAATTCAAATCTCTAGACTCTTTCAATTTACCAATATTTATTAAATAATTTATGGCCATTTGTTTTATAGTTTGTTACAATTTTTCACTAGTTTCATTACAGTTTCATTTTGATATGTTTAAAATCATCATAGCCTTGCGGCTCAACAATTAAATATTTATCGAGTAGTCTCCAAAGGGTAAAAACAAAACTAAAATATTTCATTTTGAACAGAAAAATTATGATTGATGTTTTGACATTAGTGCAGTAAACGAAAAAGAAATAAACTACCTATAATACATAGTGCTTAACTTTAAGAGCAGGCAAGTGTACAATTTGTTCAATCTCAACCTACCCAGCAAAAAATTAAAGCACAAATCTTAATTTATTATAAAAATTGCACACATTATTAAAAAAAATTGTAATTTTGTGTCTAATTATTTACAAATTATGTGCTGTATTGCCCAAATAGTGGAACCTGCCACTGTTTATAATAATTTATTTCAAATATTTTTTAAGCTACTAAAATGTTTGCTAGGTTTACCAATAAACTGATTGCCTTATATGTATACTTATCTACATCTATATATATAAAAGAGTAACGTGACTGACTGAATGACTGACTGACTGACTGATTCATCATCCCACAGCCCAAACGGCTGAAGCTAGAGAGACGAAATTTGGAACGTACGTAGGTCTCCCTCTGTGTAGATCCACTAAGACGGGATTTTTGGAAACTTGAATGTTTAGGGGGTAAAAAGGGTAAAAACGGGTAAAATTGCTAACTCTATAACTCCCAAACTAATAAAGATACACAAAAAGTTGAATAGTTGTCGCTATTTATTTAAAAAATAATCGGACAGGTGTCTGGTACTTTTTTGAAAATCGGCCCCTTTAGGGAGAAAACGGGTAAAAACTGTATTTTGGTACTTTTTTGTCACCATATGTATCTTTGAAACCAATCAACATACAAATAAAATTTATGTCGTATTCATAACTTATCAAAAAACTAGAAATATAAATTTGGTACTTTTTCGAACGTACCTATTTTTGGTACTTTTTTCATAAAACATTTTTTTATATTTATTGATATAACCATATGCGTATTTTAATATGGGATCTCACTATAATTTAGAAACTCATTGGAATACAATTTCTGATACTTCTATGGGTAAAAAAAGTACCAAAAAGCGGGTGAAGGCGGGAAATTACATTTTATTCAAACTTAATAATGAATTTTCCATTATATTAAACTTAGAAACATAAGATTAAGTAAATGTAGTCTTATGTGGATAAGAATTCACAAGATTGGAATTTGTGGTACTTAAAGATACATGGTCCTATGAGTAAGAATTCGAGAGGTACTTTTTTGTTCTTCTGATGGTACTTTTTGAATTTTCTATAATATTTAACCCAGAAACATCAAATTAAAGATACGTGGTCCTAAATGAATAAGAATCAGTAAGGGGGTCCTTTGTGGTACTTTTTCGTTCTGCTAATGGTACTTTTTGAATTTTCTATAATATATAACATAGAAACATAAAATTAAAAATATTTGGTCCTAAATGAATGCGAATTCATTAGAGGGGACTTTGTGGAACTTTTTTGTTGTTCCAATGGTACTTTTTTAATTTTCTATAATTATGAACCTGGAAACATGAAATTAAGGTGCTCAGTGAATAACAATCTATAAGAGGGGACTTTGTGGTACTTTTTTGTTCTTCTAATGGTACTTTTTTAATTTTCTATAATATTTAAAGTAGAAACATGAAATTAAATATGCATGGTCATATGCGAAAAAGAATTCACAAGAAGGGTCTTTGTGGTACTTTTTTTGTTCTTCTAATGTTACTTCTTGAATGTTCTGCAATTTTCATCCTTAGAAACATAAAATTGAAGATGTAATTAATCAGAAACCTTAAAATGGATTTTGTGGTCTTTTTCTTTATTCTAATATACTTTTTCGTAATTCTGATAAATATTTTTCATTATTCTAAGATTAGAAACCTGAAATTAAAGATATATTGTTATTTATGGATGACATAACACCACCATTAAAAATTTTTGCCAAGGTACTTAAGAATCTTAGTTTAAATTTGTTATACAGTATGGTTTTTATAAAAAAGTTCCGCTAACGAAGTAGTGGGTTTACAGCTCATATATAATAAATTTGTTCTTCCCTTTCTATACAAAAAGAAAAAAAAGTCAATTTGATGTTGCTGTGTTGTGGTCATGATTGCTACCAATCCTGCCTGGCTAAAAGCCACAAACTAAAGGTCTGCAAACAAAAAAAAAAAAAAACTTTACTAAATAAATATATTTTGATACAGGCAAATACGAAAAGAAAAAAAGTTTATATATAACAAGAAGTAGAGCAAGTTTGTATAAAAATTAATGATTCTGTTACTTCTTTTTTATTCAGTTGCTCTCACTTCATTTGCATATAGTTTTTATGGGGCATAAATGCAGTTGTGCATGCAGTCAGTCTCACATATTGACAGAAACTGTTTTGTGGGTAATTTAAATTTTTTTTTTTTTCTGAAATATATATATGAACATTTTGTTTACTCGTTTGTATGTCCAAATGGAAGGCAGAAAAAAAATCATATCAAATGATAATAATGAATTGTAATGACATTTTGATATAAAATTTTTTTGATTTCAGTAGCTTGTACAATGTACGTGTAGCAAAAGCAGAAAAAAAAATTAAATGCACATGCTACATGTATGTCACTCTGTTTATAGAATGCCATTTGAATTGTAATTATTATTAAAAATAAAATAAAACCAAATAAATTATATTTCCAATTATAATACAGTTTTAAAGGAAAAAAAAAAAGGAAATAGGAAACCAATATTCACGCATGATATTTGTTTATTTGGTAATTTATTTGAAAATTAAACAAAAATATACAATTTTAATTGTCATTAATAAAAATATCATGTAGTTTTAATTTATTTTCTCTGATTTTTTTTTTATTATATAAAGAAATTAAAATCAGCCAGCATCAGATTCGAAGTATCAAATGCAGTCAATAGTTTTACTTATTATATATTATTTCAGTTTTAATGATAACTTCATGAATTTAATTTATATTTAAACAACAAATCCTAATAAGGTTTCAGACATTACCTTCAATAATTTGAAGCATTTAACATTGAACTCTTTTAAACTTAATATTATTTTTTCAGCTTTATTCTTAGCAAATTTTAGTTTCTTTACTTGTTTTACAAAATGTCTCTTTATTTAATTTATTTTATTATTGTTATTATTATTTTATTTATTTTTTTTAAATATGTTTATATTATGTATTCCGAAATGAACTTAATTAATATGCCTTAACATGCTTACAATGTCTTCATTTAAATTACTTTGTTTACACGCATCACTCAAGTAAAATACTTGAAAAAGAAAACACAATACAAAGTTATTTCAAGAATTTTTAATAACTCTTCAATATGTTTTCTTAAAAATTTCACCAATAATTTATAAAGTATTTTCTTTTAAATAAATTTTATAAAAAAAGAAACGAAAGAAAATTTGTTTGAATATAAGCATAACACAGTGGGGCCAAACGAAAAATTTTTGTAATAAATCTGTATATCCTAAACTACTGGTCAGATCGAATTAAAATGTATGGTTGAATTGTAGTAAAGTACCTAATCATTCAGAAAATTTGTCTTATATTTACCTTGTGATAGCATGATATAAGCTACAGGGTGTCAAAGTTGACTACCTCAAGTATGTAAAAGTTTCAAAAACTCGTAGCTTCTGCAAATCAAGTCCTATTTTAAGATTTTTCTATTTCTATAAAAAGCTTTTCAAGATAAAAACGATAAGTTCAACTAATAACATCTCTTACAATTAAAAAAAAATACTTTTGGATTTTTAATTTGCTTCGACTTTATTTTGTTTTGCGGGAATAAGTCCTGAAGTATATAAAGGAAATTTTCTTTAAAAAAATTCTATAACTTTAAATGTATTCCAAAATTAGACGCAGAAAAAAATATTTGATTATCTCAATTCGTTTAGATGGTGTAAACCGGGTCGAAATGGCGATTAATTCAGGGGAAGGTGATATTAATATTTTAATGATCACGTTTTATTTTTTCATTTATTAGAAGGTAAAAAAATACATTTTTAGAGTTTTAAGATTTTTTTTACAGAATCTTAATGTCCGTCCGTCTATACATTACAGTTAAATGGGCCGATTTTATGCATAATTCAAGGAAAGGTGATATCAATACCTTAATGATCACGTTTAATTTTTCTAATTATTAGTAAGTAATCTGATAAGTTGGAGAAATAACGGTACCTTAATATTAATCATTTGTTAGTCTGTAGATCAATAATTGTCATTTGTTTATTGAACCATTTGCCGTGCAGAACGAAAAAATATAAAGTACAAGCGAAGTATTTTTAAGAAAAAATAAAAAAAATAGTTGTAAAAATGTCTAAAAACCTGAAAGTCTTAGCAAAAACTTTGGTTGCCATGTAATAAGTTTAGAAGCTAATATAATGGCTCTTCACTACTTACACATTAGCTGAATAACTTATTATTTTAACACGGTGATGGCATTATAGGCAACTACTTACTCTATACATTACTAAGATGTCATTACAATAACTAATTACTTTCAAGGTGTTTAATAGCGCATTGATTTTAAAGCATTACTGAAGTCATGATTAGTAATAAAAATAGGAACTAGTTACATTTTTGGTTATAACTAAGTAATGAAATTGTTGTTGTAAAAAGATTTTTTAAATTTTAATTTAAAAAACATAATAACCAAAAATGTAATTAAAATGAATGTAACAAAAATAAATTATTTTGCCTTTCATTTATATATCCCTTCTTTAAATATATGAATAGGTAACTGTATTGTAAAAATCAATAAAAATTAATATTTTAAAAAGTCTGATCACAAATAATTATTTACATTCGAGTTATAAATAATTAGTTACTAAACAACTTCTATGTAATGCAGACAGTATGTTGTTGTCATTAAAAAGTAACTACATCCGTAACTACATGTCATTACCAAGTTTTTGCTGGGGTAATAATAAAAATATGAAAGAAAAATAAATATTTTAAGTTTAAATTACTTTTTTTTTTAATTTAGTGCTTAAATATAAAAATTCCACGCGGAACATTGTTGTCGTTGGAAGAACGTTCAGAAATTTTAAATCTAAGGTTGAAAGGTGACACAGTAAGAGCAATAGCAAGTAAATTAAAATGCAACAAGTGTACCATTAATAATTATTTAAAAAATCCAAAAGAATATGGTAAAGAAAAACATCTCGGACGTCCACCAAAATTTACTGATCGAGAAGTAAGACAAATAAAGCAACTGGCTGTCAATAAATCGATAAGTCCATCTCAACTACCTGTGAGTACAAGAAAAATCCAACAGATTTTAAGTAGTGATAATAACATCAAATATCAAAAACGATTGCCTGTTTACTCCGCCGTCATAAGTCTACCAGATTGTTTTTTGCTAAAAAATATAAGTTTTGGGAGAATGAGTGGCAATCTGTCATCATTAGTGATAAAAAGAAGTTCAATCTCGATGGACCTAATGGATGTCAGAAGTATTGGAGAGATTTAAGAAAAGAACGCGAAACTAAACATGCTAGAAATTTCAAAGGAGGATCTCTAATGATAAGGGCAGCTTTTGGATATCTGGGAAAGTGTCCTATATGTTTTGTTACACATAAAATGGACTCAAAATATTACTGTGATTTATTGGAGAATGTTCTGATAGAGTTCGGAGATGATCTATGAGGTTCAGATTGGCTATTTTAACAGTACAATGCAGCAATCCATGTTTCCAGAAAAACAAAACATTTATTTTTTTCAACCAGAAATATTAAGACTCTTGAGTGGCTTGCTGTAAGTCCAGATCTTAACCCATAGAGAACTTGTGGGGAATATTATCAAGACGTGTATATACTGGTGGACGCTAATATGAAACATTATTCCAATTAAAATCAGCCATTCAAGATGAATGGAATAAAATTGATAATTCTGTTCTCCGATCTTTAATTGAATCAACGCAGCGTCAAAATATACATAATTGTTTGAAAAAAATAGCAAGTTTTTCTTTAAAATATTTAGACTGTCTGGTTCATTTATTTCATTTAACATTTATTACAACAATAAATTAATATAATTTTTTGTTATTGTTTCATTGAAAAAGTGATTTAATTTTAATAGTTATTATGTCCTCTTTAATTTAAAAAGTAAATGAAATAAATTTTCACAAACATTGTTTTATTATATAAAAATATTTAATGTCCGATATAATTATTTCGCGTACTGTATCCTTTGCTACGCCTATGTAAAATGTCACATAATCCAACTAGCCCATTAAGCAGTGAGATCGAAAAATTCTTAACATACTAGAGCCCTGCAAACTGTGTCTTATAAGGCTGTACAAGCCACTTGATATTTTTCAAGTGTTGTTATCAGTGTGTGTGCGGAGTAATAAATACTGTTCTACAGGCACTTAAAACCATACAAATACTGCGTGTGTGCTTCAACTTTATGAACAAATCATGAGTGTGCTATGATAGCGACCAAACAAGCCTCTCAAAGGCTTGTATAAAAAATACAAGCCTTTTGACCATTTGTTTGCTTCAATAAGGAAAAAAATTGTGTTTTCTTTTTTATTAAAATTATATGTGTGTGTGTGCGTTCATGACTGTATAAAGTAATTTCGTAAGTAAAACACTCGTTTAAAAGTATTGTTTATAAACTTATTGTTATTTACGATCAAATGAATTATTAATGTTACTAGTTATAACAATTTAAAGAAACATGCAGATGTTCCATCGTATTCTTAACATTTGGGAAAATTTATTAGTCAAGGAGTAAACGTATATGGAAACGAATTTGAAAAATGAAAAGACATTGTTCTATATTATTTCCTTTTAGTTTTAAAATAGAATGATTACTTAGTAAATATAAATTAAATGCAATAAAATCTATCATAATATAAATAAGTACAATTTTAAAATTTTTTATAAACATACAATTAATTATAAGACTAACTTTATTTAAAATATAAATAAATACTAAAGATAAAAATTTTCTAACTTACATATGTAACTGACAGTTTCAAATGTCAACTTTAATTTTTTTACTTTTTTAACTCTTAATAAAGAGTATTTTTTAATAACTTTATGAATTCACCCTTTTACATTTATTTAGAAAAGAAGAACCAACAATAAAATATAGACATACTGTATATATGTGTGTGTATGCAAGAATATTTATAAACAACCACTTTTTACACATTATGAAGATTTTTTGCCACACACAGCAACTACGTATTACAAAAAACAAACAAATCATTAAGCCCACTTGAAATCATTAAATCATTTCTCAACGTCTTGTATGATTTGCTTTTTTTTGCCACACCACTTGCACCACTTGTTTACGATAAATGGTTTGAACGCACGGATTTGCAGTCGCTCATACACAGTAACACACTTGCTTTGCTTCGGGCAGCGAACAGTACGAACAGTATTTATTGTTGTTTTTGCACATGTTGGCTATGAAACACACACTTGAAATTCAAGTGTGTTTGCTTTTCAAATCATCTTGCGCAGGAGACTATAACATACATAATATTCAATAACTTGGAAACGGTTGATCTTAGAGTTTTCATTATTTTTTTAATCATTTGATAATTTAGCACAGATCACAGAAATATATAATTTTTATGGTTCTAACCACTAATTATAAAATTGTGGACCATTTTTGAAAACTCTTTCTTTGGAGATTTGACAGTTGCTTCAGTCACTTTTTTGGAACAGTGTGCACATCTTATGTTGAAATCTTCGGTATTTTGGGACACCTTTTTTGTGCTCTTGAATTAATTTTTCACAAGAGCTCAATATCTCTCCACTAGTCTAAGCTATGGACAATTTTGAAAATTGACCTCCCACTCCAGAGCTTTCTTACCGTAGTGACATGATACCAAAAGGGTCCAAAAATATGTGTACACGTTGTGCTTTCTTAAGAAAAGAAGAAGTCTTTTTTGCAAATATTCCTTTATGCGTATTTAGGTATTTATAGATCCTAATGTATCAAATGACTTTCCTGTTTTGCCGCAACTGCAAAAAGCTTGTCATACCGTGAATTTTGTAAACAATTTTTGCTGTTTGGTCTTAAACTTATCTCCAACATTGCTTCAAGCATTAGCAATACAAATTTTTGAGACACAAGCTGCTAAGATTCTGACAGCACCTACGTTTCTTCGTCAATTATACAGCTTGAGTATTTTTGTATGAAATTTGGTTTTAAATTCCGAGTCCTATTTTTGGCTAATTTTTTTTGCAGAATTCCAGTTTGGAATTTTTTGAACTTTATATGTTATCAACTTTCCCATTAGCTTTAAATTTTCGCACCAAAGAGTCGAAGCACTGAGAAAACTGAGCTGATTTTCTACCAGATGTGTTTGGAGTTCCTTTCAATATGCCTTCAATTTTCTGGCCTTCCTTTTTTTCTTACCGACCTAGGTTTCACATCAATAGTCAAATTCTCCTGATACTGTTTAATGAAGTTTTTTAATAACTTGTAGGACGTAAATCATTTTCGTCACTTATTTTGATGAAAATAAGGACAAATTAACATGGTTGTTATTAAAAATAATAATAACTGAAGTATTTTTCTATGATAACTAGATCAAATAAAATTTTGATTATTGATTCCGAAAAAAGATATGAGGCAAAATGTGTTTTAAGATTTTTTCGATCTCACTCCTTAGAAGTTACAGATTTATTTCGATTCTGCCCCACTGTTTGATGTTTGAAAAAGCAAAGAAAATGTCTGCACTTAAGCTGTTTTTTGTATGAAATCTATTGGAGTTTTTTCGAAAAAATTAATTTCTCAAATCGGGCTATATATGCGCACGATTTTATTTCATAATATTAATGTGGACAATATATACTATTTTTCAGAAAATTTTCAGAATAAACATCTTATAACATTTTAAGTTGCATTCCATGAAAATTTAAAATTAGTCTATTTTAGAACAATTTTCAAAAAAATATTAAGATAAAATAAAATTTACAAACACTTGACGAAGATCTGAAGTTGAAGGTTCCATTTTAATTTTCTTACTTTAAAAGACTTTTTATTTAAAATAAATACACTGAAAGTTTATGTAAATTTAATTTTTTATTATTTTTCAAAAATGTTAAAAATTTTTAACTTTGACAGCTCCTTATAAGAAAACAACACAATCTTGCTTAATGATTTTAATTGATGTTGATACATAATTTTGTCTTTTTTTATTTGCTACCCAACTTTATTACACAAATTTAAATTTTAAATTTCAATTAATCTCCACTTTTGACACATTTTACCCCAACATGCGACTTTTTTTAATCATTAAAAAGGCTTTAAAATCAATTTCCATACATTTAATACTAACATATTTATCCATATACATAAGTATAAGACAATATTTTTAAACTGATTTTTTTAATATCAAAAATTCTAATTTTTTTATGGTCTTTTATCACTATTATGTTAAAATAAGGCATCATCTTATTTATTTCATAAACTCTTACGTGACTTAATATTTGCCTTAAATTTGAATACCAATTGTATATATTATATTTTTTATACCCTACACCACCATAGGTGGGGAGGGTATAATGCGTTTGTGCTGATGTTTGTAACACCCAAAAATATTGGTCGAAAGCCCACCTTAATTTATACCAATCGGATTAGAATCACTTTCTGAGTCGATTTAACGATGTCCGTCCGTCCGTCCGTCTGACCGTCTGTCCGTCCATGTAAGCCTTGTAATCAAACTACAGGTCGCAATTTTGCACCAAAATTTATGAAATTTGGTACACAGCATTTTTTTGGTCCTAGGACGAAGCGTATTGAAATTGGTAATGATCGATCCATTATTTCACCTAGCCCCCATACAAATGTCCTCCCGGAAAAGGGTTTAACGATCAGAAATCTCTTAAATATAGCAATATTTTAATATTATTTGGCACATATAAGTCTAAATAAGTGTGCCGAGTTTTAAATAGATCGGTCCATAATTACTCATAGCTCCCATATAAACCCCTTTCCAAAAAAATCAATTTAACGGCCATAAATTCTACTAAAATGTTAGTATCAAGTTAATATTCGACACAAATAAGTTTTATATAAACTTAAATGATAGTACCAAATTTTATAAAGATCGGTCCATAATTTACCATAGCTTCCATATAAGGCCCCCTTTCGGGAATCACCCAAAAGTGAATAAATTCTTATAAATGTCAGCATCAACGTAATATTCTGTATTTGTATGTCTTATTTTACACTTATAAGTATCGGTCCACATTTGGGTCCATGTCTAATAAAAGACCCCTCCCCGAAATATACTGTATGGTGTAGGGTATCATATAGTCGGGCCTGGCTGACTTTATCTTTTTCTCTCGTTTTATAAATATTAATATTTTACTTTCCTAGAAAAACCCTCAAAAATCATTTGAACATAAAAAAATCTGTTGTGTACACAATTAAATCTGGGTGTTATAACGTTTTGTTCTTTATTTTGTTTTTTCTTACTCTTTGACTACCAAAAATAAAATAAAAACGCAAACATCCACACACAAACAAAAAAATAATAATTAAAATAATTTTATGTATTTTAACTTTAATTAGTTGTTATGTTCAACAGAAAGAAAGGAAAAAAACACGCAGTTAAAAACCTATAAAACCAAAAGGATTTATGGGTAATTAAAATTTAAACAAAACGCAAATAAAATTAATATTATAGTTAGTTAAAGAAAACAAACATAAAAATATATATGAATGTATATTTAAGAAAACATACCGTTAAGGTGGCAGACCAAGATGTTTCACCACTTTCCGAAGAAGCCGTACAGGTATACAAGCCAGAATCACTTAGTTGCAAATCTAAAAAGTTAAATATAAATTTCAAAGAAAATATTAATTGAATTTAAATCTAAATTTAAATAAAATTACAATTTATTTTTTTTTACGCTGCTACTTACCATCTATTCTTAGGGAACCACCCTGTACAATGGTATAACGATTACCACTTTGTAATGTAGTACCATCTCTATACCATTTAACACGAGGTGTAGGATGGCCAGAGGCACGACATGGTAACATGGCAACGCTGCCTTTTGGCAAGGTCTGGTTCGAAGGACCAATTTGTATGATGGGTGGTGGTGTATCATCAACAGAAGTAACCTGTGGCAACAATTGATGTTTTTTTTTAATTTGAATTTTAATAAAGCTTATGACAAAAACAATATCTACATGATATTACAAAATAATACCTTATTTTAAAGTATAAATTTGTAGACATTTGACATTTTAAATTGAGTTAAATAAGAATTTACCTGTAAAAATGCTCGTATTGTTGTTGAATCGACAACACTAAAGGCAGAACACACATAGTAACCGGCATCATCTTTTTGTACACCATTAATTTGCAATGTTCCCTCGACCGTAACATGTAAATGACCATACGAATTGTTGGGAAACATCAAAGTACTAGAGCCTTCTTTAGTCCAAAATACCGAAGGTGGAGGATTGCCATCGGCAACACAGGGAAATTGTGCAACACCATTTAATCCAATTTTTCTATCTTGTGGCTTGACAATGAAGGTGGGTGGTGCTGAAAATAAATGTGATATAACAAGTTAGTTTGGTTTAAAGTTGTTTTGTGTTAAGGCAAGAAAAGAGAACAATTGATAAATATAATGAATGCATTAAAATTGTTCATAGTAGTTTCATATAAGTTTAAACTGATTTTGTTAGAAGTTTAATTTGAATTTAAATTTGATTTGAAAAAATTTTCTATTAAGATTTTGATGGCGAATTTATCTAAAATTTTGAATTTTCTTAGAATTAAGGAAATAATGACTATAAAGTAGATATATATATATATATATATTTTTTTTTTTTTGTATTAATGTCATTAAAATAAACCACGATTTTCAATGACTAAAGAAAAATTTGAAGAATTCTTTAACACTCTAGAATATCGTTTTCTGGAATGTCGCAATTATAATGCGAAACACACGTACTGGATTTCAAGATTGAGGTAGACAGCTTTATAAGGTACTAGTTGATTTCAATTTCGTGTCCCCTGGACATCCAACATACTGGCCGGCTGATCCTAGAAAAATACCTGACCTCATAAACTTTGCCATATCTAAAGTTATAAACCGAAATTCCATAACTACTGAAATTTCTTATAATAGTAACATACTATGAAAGGACTTACTTACGAAATTATCCCACGAACACTTTCTATAGGACAAATTAGTTGAAATATAGAAAATACATAAGTAGTCATATCCACACGAATTAAAATTTTCAGTGTGAGGAAGATATTAATGAATGCGTCAATAACTTTACGTCATTACTTTCTTCAGAAATGGAACATTCCAATAGTCACAGTTTTATAAAGGATGATAGGATTACTTCCAATACTGAAATTGAAAAACTTCTCCTGGAAAAAAGAAAACTCAGAAGAGAATGGCAACAAACTAGATCACCAGCTGCAAAGCTGAGGCTGTCCATGGCAAACAGAAAACTGAAAAGAACCCTTCAATTAGAAAAGGATCGCCAGAGTAGAAAATATATTGAAAGCTTAACGCATAATAAACATACCAATTTCTCAATATGGAAGGCAGCGAAGGTAGAGGCACAAAATCTTTTAAGGAAGGCTGACGGTACCTGGGCCCGTAGTGCAGAAATTAATACCAATTTATTTGCATGCTACTAAAGCACAGACTTTCAACCCAATCCCCAAACAAATGATTTTGTATTGGGAGACACACTTGACACTACACTAAATTATGGCGACATACAGTGGTGGCCACGAATTTAAGACACGACATTTCACTTATATATTTCTGATAATTTTTACATCTTATCGAACAAATTTTAGATCCATGTTATTTTTTAAAGATCCTAGTAATGTTATGAAAAAAATCAACAATATTTTGTTACCTATATTTAGTTTCCAATTTTTATTTACATATTATACAGATTAATACAAGTTTAAGCCTGGTCATGAATTTAGGACATAGGCAAAATAAAAGTTAATTCACAAAAGTAAAGCTCAGCTTCATAAAACAATATTAGTATTTGGTGGGAAATCCTTTATTTTGAATCACAGCAGCGCATCTCCTGGGTAAACTTTCAACTAAGGCCATACAGCGCTCCTTTGGAATGGCATACCAAGCCTTTTGAATTTCTTCCCATAAATCAGTCAAATTTTTTGGCTTTACTGCTCGTACATGCTCCTCAATATCATTCCACAAGTTCTCAATTGGATTGAGATCCGGGGATTGAGCTGGCCATTTCAGAACTGTGATATTATTTTCCTCTAAGCAACTCTTCACTAGGCGTGAAGTGTGCTTAGGGTCATTATCATGCATAAATTTCCACATTAGAGGCATGTTGTCTTCAGCGAATGGTATCATGATGCTTGTCAGTATGTTTTTGTAAATATGCTGGTCCATTTTATTGATAATCTTCTGAATGGGACCTACACCATGCCAGGAAAATGCTGCCCACACCATGACATTTCCACCACCATGCTTAACCGTTTTAAGGGTGTACTTTGGGTGATGCTCCAGGTTTGGAGGACGCCATACGTACTGTTTTCCATCAGAACCAAAGCGACAAAACTTGGACTCGTCGCTCCAAAGTATATTTTTCCAAAATGTCATCGGCTTATTGAGATTTTCTCTTGAAAACGCTAGTCGGGATTTAATATTTTTTTTGACACAAGTGGTTTACGTTGTGCAATACACCCACGTAAGTTCTTCTCATTCAGACGTCTTCTTATTGTCCTGGACGATATATTAATACCAAAATCCGATGAAATCTCATTTTTAATTTTACTTGAGCTCTTGAAAGGATCTTTAGCAGCTGATTTATAAATTAAGCTATCCTCCCTGGGTGTAGTTTTTCGGGCTCTAGGGTGCTGTTTGACATTTTTGGTAGTGCCATGTTGCTTGATGTGTTCCAGTGCATTGTAAATCTTGGATCTGGAACATTTTAGTAGCTTGGAAATTTCCATTACTGTTTTTCCATCAGTATTCATTTGTTGGATCAATTTTCGCTCGGCATCCGAACTCCAAGTACCTCTGGCCATTTCTAACTAAATATTTTGATGTATTCTAACATTAAATGGAATAAAACATTCATTACTTGCCTTTTAGCTTCAAAAAACACCAAAAAATCACTTAAAAACCAAATATTTCTTATATGTTTTAAATTCGTGACCAGCTTCAAAAGCACGTTTTTACGAAAATATAATAAAAACAGCAACAAAATGTATACACAAACAAAACCAAATAACGGTAATTGATCTTAACATTACAGGGTACACTGAAAAATTAACAAAATCTAATTTTATATTGCAGGGTTGTAATAATTATCACAACTTAGTTCGTTACATGTCGTGTCTTAAATTCGTGGCCACCACTGTAATTGTTGTTGTAAATTGTTGTAAAGAAAATATAAATGTTAGAAAATCACCTGGACATTGTTTAATAATACCATCAATGATTAAAAACCTACCGAATGTGGCAATAATTATGCTATCAATAATTTTCAACGCGATCTTAAAACAAGGAGTCTTTCTAAACATTTGGAAAACTTCTCTGATTAAAATGATACCAAAGCCAGGAAAAGATTCAACTATAGCATCTTCATATAGATCTATTAGCTTACATTCTTGCTTGTCCAAGCTGTTCAAAAAAATATTTTAAAAGAAAATTCTAACATTCTTGAACTATGGAAATATCGTCCCACGGAACAATAGAACAAGTGAATCTAGTTAGACGAGAGAAATAAGAGAGATAAGGAAATGTTTCGAATTAAAGAAGTATTGTTCAGCTATTTTCTTAGATGTTGCACTAGCATTCGACAAGGGTCTAATCTATAAAATTAAATGTTTACTACCACCATGTACCCACAAATATCTGGAGTCCAGTCTATCTGATCATTTTTTTAGAGTAAAGTATAATAAACTTTGTGACAGAAGAATTTGAAATAAAACCGGTGTTCCACAAGGAAGTTTCCTTGGACCTATCATATATCTAATTTACACCTCTGATTTAATGTGATGAACTGACTATTTCAACATGATGATGCTGCAATAACACTGGTCGACAAAAAAAAAAAATTTTTTGAGCTGCTTCGAAAAAAATATGTAGAATAGATGGAATTCCGCAAGCTAAACTCGAATCTGCTTTCAGTTTCTTTTCCATCAGGTCGTGATTTTTTTTTATGGGCGTGTCTAATATTGCGCCATAAATGAGCCGATTACTCGAGTATATTTCACTATAACTCGAGAACGGTATGCATGATTTATATATATGATATACCAAAATATGTGGAAAAACATTGGCTTTAAGTCGCTTTACTATCAAATTTTTATCCGCCCAACAGTTTAGGAGATATTTCGAAAAAAGTGTCGGAAAAAAATTTGTTCATGCAAAATTCAAGATTTCTTTTTTTTACTAAAACTTCTTTTTAAAATTGAAAACATCAAAAATATCTAAGTTACGAGTAAATAAAGTCACGTATCATAAAAATTGATGTACAAATCTTGAATGGATTCACAGTTAAGTGTGCATGGATACCTATGCACACCTCTACCTATAGTTGAAATACACTAGTGGGAAAAAAAATTTTTCGTCTTAAATAAAAACAATAATTGGATTAGATGTAATTTAACGCGCTAAATAAGAATCAGTTTTTACTTTATTTCTATCACGAATTGATTTTTTTTATGGGCATGACTACTATGACCACGCCTTTAGGCAGTCACACTTGTATAACTCGAGAACAGTTTGTCCAATTTAGACAAATTAAACTTTAATATATAGCGCCCTAAATTGTTTTTGAGCTGAATTTATATAATTTTTTGTCCAGTTAATATTTTTGTAGTTATTCGGTAATTAGTACCGAAAATTTTAAAATTTATTTTTTTGAAAAGTGGTGAAAATTTTGATCCATAACTCTGAAATTCTTCAGAGAATAAAAAATATTGTGAACGTACCTTGTAGACAATTATCGTATGCATATTTTGATGTATCATTTATCAAAATCGTGTAAAGGGTTCTTGAGTTATAGCCTAAGTTTGACAAACCATTATCGGATTTTATAGTGTATCCGCTGAATAAGGTGATGATATTTAGTCATGCACTTAAAAAACAAATCGTACCCGATAGAAAAAAAGTAAATGCAGATTCTAGTTTAGCTCTTAGTGTCCACCTATTTTTGTTTCAAGAAAAAATAAAAAAAAATTGTTTTTGGCCACCACTGTGTTCTTACTCAATTGTATGTAACGTGGGTATTTTTACTTAACTCTGAATAAAATTTAGATTTCTGCATCAATTTTGAAGATACGTGCCTTATTTTATTCGCAGCATTACCAGCTTTAAACATGATAAACTGTAACATTTTAAATGTTTTCATTTATAAAAATAAATTTTAGTAACAAAAAAATCTAAAATTTTGCAAGAAAATGATTTTTTTCGGACACTTTTTTCGAAATAACTCCAAAACTATTGAGCACATAAAAAAAATAATTAAAGGGAATTTGAAGATATTTTTAGTCCACATCTTTTGGTGTATCACTTTGATCAATCGTACACACCATTCTTGAGTTATTAGGAAATATACTAGAGTAATGGTCTTACTATGGGCGACATATTAGACACGCCCAATTAGAAATTTACCTCCGACGTTTGGAGACATGGTTGAAAAACTGTCGTATTCGCGTAAATGAAGTGAAACCTAAACATGTCATAATATCGTTGCCATAATAATATTATGGTGTAATGGTGATCCATCTTACGCTTGCGTAAACATAATATTGTTATGGCAAAAAATTATCGTTTTATTGCAAATATTTTTTCCACAACCACAAGTTAAGCAAACTATAATATCGATCGATCGATTTATTTATCTCGTATGTTTAAGCCCCAACATGTCTCACGATTAAGGCCAATATGGTCATTAAGAAAGTACGAAATTTTGTTTGAATCAGAACTAAATAGCACTTTTGAATTATTTGAAAAAAGGGATTTGCCATTAAAAAAGGAATGCTACTATAATGAGACCTACGACTGAGCTCAAGAAAATACTGAAAAATTACATACTGTTTATACCGGCAAATAATTATTTGTTCCATAATTGAAATAGAGAGCAAGAAAAACTATAAAATGATCCAAGATTAAAGCTATATAATTACTTACGATTGAGGGCAGAAAAAAGGTCTATAAAATACATGACGGTTGTTAAATTTATATAAGTTTGAGGTCAAAGTAAGATTGTGAAATATCCCACAGTTGAAACTCAAAATATATTTAAACAAGACGCTCGGTTTAGTCCAGAAGGGACTATCAGTGGCCTGAAGATGAGGACAGGAAATTATTAAAAATGTATTTATACATAGGACAGGGTATAACTATGACAAGGTCAAAATAAGAGTCCGAATTATTAAAAGATTAAGGAAAGATAGGGCTGTAAATTGGCTTACTATAAAATTGAAAATAAGACTATACAGTAGATTACCCATGAATACAAAATTTTTGATTTTACTTGCTCCACCGGCAGTTTCTGGTAGATGGGGCAATAAAAATAATATGTGTGCAAAAATTGGGTCGATCGGTCGTAAACCGGCCAGTCGACTTTGACCTTTGTCCTACAACAAGGCTTAAAAGTAACTATTATCTTTATTGCGTTATAACTCTTTAATTTAACATTTTCCGATAAAATATTATATAAGTTCTTCGATTCAGAATAAAATGCAGAAATTTTTGACATTTCATTTTTTAGCCTACTATGACTTGTTGTGATGTTATAAGTAATCAAAGTAAACATTTTTTCATGAACTTTTTTCAAAAAAGCCCTGGTTTTAATATGGGCTTAGCCTGCTAGAAACGGTTTTTATTATTTTGTAGAACAGGATTTTTAGTTTTTATAAATCGATAAGTTTTATCACATTTGCTTAATATATTAGGGTAGATGGACCAAAATCTGAATTTCGGGTATCAATTTTTTACTTATTATACAAATATTGGAACTAAATGTAGGGTGTAGCATGAAATTTTGAATCATTTCAGAGAGTATTTTTAAATAGTTATCGAATTAAACTGCTACTCGAAATTAAAGTGTTGCCGATTAACCAAAAATTTTAAAAGTTGACATGTTAATATTTTTACATATAAACAACTTTTTTATATCTTTTACCTTAAAAATCGGAGAAGTATATTAAAAACATAAAATTTTTTTAACAACAGCTAGCAAAAAAGGTAAATAATTATGTGTAATATTAATAAAAATGTTCATTATTACTCGTAAAAATTTTAAATTAAAACAGCAAGTAATGATGAGGAATTTCTAAATGTAGAATGGAAGTAATTAGTTTATAAAACCTTGTATTTGAGTAAATATTTAAATACCATGTATGTACTTCTTGATAAATACATTGAAACTGAGATCAAAAATTACAATGTAACTGTCCAAGACAATGTATTACGGAAATAAAAAGGTTTACTTTTAATTAACCTTTATGATGTCATGTACCCTCAAAAGAGGTAAATTATAAAATTGCATAATTATTCCTTTCTGAAAGAAAACTAAACAGCGACAGACAAAAAATACATCACATGGAATCTGAACAAAACTAAATTCCGTTATTCTATGAATTTAACTCATATAAGTTAATTTACTAGTTCTTTTGAAAATGTATTTTTATTTATTTGCAAGCTATTGTGAGAAATGTTATCTATTTTTAATATATATCACCGATTTTTAAGGTAGAAGAGATAAAAAAGTTGTTTATATGTAAAAATATTAACATGTTAACTTTTACAATTTTTGGTTAATCGGCAACACCTAAATTTCGAGTAGCAGTTTAATTCGATAACTATTTAAAAATACTCTCTGAAATGATTCAAAATTTCATGCTACACCCTACATTTAGTTCCAATATTTGTATAATAAGTAAAAAATTGATACCCGAAATTCAGATTTTGGTCCATCTACCCTAATATATTAAGCAAATGTGATAAAACTTATCAATTTATAAAAACTGCAAATCCTGTTCTACAAAATAATAAAAACCGTTTCTAGCAGGCTAAGCCCATATTGAAACCAGGGCTTTTTTAAAAAAAGTTCATGAAAAAAATTTTAGTTTGATTGCTTATAACATCACAACAAGTCATAGTAGGCTAAAAAATGAAATGTCAAAAATTTTTGCATTTTATTCTGAATCGAAAAGCTTATATAATATTTTATCAGAAAATGTTAAATTAAAGAGTTATAGCGCAATAAAGATATTAGTTACTTTTAAGCCTTGTTGTAGGACAAAGGTCAAAGTCGACTGGCCGGTTTACGACCGATCGACCCAATTTTTGCACACATATTATTTTTTTAGCCCCATCTACCAGAAACTGCCGGTGGAGCAAGCAAAATCAAAACTTTTGTAAAATCCATACATTTTATGGGTAATCTACTATACAGTTAATTATTATTAAGGACAGAAAAGGTTCTTAACTAATTCATGAAAGTCCTATTAAAGGATTAAAATTTATTAAAACTTGTGCCAACAATTAAAACTGAAAAAGTAGTACAATATAAACTTTCATCTAATTTAAAATCCAAAAATTTCACTGGTTATTATTATTTTTAAATTTAAAAATTAAAGTTTAATACTTACCATGCACTGTCAACGATGCCCTCGCACTTATCTGGCCCACATTATTATGAGCCTCACACACATAAGTACCCTCATCCTCTGGTATTATATTTGTAATTTCCAAACTTTTGTCATCATGTTGTATGCGAGCTCTTGACACTGGTATATTACCCTCTTCTTTCTTCCACAAAATCTTTGGTGGTGGATCTCCACCCACGGAACAATGAAAGGTGGCAGTTTGACCAGCCAACATGGTTAAATCCTGAGGTTCTTTCATAAAATAGGGTTTAACTGGAAAAAGAATAAAAGTAAAAAAAAAAAAACAAGGTAAATTAAAATAAAGTAAGAATATCTAGAGTTTAAGAGCAATTAAAGTTTTAAGAAATTAATAAAAAAGTTTCATTATACTAGAAGAGATACTTAAAAGCTCATTTGTTAGAGTTTATAAAAAAAATACAATTCAAAACTTAAATATGAGACATTTGAAATGTTAATATAGTTAAAAGGGCTAGAGTATTTGATTCTTTTTTAGCTTAGAGTGAGAGACAATTATGAAGGTTTAAAGTTTCAAGAATATTTTTTTGTTTAATTGGAGTTTGTTAGCAAAACTCTAATGTTAACTCTTGTACATAGATTGATCATTGTTTGCTAACAAAAATTTTTTTCTTTTTAAGTAGAAAACTTTTGTTAAGCCATTTAAAAGGTGGAGTTGCATCTTTATTTTTTTATAACTTTCATTTTATTTAAACATTTTGCTAACATTTAATTAATTGTTGGTTCATAAAATATATTGAAAAATTCTGTTTATAAAAGTATTTTTGTTTTCCTTTCAATTTGCTTTAAATTTATGGGATTTATTTTATCAGATTTTATTTATCTTGTATTGTGTACATCTTTTTTATATTTAAATTAATTCCCTGCATGTTAAATTTGTGTAAATCATGGATTTTATTGCTTTTATTACTATTTTAGTTATTTAAATAAATATACAATTATTTAGTTTTATTTCTGAGTATTTTACTTTTCTTTTTGCCTATTTTCGGGGCAAAATCACCCATGGTGATTTCATGGCATTTTCACAGATTTTTCTAGCAGATGATAAACTATTTTGTTGTTTTTTTTTTTTTATATGTATGAATAAAAAAATCCTCCATACACATTTATTAGTGTTTAAATATTTTATTTGATATCCCCCGATGGCGCCAAACTTTCAACTCTTCATATCACACATAGTGCTTGATATTTCTTTTTCCTTTAAATTTATATTTTTTTTAGTTTTTTTAATCTTTTAGTGGGTTATTCACACACAGAAAACAGTGATTTAATTTTTGTGGATTTTATATAAAAGCTATTACTATAACAGTGGGATGTCTTAATAAATAAATTGATTTAGATGTTAAAACAAACACTTTCAAAAAAGATAAGTAGCTGTGAAAGATGTAGATTTTTTAAATTAAAGTGAATAAATATTTTTAATAAAATTTTAAAATTCCTGAGGGAATAATTGATACAAAAATTGACCCAGTTTTAACTCCATAATATTTTTGTGACCAAAAGAGACTCATAAAATAATGAGTATTGGAATTACGAATTTTGAAATAAAATGAATGAAATAAAATAATCAACAATTGAGGATAACAAATTATCTTACATTTAAGTAAAAAAACGACTATATAATAACCCTCTATTGTAAAGATGAAATGAAATTAAATGAAATGAAAAAAACGACTATATAATAACCCTCTATTGTAAAGATGAAATGATTATAAAATTAATATAAAATGATCCCAGTCAAATACCGGAAAAGGCTTAGTTATCTAGTAACGAAGCTAAGAAATAACTACAAAATAATACAAAATAGAGACCGTAAAAAGTTACCAAGATCTGCCAATAATTAAAAATGTACGCAATTTCCAAAAAAAATTAGCGAAAAACAGACTTTAATAGTCTACCAATAGCTAGCGAGAGACATATTGTTATAGTCTCGTTGAAGCTAGAAAGAAACAGACTTTGAATGTCTACCTAGTACTAGAGAGAGACAGACTTTTATAGTTTAGCTGGAAGTAGCGAGAAACAAACATTTATAGTCCAGCTAGAGCTAGCGAGAAACAAACTTTTATAGTTTACGTTTTTAGTCCCAGTTAAATACCGGAAAAGACTTAAATAGTTATCTAGTAATAAAGCTAAGAAATAACTGTAAAATAATACTACATTTAGACCATAAAACTTTACCAAAATCAGCCAATGATTAAAAATGTACGCAATTTCCAAAAAATTAGCGAAAACAGACTTTAGTAGTCTACTTGTAACTAGCGAGAGACATATTGTTATAGTCTCGTTGAAGCTAGAAATAAACAGACTTTAATAGTCTACCTGGCAATAAAGGGAGACAGACTTTTATAGTTTAGCTGGAAATAGCGAAAAACAAACATGTATAGTCCATCTAGATCTAGCGAGAAACAAACTTTTATAGTGTACCTTTTTTAGTCTAACAAGAGTTAACGAAAGGCAGTATTTTTTTAGTTTAACAGGAGCTAGGAGAGGGAGAAATTTTTAGTACAGCTAGAGTTATTGAGAGAGAAACTTCTTTAGTCCAAGTGAAGTCAGCGAGAGAAAGAATTTTTTATTATAGCTGGATCTAACGATATATAAACTTGTTTTAAGTATAGCTGGAGCTAGTGGGAGACAGACTTTTATGGTGTAAAGAGTCTTTAGTCCAGCTGGAGCTAGTGAGAGAGAGAATTATTTATTCTAGCTGGAGCTTGTTAAGGAGATGCTTCTTTTTATAGCTGGAGCTAGAGAGACACAGATTTTTAAAATTTTGCTGGAGCTAGTGAGAGAGAGAATTATTTATTTTAAGTATAGCTCGTGAGAGAAATACTAAGTACTTTTGTCTAGCTACAGCTAGAAATTTTATTAGAAAAATTCCATCAAATTATACCTATTGAGGATTTAAACTACAATTCTATAGGTATGTTCAGACTAGTTAAATATCTGACCAAAATGACCTAACCACTATACAAAATATTTTTTAACTTCTCCATTTTAATGGGAAAATATTTTTTACTTATAGCTAACATTTTACCGAATCTTTTTTGAAGCTCTTTTCTCTTAAAAAACATTTGCAAGATAAAACAACGGCAAAAAATTTTTTGTAAAACTAGTGGTTACGCAAATTTGATCAAATATTTGACAAATATGAACATAGATTATGATCCATGATAGAAGCAAAAAAAAAAAATATATATATATTAAATGAATCAATCAAAGATTATCAAAATGAAATCAATTTTAATTTAAAAATTTAAATGTATAACTTGGTAAATAAAAATTTAAATTAATTTCTTCCAAATTAGTTTAAATCTTATGTTGCTTTTTAAAACTTTCCTTCCCTTTCAAAATAAAACAAATCGTGAAAATTCTTAACATGTTATCCCTTTTAAATTTTTCCTTGGCATAAACTCGTGCAAAATCCCGCTGTGCTATGCTGTCTTTTGAAAAACCTCAGCTCTTGCTGTGTTTTTTTATTTTTCTTTTTATTCTTTTATTTGATTGTGTCGTTTAAATGCTTTATTTAGCTTAGTTTGTTCTTTTCTTTTTAGCTTTAGAAAAATGCAATTTTCTTAAATGCAACCACAATCTCTTGAAAGTGCTTAATTTTTATAGACGTTTTAGAGAAAAGAAAAAAGAACAATAAAAGTAATGACGGAGAAAATTGTCTTTGGATAGAAGTCAATACTTAGTTGGCAAGAAGGGAAATATAAAACAATTTTTGAGATTTCTTTAAGTTAGAAAATTAGAGATTTAATTTACTTAAATAAATTTAAATATATGTAGTATGTATTTAGGGGAAAAAGGGAGATATTTGACAAACTGCAATGTACATTTTGATTATAAGTTTTACAGGAAAACAAACAGGAAGATACAGTTAATGAGTGAACTGACTTAAAAGATAAGAGGTTGTTAGGAATCCATCAGGTGACTGAGAATTGGGACGCTGGAGTGACACACCAGGAAGAGACTATAAACATTGTTTCACTATAAAGTTTAAAACTTTAAGTTTTTTTTTAGAATTTCGTATGCCTACATGCTATTTGCAAATAAAAAAAACCAATAAAACTGTGCACAGTGGAGCCAATCGCAAAATTTTTGATAATAAATCTGTATCCTCTAAGCTTGTTTCCAATTGAAATGTATGTACGAGTTATAGAGGAGGATGGAAGCTTTCAGAAAAATCCTTTTGTAGTCACTCTGTGTTAAACATTAGATAAGCTAAAGGATATTTTGAATGACTAGTTTGAGTATATAAAAGAAAAAGAGTATGTAAAAAATCGTTACTTCTACAAATCAAGTCCGATTTCAAAGACTTTTATATTTCTGTAAAGTTCTTGATAAAATAAAAAAATAATAATTTTACTCACCTATGTTAACTAAATTTTTATTAAATTGCACACAAAAAGCATATTAGCATAATATTTTTATTACTGTTTCTTACGTAATATATAAAATAAATATCAGGCTTTTATTTCTGCAAAAATCTTTTAAAAAGATTTATAAACCAATTTTGGGAAATTTTTCAAAAATAAAAAATTTTTAATAAATTTAAGTGATTATTACGAGTGTTATCTCGTTACCTAGAGAACATTAATATCGGGCTAGGTGAAATAGTTAACCAATTCAACAATTTCAACAGTCCACTATCTTGTATAAAAACAATTATTTCTGTCAAATTTCATTACTTTATCTTTGTAATTAAGACATTTACGTTATTCAAAAAGTTTACATACATGGACAGTAGAGTGTCCCGTAGACAAAAATTTTGTAGGAAGAAAAAAAAACTTTTAAAATTGATTTTCAATTCCCTACCAACTATTGAAAGTCACGGATCTAGAACAATTCGTCCAAAAAATAGTATTGAGTTTTGTCTTTAAATGGGTATCAAAAAATTCTTAGTTTTTTTTAGAAAATTATGAAAAAAATATTTTAAAAAATGTTCGCAAAAATTTTGGTCCATAAATCATTAGTATATCATCATGCAAAAAAAAAAAAAATGTTCTTTATTTTTCTTAAAAAATGGATAAAAATTTTATAATTTTGTTTCCTTTATGGTTAAAATATTAAAAATTTGCATTGTAGTAATTAGGTACTGTTGATAAAATATAATTTTCCAAATTTTTCCAAAAAAATTAAAAAGTTCTAACGAAACAAAATCCCATGGGAAAAATTTTTAAAATATTTTTTCCATAAACAACATAAAATTACGAATTTTTTGATACCCATTTCGATAAAAAAAATCTAAACTTTTTTTACCAAAATCTATTGGACCCATGATTTTTTAATCGCTGGTAGGGAACTGAAGACGAATTTTAAATTTCTTTTTAATAATTTTTTCGTATTAAGAAAATTTTTGCGCATTGTTTGAGGTGTCTTTCTACATCGAAATTTCAAAAAAGGCTTTCCTCGGGACACTCTAATGGACAGACAGCAGACGTACAGCCAGACGGACATCGTTTTACTATAAAAACAGTGAAATTTTCCAAAATGTGATTTTTGGTAAAAACGTACCAAATATACCAAACATTACTGAAATTATTTTGGAGAAAAATTAAATTTTGCTCAAAACTTATGAAATTATTTATTTCACAGTTTTTTTTAGAGAATTATGAGCAGGTTCAGTGTGTATACATTCGAGCATATAGGAAAAGTATTTTCTTCAAATTGCCGGGTCACTGCAGTATTCTTCAAGTGGAGATCTTGGCCATAAAAAGAGCGGTAAACTGGCTGATGTACTATAGGGTATTTGTTATGGATATCCAAATCTGTACAGACAGTCAAGCCGCGATCAAGCCGCTCTTGGGTGCTTTTTCCTCTATCAGGCTGGTGTATGAATGCCGGACACCTCTAAACGAGATGGCGAGAGCTAGTCTGGGTTAGGGGTCATGCAAATACTCCAGGAAATCTCACTCCGGACGAACTGGTCAGAAACGGTTCTCTTCTTCGACATAAAGATCAATTGGTCGGAGTACCGCTTTCTTCCTGCAGATCGACAATACTGCGGAACTTATCGAGGATTGTACAGGTCCACATGTTCAACTTCGAGGCAAATAAGGGCCCAATATGATGGATTTCGGGCAAACCTCATCTTGGGACTACTAAGGCACCTGTTACCGGTTGTCACAGGGCATTTGATTGCTGGTGCGCATACTAGGAGATTAGGGCTCCCTTTCAACGAATTATACAGAAGTTGCTATGATGAGGAAGAGACAGTGGAGCATTATCTGTGCCACTATCTAATGGAATAAGGACTGGAATAAGGACTTCTAAATTTGGTAGTCCGCTTGTGCATGTATTGTCAGATCTCTCTGTTATCGATATCAGAGCGATCAATTTCTTCATACATGCGTCAGGTTTATTCATATGAGACAACATCGCCTCAGGATATCACAACGGAACAAAATTTGGGCCCATGTGAGCTGTCCAGTACTGCTCAGACAGCTGCCCGTTGAACCTAACCTTTAAAGAGTATTTCCAGAGATAAGATTATATAAAGCAGTTTTTCCGATGAACAAAATTTGTAATCCATTTGTTTAATGTGTATTAAATTTCTCTCATTTTAGCTTGACCGAAAAGAAATATCTTAATTTTATTATTTCGCAGAAATTTTACTCCAAAAGAGAACCTAAAAAAATACCCATACTTTTCGCTTTTCTTAAAATCTTTAACATCATAGACATCTATGAAAAATTTTGTTCCAAATTTTATTAGCTTAATGTCTAGAAGTATTAAAAGTAGATTTAGATAAACGTTATGTCAGGTTAAAAATATTTATTTATTTAATATTGCAAATCAATTTTAAAGGATATTGCAACATTCAAGTATAGAATTTCCAAAGTAATACTTAAGAATAGAATTTAAAATCTACAATTATTGAATTTACAACCGCTTCATTTTTTTTTAACGTCATGCTTTTTATGTACAAATGATGAAAATATTGATACACTTGCCGTAATTGTATATATTTTACTGCCTCTTAAAACAGAAACCCTCAAACAAAATCGTACTATGATAATCATGAATTTGAAATGACAATGAAAAATATCTTAACAACATGATTTCCAAACAAGACTACATATTTTGATTATCATTCTATCAGGCAACTTTAACTCTCATCTAAATTCATTTTCAAACACAAATCACGTAGACATTTCCTAAGAAATCTGCATGATAACTTATCACTATCTACAATGGTATTTTACATTCTCTCACTCTGGTGCGAACATATTGTTTATATGTATGTAGGTATTGTTATAGAAATCTTTTGTCTGCATAAGTATTGTATATAATTTAAATTTGGACACTTACCTTGAACAATTAGTTTAGCATAACTGGACTCACGAGTGCCAACTATGTTCTGAGCGATACACTTGTAGTTGCCCTCGTCAATTGGTTCGACATTGCTGATCAATAAATTACCACCATCAACAATGCGTATACGTGATGTGGTTCCATAAGATTTTGTTTTTAAATCATCCAAAGGAACACCATCCTAAATAACAAAGAGAAAAAAAGAACAAAAAAGAAAACAAAGGAAAATTGTAATGAATTGTTAAGGAAAAGAAATGAATACTAACTAATGCGATATAAGAATTAAAGAAAAATATATATTCATAGGGGGAAAGTGAATATTTAAAATCAAAAGAAACAGGAACTGTAAATAATGATTATGAAAAATGTTTGACCAAAAAAAAAAAAAAAATCCTTTAAAATTTTTATTTATTTTTTTTTTTTTTTTTTTACATACGAAAAAAACTTATTTTTTTTTATTATATTGCTTATAAGCATTACGGTCCCTGGGAGTAACAATATTAAAGTTCTGTCTTTAGGGAAAATTATTTTTATTAAAACAAAATTAACACCAAAATTTTCAACAAAATTTAATTTAGTTGACTGAATTTAAAACTTAAAATCTTGAAACATATAGTATATTTTTAGGCTTGTTATTGTTTTTCCATTTAATGCATATTTTAGAATGATTCGTTAGCATTTTATTTTTCAAAAATATTTTACATAAGTATGTATTTTATTACAAACTTAAAACTTTTTCACGAAAATGTATATTGAAATTTTTATTTTTTTTTTATCTTGTTTTCATATTTTTTTAGCTAAAACATGTTGTGAAATAAATTTTGCATGACATTTTCATTTGAAAAACATTTTCCATTTTTGTTTTTATTTCCCCTTACTTGTTATTACTATATATTACACCTGACATCATATGAGTTGAATAGTTTATTTTTGTTCATGTCGTTTTTATTTACACAAACAATATTTTGCAAAGCTATGTGGAAAAGATGTAGAGGAAAAAAATCTATAAAATCAAATTTATGCTGCATTTACATTTAAATCTACATAAAGAGAAAATTTTTTTTTCTATTTTTCCATAGAAAGACTCACTCATGTAAAAACAATGATAATCAGGCAAACGTAATGTAACCCTACAGAGATTTAAAAATGTATTAACATTTGTAAAGTTTTCCTTTTTTTTCCATATAAATTTTTTTTAATGTTTTACAAGGAAATGAAAGGAAAAGTTTTTTTTAACTAAAAATTATTCTTTTACGAATATATTATTTTCTTAGCTCCCCCTAGTATCTTTTGCTTTATTGACAGCATTTAACAAAAGATTATTTTATTTTTATATTTTATATAAAGAAAAATGCTTTTAAATAAAGGCCTTTTAAACAAAAACTTACCTTCATCCATATTAGAGTTGGCTCTGGTATACCTTTAGGTGGCCCACATTCCAACAATGCCGTTTCACCTTTAGCCACACGTGTATCCTTGGGCTGAGCGCGAAAATCATCACGCAAAACTGTAATGATAAAAATATATATATTCATATTATAAATAGATATATTCATATTATTTTTCTCTTGCATCTTTTATGTTTATTTATTAGAAAACAAAAACGTCTTATGACAAATGTATGAAAATAATTGTTAAAAAAGAATAGCTTTCTATAAGAAAACGTTATGTATATAATAAGAAATGTTCTTGGAATTTTTCCAAAATAACAACAGATGTTTATATTTCTTGAGAATTTTTGTAGCAATATAAAAAAATTAAAAACATTTGTGTTAAATAAAAAGAACATCAAAACAATTTTTATATTACAATTTTGATAAATTTTAGCCCTAAACTAGGCAACATATTTTGTTGTAAAAAAAACATACAAAATTGATAATAAAATGTTAATAAAATAAAAAAGAATATAGAAAAATTCTATACATATGTAATTCACAATTATGACACCTTAAAATATGCCACATATTTTGTTTTGAAAAAGAGCCCTAAAGGTAGATAATGTTTTTTGTTTATAGTAAAATTATAATTATTTTAAATTTTGGCAATTTAAAAATTCAAAATAATGGATTAAAATTTAAAGTTCTGCACCTAAAATTACACTATATTCTTAAGAGCTTTCCAAAGTTTGGGGGAAAACATTGCTGAATTTCAATGTATAATTCACATAATTTTCAAACATTTTTTTTTTAAATTAAACCACCAAATTTTCCTTCAGACTCCCAATACTTCTAAATATGTATATTATAAATACTATTTATAAATGGGGGTATATTAAGTTTGTCATCCTGTTTGTAACAAGTACTACCTAGGGGAGTGGAATTTGGCTCAATTTAATAAGGTTTAGTATTAAAGAGGCAAACTTGGTTCATAAACAAAAGAGATATGGCCCACTTAATATAAAAAATTAGAACCCATCGGACAGTAGTACCAATTGCATAATTTTCGTTAATAAATTTGTATTTCCTAAACTACTGGTCGAATCGAATTTAAATGCGGGGTAAAGTTGTAGAGGAAGACTTAAGTTTTTAAAAAATTTTGTAGTCATCCTGTAATAAAATATACAATATATTTTTATATTAAGTTTATACCATGGGTGACTAAACATATTTTTTCTTTATCTTATCAAGTTTTTTTTTTTAAATTTTTGAAATCAGAGAGTAATTCCATATCAAAACGGACAAAAAAGGCATTTTAGGATTTGATATCTCCGATTTCATTGAAATTCTCTACAATTATTACAAATGTTGCTCAAATTACAAACTTTCAGACTAAAAAGCCTTTCTGGTTCAATAATATGGCATTTTAAAAATAAACAAAAGTCGATTTTTCTTTTAAAAGCGTACATACTTTATTGCTCATAACTGCTAAACTATATACTCCAGCCAAAGTTCAATTTTGAGACTCTTTTGGTTTGGGAGTTATGAAGAAAAATAATAATTATTATTTAGACCCAAGCTATATTACTAGTGCTTATTTATTTAATAAGCCAATAAATATAAAAAATATGGACAAAAAATACTTGAGGGTCGTGTGTTCAATTGGAGCATAATCGAATGAGTTAAACTTTTTTTCTTTTAAAGATTTTCGATACATTTAGAAGCCAGTTTTAATTAATTTAACTTTTATATTCGATATTAAAAAAATTTAATACTGAATATTTTTATAAATTGTATCAATACGTCCGCATCAACACGGCTCGAACGGGACAACGTAAGAGGACGAAATTTGGCTAAAATATTTATCTTATATAAGGTTAAGCAAAATGAGCCAAATCGGTTAATAAAAGTTATGAGCAAAATACTGGAAACACAGGGTGTCCGTTGTAGCTTCATTTCATACTTTTCTGCAGATATCTCTTAAACAAAAGCATGTACGCTAACGAAATTTTGTACAGATAGTTCGAGGGTCGATATAAACTTGGAAACAAAAAATAGGCGTGGTCCGCCCACTTTACTGCCCTCCTCCCATATAACGCAAAATTTTAAAAAGTTGATGGTAGATATATAGATTCGGACGAGCCGAATATAACATTCGCACTTGTTTTTTTCTAATTTGGTTACTTTTTTTAAAATTTGGTTAAAAAGAAATATTATGAGAAGAGTTACGTCAACATTATATATTTTTTTAATAACTTAAAAAATGCCGTTTTTTTTTCAATATAATGATTTGATTTAGATGTAATGATTTGATTAGATATAACTTTGACCTTTGAACTTTTGATGTAAAAAACTTTACATACATTGTTATAAAGGTAACATTTTTGTCTTTAATGTGAGACTTAAGGCTCCATTACTCTACCGTAAATGTAAATGTGGCGAATCAGCTGACACGTTTTGCTTATGAGAGTTATATGTGTATGTGTACTAAAAAACGTAAATGTTACTTAGCAACCTAATCAAATTAGGTCGCTATACGTTTTTACGTGACAGCTGTAACAACAGTGTTGACAGCTTTTTATTTCATTATACTAAATCTGCGTAAAGAATCGCTGTAAAAGGTTTATCAATTGGACAATTAGTTTTGCTGTTTTCTTCACTAAAAAATAGTTGAAATAATTTAAATAAGATCTAGAGTCGAATATTTAATTTAAAATTCAAAATTTTTGTCATAAAAGCACAAATTTCGTTTTGTATACGAATCGCTGAAATACAAACCAATAAATTTAGCGATTTTCAATTTGAATTTGATCCACTGGAAATATGTGTAATTAACATCACCGATATTCATGAGTACAAAACAACAACAAAGTATTGGCTACATTTACGTTTTTAGAGTAATCATCCACTTACGTTTCCTTTTACATTTACGTTTTTACATTTACGGTAGAGTAATGGAGCCTTTAAACTAGATATTTACCATGTATTGTTTAGAAATTATAAGTAATTAAACAAGTACACCTTTGTAAAGTTTTCTTTTTTTCGTTTTTTGACCGTAAAGGGACATGAGTCTAAAATTTAATGATTTGAGAAACACTTCCAATTACCAATATATGTAGTGAATTTCAAAGACATCGGAAATATCAAGTACAATTACTGTTTGTTTTGACATGGAATCACTCTAGACTTGAGTTGTCGTATCGTATTATTACAGGTTGACTACAAAAGTAATTTCTTGTTTTCTTTTTTTTTTTTTAAAGTTAAAGCTCTCTTCTAAAAAACTCCCAAACAGATTTCGCTTTAATTAAAAATGTAACTCCGGATCATAATTTTTCCACTGTATCTCTTCAATCAAATCGTGTACAACAAAGAAATTTCGAACAAAAGGTCCAAAAATCAATCCCTCTACATTTGCGAAATATTAAATTTGGATAACACAAAAAATAAGCAGATGAAGGATTCGGATGAATAAAATATTCCTTCTTTTTTTTATTAATTATTATTATTTTTTCTTTTGTATTTTTGCAATCATATATGTATATAAAATTTGTATTTCATACTATGGACGTAATCACCTTAAACTAGGCAATAACTTTTTGTGATATATTTATTCTGAAAGTATGAAATTCTTTAAAAGCCTTAGCCGCACAAAATTTTTTTATATAACCCAATTTAGGTTATAATACTATGAAAATATTTAACAGATTTTGTATACCCTACACAACCATAAGTGGTTGTATAGGGTATATTCCTTTCCAAGTCGATTCAACGTTTGTCCGTCTGGCTAGCTGACTGTGTGTTCATGTAAACTTTGTGAACAAAGTACAATTCGCAATTTTGAAGATATCTTGATGAAATTTGGCATGAGTAGTTATTTTAACACAACCAAGCTTATTGTTGGTTATGATTATTTCGCTTAGCTCTCATACAAATGTCTTCCCGGAATAGAGGTTTAACGCTCATAAATATCTTTAATACATCAAATAAGTAATATAATGAAATTTGGCACAGTGAAATTTTATATAATTATGTAAGTAGAAACAATAGACCTAATTTTTATCAGAATCGGACCATAATTTACCATAGCTCCTATATAAATCCCCCTCCGGAAATCGCCCTTAGGAACATAAACATATACATGTTAGTATCAATGCATTATTTTTATATTTTACACTTTATTACAAAAATCGGTCCACAATTGGCCACTGGCCTGATTGAGCAACAAGATTCTGTAAGGGGTCTTACAGAATCTTGTTGCTCAATTGAGTTGATAAAATTTATGAAATTAATATTGTATTATGTTAATGTAAACCCTTAAAATAGGCAACACATTTTATTTAATATTAGTACTTTAATTATGCAATTATTTTAAAGTATTTACTAATAAAACAATTTTATTTAATTAAATAAATAAATACATAACTAAAACTAAATTAAAAGGAGCTACAATTTAAAAGTCTGTTTTCGAAACAAATCTAAAACTTGTTATAAATAGAAAAGTTATTCTGTTATTAACTAAATATAAATGAAACAACGCACAGTGTTACATTTGGCAGTTTTAGAACGACAAAAATCCAATTTTGGAGATATTGATTTGAAATTGTATATTCTGTTAGTTGATAAGGCTGTAAACATTCAAACTAAAAATGGGCGGGTAGAATCACTGCCACTCCCATTCTGAAACAAAAATTAATTTATTTGTATGAATTTCCTGCATATTTTTTGTAAATTTTATTAAAATAGTGTAATACTTGTATAACAAAATTTTTATCCATTATCCTAAGATGTTTGAATAATTCTTAAAAAATTGCAAAAATGAGGTATCCCATATTTTTTTCTAATATTTTAAAAGATCGCAAAAAGTCACAGCAAAAATTCTCAAATATAATTTTATAGATATCATTTTATGTAATAATCGTATTTTTACATTGGAACTCGTTGGAACTTTTTTGTTCCAGTCCATTGAAAATGGAATTTCCCAAAAAATATATTTTTTAATAATATGATTTCTTTTGAATAAAAAGCAGCATGTTCAGTATTTATTTTTTAACCTAGCAAATTATAACAGAATAATTTGGATACATTTATTATTACATACCAAAAAAAAGCGTATCAATATCTGCAGCATTTACTGAGATATATGAATTTGAAGTTAACATACTTCTTTACAAAAGTTGTAAATAAAATTAAAATATTTTTAAAAGTTGCAACTTTGAAAGTCCATAATTCACGCTATAGACACTTACAAATACTTTTAGTATTTTTTCCATAATATATGATATGTTTTCTAATAAATGCAATAAAAATTACTTCAATTAATAAGCTTTTATTTTCGTATTTTTGTCGTTCTAATTTGGATAAATGTGACACTGTGCAACGCCTTGATATAGGCAACATTTGTTATAGTTTATAAATGCTAAAAAAATATGCAATTATTTGAAAGTATTATCCAAATACAAAATAAAATTCTTAATTTCAATGAACTTGAGCTTTAAAAAAAAAAAAATAATTACTAAACTACTTTATAAAATTTCTTTATGCGCAACGAATTGTAGATTTAATTTATTTGCCCTCTTCTTTAGAAAATATTTATTTTTTTTTATTTTAATAAGCACTTATAATTCATTTTAATTTATTTATTAAAAATGCCCTTAATGCACTTTAATCTTTTAAAAATAATTACGAAATAATGTGTTAATGAACTTATGAGATTTTAATTGTTAGAAACAATTGGTAATAATGAAGATTAAACTAAAAACATAAGGGAATTATAAAAATGTAATTTTTATTAATTTTTTTAACTTACAGAAAACTAAAAGTCATTAAACATTCTATAAAGCAAATATATTTTCGAACTATATAAAGTTTTGTGGATATTTTAAAATTTTTTTGAAATTCTAGTACATAAAGTTTGATTTTTATTTTAACATTTAATAAAATATTTCTGTTGCTATTGTTTTCTTGTAATAAAATATCATATTTATTTAGCTGCATTTTGTTTGCTTTGCCATCAACATATTTTTATGTGTAAATAGAAATTTTACACCATTATTTACATGTTTACATTATGTAAATATTTAATATTAACAGCGGCTTTAATGCCTTTGATTATTATTCCAAAATTTATTTAGTTCTTGAAATGAAAACGTATAATAAAAACATTAAGTTTTATTATTTTTTGTATTTTTTATTGACGAACAAATGTACTTGAAGTTAACAAATATTTACAATTTTATTATTTACTTGCATTTTTCTTAAAGGTGTTAAAGAAAAGTAACAAATAAAGTGTTTTACTAATTGGGATATAAGAGGTAATTAGTTAATTTTCTAACAAATTTAGAATATTAAATAAAATTAGAAATTAAAATTGAATTTTTATACTTTTATTTTTTAAAATAATCTTTTAAAAAATGTTCTGGGAAATCTATATTTCAACACCTTTTTGATGGGTGTATAACAAAAAACGTTTAATAACTTATTAAAAATTCTTAAGGAGTTTTCTTTGTAACATTAAATAAAATATTTATAAAAAACGTAGTCACGTATGTTGTATACCTATGTGTAATTAATTCAATTGAAATTAAAACAATTACAATATAATGAAGTTAGTTAATAAGCGTAGGTACATATTTCTAAGAATAAAAAGGCGTATTTTATAAATAAATACAAATGTTTAAAAGAATTGTATTCTTACATTTTTACAAATTAAATATCTTCAATTCCTTTTAAATCTATTAAATATAAATTGTATTTTTTTCTACAAATTGCTTTTCAACTTATATTGTTTAGATTGAAAGAAAATATGTTGTTAACATGCTAATCACTTTGTCTGTCTTTCCGTCCGCCAGTTTGTCGTGCGATAACAAATCAAACTGTCCACCACCTTAACTTGTGGGTCGTCCATCAATTGGCACCCTCACTTTTTGTTCCATTTGTTAACTAAAGTAGTAGCTTGTTTTTCTATACATATTTCCTTTTTTTTTTCTTGGGTTCTTCTTTTATACATTCCCATCATCATGATGATTGATTTGACGAACAAATAACAAATGCAAACATAGTGACAGAAAACATCTCGTTTTATAAATTAAAAACAATTGAAAGTGTGAAGAAAAAAAAAAAAAAAAAAACAATCAATACATTCATCTTGATGCCATGGATGAATGCTAAGACTGAATGGTATTATTGTTTTTAGTAGGAATGAATGAATTTATTTTATTTAATTTAAGCTAATTTTTTCTTTTGTTCCTCCTTGTTTTATTATTTTTATACATAAGTGTCTTAAGTTTGATGTGAAACATTAAACACATGAGACTGTGTGAATAAATAACTATTTATTTGGACATTGTATTAGGGACTCCTGTTTTTACTTAGCATCAATTTGTGTGCTTGAATTATGGGGGAGAGGTTTAAAAATATTTAGATAAAAGGCCTTGGACACATTTGTTTAATAGAAATAATATCTCTGCCATTAATGAAAGAAAAATTTGCTAAAAATAGCAAAATTTTCGGAAACTTTCTTGTTTTGATGTACATAAATGACAAAACAACCAATACATGGACGGATAGACGGACATCATTTTTTATTATTTTTTGCTTCCCTTTTTTATTACACTATGCGACACATTGGCACATCAAATATTGGTTCGATTATTCAAAAGAAAAACGAGAAAGAAACTATAGTCGGAGAAGACCCACTATTTGATACCCTATGTATGAACATATAAATTCGGGAAGGGGACTTATATTAGATCTGTGATCAATTGTAGACCAACACTTACTAAATGTAAAATAAAATACACAAATACAGAAAATACATTGACACCGCATCTATACACAGAAAAAAGTAAAAATGGACTTCAATTACGAAATGAATTTTTAATTGATTTTGCTCCAATTATCAAAATGGTATTATTAACAACTATTTCTTTTATTATTTTTTTTTTTTCTTAAATAAATAAAATTAAATGAATATTGTATTTTTCTTTATATTATATTAATAGCTGTGAATTTACTTTAAAAAAAATAGTAAACCAATTAGAAAATTAATTATATTAATAAATAATAATTAAATTCCAATATAAAGTAATTTTATTAAAAAATAATTTGAAATATATTTTTATTTATTTATTTATTTTTTTTTTTTTTTTTTTTTTTTTGTATGATTTTATTCACTTTAGGGCGATTCCCAGAAGTGGGTTTATATAGCAGCTATGGTAAAATATAGACTAATTCTCATAACATTTGGCAAAGTTGTTTCTACTTATATAAAACTTATTTGTGTCGAATATTAACTTGATACTAACATTCGTATGGATTCATATGCACGTTAAGGTGATTTTCAGAAGAGGGGTTTATATAGCAGCTATGGTCAATTATGAACCGATCTTCATGAAATTTGTCATAAAGATTAACACTTATACAAAACTTCTTTGCTCTAATTTTATTAAAATATTGCAATATGTAAAGGCATTTATGATTACCAAACCCCTATTCCGGGAAGAATATTTGTATGGGGGCTAGGTGAAATAATGGACCGATCATAGCCAATTTCAATAAGCTTCGGCCTTGTGTCAAAGTAAAGTCTTTAAGAAATACCAAAAACTAATAAGAACAAAAAAATAAATGCGTTTTTTAATAAAACAATATATTAGCTTTTTTCTGGCTTTATTTTTGGGACATTTAGCCTTTTGTGACTTTTTTTAAAGTCTAATTTAGCTTTTTTTTTCTTAAGTCCTGGCAACACTGAAAGTAACTATTAGTGCTAAATTTCATCAATATATCTTTAAAATTGCCACCTGTATTTTGTTAACAAGGTTTACATGGACAGACAGCCAGACGGACGGACATCGTTAAATCAACTGAAAAAGTGATTCTGAGCCGAACAGTATACTTTAAGGTGTGAGTCCGATAATTTTTTCTGTGCGTTACAAACATCAGCATAAACGCATAATACCCCAACGTATGGTGGTGTAGGGTATAATGATATAAAATCTCTAAATGGTTTTGCAAAGTTAGTTTCGATTTTATGGGCTTTTTAACTTCGAATATTTTATAGCACTTTTCTCACTATTTGCAAATCTAAAAACATTTAAATCATTAAATTTCAACATATTTATGAGCAGTTATTATTTTACTGAATACAAAGCTTCTCTTAGATATTATGATTTATTTTTAAATTTTAACTAACGTTTTGTAAATATTTCTTTTCTTTTTAAGTTCAAATTAATTTTTGTGTAGAAAACTATTGACTAAAACCACTGTGGTAAAAATTTAAATGAATTTTAATATTCACACAAACATATATATTGCGCAAGTTTAATTTTAATCCGTTCAGTAGTTTTAACATAAATTCAAGTTAAATAAAAAAATAAAAATTTTAATTTCAAGAGGCCATAAAACTTATATTCGAACTAACTTTGAGAAAGCCTTTGGAGGTTGCGCTATACTACTGGTACTCGTTTAATTTCCGTTGGAATTATTGGAATGATTACGTAATTATTTCTCGTTGCACTCTGGATCTCAGATGAAAATCAAACCTTTTAATTTTGTTTTTGTTGAAAATTCGTTTTTTCCCCCTTTTAGGATAAAAATTGTAATCATTTTAAAGAAAAATTCGCTTTAATTTAAAAATAATATTTTTGTTAAGCACAGTTGCCCCTAAACGATTTTTTCTGTAACTTGTGAACCGTTGGAGACAGGGATGTCAATTGAAATTTTTAAATTGTACTAAAGAGTTATTAAAATTGTACTTTTTTCACCTCAACTGTACCAAAACTTAAAATTATTATAGAAATTATCACTTGCATTTCAGAAATGCCGATATAAACTCCCGATATAAACTTAATACTTTTAAGTTGTGAATTATAATGGTATTATGTATATAAATTTTGATAACAATTTATAATTCCTGCCAATAAATGTTTTTTTATTAAACAATTAAGTAATATTAACAATACAAATTAAACTGGTTGGCATAAAACATTTTTTTTCCTACAAACAAAAATAGATGGACTACATAGACTTGACGGGCTAAATGCGAATCTGCTTTCAGTTTCGCATCAGGTCCGGAATTTTTTATGGTCATGTCTAATAAATTCCCCTTAATAAGGCAATCACACAAGTATATTTTGCTATAACTTGAAAACTGAAAGAAAATTCATGTCTAGCATGTCAAAATCTACCTAATCAACCTAAACTTAAAGGAGAATTCCTTTAAGCGAGAATTTTTCTGTCGACCAGTGTTATTGATGACAATATGTCTCCGAATATTAATGAGTCTATCAGACTCCGATACAAGAATTTTATTTTAAAATACAAAGCTGGAACTGGGTAGCAAGAATAATCATAGTGAGATTTTTTACAACCTTTTTGCAATTAATGTTGAAATTTGGCTTCTAAAACACATGATTTTTCATAGCAACTTTGTAAAAAAATTAAATAAGAACACATTAAAATTGTACCAAATTGGTCATTGGTGTACCATTGTACTTTTCAGGTTCGAATTGTACCAAAAAAGTACAATTGTACCAATATTGACAACCCTGGTTGGAGATAACGAAATAAAATTTCATACGTTCTGAGCTGAGATATTTTCGAGTTTATTTCGAAAAAATATATCGTCCCTGAACGCAGAGAAAAAACATGGTTACAGCATGATCACTACAACTATTCAATGTTTGTATAGCCGTTTTTCATTGATTTGAATACTACCGTATTTATGATAGCAACGTTTATGATTCTGTTTGATATTTTAATGATTGCCCACAATCAAAATTTTAATATAGTTGACTGAATTATAATATGTATTTAAATATTTTTATATGAAAAATCCAAACATTTAGTCAATTCTACAATTATTCAGTTAATTCTATAACCATTCAGTTAATTTTACAAATTTGGTTAATTCTACAACCATTAAGCAAATATTTTTAATAACTATTGAATACACATTTTTGTGTATCAGTCCAGTAGTTTGTTAGTATATTAATTCTCATTTAGTTTAGATATGAACAAATATAAATTGACAATATTTGTTTATATTCAGTATGATGAATGTACCACATATCGTGGTTCAAATGAATATAAATATGAAAACATAGGATTATACATATGATAAAATGGGATTTTTAAATGATAAAAACATGATGAAATTAAAAGCAATATTATAAGAAAAGTTTATAAATATTATTAAATCGAATCATTAAATGATGAAAAAATTATTAAATGGAATCATAATAATAATTACGTACAAAAAATATACTTATTCTTCACTATAATCATATATTACAATCATAGTATGTTGCTCTTAGTTTATGGTTACTACAACCATATTTCTTGTTGCGGGTTATAAATACTTTTATGTACTGTATTCGGTATGTTATTATCATTCAAAAGTAACTACATCCGTAACTACATGCCATTACTAGGTTTTTGCTGGGAAGTAAAATTCATTTTTATTTTTTTGTATTTTTATTTATTTATTATTTATTTTTTATTTTATTTTATTTATTATTTTTTTTTTGTGTAAAAAATTAATTTAAATTATTATTTCTTATTTTATTTTTTTTTTAATAATTTTTTTTAGTTAAATTTTATATTTTTAGTGCAAAAACCTTTTCTTCGTATCTTGTTTGTTGTGTTAAAATAGCAAAATGTTCGCAGATATATCCTATAATTTGATAAATCTCATATATTATTGGAAACATGTTTGAAAATGTTTTGCACGATTGGCATTTTATAGTTTCTAAGAAGTATTCTTCAAGTTATAATAGAATGTATAATTGCTATGGGTCAAATATTGTAATAGAGATTTGTTGGAAATGTGAAAATATTTTTAACGATTAAATTTGTATAGTCTCAGGTAGTGTTCTCCCATTTTCAATAGGTCCAATCTCTTAGCACTAACTGTGTTTCAAGTTATTATTGAATTTATAATTATTGCTATGAGCAAATTGTAGGGGTAAAGATTTCCGGAAAGTACATTTTTTGGATTGAAAGCTTTTTATTTTTTCCACCGACTGTGTTCTAAGGCATGAATCTATAGGCAAAATGGAGAAACACAGACTAAAGGAAAATTAATGGAGGATTTTTTTGAATTTATAGCTTTTTATAATCTCAAAACAGTATTCTTTCGTTTTCCAAATAGGTAGAAAATTGGGACTGACCAGATTCCAGGAATGCATAATGAATAAAAAAAATTAAAAAGTGTTACCATTGTACTCTTTTCATTTTCGTTGCTAGTAGCTTATAATGTCTTTATTTTCAGTTTGCATAAGGGCCAATTAGTAAAGAAATATTTCCAATTTTTTTCTTAATAGGTATGTATGTGCAGTGTAAGTTTTTTAATATTTCCTGTTATTTTTTTTTTTTTTTTTTTTTTTTGTTATTAAAACGTATGATATCTTTTATTATACTTTATACACAATTTAAACTTAAGTTTTCAAGTTGGAGAAATAATTTTTATTAAAAAAAAAAATGCAATTTTTGGCCATAAATTTTAAACAAAAGAAAAAGCAAAATGTAATAACAAAAAAAAAAAAAAAACAGTAAACTTCCTTAGAAGTTTGTTGCACCATTGTTTAATGCAGAACAATTGAATTGTTGATAAAAATTTATGGCATAAACTTAAGTGTCAATATAAATTATAAAACAAAAATAATGCTCAAATTGTTTAAGAAAAAAATAAATAAATTTTAAGACATATAAAATAAATCTAAAGAAAAAAAAAATAAATAAAAGGTTATAATCCAGATATTTATAGATTAAACTTAGAGATTTTATTTATTTATTTTTTTTTTTTTTTTTTTTGAGAAATTTGCTTTAGGGTCAAAAAAAAAAAAAAAAAAAGTCACCAATCAACAAAATAATTAATTCAATTAAATTATTATTATTATTTTTTTTTAATTAGCACCTCTTACCAAAATGATTATATCAATTACTAATAACTGTCAAAAGTTAAAAACAGAAAAAAAATTTATTAAATAAATCAATGGATGAATAAATGAATTAATAATTTAAATTAGAAAAAATCTTAATTGAATTTTATTTTTACTATTTCTTTTATTTTTTTGCTTGAATATATTAATTAAATTTTGTTTTAATTAATTAATTTTTTCTATGTATAAGGTAAAGAATAAAGTAGTGAATATGATTAAAAAGTAATGTTATTAAAATAATTAAAAATATAAAACTCTTAGTACCCTTATAATATTTTTAAAATAATTTTAATTAAAACCTTTAAGAATTAAAACAAGGCTTAAATACTTAAGAATTGTTGATCAAATTTATTTAATTTCTAATTTCCTGACTTAATCTAAAACATCTTCTAACTATTAGTAATTATATTATAATTTTTTTTCTTCCACCAAAATGCTTAAAGTAACGGAAATAATAAATTACTTTTATTCTTCATCACACCCCTACATAAAAACACTCAATTTGCTAACAAACTTTGTTAAACTTTTATGCTTTGGAAAAATAAATAAAATATACAAATAAGAACTAAATAAAAAATCAACAATACTTTATAAAATATACAACAAAAAAATTGTGGAAAAAAATCCAAATAAAATTTAACAACAAATCCAACAAGAGTATTATCAACAGAAAAAAAAAAAGAAACGACCGCCCGCAGTGTTATCAATCAGTAAAAGAAGAAGAAAAAAAAACAAAAACTGAAAAATCATAACATCAACTATAACCCCAGAAGATGTTCACGCTTTATAAAATTTATAAAATACAAATATGTATTCTATATAAATTTAACACGAGTAAAATGAAAGAAAAAAAAATTATATAAATAGAAACACAAAATCAACATACTAAAGTGCAACATTTAAACATCACAATGGTGTGATCCTACACAGAAAAACAAACATTAACAAATGCACTTTAATCTAGTGTAAAAACGTTCTCTAAAGATAGATAAATGGAGGCAGGGACCCATCAGATAGATAGACAGACGGACGGACGGACAGATAGACAAACAGACACAAACTAAGGGTATCATATGCAACACAAAATCATTCTCAATATAATCGTACTAGTAGTAATCATCATTACCATCATACGCTTAATCAATATTACTAGATAATGATCATTATCTTTAACAATGTCTCCTCAGACAAGCTTTAGTATTGTATAGGAGAAAAGGTTATTTTCTGTAAAATGTAAATAACAAGGTTTTTTAATTACAAAAATATATAGTTAAATATAATGTAAAAAAAAATGAATCCAAATTATTAGAGACCTTTGACCTTAAGGTAATTTTAAGCATTTTATTAACTATATTATAGAATATATAACCCGTAGATAAAGCTTTTGACTTTTAGCACATTATTAATAATTTATTTTCTTAATTTTTTTCCTTAATCCTTAAACATACTTTTTCCCCTCCCCGACATTAACGCTTTTAAGGAAGTAGTAAACAAAAAGTATCATAAATTTGTTGACAGCCCTCTTTCATCTTTATTATTTTTATACCCTTCACCACAGGTGTAAAGGGTATATATAAGTTTGTCATTCCGTTTGTAATTTCCACAATTTTCGTCGGAGAGCAAAAAAGTTTATATTTTCGGAATCCTTGTAAGAAGCGATGACGATTGGACCATGTCCGTCCGTCCGTCCGTCCGTGTGTCGGTTGAAATGGCGTTTATGAAGCCCACCGATAACTGACATAGATAATATGTATGTCAAACGATCGGAAATGCTTTCGAGAATTTTGCTATTGGAATTCAGCAAGATAGGTTCATACAATGCGGAGATATGTTCAAAAAACCGGTTTTTTGAACCGGTTTTCCAGTTTCTGAAGCCTCTGTATACACTACGGACTTCGTTTTTACAAAGAATTCTCGGACATTTTTTTCTGAATTTTTGTTCTGAAAAAATGAAATAAATCGGTTCAGTAATAACTGAGATATCGGACAAAACGCATTTTTTATTTTTTGAAGCCTTGGTTTAAGCTATAGATTTTTATTTTTATACAGATCGGTCACAAATATTTTTATAAAATTTCAGTTTTTTGAATCAGGAAGATCGGTTTATAAATGGTGGAGATATGCTTTAAAAACCGGTTTTTTGAACCGGTTTTTTAGTTTCTGAAGCCTCTGCATATACCAGGGACTTCGAATTTTTAAAGGGGGCTCGAAAATTATTTTCTGAATTTTTGTTCTGAAAAAATTAAATAAATCGGTTCAGTAATAACTGAGATATCGAGGAAAACGAATTTTTTATTTTTGAAGCCCTTGTTCAAGCTGCAGATTTTTATTTTTATATAGATCAGTCATAAATATTTTTATAAAATTTCGGTTTTTTTAATAAACCAAATTCGTTCATAATCAACAGAGTTATGGCCCAAAAACAAATCTGTTAAGAATATAAATACACCAACAAACATGTATATTAAGTATTGTAATGACTATTAGTGACGTTTTTTGTTTTTTGTATAGACAAGTAGTTTAGTTATCAACAGCAGTAATATGATGAATAACAGTGTTGTTGTTGTTGTTCTTTGTATATGCAGTCTGTACAAAAATAAATAGATATGGAATTGTAGTTGTTTATTTTTAAAAACTAAAACATATCTGTTAAGAATATACATAAATACATACACAAACATGTATATTAAGCATTGTAATGACTATTAGTGACGTTTTTTGTTTTTCGTATAGACAAGTAGTTTAGTTAGCAACAGCAGTAATATAATGAATAACAGTGTTGTTGTTGTTCTTTGTGTATTCAGTCAGTTTGTACATACAAAAATAAATATATATGGAATTGTTGTTGTTTCTTTTTTAAAAGCAAAGCCTGTTATGATTGTTTTTTTTTTTTTCATATTCAAATTTTCGTAGTTTGAAAAAAATTTAGATTTAGAAAATATGCAAGCATACGTTAAGGCGAAAATTTTATTATTTGTCGGTAATATGGTAATATGATGTCGATAAGACGGTAAGATGGTAATATGGTGAAGGGTATCAAAGATTCGGCACAGCCGAATCTTTTTTCAATTTCATTTTAAATGAATTTTTCTCAACTTATTCGTAAAGATTTTTTACTCGTTAAACATTTTTTGTAGTGTTACATAAAAAAAAAAGACTTTTAATATTTTTTTTAAAACAACATGCTGTGCTAATTTTAAAATAATATTCCTTTTATTATAGTTTGGCATACAAGTTGCTGTTTTATTGTTTACTTGGAAGAATAAATAAAAATATTTTGTAAAATATATTTAACTGATTATGTTGCACATACGTATACATATATGAGAGCATGTGTCATTAACACATGCTTTAAAATATGAAACGATGATGAATAATGTTTTACATGGAATATATAAAGTAATGGTATTATGCTCTCACATGTAAATGATGGAGATAAAAGAGTTTAAGAAATTATTTTTTTTTTTTATTTGAAATAAAAAGTTGCGGATGGTACGGCTAAAGAGCGTCTTTTTCCTGTAATAGAGTCTTGGAGGTCTTAGGCCCATCGACCACAAATTATGTCATTTACAGTTAGGATTATTAATGTAAAAATAAAAAGCGTGAAGGTCGAGTCGAACGAATCTATAACAAATTTTTCACATTTTATGTTATAAGGAAGGTGGGCGATAAAGTGAGCGGACCACGTCCATTTTTTTTTTTTTTTCAAGTACATATCGATCCTCGAACTATCTGTACAAAATTTCGTTATCGTACATGCTTTTGTTTAAGAGATATCAGCAGAAAAGTATGAAATGAAGCTACAACGGACACCCTGTGTTTCTAGTATTTAGCCCATAATTTTTTTGTTTTAAAATCGGTTAGCTCGTTTTCAGTACCAAACAAACCTTATATACAGCGTTACCGTTGAGAATTTTTAAAAAGTGTCCAAAAAAGGGGATTTCAAAATAAAAAGTCACCAAAAAAAGGGGATTTTTTGAAAAAGGGGGCCAACTGCTTTAAAACCTTAAAAAGTACATAAATTTTATTTATTTGATAAAAACAATAAAATTTTATTTTTTAAGAAAAACAAAATTCAGTTTTATCAATAATAAAATAATTTATAATCATTTTACAATAATTTTGATTATTGTAAAAATAAATATTTATTCACAAAAATAGTTAACATACAATCTTCTTTTAATTAATTAAGCTTCTGTACTTATGTATGAGTTCTTCTCTCGTTCTCCACTCTTGCAAATCCGCGTTAGACAAATTTAGAACGGAACGCATAGATCCACAAGTATTGTCTATTAGTCACACTATTTTTTATTATTGATAATTTAATAAAAAAAAGAAACACGTTCCACGAGGGATTGTTTTGAGGAATATAAAAGTATAAATTAGGATATAAGTATTCATCGAAACATTTTTGTTTGTTTTTTAGTTCAGTCTAAACAGATTCGGCATATGATGGTATGCGTAAATAGCTGTTCATAAACTTTATTATTTTTTTTTAGTTACTAACAGTTTCAGTTCATTTATAAATACTCCGCGATTTTTTATATCACTATACTATGAAATAACCTCGAAATGATTAATTTATTTGTTGAATTTAATATATAATGGTCGATATATTTCAAACATCTTATTTTCTCGTCATTTAGCATATAGTCTTAAAAAGTCGCCATTTAGTTGCCATTTAAAAAAGGGGCCCAAAAAGTGGCCAGGTGGTTGAAAAAGAGGCAAATGGCGACTGAAGTCGCCAAACGGTAACACTGCTTATATAAGAAAAATAGTTGAGCCAAATTTCGTCCCTCTAGGTTGTCCCGCTCGAGCCCTATCCTCCTTTCAACAGACAGATCGACGAAAAAAAATTGAAAAATTTAAGGTACAGGTGGGAGAACATGAAGTAATATGCAGGTTGTAGCTATTATTCTAAAGGTATGTTCAGACTAGTCAAATATTTGACGAAAATGACATAAGCACTACGTAAAATATTTTCTAACTGTTCCACTTTAATGCGAAAATATTTTTTACTTATCATTTATTTATAGCTGACATTTTACCGATTGTTGTTTGACTCTGTTTTCTCTTACAAAACAATTTCAAGATCAAACAACCGTAAAAATTTTTTTTTTAGAATTCGTGGTCACGCAAATTTAATCAAATATTTAACAAATGTAAACACAGCTTAATTTGTTAATATACTTAATAATTGAATACTGACAATCGTGAAAGAATTTTGTGAGTATCGACACAATATTAAACAATATTATTATTTTTATTTAAAAGATATAAACCATAAAACGACAGAAAATAGTGATATCTGAAATTGAGTGATAAAATATTCACTCAGACATTGATATTGTTTCATCAAATTTTGAGTAAGTTTCGTAAATCATTGTAAAATTTAATTTTTTTTTAAGTAGTGGTTGATGATCATTTTTTCCGAAACCCTTATGGGTGACTCAAACGTGAGTTCGAACGGTATTAAATTGTTTGTAGCTTCAATATCGCAATCCAATTAAAACGTAGCTTATATTTTGAAAATATTTTGACTAAAATGTTGTATATGATGATCCCTTTTTTTAATTTAAGGTAGGTTTAAAAATAGTTTAAAAATAGCTTGAAAAAAGAACATTATACCACTAAGGTTCAATTTCTTGATTACTAATGTTATAAATCCGATCAGACATTCTAATACAAAACAAAGAATATTAACTGTAACTTTCCAGTAAGATTCCTAGCTGGAATTTAATTTAATTAATTTTAGTTTAAAATGTATAAAAATGTTCTTCCATTTAAGTCCTTCTAAATAGCGGGACGTGAAAAATTGAAAATTTCCCAGGAATATCCGAATATAAGAAGTTTAAGAGTCCATTAAATCGAAATTGAAAATAATTTCTGGAGATTTAATAAATCTAATGTTATACTTCAATTTCACTATGGTATTATTGACGCAATATTTGGCAACCCAAAATTGCCGGATGGTGTTCTTTAAGCCGAAAACTTTAATAAATGTCATAAATCTCTTACATAATTTAAACTTACATATGTATTTAATAAAATAACAATAAATTCCAATCACGAGAGAAAAAGATATAGTCGGTCAAGCCCGATCATATGATACCCTACACCATTGTGTACATTATAACTCGGGGAGGGGTCTCTTATTAGACATGGAGCCAAATGTTAACCGATACTCATATTAAGTGTATAATAAAACATACGAATACAGAATATTACCTTATATGGGAGCTATGGTAAATTAAGGACCGATCTTTGTAAAAATTGGAACTATCATTTATGTTCATATAAAACTTATTTGTGTCAAATATTTACTTGATACTAATATTTTAATGGAATTTATGCCCGTTAAAGTGATTTTTTTAAAAGGGCTTTATATGGAAGAAATGGTCAATTATGACCCGATCTTTTAAATCGGCACACTTATTTAGACTTATATGAAACTTATATGTGTCAAATTTCATTAAAATATTGCTATATTTAAGGGATTTATGATGCTTAAACCCTTTTCCGGGAGGACATTTGTATGGGGGCTAGGTGGAATAATGGACCGATCATAACCAATTTCAATAGGCTTCGTCCTTAGAAAATCTGTGTGCCAAATTTCATTAATTTTTGTTCAAAATTGCTACCTGTAGTTTGATTACAAGGTTTACATGGACGGACAGATGGTCAGACGGACGGACATCGTTAAATTGACTCAGAAATTGATTCTATGCCGATTGGTATAAATTAAGGTATATCTTAGACCAATATTTTTGGGTGTTACGCATAATACCCTCCCCACCTATGGTGGTGTAGGGTATAATTATTATTCTTTTTTTTTTAATAGTTCTATGTAATTTGCAAATGAGTATCTTCGTTAATTTGTGAATAAAATTAAAATTTATGCTTCGATTTGAATGAAATATATCTTATTTTATTTCCAACAAATTTATCTTTATGGTTAAGGAATAAAAATTAAAATTTTTGACATTTACGAATTTTAATGATTTTTTTAAAACAATTTTTTGGAAATTTTTTAGGATATTTATGTATTTTTTTTTTCCTAAAACTTTTCTCCTTAGTTTTAAAAATAGAGATTTATCGTGAGAACTAGAGTCAATTTAAAACAAGTGAGAATGTTATATGCGGCTGGGCCAAATCTATATACCCATCTGCACGACCACGACCATTCTTGTTTTATATGTTACACATGGAATGACAAGCTCAATATACCCCCCCTATTCTTGATAGTGGCTTATAGCCTTAGTACTTATTAATATAAAATTACGGAATTATGATCGGAAAATTCCAAAAAATTCTCCCTGCGTGGTTCAATTAAATATTAATGTTTATGAACTTAAGAATCAATTAAAAACAAAAAAAAAAAAAATGCAATTTATTTCTCTATTACGGTGAAGCTTATCTTTAATTCTTTAATATTCCAGTTTTAGTACTGATCGTCCAAATTTTCTATCATCTAGTAATCCTAATATATATTATAAAAATGAGGTGTAAGTTTGTTTGTTTGTTTGTTTGTTTGTGCGTCAATCACGTCTAAACGACTGAACCGATTTTCACGAAATTTGACACACAGATAATACCAGTGCCAGAGGTGGTTATAGGCTATATAAGATTTCGATTGGATGCCACGCCCACATTTTACGCCCACTTTTTATAACTTCCAAACGGTTGGACCGATTTTCACGAAATTTGACACACAGATAGTATCAGTGCCGCTGATCATTATAGGCTATGTAAGATTTCGATTGGATGACACGCCCTTATTTTACGCCCACTTTTTATAACTTCCAAACGGTTGGATCGATTTTCACGAAATTTGACACACAGATAGTATTAGTGCCGCTCATCATTATAGGCTATGTACGAACTGAATTGGATGCCACGCCCACATTTTACGCCCACTTTTTATAACTTCCAAACGGTTGCACCGATTTTCACGAAATTTGACACACAGATAGTATCAGGGCCACTGATCATTATAGGCTATGTATGAACTGTGTTGGATGCCACGCCCACATTTTACGCCCACTTTTTATAACTCTTAAATGGTTGTACCGATTTTCACGAAATTTGACACACAGATAGTATCATTTCCGGTGGTCATTATAGGCTATGTATAAACTTGGTTGGATGCCACGCCCACATTTTACGTCCACTTTTTAAAACTCTTAAACTGTTACACCTATGTTCACCAAATTTGACACACAGATAGTACCATTACCGCTGGACATTATAGGCTATGTATGAACTGGGTTGTATGCCACGCCCACTTTTTATAACTCTCAAACGCCTGTACCGATTTTTAAGAAATTTAACACACAGATAGCACCAGTAACGGTGGTCGTTTAAGGCTATGTAAGAACTGGGTTCACGCCCATATTTTACGCCCACTTTTTAAAACCCCTAAACAGTAGCAATTGTTTTATATTCCCTATTAGGGGGTGGCGAAGCGCACCGGGTTACGCTCGTATTGAAATAAAAACACGCAGTAACCATATCATTTGTAGTCTCATTTTACAAATGTTATTTATTAATTACCATACAATTTAAATTCACTATAATAAATTACCAAATACTTTCTTACTTGGAGCCCTCTTACAACTTCCCTCAACTCTAAAATGCATTATAAAACATGAAAAAACTTGTTCTAGTTGTCAACTCCCTAAAGAAAACCAACTATCAACACATGTAATACAAAATTCTAACACCAGAAAAAGAAAAAAACTTGGAATATAGGAAATTGTATGCCAATAAAAATAGAGAAAAAAAGCCTTAAACTAAAAACCGTGTTAAAATATATTTTAAATGAAGCGCTAAAAATGCCATGCTTCCAAAATAAAATTCATGTGGCATCAGAGAAGGAGCTAAGCAGGCAAAAACACAAAAAAAAAAACATTATTTTAACATGTAGAAAAATAGACAATTGATGTTTAGTTAACAAATAGACGGCATGATAGATTTATGACCATTTTTTTATAAATGTAAACACTCTGCATGCAAAATGCTAAAATAAAAAAAAAACATGACTATATTTTTGTCACTAACTGCGTGCAATTGTGGTTCTTTTTAATAAGTGTTAATTTTTCGCCAACACTTGTTAATGTGTTAAAGACTCTTTTTTACTTCTTTTATTTTTTTGTTTTTTCTTAATTATTTTTTTCAAGTATGTATTTATTTTAATGTGTTAGTTTATTTTTTACACTTACCCGCAATTTGCAGTGTGGCATGTCTGCTTACAGCCTTGCCGACATGATTTTTGGCCACACACCAATAGACACCACTGTCTTGTTCCTTTTTACTCTGCATGGTGCGATAGAAGAACAGGGCTCCATCTTTGAATAAAACACGATGAGATTTTTTATCATTTGTATTCACTGGTTCACCATCCTAAGAAAAGAAGAGGAAAAAAAAGGCGGAAAATTGAAATAAAATTTATGTATTTTTATATTTTTTAAGATTTGTTTATATATTTTTGTTTTATTTTATATTTTAAATTTACTTTTTTTTTTTTGAAAGAGAGAAAAAATTTAAGTGTTTTTCTATAAATTGAGCTATAAATTGTGTTTAGTTCAATAAATTTTGCACTTTTTTTGGCATATAGTTAAGTATTCTTTTTCTGTGTTATTTTATTACTTTTTATGCATGATTTTTTTTTTTTTTTTGCAAGAAATACAGTTAGTGTTTGGAAAAAAATATTTAAAATTATTTATTAATATGAATTTTAAGGTGTTAGATACCTTTAATTATATAAATGTATTTTATACTGTTTTTTACTTTACTTTTATCACTTTAATATGAGGTCCTACGAGCCGGATTGTAAGCAATGAATTCTTTATATGAGAATAATTTTTAAAATGAGAGATCATGAAATAATTTAAATTGTACTATAATGCAGCTTTCTAAATATCATCTCATTCACTCTTTAACATATCCTGCAAACAATAACTCAAAGATAGCTGAAAAATTCTTCATTTTATCATTTTGTAGTAATTGGAAGAAAGAAAGCTTTATAAGTCCCCTTTTTAATCCGGAAATATTATTAGTAAGATCTTATTCTTGTATGATTCTTTTTCATTGATTTTGAAGTTCTTCTCTTAAAACAATTTTTATAAGTTCTCTTTAAGTAAAAATACTGTTTTAGCATTATTAAAAGATAACAAAATTACTTTTAAATTTGTAAAATTAAAATTTTCTTAGAAATTATTAACTTTTAAAAATATTTTTTTTAGTTTTTGTAAGTATTATTTGTGCTGATGTTTGTAACGCATAAAAAAAAGTATCCCAACATCCACCTTAAAATATAACAATCGCCTCAGTATCACTTTCAGTTGATTTAACAATGTTCTTCCGTCCGTACGTCTGACTGGGCGGCTGGCTGGTTGTTTGTCTGTCCATGTAAACCTTGTGCTCAAAGGTTTACATGGACAGACAAACAATTTTGAAGAAAATTTGATGATATTTGGCAAATATGTTTATTTTGACATAACGGTGAATGCTATTAAGATTGGTCATGATCGGTCCATTATTCTACCTTGTCCCCACACAAATACTCCCTGGAATAGGATTCTAACGCTAAAAAATGCCTTATTTATGTCACTATTACTAATAAAATTTGGCACGAATAAGTTCTATATAAAGATAAAAAAAGAAGGCAAATTTTCAGGAAGATCGGTCCATAATTAGGCATAACTCCCATATTAGGCCTACTTTCGAATATCAATTTAATTCTCAAAAATCGCACATAAATGACAGTATCATGGTAATGTTTGATCCATTTCCGAAAATTTCGGAAATTTTTTTAGTGCACAAACGTCTTGGTGTAGGTTATCAAATTGTGGGGCTTGACCGTATATATATTTCTCGTTTTATAATGAAATAAAGTTGGATGGAAGAAATATTTTAAATAAAAAAGTTTATAAAAAACATTAAATTGTATTTTCATGCAATAATTTATAATTTTTCCACTGAAATATTTGTTCCTTCAAACCAGATTGAAAGAAAAATTATTCTCAGTTAGGAAAGAACTACTTTTGTAGAAGGAAAAATATTAGGAATTTAGTAATAGGAGTAAACTATTAATAACTTTATTTTGAAGCTGCTATAAATCATCGAATACCTTTTTTAACATTTGGACCTTTGAGACGGATTGAAAGTATGTAAATAATTATCATTTTTTTTTTTTTTTTGCCCCATTTCTGGCTATAGAACATGGGATACAAATTTGTTCTACATATTATTTATAACCCAAAAATTTCTCAAGAAAACAAACTTTCTTTGATCTTTAATGCGTTAAAAATGTAGCGTGATGAAAAATCATAATTTTACTTTTTTCACTACATCAAGCGATACTGAGATAATTTAATAAAAACGAGATAAAAACATATAGTCGGTCAAGCCCGATCATAGGATACCCTACACCATTGAGTACATTATAATTCGGGGAGGGGTCTTTTATTAGATCTGGAGCCAAATGTGGACCGATACTCATATTAAGTGTAAAATAAAACATTCGAATACAGAATATTACCTCGATGTTAACATTTATATGAATTTATTCACTTTTGGGTGATTCCCGAAAGAAGGCCTTATATTGGTGCTATGGTAAATTATCGGTTAATAATTTTATTTTAAAATTTGGAACTATCATTTATGTTTATATAAAACTTATTTGTGTCAAATATTAAACACTTATTTAGACTTATGTCAAATATTGCTATATTTAAGGGTTTTATGATCGTTAAACCCTTTTCCGGGAGGACATTTGTATGGGGGCTAGGTGAAATAATAAACCGATCATAAATAATTTCAATAGGCTTTGTCCCTGGAATGTAGGAAACCTGTATGTCAAATTTCATTAATTTTTGTTCAAAATTGAGACCTGTAGTTTGATTACAAGGTTTACATGGACAGACGGACGGACGGACATCGTCAAATCGACTCGGAAGGAAATTCTAAGCCGATTGGTAAAAATAGTACCCTCCCCGCTTTTGGTGGTGTAGGGTAGAAAAATATATGTACGTAGATTTTAAAATCATTTTGTGGAACACATTATTGCTTCTCTCTGTCACATAGTATCCTCTATTTTAAATTATAAACACACCAATTCAATTCATATTTGCATTTATTTATTTACAACCATTTACGTAATTTAAAAAATAACCTACTTCCATTTAGTTCTACTCACACTGAGTAACCCTCTTTTGTCGAAACTATTGGTTTTATATACCCACGATTCCATTCCGTCTTATCCCGTTCTGTCCAAACCCAACCCTTAAAATGTAAACTAACGTCTCTGTCCAGACGTTAGTTTAAAAACCTCAGTAGGACTTAGACAAAATATAAAGTATCCCCTCATCTCACTAAGAAAATGCTCAGTGAATCTTTATCAGAAAAGTTGAAAGGAAATTGAGTCTGAAGACGTATAAATATAAAAGAAATCCTAATAGAAACGCAAGTAAGAATTTGGAGGTTAAGAAAATAACGTGAAAGTACTTCAGACGAATTCTATGTAGCAGATGCTAGAGGGAATATGGCAGAAAAATATCATGTATCAAAGAAATCAAAATTCTCAATTAAGTTTTTGATTTGAGAAGCCATATGCATCTGCGAGAAAAAAGCACTTCATTCATAAAAATGGTTCTATTTGCAAAGAAATATACGTAGATGAGTGCCTTTAGACATTTTTTCCTTTTCCTCACAAAATATCTGGTTTTTTTTCTGACCTATTCTCGATTCTTCTCATTACAGCAACAAAACAATGGAGTGGTAATAAAGAAATTGTTAGTGTTTGTACCGATAGAGGCTAATCCATAAAATCCATAAAATCCATAAAATTGTGCAATTGGGCTCTAGTAAAAACTAATTTACTAGAGCTCAACGGAGTTTAAAAATAAGTGGACTTATTCGATCAAAAAAGTGACCGAAACACAATAAAACCTTTAATTGGAAGAATTCTGGAAAATATCAGATATTTCCTTAAAAACCAACAGAAAAAAATTTATTCTTTTATGTTTAGAACTTGAACATAATTGCATTAATAAAAATATAATTTTAAATTAATTCGCCCATTAGTTTAGTTTCTATAAGCAGATTTGTATGTACGGATTTTTTCGTGCGCAGTCCTTATTTATTAAAAAATAGATAGCAGATCATTTTTATTAATAACTTAGAAATCAATTGGATAAACCTAATTTCAGGTTATATTAGTGAATCACATATAAGTTTGTCATATCCTTAATTGCGTCAATGTTTATTTATTTCCTGACTACATCTGTAGATATTCGCAAATAAAATTGTGAAAATCCAATACACAAGGTACCAACCCTTTTTATTATATTGATTAAGGTAGTACCAAATATTAATATTTTTCACCCAAAACTATATACACAATTCCAAAAATTTCAAAAAATAATTATTATTTTAGCATTTTTTATAGTGATCCGGTGCGAAGGACCTTAATATATGTTATAATTGATGCTTTCAAGATGAAATAACATGTGGGAAGTGAAATTTTATTAATTTTTAAAATTGTGTTATTTTAAAATGGAATTACTTATAGAATTTTAAAAAGAAAAAACTTTAAATTTAATTGAATTTGCCGCGAACTGTAACAGTATTTCAGATATTTTTTGTTCTCTTTTTTTGCCAAACTAAAACTCTTTCAACCTTTCGTGTGTTTCAATTTGGTTTTTCTTTTTCACTTCTACAAAATAAAACAATTTCAAGTTAAAAGAACATGTTAACAAAAAATAACTTACCTTAAACCATTCAATAGTCGGTTCGGGTTTACCCTCAACTTTACAATTCAATGTAGCAGGTTCATTCTTTTTCACCACCAAATCAGTTGGATGTTCAATTATACGTGGCGATTGATATTGAGCTAAAAATAGACAAGATAAGAACATTTTAAATCAATTGGTTTACTTTAAAACTAAGTAAATAAAAGAAACTAAAAACATGGTAATGGTCACTGTTATAGAAAAGAAATAAATTTAAAAAAAAATGTATAATTTTAGTTCAATAGAAAAAACTAACGTATTTTACACTCTGATTATAATCAATTTAAATTGGTTTTAATAATGTCAAAATAATAATAAAATTCTAGTACTGCAGTATATTTTTAATTGAATATTAGCTGGATAAATATTTATGCAAAATATATTTTTGCAACTATTTTATTTTTTTTTTTTACTGCAAATAGAAATTAATGTTATGGATTTTATGCACATCATAACCCAAATAATATGCAAATATTTAAGCTCATTAAAAATGAAAATCACGTTTTTATTTAAAAACTACATACAACACGTTCATATGTATAAAGACATTGTATGAACAAATATTAAATAAACTGCAGCCAGCAGTTAATTCAAATTGAAAAAAAAAATATATATATGAAAATAATAATAATAATTGATAAGCATGTTAAGCAAATTATTAGAAACTACACTAATACTGCCACCATCATTATCATCATCACACCACCATTTAACACACCAACGAAACATCCAGCCAACCAAATCTACGACATGGTCGTCATGACAACCACGATTTGAATGTCATCATTAGGCGAGTTAACACAAACACGTTCCTACGTTATTTCTATTGACTTTATGCAATTTTAAACATGATTTTCCATATGATAATAAGCCACCATCCTTCTAACCAAACCAAAGCCAACAGCCAGCCATCATCATCATTATAATGTCGCATTTATGCTGCATGCTTACCAAGATTCATATTTAGCATATTTTCTAGTTGGATTTTTCATTGGCTCATTGAGGTATATGTATCTTTGTATTTGTCTGCAAGTTGGGTTTGTTGTTGTTCATAATGTGTCACATCATGTCTTACGATATGTTTTCCTTTACTAATAGAAATATCATCCTGTACAAATTGATCATTAAAAATGTTAAACAGGATACCAGGCAGCCACATTATACAATACATACATAAATACATACATAATTATGTATGTAAGTATGTAGGTACAAACAATGGCAAGAAAATAAAAACAGCATATAAGATATATTTTTAATGAAGGTTTCTTTTCTATTAAAAATAAAGAAAAATATATTTTAAATTTTATGTTTACTTAGAAGAAGGAATTTTGCCGCAACTTTTTTTAATCTTAAGTGCAGTAATAACTACTTGAAATCCTTAACAATATTGGTCCTTCGACGCAGAGATTTTGTTAGATACTGATTTTAATTTACTTAGTCCTTTGCTTTCGAATGATTTGTTATTAAAAGAAGAAGTCTTAGGGGGCTCTTTCTTTAAAATCAGGTTCATAGTTCGAATTATTTTAAGATTTAAAAATAAGAATCCGTTTTAAAATGTAGGGAATTATTTTGTGTACATTCTCCTTTTTTGTTTAAAATCCGGTTCATATAACCAAATAGTGTAATTATTATTAGATTAATGATTCATGCTTTTAGTTTTAATATTTATATTTTATCATAAACTACACCACCATAGGTTGTGCTGATATTTGTAACACACACAAAAAATATTCTAACACCCACTTTAAAGTATACCGTATGTCCGCCCGTTTGGCTGGCTGGTTGGATGTCTGTCCATGAAAACCTTATGCACAAAGTACAGGTAGCAATTTTGAAGATATTTTGATGAAATTTGGCACATATGTTTATTTTGACATAATGACGAACGCTAAATTGGTCATGATCGGTTCATTATTTCACCCCGCCCCCATTCAAATACTCCCCGGAATACTATTTTCACGCTAACAAATGTCTTATTTGTGTCTCTATTTCAATAAAATTCGGTAGGAATAAGTTCTATGCAAAGATAAATCGACCTGAAAAATTTCAGAAAGATCGGTCCACAATTAAACGTAGCTCCCATATAAGGTCCACTTTCGATAATCAACTTACAACAATCGCATATAAATGACAGTTACATGGTAATTTTTGGTACAAATAAGTTTTATATAAGAAGAAGACGTATTAACTAATTTCATATTGATCGATCCATAAATTGGCATAGGTCTCATATTAGGTTAATATCTGAAAATATCGGAAATCTTTTTATTTTATTCATTTATCTATATTATTTATTTATTTATTTATTTATTTATTTATTTATTTATTTATTTATTTATTTATTTATTTATTTATTTATTTATTTATTTATTTATTTATTTATTTATTTATTTATTTATTTATTTATTTATTTATTTATTTATTTATTTATTTATTTATTTATTTATTTATTTATTTATTTATTTATTTATTTATTTATTTATTTATTTATTTATTTATTTATTTATTTATTTATTTATTTATTTATTTATTTATTTATTTATTTATTTATTTATTTATTTATTTATTTATTTATTTATTTATTTATTTATTTATTTATTTATTTATTTATTTATTTATTTATTTATTTATTTATTTATTTATTTATTTATTTATTTATTTATTTATTTATTTATTTATTTATTTATTTATTTATTTATTTATTTATTTATTTATTTATTTATTTATTTATTTATTTATTTATTTATTTATTTATTTATTTATTTATTTATTTATTTATTTATTTATTTATTTATTTATTTATTTATTTATAACTGAAGATTCTGTGACGATCTAGCTATGTCCGTCTGTCTGTTGAAAGAAGGATTGGGCTCGGGGTGGACATCCTGGAGGGTATTGAAAAGGGGCAAAATCGGTCAATAAACAAAAAAGTTATGGGCCAAATACTAGAGACACGTGATGTCGGATGTAACTTCAGTTCATAATTTACTGCTGATGCTTCTTAAACAAGAGCTTGTACGACAACCATCTGAACAAATTTTGTTCCGATGGTTCGAGGATCGATATAAAAAAGAATGGGATGTGATTTGACCACTCAACTGCCCATCTCCTATATGAGGTGAAAAATCAACGAAATTTCGTACAAATAGTTCCAATGTAAACTCGGAAACAAAAAAGGTAAAATTTAGAATATTGCAGATGGTGGGTATATACATAGATTCGGTCAAGCCTAATATAACTTTCCCAAATGTTTATTATTTTCATTATAATAAAATATATCTAAATAATATTAGGAATTATTCTTGTATCTTCTTTATACCAAAAATGCATTTAAATGTTTTTTATTTATGTTTTTTGCAATATCGATTTTCCATAAAAGAATTGAGCTTAATATTTTGTAGTCCTATCTAAGTCTAATTTATAATTATTTTATAATTATTTAATTTTGCAGACAAATAGTTTAATATTTTAGTTTAAGATTTTTGGGAAGGATAATTTCATTTAATTTTACAGGACCATAAGTCCTTTGAACCATTATGTTCTTTAATAAATCTGAATTATTTATATGTATTTTTTATTCACAAAATATGAATTTAAATGAACTTAGTTTAAATATTCACTCTGTTTCATTTTTAAACTAGCTCAAAGGATCAAATAATGAATGACATCTAAAATAGTCAATGAAAAACTACTTTGCAGATATTGTTAGAGAATAATAATTTAAGTAGGTTTATTTTTAATCTGACTTAAGGAACTAAATGTTGAATTGCCACAACTAAAAAAACTTTTTCAAAATTCAACGAATTCTGGAAAGATCTAATATTATGTCACAATACACAAATTTTTCTTAAGTTCTGGTTCTTTTCAAAAGCACCTTCACAATTTTTGAAATATTTTTCTAACTACTAAAATATTTCAATGAGTTGCACTAACATTATTTCAAAAAAAAAAAAAAAAAAATAAACTTATGCAAGTACACCTTATAGAAGGATTGATGATTCTCCTATGACAATAACTAAAGACAACAACGACAATAATAATGTTGATGATGGTTGTTAAATGCAAGTTGAGACATTGTTGTTGATATTTTGTAGTTGTTGTTGTTATTTTTTACTATTATGCCCGATGTGTTCTTGTTGGTTGTTTAACAGACAAACAATTTAAATGTTAAAAATGTTGTTAACTTCTTTTGTATGTGACTGACTGACTAAATGAACGTACAAACTAACCAACGAACAGAATGAATGACTGACTGCCTGTTTAGTTTAGCTTAACTTGACTAACATGTCTATTTCTAAGTTTAGCCTGTCTGTCTTTCCATCCATCTATCTATCCTTTTAACCATGCATCTGTTTACCTGTAAATCCGTCCGTCTGTATGTCTGTCTGTTTGTGTGTATTTAAATGTTGTTCATGTTGTCGTTTGTTGAAGTTTTTCTGTCATTTTATGTTTCTTTGTATGTATGGAATTCTTTTTTTTTATGTATATATAAATTAGCATATAAAAAAGTTTTTCATTTTATTATAATATTTTTTAATGTTATTTTAGTTGTTGTTAGTAAAAAAGAAACATTGGCAACATGGTAATTACAGTCCTCATATACGCATATTAAATGAGTATATTAAACAACAGGAATGAATGTTAAAAAAAATATCATACATTTTTTGCTGTTTTTAGCTTTTGTTAGTTAATTTTTAAGATCCGCTATGTTCATGAAATATAGTTTAGGTAAAGTGTTTGTCACTTTATTGCTGACAGCTAAAAGTAGTCTAAGTGAAAACGTAGTCTTGGTAAATATGTTAACTAAAATATTTATTTTATTTAAAATGAAGTTTTCCTGAAAAGTAAATATTTATTAAAACGTAACCATATGACGTAGTCTTTCTTTATTATAAGGTTTAGTCTTACTTAAGACATAGTCTTTAGCCATAGTTTTTGTCGTAACAACGAAATCTTATTTAATACGTAATATCATTAAAGAATTAGTCTTAATAAAAACTAGATCGTGAAAACAAGTATTCTTAGTCGATTTTTAATTCTATTAAATACGTAGTATTTTTAAAGATACTGTCTTTATAAAGATGTACTTCATAAAAAAGGAAGTTTTGTAGAAAGCGTAGTCTACGAAAGCTACGAAAAAGTTGCACTTCTTCGAATCGGCTACGCGAAATTTAAAAATACCCTGCGGGAAATTTGTGACAATTGCAATAATGGTCCGGTTCCTCTGTACCAGTTGAGTACCAATTGACGCCTAACTCTTCACCAAAGTTGCAATTGAGAACCAGTTGACACAAACACACTCACTATTTAACAGTTGAGAGTTAATTTATAACATGCTCGTTAAGTGTGCAATTAGCAACTCGCGCGCAATAACAATCAGTGGCTGAGTGGTAAGCGTTGAAGACTATAAAGTAATAACATACGTCAGATGAACATGGGTTCGAGCCGGGGTGCCGCCATCGACATTAACGAAAAATTATAAAATTGAAATAAACATAATTTAATAAAGATAATAATAAAAATAATGTTTAAAAAGTAAACAATTACCGCATTTTTATAAAATTTTTATTACATTAATCGTTACTGAACCTGTCCTCTTGGACCAGTCCTAGGACCTATCCTGTGAACTGTCCCATGGGGCTAATTAGCCACCTCCAATGACAACCCCATGTAAAAGTGACAGGTTCTTCTCATATAAAGTTCCGGAACTGGGACCGGTCACTAGCCCTGAGAACCTGTCACGTGACTAGTTTTGAACCGGTTCTCTTTACTCTAGGGTAATAACACAGAAAATATTCTGAAGAAATAGTGGAAAATTGTAATCTTTAAAAATATTTATTTTGCATATAAATGGAATAAAATATGAAAATAAGTTATCTGCCCATTTCGATGTTACATAGAGATCCCCAAACTATTTTTTTTTTTTTTAAATTTGGAAGAGTACAGGTTCCTAGCGGGTTTACGAGGGTAGATGGTATACCTCCAAATTTGGTAGAGTATGTTGTTTTTTAAAAAATTCGATAAAAAATTATTTATAACTAATGTACAAACAAATGTGTATCATTGGAAACGTTAAAACATCAAGCATCATAATTGGTAAAAATAAATTAGTAAAATAACATCATAATTAGCAAAATTAAAAATTACCAGAAAAACTTAAAATTTGAATTTTAAGTCTATTATTTTTGAGAAATAATGTTGATATTTGGACCTATATAAAATTTAAACAAATAGAGGTATTCCAATGAAATTATGGCACAATATAAAAAAACTTATTCTAAGATCAGGGAATTAAAGAACTCCTACTTTTTCGTACAAAGATGCCCAAAGTCCCAGTCCGGAGAAAACTTGTTTTAAAAAATTACTTTTTCATTAAATGATCACCCAACCCGACGTTGGGGTATAATGTGTCAAAAATGGCGCTTAATTGAATTTTAAAATTTAATGTTTTGTAATAAAGTTAGGTACCGAATAAAAAATAGAAAAAATTATGTATAAATATCAATTAAAATCTTTAAGCTAGGTTGTATTGTTGTATTTAAGAATTTTTTTTACATTTTAATAAAAAATTAAATTTTCATCAGTCTTTTAAGGTAAAAATTTAAAATGAAGCCATCAACATCAAATATTTAAGTGTACTTTTCTTCAAATATTTGTAAATTATATTTTTCCTGATATTTTTGTCCTAAATATTGTCCTAAATACATTTGAAATTTTAAAAATCTCAATTTTACAAAATTTTTGTTAAGATTTGTCCATATATAGCCAAATATTTTCAACTGATTTTATTATATTTCGTATAGTTAGTTAAAAAGAGAAGATATTATTGAACAAAGAATATTTTGAGTCATTATTGAGTCAAAAGTTAAATGATTTTGAATTGGAAAATTTGCGAAAAAAATAAAAACAGACGGACAGATGGACGGACATTAGAATGTTTTCAAAAAAATCTTAAAATTCGAAAAATATTTGTTTTCCACTTCTCGATTAATATAAAAATTAAATAAAAGTATTAAAATTTTGATACCATCTTTCTCTGAATTAGGTGGCATTTTCGACCCATTTAACCCAAATGTATAGACGGAGGGACACTAGCATGCTGCCAAAAAATATTTTAGAATTCTAAAACTGCATTTTTTACTAACTAATAAATAGAAAAAATAGAACGTGATCATCAAAATTTGGATATCATCTTTTCCTGAATAAAGCGTCATTTTCGTCCCATTTAACCCAAATGTATAGACGGATGGACGGACATTACTATTCAGCCAAAACACATCTTATAATTCTAAAAATGCATTTTTTATAATAATATATAGACAAATTATACCACCCATCTCTGAATTATGCATAATTTTCGACCCATTTAACACTAATGTATAGACGGACGGACAGCCATTACAGTTCTGCTAAAAAAATCTTAAAATTCTAAAACTTATTTTTTTTTTTTTTAAACTAACAATTAATAATAAAATAAAACGTGATCATTAAAATGTTGATATCACCTTTCTCTGAATTAATCGCCATTTTCGACCCTTTTTACCCCAATGTGAACCGTTGCAAAAGGCGTGGCTCAGAAAACATTTGTTGTGTATTTAAACCACATATGGGAGTTAAATCCACAAAAAATATATTTGTTTGTTGATCTCGTCTTTGACATTTTAGGATTTTACAAAAAAAAAAAAATTGTAATAATAATAATAAAAAAACTTTTTTAAAATTTACAAAGTTTGGATAGGACTTGGGGAGAAACCGTTGCCCAGAGCGAATTCGATTTTGTTTACCCACATTAAGTTAAGATTTCTTTTCAAACTATTACAAATAATTCTGTAGTTCGGAACAAAAAAAAAATATATATATATTTTAGAAGTGAACGAATATTACCACCTTTTTGGAAAATAACCCCAAAAAAATGAATTTTTTTAAAAATTCAACTTCAGATTAATATAATGTTTTTTCGGTTAGATATATTTATATGATTTGAGAAGCAATATTATTAAGGCTCCTAAGTTTAAAAACTTTGTTTTCACATAATTTTAGGACAAAAATTAAGGCCCATAAGTTTAAAAAGTTAAAAACAACGAGGCATAAAATGTGCGTAACATTTACTTCATAAGCATGTTATTTTTTTACATTGAAGTCATAAATAAATTCATGGCGAATTTAAACAAATAAAAAATAAATTTCCGATATGACCTACCAAGTCAAAAACACCTCAACTCTGACCATGTGAAATTTTATTTAAATATCTCCAATGATTCACAAGTTTTAGAATTATTTCTAAAAAAAAAATCGTTTTGGGACCACTGTGTGTTAGTTTTTAAATTCTTTAAGTAAACAAATAGTTCTTTAAAAACGTATGAAGTAGTGTTCTAAAAAGTCGTAGTAACTTAATTTTTAAATTAAAATTTATTTTACGAAAAAAAAATCTCTTTAAAACTGACTGTAAAAAAAAGTAAAAATTTTGTTCATTTTTTCTTTTCTCTGTTATTTATAACTAGGTGTGTTTATTTATAAATTTAAACAAATTATACAATTATAATTATAAATATGATAATTTTGTTGTTATTTTTACTATGCATAAATAAATGTTTTGTTAAGCAAATGATTGTCACTGTCAAAGACCGGCAGACAAAAAACATAATACATTTTGTGCTGCAACATTTAGTCAAACCATAAACATTTGCTCGATACTCGTTGTAGTATCTATAAACATTGTAAAAAAGCTTTAACAGGAAACTAAATAATAAACTAAATTATAGAAAATTATAATATTTTGCATATAGAAAAACTCATGAATTAGCCTCAACAACATATAGTGGAAGTAATTTAATAATTATATTTAATGCAAAAAATTTTTAAAACACATTTAGAGATACAACAAATACTAAATTAATTAATTATAATTTATTAACAAACAACACATAATGTTATTATTTGTATACCCACCCAGCCCATAAACTTTTGAAATAGTGTTATGTGTTTGGAAAATTTTTATTATATTTTTATAATCCACTAGACCATTTTACAAAACACTAGTTTCACATTTTTCTTCTTTTTGAGCATATTAAAATTTATCACTAGTTTGTCATTAATTTTAAAACGAAAGAAAAATTGACAGTTTTATTGATTGTTTTTTTTTTTATTGTAAATTTAAGAATGTGTTTTATGTTAGTTTATCCCCAAAATTGGTTTGTTTTTTTATTGGGGTTTATGTCTTTTAATTTTAAAGTTCTTTTAGGAATAGAAAAATACTTTAAATTTAATGTAGCATTTTTAATAGTTTTGTTTTATGTTATTAAAAAAACAAAATAATATTAATGTAAATTTCTATCATCAGGGAAGAAAAATTTAAAGTTTTTAAGTGGGTATTTATTTTGTGATTATAAGAAAATATTTTCTATTGAGCGATATTAGTGAAACGTGTTGGTATTTAGATTTATAAGAATATTTAGTGTCCGTAAGCTTTTGTATATCAGAGAATTATTCACCTGAAATTTCAAATATTTCAAGTGACACTAGGTGTATTTTTATTTATGAGTATATAATTTTCAGTGGGCTTAAGAAAAAAAAAATATTTTTATTATATTTTCTCCAGATTTTAAATACTTGTGCCTAAAATAATCAGTTTTTATGATGTGAGAAGATTCTTTCTTTAATATCATCGAAATTTCATAAAATATTTCAATTAGGATTTTTCTTAATTCCAAAAGTGCTTCCTTCTCCAAATAAATACATAAATAATTCAGATGTATAAATATATAAATAATAACATTTTTTCTCCAATCTGAAGGACCAATGAAATGACTTTATTTAATTTATTTTAAATTTTAAATGAAAAACTTTATTTAATAAATGATGGAAAATTTTAAAAGAAAAATAACTAATTCAAACAAGTTTAAAGCACAATTATCCAATACATTATTTGCTTAAGTTTACATAAATAATTTTATTCCCAGATAAAGATTTTTCAAATGTTGAGTTCGAGAATAGTCGATGGGAAGCTGAAAGAAAGCACAGTCAAGTATAGAATACAATACATTTTAAAAGGAATTTAAAATTAAATGAATTTTTTCTGAGTTAAGGAAAATAAGGTAAAATTTAAGCCATTGGAAATCACTAGAAAATATAAATTGGCTGAAATTGAAGAATTTAGAAGAAAAATTATTTTCATTTAATGTTGAAGAAAATATTTTTTTTTTTTTTTTTTTAATTATAGAATAAGATCCCAACAAGAAAACAAGCAAAAGCTTCCAAAAAAGAAATTTTTGCTACTTCTAAATTACAACTAAGTGCTTCATCCAAAAAATAAAAGTAAGAAAAAAATGTTAGTAATAAAAGTAAGAAAAAAATGTTAGTAATTTGTAAGAAAATGTAAATTTCGCAAATTTAAAATGATTTGTATCGTCTTTTAACAAAGGTGAAATGGTGTTTTTAATACAAAAAATGTATTAATATAGTTTTAAGGGAACTTTAAAAGCACTGAAGAAAATAATAAAAAAGAACATCCTACCAATGACAATCATGAGATTAAAAAATTACAACACAGTGTAAAAATCATGACAATTTTTTTGGTTACTTGTTTTGCTGAGATATTTACTTCCCATCCGGTACTAAGGATTTAATATTAAGATCAATAAATAGTCAATGACCCAGTTTGTACAATTTGGTTAACGAATTATAAAAATTAAGATAGAAAACAACATAAATATGCAAAGAATTCGTTGTGTATTTTTAGTCCTGTTCGAAGGACCAAATGTTATGGTATTGGAATTTTGTTTCACTAATTTAATCTTCAAAATATTGTTAGTTAATATAAACTTAAACTATATAAATAAATGAAAATATATAATAAATGAAACTATATAATAAGTGAAAAATATTATCCGGCACGAAGGACCAAATTATGTTTAACGAAAATTCTAACTAAAGGTACGGTCACACTAGGGAAATATTTGAATGAAACTCACAAATATTTCTTTGCCGCAATGTGACCATAAAATATTTTTGTGTGGCAAACAACATACCAGCTGAATTTGGGGAAAAAAATGATTTAATAGCAAACAAAAATGTTCATAATGTGAACATAGTGCGACCATAAAAAGGAAAATATTTTCCCATTTTTGGGCAAATAATTACACAGAGAAACACTGATTCTGCGGCACAGGGTTTCTCAGTCAATTCGGATATACGGTGTTAATAAGTACTAAGCCTCTAATCCACTTTTTTTGAATTGGCTCTAGTTCTCGCGATAAATCGCGATTTGTAAAATTAAGGAGGCTGCACCATATATTGAAGCATATCTCGAAAACGACTTGTTTGATTTTGTTCAAAAAAATATATTTTATGTACGTTGGGGCAAACAAATTCGAATCAAACATTTACCTAATGTGACCATACCTTAATTTTATTTCGCAGGAAATGTTTTGAAAAATTACATATTCAGGGTGCATTTCAAAGAATCATATGTGATACTCTTTACGGATTTTTTTTTTTTTTTTTTTTCAAAACTTTTTTCTCGTTTAATGATAATATGGAATTTTTTGAAGCGGTATATTGTGGGAAATGCTAGAATATGGGCTGATTAATCTATAAATTTCTCAGTTATTAATAAAAATTGTTAGATATAATTATTATCATATATTTTTTTTTTTTTATTAAAATGAATTTACTTCAAAAAGTTTTTATTACTATCACAGAATCCGTTTAATCTATTCCCTGTTAATTGAGTAAAGGTTTTGAGTAGTATCTTTAAACTTTTCTTATTTATATAATACAATTATTCAGGGATTTAATATATGTAAATGTTTGAAAAATATAAAAAAAAAAAATAATAGTTTTAGAAAAAAAAAAAAAAAAAACAGTGAACAAAATACATAAGGGTTTCATTTTAAGTAGTTTCTTAAATCATATAATGATGTTTGTTTCTTCTTTGTCAAATTAATAACTTCTTTTTCAAATTAGTTAACTAGCTTTTCATGAATGCAGTACAATTGCATTTTACCTTGCTCTGACTCATTCAAACGAGGGAATTCCCCTTTTTTGTTTTATTCACATTATATTTGCTTAGAATCCCGGATAATAGAGGTAATCGCGGTTAATCGATGCAAAAAAAAAAAAAAATGAAATGGACGAAAAAAAGAAAACATTATTTTTTCCCGGATAATCGACGTTGCCGGTTAATCGAATCACGGATAATTGAGACCTTAATATTTTTTATTTAATACAGGTCATTATAAAATTATTTGGTGTCCATATTATGTTCGTCCGGCTGCCCTAACCTTTAACCCTAGATAATGACCTTTTCCGTTGTTTTTCTATAAATTCTGTTAATTAGTTCAGAACAATCCCAGCAAAAAAAGACATGCAAAAGAAGTAGTAAATGCATGAGTTCACGTGCCGTTGCACTGGTTCATTTTTAGGTGAAACATGCATGATTTTAACATTGACGTGTCATTGGAGTGCATGGGTTCACTTTAGAGAAACAAGTCGTCATTAAAATGAGTGCTTGAAACCCATGAAAGCTTGATGAATCAGTGGTTTACTAATACATGCACATTTATATACCAGAAAATTATATCGGACATGAATTAATCTATTGATTTTATTAAAAGATTTATAAATTTATAAATAAATAGCACTTATTTTTAATTTGAGTATAAAAAATGCATAATTTCAAATACTTTACAAGTTAAAGTCAATTTCTAAAACTCCAGTTGAATACATGCAGTTGAATACATGTCTTCATGAGTTCAGAAATGATAAATTTATTAGGTTTAAGGAAGTAATTAAGAATGCATTTAAATGTATAATTTATAAAGAAATCATGAAAACACTACATCGCTTTGAACTACTTCTTAAAATTTTTGCTGGGATATAAAGTACATTCAGTATTATAAAATATCAAAGAATAAAGCTAAGCTAAGATTATATCAAGGCCTCATTGTTTTAGGAAATAATTGTGTAAACTGAGAAAAAATAATTTTCTTCACCTAAAATGTCTCTTAAACTAAAAGAAATAACCTACATATAAGTATAAGCCTACTTTTCTATGTATTTTTTTTACATTCAAAACATAAATTAAATTTTTGACGAATTAATGTCTAGACTATATATAATATACTATATAAAAACCTTTATAAACATCTATGATCAAGGCTAAATATGCAATAAATTTAAAAAAATAGTTTCATATTTTTTCATATGTATTTTTATTTTTTTGTTTTTTATTTTGGAAAAGTTTGACTTAACAAGACTTGAGAAAGACAACTCTCCCTAATAATTCTACCTGATATATGGCTAGTCATTATTCATGAGCTAATCTAAAATTATATTTAGAATCATAATTAAAGAAAATTTTCTGTTATTTAAATACTGGCGATTAAAGCCAATTTTAGATAATCTTAACAACTTTAAAAAAATATATTTTGGAACAAAACAAAAAGAACATTATTTTAAAGCTAATCTTTCATTATAAAAATGCAAAATCAAATTATATCTAAATATATTTTTAAAGACCAAAAGAGGAAGTCTTTTCAATCTTTCTCATTTCAAATTGAATACGCACCTGATTTCTTATAACTTTTCAAACAATTTTATTTTTCACATTGTAATTCATTATTTGCTCTTTATTACAAAAGATTTTAATAAAGCAGTTTACCTTAGAAAACCCTTTTTCTTAAACAAATGGTTATAACCGTCTTATATATATTAAACCAAAAGGAAAATTAATATCTAACTCTTCTTCCTCCACATATGAGTAATACTTTCATAACATACTTGTGTTAGAATAAAAATAATCATTTTCCTATACAATGAAAACTTTTCTTATATACTTTGTTTTTGCTGCTGTTTTTTTTTTTTTTTTAATTTACAAAGTATTACAAAGGAAAAACTTTGAAAATGTTCCCCAAGGGTTTATTTCGTTTATAAGTATGATGATGTTGGTATATTTCTATGAAATAAATGAAAGAAATAAACTTTCAACACTTTGTTTTTTTTTTTTTTTTTTTCTGGATTATGCTACAAATCAGTTTGAGCCAAAACTAAGTAGAATACTGAATAAAAGAAAAACAAAGCATATGTATAGATAATTACTATGGAATGGCAAATAAGTAGATAGAGGAATACAAACACATATTTGTAACGATTAACAGAAAAGAAAAGGAGTTAAATCTTAAGAATGAGAACTAAAACTAATACTCTTTGTCTTAAAATTTTAAAAAAGGTTATATTAAAATATTTACACTGAAATTAATATATTAAATTAATTATTATATAAATGAATATTAAAGCTGACTAAAAGGATACAATTTCGTTTTCAGCTTCGAATTTCGACTACCTTGCCATTTTCTTCTAGTCATTTCAATAAATCTATTGTTAATTTTGTCTTTTGAATACATTTTAAGATTTAATACCTCATTATTTCTTGAACATTTTTTTCTAATCACTTTGTATAAGTATGAGTCTAGAATCTAAATATTTACTGGAGTATTCGAAATGGGGAAAACTCTTAAAATAAAAAAAAAGTTAAAATGAAAAACAATCACTCTAAGGCAAATGAACAAAATACTAGCTACAAACTTATTGTAAGCGAATGTGTTGAAAGAAATATTACAAATTATACACAACTTAATACTTCTTGCAGCAATCAAAAATACGAATAGAGAAAAACAAAAAAGAAAATACAGGAAGAAAATAAAAGAAAAGTAATTTTCCATAATTTTTCTACCATAATACCTTTGTGGAAATTAGAAAATGGGAAAGGCATACACATATATACAGATTTATACGTATACATTTGCTACACATACTCATTATTTTTAATAAAGAAAATAAAACTATTTTGGTAGTTGTAATGAACCAACAGTTCTTAGTTTGAGTACGTTTCAACTTAAATATATTTACAGTGATGTAAGAGCTAAAGTAGAACAAGTATTTTACTCATATTTTAGCCCATAGTTTTCACCACAAACACAAAATGCTTCATATATGTGATAAATTTTATTTTAACTTCAGAAAAAAAAATGGGCGTGGCTTTTTTATACCCTTCACATAAATTAAAAAAAACTTTTGAGTCTGTATGTATGTTGAAATGAATTTTTTGAAGCACATAGTGCAATAAATACATTTCTTTTTCAACACATATGAGTAACATAATCCCGAAAATCTTGGTATTGAAATTTAGCTTAATCCATTCAGGAACGGAGGAGCTACAAACGATTTACTAGTGCAGCTTGAAAATTTACCAATTTTCTTTGCCTAAATAAAATAATATTTTCACATACTATAATGTATAAAAGTTTTACTATTAGAAAATTGTAATTTTCGGTTAAATTAATAAGGTTTTCGTCTACTTTTATTTTATTTTAAATTTCAATACATATACAAAATTAAAGAAAATATTTCATATTCTCTAAAACTGCCGGGTATATATGGTGCAGGAATATGTACAAATTAAAGTTCATAGTACCACTTATATTATAAATACGTAAAACTATAGTAGTTATAGCTAAAATTACAGCCATAGAATTCATAGCAAACTATTTAGAATTCCTAAAACATACATACATTTCATCTGGCAATTTTTGTAGTTATTCCTGGTTTTGGAGGTGTAGGCATTTCAGTATTTGAAAACTGAAATTATAAAAAAATTGCCTCCTCTTACAATTTGTTAAAAAAAAATAAAAAAAAATAAAAAATAATAGTGTTTGCAGAAAACGAACAAACAGTAGAGGTATTCACTTTACAATGTAAATATATAAATATTAATGAGACACCATTAATGGTGTTCAAGTTGAAATGTTACTTTTTTTTTCTTTCTAAATTATTTATTCTAAACATTTATTTCCTATTTATCTTGCTTTTTCCCCCCCTCTTCACTTAACTACTCTAACTAGCTAATAATAATAAAAAGTCATAAAAATAAAACATTAAATTCTAATAAACAAAATAAAAAAGAAATCTCATTTTGAAAATGTTTGTCGGTTTAACCTTAAACAGCCTACAAGTATATAGTTATGAGTAAAATTAATGTCCTATAGAGCCTGCAGAGGCGTTGGCGTTATGGTGGTCAGTGGTCATAAAAAAATATTTATTTTATGTTTATTACTCCCGCCATAGAATAACAATTTATTTTTAAGTGAAAACTATTGAAAAATTGATAATTTTAAGATAATAAAGCAAGAAATTTTACAAGAAAATAACAGGGTAATAAAAAATTAAAGACATTAAAACTATAAAGCAGAAGAAACAAAATCTATTAATAAGACAATAATTTTATTAAAAACAACAAAATATTAAGTATAATTTTATTAAAAGCCCCTGATAAGTAATGTTAATTATGAATTTAATGTATTTATTATCTATAGTTTATTTTCTTTTAATTCTAAAAGCCACAAAAGCTTTAAAAAGATAACTTTTCTCTTAGTTAAGTCTATTATTTAAAAACGAAATAAAAAAATAATTAAAAAAGATTTCTTAATGATGTTAGATATCTGTTTGTCATAAATTATATTCAATTATCAGTATATTATTTTCTTTAGTATTTAATATCAATTAAAAAAAGAAAATTGATAGTAAAAATTCTTCTAACAAAAAATTTATTTAAAATTATTATTAAGACTAGAGAAATTTCTTCTGTGGAAGATACTTGTCTATTATCTAGCAATATATTGGTTTTTATAATTATTATTCGTTTTGCTTTAACTAACTATTTCATTTCTTATTATACATAATTATAGTATATTAGAAAATACTATTTCTTTTCCTTGGAATTAAAAAAAAAAGAAATACAAATAAGAATTTTCTTGTAGCTCTATAATTTCTTGTTGAACTTCTTCATGTTCTGCTAGCTCATTATCGTAATGAGCCACCATATAAAAACTTACTTAGTTTTTCCCAAAATTTTCTCAAATATTCTACTCAATTATATATAAAATATCTTACTTATTAACACATGGTTTTAAGTTTTCTTTTCTTCTACTATTTGGTTTAATTTTACCACAAGAACTCCATTGAATTTATAGTGAATTTCCACAAATTACATCTTATTGTTGCAGTACTTAGTTAGTTCAATGAATGTATGTTATTTTTGCTGGATGGAAAATTGCAGTTAATTTTGGGTTATTTCTTTTTTTGTTTTTCTAGTTATAACATTTTCAAATTGCATTAGCATTCTATGAATTCTAATAGATAAAATTGTTATGAAAGGAAAAAAAATAGAAAATACACAATTTGTAATGGAATTGACTATTTGATTGTGGTAAATTTTATATAGTTCCCCAGAAAAAACTTGGTAATGACATGTAGTTACAGATGTAGTTACTTTGTAATGACAACGACATACTGTCTGCATTACATAGAAGTTGTTTAGTAACTAATTATTTATAAGATTTTTGAAAATATAAATTTTTATTGATTTTTATAATGCAGTTACCAATTCATATATTTGAAGAAGGGATACATAAATGAAAGGCAAAATTTCCGTATGAATTAATTTGTAATCTAAAATAGTTTATTTTTATTACATTTATTTTAATTACATTTTTGGTTGTTGTTAAGTTTTTTAAATTAAAATTAAATAAATCTTTTTCCAAAAAAAAAAAAAAAAAAAAAAAATATTTTATATCCTGACATTTCATTACTTATTAGTAACATTAAATGTAACTAGTTACTATTGTTATTACTAATCATAACTTCAGTAATGCTTTAGAATCAATGTTTAAAAGTAGTGTATAGGGTAAGTAGTTGCCTCTAATGTCATCACCGTGTTAAAATAATGAGTTATTCAGCTAATGTGTAAGTATTGGAGAGCCATTATATTAGCTTCTTAATTCATTACATGGCAACCAAAGTTTTTACTGGGTCATGCTTAAATTTTCTTAAGTTATTTTTTATTATAAATTTTTCCAATTTTAAAGAGAAGATTCTGGGAGATCAATGTATTTGAAATACAATTTCAAAAGAATTTCTTTTCAAAGCGAATTACACAATAACCCAACTGCATTTTAAAGATAAAGTATTAAACATTTTCACTACAATAAGAGACAAATTTTGGGGATTTTTTCAAAGATTCCAACGCTAAATGAAAGGTTAATAAAATTTTAAATGGGATTTTTAAAATTATTTCGAATTTTGACGTTATGGACTGATAAACTTAGGATATTTTTTTTTTTTTTTTTTTTTTCATTGAAAGTGAAAATAAAAATAAAACGAGAAAGATATAGTCGGTCAAGCCCGACAATTTGATATTCTACCACCCATGCATTCGGGCACTACAAATATTTCCAAAACTTTCAGGAATAGAATTAATATCGAACCTATGGCAATTTATGGATCGATCCTTATGAAACTAGTTAATATGATTTCTGGTTATACGAGAGGTGCCTTTTATATTTTGCGAAAAACGTATAAAACAATAATATATCTTTTTGAAAAGGACCTTATTGTTTGCTAGAGTAGATTTTATGACATTCAATATCTTTTCTAATGCGCTTGAACCAAGTCTTACGGCAGTTTTTCCATCTTGATTGATGCACCTTTTGTTGCAATAACCGATTTTCCAATTTTCGAAATAAGTAGTTCACTCAATTTATTTTGATACTGGATAGTGCAATGAAATTATTGGATAATAAAATACAGGTGCGTGGCGGAAAATCCTACAATTTGATGTTTGCGCCGATAATTTTGGTGGTTTTTTCAAATAATGTGTAAAAGCTAGAATTATCGTAGTAGAGAATGATCCTGTTTTGGCAGATAATTTTCTTTACATCTTAGAAGACTTTTGGCAAATAAATGATGGCATACTATTTATAACTAATAGTAATTTTATACTCCTTAATTCTCAAACAACAAATGACCGTTTGATTTTTAATGCTTTATCTGGGTGGAACTTTTATACAGTTGGGCAAGCTTTGATGGAGTTATACTGTTAACTGGTATTTTGTGTCGGAATCTTACGCATAGATAAAAAATTTTTTTTATTTGCAACAATCTCAAAATATGAATTCAAAGAAATAGGACGAATTTGTTCTTTCTTTTCTTGCAAAAGGCATTTTTTTTAAACAATTTTAAACTTATATATGGTTAAAGGAGAAAAACTGTTCTGGACGCCCTAATATTTTTGAAAAATTCAATACTTTTTAGTGGAATTAATACCCAGGAATTTCTCGATCATATGTTGGTGTTACATAATCAGTGCATCCACATCATCAGTGCTTTTTAGCAAAACAACAGTTTTAAGAAGACCTTTACAAAATGTATTCTTGAGCTAACAGCATCCGTGATTTGATGCCGGATATCAGCTATATAAGATAAACATGGAGCTTAATTTCAAAAAGTTAATTGGAGTTTAAAAATATATTGGCTTTTAAACAATCCATATCGAAAGTTATACAAAATCATTGCATGAACATTTTTTATTGATAAATTAAATATTTAAATGAAGAAAATTTTTAAAGTAACTATATTATACAGAAATAGCACTCGTTTTAAAAAATTTTCTGAGAAGATGAGACCTTAAAAATATTCGCGTTCGTCGATAGGCCAAAATAAAAATATATGCCAAATTTCATCAAATTATTTTCAAAATTTTGACTTGTACATTGTGCACAAGGTTTACATGGACAAAAAACCAGCCAGCCGGACAGCCAGACGGACGGACATCGTTAAATTAACTCATAATTTTCTGTTTTAGTTATTTAAAGACATTTTTATTATCTTCTGACCAAGCTTAAATAGTATATTTATTAAAATAACTTCAAAAAATCGTAATAAGAATCATAAATAAAGAACATATTATCAATGACAACCATGGGTTAAAAACAATTAACTTCTTCAGACTTTCAGTTGTTTTTCAGTTCTTTTTAGCTGAGTGTTAATTATAAGAAAGAGGAAAAATGTTTATTCCATTGGAAATATATTTTTCATCTAAAATATCTTGTTTCCCTGTTTTTATCCTGTTTGAATTATTTTTAAACATTATGACCAGAGCAACGAAAAGTATACAAAATCATATTTTTTGCTGGGTTTTAAATAAATTAAACTGTAAATAATTTATACGTTTCAGAAAAATTTAAGCATTTTAGCATCATATCGGTTATAATAGCATATTTTTGCTTATTTTTTTTTTTTACATTTTTTTTTTTTTTCATATTTTTGTAGAAAATACCTATATTAAATCATATTTTAGCAATTTGAATGTCTTTTTTTTTAATATTTTATACTTAAGAGCATAATTTTGTATTTTTTATATTTAAGAGGAAAATTTGGGATATTTGGCACGCAATAATTTTGCTAAGAACAAATTATAAAATTCAAAATATTATTGAAGTGCTCTAGCATATCCCACAGTGCTCCCGAATGGCCTAATGCCAAACAAAAGTTTTAAATTATAATAATTTTAATATTGTGCTAATAATAGCGTAAGTAACGAACTTTGAATAAGTTCACAATTTATTTATAAAAGCTAGTTCCTATGCGCATTTTGCCGGTTGCTTAAGTCAGCTTATCAATTACTTAAGAAAAACTAAACATATCGTCCCTGCGCTGACTGAATTACCTATGTAAAAATTTTGGAAATTTTTTTTATTGCTGCATTTAGATCCCCTACTAATTATACATATGACCACCAAAGCATTTGTCAATAACTCTACTAGTTTAGGATTTCCAAATTACCTATGTAAAACCATATATAAAATGCTCCAACAAAATTACCTATGTACATAATTTTTCATACAAGTTAATATTATTAATATTCTTAGAGAAAATGGTAATATTAAAATTTAAACATAAAATATTTAATATTGTATACTTATAATATACTGCCTGAAAGTGTACATCCCAAGACTAGTTACACCAAAATTAACTGACATAGGCTTACGTCAACTAAAGCTTTGATGATGTCTGTCCGTCTGTCTGTCTTTCAGTTTCAGATTATTATAAAGTTTATTATTTTTTTTAATAATCAGAATAGGAAAAAGCTCGGGAGACCGTACTGTTAATGTCATCTGAGCGATACCTATTATATGTTGGATTTCTTTTAATCAAAAATTAAAAGTTGTGTATAGTGTTGATCGAAAATAATATTTTCGATAATAATATTTTTCGCACAAATCGAGGCACTTTATTGAGTTCAGGAATTTTTAGTAAATCGTTAATTTTATCTTATTTAAAATCTTTTTTCTGAAAATTATAAAATACGGGTTCATTAATTTTTCTTTAGCTATCGTTTGATACATATAACATTAATATTGGTGAATTTTCATTTTTAATTTTTTGAAGATTTTTCTGGGATCATCAACAAATTACCGTTTAATAGCAAGAATTTCAACTTCTTAGGAAGTTAAAATTTGACCAAGATATTACTAATAATACCGCCATCCATAGTTCAAACTTATATTTAAATGAACTTAAGAACCTGCAAAAAGAAAAGCACAATCATATCTTAACAAAAAATTACTCCACAAAATTACTTATGTAAAGTTTTCGTTAATTTTCCCAAAACGCGCCAAAAATTTCATTCTTTTTCATAAAACATATAATTTGTGTTACTTAGCCTATTCATAAAAGAAGAAAATTTGTAAAAATTTAGTGAAGTAACGAAGAAACTGCAAAACTAAACAGTTTTTCAGCTTTCCTGAAAAGTTATTAAAAATTACATAGGTAATTTAGTCAGCGCAGGGACGATATATTAGAGTATAAATTATGTTAAAACAAATACAACAATACATTAAAATTTTAGCATGACCTCTCTGCACCGATGTATGTACATTTGTTCTAAGAGATGTTTGACTACCAAAACTTACAAATGAGATTTTGATTTTCTTTTTCTTACTAAATCATAAAAAACTATTAAAATTATACCTTTAAAACAAATAAATATATTTTATTTCAATTTATTAAACTTATATGAATAAACACTTAACTGATTTGTTAAATCATGCTTTCTGCAAACAATATAAATTTCAAGTAATTGTAACTGATTAAAAAGTCGCATATTCTATTTGATTTTCCATTTTTTGAAAGTTTGCCATAAAATAACAATTTGCATAGATTCCTTGTTGTTTTTTTTCTTTAAGCCTTCATCAGGATACGCAGGTGTTTGCACAAAATATTACAAACACGCGCACGATATCCTCTATCATAAATTAAGCAAAGAACAAAAAAAATCTCTGGCAACAAAATCATTGATGACTATGAAATTGTTGGCCAAAAACATTGATTGCAGCACTAGCTACAATATGTGGCAATCATCATCATATGCGTGCCTTTCCAAGTGATGACTTTGCTAGAAAAACAAGAACTAAGAAAAAATAAATCAAGCACAAAATTTATGTGTATATGTATGTATGTGTTCACTTCAGTGGCTAAAGAGAAGCCTAGAGTTGAGGAAAAATTTGCATTTCAAGTCATATACATACAGATTGATTTCAAATAAATAAATGTCTTATTTTTTTATTTTTTATTTTTCAGTTTTGGCTGTTACCCTGTTATAAAGCCATCATCATATAGTAAATTTAGGAGGGGGGTAAACAAAAATGTAAAAAATAAACGTAGACAATTTGTAAAATATGCCGCAGTAAGACGTGATTATGACTGAATTTTAAAAATTTATTACTTAGAGCAGCTTTTGTGTGTGTGTATTTTTTGTAGAGAGGGAAAAAAGGAGCAAGATAATTTTAATATTACAAAAAAATATTTTTGATTAAAATTCTTTGTATTTAAATATTTGAGGAATAATGTTTTTTAATTTCCTTTCCATTTTATTTATTTTATCATAAAATCTAAAAATTTCTAATTAGAATTTTTTTAATATCCTTAATTTATTTACAGCCTTATCATTGTCCTTAGGTTTTATGTATGTATTTGTGTTTAAAATTAATTTGTTTAATAAAGGCAACTGTGTTTGGCATTTTTTTGTTAAAACAAATTGGAAATACTAATTAAATTGAATATTTATGTCCTTAAAAATATAACCATTTACTTAAAGAATTAATTTTATTTTTAAATAAAGATTTCTTTTTAAAAATTTTTTAAAAATTTTTAGAAATTTTAAAAATTTTCTCATGACTTTTAAATAAACTCCAATAATAAAAATATAATTTTCCCAAACAACAATTGATAAAAACTACTTGAAAGCCACTTAAAATTTATGAAATACAAATAAGTATAGTTTCAAGAAAGAAAAAAGTCAATTAAATTTATTTTTTATGTATTTTACTTTTATTAAAATTTTCAATCTTTACCATCCATTAAAATAGTAAAAAAAGCAATACTTTTTTTCTTTTAGAAATGTCTACTTTAAGAAGTGCTTTCTTATCAATAGAAGAAAAAAAGAAACTAAAAACATAAAAAGCACATATTTCATTCATACTTGACAATTAATTAAAAGAAACCAAGACAGTAAAAAAAATAAATATAAATATTTTCTTTTTTTATGATAGTGATAACAGAAAGAAAATTTAAATAAATATTAAAAATAATAATTAAATGTATAATAAATAAGTAAGTTTTCTTACATTTGAGGCTGCACAGTGTAATCGATTGCATTATCGAAAAAAAAAATTATCAAAGTCAAGATTTAAAATTGAGTACGAAAAAATGCTGTTTTTTACAAAAAAGTGGTTTGAAATTTCCCTTTTTTTTAAATAAATTTTTAAATTAAATTTTAAGGATATTTTTTCACATACATATTTGAAAAGACGAAGCTTTAAGAAGAGGTATAGACGAGTTTAAATTTTGAGCTTGGATCATATAGACCTACAGGGGGCGAGTCCACTTGATCCCAAAGTTGAGCACCTCGGGTATACAATATTTTAAAAACGATCAGTATTCCTTATATCTGAACCGATTTCAAAGATTTTCACACAGGAGGATTTCACTAGTCAAAATCTACATATAAATATATGTCTTTTAGTTTAAGAGATATTAGGCTTAAAAAATTAAAATTTTTACTTTTTAACCTGACTTGGTGATGTTTTTTAGCTACAGCGGGTTCAATTTTAGCTCAATTTTTAAATTTTTCTCATTTCATTAACAAATATCAAAATTGTGTAAAGAAAAAAAAGTTTCAGGTATTTAAATTTAAACTTTGAAAAAAAGTCTTTTTTCCCCGATTTTTTGCCAAAAAAAAAGTGGTTACATTATTTTTCTGTTATATAAAAATTTTCTTAAATAACATATATAATATTTATATTCTTCTGAAAGATAACTAAACACAAAATTCTTTGAAAGAAAACAAACTTAAAAATGGATTTTTGCGATAACCAGGTACTCCCAAATTAGACAAATTTTTCCAACAAATTTCGAATTTTCGCCTTAATTTCTTAAAGCGCAAAGCTGGAATCAAAAAACACTTATACTTTTTATATAGTCTAAAATGTTGTTAATTTTTTTGTAATAGAAATTTTTGCTATCCCATATCGTTTGTAAAGATATAGTAAAAAAAGTAAGAAATCCCATTTTTATAAATTGTTTAAAATTTTTTGAAAATTGCGGGATTTTTGTTAACAAATGTAAAAAAGTGAAGAGCGCTTGGAATTAAGCATCAAAGAATCTGCTTAGATGTAAAATCTCATTCAAAAATATTAGCTAACAAGAATTTTATTGCATAATTAAAAATGAAAAATATACAAAAAGTCACAAATCTATACTTTCTCAAAGTTTTTTGCAAAAAGTCTTCAACAAATTTTCGTATTGGAAAAATGTTTATACACATTTATAAAGAGGATAAAAAAATATTTATTTTTATCTGTCTGACGGATCAAAGTAAAGGATAGGAATTTAGCACTATGTTAAAAAAAAATTATTAAAACGTTGAACTTTATTGAAATATTTTTTGTTACGGCATTATCATGAACGGCATTACCATTCATATAAAAATGAGTCAAAATTGGTAAATTTACCTGAAATCATGAATTTATAATTCTTCAATTGTGAACGCAAAAATACCAATATATAATTGCTGTACATCAATGTTTAGGAAATATTGTCTTCTTTGCAAATATATATAAAAAATATAATGAAAAAACTTGACCAAGATCTTGTAAAACGGAGATTGTGGAAATTTCGAATGCATATAACTCGAAAAATATATAAGATAAATAGTGCATCCTGTATCATTTTAAATTGCAATTTTCCAAAAAAATAGCAAAAATATTTTCACAAAATATAACTTACAAATATTTGAAGAAAAATACTCTTAAATACAGTGCACGAAAAACCTAAGCGTACAGTGTAAATGTTAACATATTTCGCTACCTATAAATGTAATAAAAATATGAATTATCTTTTTAAACACTGCAATCTAAGTGCATTAAGGGGTTTATGGAAAATGTTATATTTTATATGGTTTATTTGGAAAAATATAAAAATCTTTCAAAACTTTGAACTAAATAACCTAAGCATACAAAATAAAATTTTGTGATAATCATGATGCATTAGTCAGCATTTAATTAAAATTAATGTTTCCCTAGTAATTGAACCCTGTATGATTTAAAATGTTTGATTGTATTAATGTAACAGTAATTAACGAAATGTCCGGTTGAACGTATTGAATTAAGTAACAGCCCGCCAGGTTGACAGCATTCAGAGAATGTGGCTGGATTTTTTGTCAAATATCAGAAAACTAAGCCGAAATAAAGTTTATCATATTTATGTGTCCAAGCAATTACGAAGGCTACTGAAAGAACAGTCGTGAAAAAAGAAATCTAAAATTTTTAATAAGGGTGTTATGGATAAAAAGAATTCCCACTAAAAAAGAAGTATCGCCTCACAATATATTAACTATTTTTAAACTGATAGCATCTTTGAGTCATATTTATACACTTAAAAATCATATGCGAAATGGGTTACTAAAATTGAAATCTTTGCCCTCTCACAAAGCACCAAGACTGTCGTTTACCGAAAATCAAAAATTTTAGTGACAACAAAATATTTAATTTGTATTACTAGATGGTTCTTTCGTGTATTGATACAAAATAAACGGCGGGATGAGAAAATAAGATACTTACCAAATTACTGGAAGGATTTATTACAGAAAAAAAAAAATTTTTTTTGCGAAAAAAAAAAAAACTGTTCTAATAGGACATTTTCATAGACCTGAGTTATTCCGAGAGTATGCGAGGAATTATATGCCAAACAGTTTTTGCTGAAAGGAGCCGCTTTAACACTACAAAGGCCCTGAAAAAATGCATGGACATTAATAATGCAATGTTGACGTATATTTTGCCTACAGACCTCTTTATCAATGCCGTTACGATTGGAATATGTTATAACGAATGCAGTTAGCCATAAAAACTATTAAACCGCTATAACATTATATATAATTTTAAATAAAGCATGCTAATATAATTTGTATGCTTAGGTTATTTCGTTACAGTGACCTTAAGTTTTGTAATTTCAGTGTCAAAATATGTAACTGCAAATAGTTCAAAATGGAATGTGGAACATGCTTTTTGGATATAAAATAAATAAAGTGGTTTTTCTTATATTTTTATTGTATATGCTTAGGTTTTTCCATTTTAAGTTTTAACTTTAAAGACTTTTTATTAAAAAAAATACATCGAAACTGAATGAACGTTTATTTTTTTAGTATTTTTCCAAAATCTAGCTTGGCGATTTTGATTGCTATTGACTTATAATTTTGCCTATTTTAAAAGGATATGTTTTATAAATTCTTAAATATAAACAAATTTCTTAGAAACTAAAAAGACTAAAATTTAAAATTTTTTAAAAGTCCTTAATATTTCTTTCTTTCTGGTATATTATATAGATTTTAGTTTTTTTATCTGAAGGAATATTTCATACATAATTTAAAGTAAAACTAGATATAATTTCTTTTTTAAATACCCTTATCCATATTTCCTTTTTTTAATTTAAATGTATATATATTTCTAAAATACTGCTTAATCATCATCTAGTTTTAATAGACATTTAATATGCGACTAAACTAAGTCGTTTTAACCCTTTTAAACTTAATGACTTTAGTTTTTACATTATACAGCAATCACTTATAATGCGAGACAAAGTAGCTAAAGAAGTTGTTCAATCTCCTTCAATAATGGTGAACAATTACACAGCAAAAGATATTAAAAACTACGTATGTAAAGAAATACATAACAAAAATAAACTATCAACTAACAACCATTATAGAATGATAAACCCTACAAACAATATTATTACATACCGTGAAAAAATTCCGAAATATCAACAAAAAATTATATCCCGTCTTCGACTTGGCCATAGCAAATTAACACACCAACATTATCTTAATAAAGATAGTTATCCATCTTGCCAGAAATGTAACAACCAGTTGACAATGACACATCTACTATCCTGCTACAACAATCCATCAGTTCCTACGGATCTCCTAAAATCTATACAACTTTTAGACTTTAATAAAATTAAACAACACATACCAATAGACTTATTAAGAAAATTGTAAAATATAAATTTTTTAAATTTAATTATTTTTTAAAAAGAAAGGACGAAGGCCTCAGTAGCCAGTTCCTTATTATATATTGATATGTAAATTTATTTACTATTAATAAATAAATAAATAAATATAATGCGAATGGATAAATAAAAGGGAAAAACTCTTACTAATATTTTTACCATAAAGGTAAATAAGGGCTCATATTTAACGCCTTTTTATGTAAACATTTCAAGGGTCGATCAGTCAAATTATTTAAAACAATTTAATGGACACAACATGAGAACAAATTGCCGGCAATACAATACAATGTTGAAACACTGTGATGGATATTTGACTCATTCAGTTGCATTAAGTGCATAATTATAACATACAATCAATAGGAGACGACCAAAAAATGCTAATTAAAAAACAGTAAGTTTTTTTTTTTTTTGAAAACCCTGGGCAAATGTTTATTATGAAGCTCCCCATGTGTGTGGCACTCGCAGGAGTAGCATAGTTAGTGTATGTTCAAAGCGGTAAAATTACAAAGTCATTACAAAACGTAGACATGTCTATACAAACAATGACAAACGTTTCACTTTAATTTTTTTGCGTTTTATATTGCAACACCAATGTTGTAATTCAACACAATTTTGGTTCTTTCAACCAACTGTGAAATGACACTGGCGTCATTCAAGTCATAGGAAATCATTACATTATAAACAACAGAACACACATGTGTGTGTCTGGTTGTAGTTTTTTTTTTGTTTAGAGAGGACCCACCTCAGTGTGTTAGTCTTTCATACTCCTTAATGTCATTTGCTTTTTGTAATGAATTGGAAAATGAACAAAATCAATATTATTTTTTGTGCAGTAAATGTTTTGAATAACAATTGGCAATATTTTATTAAATTGTTACTTGTATAAGTAGTATATTTTTGCAACAAATTTACAATTTAAATAAAGGATAATGAGGTATTCACCAAATGGTAATTGTTAGCTGTAAAAGGTAGAAGAGAACAATTGGAAATGTACTACTAATATTAGTAGCTAAAAGAAGTTATTTGCTACCAACATTTAAAACTAACCAGAGATAAATTAAAAGTGAACTTGGGCCAAACTAGAACTGAAAAGATATAGAATTGAACTAGTACTAAGGTAGAGCTAAACTAGAAATGCACTAGAACTGAATCACAATTTAACTACAATTGAACTAAAACTAAAATAGAAATGAACTAGAACTGGAAGGGAACTGAACTTGGACTGAACTGAACTGAACTGAACTAGAACTGGAAGGGAACTGAACAAGAAATTAACTAGAACGGAGCTAAAATTTAACTAGATATGAACTAGAAATATTTTATTTATTATTTATTTCAATTTTGAAAATGAGTAATAAAAAAAAAAAAAAGTTTACATATAAAAATTAGTACGGAACTATAACTGAATAGAACTCAATATAAGGAGTGAGATCGAAAAAATCTTAACACACATTTTGCCTCATAACTTTTTTCGGAATCAATATTCAAAATTTTTTTTTTTTGATCTAGTTATCATGGAAAAATACTTCAGTTATTATTTTTAATAACAACCATGTTAATTTGTCCTTATTTTCATCAAAATAAGAGACGAAAAAGATTTACGTCCTACAAATTATTAAAAAATTTCAAAAAATCCAAATAGGTTTTACAAATAATTGGCCACAGAATTAAATGTCGTCCTTAAAACCGTTTCTAATGTTATTAAACAGTATCAGGAGAATTTGACTATTAATGTGAAACCTAGTTCGGTAAGAAAAAAGGACCACATGATATTGGGAAGGCCAGAAAATTGAAGGCATATTGAAAGGAACTCCAAACACATCTGGTAGAAAATCAGCTCAGTTTTCTCAGTGCTTCGACTATTTGGTGCGAAAATTTAAAGCTAATGGGAAAGTTGATAACATATAAAGTTCAAAAAATTCCAAACTGGAATTCTGCAAAAAAAAAAAAAAAAATACAAGCCAAAAATAGGACTCGGAATTTAAAACCAAATTTCATACAAAAATACTCAAGCTGTATAATTGACGAAGGAACGTAGGTGCTGGAAGAATCTTCGCAGCTTGTGTTTCAAAATTTTTTATTGCTAATGCTCGAAGCAAAGTTGAAGATAAGTTTAAGATCCAAAAACAGCAAAAATTTCTTACAAAATTCATGGTATGACAAGCTTTTTGCAGTTGCGGCAAAACAGGAAAGTCATTTGATACATTCGGATCTATAAATACCAAAATATGCATAAAGGAATATTTGCAAAAAAGACTTCTTCTTTTCTTAAGAAAGCACAACGTGTCCACATATTTTTGGAGCCATTTGGTATCATGTCACTACGATAAGAAAGCTCTGGAATGGTACTAAATCAATAACATAGTTTTAGTACCAAGAGAGGTCAATTTACAAAATTGCCCATAGCTTAGACCAGTGGAGAGATATTGAACTCTTGTGAAAAGTGAATTCAAGAGCACAAAAAAGGTGTCCCAAAATACCGAAGATTTTAACATAAGATGAGCACACTCTTCCAAAAAAGTGACTGAAGCAACTATCAAATCTCCAAAGAAAGGCTTCTCAAAAATGGTCCACAATTTTATAATTAGTGGTTAGAACAATAAAAGTTATATATTTCTGTGATCTGTGCTAAATTATCAAATGATTAAAAAAATAATGAAAACTCTAAGATCAACCGTTTCCAAGTTATTGAATATTATGTATGTTAAGAATTTTTCGATCTCACTCCTTAATTGAACTAGAGCTAAAGAGAAACTGAAAAAAATTTGGCTCATAACGATTTTACTATCGTTATTTTTGGAAATAACGATATCGAAAACGGTATCATAATTTTATGGAAAAACGATATCATAAAGAAAGGTACACTTTAGTCCGTAAAAACTATCGTTTTAGATTCGAAAACGATTGTCACTAGTGATAATTTTTATCATCTAGATAATATCGTTTTGATATCGTTATGATATCGTTTGGTTTATTGGGAAACTAGCACTGAACAAAAAATTAACTAGAATGGAAGTAAAATTGAATTAAAACAGAACTGAACTATTATTTTTTTTAGAACTGAACTAGAACTGAACTAGAACTGAAATAGAACGAAATAGAACTGAACTAGAACTAAACAAAGATTGAACTGGAAATGAACTGAATTAGAACTAAACTAGAAATGAACTAAAACTGTATTAAAACTGAACTAGAACTAAATTAAGACTGAAGTGAAATAAAAATTGAACTAAAACTAAACTGGCTTCTGCAATATAATAAAATGCAACATCTTTTTTTGAAAAATCTTCTTAATACACGCTAAAAGAAGTCTTGCTAAGTTTACTCATTTCTTTTTCTTTCAAGCTAATCCTTTCCTCTACTGTTTTTCCGCCCGTAATTTCCACTTTTAAAATACATAATTCTAAATTGAAGTTTTGCCAAGTTTTTGCAATTTCCCTTTTTTACTTTTAGCATTATGGTAGCAAGTGTTTTGTTGCCACTTTTCTTAAGTATCTAGTATGTCTATATTTAAAATTTATTCAATGATCTTAAAGACTCATAAATTTTCTCTAAAATACATACATTTGCTCAACACTATATCTTAAAGAATATGAAAAGCAACAAGAACATCGGAACACAACTTATATATACAAAATCCAAAGATCTTATGAGTTGTATGCCCTGTTTTCTTAAAGATTATTTTTAGTTGCTTTAAATGTTTCACATTACATATGCTGTTGCAACAACTTAGAGCAAATATTTGCCTTACATGTTGCACAAAAAATAAAAAACGAAATAGTGTTTAGTTTAGCAAATTAGCAGACGTACAGGGAAAATGATTCATACATTTATCATTTAATTAACACAAACTATAGGGAGTCTAAAATTAGCTATAAATTGTTTGCTATTTTATTTCTTCGATTTTTGAATTATAAAAAAAAAAAATAAACAGCCAAGAGTTATGAGTTATAAGGCAAATTGTATAATAAACAAAATCATTAAAGAATATTTTTATTAACACAATATTTTTGCAAATAAATAGTGTAAAATTGTTTACTATATTTAATATTCATGTGTTTATACAAAAATTCTCATATTTGTTATCACAAAATATCCAATAATTTCTTTATTTATTATTTTAGTAATCCTATTAAACTTTTTGCCCATTGCAAATTCAACCCCATCTTTTAAATTATCTATTATAATTCATGACCTTCTTTTTCAATTATTTGCGATTATTTGTTACTTTCCCTTTCTTCATGTATCCCCTTTCCATCCCTTTAAAATAAAACACATCAATGTTGCAATATGTATTTTAAGCTTCATTGCTCTTTTAGTATGCTCTTGAATAGTTAATGAAAATTATTGAGAAATATTTATAAATATTAACATTGCAACACCAAATAACCACCCCTAGAACTTATATGAAGATATTGGGGAAAAAAAAAATATCAGGGCAAATAAATTAAATGAAATGAAATGTATTGAATGGCCCTCCTTTCAATAAGATTAAAACAAAGAGGGGAAACTAAGGCAAAAGTTTAAGAAAATAATATGAGTTCAAAATGGAAATAAAATAAATTATAGTGTTTCTATTTTATCACAAATAGTGCAAAAACTATTATTGATATTGTAAACAAATCATTACTGCTGAAAATTAAATTAATTACATTAATATTTGTAGAAGTTGTACATTTCTCTATAGAATGATAAGCAACTTTTAGACTTTAAATTATAGATGCTCATGTATTTAAAACAGGTTCTAGTTAAGTTCTGGTTCAGTTCTATTTTAGTTCTAGTTCAGTTCTAGTTCAGTTCTGGTTCAGTTCTAGTTCAGTTCTAGTTCAGTTCTAGTTCAGTTCTAGTTCAGTTCTAGTTCAGTTCTAGTTCAGTTCTAGTTCAGTTCTAGTTCAGTTCTAGTTCAGTTCTATTTTAGTTTTAGTTCAGTTCTAGTTCAGTTCTGGTTCAGTTCTAGTTCAGTTCTAGTTCAGTTCTAGTTCAGTTCCAGTTATGTTCTAATTCAGTTCTAGTTCAGTTCTAGTTCAGTTCTAGTTCAGTTCTAGTTCAGTTCTAGTTCAGTTCCAGTTATGTTCTAATTCAGTTCTAGTTCAGTTCTTGGTTAGTTCTAGTTCAATTATATTGAGTTCTATTCAGTTCAAGTTCAGTTCTAGTTTAGTTCTAATTCAGTTGTTATACAGTTCTAATTTGGTTGGCTCTAGAAAAAAATTTACGAAAACATTAATTTATTTTTAATTATTACACCCTGCTAGTAAGCCAAAAGGCTTCGGAAGTAAGATTTAGGAAAATGTTTTAAATTTTAAATGTATAAAATTTAAAATAATAGAAGTTATATTTCAACTTTGCTTCAGTTCCAGGCATTTCTATAGAATTTAATGCTATAGAAAATTTATTCTCATTCCTTTAAGCTTTAATATTATTCTGTCTGTTGATTTTTCTTTTATTAAATAAAATTTAATATTTTCTTATATAAACATTGAAGCATGTTTTAAAAGGATTAAATGATTTGACAAGTCTCAAAATCATCTACATCGTCATCAAGCATTTAATATCTTTTTCTTTAAATGTTAGCTGTCGTCTTTTTTACACTCCAAAAGTATTATTATTTAACATGAGAAATTGTCTCCAAAAAGATTTAAATTTTAAGTAGAGGGAAAAGTCTTATTAAATTTAAGGCCTTTTGATAAAAACATATTTAAAATACAAGTTTTGGGATGTTGCACAGTGGAGTTAAAAGCTAAGTTTTTAGTAATAAATCTGTATCTCCTAAACTACTGGTTGGATGGAATTGAAATGTATGGAAAGGTTGTAGAAGAAGATCTAGTCTTTTAGAAAACTCATTTTGTAGTTACCCTGTGGGAGGGTGTTAAAATTGACTACCTCGAGTATGTGAACGTTCAAACAAATCTTAACTTCTACAAATTAAGTCCGATTTCAAAGATTTTTGTTTTTCTGTAAAGTATTTGGCAAGATAACTCATCTAGGTTATCTCTTGCAGTTAAAGAGATAGTTAAGTTTGAATTTTGGATTTTTGCTTAGACTTTATTTCGAATAATTTTAATTTTATAAAAGTTTCAGTTTTATCAATTAATAAAAAAAGTCAAGCGAGCTTTTTTTTATACCCACCATCAAAAAGATGGGTCATTCCCACCATTGATTTTGTCATTCCGTGTGTAACATGTCAAAAGAATCATTTAAGACCCCATAAAGTATATATTTTCTGGGTCCAGGTTCGATTCTGAGTCGATCTAGCTATATCCGTCCGTTTGTCTGTCTGTTGAAAGCAGGATAGGGCTCGAACGGGAGAACGTAGAGAGACGAAATTTGGCTCCAATATTTATCTTATATAAGATTTGTTTGGTATTGAAAATGGGCAAAATCGGTTAATAAACAAAAAAAAGTTATGGTATAAAAACTAGGAACACGTTGTAACTTCATTTCATACTTTTCTGCTGATATCTCTTAAACAAAAGCACGTACGACAATGAAATTTTGTACGGATAGTTTGGAGGTCGATGTAAACTTAAAAACCAAAAATGGGCATGGTCCGCCCACTTTACCGCCCACCTCCCATATAAGGTGAAACTTCAATGAAATTGTGTTCAAATAGTTGAAGGGATAATGTAAACTCGGAAAAAAAAACAGGCGTGGTCCGCCCACTTTACCACCAATCTCTCATATAACGAAAAATTTTTAAAAGTTGATGGTGGGTATATAGATTCGGTCGAGCCGAATATAACAATCGCGCTTGTTAAAATCTGAATATATAGATATTATGTGACACTTTCCAATATTTTTTTACAATACATACATATCAAGTATACAAATTCTTTTAACAGAAAGAGTTGATCCTTCTTTTACGATTTATATGAACAAGTGTAATAAATATCAGAAAAAAAACATATAACGAAGAGTTCAAGAGCAAAATTTTTGTTCTTCTACTTGTCTTCTTAAATTCTTAATCCAATTGTAGCCTCTTGACAAGTTAAATATTTTATAAGTTTTTTTTTTTTTTTTCTTTCTTATTTTAGTCACTTCAACTTCTCTTAGTCATATCGAAACAGGCAGACATATTGGCGGACAGACACAAAGTTATGTTATATTTGTTGTCTCCATTGTAAATAAACATATATTGTATAATATTTTGACATTAATCCAAACAAACATAAATTTATAATAATTCTTTTCAAAGCAACAAAAACACACTCTCTCATTTTCAAAACATTTCAAATATTTATACTCCATTTTTTAGATCAACAAATAAAAGCACTTTTTATATGTCATACCGTCCGTCCTACCGTCTGTCTGTCTTTATAAGCTGTTAGTTTTTCAGTTTTTTTTTTTTTTTAAGTCATTGAGAAAAGTATGTTTGATAATAAAGGAAAATAAAAAATGTATATGGTCAAATAATATTTACGTTTCATTGTATTATGATGACATATTATATTAAACTGTCATACATATACTCTAGCATACAAATATATACATATTTCTACTTTTATTGTATTATTATGCCTTTTCTTTTATAAGGATATACATTAATTTTTAAAGGAAGGTAGATTATATTTTCCTTTTGCCACAAACTGTCTTCTTTCATTTGTAATAAATATAATAAAATATAAAAGTAGGTGTGTTTTTAACAAACAAATAACAGCTTGATTCTATTTCTTAAAGGGATTTATTTTCATAGTCAACGATGCCAGGAATATCCTGTGGTGTAGCCTACACAATATTTAGAAATTAAATATTATTATTAATATTTTTTTTTTCTTAAGCTTTGTAGGAGAACTACAGAAGAAAAGAAAGCTGTTTGTTCTATATAAATATTTAATCTTTGTAGGCAATTTGTCTTTATTTCAAATAAAATTTATTTATTTGTCTTTTTCAAGTGTTTCATTAATGGAAATTAAATAAAATTTTTCTCTTTATTTTTTATTATAATATTGCAGGTGTTTTCTTTGTTACAACATAAATAAGTAAGTGTGATATAGTTTTTAAATTAAATTCTTTAAACATTATTTAAATTACTGAGAAATTTTAAAAAAATTCACTTAGCTTTTAGCAAATATTAGTTAACGATATAAATGACTTAAATTTGTTTGAGTTTATGGGGAAAAATATAAAACAGTTAGAAAAAAATATCAAATATTTTTATAATTCGGTGGCAGTTTAAATCTAATTCAGTTCTCTAAGGACTGCGTGCGTAAAATTCCATGCATACTTTAAGGTTTATAACTTTTGATGTGTTGAAAAATAAATAATTCTTAAAAAGAATATTGAACAACAAACTCCTAAACATAAAATTCAAATGATACCCCAGATCAGTCATATAAAACAATTGCAAGAAGACAGGTGTGTTATAAAATACAAAGAAGTCATGGGCACTGAAAGGAAACCTGGTAGTGGAAGAAAAATAGTACTTTTAGACAGTAGGACGCGGACAAAATAGAGAGGATTTTGATATAAAATCCCCTCATCTCTGCAGGAATAGTGACACGTAAAGTTAGTTTCTTTGTATCTTTGTCAGAAAATTTTATAGAAAATCTAGCGTAAGGACGTGTAAATTACAAAAAGTTGTTGATAGAAACGCCAGGAAGAATTTGGAGGCAAAAAATAGCGTAAAAATACTTCAGAAGAATTTTTTTCAGCAGAAAACTATGAAATAAAGCTACAATGGTCACCCTGATTTTCTAGTATTTAGTCCATAACATTTTTGTTTATCAATCGATTTTGCTCATTTTCCATCCTAAATAAACCTTGTATAAGATAAATATTTAAGGTAAATTTCATTTCCCTAGCATGTCCCGTTCGTGTCCTATCTTGCTTTCAACAGACAGACAGATGCACATTGGGATAAATGAGGTCGAAAATGGCGATTAATTCAGGGAAAGGAGATATCAATATTTTAATGATCATGTCTTATTTTTTTATTGATTATTGGGTAAAACAATTCAGCTTTAAAATTTTAAGATTTTTTTGGCAGAATGTTGATGTCCGTCCTTCCGTCTATACATTAGAGCTAAATGGGTCGAAAATTATGCATAATTCAAGGAAAGATGATATCAATACTTTAATTATCACGTTTAATTTTTCTATTTATTAGTAAGTAAAAAACTTCTTTTTTTGAATTATAGAATGTTTTTTGGATGAATGGTAATGTCCGTCCATCCGTCTCTACATTTGGGTTAAATGGGTCGAAAATGGCGCTTAATTTATGAAAAGGTAATATTCGAATTTTGATGTTATATTTTTTCTATTTATAAATTAGTAAAGAAATGCATTTTTAGAATTCTAAAATATTTTTTGGAAGAATAGAACTGTCCGTCTATACATTTGAGTTATATGGGCATTTAATTGAGCGAAAGCTGATATCAATATTTTAATATTTAGATTTAGTTTTTATATTGATCAAGAAGTAAAAAAATAATATAATTTTGGAATTTTAGGACTTTTCTTAAAGAATTTTAATATCTGTCCTTCCGTCCGTCTGTTTATTAATTTTTGTAAACTTGCCAATTTAAAAGCATTTATTTTTTGACTCAATAAAGATATCGAATTCAGATTTACTTTATTCGATAGATAATTTTGTTCTTTAATAAACTGTGAAAAAAATATGATAAAATCAGTTGAAAATGTTAAGATATATATGGAAAAGACTTTAACAACACCTTGCAAAGTAGAGATTGTTGAAATTTCAAATGAATATATTTCGAAGAATATATAAGAGAAATAGTACATGCAAGCATATTTTCTAGAAGATTTTTCAAGAACTTTAAGGTGATTCAAAAATCTTGGAAATCGGGTAAGGAACAAATTCGCTAATTTTAAACCCCCATAGCTCCGTTCCAGAAACGTTTATGGGATCCTGCTTCTAAAATCAAAATGTTACTATTTCTGCTACGCCTATGTGAAATTTCATGTAAATCCAGTTAGCCGATTAGAAGTTACAGATTTATTTCTATTTTGCCCCACTGAAAAGGTTTACACTTAGCGGTTTTTTGTATGAAATATACGGGAGTTTTTTCGAAAAAAAAAAAAAAATTATAATAATTTCTCAAATCGGGCTATATATGCGCACTATTTTTTTTTTCATAATATGAAAGTGGACAATATACACCATTTTTTAGAAAATTTCCTATTACATTTTAAGTTGCATTCCATGAAAATTGAAAATTAGTGTATTTTAGGACAATTTTCAAAAAAATAACAAAAATATTAGGACAATATATAATTTACAAGTACTTGAAAAAAATTAACTCCAATATTTGAAGTTGGTGGTTCCATTTTAAATTTTTACTTTAAAAGACCTTTTATTTAAAATAAATACACTGAAAGTAGATGAAAATTATTTTTTTTTTACTATTTTTCAAAAATGTAAAAAAATGTTACACTTTGACAGCTCCTTATGAGCAAACAGCACAACCTAGCTTAAAGATTTTAATTAATATTGATATATAATTTTCTCTATTTTTAATTGGTAACCAACTTCATTACAGAAATTTAAGTTTCAAAATTCAATTAATCGCCACTTTTGACACCTTTTACCCCAACGTGAAGTGGACAGGCGGACAGACGGACAGACATAGATAGTTCGACCCAGGATCTAACAAGGAGCCGGAAAATATATACTTTATTGAGTCTTAAATGATTTTTTCGATAACTTTATACACGAAATGACAAAATCAATATAAAAACGCTTATTAATTTAGTTTCTATAAGCAGATTTATATACACGGATTTTTTCGTGCATAGTCCTTATTTCAGACTCGTTCAATTCTATTTCAGTACTGATTCAGCTATTTTTGTTCTAAAGCTCTACTCTAGTTCTACTTTATACAAGTTCAGATCTAGTTCAGTTCTAGCTCAGTGCTGATTTAGTTATAGTTAAAGATTTTTTCATGCGCAGTCTTTATTTCAGTCTCGTTAAATTCTAGTTATACCCACCATGAAAAAGATGGGGGATATATTGATTTTGTCATTCCGTGTGTAACATGTCGAAAAAATCATTTAAGACCCCATAAAGTATATATTTTCTGGGTCCTGGTTAGATTCTGATTGGATCTAGCTATGTCCGTCCGTCTGTCCGTCGTTCCGCCTATGAAAGCAGGATAGGGCTCGAACGGGACAACAAAATTTGGCTCAAATATTTATCTTACATAAGGATTGTTTGGGATTGAAAATGGGCAAAATCGGTTAATAAAAAGAAAAGTTATGGGCTAAATATTAGAAACACAGGGTGTCCGTTGTGGGCTCACCTGCTGATATCTCTTTAACAAAAGCATGTACGGCAACAAAATTTTGTATAGATAGTTCGAGGGTCGATATAAACTTGGAAACGAAAAATGGGCGTGGTTCACCCACTTTACCGCCCACCTCCCATATAAGGTGAAATATCAACGAAATTTTGTACAAATAGTTCCAGGATTAATGTAAACTTGGAAACAAAAAATGGGCGTGCTCCTCCCACTTTACCGCCCACCTTCCGTATAACGTAAAATTTTGAAAAAGTTGATGGTGGGTATATAGATTCAGCCAGACCGAATATAACATTCTCGCTTGTTCAGTACTGATGCAGTTATACTTCCGTTCTAAATCAGCTCTACTCTAGTTCTATTTTATTCTAGTTCAGATCTAGTTCAGTTCTAATTCAGTTTTAGCCTAGTGATGATACAGCTAAAGTTTAGTTCTAAATCGGCTTTAGATAAGTTCTTGTATAGTTCTAATTCTGTTTCAATTCTGCTCTTGTTCTTTTTTAAATTGTAAAAATTACAATAGCTTATTTGTAGAAAAACATTTTGGGTATTTTATTTTACATATATTATTTTATCAAATTAAGTAGCATCAGGGGATTATATCATTAATTTCGTAATTATCTGCAAGAATTAAATCAAGAAATGTCCTTCTATATAACTTTAAAAAATGTCTACCAATTAATTATAAAACTATTTGTCTCTATTTCTTTTTATTAGCGATAATTATTAACATACTCTACCTTTCCATTTCTTTTTTAAACCCCTAATGGCCAGTTTTCATATCCATTATCATATTAACCTCTCAGCAATTAATAACAATTAAATAACATACCTGAAAGTAAAAGAAAAACAGAAACTTAAATTAATTTAAATAAATTTATATTAAAATTATTAAATAGTTTGCACATGTATGTAAGTATATAAAGTATGGTAATTTTTTTAACTCACACATACTCTCAAGTTTCTTAGAAAATAGAGATTAATATAATTTTAACTTAAATGCCCATTAATCCTCTCTAATGACCTGTTTAAGGCAGCTGGTGTTTTTTGCTAAAATACTTAAACAGCTGTAAGAACTCTAATGTTAGTGTAGTAGGAGATTTAAATAACAAAATATAAAGGACTACAATTAATAACAAAAACTCATATTCATTGTAGAATAAAACTAAAGAGGAAGAAAAATACATTTTTATTCCAGCTGAGCAATAGGGATCAAAATCAAGGTGTGAAGTTTAACAAGAAAACTATACACTGTTCTTTACAAAAATATAAAAAAGTTTTTTGTCCCCAAAATATAAAAATGAATAATATGAAATTACTTTCCTTTTTTAGGTTTAACAGCGAAAGGTAAACAATTTGTTAGCAGCAATGACTAAGAGAAATTTGTTAAACTATACGAAGGGAAAGGAATATTGTGTGTGTAATATAGCACACACATTTTTTTAGAAAACAGAAAAAAACTAAAGACAGCAATTCATTTGTTAAAGGTCTTGTTTAAAATCTAAAAAACTTATACCAACAACATTTGTAAAAGGAATGTTTAGAAAAAGAACCCAAGCTGACACTTTGTTAATGTCAGTTTAGATTTTGAAAATGTTAAACAATAAATGTATGAATGTATGGGGTACATGTGTTCATATGTAAATTTATTTGTATGACTGTTTAGTTTTGAATAGATAATGTGGGTCACCTCATACATATATAATAGTTCTCGTTGTAAAAACAGGTGATTTTCACAATGAATACAAGATTTTTTCATAGTTTTTTTCAAATGCACTCATTTGTTAAACATGACATATTGTAGGGATACTTTTTCAAATTTATACAAATTTAGGTTTCTAGGTTTATTTTGTATATTATTTTTTATGTTAAACATTAGAGTGATTTGTTTAAATCACTTTTAGTTGTATTTAGAATATATTTTTGAAAAAAAAAAAAAAAAAAAAAATTAAAGAGTTGAGGCTTTAAAGTTAAAATTTGTATGTTAAGCTTTAATAAATGATTAATGATTTTGAACTTAAGATTTAAATAAACCCTTGAGAAAAGAGAACCGCTTCCGAACTAGTCACGTGACAGGTTCTCAGAGCTAGAGACCGGTTCCAGTTCCGGAACTTTATATGGGATAAACCTTTTACATGGGGTTGTCATTGGAGGTGGCTATTTAGCCCCTTGAGACAGGTTATAGGACAGGTCACAGGACTGGTCCAAGAGGACATGTTCAGAGTCGATTAATGTAATACAAATTTGAAGAAAAATTTTTACTTTTTAAACTTTTTTTATTATTTTTTATTTTTATTAAATTATTTTTATTTTGTAATTTTTCGTCAATGTCGATGGCGGCACCCCGAATCGAACTCACGTTTTTCTGACGTATCTTACGTTTTATAGTCTTCAGCGCTAACCACTCATCCACAAATTGTTATTTCGCGCGAGTTGCTAATTGCGCACTTAACATCTCTATTAGAAATTGACTCCCAACTGATATTTAGTGAGTGTGGTTGTGTCAACTGGAATTTTGGTGATGAGTTAGGTGTCAATTGGTACTCAACCGGTACTGAGGGACCTGTCCATGAATGCAATTACCACAAATGTCCCGCAGGGAACCTTTCAAGAATTTTTGCTAAAAGATAAACACGTTTAAGTAAATAGATGAATAGTTCAGTTGCAGTGTAGTTCTAGTTTAGTTCTAGTTCAGTTCTATTTCAGTTCTAGTTCAGTTCTAGTTCAGTTCTAGTTCTAGTTCAGTTCTAGTTCAGTTCTAGTTCAGTTCTATTTCAGTTCTAGTTCAGTTCTAGTTCAGTTCTAGTTCAGTTCTAGTTCAGTTCTAGTTCAGTTTTAGTTCAGTTCTAGTTCAGTTCTAGTTCAGTTCTAGTTCAATTCTATTTCAGTTCTAGTTCAGTTCAGGTTCAGTTCTAGTTCAGTTCTATTTCAGTTCTAGTTCAGTTCTAGTTCAGTTTTAGTTCAGTTCTAGTTCAGTTCTATTTCAGTTCTAGTTCAGTTCTAGTTCAGTTCTAGTTCAGTTCTAGTTCAGTTCTATTTCAGTTCTAGTTCAGTTCTAGTTCAGTCCTAGTTCAGTTCTAGTTCAGTTCTAGTTCAGTTCTAGTTCAGTTCTAGTACAGTTCTAGTTCAGTTCTAGTACAGTTCTAGTTCAGTTATAGTTCAGTTCTATTTCAGTTCTAGTTCAGTTCTAGTTCAGTTTTAGTTCAGTTCTAGTTCAGTTTTAGTAAAATTCCAGTTCAGTTTTGATTCAGTTGTAGTTCATTTGTACTCCAGTTATTACTTAACTCTATTTCTATACTAATTCAGTTTTAGTTTAGTTTTAATTCAGTTCTAGTTTAGTCCTGATTCCGTGGTGATTCACTTCCAGTTCAATTTTAATCCAATACCTTTTAAGTATTAAATCTGTTCTAGTTTTATTTGGCTCTAGTTCAGTTCTACAAGAGTTCAATTTGAGTTCTAGTTTACATAATATTTTCCTCTTTATCCCTCCCTCAATGGGTTAATTTCCACACATATAATACATATACATTTCAACACTTAAATCTCAGCTTATGACAAAAGCAAAACAAAGATTAAAGAAAAAAAGAACCTCAAACAAAAAAACAAAAAAAATCAACCAAAACACTTTCAAAGAATGTCAGTGTAATAGATTAAAGGCGTTAAATAACATGACATTACCATGGCGATTGCCAACGTTTTGATAGAGGTCTCACATGAGATTTACGAGTTCAGTAACAAAAACACATACATATGTGCATGTGTATATAGATATGTATGCATACTTACTTGCATTCAACTATTTATAACTATTTGTCTTTGAATTGTGGTTTTTAGACTTTTAGACAAATGTCAAGCATTTGATAATGCATTTGGAAAATAACAAAAAATATACAAAAATACTTAGAAAGACATACAAATAAAAATCAAATATAAATTTCAAAGCTCACAGGAAAAGAAAATCCATTAGTGTAAACATGCGTGTCGAAGTGAGGCTAGAGAAACTGTTTACGAATTTATATTACTCTACAGTGTAAAACAAAAGTAAGGAGATAGGGAAGATATAAAAAACAAAATAGATTTAGCCATTCAAGATTTACAGTTTTTTTTTAGCGATATACTTTAGCATTTTTAAATTTCTTTTTTTTTCTATTGTCTGCTTCCTTTCATAGTTTAATTTTCTTACCCACTGTACGAAAGGCTTAAATAGTTTTTTAAACAAATGTTTTAAATGTTAACTACTGTTCATCACCAGCAAATACCATGTCCAATTCTCCCTGACATTCGCAATCTTTATGATGGCTGGTTTTTACACTATTCTAAGCCTTTAATCATTATCTCCATTTGTTGGACTGTTTTTTTTTTCTTTTTTTTTTGTGTTCCCGCATTTTGTTAAAACTAAAAGAAAACTTGTTATTTAAAACACTGTCATTTAGTTAGTTTGAATTATGAATAGATAGTGTTTGGTGCAAGTATGTCTCCTCTAAGATTAATGGTCAAGTGACATGCAAACAAGTTAGATTTTTTCTTTGCCAACATTCACATGGACGTGACTATAAAGGACAGTGGTTTAAAGGAAAAAAAAGCACAAAATATTATTTGAAGAAGTTTAAACTAATACTTAGAACTGAACTAGATGGGAATTATAAATGAACTAGAACTGAATGGGTACTGAACTAGAACTAAATCAGAAATTAAATAGAACTAAACTAGAACTCACTTTAAAACTCTTAAACAGCTGCACCGCTTTTCGCGAAATTTGACACACAGATAGTACCAGCTCTGGAGGTGGTTATGGGCTATAAAAGATTTCGATTGGATGTTACGATCACATTTCGAATAGGGTGGATAGGTCCAGGGGAGTAGTAAATAATTGATATCGCCTAATAAGGGGTAGCGAAGCGCACCGGAAAAAGCCAGTATTAAAATAAAACTTAACTAAGTACTAAAAAAACTTATAAACATTTTTCTAAACATATATTTTTTTTTTAATTTTTACCACTGTTTATCGGACAGTTTGTAGCCTTTCCAGTTTAATTCGTTTTGCTCTGCTTTAACTAAGTTTTCTTCTCCAGCTAAATTGATTAATAAATTTTGCCAACAACTTTTAATTAATTTAAAAAAGATTATGCGGACAACCAACCAACAAACCAGCCAACTATTTATACAAATACAGTAAATTAATGTTGACGATTTATTTGAAATTTTAAGACAGAAAAAACCTCTGAAAAACAGGTTGTTTTCACATGACATTCGTAACGTGAATATTAGTGGTACAATTAATCTGAAGATTAAAATTTTACACTTCAATTGAAATTAATCCATTAAAAAAAAAACTAAATATGAGAAATTTAAAAATAAAAAAACTTGAAAACATTTGCCAAAAGAGACAGGGAAATGGAAAAATGTCATTTAAAATGACACATAAATAAGGTAAACAATTTTAAAACGGTAGACAAATATATGTCAAATAAATTGTAATACAATGTTAAATATTAAAAGCGATTTTCCAAAGAAGAGTTTTAACTGCGGATTAAAATATTTTGCTATATAAAATAATTTTCTGATATATATTTTAATATTGTTACCGCCTCTTATTTTAATTATAAATTTAAAACCGCTTAAAATTATATTTAATTTGTAATTAGAAAAGATTTGTTAAATTTGCTTATGTTTTCTTGAAAACACCCCTCTTATAATTTTTCTTAAAAGCCATAGAACTCCACCCAATTTTTGCCTCAAGTATGGTAACTAATCATTACGATTTTTTTCTATTTTATATAAAAAACATTTTCAATATTCTCTATGGAGAAATATGTCTGCTCTTATAAACGTTTACAAACAACCTCCCTGAAATAAAGTTCCCAAAAAAATTGCCAAATTTTGCATGGGTATACTTTTTTTCTAGGGCTGGGTGTTACAATGATAAACAAAAAATATGTGTGAGTTTATGCCACTAAAAAGTTCTACACACCCTGCAATTCTGGTGTTGAAGACATAACTTTAAACTGACTATCAGCTAAATTATAGTGGAAGGCCAATGTACGCGTCACGCGGCAGCGTTATTACCAGCTTATAAATCAATGAATTGTTTACACAAAATTGACAAAGGACAATTTTAAATATTGTCATAAATTTAATCTGGCAATGCTGTGACACGCGGCCGCGTGTAAAAGATGATTTTGTTTCAGCTTTTTTTATATGGACCGCGAGAAATCATAATGAGCTGATTGCCGCTCGTCGTCACCTTCCACTATTATAGTAGAATTAATAAATGGGTTTCTCAATGTTTATATGACAAATTACATAAATATATTTTTTAATTCGTCGTGCCGGTTGGGAAAAATACACCTGTTTTCAACAAAAATTTTATATACATAAAAAGAGGTGGCAACGCCGTACTCTTTATTAGCAATAAGTTTTAATAATCACAATTTGTTTTTGTTAGTTTTTGAAAATAAAATATTAAATCACTTACAAAATTAAAAATCTTCTAATAATCCTAAGCTGATATAAATTTCTTTCCAAATGTTTTTCAGAACTATAGGGTACTCCAACACACGTATTCTCCAATACATATACATTTGTTTAATTACTGTTACTGTGTGAGTTTTATGCCGAAATAAGGGTAGAATTTACTTTTTTCGGTAGAGGTATTAAAGCTTCAACAATGTTTGAATGTTTAAAAAAGTTGTTTGTTATTGTGGTGGCACAAAAGCTTAACGAAAAATAAGGATATTTGTGGCACATCATTAGTAGAAATCAAAAATAAAAAAAAATGTTTCTTATATTGTTATGGGGAACGAAGGAAACGAGAGGAGGTTAGAAGGAAGAATTTTAATCAGTAAGTATTAGAAAGGGGGCAGTAAGGGAAAGAGCTTAAATATAGCAAAATAAGGGTGGTTTTTGTTGTACCAAACAGGAATTTTAATTATTTTTTCTTCTAAGGAAAGACAACAACATTTGAGGAAGAAAAAAAATTTTGTTAATTTTAATGGTAAAGTTTGAATATTTATTTAAAAAGAATGCATTAATGACAAAATATTGAAAAAATATATTCTGCTTAAAAAGCCTAAAATACTTTAAAGTAAGGATTTTATATGAAAATTTGCAAAAATATAATCTTAGGAGTAAAATATGCAGTTAAGCTTAAAATAAGCCATAACATACCGAAACTCTTAAGAACTATTGACCCAACCGAAAATCTATCGTGGGAAATTCAAGAATAAGAACAAATCATTCATATTTCTGGAAAACTTGAAATTTTATAAAATGTTTACTTTGCAGTAAAGCTTAGATATTGTGCGTAAATATTACAAAATTCTAACTAATAGAACTATTTCAATGCGGTACATTTAACATAATATTTTGATAAATTTTTCAATTACACAGGGAAACACTGATACTGCGGGACAGCGTTTCTCAGTCAATTCGAATACAAGGTGTTAATAAGAACTAAGCTTTTTTGAATTGACTCTAGTTCTCGCGATTAATCGCGATTTGTAAAATTAAGAAGGTTGCATCATTATTGAAGCATATCTCGAAAACGACTTGTCTGATTTTAAAAAAAATATAAAAAAATTTTAATTAGAATTATCTTCAAGTCGTTCTAACATTACTTTTTAATGCGGTCAATAGTTATGGAGATATTAAGCCCGTTTTTTGAGAAAAAGTTAAATTCTATACAAAATTTCAAGATTTTTTTTTTTTTTTTTTTTCTAAAAATCATTAAAATTGGAAACAGTCAAAAATTCAAATTTTTATTCTTTAATCATAAAGATAAATAAAGCAAGAGATCTTTCATTAAAATCAATGCATAAGTTTAGATTTTATTCACAAATTAGTTAAAATACTCATTTATAGAAGCTATGGTCAATTATGGACCGATGATTTTTTTTTTTTCATGAATTTTGGCACAAAGATTAACACTTATATAAAAATTCATTGCAACTAATTTCATTAAAATATTGCTATATATAAGGCATTTATGATCACTGAACCCATATTCCGAGAGGGCATTTATATAGGGGTTCGAAGAAATAATGGACCGATCATAAACAATTTCAGTAAGCTTTGTCCTTGTGTCAAAATAACAATCCGCAAAATTTCATCAAGATATCTTCAAAATTGCAACAGCCAGCTAGGCGGTCGGACATCGTAAAATCGACTTAGAATCAATTTCTTTAAAATTGCGACCTGTAGTTTGATTACAAGGTTTACATGGACAGAAAGTCGGTCAGATGGACGGACTGACCGATATCTTTAAATCGACTCAGGAAGTGATTCTGTGTCGAATGGTATACTTTAAGGTGAGGGTCCAATGAGTTTTCCTGTACGTTGCAAACATCAGCATAAACCCAACCACCTATGGTGGTGTAGGGTTTAAAAATGAAATTGTGTTTGTTTATTTGTTTGTTTGTTTGGGCTTTATAGAATGCCAAACAGCTGGACGATTTTCCTGAAATTTTCACATTATCATTCTATAATACCCGGAAATTAAATAGGTTATTCTATTTTTCGATAGAAGTAGGGGGAATGGTAGCCCCAAAACAAAGTAAATTTTAATTATCACATATCTCAATATGTATAATAACTTCATTATCTATACACATAAATAAGATAAAAATGGCGCGGGTAGGTCTAGGGGGAGTAAAAACAAAAAATACTAAATATTGGAAACCTAATACTACAGCAAAAGTTTTAAATTTGTTGAAGAATTATTACAGTAATAGTTCTCAAATTTTGTGGAAACTATTTTCTTAACATATTTCACTGATGAAATGAAAATAGGAGGGAAAGGGCCATAGTGAGGGGTAGCCGCCAATATAAAGAACACAAAAACTTTTGCATATCTGAAGGAGTGATTTAATAAAATTTGTAAAAATTTGAAGGAGTGATTTAATAAAATTTGTAAAAATTTTATTAATAATTTTCATATCAAATTTTGAATAGAAAGGATAGGTCAGAATATAAAGTAAATATTAGTTATCGCATCAAAAGGGGTAGTGAAGCTCAATGGTATTAACTATCACTTATACAAATCATACACACCGTTCTTTAGTTATAATGAAATGTACTCCTGTAATGACCTTATTAAAGGCGAAATATAAGACACGACCATAAAAAATCCAGACCTGATGCAAAAAAGGTGAAAGCAGATTCGTATTTAACGCATCAAAATCAATGTAGTCCAACTATTCGTCTTTCAGCTGTTAAGCTATGTTCACATTAATCAAATATTTGACCAAAAAAAAAAAAAAAGAATAATTTTCCGTTGTTTGATCTTGCAAATGTTTTGTAAGAGGAAACAGCGACAAACAACATTCAGTAAAATGTTAAGTAAAAAATAAATGATAATTAAAAATAATGTATATGGTCAAGAATATGTATATTGTTAAGTCATTTTGTTCAATTATTTGACTAGTCTAAACATAACTTTAGTTTTATATAAAATTGTTTAATAAGGAACTAAAAAAATAGAGACCTAAATTCACAAATATGACTGTTTCAGAGTGAGATGAAAGTATAAAGGTTTGGGAATGATTTTAATTTAATTCTAATGGTCCTATTTATCATATTGATAAACACAATAAATGAATATGGGTATTGTAATATATTGGGATATTGCAGTAAACGAAGACGAATTATTTTCGAACCTATTCCATCGAAAATTCGGCTGAAATAGCCTTCAGAAGATTGATGGGGTTATTTTTTGCCTAAAAAATAATCCTTTTATCTGATTTTGGGGTTATTTTATGCAGTCTATTACAGGTATCAATCGTACAAAAGCATTTATAGATAACGAAGATATTTTCCTAAACCCCTACTTGTAATTTCAAGTAACGATTTTCCATTTTTCTATTGTTTTGAACCATTTTTCTCTCCTATTTAATACACTGATTATTTCTTCCCATTTTCTGTGTCAAAATACTACGTAGAGTTTTCATTAGTAGTGTTATCTTCCAACATTCAGTGTTTCCATTCTTCTTAGGCGTCTGTGACCCTCAAAAGTTAGCAGATCCCTAGCGAGAGGATTTGGGTGTTCAGATAATTTTTTCATATATTTGAAGCTACTGTTCTTTATCTCCTCACGCATTGTAGGAATATTGAGATCCTTGTGGATGTTGCTATTTCTAACGTACCATGGTGCACCTGTTATTATTCTTAGGAGTTTGGACTGTCTTCTCTGTAATTTTTCAATGTTTGATGAAGAGGCTGTTCCCCAGAGCTGTATGCCATATAACCATATTGGGATTCTATATGTCGAGTCCATGTTAAACGCCGGTCTAGGTGAATATTAAGATATCTTACTTTATCCTGTTCAGGTATTTGAATGGGGGGACAACTTTCCCTGCGTAAGGTAAATGTTATATGGACACATTTCGAAGCATTCACATTGATCTTCCATTTATATAGCCATTTTTCCAGCTCAGTGATATGAGATTGGAGTTTTTCGGATGCAATCACAGGATTTGTATGCATACTTACAAAAGCAGTATCATCTGCAAAATGATGTATGAGTCATAGGGCTCGTGGGCATATCTGCCGTATATATTATATAAAGAAGAGGCCCTAAAATACTTCCTTGAGGTACTCCTGCGGAAATTTTTCTGCGTGAATAAATCACATCTTTCGATCTTATTTGAAAAGATCTATTTATTATATAGTTTTTTAGTAACTTATGAACGTTCTGTGGAAGTAACGTGGTCATTTTATGTATTAGTCCGTCGTGCCAGACTTTATCGAAAGCTTGAGATATGTCAATAAATAACGCAGAGCAATACTGCTTGCTCTCGAAACCTCGATTAAATATAAAAAAAAAATTAGAAATAAATTAAATTGAAAACGTATGTGTGAATTAATTATTATGCACATACTTGCCATATTTTTCATTAAAGTATCATTGCCAGATAAAATTGTTTACTAAAAGAAAAAAAATCTAAGTATTTCTGAAGAATTTTCCAAAGTTATCGTCACTTTAATATCATCCCACTAGGTGTATCTATTATTTTGAGCAGATGTGTATATTACGAGAGAGCATTATATATTTCAATGGAATCAAATAAGATTAAATTTATTTAAAAATATTTATTTATGTATATAATAAAATAAAATATTTTATAATATTGTTAAACTATTTTCTACGATTTTAAAGAGGTTTTCTCTGTAGCTTTTAAGTTCTCATCTACTTTTGTTAACCATATAACGTTTTTTTATTTCCCTCCATTATAAACTCCTTATAATACACAAAAATTTTTTTATGGTATTAGTTGTAAAACTTAATACAACCAACTATTTAGTATATAAACAATACCAACTATAATATACACAATTAACACTTTTACTATTATTGCTGCTACTGTTATTACAGACATGTTTACATAGTTTACTTTTAACTGCTCACTTACGTTATTTCAACAAACTCTATACCACTTTTTTTCATTTTATTACTTCATCTGGGAGTAGAGAAATATCTGTCTGTCTATTTATCTATCCGTCTGTCTGTCTATCTGGCACTTAACAAAAAAGCATTTTTATGTAACCAAAAACAAAAAATAGTGCTTTTTTGTATTATTTAAACAAATAGTTCAAACAAGTAGGTATCATTGTAATGGGGGAATGGTAAAATAAAAGGGTGATGAATGGAACAGTTAAAATAACAAATAATAATCGTAAAAAACGGTAGCTAAAATACATACATTTCATACATTTAAACATAAATCGAAACTTTTTTTATCTTTTCATCTTTTTTTTTTTTTCAAAAAGATAATAAAATATTTTATGTCTCTGGATACTTGCGTGTAAACATGATGATGATGATGGCAGCGATATACAAAAAAAAAGGTTAATGACATTATTGATTAAAATATTGGTAAAAAAAATTAAAAATACTGATAATGAAATTAAAATTGAAAATGAAAAACAATTTAAAATATTTTTAATAAATGAAAAATAATTCCACAAAATAATTATACTGGTTTTTAATAATTTTCTTGATAAGTTTTTTCTTTCAAACACAAGTCAAACCATTAAAATGACAAAAAAATTTTAACCCAGAAAAATGTAAAGCTGCAACTAAGGCTGATGATGATGCAGCATCAAATATTGAAAATTAATAAAAATCATGATTTACGATGTGTCAATTTCAGCTGGTGCTGTTTGGTTGAACTGTTATGTTGTTCAAGGCCCATTTTTTTCAATGTTTATTTTGTTTGTTCTTATTTTTGTTTGGGGGCTACTGACTATTGTCAGTTAAACTTCCTGCTGTGTTCTGTTGGTTTGATGGTTTTGAATATGAGCAAAAAATGGGGGATAAAAAAAAAAAAAAAAATTTAACATGGGTTAAAAGTTGTGTGGTCCACCACAATTTGTTCAAAGTTTTTTTATTATTTGTTTAAAACCTGCACAAAAAAGTTGTAATGGAGAAAACGTCAAAACCTTTATGTGTCTATAAATATGATGTAGAGATAGTAAAATAAAACGTAAAAAAGCTGTTTATCAATATGGAGCAGAACGTGCGTACACAGAAAAAATTATTAGTAAAATATTTTTTAACAAATCGTTATTTGTTTTTAAATTAAATTTTATTAAAATAATTATTAAATTTTAATATTTTGTTTTATTGGTTTTAAATAATTTCAAAACCAATATAAAAACAAACATAATTTCTCTTGTTTTGACAATTTCATAAAAATATAAAAATTAATTTGTACAAATTATTAAACAAAAAAATATAAAACCAAAATATTTTATTGTATTCAGAGGTAAGTTATCTTCATTTCCGACCTGATTTTTGTACTATTTATAATTCTTAACATATATGTATCTTCTTGAAAAGGAATTACTTAATTTTTTTTAAGATTAAAAATGCAAAAGGATTAGTTCAAGGGCCACACAAACATTAAAAGGTTGCGGGAAAGGGCTTTCGAAGGAATGGAAATTTTAGCGGGTGATTAAATATTAAATTGGACCATGTATCAACATTTTAGAGGATTTACTAAACAACGTAACAATTGTTCTAGAATCTGGATGTCACATAAAATATGTATGTAAGTAATGTTTTTTTACTATCCACTACAACACTATCCGCTGCAACAACGTCAAAACTAAAAAAAACGCAGATTTGGATTTATCATTGCGTAGTCAACATAGTGTAGTTATCTAGAATAGTGAAAAATGTTTACCATGAAAATATTTTTGTTAACGATTTTTAAAAAATATATCAACTAAAGAGCTAAAAATGCTTTTCCTGAAAAATAGAATTTTTGAGTTATAACGTTGTTGATTGAAAGACTAGCTGTTTTTATATGAATCTTGATTGTAAAAATCACCCCATTGGTCAATCACTTTTAATATTTTTTATTTTTTATATCTAACGAGTTTTTCATTCTCTTATTCTATTGCAGTTTTAACAAAATTTTGCTACCCGTTAGTTAGTTTTGAGATCCTTAACTGAAGAATACGTAAATACGTTATTAAAAATCTTCCTAAACTGCAGATGGTAAGTTTAAGTCACTTGGAACTATATTATATTATAATAATGACTGGTTGCCTTTTTAGGTCGATTGTATCATCTTTGTGATTGGAAGAAGTATCAAAAAACAAGTGGCAACATTATTTACTTCATATATTTTAAAGTATGGCTCATAATTATATTCTTTATAAACTTTACTATACACGATATTAGTATACTCTTTATCTACATACACTTTCCATTTCATAGTTTACATTTACACGAATATAATTTATTGAATATCAAATTTATATATATATATGTACCGTTAACTACTGTATTAAAATTCTGTACATTTATTATAAAAAATGCAATATTTGTAAAAGTAGATAAATAATTTGTAATATCATTTTTAAAAAAATTTATAAAATCAAAAATAAATATTGTTTGAAAATCCACTGAAAATTTAATATTAGTTTTATTGATTTAAAAACAAAAGTTTATAGAATTTTGTTAAAATATTCAAACATTCAAATTTATAAATAGTAAAAATATTTTAATAAGAAAAAAAATATTTTTTTTTCAATAAAACATTTACGAATTTGAATGTTTGATTTTAATAATTCTGTGATAGGTCCAATTTTATTTAAAAAAATAATTGGTTTTAATAATTTATTAATAAAATATGAAATTTAGTTTTTGAACATTTTACTAAACGTTTTACTTTAGTTTTTTAAGTTATTGGAACGTTGGAAAAGGAAAAATATTGAAAAAGGATTTTTTATATGTATATAATCTATGTATAATTATAAAGCTTGTACAAAATCTAGAGCACATGGCCTTCGAACCTTTTTTGTCAATTTTATATAAATGATGTGGACCAAAATTGTCTATAAGTCAGCTTGATATTATTTTTATATGCTTAATAGTTTTTCATTGATTTAAAAATTAATGTCAGATTTTTTTATGCAAAATTTAAATTTCTTTTCTTTAAAACTTTGTTTAATATAAAATAGTAAACATTTTCAAATTTAATAATAAATCTTGTAAGCCTACTAATAAAATTATACACATTATTAAGAACAATTTTAAACATGTTTTTTTTTTTTAATGTACATATTGGAAATCTTAGGATATTAAAAAAATCACTTCTATATTACGGAAATTATTTCAGAAAAAAGAAAATAAAAAATAAAAAATCAAGGTAGAAAATCAAAATTTTTTAAACCATAAGAGGTATCATAGGTATGTAAGCTTTTTCTCTTTATCGCCAAAGGTTTTCAAATCTTTAAAATAGTACTTGACTTGTAGAAGTAACGATTTCTTTTTAACTTTTTCATACTCGATGTGGTCAACTATGACACCCTGTAGCTAATCTTCTGTTATTACAAGATTACTACAAGATTATTTTTTGGAAAGCTTAGGTCCTCCTTTACAACTCTCTCATGTATATTTGAAAGGATATTTCAAAAAATATTGCTAATATACAAATTATTTGCGATTTTTTGGAACATTTTTAACTAAAATTTATTGATTTTATTTAAGTATATATTTGCCATTATTTATGACCCTTTGCCATTTTTTTGGTAGCTTCATAATTGCATCGCTGAAGAACTTCTGTAGTTTATAGGAGAAAATTCTTGGCAAAGTTTGATCATTGATCATTTCCACTACCACCAAATACTGATGTTTGTAACGATAGAAAAAAAAAAACATCGGACCACCACCTTAAAGTATAAAATTCGACTCAGAAAGTAATTCTGACCCTTTGCCATTTTTTTGGTAGCTTCATAATTCCATCGCTGAAGAACTTCTGTAGTTTATAGGAGAAAATTCTTGGCAAAGTGATTGTCAACATTAATCATTTCCACTACCACCAAATACTCAACAAAACCATGTTTGCCTTGAAGCCAGGATTTAAATTCGTTTGTGGAAGATTGTCGGCCTTTGGCCATGCTTTTTATACCCTACAGCACCATAGGTGGTTGCGGTATTATGAGTTTATGCTGATGTTTGTAACGATAGAAAAAAAACATCGGACCACCACCTTAAAGTATAAAATTCTACTCAGAATCACTTTCTGAGTCGATTTAAAGATGTCGGTCCGTCCGTCCGTACGTCTGACCATCTGTCTATCCATGTAAACCTTGTAATCAAACTATAGGTCGCGATTTTAAAGTTAAAGCAATGAAATTTAGCACACGATCTTCTATTAGGTCTATTATTTTACCTAGCCCCCATACAAATATCTCCCGGATATTAACCATTGCCTTAAATATTGCGATATTTGAATAATTCGGCTCAATAAGTTCTATAAATATTTGTGCCAAATTTTATGAAGATCATTCCATAATTTACCATAGCTTCCATATAAACCCCTCTACCGAAAATTCCATACATATGTTGGTATAAAGTTAATATTTGACACAAATAAGTTTAATATACTGAAAATTTTTATGATAATTGGTCCATAATTTACCATAGCTCTCATATAAGGCCCACGTCCGGGAATCACCTTATAATACAAAATCCATTATAAATGTTTATATGTTGAATAAAAATATGCATTACATTTAATGCATGTATCGGTCCACAATAGACCACAGGTTCCATAAAACACATTTCCCCAAATTTTGATGTACATACATAATGGACCTACTTTCTTTCTCGTTTCACTAAATATTATCGCAATGAACACATTTTTGATCGCTAATCTGTAGGGTTTCACTGATGGTATTTCGGTCAATAAAATTTATTTTCGTTAATTCATTTGGTACCCAAACACGGAGCTTCTTGAAGTGGCCAAACATTTTCAAATGATTTTAAATTATCATGTGGGGACATCTTGCGTGAAGGTCTTGCGCCACCAGCACCTCAGTAACTGCTCGAGAGAGGGGGAATCTTTGATATCGACATTTTCCGAACATAAACGACTATCCACTCCACGCTTTGGCGTTCACACTGCGCACTGTTTAAATGTTTAGGCATTTTTATTGTTATACCCCCATCAAAAAGGTGGGGGCGTACATTGAGTTTATCAATCCGTATGTATAAAATTTTAAATAGTTGCTGATGTTGGGTATGTATATTCGGTTAAGCTGAATTTCATATTCTAACCATTTTTTTTTTTTTTTAATTGTTTCTGCAGATATTTCTCTCATTTTCAAATCAATATAACATTTTGAACCAGCAACAAATTTAAGAACTGTCTTCATCAAAAAATGTAATTTGAAATGCCATCTTTCAAATATGTTTAATACAATTTAATTAGTGTTCCCCCATTAAGTGATAAAAACCAAATAAAATGTTTAGGTTCATTTTTTTCTTATAATTTAAAGAAGTGTAGAATTTCTTAATATAAAGGAGCTAAAATTTCAGTTGAAAAATCGCATGAAAATGTACTTGTTCTACTTTGGCGTTACGACCAATGATTATTATTTTTTTTTTTTTTTTTTTTTTTGTTTTGTTTGAAATTGTCACCTCTAGAACTAGTTCTGTACAAGTATTACCGCACAGTACCCATTCTATAGAATTAGTTCTTTAATCAATGATTTTTGTTCGAATTTGCCACATTTAGAACTAGTTATATAGAAACGGTTTCAGAACCCTTTTATTTTTTAAATCTATTTAATTTTGTTAAATTTTTTTTGTTTTCTTTTTTAAATTGGAATTTTGGAATTTTTTATCCAAGTTTTCTAACAGTTTCAGGAAGTCATTTCGGAACCAGTAATTCGTTAAGAAAATTGATGTAGATTTCATACATAATTAGTTCTTAAGCACTAGTTCTTAATAACATTCCTTAAACCAATTTAGAAATATAATAAAGTTCTTCTCCATGAGTGTCAGAATTGCTTGCGACATCACTAATTCTAAAGATGCTATTAAAGAAGTGAGTTGAGTGGCTCTGATTACATTTGTTCTAGAAGTTATGATTTTAGAACACGTTCAAAAATTTTTCCGGGCATAAGAATTACAAAAAAAACAATTTGTTAAATTTTGTTTTTTACCGGTTTTTAATTCTGCTAAAAATTAGATAAAAACATAAAGACATTTAGGATAATTGGTGTCGTCCACTTTTCATATTGAATATTTAAATCCTAAAAAATTTTAATATGTTTTTTTTTTTTTTTTTTTTTTTTGTAGTTTTTTTTCTAGTTTTTAATAAAAGACCCATATTTTAAAATATAATTAATCTAGAACTAAAAATATTCTTGCAATCATGCATATCAATACCGGTTATTTGTATACATAGTCTCATATAACCTAAATTATTATTTTGGCAACAAAAATTATGTAGATTCTTATTACTAGTTTTTTAAATAAACTAAAATGTAACATCATTTTAAATAGCTAATACACTAAGGGAAAAAATTCGATTCAAAATCAACAACGGTTGTGGTCACATTGGTAATTTACGGTAACAGCTTTTTAATACCTTTCGTTAACAAATTTAATGCAAAACATATGTAATTTAACAATTTGATACCGAAATGGTTTCAACTTGGTGCCAATTAGGTATCGATTTTCAGTAAGAATTGAACACGAAGTGTTTAATTTAAACACATACGGTGTAGATTCACTATTGACACAGAATGGTATCGTTTTCAACACGTATGTGATTGATATTTCTCTGGGTGTAGTATTCTTGAAATGTCCTTCTAAATTCAACCCAAAAACTATTTTAAATTATTTCAAAAATACTAAATAAATCTCTAACTTTAATAAACGAAATCTTATGACTTAATTTACTTGCATACAAGATTGTAGTATGTGATTATTACATCTTATATTACGAGTTAAAAGCAACAACAATGAATTATTATGGTTAATAAAACCACATATACATATAAGCATACACTCTTCCATAGACTTATAACCACACACACATACATACTTAGATAACAACTGATACAATATAAATTGTAATAATACTGCAGTATTTTCCTCTATACTCATACAAACATGTGTTTTTTTAGTCTACTTCCTGTATGAAAACGGCTGCTTAAGCAAAAGCAGACATATCCGTATCCTTATCTTTAACAAAACAACACCAAGAGTACTAAGCTCTCACATATACTAACATCCTATCTCTCAACCTCTCCTTATGTGTATCAAACACTTGAACATATGAAAGAGAAAGGAAATATAGGAGAAGCTACTTATTATTTGGTATCTGAACAAAAAAATAAAAAATGATATAAAAACTTGTTAAATAAATGCAATAAAATACATACTAATGTACTTAGTTAAGTTTAAGTGAAGTAAAAGTTTTAAAGTAGCATAGATTTACAAGTAAATAAAAATAGTTTTATATTATTTCCTAACAAAATGATTGCCTGGCAGCAAATAGAAAATAATAATTTTTCTGAGGTTTTCACTCTTAAATATTGGCATAAGACATGGTTTGATATCATAATGAAGTTTTAAATTTAGGTTGCTGCTTCTTAACTCTGGAAAGTATTTACAGTCTTGCTGAGTGCATGAGTGCCAAATATTATTTTAAATGTTTGTAATTTTTCTATGAAATTGAAAGATGCCATACATATTTAAAATATTCCCCCTTAAAAACTTCTTTTAAATGATAATGTATTTTAAAAATAAACCGAGGTTTTCTTTTTTTGTTTTTCCCAAAAAAAAAAAAAATATTCAACATTTTAATAACGAGAAAAGTTTGCCATCTCCTCATATTTGCTTGAATTTATGCTATAGTTTTCCTCTTCATCTGCATGATGAAGGTTTTGTGGCATATTTTCGTTGCCAATGGCTGGGAATATGTACTTTATAAATTTTCCTAATAAATGCTTTTTTGTTGGTACTCAGTGGTGGGTGGTTAAAAATTTGCATTTACTATGGCAGATGATTTTAAGATTTTTTAATATTTAAGGAAATTGTGCAAACTTTTTTTCTTGGAAAATTTTAAATATATAGCAAAGATTTTTTTATTTATAAAATATTTTAAATAAATTAGATTTATTTAATATTTCTTAAAAATCAGTTTAAATTTATTACAAACTAACTATAACTGTTTTAGTAGTTGGGTAATAATTTATAAAAATTTAATTAAAATAATTTTAATTCCCAGAATTTTAAAACATTATTTTTAATTAAAAATAATAGCAAAAATTTAATTACAGTTATGAATTTAATTTTTTATTTTCGAAAAGATAAAAATCTTTATCTTTTTCAATTTATCGAACATTTCTCATCTCGTAATAATAAAAAACATAAACTTTAAACTTCGGTGTTCCAAATTAAAATCACAGTAAAACTACAAAGAGCAAAAAAGAAATAAAAATAAAATTTATTATGCAATTGTTGCTAATCATCAAGCGTGAAATGTTTTATGTTTTTTTTTTCTGCAACCAAACACACAAAATAACCAAAACCTTAAACTAACATAAAAGTTTAACTAAAAAATCTTAATTTTTTCCGAGAATTACAAACATTAATAATGCGGTTATTGCTCTCTTAGAGAAAAAAAATACAACAAATAAACTAAAAACTACTATACACAACCCCATAATCATCATCATCATCATTTGCAAATGCAAACAAACAAAGTTTATGGCAAAAAAAAAAACAACAACAACTAAATCATATACCGAAATAAAAGCTCCAACACCAATAATTGTCATCAACACTAAAGTTTTGTAGAGAAAACAACAATGGAAAAACATAAAATTTACTCATATATGCTCAACATTTAGTTCCCATTCGGAAAAAGAAGGGCTAAAGAGATATAACGTTTATACGCAACTTTTACTCGCAATTAAAAATATTGCGATTTGATAATCTAGCCGTATAAACAGTGAGTTAATATTTTATTTGCGAGTTAATAACTCACGAAAACTAATCGTGATTAGTGTAACTAATTGCAAATAATGTGTATGGTGTTGCCACTTCTTTTTACTTTCATAGAATTTTCTATGACCATAGTTGTATTTTTCCAATCTAATAAGAAAATAAGAAAATATATTTATTTGTGCAGTTTTCGTATAAACAGTAATATAAAGTATATAAAGTTTGTCATTTCTACAATATTCATCTAAGACCCCAAAAAGTATATATATTATGAATCCTTATTGATGGGGGAGTCGATATAAAGATGTCCGTCTGTCTGTTGAAATCAGTTTCTAGAAAGCACCAGTTATCGGATATGTATGTTTTATACATCAAATTGTAGGGAATATTTCTTAGAAGAACGCTAATAAAAATGAGCCAAATCGGTTGATAAATAAAAGAAAAAAGATATTATACCGATTAAAACCGATTTTTTAAGGAAGCTAAGATATTCTTTTAGGAATTTTTATAGAAGGTAAAGTGAAATTTGTTTCAAATTTGTTCGGAGAAGTATGAAGGCATTCACAAATGCCTGCAGGGATGAAGCACTAACATAATTTCCTGCTGGGTTAGAGTGTTAAATAAAAAAAGCCTCGCTTTTTTACACACATGAGCAGCAATATATGAGTTTATATGTTTGGTTATGTATTTCTTGTTAACTCATTTATAGCGGCATCTTCTCTTACTCTAAGTTGCATATTTATTTTTACTCTCGTGCAATATAATTTTAAGTATCAAAAACTATTGCACAATTTTTATCTATATCGTACATGGTTGCGTATGAGTTTGTTGAGTGCAAACATGCATTGTTTACTGCTGCTATTTTTGCAAGGGTGGTGAACTTAATGTCAGCAATAATTTTTTAGACATTGGCTGCATTTGTTTTACAATGTTATATTATTTTAATTTTTTCCATCGATCTATAACTAGTACATTTTTTTTAAACTAACCATATATTGTGAGTAAAATTTAGCAATAAAAGTAGTTTATTCGTAATACATATACTGTAAAATATAACATAAAAACTACTGATTTCCACTGAAAAAGCTAAGCTTTTTAATATCATTTAAATAAGCTGCGCAATATTTTAGATTGAATTTACTGAATCGACATACATACACAGAACAAATTATCACCGTATATTTTTCAATTAACACAGATGTTTAATTTTGAATCATAATTTAATAAACATATTCAATTAAAAAATTAAATTTAACTAAAATTAAAACCATGTTGATTTGTTGTGAGTTTGACCAAAATGAATGACGGAAAAGATGTACGTGCTATAAATTAATAAAAAATTTCAAAAAATAGAAATTTGTCCTACAAAAAATTTAAATTAAATTTCTGCTTTCAAACAGTTTCCAATGTTCCAAAACAGTATCAGGATAGGTTGACCTTAGCACTATGGTTTCGTTGAACATTTTTCTTGGCCAAAATTAACAAAATGGAATGATATTTTTTTTTTTTTTTTTTTTTTGTTTTATAATTTTATTAAATATTTTACACAAATATTGTTATTCGATCATATTGCTTATTTTTGTCTGCCCTGATTATTTTCTTAAATATTTTCCTCTAAAGCTTTTGCATTTCCAACAAAAAGTCTTAAAAAACTATTGACTTCACACAATAATTTATACAATGACAATTATTATCTTCATCTCAGTGACAACAATGAAGATGACACTAAGGACAATCATGGTGATGATGATGTTGTTACTCAATATTATTATAAGGATAATGATGAATAATGTCATTGACGATGTTGCATGCAGTAGATGTTCTAATACGAAAAGTAGTAAAAGTTAAAAGTTCAAAAGTCATATAGTAAATGATGTATACATATATAAATTTGCAACGATAATACTTATAGACATCGATACGAACATATAGGTACTTGTTTAAAATAAAAATAAATACCCTACAGTTCTTTCAGAAGAAATTAATATAATTATTTGAAAGTTAAATGCAGCTAGTTTAGAGTCTCATTTTAGCTACTAGACAGTTTTTAAAAAATCACTAGGTTAGAGAAAAGTCACCAGAGCTGTAAAGTAAAACACACTATTTTCATATATGTGTGAGTTTGTGTAAAAATTCATATATATAACTTTTTAAATATATGTACTTATATACGGGCTTCTCTAAATTTAACTATAAATTTTCCTGTTTAGTAGTATAATGTTGCTTATACTATTTTACATACATACGTATCTATGTATACTTAGCACATATTGTAGAAAATATAAAAGCTAATACATATAACACTTGCAACACCAAACAGTTAAGGACACATACCCTACAAAATGTTCCATTTTCTTTAACATTATTTTATATAAAAATATGTTTTAAAAATATCCAATAACTTGTTGTTATATTTAAAATATCCCCTTCCCTAAACAACTGTATAAAGATAATTTTATAGTAGCTACTAGTTAAAGTAGTTGCAGCAAGTGGCAAGTGTTAAATTGATGATAGTTGACTATAAGTCAAGTGCAAGTCAAGGAGAAAATATGTTATTTAACATTAGATTTTTGTTATTGTTGGTTTCTTTATGGGAGTATCTTTATAGTAGAAACTACTCTTGTATGGAGAGTCTGTGTCTTCTTGCTTTTGTGTTGCAAGTATACATTGTTGTGTGTTTTTTTCTGTTTCATATGGCTGTAGTTCGAGCACAATAGTTGTGATTGTATTTAACAAATTATGCATTAAATGAAAGTGATGTGTTGCAAAATAATTTAATAAAAATATTTTATTGAGATTAATGTTCTGGAGTGAGCTTATGAATTGTATAGGAAAGTTTAAGTAGACAGGGAGAGGAAATGAAGAGGAGGTAGTTTAATTGCTTAATTTTCTGTTGAACAAATTAAAAGATATATTTATTTTTAGATTTGGGGAAACATTTTTTTTATATAAAATTTTTAATAAAACTTCTATTTTTTTTGGAAATTTTCGATAAATTTCCTTTTGGTATGAAATTTTGGTTAAATTTCTTTTTATAAGAATTTTTCTATAAATTTCCTTTTTATAGGAAATTTTCGATAAAATTTCTTTTTATACGAATTTTTCGATGAAATTTCTTTTTAGAGGAATTTTTCGAAGAATTTCCTTTTTACAGGAAATTTCCGATAAATTTAATTTTTATTTAAAATTTTCGATAAGTTATTTTTATAGCATATTTTTTATAATATTTTTTATAGGAGATTTTCGATAAATTTTCTTCTTGTAGGAAATTTTCGATAAAATTCCTTTATAAAGGAAATTTTCGTTAAATTTCTATTTAATAGGAGTTTTTTCGACAAATTTCTTTTTTAAAAGGAAATTTTCGATAAATTAAATTTTTATAGGAAATTTTCTATAAATTTCCTTTTTATAGGAATTTTTCGATAAATTTCCATTTCAGAGTAAATTTTCGATAAATTTCATTTTTATAGGATATTTTCGTTAAATTTCTATTTAATAGGAAATTTTCGATAAATTAAATTCTTATAGGAAATTTTCTATAAATTTCCTTTTTATAAGAATTTTTCGATAAATTTCCTTTTATAAGACATTCTAGGTAAATTTCCTTCTTATAGGATATTTTCGATAACATTTCTTTTTATAGGAAATTTTCGATAAATTTGCTTTTATAGGAAATTTTCGATAAATATATTTTAATAGGAAACTTTTAATAAATTTCCTTTTTATAGAAACTTTTTCAATAAATTTCCTTTTTATAGGAAATTTTCGATTTTCGAATTTATTGGAAATTTTCGATAAATATCCTTTTTATTGGAAATTTTCGATTAATTTCCTTTTTATAGGAAATTTTTGATAAATTTCTTTTTATAAGAAATTTTCGATAAATGTCCTTTTCATGGGAAATTTTCGATAAATTTTCTTTTCATAGGAAATTTTCAATAAATTTCCTTTTTATTTCAAATTTTCCATAAATTTCCTTTCAATAGGAAATTTTTGATAAATTTCCCTTTCAGAGGAAATTTTCGATAAATTTCTTTCTTATAGGAAATTTTCGATAAATTTCCTTTTTACAGGAAATTTTTTGATAAATTTCCTTTTTATAGGAAATTTTTCAATAAACTTCCTTTTTATAGGAAATTTACGATAAATTTTCTTTTTATAAGAAACTTTCGATAAATTTTCTTTTTATGGAAAATTTTCAATAAATTTTCTTTTATAGGAAATTTTTGATAAATTTCCTATTTATAGGAAATTTTTAATAAATTTCCTTTTTATAGGAAATTTTCGATAAATTTCCTTTTTATAGGAAATTCTCGATAAATTTTCTCATTATAGGAAAGTCAGGATAAATGTTCTTTTTATAGGAAATTTTCAATAAATTTCCTTTTTTATAGGAAATGTTCGTTAGATTTCCTTTTTATAGGAAATTTTTAATAAATTTCCTTTTTATAGGAAATTTTCGAAAAATTTCCCTTTCAGATGAATTTTTCGATAAATTTCCTATTTATAGGAAACTTTCGATAAATTTCATTTTAGTTGGAAATTTTTCAATAAATTTCCTTTTTTATAGGAAATTTTCGATAAATTTTCTTTTTATAGGAAATTTTCGATAAATTTTCTTTTTATGGAAAATTTTCAATAAATTTTCTTTTATAGGAAATTTTTGATAAATTTCCTATTTATAGGAAATTTTTAATAAATTTCCTTTTTATAGGAAATTTTCGATATAGGAAATTCTCGATAAATTTTCTCATTATAGGAGTCAGGATAAATGTTCTTTTTATAGGAAATTTTCAATAAATTTCATTTTTTATAGGAAATGTTCGTTAGATTTCCTTTTTATAGGAAATTTTTAAAAAATTTCCATTTTATAGGAAATTTTCGAAAAATTTCCCTTTCAGAGGAATTTTTCGATAAATTTCCTATTTATAGGAAACTTTCGATAAATTTCATTTTAGTTGGAAATTTTAAACAAATGTCCTTTTTAGGAAATTTTTGATAAATTTCCTTTTCATACGAAATTATCTTTTTATTGGAAAATTTCGATAAATTTCCTTTTATAGGAAATTTTCAATAATTTTTTTTTTTACAGGAAATTTTTAATAAATTTCCTTTTTAATAGGAAATTTTCGATAAATTTCCCTTTTATAGGAAATTATCGATAAATTACCTTTTTATAGGAAATTCTCGATAAATTTTTCCCGTTATAGGAAAGTCAGGATAAATGTTCTTTTTATAGGAATTTTTCGATAACTCCTTTTTACAGGAAATTTCCGATAGCTTTCTTTCTTATAGGAAATTTTCGATAAATTTATTTTTTTATAGGAAATGTTCGTTAAATTTTCTTTTTATAGGAAATTTTCGATAAATTTCCTTTTATAAGAAATTCTCTATGAGTTTTCTTTTTATAGGAAATTGTCTATGAGTTTTTTTTATAGACATTTTTCAATAAATTTTATTTTATAGAAAATTGTTAATAACTGTTTTAGAAATTTGTTCAATAAATTTTAAATTTTTGTTGCATATTCTATTGCCTACCCTAAAGGGTTTAACTTTCGCTTTTTATATTTTCCTTAATAACTATCAATTTCTTACGCTCATCATCCTCTAACCTTGACCAATTATATTGTTAAATATTTCACAAACTTATAATTTATAATCATATCAACGTATTTAAAGAGCAACAACAATATTGGTATTAAATTACATTTACTTAAAAATCATCAGAAAAACATCCAAACTGAAACTCATACTAAAAACAAACAAAAAAAAAAAAAAAATTAAACAAAAAAAAATTACATGAGCTATAAGATGAAAAAGCGGGTTAACTCCTCATAAATGGTTATCTTGTCTTACATCAACATTATGAACGAGACATGGCTACTGTTGTGTAGAGACTGTGGCAACCGCAACAATGACAGACACATTAAATGCTTGGCTAAAGTCAGTGGAAACGAGAAGAGTTAAAGGCTCACAAAAACCATTTGGTCAATTTTTATATATATATAAAAACAAATAAAACAAAAAAATCCATTTAGAATACATTTATAAAACAAACTCAACTTTATGAAGATTGTATTATAAAAATATAAAAAATGATTTACTGGCCACGATGTAAGCGTTGCACGTAGCAAGCAAAGCAAAAAATATAAAGTATAAAGTAGACTACCGTCATTGTCGTCGCCGTTTTACTGTCTGCCATAGCAATATGTACAGGCCAGACGTTTTTTAAAGCCCATAAGAGTTGAGAGCAGCAGCGTACAAACTCTAGCCATAACTGAATGAATGGAACTCACACAATAAAAAAAAACTACAAAGTTATAAACAAAACAAAAAAACGGCTTAAGTTCCTTTAACAAATGATGACCATGTCGATTGTGTAATAAACTGTTTACATACATATGCAACTAGGCTACAAACAACAACAGCAACCAGGCTTATGCTGTTGTGTATATTTTGTTGTAAATTTTATTGTGGCATAAAAAACAAACAAACCAACATTAAATATATAATAAAAAAAATGTTCTATGTACCATAAAGTAGCACAAATTGGAATAAAAAAAGTTCTACGTGCAACATGATGTTGCCAAAACTATGAAGTATATGTTTGTTTGACTTTTTTAAAGTCATTTTAAAAAATAAGTTTCTTTCTAACATTCAATTGTGTGTTTGTGTGCCTTAGGGGAAGTGGAAGTTCATAGAAATATAAATAAATGTTAGCAAATACAAATAGTTCAACAATTTAATTATTTAAAGAATATTGGAATAAATTTAAATCATAAAGATATACAAAATTTAGCAAAATTAACGTCATACTATTATTTGAAAATGTTTATAGTTATTTTCTACATACACGGAGGAAAAATTTCGATGTAAAATCCTCATGGGTTATACCATTTTATTTTTTAACTTTGAATATGTAAAATCGAATAAGGAGTACGTTCGAAAAAATCTCAACATATATAATATTCAATAACTTGGAAACAGTTTATCATAGAGCTTTTATTCTTCTTTTATTTAATTGATAATTTATTACAGATCACAGAAAAATATAACTTTTGTAGTTCTAACCACTACTTATGAACTTGTGGACCATTTTTGGTAACCCTTCCGTTAGAGATTTGATAATTGCTTCAGTCACTTTTTTGGAACAGCGTGCACCTCTTCTTTTAAAATATTCGGTATTTTGGGACACCTTTTTTGTGCTCTTCAATTCACTTCTCACAAGAGCTCAATATCTTTTCTCTGGTCTAAGCTATGGACAATTTTGAAAATTGACCTCTCTTGGTACAAAAACTTTTTTATAGTTTTGGTACAACTCCAGAGCTTTCTTACCGAGTGACATGATACCAAATCGGTTCAAAAATGTATGGACACGTTGTGCTTTCTTATGAAAGGAAGAACTCTTTTTTGCAAATATTCCTTGAAGTATATTTTGGTATTTATATATCCGAATGTATCAAATGACTTTTCTGTTTTGCCGCAACTGCAATAAGCATGTTATAACAGGAATTTCGTAAGAAAATTTTTCTGCTTCAGGGTCCTAAACTTATCTATAACATTACCTCGAGCATTAACAATATAAAAGTTTTGATACAAAAGCTGCGAAAATTCTGCCACACCATACGTTTCTTCGTCAATTATACGACTTGATTATTTTGGTATGAAATTTGGTTTTAATTTCCGTGTCTTATTCTTGGCTTCAAAATTTTTGGCAGCGTTCCTGTTTGGAACTTTTTGGACTTTATATGTTATCAACTCTGCATTTGTTTTAAATTTTTGCACTAAATAGTCAAAGCACTGAGCTAATTTTTTTTTCTTTCCCAACCGGGTTTCCCATCAATAGTCAAATTCTCCTGATATTGTTTAATAACATTAGAAACAGTTTGACGGCATAAATTTAATTCTGTGGCCAATTATTTGTAGGACCTATTTTGATTTTTTGAAATTTTTTAATAATTTGTACCACGTACATCTTTTTCGTCACCTATTTTGACGAAAATCACGACAAATCCACATGGTTGTTATTAAAAATAATAATTGACTATTTTCCATGATAACTAGATGAAAAAAAATTTGAATATTGATTCCGGAAAAGGCAAAACGTGTGTTAAGATTTTTTCGATCGCACTCCCTACATAGTTATAATAAATAATTCGACACTTTTGTGGCATCAAGTTAACACCAATGCGTTATCAATAGTTGTAAATTCGAGAACGCACTTAATGGTGTAATTTTGCACACGGATTTTATTTTTATTGTATTTTATCTAATTATTACATTAAATTACTGCTATCGACATAATTCAATTAAATTATGTTTAACAATTAAAACATTTGACTTTAATTTTCCGATTTTTTCAAACAAACTAAAAACATATATTAAATTCTTTAAACATCTGTTTATCTAAAATTTCCTGTAAAAACTCCTACAATATTTTTTTGAAGTTGGTTAATTATGCTTTAATTTATAAATTGCATTTATTATTTTCAATCATCATTATCAATCACTGACTGCCAGCCATTTCAATAATTTTATTGCAAAATTATCGACAACTATTACAGTCATGTAAATTTTATTTTCTGTCGTACTTTACATATTTATTTGTGTATGTGTCATTTTTAAATCATATTTCATTCGATAGGAATACAATACTCTCCTTACGTTAATGCAGACATATTTTTACATATCGTTTTTGTTTTTTTTTTTTTTTTTTTTTTTTGTTAAATAATTTGACAGCTGTCAATAATGACAATTTAGTAGGTACTTGTATACAGATTGTTTATTGTTGGAGTTTTGATTGTTATGAAAAACTGCACACAAACAATTTGTATTTATGATGTCTGTCGGATAATGACTAAAGTAATTTGATCAGAAAGGATTACATTTGGTTATTAAAAAGAAAACAATATTAAACAATTTTATATGAAAAAAAAAAAAAAAATAATAATAATAACAAGAGTTGGCTGCCTGTGCAAAAAAATAATAACAATTTAATTGAATTAATTCAGTTTTAAGTTTGTTTGTTGTCAGTTTTTTTTTTTTTTTTTACATAAGCTTTTATAGATGATGGCAATTAACAAATGTCAATTAAATGATAATTAAACAAATAATGTTTAAAATGTCTGATTGGTTTTATGTGTCTACAGTGAAAAGGACCTCTACACAATATATAGGGGTAAACCAAAAATTAAGTAAAATTTTTTCCGAAAAATAATTGTTATATATAAAATAATTAAAAATTTAAAGCTATAAATTTCAATTTATAGCTTGTTTTTTCGTTATTATTGTTATTTTTAATTTCCCCAATTTTCTTTTTATTTTGTTGAATTTAACTTTTACATCTCCTTTTAATTTTTGGTCACAAATTTCCTTTATATTATTTTCAAATAGAATATTCTATAAAGTTAGAAAATTTTAAAAAGGAAATATTGTACCTGGATTACGTTGAGTTTGCTTTTTAGATAATTTTATGTGGTTTATTATTTTTTCTTTTTTTAATATTAAATAAACGAATCATATACCATAGCAAGGTTAAGTTAAAAAACGAAACCAGGAAATTAAAATAAGGTACAACGAAAACCGACAAAACAAAATCATAAATAAAATTTAAAGACTTCTTGCCCAAAATTCTCTTATTATATTTGTTATATTTAGATTTCAAGCTGTATTATATAAAATAATACATACAAATTATTCAATATTTTCATACCCACCATCATAAAGATGGATGGTATATTAATTTTGTCATTCTGTGTGTAACGAAAGAATCATTTAAGACCCCATACTTGGGTCCTGGTTAGATTCTGAGTCGATCTAGCCATGTTCGTCCGTTTGTCCGCCTTTTGAAAGCAGGATAGGGCTCGAACGGAACAAGCTAGGGAGACAAAATTTAGCTCAAACATTTATCTTATATAAGTTTTATTTGGTATTGAGCAAAATCGGTTAATAAACATAAAAGCTATGGGCAAAATACTAGAAACACAGGGTGTCCGTTGTAACTTAATATCATACTTTTCTGCTGATATCTCTTAAACAAAAGTAGGTACGATAACAAAATTTTGTACAGATAGTTCCAGGGTCGATATAAACTTGGAAACAAAAAATGGGCGTGGTTCCCCCACTTAACTGCCCCCCTCCTATATAAGGTGTAAAGTCAACGAAATTTTGTACAAATAGTTCATGGACCAATGCAAAGATGGAAACAAAAAATAAGCGTGGTCCGCCAACACCGCCCACCTCCCATATAATGTAAAATTTTAAAAACTTAATGGTGTGTATATAGATTCGATCGAGCCGAATATAACATTAGCGCTTCTTTTTTTTTTTTTTTATAAAATTTATTTTTATAAAAATATTTAGGATAAATTTTTATTTTATAGAAAGATTTTGATAAAATTTCCTTTCATGAAAAATTTTATTTTTATAGAAAATTGTTGAAACTATTTTTTTTATGAATTCCTCGATAAACATACAAAATTTTCGATAAAATTTATTAAAGAAAAATAATCTATAAAATTTATTTTTTTAGGAAATTTTCGATAATTAATTTTTTTTTTTTTTTTTTAATAAACAAATATTGATATTTTTTTATAATTTTTGATAAATTTTGTTTTTTTAGAACATTTTTAGAAACGTTTTAATTTATACGTTTTTTTATAGAAAATTTTCGATTCGATTTTTTTTTTTTATAGAAAATTTTCGATTCTTTTTTTTAGAATATTTTATTAATAAAAATCTATAAAATTTATGTTTATAGGACATTTTCGGTAAATTTTATTTACCGAAAATAAATAAATTTATTTATTATAAATTCAGCAAGATCGGTTCATAAATAGAGGAGATATGTCTAAAAAATCGTTTTTTTTTTTTTACTTAAAAATGCTGTAAATGGTGTTTATAAAGCATTCCGATAACATAGATACATTATATATGTATCAAAAGATCAGAAATTTATTCTAAAATTTTTCTATTGAATTTTTTGTTTTTACGACAAAAGATCAGATTTTTTTTTCTGAATTTAAGTGTAGAAGAAATGAACTCAATCGGTCCATTATTAACCGAGATATGGGCCATAATATATTTGTTTACCGATTTTCAATCTTATATAAGCTACGGACTTAGTTATTATATAGATCGGTCACAAATATTTTTCTTGAATTTCGTGTTTTTGAATCAACCAAATCGGTTAATAAACAACCGAGTTATTGGCAAATCTTATTTTATTTATTTAATGCGCGTTTCCACTATAGTTGTTGTTTTCATGGGTGCTGAAAAACAACAACAATGAACTATGGCATATAGTATCGTTTTTTTTTTTAACTTTTTGAAGGAACTATACAAGCTAGAGGCTCATTTTTTTCACTGAAAATTCGGAATTTTGTTTTTAATTTTTGTTATAAAAAAGTGAGACAAGTAGGTCCAGTATTTACCGAGTTATAGGCCAAAACGCGTTATTACGATTTTTGCAGGTACTACTTTAGCTGTGGACTTCGTTGTTGCACAGATCGATCATAAATACTTTTTTCGAGTTTCGATTTTTTAAATCAGTCAAATCATTCCATAAATTTTCAAGATACACTTTTTTAATTTTATATTGTCTTAGAATTGTTATTAAATATTCAAACGATCTATTTCCATCTCAACGATGGTGAAGGGTATATAAGATTCGGCACAGCCGAATATAACGCTTTTACTTGTTTTATAGAAAATTGTCAATAATTTTTTATAGAAAATTCTCGATTTTTTTTTTTTTTTGACAGGAAATTTTCGATATTTTGTATATGAAATTTTCGAAATTTTTTTGTACAGGAAATTTTAATATATCGACCATTCCAGAAAAGAACGCCCGAAAAAGTATATTTTTTTACTTGATGGCTTTCAATTTCAATAAAAATTCGTATACAAAAACTCCATTAAGCCTTTTATCAATTTCAGTTTTCAGTTTTGTGAAACTGCAAAAACTAGCGATTTAATTTCGCTTTTTAAATTTCTCAAAAACCAAAAAAATTTCAAAAGTATGTAACTTTGAATAGCAATATCTGTGGAAATACTTTGTGAATTTTAATGATTTAAGCGGCCTTAAAATTTCGCATATGGCGGCTTTACGACGAACATTTTCAAAATAAAAAAGATTTTTTAAATGCATTTTTCGATTTAATTTCGCCTTTTAAAATTCCATGTAGGCGAGGTGCCACGTCCACTTACTAAATAACTATTAAAAATAGTATATCTCGGAAATTGGTAATACTAGAGTCCTCAAATTTTGCACGAAGAACTTTGACACCTATATGAACATTCTGGAAAAAAATAGGCGAACTAGCAATAGGGGGTGTGGCACATCCCACGCCTAATATTGCTATATTAGGAAACTATACCAGTTACATTTCCCAAATTTTGTACAATAAACTTAAGTGTCAATGTGGACATTTTGTGCAAAAATGGGCGAAAAGAAATAGTGGGCGTGTCATCTCTCATATAAAGTTAATACCAAAATTTTTATATTTGGGAAACTATAAAAGTTAGAGAGCTCAAATTTTATACGATTAGCATTAGCTTCAATATGAATATTTTGGACAAAAATTGGTACACTAGCAATAGTGGGCGTGGCACCTCCCATATAAAAAAATATTAAATTATCATATTTGAGAAAATATAACAGTTAGAGTTCTAAAATTTTGTCGGAGCCACTTTGGTACCAATATTAATATTTAAAAAAAATATGGGCGGACTAGAAGTAGGGGGCATGGTACCTCCCATATGAATTAAATGCAAAAATTCCTATATCTAGGAAACTATTGGAGTTGGAATGCTCAAATTTTACACAAAAAATTTTGACATCCATGAAAATATTTGTCTAATAAATGAGCGGATTATGGGGGTATGGTCCCTCCCATAAAAATTAAATACAAAAATTAGTATATTTGTTTAATCCTTTAATTACTATGTATTTCATTTCGGGGGGTGGCGAAGCACATCGGGTATTAGCTAGTATACTATAAAATTTTAAAATTTTTTTATAATAAATTTTCGATAGTTTTTTATAGGAATTTTTTGGAACTATTTTTATAGGAAATTTCAATATTTTTTGTTTAGAAAAATTTTCATAGATCTTTCTCGAAAAATTGGTTTTTATAGATTTTTTTTATAGAAAATTTATAGGAAATTTTCGATACTTTTTTTGGAAATTCGAATATTTTTTTTAGGTATTTCAATATTTTTCTTTTTAGAAAAATTTTCATAAATCTGTCTTTCGAAAAAATTTTTATCATAGAATTTTTTTTTTGACAATTTTTGATTTTTTTGTTAAAAATGTTTGATATATATTTTTTTTACGAATTTTATGATAAATTTTACTTTTTTAAAAAATTGTCCTTTTTGTTCAAAATTTCCGTTATTTATTTTTTTATAAAAAAAAATGATCAAAAATTTTTTATATGAAAAATATTATTATAAATTAAATTTGTCGAACATAATTTAATTTTTATTCAAAATTTTCGATAAATATCAATAAACTTCACTTTTGAAGAATATATTCGATAATATTTTTCATATAAAAAGTTATTGATCATTTTTTTTTTTTTTTTTTTTTTTATTTTCTAAATTGTAATTAGTTTTTTTTTTTTTTTTTTTGTAAAAAAATATACACAGAAAAAATTATTACCGTCTTTTTTTCAATTAACTCAGTTGTTTAATTTTGCTGCAAAATTTAATAAATATATTCAAGAAAAAATAAAATAAAAATAATTTTTTGTATTTTAACATTTTTAATTCATTCAATCATCTACTTGATTGATTTAATTAATTTATTAATTGGGAATTTTTTTCTGTTTTGTATTTTTTATAGTTTTTAGTAATTGATATAATCATTTTGGTGAGAGGTGCAAATTTAAACAAGTTTATAATTGAATGAATTATTTTCATATATATTTGTTAATTGGTGACTTTTTTCTGTGTACATTTGCGATACACTTTCGTTTTATAAAAAAAATTAGACCTTATAGAAAATATTTTTCATAAATTTTCTTTTTATAAAAATATTGCTGTGTCTTTTTCATAGAAAATTTTAAAAGAATTTTTCATAAGGTTAATGACGTAAAGATTTTTTAAGTGTTTAATATATAACAATTATTTTATAAAAAAAGGGCACACCTGAAAATTTTTGAAAACTTTTGAATTCTACCCTGCAAAAGTTACAGAATAACGATGCTTAGTTAACCTTCCCTACTTTATTTTTAACTTAACTTAAGGTTGAATAAACAAATAGCAAAAAATATATAAAACCACTTGTTTTTTTTGTTAGTCACTTCCTTATTAAGGACTTTTTGTGATATTTGTGCTACTAAAAATAGAAAAGTAATAAAATGGCCAAGAAAAATAGCATTTGACATAAAATATTTACAATGTAAAATAGAAGACCATCAGCACGTTTAACTTCCAGTCTGTGTATGTCTGTCTCACTTTCTAAGTAAATATCTATGTGTTATCTATACTTTTCAAATAAGTAGATAGAAAAATTTATAAATTTTTAAGTATATAATCTACACCATCAAAAGGAATTTGTAAGTTTTATTTTTTTTTTTATTTTTTCTATTTTAAAAATCTAACATTTTTCAACAAGAGGTCACTTTGAAAATTGTTAGCTGAAAAGCTGGATTTTTGTTTTTTTTAGAAAATTTTCAATTTTCTTTTTACACAAATAAAAAAGTTAGAGGAAAACCTGTTAAGTGTTTGGTGCTCTATAGTGATTAAATAAGGATTTTTGGTTGAAATTTTCTTTTAAGACTTTTTTAAGGAAAAGTTGTGGAAAAGCTTTTAAAGAAAAATTTTTTGTTCGTGCTTTTTTCAGCAAAGAAAAAAATTAAATTTCCTGTTGTTGTATTACAAATATCAAAATCACGCAGGAACTGTAATTGGATTAGTGTCAAGGTGCCTCAAATCTAACACAAAGTTCTATTTATTTCATTCCTTCTTTCTTTCATTCATTTTTTTCTAACTCAATTCCAAAAGGGAGTAGGCCACAAATGCTTTATATTAAAATTGTATATAAAGCTCCCTAGAGGCTTTTGCCACTGGCATATACTTTCTATCGTTAACTTATTTGTATCTTTAGCCCTCCAAATTGGGGAGGTTTTTTTTTTTTTTTTTCTTTTGTATGTGTAAATATCTTTGTGTTGTCTAAGTTTGCTTTTAAGCAATTTGTGCGTGTTAAATTGTACCAATGTGTTTGATATATAATTGCTTTTTGCCTGTAACACAATTCTTTAGAGAGCCAAAAACTGTTATCATTTTAATCAGATAAATGATAAAATGTTGAAAAAATATATATATAGCGAAAATATTTCTCTAGCTTGAAAATTAGATTAATTTAACAGGAATTTTGTGTGGATGTGAATGTATATATTTATGGTTTTACTTTTTGGAGTTTGAATCTCTGACAGTTTGATAACGTAGCTTTAGTTAAATATTTTACTGTCAATTAACATAAATAAGTAAAGGGCAAGGAAAAGGAAATTATATTTTTTTGCTCAGGTATTTGTAATTTTATTAGAAAAATATGTATTAACATAAAATTGTTTTATGAAACAATAAGAATTTATGATTTCATCTAGGGAATTCGATAAAAATTAAAGTTATTAACCAATCAAATGTTTATTGCTGCAAAGTTATAAACATTCTTATAGTCAAAAGATATGGAATGTTACTAAAAAAAACTTCTGTAAAAAATCTGAGGAAGTTTTTTTTTTTTTTTTTTTTTTTTTTTGTTTAATTCATCTTCAGTTTCTTAGAAACCATTTAAAATTTTAGGTCCAGCCTAAATAGTGCATTTTGATCATGAACTAAAGAGCATATGAATTTAATTCTAGATTTCGAGCGGGTTATGGGGATCATAAAACTTGCCCCCATTCTTATCCCATTTGCAAGATTTTTTTTTTTTATCTCATAAATTGTTATTATATTGTACGCACAACCATTTTGGTCAGAAATCTATAAACTGGAGTTACGAAGTACACCTTGTTTTGCTTGTATTTTTTCCATAACATTTTTGGTTATTCGCCCCAAGCCCTATCTTTCTTTCAACAGACACAGACGGGCAGACGGACGGGCAGATTTTTACAAGTATCCAGAATTACTTTATATGGTCTAAGACGACTATCAATATTGAGTACCATTACGGGTATAGTAGTAAATCCCACACATATACACAGAAAAAAATATTTCAAATAATTTTTTAATAAAATTATTAATAAACTTTATATTGGAATTTAATTATATGTTTTATTAATATAATTAATTTTCTAATTGGTTTACAATTTTGTTTTTTAATAAATTGGCAGCTGTTAATAAAATATAAAGAAAAATTAAAGATTTGTTTATAAAAATACAGAAATAAAATAAATCACAATTGTTTTAATGTAATCTGTACAAAAATCTTAATCACGGTTCTATTGTTTTTGAAATTAAATCTAAGTAAAGTCTAAGTAAAGTTCTCCATCCAAATTACTCTAAATTATATTCTAAAAAATTCAAAATTACTAAAACCTTTTATACCCAATTCAAGATGAAATTGGAAACTATTTTTAGACTAAATGTACTAGACCGTGTGATTTGAAATCGGTGGTATGAAAGATCTATTTTTATTAAAATTATTTTTTAAATATTTTCCATGTATTCTGATCATCAATACACTCTAATGTCTTAAACATTTGTTAACAAATCTGTATCTCCTAATTTGTTAACAAATCTGTATCTCCTACTGGACGGATCGAATTGAAATGTCTGGGAGAGTTGAAAAGGAAGACTTAGTCACCCTGTAATAATACTAGATAAGCTACTGGGTATCAAATATTAGCACCTTGTGTAACGATCGCACAGGGCCTTGCCACTTCAGAGAATTTGCTACCTATAAACCAGCCGTGCTCAGTGAAAGTGGGGGGTGTTCTTCTCTCCTTATAGGCAGACCAAACCAGTTACAAATAAATAATATTAAGGTAGCATTTACAATTTATTGTAGTCGAGACAAAATAAAGTCATAAAAGGAAATGAAAAAAAAATAAAAAAATAAAATTCCGAAGCAGGGTTATATAGAGGATTTAGATGGAATTAACCCTCTCTCTTTACCCACCCTTACCTTGCTATCTAGTTCCATTTTTCCCGATAGCCCGAAAACTACTACCTAATTACTATCTAACCTTTTCGTGGATATAATTAAACAATCTTAAACACTCATTATGATGAAAACAATTCAAACATTTAAGTTAAAATGAAATAAAATATTAATAATAATTTTATTTAACATCATAGTAGGCAAAAAAAAAAAAAAAATCAAAATTTTTTTTAAAAGCAAAGTTCAAATTTAAAATATAAAACAAAAAAAAATTTCAAATTTAAAAAAAAAATTTGTTAGTTGTTTTTTTTTTTTTTTTTTTTTAATTTCAAATGTAAAAAAAAAATTTGTTGTTATTGTTATTGTGTTTTTTTCTTTTTTTTTTTTTTTTTTCTCTTTGTGTTATAATATAATTTTAATAATATGAATGAATATTGTAAATTTTTATTTTATAAATTATTTTTAAACATCGACTCACCAATTCAAATCCAACGATGACACCAGCGCTGTTGTCTCGAACGTTTTGAAGAACTTTATTTATAGTTGTAGGGCATTTGTTTAACTGGACTTATATACATATTCAAACATTTATAAATTTTTTTTTTTTTTTTTTTTTTTGTTTGTAAGTGTAATGTTGTATGTATGTCGGTGTATATGTGTGTAGGGTATATTTAGTGTTTATGTCTGTTTTATATTTTAAACTTTTACATTTTAGAAAATTTAATTATTTAGTTTAAGTTATTAAAATTAAAAAATTAGTTTAAGATATCAAAATTAAAATTGATTTAAGTTATTAAAATGAAATGTAAATTTAAGAGAAAATGTAATTGAATAACAAAAATTAAATTAAATCAAATTATTTACGTTTATGTTAATTTTTCTTTTCTTTTTAAGTCAAAACAATTTGTAAAATTTTTGGTTTAAAATTGTCTTTAAAAAAAAATTAAATCATCTTTTAGAATGTTTTACGGTTTACAAGACTTGATGTAGGGTGTGTCGCAATCTATGTCTTCTTATATTTTTATTTAGCAAAAGAATTGGACGAAGAAAACGACTATAAAGTGACCACCACATACGCTGCCACAGACCAACAAATCACCAAAATTTCCAAATCTATATATTGCTTGATTCGTATGAATTGTTCTGTATATATCCATGAAATGGTTTCTTCTTAAACCAAACGAAAAATACAACAGCTCCGTTCAAATAAGGGACCAAAAAAAATCTCTTTCAAAATTGTCCGTAATATTTGCAAAATTGTTCTATCCCCAATTGGCTAATGACACAAAATGTTCCTTTTATTGAAGGGAAAACAAATTTCTTAAAATTTCAAATGTTCCAGATATTTATTAATCTATTTAAGTATTTTTTCTTTTTTTCAACGCAACTTTTAAAAATTCAATTTATAAATGAAATTTTTGAAAGAAAAGTCATGAAGCTAAAAAATTGCTTACTACAATAAAAAAAAAATTTGAAATTTAAAATTTGAATTTGAAATTTAAACAAGTAAAATAAAATTAAAGTGGGTACAAAGAAGAAATAAAAAAATATAACGAGGTCTCACAAAAACAGATACATTCGTAGTATATATACGTAAGGAATGGAACTGGAAAAAGGCCGAAGAAATGTTTAAGGTATATTGGAATGTGTATCATCAAGTCCAAATATCCTTTGCGTGATATATGCCTGTATTCTCACTATCTACGTCCTTCAACTCGTAATTAACGTAACCAACCCGTCTTAAAACAATTGCCTTAATTCCAACAGGAGCGAGCTTCGAATTGAAATTTTCGACCTTGGAACTTTGTGTAAAATTCCGCCTAATCACTTGTTGACCTACTTCAAACTCCTTATTCCTTGACCGTAGATTATATATCCTAGCATTCTTATTGTATGATTTCTCCATCAACTCCTTAATACCATATCTAATTAAAACTAATTCGTCTCGTCTCGTTAAAGTCACGTCGGAGTCATTCATAAGTCCTAAGTTCGATAACAATTTATAATCCTGTCCGTGTGTCAACATCGTTTGACCAAAGACAATCTGATAAGGTGTTGTTCCAATTGACTGATGAACGCTATTCCTCAACGCACAATTGATGCTGCTAATATACTTGTCCCATTCTCTTTGGTCGTTTCTAACATAAGAACGTAGCGCCTCATTTATTGAACGATTAACGCGTTCACTGGCGTTAGCTTGAGGACTGTATACTGCCGTCAGTGAATGTTGTATACCTTTATCCTTAAGAAAGTTCTCAAAGTCTTTACTACGAAACTGTGACCCATTATCTGTCACAATAACCTGAGGTACTCCGTAGCAATTAAAAATTTCATTTTTAAGATAATCAATTATGTGTTTTGAGATAAACTTTTTAAGTGGTTTCAAAAAAACAAATTTTGAAAAGTGGTCTAAAATGATCAAAATACCGATATTTCCACTTTTTGTCCTAGGAAGTGGTCCAATTAGATCCATATAGAGTCTCTGAAATGGTCTGTCAGTCTTTGTAATCTGTCCTAAAGGTGGTCTTAAAATTTGCGTCGGGGTCTTAGAAGTCCTACACAAATCACAATTTGCAATATAGTCTCGTACGTCTTTTGTCAGTCCTGGCCAATAAAAATAACGTTTTATCCGTTCGAGTGTCTTGGCTATTCCTCCATGAGCCGAAGTTGGAGTGTCGTGACAAGAGTATATAACACCTTGTCGCAATTCATTTGGTACAACTAATTTCCATATTTCCGATTCGTCTGGATTTCCCATCGAAAAATCAGTCCGTTTGTAAATGTATTTGTCCACAATTTTGAAGTCTGGTATTTCGGTCTCAGTTATATGTCTTCGTAGTTTCAAATACTCGTCACTTTCAAAAGAATCCGAATCCAAATCGATCATTGGCAAACTATCACACTCTAGAACTTCAACAAAATTCTCTCCTTCAAAAGCCCTAGACAAAGTATCGGGTACAATATTTTCACTACCTTTACGGTGTTCGATTGTGAAATTGAAACCCTGAAGTTTCAGCGACCACCTTGCTAACCGTCCGGCTAAGTCTCTCTGTCCCATCAACCACTTTAGGCTAGCATGATCCGTCACAACCTTAAATTCTTGACCTTCTATATATGACCTAAATTTCTTCACGGCCATAACCACGGCTAGGCACTCCAGTTCCGTTATGGTATAATTTCTTTGAGCCCTATTCAACTTGTGTGACATATATGCTATAGGTCTCTCTATGCCATCACTATCCACTTGCGCAAGAACTGCACCAACACCACAAGTGCTAGCATCACACTGTAGAATGAAAGGCTTTGAATAATTCGGGTGAATAAGAAGAGGAGCCGAGGTCAATCTATTTTTCAAATCTTCAAAAGATTTTTGAGCTTCGTTCGTCCAAACAAAAGTTTTTTTCTTTGTAAGTAATTCTGTCAAAGGGTAAGTAACTGTCGAATAGTCTTTAATAAAACGTCTGTACCACCCCGTCATACCTAAAAATCTCCGTAATTGTCTTATAGTCTTTGGTTCGGGAAAGTCACGTATAGCTTGTACTTTGTCGTTGTCTACCTGTAACGTTCCGTTACCCACAACGTATCCGAGATACTTAACTTTGTTCAATGCAAAACTACTTTTATTAATGTTTATCGTTAAACCAGCTTTCCTAAGTTGAGTAGCAACTTCCATCAAATGCGTCAAATGTTCGTTAAAGTCCTGAGAAACAATCAAAAGGTCGTCTAAATACACAAATACATGTGATTTCAAGTTATACGGAATTACTCTGTCCATTAGTCGGCACAACGTTTGCGGTGCATTACACAGTCCAAACGGCATTCTTGTAAACTGGTACAATGGCCGATTAGGAACTGTGAAAGCTGTCTTCTGTCTCGAACTTTCCTCTAGTTTAATTTGCCAAAAGGCATCTTTCAAATCTATCTTTGAAATGCAATAAACCGGAGGAAGTCTTGCAATGAGTCCGTCTATATTTGGTATGGGGTAAGCGTCTTTTACAGTCACGGAATTTAGTTTTCTACTGTCCACGCACATTCGTATTTTTCCTGGTTTTATAATAACAACGGTAGGAGAGGACCACGGTGAGCTAGGCGCTTCTTCTATTACTCCTAAAGATAACATTCTATCTAATTCCTTACATAATTGCTTCTCGACAGCCGGAGATATCGGGTAGTACCTCTGTTTTATTGGTTTAGCGTCCCCAGTATCTATGTAATGCTCTACGAGTGTGGTACATCCCAATCCTTCAATCTCAGAGTTTGGAAACGTAGCTATAACTCTGTCAAGTTTCTGTCTTTGTTCAGCTGTTAGTACAAGTTTGTCCGGATCTGTCTCAGTACAATCAATTTCTCCAATCACCGGTATCGAAATCCCTAGTCCAAATTCTGTCCAAAAATCAAACCCACAAATAATTTCCTGTTTAATTGTCGGTACAACCAGAAACTCAATAAATTTTGTCCGTCCCTGAAAATGTATGTCTAATTTAACTGTCCCTAAAATGTTCTGTTTTTGACCGTCTGCAGTTCTAACATTACCATGGCATTTTTGAAAACCTTCAAAATTTTGGACTTTGGTAGCTAATAAACCACCAATTACACTTTTATTGGCTCCGCTATCTAATAGAGCTAAGTACATTTGATCTATTATCTTCAAACTTATATATGGTCTCTTATCCAATTCCTGACTAATAATAGGTGAAATAACATACGTTTTAAAAGATTTTAGCTTGCGATAGTACTCGCGAATACGATTGGAAGATCTTACTTTCCTCTTTGATTGACCAAAAATTCTGGTGCGAGCCTTCTCATACTCTCTCAAACGAACGTGATATGGTCTTTGTAGAGGATGTATCAATTCGTCCATTCTGTTCATATCTGGAAAATTTTGGTTTACGTCAGAGTTTTTGTCAGTGTCCATATCGGATGTTCGCTCTACTTGTTGCGAACATCCCGCAACAAGTTTCCCTGTCTATCTACCTTCTTACTACAATTCGGACACGTCGGTTTGTAAACATCCTTCATTCCGCAACCGTAACAAAACAACCGTCGAGTTTCCATGCAGTCGAAAAATGTGTGACCAACTATGTCGCAGTTCCAACATTTAATTTCAGATCTAATTGCGCAAATATTCGATTCTGTAGTGGCCTGTGGTAATGTCTCCTCATCTTGTCCTGATAATTCCGATACTCGTCCTTTAGTCGATCTACGTATTTCCACCATAAACTTTTCATGCTTTCTGACTTCCTTACGTAAATCAAAAATAGTATTTATATTTAAATGAAGAAGTTCGTGTCTTATTTCATTCCTTAAATTGCGAAGTATTATTTCGCAAAGATCTCGGTCAGCGATTGGCGTCCGCAATCTATCTGTCATTGCTGATATTGTATCTAAATATTCATCGATATTTTCTGATGATTTCTGTTTGCGTCTTCTTATGTCTTCTAGCAAATCAAAATCACTATTGTCATCTTTATATTGGCTCCGCAAAGCACGTGTTAATGAAAACCAATCAATTTCGTCGTTTTGCCTATGGTACCGCCAATACCATTCCAATGCCTTACCATCGAAGAGGCTGTGTGCGTGTTTGCAAAGCAAAACAAAATCTCCCCCTAAATGGTTAGTTGTCAAAGTGTTCACCCTGTACACAAACTCTTCCACAGTCATTAGATTATCGTGACCAGTGAACTTCAAACGCCAATTTCTAATAATATTAAGGACCTTATCAGCAAAGAAAGGATCTCTTGTGCTATCATTGTTCGAGCGAGTTGTCGTATCTGGATTATCATTACTATTAGGCTGATGATTATTACCAGGTATATGAATATTCTGAATAATTGTTCTTAATTCGTTTGAAAAATAGTCCGTCATCTCAGTTCGAAAGGAATTTAGTGATTCAGAAACTATTTCCCTTAATCTCCCATCGTTATCATTGTTTGTCCGTTCTGTACGTCTAGAATTATTTTTAGGTCTCCCTCGAGTTACCTCGGAAGTTACGCCACTATCTACATCAAGAGTAAAACTAACATTTGTTGGTTCCTCTATATTCAAAAGGTTATCCCTACTTCTTGTTAAAGGCATTTCAATAAAATATTAATTCAAAAAATCTAATCAGTTAAATAATTAATCCACTACTCGGTCTAGATAATAATATGGTAATATAAATAATGTAAAAGTAACCGCATACTTCAAAACTAAACAAAAAAATAATATACTTTAAAGTTTATTCGAGTTTCTAGAAAGCAAACTAAGCAAACTAAAGAAAATCTCAAAATTAAATTTTAAAGCAAAATAAAATAAAAAAAAATTGTGACTAACATTCATAATATGGTATGAAACCGAAAAAAATTCCAGTACAAAAATCCATACAAACAAATTTCAGGTTCCCAAATTTAGAAAAATTAAAATTAATCCAAAAGCTTTCATAATTTTAAAATTTAACGGTTCAAACTTAACAAACTGTCAAGTCAAAATTCCAAATTAAAATTTTAAAATTAGTTAATAAAATAAGAAAAAAAGAAAAAAAAAAATCGACATCACGGTATAAGATTTTAAATAAAAATGAAACATCAGCTTAGATAGAAAACATTTAACACTAGCAATAATATATACTGTAAGTACATTATAAGTGAACAGCTGATGCCCCACGTTGGGCGCCAAATATATTTATGTAACGATCGCACAGGGCCTTGCCACTTCAGAGAATTTGCTACCTATAAACCAGCCGTGCTCAGTGAAAGTGGGGGGTGTTCTTCTCTCCTTATAGGCAGACCAAACCAGTTACAAATAAATAATATTAAGGTAGCATTTACAATTTATTGTAGTCGAGACAAAATAAAGTCATAAAAGGAAATGAAAAAAAAATAAAAAAATAAAATTCCGAAGCAGGGTTATATAGAGGATTTAGATGGAATTAACCCTCTCTCTTTACCCACCCTTACCTTGCTATCTAGTTCCATTTTTCCCGATAGCCCGAAAACTACTACCTAATTACTATCTAACCTTTTCGTGGATATAATTAAACAATCTTAAACACTCATTATGATGAAAACAATTCAAACATTTAAGTTAAAATGAAATAAAATATTAATAATAATTTTATTTAACATCATAGTAGGCAAAAAAAAAAAAAAAATCAAAATTTTTTTTAAAAGCAAAGTTCAAATTTAAAATATAAAACAAAAAAAAATTTCAAATTTAAAAAAAAAATTTGTTAGTTGTTTTTTTTTTTTTTTTTTTTTTAATTTCAAATGTAAAAAAAAAATTTGTTGTTATTGTTATTGTGTTTTTTTCTTTTTTTTTTTTTTTTTTCTCTTTGTGTTATAATATAATTTTAATAATATGAATGAATATTGTAAATTTTTATTTTATAAATTATTTTTAAACATCGACTCACCAATTCAAATCCAACGATGACACCAGCGCTGTTGTCTCGAACGTTTTGAAGAACTTTATTTATAGTTGTAGGGCATTTGTTTAACTGGACTTATATACATATTCAAACATTTATAAATTTTTTTTTTTTTTTTTTTTTTGTTTGTAAGTGTAATGTTGTATGTATGTCGGTGTATATGTGTGTAGGGTATATTTAGTGTTTATGTCTGTTTTATATTTTAAACTTTTACATTTTAGAAAATTTAATTATTTAGTTTAAGTTATTAAAATTAAAAAATTAGTTTAAGATATCAAAATTAAAATTGATTTAAGTTATTAAAATGAAATGTAAATTTAAGAGAAAATGTAATTGAATAACAAAAATTAAATTAAATCAAATTATTTACGTTTATGTTAATTTTTCTTTTCTTTTTAAGTCAAAACAATTTGTAAAATTTTTGGTTTAAAATTGTCTTTAAAAAAAAATTAAATCATCTTTTAGAATGTTTTACGGTTTACAAGACTTGATGTAGGGTGTGTCGCAATCTATGTCTTCTTATATTTTTATTTAGCAAAAGAATTGGACGAAGAAAACGACTATAAAGTGACCACCACATACGCTGCCACAGACCAACAAATCACCAAAATTTCCAAATCTATATATTGCTTGATTCGTATGAATTGTTCTGTATATATCCATGAAATGGTTTCTTCTTAAACCAAACGAAAAATACAACAGCTCCGTTCAAATAAGGGACCAAAAAAAATCTCTTTCAAAATTGTCCGTAATATTTGCAAAATTGTTCTATCCCCAATTGGCTAATGACACAAAATGTTCCTTTTATTGAAGGGAAAACAAATTTCTTAAAATTTCAAATGTTCCAGATATTTATTAATCTATTTAAGTATTTTTTCTTTTTTTCAACGCAACTTTTAAAAATTCAATTTATAAATGAAATTTTTGAAAGAAAAGTCATGAAGCTAAAAAATTGCTTACTACAATAAAAAAAAAATTTGAAATTTAAAATTTGAATTTGAAATTTAAACAAGTAAAATAAAATTAAAGTGGGTACAAAGAAGAAATAAAAAAATATAACGAGGTCTCACACTTGTGTTTGAAGAAATTTCAAAAATTTGTAATTTCTACAAACTAAAGCCGATTTTAAATATTTTTATATTTCTCTAAAATGTTTGACAAGATAAAAAATTATGTTATTTATATGTTATATGAATTCAAAACTTTTAATCTTTTTGCCGCGACGCTATTTGGTTTTTCGGAAATGGGTCCCCAGGTTTGTATGTGAGTGAACAAATTTTTAAAAAATATTCTGTTACTTATGTATTTAAATGAAATTTTACATGGAAAATCCTGAGGTGCATGCCAATTGATTTGAAGGAGGACAGGTTCGTAGCAAGTCTGGGGGACGGAGGCAGGACCACCTAAGTTGGTCACCTCGGGTATGAAAATTTTTAAAAAAATCGGCAAAATTTCAGAGATTTTTGGACCAAAGTAAAATTTTGACCCATTTCTGGACATGCTTTTTTCAGCTTTTTTTAACTTGGCAGGCTCAATTTGAGTCCTAAGATATTTCTGAGATATTCTCTGGATTCTGTACAAAACTCACCAATTAACAAATATATATGAAAATAATTCATTCAATTATAAACTTGTTTAAATTTGCACCTCTCACCAAAATGATTATATCAATTATTAAAACTATAAAAAATACAAAACAGAAAAAAAAATTCCCAAATAATAAATTAATCAAATCAATCAAGTAGATAATTGAATTAATTAAAAACGTGTATAGGACAAAAATCATACCAAAATTTATTTTTTATTTTATTTTTTCTTGAACAGATTTATTAAATTTTGATGCAAAATTAAACAACTGAGTTAATTGCAAAAAATATTGTAATAATTTTTTCTGTGTACCTATGTAGTTAAGATAAAAAGTTATATTATTTTGAAACTTTAAAATCCATTATTTTCCTCTGAACCATATTTTTTTTTTTTTCATGTTTCTTAAAGAATGCTTAACATTAATGCATGTAAAAGAAATCCGAGGTCAACATATACCTACCAGAATTTTGTTAAATTTTATTTTTATTTTTTGAATTTTGTGTAGAGCTCAAAAATGTCTAAGGTGAAATTAAAAAAAAAAAAATACCATGATTAAATACCTACATATGTTCGCTAAACACACAAAAAGTATTTAATAAGCCACGCCTCTTATAACGACAGTGTGACCATTTTACTGAAAAAGTCAATTTTAGAAGCAAACTTTTTCCGAACTGGAATTTCGAGTATTTCGGAGTAAGAAAATGGGAATCTACATATTTATTCTTTTCTTTTAGGGACAAACTTTTTTATATTGTACTAAAATTTCAGAATTACAGCTTAATTAATGTAGATTTTATTTCAGTTAAAATATTTTATTATTTTTTTTTTAATAACACTAAATACAAAAATGTTTCGTTTTTTTTTTTTTACCAATTTAATAAAAAAAAATAGTTCTAATACATTACTATTTATATATTATTATTTTTCAAGTAATAACCTTTCTACTTGCATAAATAATTTACACAATTGTTTAAAAACTAACTGAAACTTGACCCCCTTCAGCAAAATTTGCACATTCCTTTTCCTTTATTTCTATGGTAAATGTGTGCTGCAGCATTCTATATACACGCAAAGAAAAAATATGGTTCGGGTGACCATAAACTAAGAGCAACATACTATGATTGTAATATATGAGCCCAGGTTACAGTAAGTATATTTGTACATAATCATTACTCTGATTCCATATAATCATTTTCTCATCATTTAATGATTCAGTTTAATCATATTTATAACTTTTTTTATAATATTTCTTCCCATTTGATCAGATATATAAACTAATTTTATCATTTAATAATCCCATTTTATCATATATATAAACGAATTTTATCATTTAATAATCCCATTTTATTATGTATATAAACCAATTTTATCATATATATAATCCCCTTTTATCATATATATAATCCCATTTTATCATATACATAATCCCATTTTATCATATATATAATCCCATTTTATCATATACATAATCCCATTTTATCATATATACAATCCCATTTTATCATATATATAATCCCATTTTATCATATATATAATCCCCGAGTTTCCAATACTGAATATTATTAAAATAAATTATTAAATTATAAATTATTAATAGTTTTTATATAATATTTATAATCTACATATTAATTTTTAACATATATTTACATATTCATTTTTTAAATATTATTAACAATTTTCTATGTTGTTTTATAATATTTACATAAGAATTTAATTCAACAGTTTTAAGTTCCTGGTTTGAAATACATATTTTCATATTGAAGGTGTGAAATAATCCGTAACAGTAATAACATTAATTCCATACTGTTAAATACGAACAAATTTTAAATGAGCCGTGCTTACGAAATAAGTTTTTAATAACACTCAAATTTGCATATCTCACACCAAGACATTTTTTTACTTATTTTCTTATTTTGTGGTTTTGTTTCACAATTTTTATAATTTTTTAAACTTAGAACACAAAAAATTTAATACTTTTCCGAAAACACAAAGCTATACCGTTTGCTTTCTAACAAACTACTGAACTTATACACAAAAATGTGTATACAATAGTTATACAGAAGATAAATATGATTAACGATAAAAATGTAATAATTGTGTGAAATCAAATTATAGTCAAAAACAAATATTTTATATTTAAGGAAAACATAAACATATTCAGAAACAAACATTCAACAGTTGTGCATAAAAATACAATAGTTGTGTGAAATCAAATTATAGTCCAAAACAAATATTTTATATTTGAGGAAAACATAAACATTTTCAAATACAAACATTCAACAGTTGTGCAAAACAAAATATGACTTAAAATCAAATAAAAATATTGGCTAAATGGTTGTAGAATTAACTAAATTTGTAAAATTAGTTTAATGATTGTAGAATTAACTAAATAATTGTAGAATTGACTAAATGGTTGTATTTATTCATAAATATGATTTCATATAAACATATTTAAATACATATTATAATTCAGTGAACCATATTAAAATTTTGATTGTGAGTAATCATTAAATGATTAAACAGAATCATAAACGTTGCTATCTTGAACACAGTATATTTAAATCAACGAGAAAACGGTTATATAATCATTGAATAGTTTTGGTGATCATACTGTAACCATGTTTTTTCTCTGCGTGTACATAAGTTCAAAGCAGTTTCAACGTGCTTTTTTGAACCGTTAAATGTATTTTAATGAAAATATTGTTGAGGTATTTTCCAACTGTTTTGGTGGAGCACAAGTTTCTAGCTGGTCTGAGGGCAGAGGGGAAGCAGAAGTTACGATTTTTTTTTAATTTTTTCATGCTCGAGACGATTACCTTTGTCAACCTGTAGTTTAAATCATATAAGCACAGGGTCACCATAAGATCACTCCTCTAAAAGCTTAGGTCCTCCTTTATAACCCTCTCACACACTTCAATTCAATCCTCTCAGTAGTTTAGGAAATGCAATTCTGCAATTTTTTATATATATCATAGTATTTCTGACCGATATTTTTTTTTTTTTTTTAACTATTTGGAGATAAAAATTATTTATCGAATAAAGAAAATGTTAAATGAATAAACAATTTTGAATGTGAAAATTTCAAAAAATACGATTTTTTTGTCTGCACTCTTTTTTCTCTAAAATGTAATTTTCTTTAACAACATATAACAATTTTATATTTTTCTGAAAAGAATCTTCACAAAGATGATTCTAAAATATATAACAAGTCCAATAACCGCAGCAGACTAAGTACACACCCTCCAGAGTTTGACCTATAAAATATTAAAAATATTTTCTTCTTCATTTGATTATTTTTTGCTTTAAATCTATTTTACCAAAAACATAGCAAAATCGTTGCTTATTATAGGTTAATAATACTTTTAGCCATTAATGGCATTAATAGCATTAAGAAACCATACATTGTATATTGTATTTACAATGTATGTATATGGGAGGCCCTCTTAAAAGCTTATTAAGTAATCAAATACAAATTATGTTTAGTTCCCAAAACAAAAATCTCACATATTTTTTTTTTTTTTAATTTAATGGCCATATGCTTTTAACAAAAGCAGAAAAAATATATTCCCAGCATTTACAATAGGAAAACATAAAAAAAATAAAGCAAAAAATAGAAATAATTAAAAAATAAATAACTTAAAGTACTTGAAAACCATTAAACGACCTTAAAGAAAAATATACTCAATTGGAAAAAAACTTTTTGGAACAATAGTTTTCAAAAAAAGAATATGTTTAAGTAGACCTCAATTTTTAATAAAGATATAAGAAATAAAATAAACGAGAGTTTATATTGAGGAAGGCTCAACAACTTAATTATAAAAAATATTAGTTTTGTTAAAAGAAGAGGGTATTCAAAGATTTATACATTTTTTTTAACTTTTTGATTTAACAAAATGTTTACATGTGTTATCTGCAAATGACCATTTGTTTGAAAAAATATTATTATTTATGTTTAAAAAAATCTCCAACATTTTTTAAACCAAAAGAATCATGACAAAAAAAATAAGAACGCATTTACAAAAATCCATAAATATCTGCATGTTGACAGTTTTAATAACATTTGAAAACATTTGTCCTCTTGCTATAATAATAAAAAAAAAAACATTTACAGAATAAAAATATACAAAAACTGAAACTAAAAAAACACATCTTGAAGAAAATAAAAATAGAAAAATAAAATCAACTGATAAGAATTCTGTTTTCTTGTTTAAGACTCTTTTTTTTTTCATTCTAATTTTGTTTGAAAAAATAAAAAAAAAAAACAAAAATCTTTATCTGTTTAGCTTCGTATTTCAGCTGCTTTTTACTTCATATCCATCTTAAATTTTCTATCATTCTTTTTGTTTTTGGACTATCTTATGAATGTCTCTTTATTGTTTTGTTTTTTTGTCGTCTATGAATTTCATTGAATTGTGTTGCTGCATGGAGATTTTTATGTTAATGAGACATTTTAAGTGAAAAAATGCATGTTTTGTTTATTTTCTCCTTTTCTATTTCAAACATACATATATACTTAAACGAATGTAGATACCAGCTATTGGGGTCATTTGAGATTTGTATCTAACCTAAAAGAAAACAAACGATTTTTAGAATTTTAACAGCAGAAAAAATACCCTACACCCACTTAAAAAATAAGACATTAAGACATAAGATGATAAAATGAAAAAGATTTTAAAAATGTTTACAATTTAAAATTAAAAGGTTTAGTGTAATAGCATCACTATCCGGTATGAAGGACCATAAACAAGCAGAAATAAAAATTGTGCCTATTGTCTGCTTTAATATCACCACAACTGTTTAACAATTTTATATAAAATATATATTCTAAGAATTTTATATAAAAAAGAAATACACATTTTTTTCTATAAAAATATTGCTAAATGTTCAATTTCTATATAAACAAACCCTGTGATAATTGATACTCTACTTTTTTTAAATTTTAATTTATATTTTTTGAAATTTCTATTTAATTTAAAAACTCATTATTGTCTCATTTTATTTTACCAGCTTAAATAAATATAAAATATTCTTTATATTTTTCTCTATATTATTATAATTTCTGCAAAAAATGTTTTTTGTTTCCCAAAAAAATTTTCAATAAAAATGAAATATTACCAAGGCAATAAAAACTTTTATTTTTACATTCAGACACACAAAAATATCATATTTTATATGTTCTATTTATTTTATATGTATGTATAACTACCAACCAAATATAAAATAAACTCAATTTATAAAAAAAGAAATACTTAAAAAGAACCGAAAATATTATTATTTTTTGTTTAAGATGAAAATATTTTCTAGGAGTTGTGGTAAAAATGAGAAAAAAAATAAAATTAATGACTTTTTATAACTATGATACATGGCAGACTAGAGCATAAATATACCACCACCACTACATTATATATGTATGTAGTAGATTCAACACACTTTCAAATAAACTACTTACTCATACAAGCCTAATAAAATATTATTAAACAACCTATTAACATTAAAATTGTATCCTTTATACGAGAGTATACATATTGGCACTTTAATGCCTCGCGAAATATTTATGTATTTAAAGTATAAATTTGTTTTAAAAAATTAAATTTAAAGAGTAAATTGGTTAAGGAATAAAATTTTTTAAAGCATATTTTTGCATATTGCAATTTTAAGAGAATATTTTTTGCATACTTTACGCTTAAATACATATTCGATTATAATTTCTATTAAAAATGTTATTTTAAGGCATATTTTTGGGTTTTAATTAAAAGTATTAAAACTTAATACTTTAGGGCATATTTTACCTTTAAAACATTTTTTAAGCTAATTTTCAGATCAACTTAATACTTTTTAATTTTCTTTCTCTGAGAAATTTTCTTAAATTCAAAATAAATTTTTAAATATATTTTTTATTTTTAAAGAGCACATTTTGTGCCATAGAACATATTTTGTCATATTTAGAATTTAAAAAATTTTTTAAGAATATTTTAAAATAGATTTAAATTTATTTTAAAATAGATTTTTGGATTTTAAAGTAAGTATTAATATTGAATAATTTAGAGCATATTTCGTCATATTTTGACTTTAAAGCATTTTTATAACAAATATTTCGTACTAATTTATTAATTTTTACTGTCATTTTTGTTATTCTCTCAATAATGTTATTGCCTACAAAAGGCAAAAGAAACTGAATGAATATTTTTGCTTATATTTGCTTTTAAGCATTTCCTTAATATTTTTTGGGTTTAAATGCAAGTTTAATATTTTAAACTTTAGAGCATATGTTGTCATATTTTGACATTAAAGCATTTGTTAAGCAAATTTTACTGTAATTTATTTTTAAACATATTTTTGAACTATAAATGCAAGTGTTCACATTTTACACTTAAGATCATAGTTAGACATATTTTGCCTTAAAACACTTTTAAGGGAAATATTTCCAATTAATTTACTACTATTCTTTTCAATGACAAATTTGTATTTTTCTTAATATTAAAAATGAGAATTTGCTTTTAATGCAAAAGACTTTTCCTTAAATGCATATTTTGGGCTTTTAAATAGCGTGTGTTCATATTTTGTGCAACAGAATAATTTTGTCATATTTTGCCTTTAACTCATTTCTTAAACATAGTTTTTTTAAAAGCATATTTTTTTTAATTTTAAATGGAAGTGCTAATACTTTATACCTTTAAGCGTATATAGACATATTTTGCTTATTTAGCTATTAAATTTAAGGCATCCTAAATAAATGTATTGGCTGAGAAATTTTATTAAGAGCAGAAGAAGTTTTCTGAGTGTTTTTAGGTTTTTGTAGCATATATTTTCATATTTCCATATAGAGAACATATTTTGTCATATTTTGCGTTTAAGGCTTTATTTGTAATTTATTTAATGTATATTTTTGAATTTTATATTTTATAATTTGGGGCATATTTTGCCTTTAAATCATTTCTTAAGCAACTAAATTACTATTTTTCTTTTCACTGTCAAATTTTTAATTTTTTCAATGAATTCATACACTGAGAAATTATCATAAATAAAAAATAAGTTTCCTTGGAAGCATATTTTTGGCTTTTAAATACAAAACTGATTTTACATTTCTGTCAGGGACGGTAAATGCCCTCGATTTTTTTTTTTTTTTTTTGGTCTTAAAAAATTTACTAATTTAGTACTTTAATTACTATAATATCATCAGATTCTATCAGCTTCAAATCTTTAACTTCGATTAGGGAAAGGAAATGCGTTTCTTTTCGTTTTTTGAATTTTTGAAGCCGCAATATAAGCTACAATCTTCCCTCTTGTACAGATCTATCAATAATATTTTTTCGAATTTTTAAGTCAATTAATCGGTCTATATATTTTTCAAATTATACTTTTTTATTGAATTTAATTTTAATTAATGTCTTCATTTGGTATTGTTGTTTCATTAACTTTAAAATATATAAATGTTTTATATAACATCCCAACTTAGGTGAAGGGTATATTTAAATTCGGCACAACCGAATATAGCAGTAGATCTCGCTTTTAATCGATATATTTTCTAGACAATACAAAAGAAATTTCCTAAGAGCAAAATATGGCAATTTTCCTTTAAAGTTTTCTTCTTCAAATCTGACAATTTTAAAATAAAAACAATATAACGTTTTTCACTTAAATAGGTTTTATTGTCAAAATTTCTATATTTTTCTTAAAATTTTAATATATACACACAAACTAATTTTTCAATTAACAAGTTATTTCATTTTGCATCAAAATTTAATAAATATATTCTAGTAAAAATAAAATTTTAGTACGATTTTATTTCTCAGTAAAATTTTTAAATCATTCAATCATCTACTTAATTGATTTAATAAATTTTTAATTAGAAAAATTTTTCTGTTTTTCATTTTTTTACAGTTTTTAGTAATTTATATAATCATGTTGATGAGAGATGCTAATTTAAAAAAGTTTTTAATTGAATGAATTAATTACTAATATATTTGGAGATTGGTGACTATTTTTCTGTGTAGCTCGAAACAATTTTTTTTTTTTTTTTAATTTTTAAAATTTTAACTAAAATACTAGTGATATAAATTTTTTTCTTTAAATATTTTCTAAATGTATGTATTCTTTTTTTTATTTTGTATTTAAAGTTCAACTAACGAGTTATTTGTAATATTTTTTGTAAACTTTTTTTTAGTTCTCAACAAAAAGAAAACAACCATTAAAAAACTTTTTAATATTTTTCCCCCAAAATAAATTTTCCTCAGGAGCTTATAAATTGTAAACTTCACAAGCATAAGTACAAAAAAAAAAAAAAAATTTCTTTATACTCATTCTATATATTAAATTAAACTACTAGAGCTTGTTTGGTCTTTTATTATATATTTTAGTTTTAAATACATAGACAGTTTTTATTCATATGCTTTTTGTACACTTTTAGTTTTTGTTTTGCTTTCTTATGAATTATTATATAATTTGTAAGCATTTTGCTATAGATAAATTTCTAACATAAAAAGTTTTTTTTATTTTTTCCTTGTTTAACTTTTTTGTATAATTTTTTGTTTCAGCTGAAGTACTTTTGAGTAATAAACCTGTAATATTTAAAAGTACTTAAGTAGTTCAATGTTTTTTATAAAATTATTTATAATTTTAATTATTTACAAATTAAAAGATTTTTAAATAAATAAAAGTTTAGTTTTAGTTTAATTTCTTTTTACTTTATATAAAGTATTTATTTAATTTATTATTAAAAATTATTTCAAAATATTTTTAAATAAATTAAAGGGAAAAAATTTACTTTTATCAGGTTCGTAGGACTATTTTGGCAATAGATATTATGTTATTTAAAATTCTCTAGAGTTTTATAGTTTAATGTTTCTTAAAATATCAAAAAAATTACATTAAGCTTTGCAGCATTAATTCAATTCCCTATTAAAGTCAAATTTATCTGGTTCGTAGAACCTTTATCAGAGGCTTTATACAAATTTTCTTTTTCTACATTTGATTTTGCTTACTAACTTAAAAGACAGCAATAAATATAATTTAGCTCTGTAAATTAAATAAACAAATCAACCCCCACATAAAATTAAATTACTCTGGTTCGTAGGACCATTGTAATATATTTTGCATAATATTTATACCCAACATCAAAAAGATGGGGGGTATATTGATTTTGCCATTCCGTGTGTAACATTTCAAAGGAATCATCTAAGACCCATAAAGTATATATTTTCTTGGTCCTGGTTAGATTCTGAGTCGATCTAACTATGTCCGTCCGTCTGTCCGTCTGTCGAACGGGACAACGTAGGGGCATAAATTGGCATAAATATTTTTCTTATATAAGGTTTGTTTGAGATTGAAAATGGGCAAAATCGGTTTATAAACAAAAAAGTTATGGGCTAAAAACTAGAAACACAGGGTGCCCGTTTTATACTTTTCTGCTGATATTTCTTCAATAAAAGCATGTACGACAACAAAAATTTTTACGTATAGTTCGGGGATCGATATAAACTCGGAAACCAAAAATGGGCGTGGACCGCCAACTTTACTGCCCACTTTACCGCCCACTCCCATATAACGTAAAATTTGAAAAAGTTGATGGTGGGTATATAGATTCGGCCTGGCCGAATATAACATTCGCGCTTGTTTTATATGTTAAAAAAATAGATTTTTCTATTTTGTCAGAATTTTTAATATTTCGTAATTGTTTAGGTAAAAAAATTAGCAATAGTTGATTTCTTCAAATTTTGTATTGAGGCAGACGTTTATTTCAAAATAAAATATTAATAATTATCTGGTTCGCAGGACCTTTTAATATATTTTACACAAAATGTTATTTTTTTATGATTTATTTGTCTATATAGTGGCCTTATTTTCATTTCCTACCTAACAAACTTGTTTATTTCTAGAGATATGTATTTAAAAAACAATATAAAAAAAATTTTCCACTTACCTTGAACTCCTTGTAATGAGATCGTTATCAGCAATGTTAAATATAAAATTAAAAATATTCCTTTATTTACACTCGTATAAAACATTCTATTAACATAGATTTTATTCAAATTTTCTTGTAGTTGTTGGCTAGTAAAATTTTGTTGGCAGTGTTCAGGATATTGAGTGCTGGGATGGCAGCTCTTAGCATAAGAACTGCTTTCGGAGCGCATCATATTTATAACATTTTTCTTTAATACAAAGTAATAATGTTTTTTTTTTTCTATTTATTTTCTTTTCCTTTTACACAAAAAAATTGTCTTTAAGTTTAGAGGAAACTTAAAGAATATTTAGAGTTTTAGTGATATTTATTGAAATAGAAAAACATACTTTTAGGCGTTGTAAGGAGGAAGTAGTTTATGCTGTTTTCATGTTTTGCACTTAATACCAAAACACAATGTTGAAGAAAAATTTTATTATTTGTTTCGATTTTTTTACTTTATTCTTTTCTTTTCTTCTCTTTATTTTATTTTTATTTTCTAAAGCAAGGAATTTTTATTTTATTTTGAATTTCTTTGCTTTTTATAGCTGCCAAGGAAACTATAGCATTGAGTGTCAAGTACAATGCTTGCTATTTGGAAATGTAATATAACCTTGCACTTGATCCTTAACACCAACATCAGCAACAACAGCAACAATAACAACAAGAATTTATAGAAAAAAAATTCTTCAGTCTTATACACGTTTTTCAAGTGCTTCCAATGACTACACGTAGTAGTTGTACTTGTTGTCCTCTCGTTGTCGCCTTTTATTTTCTTTTCAGTCTAGTATTGTAGCAAATTTAGGAAAAAAAAACAACGAAAGGATGTTGAAATTGTTAAGTATTCTTTCCCTTTTAGCTGCTCTTGATTCGGATGTTGGTAACCAACAAAAAGGACATTCACCATAAAATGCTTAAAGTTGAAGTTTTTATGAGCGTCTTGTTACGTTCAAGGCAATTTATCACTTGCTGCTATGTGTTGTTTCTTTTTTTTTTTTTCTATGTACTTCTATGGCTCGTCTACTTGCAACATTAGAGTCTGTAAAAAGTTTTGGATAATGTTGCTCTATTTGTTATTTAGTTGTTATTATTTATGTTTTGTGAATTTATATGTTTATAAAAATTTCAGTGGCTGGCTGGGAGTCTGTCTTTCGGTCTGGTTTTAAAAATGTTGGCAAATATTGTCACGTTGACGCGTGCAGCTTAAGTGTGTTACGTGTTCAAATTTAGATGCAACAATTATTGTTTTATAGAATTTAATATATATCCAGACAGGCAACTGCAAAGAAATGAAGTTAGAAAAAAAAAAAGAAAAATTAATTTTATTATGTTATTAAGAATTGTTTATAAAATAATTAATAGTTTAAGTCAAGAGTAGCAAATTGAATTATAAAAATGTTTTCTGATTTGAAACATTTACATCCATAAATTATGTCATTTAAATTTTGAGATAAAATGCCTAAATGTATGCTATAGTTATCGAAAATATAAAAAGCAAACGAAGCAGTAAATTGAGAGCATTTTCTCTTCTTCAAAGCAGTGGCCGGCACCCCTAACCGTTAGAGTAAGTTACAATCAAATCGTAACTTTAGCAAACACAATACGAAATTCAAGAATTTAAAGTGAAAAATCAATAAATTTTAAAGTGACTTTTAACAACGAACATTCAAGCGGAATTGTGTAAACAAGTTCTCGTTATGCCTACCATTGATTTAAATCATTGCCAAGAAAATGGTAAGCAATCAATAAATTTTAAGTTCTTGTTCGTAATTAAAAGTTAACTTAAAATTTATAATTTAAAATCTTTTTAGGATTTTAAAACACACCTGCAAATCCAAATACTCTTATTATAAATTAACAAATTTTCACTATGCCTCTTTTTTATTCATCTAATTACTAACCCAAATCAAATATTCCTAAACAACCACTGTTCCCTAGAGTATTATTATCTACTTCCCTATTCTTAATATTTTTTATTTTATTTTATTTTTTTTCTTCAATACCATATTTATAGGATATCAACCTTAAATGGTTTTAACTAAACTAGTTTCCTTCTTAAGTATGTATTTCTCTAACAGTTTCCCATTTAAAAAAAAGGGGAAAAAGCGAAAACAAAAACAAATACTTGAAATTACATCTTCATATGGCTTTACGACCATAACTACCTACAAGAGATATGTATGTATTCATTTGATTTTTACCCAGTTTTATCTTAAACACTACTATCTTCAAACTGAAAACAACAATTCAAACCCTCCAGCCAGCCACTCTACTCAAAACAATAACTAAACAGGCAGAGTTTTTTTTTTTTTTTTTTTTTTTTTTTTGAATTTTTAAAAAGGAAATGCGTCACTATAGTATTTGTTGTTGTTATTGGCTTGGTGGTGATGTGCCAGGTATCATTCTCTATGGCATTCAATACAATTCTTACTAAACAACGGTAATAAGCAATTTCTTTTACAGTTGTTTACTTTTGTTTTTTATTTCTTCCTCATACTCACATTATTAAGTATATGAGAAATCACATATACATATGATGTTGTTATGGTATTGGCCTGGGTTGGAAGAAATGTAAAATTCTCTAGAGGTTTATCAAACTTAGCAGTGGAATGAGAAAGGGAAAAAATTAAACTCATGAGTTCGAAGGACCATTACAATAAAAATATATTTTTTATATAAAATTTATCTTAAAAAAAAAAAAAAAAAATCAATAAACAAAATAGTTTTAGAAGCTGTTATAAGACCCTTTATTTAATTATGACTTACATTTTCAGACCTGATAATTTTTTTTTAGATTCGCAGGGCCAAAATAAAAATTTTATTTTAAGAATCCCAGACCCATATAATTAAAGTACTATTAACAATAATTATTAAAATCAAAGGACTCATAGTTTAGGTTAGAAGGATCAAAATGACATCCAGAAAACCATGTCAATAACTTCAATGAATGTATTTTATGAATATAAAATTAATTAAAACTTCATTATCATATTTTTTTTTTTTTTAATTTTGCATTAATGCAATATAAATACTTTTTTGCTCCTATCATTTAACAATTTCTTATTTCTTCATCCCACTGTCGTTCACCAACTATACCCACTTTACCTCTAAAAGTACCAAAGAAACAAACACTAAACTTAAAGGTGTTTCTTTCTTCATTCTACCTTCTATGATCAAGCATCCGGCAATTTTGTTGTAACAATGAAAATTACAAGGAAATACGCACAATTTAAAGAAGCAACAAAAGACTAAAATGGTTAAGAAAATCACCATAAACAACGAAGCAGCAGATTGAATAAATGCTGCACAAACTAATATATTTTTGTTCTTTATTCCATTGAAATGAAATTCATAATTTGGAAAGAAAAAAGAATGATATTTTTTTTGGCTGTTGTACTTTATTCGCATTATAACCAAACAGCTGGAGAAATATTTATTAAACACAATGTAGGAGGAGTGTTTTTTGCTTGTTTCATATTTTTAATATAACCACTATATATATGCCAGCTATTTTAGCCAGAACGAAAAAAATATTATTAGCAGGAAATTGGCCACTTAATAAGCGGAAAAAATGTGGTTATAAAACAAAAAAAGTTAGGAATATATAAAGGTAAAAAACAAATATGAAACAGCAAAATAATTTGCATAAAATAATAATAATTGTGGATGAATATCGATAAACTTAAATAAAAAATAATACCTATATAGAAAAAATTGAAAACGTTATAAAACATATTATAAAACAAAAAATATAGAAAAACTTAAAACTGTTTTTGCATTAAAAAATGTTTCAATATAAATAACAAAAGCTAAAATAAAAAGGAAGGACATGTTGTATAAAACAATTATTTTATTAGATGTAAATCTATACTTTTAAGATACTAAAATTTTATAACATTCTAAATTTAAAAGAATTATAAAATTTTTATTTCAAAATTTTATTCGTTCTGATATATTTTATTATTTTTTCTTTAATTTTATAATTTAACAACTGAAGTAGTTTTAAAAGTTTATAATTTTATTATTTTATAATTTTATAAATTTTATAATTTTATAATATTATAATTTTATGATTTTATAATTTTATAATATTACAATTTTATAATTTTATAATTCTATAATTTTATACTTTTATAATTTTATAGTTTAATAATTTTATAATTTTATAATTTTATAATTTTATAATTTTATAAATTTATAATTTTATAATATTATAATTATATAATTTTATGATTTTATAATTTTATAATATTATAATTTTATAATTTTATAATTTTATAATTTTATGATTTTATAATTTTATAATTTTATAATTTTATAATTTTATAATTTTATTATTTTATTATTTTATAATTTTATGATTTTATAATTTTATAAATTTATAATTTTATAATATTATAATTTTATAATTTTATGATTTTATAATATTATAATTTTATAATTTTATAATTAAAATACTATAATTTTAAAATTTTATATTATAATTTTATAATATAATTTTATAATCTTGTAATTTTATAATTTTACGAGCGTATAAGCCTGCCTTTGGCAGGAAAACTTTAAAAAATCTATGAACAACATTTTAACGCTTTTCCTTTACCACGCCTGTGAGTATAAGTAAGCTCTGGAAAAGAAAAAAATGCTTGAATAAAGACACATAAGTCCGATTTACTCCACTCTCTAATAAAAATTTCAAAATCTGATACCGTTAGGATTTGTAGGAAGAAAAGCTTCATAAGTAAGCCGAATTTTAGTTTCTACAACATCTGGGAGCTTCAGAAAGCTCTGGAAAAAGAAAAAACCCGTTTTGTCCGGCCCCTGGCAGAAATTTAAAAATCCGGCTACGTTAGGATTTGTTGGGCTAAAAGTTACATAAGTAAGCCAAAATTGTTTACGTAGTCTGGGAGCTTCAGAAAGCTCTGGAAAGTGAAAAATGCTTAGCAAATTATATATATATAGATATTTTTGTATTTTTATTTGTTAGTAGTTTTATAATTTATCAATTATAATTTATTAGATTTATAACATATAATATTTAGAGTTTTTTAACTTTATAACTTTTTAGCTTTATTAAAAATTTTATTTCAGTTTCCAACCACATTTTATTTATAACATCTTTAAAAGGCATCCATTTATTTTTCTATATTTTAAACCAAAGAAGACCTTTTTTTCTGACTGTCTCTTCTCTAGATTTCACTTAAAAACAAATAATATTTTTGTTGGTTCTTTGCCAAAAATGTTTATTTAATAAAGACCAAGAAGAATGACAGAAAAAAACGTCACAATATACTTTATTATATGGTTTTTATTCCTTTTCTCTATTTCTTTAAGCAAGACAAAGCTAATTTCTTTTATTTACTTGCAGAGCAAACGACAAAAATAAAAGAGTTTTAGAAATGTCACTAACTTTTTTTCTTCAAAATATCCTATAAAAACTTGAACAAGATGTTTAGAGACTTCATATACAGCTGTGTGTAGGAAAAACTTTTCATAAAATCCTGATGCAAAAAAGCACATCTCTTGCTAAGTACTTGTATCTATGTGTGATAAAGAGGAGGGGGAAAGTGCAAGTAAATGTGTGTATTTTTGTGTTCATTGTATATATAATTTCGGTTGACCCACGTTAAATAAAAAAAGACGCAAAAAAGAAATAACAGACTACACTTCATTATTTATATTGGAAAATTATAGAGTTGCGCACATTTACCACTTACAACAAATAACGCAGCAGACAACAACAACAATGACAACAAAAAAGTATAAAATAAGACAACAAGATTGTGGCATGTTTAAGGCCGCAACATCTTAACCGCAACTTGAAAACATTAAATAACAAAGAACAAACAGGAAAAATGCACAAAAAAATAAAAAAATTTTTGAATTTATATTCTCAGATTTGAGCCAATTACAAGCAGTATTAGTAGGGGTATTCAGGGGGGAGAAAAATATAAAATGAAAATTTTTAAATAATAAATATATATGTATCAAATGCTAAATATAAGTAATCTAATTTTTTGTTATAGTTTAAATTTTCTTATATATCCTGTGAATACCCTTAATATTATACAAAAATTAAGGTTTTTTTACGTTTTTGTGTTACTTCTAAGTAACAAGAAAATTATTTTAATTTACCACAAACATGTCGGAAGATACTTGCACTCACACACATACATTCTTGTAGTAAAATTATTGCTTAAACTGTAAAAGGAATATTGTTCTGTATTCCTTTTTTATGGCAGAATTTTAGTGAATTTTTAATACTTTTAATTTTGCATAAATTTTGTGCTTAAAGTGCCATTAAAATGTGTTTAAAAACTTTGTAGAACCACAAGCAACCAACAACAACGCTTTTTGGCATCATCAGAATTTTAATTTTTCTCTGTGTGTTCTTTTTTAAGTTTTACATGTTTTTTTTAGGCAAAATGCAATTTAATGAAAATTATATTTTGCTCTTTTTAAGATAAAATTAAATATTTTTTATTAGTTAAAAGAGTTTTCGGTTTAGTTTTGTGGTTGTTTGTAATAAAAGAAGATGTGGTTTTTATGCTTGATTTACTTGACATGGTGTAGTGCAACTTGTAGTGGTTAATTGGCTTGAAATTTGTTGCAAGAACTTGAATTATTCAAAGAAGCAAAGAAAAACATTAAAAGAAATCATAAACTTTTAACACACAATTTTTGGAAAATTAATTTAAAATAATGTAAAAACAAGAGAAAAAGTTATAGTAGCTTGAAATCGTTCCGTGGACTTCAAACTACAATCACGAACAATACGAGTATTATAAAGTTTTAAAATTATAAAACTATAAAATATATTAAAATAATAAAATTACAAAATTATTAAACTATAAAATTTAAAAAGTTATAATTTTATCAAATTAAAAAATTATAAAAATATAAAATTATAAAACTTCGAGCGTAACCCGGTGCGCTTCGCTACCATTTATTAGGGAATATCAAACATTTACTACCGTTTAGGAGTTTTAAAAAGTGGGCGTAAACTGTAGGAGTGACATTCAACCCAGTTCTTACATAGTCTATAACGACTACCGGCACTGGTACTATCTTCGTATCAAATTTTGTGAAAATTGGTTGCGCACAAATAAACAAACAAACTTATACTTTATTATTATAATATATATTAGAATAAAATTATAAAATTATAGAGTTAAAAAATTATAAAATTATAATACTATAAAATTATAAAATTGTAAAATTGTAAAATTATAGAATTATAAAATGAAAAAAATATAAAATTAAAAAATTATAACATTAAAAAATTATAAAATTTTAAAATTTTTTAAATTATAAAATTATAAAATAATATTATAAAATTAAAAAATTATAAAACCATAAAATTATAAGATTATAGAATTATAAAATGAAAAAGTTATAAAATTAAAAAACTATAACATTAAAAAATTATAAAATTTTAAAATTTTTTAAATTATAAAATTATAAAATAATAATATTATAAAATTAAAAAATTATAAAACCATAAAATTATAAGATTATAGAATTAAAAAATTATAAAATTATAATACTATAAAGTAATAAAATTGTAAAATTATAATATTATAAAATTATAGAATTATAAAATTAAAAAGCTATAAAATTGTAAAATTATAAAATTATAAAATTAAAAAATTTAAAAAATTATAAAATTATAAAGTTATAAAATTATAAAATTATAAAATTAAAAAATTTAAAATTATAAAATTATAGAATTATAAAATTATAAAATTTTAAAATTATAAAATTATAAAATTATTAAATTATAAAATTATAAAATTACAAAATTATAGAATTATAGAATTATAAATTAAAAAGATATAAAATTAAAAAATTATAAAATTTTAACATTTTTTAAATTATAAAATTATAAAATTAAAAATTATAAAATTATAAAATAATAATATTATAAAATTATAAAATTATAATATTATAGAATTATGAAATTAAAAAATTATAAAACCATAAAATTATAAAATTAAAAATTATAAAATTATAAAATTATAAAATTATAAAATTATAAAATTATAAAATTATAAAATTATAAAATTATAAAATTATAAAATTATAAAATTATAAAATTATAAAATTATAAAATTATAAAATTATAAAATTATAAAATTATAAAATTATAAAATTATAAAATTATAAAATTATAAAACTATAAAATTATAAAATTATAATATTGTAAAATTCTAAAATTATAATATTATAAAATTAAAAAGCTATAAAATTATAAAATTAAAAAGTTATAAAAATTTAACATTTTTAAAATTATAAAATTATAAAACTATAAAATTATAAAATCATTAGGTCATAAAATTATAAAATAATAAAATTAAAAAAATTATAAAAATTAAAAAATTTTGAAGTTATAGAATTATAAAATTACAAAATATTAAAATTACGAAATTAAAAAGTTATAAAATTATTATAAAATTTTCAATTATAAAACTTTCATATAATATAATTATAAATTTTTCAAATTATAAAATTTTAAAATTATAAAATGACCAAATTTTAAATTAATGAAACTATTAAAATTTTGATATTATACAATAACAAAATTATAAAATATTTAATCATAAAATAAAAAAGTTTCTTAACAATATTAAGTCCAAAATTTTCCTTTTCCCCTAATATAATTTTGTGTGACTTTTGTCTTACAAGCCCCAGCGAATTAGTATTTGCAACACTAGTACTCTGCCTTATTGAAAGCCTCTGCAAGTTTTTATTATTAAAATTATTCCAGCCTTTTAGGCTAAATTTAAACACAGATTCAAACGATAAGGGCGTTGCTTATTATCATCTGTTATTATTATTTTTTTTTTTTTTTTTGTAGCAAATTTTTTTTTTTTTTTAGAACTTTTAACATTTATAGTATTATCGTTTTTTTCAGCGTTATCCCCAGAGTGTTGATCTGTATCTGTGATTCATTTTAAACCTGGTTTGTAATCTCTCTTGCTGTCAAACAGTTGGTTGTAGTAGTTGCTATTCGAGTTGGTTTTCTTTTGTTAAGTGTTTGATCATGAACTGATAATTTAGCTTCGAATGTTTTTTTTTTTTTCATATTGCTTTAAATTTTTACTACATGTAGTTTTCAATGTAAAGCCTCATGTGGTCATTATTTTTATATTACACAATCGCAGTGTAAAACGATGATGGACAGGCGTTAAGGTTTTCAAAAAAAACTTATTAATTAGTAACTCAATTTCCGCTACAATGAGATAATTTAACAATTACATGAGTTGTAAGGAATTTCACATGGAAATGTGTAAATTTGTTTTTAAGTTAAGGGTAATTCAGGCCACATTTCTTTTAAATATAATGTGTTAAAATGTTTTATTTAAAAAAGTATAAGACGATTTGATTATATGATTTATTTAATATTTATTTTTATAATATTTTTTCTAATAAACAATGAAATCTGTCATCAATATTTGTCTGGTCTCATTCATAAAAATTAACATTAATTTGTTGTGATTTAAAATAATCCTATCTACATATTTAAGCATCCTCTCAATTTTACTGGAAATAATATTTTTATTATATTTATAGCAGTTCTTGTTTATATTTTTTTGCTGTGTTGCTAGTTTATGCTTCATGAATTTGTAATGTAATTTCTAATTTGTTTTATTAGGGAATTTATTTTTTCCGCAACAAAACAAAACATAATGTTTTTGAAACCTTTTTAATATTACATTAATATTGTTTTTTTTTTTTTTTTTTTTTTTTTTTTTTTTGTAATAGAAATTTCTAGAATAATTCAAATAAATAAATTCATTGTTGTTAAACATTTTTGTTTACAAAGGTCCTTTTGACATCCTTTTTTCAGTTTGTTGGTTTTATGGTTTAGTATTTTTTTCTAGGTCTTTTGTGTTCAGCAAAGTGTAACATGTTTTTAGACAAAAAGAAAAAAAAAAAATTAGACAAAATATTTGTTTAAATAAAAATAATGGAATTTAAAACAACAAAATAATTAAATTATTGCAAACAGTAATAGTCCAGACTTAATATCCTTTCATCTTAAGTAAAGGTTATTTTCAAGACTTTAATATATAGTTAAATAGTATAGTCTAGTCTATTTAACAGATTATAATATAATCTATGAAACTGTAGTCTGCTTTATATAACATGACATATTTTAGTCTAAAATTCTATATATAATTCAGACTATAGTTAATTCTAAGGACTATATTTTGATCTATTTTTTTTAACCAAAACTTACGTATATACTAGTCTAGACTAATGATTACTCTAAAGTCTAGACAATAGTATATTCTAAATTTAGATTAAAGAGTAAATACTAGCTTATAGTCGAATTAATAGTACAAACTTATCAATACTTTAAACTATATTCTATGCTATAATTCACATAAAATACTTCCCAAAAATTGTTACTTCCCCCTAATATATTATTTCTATATTCACAAATTTGCCCCTGAAAACTAGTTTAAAGGCATTTTATCCATATAAATATGCGCAATCAAACCGTTGGAAACCATGTATGGTAACCTTGAAATACTACAAAGAGGCACTACCCATAAATACTACTCAATATAGAAAAGTAAAAAAATAAAAATAAACCCAACATGTTTAAGGGGCATAACTTTAACTTGTTCCATATGATTTGCCATACTCGTGACTTACTACAGAAATGGTCCAATGAGAAAAAAAATATCTTAAGACAGCAAAACGCCAAACTAACAAAGGATAGACATTTTAAGCAGCACCACGCCATCACCATTAACTAACTACGTACAACGAAAGCAACACCAAACGTGCTTTTGCAATTAAAATTAAATACTTTAAGATGAATAACATAACACAAAGTGTGGCACATACTTACATACATATAATACAATATCATGCAACAACAACTATTTAAAACAAACTACTAACATATTGGTGTTGATAGCTAAAAGTATTTCAGATAGAGGGGCCCGACAAATAAATAATACCACTGCAACAAATTTGCAACATTTATAAACAGAGTTCAACATTTTAACAATCGTTTATATAAAAAAATATAAAACATTTATGATTTTAAATTGCAAATAAAAAACCTAAAACAAAAAAATATGACTAACAATTATTTGTAAAAAAAAAAAACAGCAGGCGTTATTAGTTAAATTGTAAATTATGTGTGAAGTGGTTTTAATAATTCTTTTAGTTAACATATAAACACCCAGTTTGGTTTTGAAGGGAGGGAATCAAGGGGAGTTATCTTAGAACAAAATTTTACCCTACCAAATTTTTAGTGTAGTAAACGCCCTTGTTTGCTATAAATTTTATTATCTCAATTTAATTCTAAACAACTATAAATTTTATTATCTCAATTTAATTCTAAACAACTGCATTAACATTTGCTAGAGTTTCTTATTTATATTTCATTTGTAAATATTTGTTTTGTTAATTAAATATTTAGATAAATCATAAAATTATTAAAATTTATTTTATGCTTTAATCATTATAATAATAAATAGCGGTTTGTTTTAACTTTAATATGATAATTAAATAAGATTAAATTGTGCTATTTTTACTTTGATTTTTAAATAAATGTTGATTGAGTTGTATCATAATTTTTTCCAGTTATAAATATTTAAATGTAAATTATTTGTTCAAGATTGTAAGTGTGTTATGATATCAAAAAACGTATAGTGAATAAATAGAGGAATGATTCATTATTTTACAGTCCAGACAATGGTGTATAGTGGTGAATATAGTCCATAGTACATACTATATTCCATTCTGTAATACAATATGTAGTCTACGATATTGTCCTATCCATAGTATAGTCTAGTCTATAGTCCCGACTATAATCTAGTCTATAGTCTAAGTAACAGTCTACACTACAGTCTAGCCATAGTCCAGACTATAGTCCAATCTCTAGTCAAGCCTATAGTCTGGACTATAGTCTTGACTATTGTCTGGACTATAGGCTTCATACTATAGTCCAGACTATAGTTCATACTCTATAATCGATACTATAGTCCAGATTATAGTCCTCACTATAGTCGAGACTAACATAGTTTATAGTCTAGCATATAGTCTAATACTATAATCTATAGTCCAAACTAAAGTCCAATCTATAGTCAAGTCCAGACTATATTCTAGTCTATATTCCAGACTATAGTTCAGATTATAGTTCAGGTTATAGTCCAGACTATAGTTCATACTATAGTCCACACTATAGTCAAGTCTATAGTTTATACTATAGTACAGACTAGAGTCCGACTATAGTTCAGGCTATAGTCTGGCTATAGTTCGACTATAGTTCAGACTATAATCAAGTCTATAGTTTAAACTAGAGTACAAACTACAGTTCTGACTATAGTCAAGTCTATAGTCCAGACTATAGCCTAGACTATACTCTAAACTATAAACCAGACCATTCAGACTATAGTCCAGATTATAGTGCAGACTATAGTCCAGACTATAGTCTAGTCTGTAATCCAGACTATATTCCAGACTATATTCCATACTATAGTCCAGACTATAGTCTAGTCTGGAGTAAACGGCAGTCCAACTTTAATCCAACTTTAATCTAGTCTATAATCAAGACTATAGTTTAGTCTATAGTCCAGACTATAGTCTAGTCTATAGTCCAGACTATAGTCTAGTCTATAGTCCAGACTATAGTCTAGTCTATAGTCCAGACTATAGTCTAGTCTATAGTCCAGACTATAGTCCAGACTATAGTCTAGTCTGGAGTAAACGGCAGTCCAACTTTAATCTAGTCTATAATCCAGACTATAGTCTAGTCTATAGTCCAGACTATAGTCTAGTCTATAGTCCAGACTATAGTCTAGTCCATAGTCCTGACTATAGTCTATTTTATAGTCCTGACTATAGTCCAGACTATAGTCTAGTCTATAGTCCAGACTATATTCCAGACTATATTTCAGACTATAGTCCAGACTATAGTCTAGTCTGGAGTAAACGGCAGTCCAACTTTAATCAAGTCTATAATCCAGACTATGGTCTAGTCTATAGTCCAGTCTATAATCCAATCGATAGTCCGGACTAAAGTCTTGTCTATAGTTCAAACTATAGTCTAGTCTGTAGTTCAGAATATAGTCTTGTCTATAGTCTAGTCTAGTCTATAGTCTTGTCTATAGTGTAGACTATAGTTCAGACTATAGTCTAGTCTATAGTTCAGACTATAGTCTTGTCTATAGTTCAGACTATAGTCAAGTCTATAGTTTTTCTATACTACTTAAGTTTTTAGAATAGAGAGTTGCTTGGATGCTAAGATATTTGAAAATATAGTGGCTGGTAAATAAAACATTGTATTTTCCTTGGAAAAAAATATTTGTTTTTTCTTTAAGACCTTTTTACCAAAATACACTTTTCTAAATGTTGTTTGCTGATTTCGATTTTGTTATACGCCTGTCATGTTTTTTTTTTTTACTCGAGCCAATTATGTTTGGATTTACTGATAACATGTTGTTTTCCATTAAATCTATGAAATGTTTTTGAAATAAAATCTTCATGTCTCTCGGCGGGAGCTAGGTTTTCATTTTAGACCCATACTTTCTTTGGGTAATTTCCTTAGAATTTTATGTAGATTTCAATTTTGTTATACGCCTGTCACGTTTTTTCTTATTCGAACAAATTGACCCACCCTAATGTATATGCTATATTCTACTATAGACCATGCATCTTTCTATTCTTGCCTTTAGTTTTTAATTTAGTTTGAATCTTCTTTGTTCTCTAAATTTTTTTTCTGTTCTCTGAAATTTATTCTGTACACAAATTTGTTTTTTAAGTAACTAAATTTATTTCTCTATTATTTCTTCCCTCAACACCACTGTGCCACTTTAATTCATTATCTTTGGCATTATGATTAATAAATGATTAATGGCGCCTCGCTTTCATAAACATTATACTAAAAAAAGCTCTTATGACACTTACCACCACGAAATCTCTACTTAAAATCTCTAAACAAAAAAAAAAAAAAAAAAAAAAAAATACTTACCACAATAGAAAACCACTTCTACATACAACTAAATATTCCTAGATATCAATAAAAATATAATCATAATTCATTATTGTCTTTAATGCAATGGGGAATAGAATAGAAACCTTTGCGTGTAATATGGACAAAGCGAAGTAAATAATAATAAAAATTCTTATCTTTTTCCATAGAAATTAACTCGTTTATAGAACTAAATGTAAGTTTCCATGATATTTTTATGAGGCAAAAAATTCTATTTCCTTTTATGAACTTTATTATTAATAAACAAATCTTTTTTTTTCTTTAAACTAATAATAAATATTTTTTAAACAATTTTTAATATTTTCCCTAGCTTTTGTTTACTTATATGTTGTTGTTGCAATAAAATACTTTGATTTGAAGAACTTTTTTTTTATCTGTTGATATAAAAGTGGGGGGTTCTTTGTTAGGTATTAAGGTAATTTTTATCATGTTTATGGGAGCGTTTGTTTGTTAAAAAGGGCGTTTTTGTTGTATTTGTTTTAGGGTAATCTATCATTTATTTTGTGTGACTTTTATATGACACTGTGTCATCTTTTTTTGTTGAGATTTAGAGGGAGTGAACTGCATTAGCTAGAGTTGTGAGGTGCATTTTTTTTTTTTTTTTTGTTTGTTTTTAGGTGCATTATCTTAAGCTTTTGTAGATTGTCATAAAATATTATTAATTTGGGTCAGTTTATTTTTTGTTTTGAAGTTGATATAATTTGATTTATTTATTTTTATAATTTGTTAAACAATATTTTGATTTTTATTGGTAGATTTTTTTAAGTAAAGTTGGAATTGAAATTTGGGAGATTATTATTTACCTGTGATATATTTTTATTAGTATCCGAAAGTAAAAAATTCTGTTTTCAAGTTAATGGTGAGATAAAATCTGCAATAAAAAAAGAAAATATTAAATGTGAGTAAATTTAATATTAAAAAGAATATTTAAATAAAGTTTTTAGATTTGAAAGATTTAAATTTGTTTTAAGTTCTGCTTAATATTTCAGGCTATAGTCCATATAAATTTATACTCCATATGCCAAATAATTTTGTTATCTCTATTTCAGATTATGATCTAGTCCATGGTGTACACAATAGAATAGACTAAACCCTGGTCTCTGGTGTGAAGAATAGCCAATATAATATACTATTATCTGGATAATTCACTATATTAGTCTATAGTCTAACAGTGGTCTATAGCCCAGTATATTTTTTATGCCATAGTCCGTAAAATAGACAGCGGATAATCTATAGTTTGGGTAGTAATCTCGTCTGTAATTTGTAAAATAGCTTCGCATATCATATAGTCTATATGAAAGACTTGTCTATAATGTAGGCAATTACCTTGGCTGTTATCTACTCTATAGTCCAGGCAATACACTAGCTTTTAGTCAGTACAATACATAAGTCCGTAGTATAATCTGTAGTCCGGCTAACAGACCAACACATAAGTAGTGTGGACTAGAGGCCAGTCTATAATCTAGACAATAAGCCATTTTATAGTCTAAGCTTTAATGAAGACATTGCACTAGTCTTTAATATATTCTATATCCTGAACAATAAAATAGTCCATTCTATAGTGTAGTTTGTAATATAGTGCAGAGAGGAGCAGAATCAAAAATTTTTGGAAATAAATCTGTAACTTCTAATCGGCTGGTTGGATTTGCATGAAATGTGAGTTTGGAAGCGGTTCCCAACAGACCCCTCATTAGGGTACCTCTGACATACACAATTTTTAAGCGCTTGCCAAATTTTTGTTTCTCGTCCGATTTCAAATATTTTATATTACTATATACCCTGATAAGACCTACAAAAAAATTTTCCTTACATGTACTATTTATCTCTTATAGTTTTCGAGTCATTTGCATTTGAATTTTTAAGTATTACAATTTTGTATATTTTTGGTCCAGTTTTTTTCATATATATCCTAGAATTTCCAACCGATTTTATTAGTTTTTTTAGCTATTTTAATAACAAAATTATCTATTGAATAAAAAAAATTTGAAGTCGATATCTTTTGTGTTTTTTTGGTCGAAAAAGTATTTACACTATTTTTTCTCTAAAATAAAATTTTCTTTAACAACATATAATAACTTTATTCTTTTCTGAAAGGTATCTTCACAGAGATGACCTTAAAATAAATAACAAGTCCAATAACGTAAGTGGTTAAGGTACACACCCTCCCGAATTCGACCCATTTTATATGAAAGTTTTGACTTAATTCTATATTTTCTAAAATCCCAAAGCATGAATCGGCAAACGGAATGCAGTTTTGAAATCTATAATATGTTGTTAAAAGTTTTCATTTAAAATCTACGGGACTTTGGAAAAATGTGGATTTTATAGCCGTAAATGTGAAAAAAATCCATTTTTGAGATTTTCGGTATTGTTTTTTTGGGAATTGTGGAATGTTTTTTACAAAAATCTTAAAGTTTTTTTCACTTTCTCATTTTATATGATAAAGTCTACATTCACCGAAAATTTCGTTAAGATATTTTTACTAATACAGATTTTATTATAGATAAAATATTTATAGTTTCAAAGAAAAATAATTTTTTACAAAAGTTTTGCTTTAATTGCAAAAATCAAAAAAAAAAAAAAAAAAGTGTAAAATCGTTTGCTTAGCTGCCATAATTCTTCGTTATATAGAAAAAGATTGAAATCGATATCTTTATGGAATCTTTATATGCCACCTGAGGGGTCTGTTAGGCCCCACTTCCAAACTTAAGATTGTTCACTCCTCTGCTACGCCTTTTCGATTCTGCCCCACTGTGTAGTGTAGACTTTAGTCTAGGTCGTATATATTAGACCTAATAAAGGAAGTTACATTACACTCCTCGGTCTAGTCTATTTCTTAAGAGCAGAGAAAACTTTAATTGTTCTTAAACCATCCGCTTTATTTAGTCTTTTAAATCTTTAATTAATTGGAAATATTTCCTCCCTTGTATATTAAGAAAATTAAAGTTCTTTTCTCAAGTAATTTTAATTTACAAATCCCTTTATTTTGCCATTAATATCCTTTTTCATTTTAATTGTTTGTTTTGTTTTAATATTTATTTTTCTCTTATTTTTTTCAAAAACTCTTAACTTATTAACATTTTAATTATTTTTCTAAGAAATAATAATTACAAATAACATATACCACTTTACTCCTACTATAACTCATTCACTTTGAAACATTATTCATACCCAACCCCTACTAGATATTTGAACTAAGAAAAAAAAAAGTATCGTTTTTCTCATCAGCATCAAGCAAATCCCAGAATTCCATTGTACTAAAACGTTTAAGAGAATATTAAATTCTGCTTTTAACACATACGCATAACACATGGCATCTTAGCGTGAGCAATATATGATTCTGAACCCTTTTTTTATTTTTTGCTTCGGCTGGATTTTTTTTTTTTTCTATCTTTTTTAATGCCAAAGTTACTAAACAGAAACTTCAACTAAATATTTTAGCTCCTACATTATTACAAAAAGTACTTAAACTTTGGAATATTTTTAATACACAAAGACTGTGAAGTTGTAGCGGGTGAAAGGGATATTAAAGTGTTAAAGTATAAGGGGTAGTCACAGATTTTCAAACCAATTGATTAAAAAATGCAGTTCTTTACGACGAGGGAATGGATTGATGTATGCTTTAGAGTAAAGTGAAAGTTTATAGCATATTAATTAAAAATAGCGAATGTTTGTATAAATGGTAGTAAATGACCCTAAGCTAAGGCACTCTTAAGCTACTAACAGCCGTATTCAAAAAAATTAATGTAGTTTTGTTAACGAGTTACTAACTTTTTCTTATGGAAATTTACATACAAAATTTTTTTGTGAATACGGCTGTAAATCTTTAGAAAGCTTGCTTTAAATACTATTATTATTAATATTTTCTAAAAAAAAGTATTTCAAACAAGATCTCTATCATTTAAAAAATCCGTGACTACCCCTAATACTTATACTTAAATATATGTATTTAAATCCTTTGCAACATTTAGATATATTATATATGACACAAACAACAGTTGCTGATGTCGCTCAAACTGTTACATTATTTAATAATACACACACATAGAGATTACTATGCATAATGGAAGAGCTCCATATCACAACTCAAAAGATGAACAAGAAGAAAAAAACTAAAACGCCAACGCAGCAAAAATAGGAAACATATACACTTAAATATTAAACACCATGACTCCTTACAGAATTTTTATATCCTGCTATAGATTTCAATTGTTGTCAAATGTTGTACAAATGTGCGTTTGTGTTTGTAGTAAGCAATTTTAATATTCAAAATAATTTACCAGTTGTTTCACTGTTAAACTTACCCTTAGGCTTAATAATCATATGACAATGATGTTGATGCTGTGTTAAACCAACCAACCATTAGTAAACTTCAACTTCTTTTAAAGCCTTTTAAAGGAAAAGGAGTTGTTCAAAAACAGTTTGATGTTGCAAATAACAGAATTATTGAAATATGGAGTTGTATGATCTATTTATTGTATTATTTTTCTTTGAAAAGTTATCTAGACCTAAAAGGATTTAAAAGTTGCTAGATGCTATAATTTAAGGGGAGTTGCAAGGGCTGTGTTTTTATTTATAAATAATATATCCATAACATTGTTTTATTTTTTTAATATTACATGAAAAAATATTATTTACAGAAAAAGTACAAGTCCTAAGGGAATGTTTAGGTTTTAATGAAACCCAACTGAGAAGAACACAATGAATGTTGATGAAGTATATTTTTTTAATATTTTATAGTACACGTAGAAAGCAACTCGTTATGGTCCTCCGAACCGGATGCTATAACTTCAAAGTTTACCATAAAAAATGGTGCTTAATTCTGGAAATTATAAAAATCACTTTATATATATTATTTTTCATAAATTTCGGAAAAAGAGAAGTAGGTTTTAGAATTTGTTTATTTTTTTCCCGCGTCCCACAGTGCTTTAATTCCATACAACTATGGGACAAAAATAGAAGGAGTTGTCGTAGCAAATTGAAACTTGGTACGCATATTTCTTTAGGTCTAAAATGCATAAATACGAAATTTTATACAAATTGACGCTAGGACATGCCTACCTCCCATATATTCTGGAATTTAAAAATGGATTTACTGCTCGAATATTGGTCAGAATTTACACCAAAATTTGTGATTATAGTGTAATATAAGTAGATTGTTTATAAATTCACCAATTTTTATTTGAATCGGAACAAGAACACCTCTACCTCCCATATATCCTGAAATGAAAAAAAAAAAAAAAAAAAAACGCATTTTATTGGCACATATATTACTTTAGAACAAAAGTAAATATATACAAAGAACACTCCTACCTCCCATACATCTTACATGTGAAAAATACTGTTCAAAACCATATCAAAATTTTCGATAGTCATTGGATATATGTTTTTTTTTGGATCAGACAATATTTTATTTAATAGGAGCAGGGGCAACTTTAGATTAATATAACTTTTTAACGGGTTCGTATATTTATATAATTCCTGCAGCAAGATTGTTTAGAATTTTATAAGAAATCTGGCGAATATTTTAAGTTAAAAAAAAAAAATATATATATATATATATTAAAAAAATTGACGTAAAAATTTATTTTGAGCCGAATATCTCTTAAATTACATACCCGAGATGGCCAATTTTAAAGGAATACCCACTACCCCCCTTGATCCGCTAGGGGCTTGTAATCCTCCATATCAACTCAAAAACACCTCAACTCTACTCATGTGATATTTTATTGAGATATCTCCAAAGGTTCAAAAGTTACAGAATTATTTCTAAAATAAAGCGTTTTGAACCACAGTTAGATGGAGCACTTATGTAATTTTTCTATTAAAATTAAAAAAATCTCTATAATTAGCGACATCTAGAAGATTTTTAACGTTATATTTTGAGTCCAAAAAATATATTTTTCTGTTCCCTAATTGTTTTTTAAATTTCGAAATAATTTGTTTATTTTAATTTAGCAAAATAAATTTCTTTACTATTGAGAACTCTTTGGTAGGATTTTAAAACAAATAAACTGAAATCAAATGTTGATACAAAATTAGCTAAATTCGAGAGGATTTTGGCACTATCGGCTGATTGAGCTCGTTAAAATAATCTCAGTAAATATAAGTTTTAGAAAAGTATAAATTCACTATAAGTTCCTAAAGAAAATTTTATTTTAAAGAGAATATTTTTCGGTTAAAAAAATGGTTATCGTTAAATATGAAAAATCTGGACCAAGATAATGCAAATTAAATCGAAAACTATAAGAGATAAATAGTACAACTTATCAACAGTTTTAGGAAAATATACAAATATAAAAGTTTCAGTTTTATAGCAAACTTTATCCTACCCAGCAAAAACTTGCTGATGACATGTAGTTACGTATGTAGTTATTTTGTAATGACAACAACTTACGGTCTGTATTACATAGACGTTATTTAGTAACTAATTATTTATAACTCGAGTGTAAATAATTATTTATGATCAGATTTTTGAAAATATTAATTATTATTGATTTTTATAATGCAGTTACCATTTCATATATTTAACGAAGGGACACATTAATGAAAGTAAAAATTTGCGTATGAATTAATTTGTAATCTAAAATAGTTTATTTTTATGACATTTTTGGTTATTCTTCAAAAAAAAAAAAAAAAAAAATATTTATATCCTGACATTTGATTACTTATTTATAACCTAAAATGCAACTAATTATTTCTAATCTTGACTTATAATAATTCTTTAAAATCAATGCGCTATTTAACAATAATAGGTTATTGTAATGACACCTAAGTAATGTATATCGTAAGTAGTTGTCTGTAATGTCATCATCGTGTTAAAATAATGAGTTATTCAGCTGATGTGTAAGAAATGAAGAGCCATTATATTAGCTTCTCAATTCATTACAAGGCAACCAAAGTTTTTGCTGAGTATTTATGTACTTCCCTAATATATTCTAATTAATTTGGTAGACACAAATCTGTCTCTCTATCAATTATCTATTACTTAAACAAGGATGAGTCTTCGTATTTCCATTATCATTTCATGGTTTAGAAAATCTTCGAAAACTCCTAAATAAAACAGCAACAAAAGTACTTTTTTTAACGATAAATGAAAAGAAATCTGTAGGAAGTGTAACCATAAACCATTAAACGTTACCAAAGTAAAGACATGTGTTTCAAACTATTTGTATGCCTGTCGCACATCAAAGAAAGTGGATTCGTATGTGCGTTAAATTACCAATTTCTAATGACAAAATTACAAACACCGAATGTCTCTAACACACATTAGAAAATGACAAAAAAAATATATAAAAGACTCATTTAAACTCAATTTAAAGTGTTGTAGGGATTATAAGATTTCAATGTATGTGAGTGAAAAAATAAAACAACCCAACAGTTTTAAATTTGATATTTTATTTCTCGTTGAGAAAATTCTTCACTAAATTTAATTGTTGATTCGTTTTATTTTATTATTGAGGAAGACAATGGACTACTACCCTCAAAAAATTAGGAGCAATGTCTTTTTTTAAATACATATGTATAGGTAATATATAGGTACTAGTACTACTATAGCACTGATCGGCAAAAAGAGAAGAAATAAAAATAAAATTCGTATGTTCTTTATTGCGAATATGAATTTTTTTTTTTTTAATGCTGGCATAAAACTAAATGATTTTATTCTTATATGATCTTTTGTTTTATTTTAAATTGATGTTCGTGCTGCTTATGTTAAAAACACTCGAGCTCAGCGTTTTATTTGTGCCGATCATTGTTCTATATTAAGCTGCTAGTTGAATTCATCCTTTGACAAGCTTTCTTAAAAATATTTATGAACTTGAAAAAGTTACAAAAAGTCTAACAAAATTTCTAAATCATATTTAATTTTCAAAACTACAGGGTAATGCTTTAATCGAATAAAAGAGAGTCTGTGTGAGAGTTTAAATGTGTGGGTAGTAGTGGTGGTTTAATTTTAAAGCAGCCTATATTTATTCTTTAAGGCTTTAAACATTTTGCGTTGGTTGTTTAAACAACGAATTTCTTTTTATGGGTGTCTTTTATATGTGTAAGATTGTATGTCGGTCCATACGTCCGTCTGTCTGTCATTAATATTATTTTTCACTTTAGTTTAACGCATTGTCATTGTTTATTTTATATGCTGCCACAACCATGATGATGATGATGCCGGTGATGCCTTGATGCTTCAATGCTCTCTTGTTGTTAATCTTATAAATTTTTTTCTTTTTGGTGCAGCATGTGTCTTTTGTCTTTTAATGTCTCATAGTAAGTTTATTTATTTATTTTTTTTTTTTTTTTTTGTTTCAAATTTGGGAAATTTCTGTTACTTAATGTATATAGTAGACAACAAACAATGACAATCAAACATCAAGCTAAAGTAACTCAACATTGGCATCATATTCTTTTTTTTTTTTTTTTTTGAACAGCCAGATAATGCTAATTTTATATGGTATGTATGTGTATATATAAGATATTAAAATTGTAACAGATGCAGCAAGTGTTTGGTTAAATACAATATGTTTCATAGAAGTAAGAATATAAAGAAATAAAGGCGTTTCAATATTAATTAGCACCATCATAATAATGTAGTCATTTTAAATTATTGGGGAAGTAAGTAACACAGTATGGTTTTTGTCAAACATAACTGCAGTTTAAATTTGTAATGAACATAAGTACATAGTTAGATTTTGTGGGTTTTTTTAGGATTTTATGTGGGGAAATTTAAATTTTTATTATTTGATAAAAATGCTATGGAGAATTTTGGTATAAAGAGTGGTTATTTAAAGCTGTTATGGAAAATAGCTTAATTAATAAAGAAAAAAAGCTAATTAGACATTAATTTTTGTTTAAATATATGAATAAAAAAAAACAAAACATCATTAACTAATAATAAAGTTAAAATTCGTTTACTAAATATTAAATGCATTAAGCAAAGAATTAAAAAAATAGTTATTATTTTTTTTAACTTTGTAAAACTTTATAATTTTTATACCCTGTTTTAACAATCGTGGAACTAGTTCTATAAACAATGATGTTTTTTTTTTTTGTAGAATTAGTTCTTAAGAGTCTCTAAAGTGCGCTCCTAAATACGATTTTAAAATTATTGATTTTTATTTAAAATTTCCTCCTACCTGTTTATAAACATATAAATAATGCCTAAGTGGTGATAAGAAGTATTTTCGTACTGGAATTCTATAATACAGATGCTATGCGAAATTGTCGAAAACATTTTTGGTCTGGCAAGTGGAGAAAAAATTTTAGTTCATAATATTTGACACTTTTAACAGAGAAATATGCGCAAAGGACTGGATTTTGAAAAATATTACTTCTTATCATTAGAGAACACAATGAATTCTAATTTGTCTGTTCTAATCTCTCTTCTAATTATTAATATAAGAAATGAATTGAGTGACGTTGGTAAAACGATGGTATATACCTAAGAAGGGCAATCCACTAAACTGTCCAGAAATTGGTCTAATTTTAATGTATTAGAGAATACTTATAGCTGACTAAAATATAAATTAGAGTATAAAAGGAATTCTGGAAGACTTTAAAATCAAGAAGATTACCCATTGGTTTCATTTGTATAGACTGAATTTTAAGCACTAAAATGTTCGTGCGCACTTCTCTTCTGTTTTGGCGATTTTTTTTTATTTTAACAATTTCTTCCTTTCATTTTGAAGATTTTTTTATTCTGACCTTTTTTCTGTTTCATTTTGATGATTTTTTTTCTTCGTTTTTGTATATTAGCTAATGTTTTTTTTTACTTTTTAAAAATAAATAAAATAAAAAATTAATTTCTATCTTAACGTCAAACTCTAAATCAGTGATGGGATTTGAAAATGTTTATTTAGTACCAATTTGGCATCTAAAAAATTTCAAAAACAGTGTTGCATTTATTAAATTTTTCTTAACTTTTGTTCGCTTTGGTGCTGTTTTCGTAACATTTTCCTAGCTTAACTAATTTGATCCATTTAAAAATCCTTTGGCAAAATTAAACTTTAAATTTGGATTTCAAATTATATGATTTTCAAAAAAATGTTTAACCACTTGCGAATTTTTGTTCCTTACCCGATTTCCAAAATTTAAAGTTCCTGATAAATCCTTAAGAAAACATGCTTGCATTTACTATTTCTCTAATATATTCTCAACATTTTCAACCAATTTTATCATATTTTTGCAGTTTATTAATGAACAAAATTTTCTATCTAATGAAGAATATTTGAAGTCGATATCTTTATTAAGTCAAGAAATAAGTAAATGATATTAAATTGGCAAGTTTGCAAAAATTAATAAACAGACGGACGGTAGGACAGACATTAGAATTCTTTAAAAAGTCTTAAAATTCAAAAAACATATAATATTTTACTTTTTGACCAATATAAATATTAAACTATTGATATCATCTTTTCCTGAATTATGAATAATTTTCGACCCATTTAACCCAAATGTATAGACTGGCGGACGGACATTGCTATTTTGCCAAAAAAAATATTTTAGAATTCTAAAAACTCATTTGTTACTAATTAATTACTAATTAATAAATAGAAAAAAATTAAAAGCGCCATTTTCGACACAATCAACCCAAAAGTATAGACGGACGGACATTACCATTCCACCAAAATACATCTTATAATTTTAAAAATGCATTTTTACTTAATAATACCTCTGTCAAATAATTATATGTGCAATATTTCTTTTCTGGTTTTTATATATTCCAAGAGTGATATACATTTCTTTGGTTTGCAATTTTTTTCATTCTTACCTAATGTCTCTATTTGAAAAATTTTAGGTTCCTCTTTTCATTGTATTTAAAGTACCGTTAAAATAAACATATCAATCTCTTAATTTTAATAGAAAATAATTATATGTGCAAATTGAAATTTTTACTCAACAGACTGACATGAAGTCCACAGTTTGAACCGTTTAAACAATTAAAGTTAAAATTAAAGTTATTAGGGGAATATTTAAAATGATTAGACCTAAAATACCAAAATTTTTTTATTTTATTTTTTTAATTTATAGTCAAAATATGTCACCAGGTCATGAACTGTCAGTTGAAGTGCTGAAATGATTAAAGTACGACAACAGTTTATGTAAAAGTCCAAAAAATGCTGTATACATAAAATGTTTATCATAATACTGTTGAAAATTTTCAAAAAATCTGAGAAATTGCTATCATTCTAGGAGCGGTAACCCATAATCAATTGCTGATTAGCGGGGCTTAAGGACATTTTTCGAAGAAAAACAACATGTGTTACAGAAAAATAACGGCCAAATGGACGGGTTTTAATAATTGGACGTGAGCATAAACTAATAAAAGAGGTTTTAGATTAAAATTATGACCTTTGGGTGGCAAAAACATAACTAATAGAGCGGTACAAAAATCCACACGCAGGATTTTATGATAAATATAATTTTTTGGTTAAAAACTTTAATCACACCATGAGTTCATGTGCATAAGGGATGAAAAATATTATATTTAAATTATCCAAGTGTTTATCATAAATATTATATGGGTATTCGACGTCTATAAAAGACATGCTTGAAGCGTAATCATAGTGTCGAATCGCACATAATATAAGTCAATTTTAGTTCTAGATAGAAGTTAAAAATATTTATTGGACGTAGCTAAATTAATTCACAGCACAACATAAATTTACTGGACAAAAAATCCAATAGCTTCGTTGATGAATTTTCTACAAAAATTAGATTTTTCAGTAAATTAATGTGACGATGTTACTATATCGGGCCTCAAAATCGGTTTTTAAGTCACAAAATATTATATTTCTGCAGCGACCAGTAATGATCCTCAGACCTTCATGACATAAGGATTTCCAAAGAATACTCTATGCTGAGATATATTTAGATTCAGAGCTATATGACAATATCAAATGTTTCAAATTGATTTTGTATAAGTATACTACAGCTTTGACCTATATATATGTAAAGGAAAAAGGACGAATCTGTATAAAGAAGGATGCATCTGGTAACGTTATATTAGGATAACACAATTCCTTAACAACTTTCATGAATATTGAAAATTAACTTTATTTAAATAAAGGATTTTTATAAAATTCTTGTCGTGCACATATAATTATTTTCTATGAACAATTTTAAAATCAATTAAATTTTGCCACAAAATACACATAGAAATAAACTTTTCATTTGAGTTATAAAGCTCTAATAAACATTAAAAATATAAAAAAGATTTGAATTTGAAAATCCTATTTTTGAAGAAAATAAATTACTTTATAGGTATGCACATATAATTATTTGACTGGGGTATATAGAAAATTAAGCATAATTATTATAACGTTGATATCACCTTATCCTGAATTATGCATAATTTTCAACCCATTTAATTCTAATGTATAGACGGACTGACGGTCATTATCATTCTGCCAAAAAAAAAATCTTAAAATTCTAAAACTGATTTTTTTGTACCTAATAACAATAAAAAAACGAGAGAGAAACTATAGTCGGTAGAGACCGACCATATGATACCCTACACCATTAGACCTGTGTCCAATTGTAAACCAACACTTTTACTAAATGTAAAATAAATTATATAAATACAGAATAATGCATTTATACTAACATCTATATGATTTTTTGCCCTTTAGGGTGATTCCCAGAAGTGGGTTTATATGGGAGCTATGGTCAATCAGGACCGATCCTGATAAAATTTGGCACAAAGATTAACACTTATATAAGACTCCGTTGTACCGAGTTTCATTGAAATATTGCTATACTTACGGCATTTATGATCGTTAAACCCCTATTCCGGGAGGACATTTGTAAGGGACCAGGTGAAATAATGGGCCGATCATAACCAATTTCAATAGACTTCGTCCTTGTACCAAACTAATTATCAGATTTCATCAAGATATCTTTAAAATTGCGACCTGTACTTTGTGCACAAGGTTTACATGGACAGACAGCCAGACGGACGGACATCGTTAAATCGACTCAGAAAGTGATTCTGAGTCGAACGGTGTACTTTAAGGTGGTGTTCCGATAATTATTTCTGTGCGTTACAAACATCAGCACAAACGCATTATACCCCAACCACCTATGGTGGTGTAGGGTATAATAAAACGTAATCATTAAAATATTGATATTACCTTTCAATGAATTAATAGTCATTTTCTATCCCTTTTACCCCAATGTGCGCTTTTATGATTACATTTTTTAAATCTTTTGTTACACTTGTTTGATAGTTAACTTTGTACCAGTATTATTTTTGTAACCCTGCATGAAATTGGTTTCAATTGCAGTGATGGAACGGTCCCTCATAATGTACGTTACATAAATGAGCAATTAGCAAAACGCGCGTACTGGTAAAAGTGAGAGGTTCCTCCCATATATAGTTCCGGAACTAGAACCGGTCACTAACCCGGAGAACCCGTTACATGACTAGTTTTGAACCGGTTCTCTTTCATCTACGGAATATACAAATGAAAATCAATATGAATTATTTGACAAAATTAAATTAAATAAAAAGATAAAAAATTCATCAAAATAATTGATTTTATAGAAAATAACCACAGAAAGCCTTAGTTTTAGCCAAAGAAAATTATTAAATAAATTTTCTTATTGAAAAAAATTTATAGGAGTAAAAGTTCACACGGAATTTCGTCAGTACCGATTCTCGATAACAAAATATTAGTAGTTGTAATATTGTATTTGTGTTTCGATCTTATGCTGTTGTACATCGATATAGGAATTTTAGCTAGTGCTTTTAGTATTTATGAAAAAGTTGTGACTTTTATGACTAGTTAAATACAACAAATAAAGAAAGTCTTTTGTACTTTAAGATACAACTACATAGAATACTTTCTAAATTAAATATTCCAACTCTACAAAAAATAATAATAAAAAAAAAAAGAAAACCAAATGTCAAAATATATTTACGCAGACGTTTGATGTATTGGTTTGGTTCCGTTGTATATAATTGCCTGTAGTTTACTTCAGCTTTTTGTTGCAGTTGAAGCAAAATTATTGTATGTTTTTAGGCTTTAATGTTTTGTTTTGATTCCTCTCTTACAACTCTCTCAATTAAAAGTGTATATCTATGAAAAAATACCTTTCTATCGGATACATACTGTGAAAAAGGGATTATAGGATAATTGTTTGCCTATTAGTTATACAAATTCATTGTTGCTATTAAAAATCTCCAAAATCGTTCTAGTTTCAACTGTAGGAACCATTATCATTAACGTTAAGCTAATTTTGAACAATCAAAAGCTAATGGACAATACTTATTATTAATTTAAATATATTGTTATTAAAAATTTGGACAATTATTTGAGAAGAAAAAAAATAAATAAATAAACCAAAATGTTAGAAAACTCTAGATGTTGTTCTTGAGACCTTTAAATGCCTATTTAAATACTTAGTTGATCTCTCTCTGGTCGATTTATCACATAGTAAATTCAAATTATGATTTCTGTTATATCATCATAAGTTTAAAGGTGAACATTTTTATTTTATTTATTTAAATATTGAAAGTGTTTTTACCGCTTTCGACATCAAACATGAAATTTAAAAATTAAAACAATAAAAAACGAGAAAACAATAATATAAAATTAAATTTTAAATCATTTCAAAACATAAATCAATCAATCAATCATCAATACGCATGAACACCATATAGAAAACTGAAATAAAAAATAATAATATAAAATTAAATGAAATAAAGTGATAATAAAGAGACATACACTGACATAGGCGTCTTCCCGTATTATTTATTGATTTTTTTATTGTTGTTTCCCATTTTCGTTACCCAAGAAATTTACAATAACATTTTTGCAAAATGTTGCTTTTATTTCTTGCTGAATTTCTTTTTTTCTTTGATTTTATTAAAGCACCCAATGATTTTTATAGGGCGATAATTTAATTTGCGTATGTCAGACACAATCTCATATGTATAAGAATCTTTAGGATTTTTGTTTTCATTTGTTTACTAGACAGTCAGAGACCATTGAAAACATTTAAGTTTCTTTTGAAGAAGAAAAAAAAAAAGTAAAAGATTCGGCAAAAAACATTGTTGTTGATTATTGACGAGAGTATACAGATAATAAATGTGATGATTTTGAGAGACATTTTTATAAGGTTGTAAATAAATTTTATTGGATTTATTTTTCTTATTTTTCGCATTTTATTAATTGTGAATTACTAGCAGTAAATTTTATATGTTTGAAAAATAAAATAAAGATTATCTTATTTAATGGTAAATTAGCACTTTTATAGTGTGATGTATATAAAATAAAGATAAAGGTTATAAAAAGGTGCTAAAACCATAAAATCTATAGAAAAAACATACCACTATTTTTTTTTTTTTTTTTTTTTGAAATATAAAATATTATAATTTATTACAATGTAGTTCCATATTATAATTAATATGTATATTAGTTGTAAAACTTATCTTCCAGAAAATTATTACAAAGGTATATAGTTGTTTCGTTTCTTTAAAACAAATAACACACGGCAACACCCATTTCGCAGCCTGAGATTTTTCAGTAATTTGTTATTATTATACCCTTCACCACAGGTGTAAAGGGTATATATAAGTTTGTCATTCCGTTTGTAATTCTCACAATTTTCGTCGGAGAGCAAAAAAGTTTACATTTTCGGGATCCTTGTAAGAAATGATGACGATAGGACCATGTCCGTCCGTCCGTGTGTCGGTTGAAATGGCGTTTATGAAGCCCACCGATAACTGACATATATAACGTATATATCAAACAATTGGAAATCCTTTCGAGAATTTTGCTATTGGAACTCAGCAAGATCGGTTCATACAATGCGGAGATATGTTAAAAAAAACGGTTTTTAGAACCGGTTTTCCAGTTTCTGAAGCCTCTGTATATACTAGGGACTTCGTTTTTACAAAAAAGTCTCGGACATTTTTTTTCTGAATTTTTGGTCTGAAAAAATGAAATAAATCGGTTCAATAATAACTGAGATATCGGACAAAACGCATTTTTTATTTTTTGAAGCCCTGGTTTAAGCTATAGATTTTTATTTTTATACAGATCGGTCACAAATATTATTATAAAATTTCGGTTTTTTGAATCAGCAAGATCGGTTTATAAATGGCGGAGATATAATTTAAAAACCGGTTTTTAGAACCGGTTTTTCAGTTTCTGAAGCCTCTGCATATACTAGGGACTTCGAATTTTTAAAGGGGGCTCGGAAATTATTTTCTGAATTTTTGTTCTGAAAAAATTAAATAGTAATAACTGAGATATCGGGGAAAACGAATTTTTTATTTTTGAAGCCCTTGTTCAAGCTACAGAGTTTTATTTTTATATAGATCAGTCATAAATGTTTTTATAAAATTTTGTTTTTTTTTAATAAACTAAATTCGTTCATAATTAACAGAGTTATGGCCCAAAAACAAATCTGTTAAGAATATAAATACACACACAAACATGTATATTAAGCATTGTAATGACTATTAGTGACGTTTTTTTTTTTTTTTTTTTTTTGTATAGACAAGTAGTTTAGTTAGAAACAGCAGTAATATAATGAATAACAGTGTTGTTGTTGTTCTTTGTCAGTTTGTCAGTCAGTTTGTATATACACACATAAAAAATAAATAAATATGGAATTGTTGTTGTTGTTTATTTTTTAAAAGCAAAGCCTGCTATGATTTTTTTTTTTCATATTAAAATTTTCGTAGTTTGAAAAAAATTTTGATTTATATATGTGAAAATATGAAAGCATACGTTAAGGCGAAAATTTTATTATTTGTCGGTAATATGGTAATTTGATGTCGATAAGATGGTAATATGGTGAAGGGTATCAAAGATTCGGCACAGCCGAATCTTTTTTCAATTTCATTTTGTTTTTATTGTTTAGAATAAGTGTGATTGCACCCTATATTGGAGTCTACTACGACAACAAATTGTCTAATGTTTTTTTAACAAGATACCAACAAATTGCAAATAAAACATGAAGGAAAGATGTAGTCGGTAAAGGCTGACCATTTCATACCCTATACTACTTTGTATGTGTACCAAAATTCAGGGAGGAGTCTTTTGTTAGACCTGTGGACCAATCAATCAATCAATATCAATTAAAACATACGAATACAGAATAATACGTTGATGCATACATTTATATGAATTTATGCACTATTAGGTGATTCCCTTATATGAGAGCTATGGTAAAGTATGGACCGATCTTCACGAAATTTAGCATAAAGATTGATACTTATACAAAACTTTTTTGTACCGAATTACCAATATTTTAGGGTGCTAAAAACATCAGCACAAACGCATAATACCCTCCCCACCTAGGGCGGTGTAGGGTTTAATTATTTCTATATTGAACCTACATCACACAGTAGTTCAGATCGCGAAAATATTGGTAATAGGTCTGTATTTGTTAAAATGCTAGTCGGATCGAATGTAAATGTATGAGTTGTAGAGAAGGACCTAAACTTTAAGAAAAATTATATCGTAGTCACCCTGTAAAAATGCGAGATAAGCTACACGGTGTCAAAGTTTACCACATCTATTATAAAAATATTAAAAAAAATCGTAACTTCTACAAATCAAGTCCGATGTCAAAGACTTAAAAATCTGTAAAGAATTTGATGAGATGGAGAAACATATGGTTAATTATCTTTGATATCTTTTATGATGAAAAATATATTTGCACTTTAAATTTGGAAATTACAATTTTTTGCCTTTACTTTTTTTGGATTTTCTCAAATAGTATCCGCAATATAAGAGTGAATTATTTTCGATTGTCTAGCCGTAAAAATTTATCAAAATCTAGACTTTAAAATTAGAACGAATAATTGCTGATTCTACCACTTTTTTCTTAAAATTTAGTTATTAAAAATATATTTTTTCACGTATTTCAAAAGACAAGTTCTCAAGAATGAATAATAAAAAAAAATTATTCTTGCTTGCGAATTGCATTTTATGTTCAAAATTTTTAGAAAATTGCGAAACTTTTAATGAAATTTCAAGTTCATCGGGCAAAAATAAAAAAATTCACGGCAGATTTTTCAAATTTAAAAAATAATTTCAATATTTAAATTTATATACATTTTAAAAACAAACTTTTCCATTTTGTGATGAAAAGTTATCAAGACAAAAAATATCATTTAATATTTTTTATTAAAAAATACATAAAAAAAATTCTTTTCTATATTAACTCATTAAAAATATACTAAACAAATTATCGCAACTTTATTTTTATAAAATACTCAATATAAAATTAAATATAACTCGATTTGAATAATAGTTTTAAATATAATTTTTATACCCTACACCACCATAAGTGGTTGGACCCCAACCTTAAAGTATACCGATCGACTCAAAATCACTTTCTGTATCGATTGTATAAGCGTCTACCTTTGTTCCCAATTTTATCAAGATCGGTCCATAATTAACCATAGCTTCCATATCACTTTAACGTTCATAAATCCCATAAAAATGTCAGTATCGTTTAGGTAGAAATTACAGTGCCAAATTTTATGAGGTTCGGTCCATATTTTATAATAGCTCCCATATAAACCCTCGCCCTAAATGCATGAAATAGTATAAATGTAATATTCTGTATTTGTATACATATTTTATTTTACACTTAGTAAAAGTATCGACACACAGTTGGCCACAAGTCAAATATATGACATGATGGTGTAGAACACATCACATGGTCGGGCTTGACCTACTATATCTTTCTAAATCGTTTTTTTTTTTTTTTTGTACTTTTTTAGTTTTTAACAAAATATTTCATTAAAAAGTTGGGATAAAAAAATTATTTGAATAAATGAAAGAAAATTAAAATGTTTTATTTAATTTGAAAACGTTTTACTAAAACAAAGTAAACCCAGCAAGAACTCAGTAATGACATGTAGTTACTGGTGTAGTTACTTTGCAATAAATAGAAATTACTTAGTAACTATTTATTTATAAGTCGGTATTTAATTATTTATGAAAATATTAATTTTTATTATTCAGTTTACAATTTATATGTTTAAAGAATGGAGAAATGAAAGGCGAAATTTGCGTATGAATAAATTTTTAATCTAAAATAATTTATTTTGATTACAATTATTTAATTACAACTTTGGCTATTGTTAAGTTTTTCTAATTAAAATTTATAAAAACTTTTTATAAACAAAGAAAAAAACTGTTTTTATAATCTGACATTTCATTATTTATTTGTTACCTAAAGTGTAATTAATTCCTATTGTTTATTAATCATGACTATAGTAATGCTTTAAAATCAATTTGTTATTTAACAGCTTGAAAGTAATTAGTTATTGTAATGGCATTTAAGTAGTATATAGGGTAAGTAATTGCCTCTAATGTCATCACCGTGTTAAAGTAATGTGTTATTCAGCTAATGTGAAAGTAGTGAAGAGACGTTATACCCAGCAAAAACTTAGCTTCTATTTTTAAAAGCAACAGCTTCCTGTATGCATTACAATATAGCCTTATTCGCCACTCGCAGCATTATCTAATAGTACTTCGATAACTACTATTTAGTAAATATGGAAGTAATTTGATTTTTATGTAGCTCAGTTGTCTAGAGCGCCTAACTATAAAAAAGTGACTTAAATTCAAAGAGAGTTCAACTCCCACTTGAGTCAAATATTTATTTCTTTTTTATATAAATTGAGTTTATTTAATTCCCTATATGAAAAACACTTTTTAGTGCATAAAAATATAAGTCGATTGTGGTGTAGCGAGTAAGACGGTAGACTAACAAACACAACAAGTATTCTGATGCATGGGTTCAAATCTCAACCAAGTCAAATGTTTTTTCTTGTGCGTAAAAAAATCAGCATCCAAAACAACTCTTTTGGAACCCAAATAAAAACTTATGAAATTGTGGACATCGCGAACAAAATTCATCAGTTATAGCACTACAAGAGGAAGCTGTTTTTCATACTGATTTTGCTTACAAAGCACGTTATTTAGTAGTCGAAGTTTTTGCTGGGTATTGGCTTCTTAATTCATTACATGGCAACCAAAGTTTTTTCTGGGTATGATGAAGAATTATCACAACTTTATTTTGATAAGAACAAAAAAGTAAATATAATTTATGTTTAAAATATGTGCATAAAATAAATTTTTACATATTAGATTTTTTAGATTTACAAATAAAAAATTATCATTTTATTTTTACAAAAAAACTAATTTTAACTTTTTTATATTCTCTACAAAAAAAATTGTATAAATAATAATTTTTTTTTTTTTTTTTTAACAAAACAATGTTGTAATAAAAAAAAATAATCACAACTTTATTTTTAACAAAAGTAAAAAATAATTGTCATTATATTAAAATTTTTATATAAAATATATGCAATTTAATACTTTTTACATATTTGCTCATTTAGACTAAGTGATAAAAAATTATTACAAGTTAAATTTTGAAAAAGTCCCAAAAAACTACAAATTTTTATATTTCACATTAAACATTTCATATAAATAATTAATTTTAAAATAAAAAAACGAAGTGGCAATAGGAAATAAAAATAAAAATTACATTATGATTTTTATTAAAAGTAATGAAAAATAATTAATTTTTACACATGGGCTTATGTTCCCAGAAAAAACTTGGTAATGACATATAGTTATAACCCTAATGTAAATAATTATTGAAAATATTAATTTTAATTGATTTTTATAATGTAGTTACCCATTCATATATTTGAAGAAGTGATACATAAATGAAAGGCAAAAAAAAAAAAAAATATTTTATATCCTGACATTACATCACTTATTTATATTTAAAATGTAACTAGTTCCTATTGTTATTGCTAATCATGACTTCAGTAATGCTTTAAAATAAATGCACTGTTTAACAGCTTGGAAGTAATTAGTTATTGTAATGACATCTAAGTAATGTATAGGATAAGTAGTTGCCTCTAATGTCATCACCGTGTTAAAATAATGAGTTACTCAGCTAATGTGTAAGTAGTGGAGAACCATTACATTAGCTTCTTAACTTATTACATGGCAACCAAAAGTTTTGCTGGGTTACAATAAAAATAAAAAAAATCACAATTTTATTTTTTGTAAAAAAATTTTTATAATTTGAATTTTTTTCTATGAAATCTTCATATATAATTAATTTGTATCTGAAAGCTAATTTTTATTCAGAGATAAATACTACAAAAAATATATTTACTACAAAAAATATATTTACCATAAAAAATAAGTCATTAATACTAATTTCATATCATATAAAACATGACAGTGACATAAAAATATTTCTTCTTCTTTTATCACTGACAATTTTCATTTAATTTCTACCTTGACAATATTTAAAATTTCTGACAGCTTTTAAAAATTTATGGAAAAAATAAACAAAAAAAATTCCAAATTTAAATAAAACAAATTTCATTAGTCAGTTGCTTTTTAAAAATGTTGATAAAAAGCATTTGAATAAAATCCTTGTATCTCTTTTTCTCTCTAATAATATACATTCATGTGAATTTCATTTGAAATGTAATGTTTCAATTTAAATTTTTTTTAATTCTAACAGCATTTCATTTTAGTTTAAATAAAATATAAAAAAAAGCTTATACCAAACAAATTGAAAAAGAATAAAATATTAAAAATAAAACAAGTAAGTGACAAATGTAAATGTAAATTTTGTTACAATTTTATTACATAGTAGATATGTAAGTATTTCTATGTATATGGGCTGCTGTTTTGTATGAGTATTAAAATGTGATGTCACACTTTTAAACATAGCAAACATAAAATTTGTAAATTTGTTTTCATTTACACAGCAGAATAAGGCAAACAGACAATATGACATACATAATTTGTTAGATGAAATGTTTCAAAAGTTTTGAGAACGTGACAATGTTTTTTTCTTTTTTTTTTTATAAAAAAATCTAAACATTATTAACGTTTTTAGGGTTTTATTTCGTATTTGTTTTTAGGGGGACAAAAAGCAAACAACATTCACTTCAAATTTATTTAATTTTTTTTTTTTTTATTAAATTGTTATATTTTTTCTTTATTTCTTATTGCAAAATATACATAAACAATAAAATACATTTAAAAAAAATTTTAAAAAAGTAGTTTAATAAATTTTATGACTTGACGCCATGGAAAAAGCAAGGCAAACAATAACGAAAAATTATAAACAGTAAATAAACATTAAAAACGTGACTGACATTTTTTTTTCTTTCAACTTTAGGCTCTTCTTTAGTCTAAGAAAAAAAAAGAAACACTTTAAATAATAAAAAATTGTAACAAATTTATGGATAGATATAGAAAAAAGCTTAGAGCTAAAAATTAACTACGTAGTTAATGGTGTGACTACGTTATTTCTCCTTTGGAAGATATGTTACGGGGTGAAGTATTTCTGAGTTCTGAACGTAGCTAAAGTTTTAACTATGTGTGCTAAAAAGTGTCATTTCATTCTTAACTACGTTATATGTATATTAAAAATTTATAAAAAATTTTAAAAATTTTGTTTTTAAAAATACTCTACACAGTTATTGGTTGGTCTAGATCAGTGCTAGGCGCTCTGAGAACGCATTTTATTAAGATTTTTTTTTTATTATATGTTTGGTATTGTACACAAGAAAAAACTAAGCATATGTCCGCACATGTGCGCCACTTTGGCAAGCACTGGTCTAGTTTATTTATAAATCGAAATAAATACTTACTTTCGACTACTTCATTTAAGCATATATTTTGCTATTAAGTTAGTTATTTGTAGATTATAGCCCAAACACAAACAAGCGGATTTTTAATACCCTACACCACCATAGGTGGTCTAAGATCCACCTTAATTTATACCAATCGGCTTAGAATCACTTTCTGAGTCCATTTAACGATGTCCATCCGTCTGTCTGTCTATGTGAACTTTGTAATCAAACCTCAGGTTTTTTAAAGTTAAAGGACGAAATTGGTTATGATCGGTCTATTATTTCACCTAGCCCCCATACAAATGTTCTCCCGGAAAAAGACTTTAACAATCATAAATGTCCTTAATATAGAAATTTCAGGAAGATTGGTCCATAATTTATCATAGCTGCTATATAAAGCCCTTTTCGGCAATCAACCAAAAGTGAATAAATTCATATAAATGTTAGTATCGACGTCATATTTTGTATTCGTATGTTTTATTTTAAACTTATTATGACCAGAATTGGCCCCAAGTCTAATAAAAGAACAGGTATAATCGTCGCGGCAACAAATACAACAACCCAACTTTTTGCCTCTCTTTCGTGTAGTTTATGTGTCAAAAACAACTGATTAAAATACATTGTAAAATATACAATCTTATTTTTTTGTCACTATATGTAAATAATAAAAAGTAAACAAACTTTGACAGATCTCATATACCAAAACAAAATCAGCTGGTCCGACGATTATACCTGTTCAGTGTACCCTGAATATAACGAAACAAAAATAAAATATATGTGAAAACCGCTCCTCGCCGCCGTCTACATTTTATTTGCATTTCTCTCTTAGAGCTGATAACAACATCTGCTTGCTTGAATTTGGGCTCTTAAATATATACTTTAGGCTTCTTTAAATCTCTTAAGAAAAAGCTTTAAGCCGAACAGCACTGTGTGCTAATACAATCAGCTGATAATTTAGAATACACTGTTTGTTATGGGGTTGAGCAGTTTGCAGTGCTTTTTTATTTAGCCCTCTTTCTAAATTCACTGCGCTGCTTTCACATTAAGAGCGAGACAAAGAGAGTGAGCAAAGATATGGGAGACTCAAATACACAAGTAGAATAAAGCAAGATGGTGGTTGTAAACTATCGCTACCTACGCTTAAATGTAATTATAACGATAGCAACATGGTATTATGACAATGAGCAGCTGATAATTTTTGCTGATACTGTTGCTGATTACGCGCTAATGTAATTTGGGCTTTAAGCCTAGGTTAGTTGACCGCTAATGTGATGCTTCAGTACGGCCGATAGATTTTGTTGTGTGTATTGTAACTACAACAGTTATAGATGTGTGATGTGGTATCTCATAAGCTTGTGTGTATTTTTAATGCTGATGTGATATACGGCCAAACACAAGCGGTCAACTTTTGCTTCAACTGCATCTGACAGCTGCTGTAAAATACATGCATTTATATGGAACGGAATTAAATCAGTACGCCAAACTTCTGCGTGAAGTACTTCAAAGATAAAAAATGTTAAATTTTAAAGTGCCACAGTACGTAAATACTAGGGATGCCAATCCCGAAATCCCGATCCCGAAAATCCCGGGATTTTTCGGGATTTCAAAATCCCGAATCCCGGGATTGGACGAAAAAAATCCCGGGATTTCATTTTCGAGATTTAGTGTCATAAATTCAATCCAAAAACTTAACTCTAAGCAATACAAAACATCAAAATATTAACAGAAAATTTTCAAAAATATATTAAAAATCGATTACGAAGATTAGAACATTATAGGTCTGTTTGTTTGTATGATATTCTTACTAGTATTACTATTATTGTAAGTATTTTACTCGAAAAGCATTTCTGTGCACATAAAACTAGTAAAAGTTATAAACATTTCAAGAGAAAATAATTTTCTCTTTTGCTATACATATTTTACTTGAATATTTTTTACGAGCAAGACTAGTAAAATATTTTATTTTCTTTTTCCTATTGAATTTTAATTTGAAACGTCATTTTAATTATTAATACATATTAATTTGTATTAAATAATATGTATTAATAATATCTGGAAAGACATTTGTATGGAAGTTGAAATAATGAACAAATGTTGGATTATACAAGTTCTAGGACCAAATTGCATTAAATCATCTTCCAAAATGGATGGACATTAACTACTGATGATATTCAACAAAGCTAAAAATCATACTTATCATTAGCTAATGAAATTTTATAAGAAAAAATATCTGCAAAAGAACATATGCCCGTATTTTTGAGATATTTCCAAATTACAAGTAAGAAAAGAAAATAATAAAAATTTACTTTTAATTTACCCTAAAATTTATTTTATTATTTTCGGTTTTCTAACTTTTTCAAGTAAAAGCTTGGTTTTTAAATTTATTTTTTAAATATCTCTTTTATTTAACTAGTTTTACTAAAATTTCAAACGAACAAACCTTATGATTTATTTTTACAAATACGAATAAATTTCTTTAATTAAAATATGTATAAAAAAATGATTTTTTCCATATATTTAAAGTGTGTTTTTATATGAAATATAAATCCCGATCCCGAAAAATCCCGAAATCCCGAAAAATCCCGGGATCCCGGGATTTGAAATTATAAAATCCCGAATCCCGGGATTTGCAAAATCCAGTCCCGTTTGGCATCCCTAGTAAATACATATTGTCGGTTGTTTTATTCTTACTGTAATATTTTTTCATTGAGTCGGAAATTTTAATTTGCAGTTCATTATTTCAACAGAGAACATAATTTAATTCTTACGTCTTTATATTTTATTATATAAAAATTTAATAACAAAATAATGCAACGACTGGGTTAATATCATTTATGCGTTGCGTAGCTCTCACTCGCAGTTGTAACGAAAGTACTCTATGTAGTTGAGCCTTTATTCTTTCTAAAAGGAAGGTTGTGCTATCGAATGATTTTTTTAGAGCAATAGATCTTTTCTAAATTTAAAATGTCAAATCATAAAGTATATCCTTTTTTCTGTGTACAATATAAGAGCGAGAGAGTAACACGGAACATATGCAAATACAAAATGGGAATAAAATGCGTTCTCAGAGCGCCGAGCACTGATTTTGAACTAAGCTACGCAATCAGTATCGCTTGAGCTTTCAAATTGGAAGGTTGTACTATCGCATGATTTTTCAAAAACACTGACAGAAATGTTTAGTCAAATATTGGAGAATCATTATTTAATTATTCGTAAAATGATATATTTTTACTATTTTTATTTTTTTATTGTTTTAATATTCACTTATAGTTTTCATTGTAGAAAAGAAATAGTTAATTATAAATAATTCTTTTTTTAAATTCAAAATATTTAATTATAAAATTCAACATTTTTTAAGTACAACATATAGACCACTGCTTTAGAAAAAAAGTTTATTTCTACGTAATTTCTATCTTATATACTCTATCCTATAAAATTTTAGTACGTTATAAATAAACTTATCCAAAACCTGGGAATTCCAAAAAATCCCATTATTAACATATTACCTGGCAATATTAAGTTTAAAGTATAAAGCAATTGAGCCATTCATACCTGAAAGAAAAGAAGAAAGAATATAATTAATTATTTGTTTTCATTTATAAATACTTTTATTAAAAAAAATTCCAGAAAATTAAAGTTAAATAGAAATGCTACCAGTTAATTTGAAAAAATTTGGTAACAAATACAAATTAAAAAAAAATACAATTTTATATAAATAATAAAGTAATAAAAATCTTGAATAAAGAAGTGGATACTAAGAATGAAATTGAAATTAAACGAAGTACTTTTTGAGCAAGTTAACTCTAATTAACAAACTATTATTTTTTACTTGGGTTAACATTTTTATAATATTTTAAGATTTTATTTAATTCAACTTTTTTACTGGTAGTTTTTAAGTAATTTTTTATTAAGTTTCAACGGTACAGTATCCTAATATATCTAGGATCAAAGCTATAAGTCTTTAAAATAATTTCTAATAAATCTAGATCCCGTTTGAAATACACTTTTATCATTTCTATTCATTTTTATGCCCACCATCAAAAAGAAAAGTGGTATATTGATTTTATCATTCCCCATTCATTTAAGACCCTATAAGGTATATATTTTCTGGGTCCTGGTTAGATTCTGAGTCGATCTAGCTAAGTCCGTCCCTCCTTCCGTTTGCATGTCTGTTGAAAGCAGGATAGGGCTCGAACGGTACAACCTAGGGAGATGAAATTTGGCTCAAATATTTATCTTATAAGGTTTATTTGGTATTGAAAATAAGCAAAATCGGTTAATAAACAAAAAAGTTATAGGCAAAATACTAGAAACACAGGGTGTCTGTTGTAGCTTCATTTTATACATTTCTGCTGATATCTCTTAAACAAAAGCATGTACGACAACGAAGCCTGTACTCGTTCTACTTTGGCTTTACGACCAATGATTTTCGTTTGAAATTGTCATCTCCAGAACTAGTTTTGTAAAAGTGTGATCTAGCCAGTACTCATTCTATGAAATGGTTCTAGAACTTGTTCTTAAATCAAGGATTTTTGTTCGAAATTGTCACACTCGGAACTCATGCCATAGAAAGGTTAGATAATGTTTTCCGAAACATTTTTTTATATATTCTAATAACGAGTTATAAAATTTGTCCTGGGTTTAATCATTTTTCTTAACAAATAGTTTTTATAGAGTTTAAAATTTTCATTTAAAATTTTGGCAATTAATTTTTACAAAAATTATAAATTAATTGCAAAATCGAATCCTAAAAGTAATTACTAAAGTAATAAGTATTCCTCTTGTTTGCTTTCTTAAAACCGCAAAATTTTGTTTATTTAACTAAAATATTTGTTGAAACTATCATAAGTTTTTTTATTACATATTCTTTCTTTTTTTCTACCAATTGATGTGTTCTTTTAAATAAAAAAACAAATTTAAGGATTTCTTATAAAATTTATGATTCATATAAACAATATTATTTACTTTCTTGCAACATGTGTATTAAAATCGTGCATATGCATTTGTTTACCACAATTCTTAAACAAAATTAAATGTTTATATTAAGAAGAAAGAAAAAAAATTATGTTTATTTTTCTTACCCAACAAATCTGCCTCTTATAATCTAAATACACAAGGACACTTGTAAAAATAATCATCATCATATTCATAAAACTCTTAAACAGTTTAATTTCTTGCTTAAAATAGCACAAATAAAATTATAACTAAATCTGAAGGAAAAAATATTATCTTACATTTTAAAGAAAATAAATATTTGTACATATGGTCAAGTGTTAGGTGGAAGAAGATCTTACATTTCTATTTTGCCCAAATCTTTAAATTTAAAATATTTTAAGATTTATTTCTTTACTCTCTTTTAACTTAAGCTTGACTACATTTAAATGAAGCTTAAAATGAATTGTTTTTATTACAATATACATATAAAAATTTGCTGGCAAAAAAATAAAGGGAAAAAAATATTTGTTAAATCTTTAGCAGATTATATTGGAACATGTGTTTTGTTGTGGAAATGACATGAAAAGCTGTTGTAAATACAAAATATGCAATATGTAGTACCATAAACCATAAATTCTTTAATAAATTGTACAAGACTTAAAACCACAAGACAGAAAATAAAAAATAAAAAAATTGTATATGTACATTCGAACTCATTTCCCTTTCATGTTATGTGGAGAATACGTAGGAGAAATATAAAAGATTATATACCACAGATTTTTTTTTCTTTTTGCATTTCAAAAGAGTCTAGCATCAACGATTAAATCTGCATAAAATACTACACCCCTTTTCAATTCAATTGTTGACATACAATAAAGAGCACTCTAATACATTTATAAGCACAAATGTTTAATATAAAAATATTAAAAACTACAAAATATCGCCAAAATAAAAAAAAAATTATAAACATAATCAATACAAGTTATTGCAATAGTTTCTAACAACAAATATAATATTAGCAAATTTTCTTTATTTTGATTTCATTCTTGCTGCTATATTTTTACCCATAACTATATTTTATTACTTTCGAACTGCTTAAAAATCAAAATATTTTTTCTGCAAAATGTAAAATAAAAATATTGGAAAATATGTACAAACATTTTTTTTATTTCTTATTTTAAATCAAGCATAAAATACTATTTTACAAAATAAGTCGTCTTAAATTCATGCGGAAGAGAAAAACTTTTTGCTAAAAAATTATAATATTTAAGTCGCTGCAAAGTGCTTTAAGAAAAAAAAAGCAAATTGTAAATGGAAGTATTTATAAAATGTAAATACCTTAATAAAGGAAAATTAAATAAAAAACGAGAGCGAGTTCTATATTCGGCTGGATCGAATCTTTTATACCCTTCACCACTTTACCGACAAATAATAAAATATGCTTTTATATTTTCACAGTTATACTAATCTAAATATTTTCCAAGATACACATATTTGATGTAGCTTATTGTTGTTGTTTTTCATTACTCATAAATTAAAAAAAAAAAAAAAATTTGGTTTATGCATCGATTTGCTCTATTTAAAAACCCGAAATTCAAAAACGAAACCCTTAGCTTATACCCTTATTCAAGAAGTCTAGAGATATCTCGGTTATTTATAAACCAATTTTGCTCATCTTTTAAGAAATATTCTGTACGATTTGATATATAAAACATATATATCCGTTAACTGGGACTTTCTAAAAACTGATTTCAACAGACAGACGGACTTCCTAATCAATAAGGTTCCAGAATATATATACTTTTTGTGGTCTTAGATGAATATTGTAGAAATTACAAACGGAATGACAAATTCAGTGAATAATAAATGTAGTGAATAATAAAGAGAATAGTAATTTATGAAATTCTTAAATTTAATTTATATACATGTGTATATATTTAATTTATATACATGTGTATATAAAAATATATACATGTGTATATAAAAATAATTTAGCACTTCTGCTAAATATGAGAGGAGAATACACTATTTTTCCTATCTTCGCAATTTTTAAGAGATTTTGAAATAAATTTCATAGAGCTTTAATTAAAATAAAAGCTTGTCGGACTGTAAAGCTAATGCCATACAATTTTTATTTGAGTAAAATTCCATATTCTTGAAAAAAATTCATACTTTTTTTATACCCTACACCACCATAGGTAGTTGTTTTATTTATTTATTTATTTATTTATTTATTTATTTATTTATTTATTTATTTATTTATTTATTTATTTATTTATTTATTTATTTATTTATTTATTTATTTTGATTTATTGAATCTTTCTTTTTAGAAACTTACAATGAGTATTAAAATCTTAACCTAAAATTTAATTAACATTATTATTCACTGCACTCTTACTTAGAAGGTTGCGACCCTTAAATGTTAGCAAATCCCTTGCAAGGGGGTTGGGTGTTCATTTAGTTTTGACATATAAGTTATGTTGCGGTATGAAATTCATATTTGAGCATAAAAATATTATTATTATTTTTTTTTTTTCATATTTTAGTATAAACTTTATTTTTTAGTATGAAATTCATATTTTAACATAAAATACTTATTTTAGTACAAAATTAATTTTTTAGTACAAATAGTTTTTCATATTTTTAATTTTTTTAATTAATATTATAGTGTAAAATTAATGTTTTAGTATAAAATTAATATTTTAGTACAAAATTCATATTTTTAGTATAAAATGCATATTTTATCACAAAATAATATTTTAGTATACAATTAATTTCCTATTATGAAATTAAAATTTAAGCATAAAATTTATATCTAAATATAAAATTCGTATTTTAGTATAAAATTTATATTTTAGCGCAAAATTCTTTTTTTTACATAAAATACTTATGTAAGAATAAAATTCATATTTTAGAATAAAATTCATATTTTAGAATAAAATACATATTTTAGAATAAAATACATATTCTAGCACAAAGTTCATATTTTAGCACAAAATAATTTTTTGTATGAATATTATGTTTAAGTATAAAATTCATAATGTAGAATAAAATTCATTTATCGGTTTGAAATTCATTTGTTAGTATAAAATTCATATTTCAGTACAGATCAAAATCAATGATTTGACATAAAAACACACAATTACGTAGTATTTTAGCTTAAATTATTATTTATTTGAAAGAAATAAAAATATTTTTTAACGTTAACTATTATTAACCTGTTTAAAATTATTATTTCAATTCATTTGCAATTATCCTTAAAATATGCAATATTTTTCCTCCAGCAATAACATTAAATTGCCTTCTTATTATGGCCATTTTCTTTATTTCAAACATAAAATAAAGCCAATTATATTTAATATATAAAATAACAGCATACACCCTCATACTTTAGCATAACAAAATATATAGCCTACATTTAGGTGCTTTAGTGATTGTAGAAAATAGTATAGCTCTTAGGCATTATAATATCAATATAAACGAATTGAATTTTTTCGTTATTATTGCTAAAAAAGAAATCTAAAAAAACATTTATCATTTATAATGATACACATAACCAACACAGCTTTAAGAATAAATTGAAAAACTTTAGTTTTCAACTATTTTTCTTATTTTCTCCTTTCCTTTTTTTTGGCAAATAAAGAGGCCATTTTCGTTAAATGATTCATGAGATTTTGTTAATACAATATGGTATTAGTACTCGTATAAGGTATAAGGGTATATGAAAGCAATATTTGATTGTTTTAACCCAAAACCATATGAGGAATATAAACTAAAGAAAAGGAAAAGTTTAGCAAAAATAAAAAAATAGAAATAAATAAATAAATATATGTATATAAAAATATTTATAAAGCAGGGTCCTTATAAAATAACAACAACAAACTGAATACAATAATGAAACAAAAACAGTTACATTATCAAATATATTTATAGAGAGGGGTTGTTTAAGAATTCTAAAAAGCAACAATAATAAGTTTACCTGATTCCAAAAACAGCAAATACAAATACATTAAAAAATATATACATACATATATACAAACTTTTGTATGTAGTATACCTATACACTTACATTTAATATATAAATGAGAAAAATATGCTACAAAAGGGAATAACTAAAGAAAGACACATGAAAAAAGGCAAAAGAAATAACGACTTTTTACCACATACTCTTAATGTTAGATGGGTGGAAAAAAAGGAGAGGAGGGTGATGAACAACAAAAATGTTTTTTTTATTTTACTCCCTGTGTCATTACACGTAGATATTTATTTGTATCCTTTATAGACATACACACTCACACATATATACAGCAACATTTCTATAATGTTGATTTTATGGATTTTTTTTATATTTTTCTCTCTGCCTTTAAGAAGAAAAATTGAAGCATACTTTTAGGTTTACATGTCTTGTTTCTTTATTTTGCCAGCTAGCAAGAAGGTATACGTTTTATTCTTACATAGACAGCAAGGTGAAAGTTATTATTGAAATTGACATTTTTTTCCTTAACTGCTTTAGAAACGAAAACAGGTAAACTTCAGCAGCTGAAATCTAAAGACATGTATTATTCGTATTGAAGGTAAAGATACTGGTGGGGGAATGATTCTAAGCATTAATGTAATGAAAATGCTAAAAGTAATATAGATCTACTCCCGTACTACACAGCTAACGGGTGTTAAAGCGTAACTTTTTATATTACATACAAGTAAAACAGAATATTTGCAAAAACACCTTAAAGTAGGCTGTAGAGGATTTAACTTCTAGCAGGAAAAAACCGGAAACAAAATAAATTTTCTCTCTATATTTAATTTCATGGTGGCTGTTGTCTTTAGTTTGTTTTGTTTTTTTATATTTAGAAATTTTAATGAAATTTGGCATTTAAGAATGACAAATCCTCCCCTTTTCCCCTTCACACACGTTAATGCTTATATTTTTAGGCTGAAAAGAAAATTAATGTGTTTTTCTTTTTCTTTTTAACAAATTGGTTTTAAATTATAAGTATTTTTTTTTTTTTTGTCGAATTTAAACATTAAAATATATATTTTATATAGTTTTTGCATAAATTAATTTTATTGATTTTTTTCTAAAACACTATTCCTTGGTTAACATTATTTTAATACAATTTTATTACAATTTTTATTGTCATTTTATAGTTTATTACCATTTTGAGAAAATTTATTAGTTGTTAAAATAATTTTCAAGTGTAATTATTATAAAAGTTTTCTAGGTGACTAACTGTCTGGTAAACAAATTTTGAAAAATGTAATAATTCTTTCAAATTTTATAGCATAAGGTGAAAGCTAACAAAATTTATAGAAATATAGAAAATAATTAATCAAATAATAAAAAACTCTCTAGCATTATTTCCTTTAATAGTTTAAAAATTATTTCTTAAAAAAATAATAATAAAATAATAAATAAATCCATTAAACACAAAGAAAATTAATAAAACATTCTTTGCAAATAGTTCTTAGTATAAAATTGATAACTAAAATTGATGAAATTAAAAAATCACATTTTAGCTTAACTTTCATATTTTAGTATAAAATTAATATTTTAACATAAAATTCATATTTTAGCTTAAAATACATATTTAACCGTAAAATTTATATTTTAGCATTAAATACATACTTTAGCATAAAATTTATACTTTGGCATAAAATTCATAATTAGCATATAATTAATATTTTAGCATAAAATTAATGTTTTAGCATAAGCTTAATATTTTAGCATAAAAAAATATTTCAACATAAAATTCATATATTTTTGCATAAGATTCATATTTTAGCGTATAATTCGTATTTTAGAATAAAATTCATATATTATCATGCAATTAATATTTCAACATAAAATTCTATATTTTAGCATAAGAGACATATTTAGCATAAAACTTACATTTTAGAATATAATTTATATCTTAACATAGCATTAAATTAATGTTTTAGCATAAACTTAATAGTTTAGCATAAAGTTTATATTTTAGCATAAAATTAATGTTTTAGCTTAAACTTAATATTTAGCGTAAAATTCATATTTTAGCATAATATTTATTATAGCATAAAATTCATATTATAGCATAAAATACATATTTTAGCATAAAATATATATTTTAGCATAAAATATACATATTAGCATAAGACTTATATTTTAGCATAGAATTTATATTTTAGCGTAAAATTCATTTTCTAGCATAAAATTCATATTTTAGCATACAATTTATACTTTAGCATAAAATTCATACTTAAGCATAAAATCCGTAATTTAGCATTAAATTCATATTTTAGCATAAAACAGCTATTTTTGCATGCAATCAATATTTCAACATAAAATTCTATATTTTAGCAAAAGAGTCATATTTTAGCATACAACTTATATTTTAGCATATAATTTATATCTTAACATAGAATTTATATTTTAGCGTAAAATTCATATTTTAGAACAAAAATCATATTTTAGTATAAATTTCATATTTTATCATAAAATTCATATTCTAGCATAAAACAGCTATTTTCCCATGCAATTCATATTTCAACATAAAATTCTATATTTTGGCATAAGAATCATATTTTAGCTTATATTCTGGCAAAAAAGTTATATTGTAGCATATAATTATATTTTAACTTAGAGTTTATATTTCAGCGTGAAGTTCATATTTTCGCACAAAATTCATATTTTAGCATAATTTTCATATTTTAGCATAAAACTCATATTTTAGCTTAAAATTTATCTTTTAATAAAATTATTTTTTTAGCACAAAATTCTTAGTTTACAACTAAACATAGCAATTAAATTACTATTTACAGTTTAATTTCAAACTTGCCAACCAGTTAAATCCTTAAATGATTTAATTTAATAATTTATGGTAGCTAACTTAACTTTTAAAGATATTTTCCAACTCTCCAAAAACGTGATTCATTATTAACATCTTTAACCATTCTTTCTCTTTATTTGTACTCCATCCCAATTGTTATAGTTTCGCAGCACGTGTAATGAGTTAAAATAATAAAAGATATTTTCATTAGAGTAAAAACAATGTAAAACATGTAATTACTAAAGCACGTTTTGGACAAGAGTCTCAAAGTGGCACAAAATCCAAAACACAGAAAAATGATGAAATAGAAAAATAGTATAACCATCACCAGCGAATGGTTAAGTGTAAGTATACATTTCATATTTTATTGGTTGTAATAGTCAGACGCGTTTCTATTACGAAAAAGGCGTAAACATGGTTAACTAGATAGATGGTCATAAAAATAAAAAAGAAGAAAAATACTAAAATTACACAAACAACAACAATTGTTTATAGAAATTACAAACTGCGGTAGGTTGTAGGTATATAAAAAAAAAGAAATAATAACGAAATGAAAAATTTTTTTTTGTAATAAAAACAAAATAATTGTAATTTATTTTTATACAAGATAGAATGATAGACAGGCGTCTGAAGGTCTGGTAATAAAAGAAATAATTGTGCCAGTTTTTTTCTTCTAAACTGTAATACATATTTTTATGCTTTTTTATGTTTTATTTTATTTATGTTTAAGGAAAAATAAATTTTCTTTAATCATTAAAGTTAAAAAATTTTAAATTAGTTTTTCTCTTTTTTTTTTTGCTTTTGAATAAGACCTCCAAAAAAGGAAATGAGCCATGATGTTAATATTTGCATAAATGTCGTTTAAATTGTATACAAACTCACACACACACGCACACATTATTCTTATATGAGAAATAATTGTGGTTTAAATGTTTGTAAATACTTTAGTTTATGTTTGAGTGTATAAGTTTTTCTTGTTATTTTGTATTTAGTATTCTTACGCTTCAATTGTGTTTAATTAAACAACTCAAGTTGACCAATTTGTATGCAAATTATCTTAAATGATTCATATGCTAATTTAATAAGTTTTATGAACTTATTTTCTAACGCACACAGAAAAATAAGCAAGCAAGCGGTGACATTTCAAATTAAAAAAAAAAAAAAAAAACACTTTCCACTATAGCAAAAACCCATCCACCCTGTTATATTTAAAAAGGGAAAAACTGTTAGTTACTTTATATGAGAAGAAAACAAAAAAAATAAAAAATATAAGGAAAGTGGAAAATGTTAATAATATTTGCATAGTAATGGTTTAATAATAAATATGTTACATAGCTGTTGTTAATGCTGCTATAGAGCGGCCTTTTTCTTTTATTCTTTAGAACCAAATAAACGTTTCAGTTCTAGGAAATAGATGCCAAGCTTTTGTAAATTAAGATAAACAGTTTTAACATCAACGCATTTTATTTCAGCAAAAAAAATTAAATTAAATTTGCATAAATTTAAAATAAAAAACGCCAACAGTAATAAAAAGCCTAAAAGTAGGCCGTGCTTATTTTATTTTCACACAAAAAGGACATAAACTTTAGAAAACAGGACACTAAATTCAAAATAATAAGTTAAAAAAGGAAAAATTGTAACTTATACTTAAACAAGTTTAGGATTACAAAATGTTTTTAAAAGAAAGAAAGTTAAAGATAAAATAAAATTTATATTAAAAGTATGCTAAGAAATTTAAAGAAAATAAATTGAATTTAGCTATAGAACTAAATGAGGTCTACATTTAAAAAATTGAATAATGATTAGCGAAACTTTTTTTAACTTTTTCTTAGAACAAAATTTAAATTTTAGCATAAATTTTATAATTTAGTATAAAATTTTTATTTTGATATAAAACTAATATATTAGCATATTCACATTTTTGGAACTAAATTCATGTTTTATTTTTAAAATCCATATTTGAGTATAAAATAGTATTTTTAGCCTAAAAGTCATAATTTTACATAAAATTGATTTTTAAATTCACATTTTAGCATTCAAATTATATTTAACCAAAAAATTCATGTTTCATTATAAAATTCATATTTTAGTATAAAATCATATTTTTAGATCACAAAAATATTTTTAGATTTAGTACTAATTTCATAATCAACATTATATTATATTTAAGCATAAAATTCATATTTTAGTATAAAATTCCATTCAGGCATACATTTTATATTATAACATTAAAAGCTATTTTAACAATAAATTCGTACAAAATTCGTATTTCTGCATAAAATTTGTTATTAAAGAATTTCTATTTTAGAAAAAAATTCGTACTTCAGCAATTTATATTTGCACTTTGCACCATAAAATTAGACTATTTTGCTTTAAAATTCTTACTTTACCCCTAACTTAGTTACAGCATCAAATTTATGTTTTTGCATACAAATTTATATTTTAGCATACAATTATTTTTTTTATTTTAAAATAAATATTTTAGCATATATTTTATATTTAAGCAAAAATAAAATTCATATTTAAGTATAAAATTCATATTTTAGCATAAAATTAATATTTTAGCATAAAATTCATATTTTAGCATAAAATTCATATTTTAGCATAAAATTCATATTTTAGCATACAATTAATATTTTAGCATAAAATTAATATTTTAGCATAAAACTCATATTTTAGCATAAAATTCATATTTTAGCATAAAATTCATGATTAAAAATAAAATTTATATTTTAGCATAAAATTCGTAGTTTGGCATAAAATTAATAATTTTAGCGTAAAATTTATATTTTCGCTAAAATTCATATTTTAGCGTAAAATTTATATTTTCGCTAAAATTCATATTTTAGCTAAAATTCATATTTTAGCATAATATTCATATTTTAGCATAAGATATATATTTTAGCATAAAATTAATATTTTAGCATTAAAATCATATTTCAGCGTAAAATTCATATTTTAGCGTAAAATTTATATTTAAACATAAAATTTATATTTTAGCATTAAATTCATATTTTAGCATAAAATTCATATTTTAGCATAAAATTCATATTTTAGCATAAAATTCATATTATAGCATAAAATTCATATTTTATCATAAAATTGATATTTTAGCATTAAATTCATATTTTTGCATAAAATTCATATTTTAGCATAAAATTAATATTTTAGCTAAAATTCATATTTTAGCACAAAATTCATATTTTAGCATAAAATTCATATTTTAGCATAAAATACATATTTTAGCTAAAATTCATATTTTTGCATAAAATACATATTTTAGTAAGAAATTAATATTTTAGCAAAATAATTTAATTAAAAAGTTATTTTGTTTGTTTTGTTCAATTAAAAAAGTTATTTTCTTATAAATTTCATTTTTTTTTTTAATTTATTAGTCATTGAATTTTTCTTTTCTAATTTCTTTTCCCAATAATTGAAATTTATTTATTACAATTATTGCTTCAAATTTCTTTAAATACATTTATGGCTATAGGGTCAATTACAACAAATATTTGAATTTATTGATGTTCAATTTTGACTATCAACATTTCATTTTTGCTGTTTTTACTTTTTTCTTATTTTTTGGTGAAACGTAACAAGAATTTATGACTGTATATTCAATTTTTTTTTTTGTTTTTGGTTAGTAGGAACTTGTAACTAATTTTTTTTTATTTAAAAATGATTGACTATTAGTTATTTCCTTTTAAAAGATTTTCTTACTTTTTCTTTAATTTCCTTTATTTTTTATTAAGCAGTTTTTTTATTGTTGTTTGGAATTACATTTAACGTATAAATTTATGTTAATAATTTAACCATAAAATATGTTGGTTGTTGTCACAACAACAACAATAGTAAGTATTAAATAAAACTCTCCAAATTGACATTGATAAATGTCCAAGAAGCAACCAAACCAAAAGACTAAACCAACACTTTCAAATTATTTGTATGAATGAGTGTTTGAAAAGTAACACTCTACTGGGCCTGTTGGAATTAAAGATATACATATATATTTTGTTGTTTTTGTTTTAAGCCTAAATCGAAAAATACTTTATATGTTTATAAATGAGTATTAAATGTGGCTTTATAGTCAATATGAATGAAAATAAAATAATAATAATCATATTCGTTTGATATCATTGTAGTCAGTCGTATGTAACATGAGACATGATTTGATTATAAAAATTGATCACGTTGTTAGAAAGAAATGACTCTTATAAAACATGATTCTAATGATTATTATTTCTTAATTTTTTTTTTTTGTTTTTTTGTGATATGCGTTTATATTTTTTTTGTTGTAAATATGAGGCTATAAAATTGTTTACGAATTTTTTGTAAAAATACAAATAAATTTTTTATAACAAAAGGATGGAAGGACCGACAAAAATTCAACGGAAGTTGGTTAAGATTTTTTATAAAAAAAGGATAGTTCAGGTGAATTATTAATAAATTTGTTAAATAAGACAAAATTGAGATGAAATTTTTTGGTAAAAATTTATGACAAATCATACAGTAATTAATAACTTTTTCAAAGAAATCTGTTCAAAATATGATTAATACAATTAAAATTTGAATGCTAACAATAACTACTTTTTATGGCAATTAAACCATAAAAGGGTCAAACCTTTAATTTTATTTTTGTACAAATTTCCCTAGAAATTGTAATTAATGAGTTCACTAAACCCTCTTAACAATAAAAACAAAAAATATATTTGCGGATATTGAATCATCTTTAAACTTTTTTTTATAGGCTTCCTGTGTAATTATAGTTAAGTACAATAATATTTTGTTAAACAAATTTTGTATTGTTCATAAATAAATTAAAATTTATTAAAAAAATCTTTTATCTATTAGTAACAATAGTTAAAATTCTAATGACCTTTACCCCTCAACTACTGTGGTCCTCCATAACAACAAAAGAGACCGCCACTGTAACAAAAAAGCACTCCTCACATAAACCTAGCAAATAAATTATTTAAAACATAAAATTCCTACCAATCATTCAATGTAACGCCCTGGCCAAAAAAAGTAAAACGCCGCAAAATTTTAAAATACCAAATATATAAACAACGTTAACTAATTAATCTTTAATCTTGATTTCAAAATTAACAATAACTCAGGAAATTCATATATGAATAACTAACTATAAAATATTTTAAGACCCATCTCTTTTTATAAAATACGCAACGTATGAGTGTATGTATGTGATGTGTGGCCTGCCAAAAAATGTGCTACAAATTAAATGTGAAACGAAATTGTTTAAAAACCGCCAACAACATGATTTATGATTTTGAATGATTTAACAGAAAAAATATGTGTGTAAACGAAGACTTTTTTGAAAGACATAAACAAAATACCATTAAATAAAGGGGTATTGTTTATTAATAACAACAACAGCAATAAATATATGAAAATAAAATAAAAAGCTTTGAAGCAGAAAATTAACACCCAACAAAAATATTTTTATAATTCATGTGTAAAATGAACTCAACATGAGGATATAAATCTAAAGCTCAATTATCCAATTAAAAAATATTATATTAAAAATAATTAATTAATAAATAAAAAAATTAATAAAGCTTTATAGTAAATGGGAAAAGCTCTTTTCTTTAATTCCACTAAATATAAATTTTACTCTTAAAAAACACAAAATCCGTTCTTTAATTAACTGTATAATTAAAAATATATGTAATAGATATATCAAATTTTATATTATGTTTATACTATTTAATATTTTTACTTTTTTACACACTTAAAAATTATAAAATTTATTTTAAATCTGAAAATTTATACAAAATAACCCGCTAAATTATTAAAATGATTTTCGGTACACGAAAATATTGTTACCTTTCTAATACATTACGTTTGAAATTGGTTTAAAAAAGTTAATCGCTACAGGTGTTTCGTGCATTTAACAAATTTTATTTTACAAATTTGATTATTATTAAAAAATATGCCTTCTTATCTACACTTTTGAGCAAGCAGGAACAAATTTTAGATCAAATCTATCTACATATATTTATACGTAGAAATTAAAATAATTTTTCGATTTTAAAAATCTTGTTCACCATTTTCGACATATCTAAATCAAATAAAAATTTAAAATTAATTTAAAACATATAAAAGCGTTATATTCGGTTGTGCCGAATCTTATATACCCTTCAACATCGTTGAGATGGAATTAGATTTGGTTTTATCTATATATATAAAAGAGTAATGACTGAGTGATTGACTGACTGATTTACTTGGTGATTCATTATCGCCCAAACAGCCCAAACGGTTAAGGCTAGAAAGATAAAATATGGACTGCGAATTGGTCTTCTACCGAATAGATCGGGATTTTTGAAAATTCGAATGTTTAGGGGGTAAAATAGGGTAGAAACGGGTAAAATCGGTAACTTCATTACTCCTAAACTAATAGAGATACAAAAATAATAAATTAAATAGTTTCAATCTTTAATAATAATAATAATAATTCTAAGACAATATTAAATTAAAAAAGAAAAAATAATTCTAAGACAATACTAAACAAGCGCGAATGTTATATTCGGCCCGGCCGAATCTATATACCCACCATCAACATTTTCAAATTTTACGTTATGCGAGAGATGGGCGGAAAAGTGGGCCCATTTTTGGTTCCCGACTTTACATTGGTCCTTGAACTATTTGAACACAATTTCGTTGAAGTTTCACCTTATATGGGAGGTGAGCGGTAAAGTTGGCGGACCACACCTATTTTTGATTTCCAAGTTTTTATCGACCCTTAAACTATTTATACACAAATTCATTGTAGTACATGCTTTTGTTTAAGAGATATCAGCAGAAAAGTATGAAGCGGACACCCTGTGTTTCTATTTTTTAGCCCATAACTTTTTTTTATTTATGAACCGATTTTGCCCATTTTCAATACCAAACAAACCTTATATAGAGGATAAATATTTGTGCCAAATTACGTTGTCCCGTTCGAGCCCTATCCTGCTTTCAACAGACAGACGGATGGACATAGCTAGATAGACTCAGAATCTAACCAGGACCCAGAAAATATATACTTCGTGGGGTCTTAAATGATTTCTACGACGTGTTATACACGGAATGACAAAATCAATATTCCCCCCCATCTTTTTGATGGTGGGTATAAGAAAGAAAAAATAATTCTAAGACAATATTAAATTAAAAAAGGGTATCGTGAAAATTTATGGACCGATTTGTTTGACGAAGTCCATATCTCAAATAGTAACTACCAAAAACGTAATAACGCGTATTAGTTCACTTATTTAACACAAAAATTAAAAAAAAAAAATCCGAATTTTTAGTGAAAGAACGAAGCCTCTAGCTTACATAGTTCCTTTAAATAGTTGAAAAAAAAAAGAACGATATTAATGCCATAGTTCATTGTTGTTGTTGTTTTTCAGTACCCATGGAAACAACAACTATAAGAGAAACGCGCATACAATAAATAAAATAAGATTTACCAATAACTCGGTTGTTTATTAACCGATTTGGTTGATTAAAAAACTCGAAATTCAAGAAAAATATTTGTGACCGATCTATATAATAGTTATCCGTAGCTTATAAAAGATTGAAAATCAGTAAACAAATTTATTATGGCCAATATCTCGTATAATAATGGACCGATTGAGTTCATTTCTTCTACACTAAAATTCAGAAAAAAATTTCTGATCTTTTTTTCGTAAAAACGAAGCCAACAGTTTATACAAGGGATTCAGAAAATCAAAACCTGTTTAACAAAACGTTTTTTTTTTTTAATATCTCTGTCATCTTTGAACCAATTTTTTGTAAATTCAATGTAAATTTATAATAAATTTCTGATCTTTTGATATATATATCTCTATGTTATCGGAAGGCTTTACAAATGCCACTTACAGCACTTTTAAGCTAAAAAAAAAAAAAAAAAAAAAAAACGGTTTTTTAGACATATCTCCTCCATTTATGAATCGATCTTGCTAAATTTTAATAGCAAAATTTTCGAAAGAACTTTCGATCGTTTTATATAAATATTATATATAGAAGTTGTCGGTGGAATTCATAAACGCCATTTCAACCGGCGGACACACGGACGGACATCGTCCTATCGACATCTTTTCTTATAAGGATCAAGAAAATGTAAAATTTTTTTCTCTCCGACGAAAATTTACACCTGTGGTGAAGGGTATAAAAAGACACTTCTTTGATAAATGAGTTTTGAGGAAAAATACCACAATTTTTCGCACTCATTTCAAGGTATTAATTATAATAATTTTTTACTCCTATACGAATTGAGATAATTGAAAAATTACCATGCCATTTATTTGGAATATCTTTGGATATTTAGAAAAAATACATCCTGTTTATTTAAGAAGAACCAATAAAATTCGAGGCAAAAAATCGAGATTCCCAAATTCAAGCACAAATTTATTTTTAACCATAATAGATATCATAGGTAAGAAAGATTTATAAATCTTTGAAATAGAACTTGATTTGTAGACGTTAAGATTTTTTAAACGTTTTCATGTACCAAGTTGTCAACTTTAATTTCCTGTGGCTTAATACTGTATTATTACAGGGTGATTACAGGATTATTTTTCTGAAATCTTATTTCCTCCTCTATATTCCAATTCTATACTTTGCACAGTGGGGTCAAACGCAATTTTTTTGGTAATAAATCTGTATCTCCTAAACTACTATTTGGATTAAATTGAAATGTATGAAAGAGTTGCAGAAGATGACCTAAGCTTTGAGAAAAATCATCTTGTAGTCACCCTGTGATAACAAAAGAAAATCTACAAAATTGTCAAAATTTACTACTTCGTGAAAAAAGATGCTTACTCACCCAAGTTATCTCTTATGCTTAAAAAGATATTTACACTTGAATTTTAAATTTTTGATTTTTTGGCTCGACTTCCTTTCGTTTTTCGGGGATAAGTCCTGAGGTATATGAAGTAAAAAATTTTTAAAAATATCTTGCCAAGCACTTTACAGAAATATAAAAATCTTTAAAATCGGACTTCATTTGTACAAGTTACGATTTTTTAAAACTTTTACATACTTGAGGTAGTCAATTTTGACACCCTGTAGATTTTCTTGTGTTATCACAGGGTGACTACAAGATAATTTTTCTCAAAGCTTAGGTCATCCTCTGCATCTCTTTCATACATTTTAATTTAATCCAAACAGTAGTTTAGGAGATACAGATTTATTACCAAAAAAATGCGTTTGACCCTACTGTGCGTTGAGTAGTTTAGGAGTTACAGATTTATTACTGAAATGTTTGCGATCAGCTCTCTACTGTGCAATATTTAAAATTTACATTTTATAGCTTTTTAATTAAATTAGCCTTAACAGCATTTTAATATGTGTATTAAAATCTTTTTTATTTTATTTATTATCAAAATTTTGTGTAGAAGATTTGGCAACAAATGTGTTTTAAAAATTTTATAGATATTTTGTATTTTTTTCTACACTTTTTTTTTTTTTAATTTGATAAAAGGTAAAGTAAGTAAAACTTTTTAGACATTTTAGCTGAATATAGATTTAAGTTAAGCTTTTGTTATATTCTTGAAAAGCTTAATGAGAAGTTTCATTCATAGTATTTAAAGCATAATTCTGAAAAAAAAAATTAAATTTTTATTTTCAACATTAAAAAAAAAAAAAATATAAAATTATATATTTTTTATTAAATACAGATTTAAAGTATTTTAAGCTCTTGACTGTTTTAAGATTAAAGAAAAAAACTTATGCAGCTTTTTTAAATTCTTGAGATTACTAATGAAAATGTTCATTGTCTTTAAACCATAATTCTAAATAAACTTTTAAATTTAAATTTGTTTATTTTTTTTTTTTTTTTTCTTGTAACAACACATGGCTAGTGGGATTTTTTATTTATTTGGTATCATAAATTTTAAATTCCCCCTTTAAGTCTTTATAAATTTATACTTATGTATGTGAGTATAAGAAAGTGTTTACAAAATTAAGATTTATTTAATTTATATAGTGGGTGTTTATATAAACATGACGGTCTTAACATTTAAACGGGGTTTCATTATACCCAACAATTGCATAAGTAATAAATTTTCAGAAAATATCATTTGCGTTGACAATTTTAAAATTTCAACATATTTTTGGTAATTTTTTTCACTGACTTACACAATGTGTCAATAGGGAAATATTTAATACTTTGTAATAATTTAAAGTTATTTTTCTTATTATTAGAAAATAGTTTATTTGTTTGAAGTTTGCTATTAAATTTTTTGGAGTTCAGCTATTATTTTTATATGAAATAATAAAATTAATAGACCTCGAAATGTTTTATGTCAGTCTTATTAATAATATTATTATTGTTTTTTTTTTTTTTTTTCAAGTGACACACCTTCATTATTTCCATCTTAATATTTACAAGAGTAAAATTATTATTTCAAGAAAAAAAAAACAAATCATTTATTCATAAACATGTTCATAATAGTTTTTGATTTGCTTTGGTTTTTATTATATTATTTATTTTTCTAGCATTTTATTTTTATTTTTATGATTCTTGGTACTAGAGAATTAGCTTAAAGATATTTAAGTGTAGTTTTTTTCAATACTGTGTAAGAGATAATTGCTTAAAGCTATTTAGGTTATAAGTTTTGAACAGCGACAACAAACAAATCTTGAATGATTGTAAAGGAAAAAAATATAATGTTTTAAGAAACGCCAACACTTTGTTCAAACAAAACAATGATAAAAATAGACAAATTTATTTTTCATTTAAGTATTCGTTGTATAGGGAAAAAGGGAAAGTATGCCAAATTAAGAACCTTAAATGATTAATCAAAAGCTTAAGTTTTTTTTTACGTTTTCTAAATTCTTACTTGGATTTCTTTTAAAGCTAAGTTTGGATTGTCATTGACCTTTTCTAGGTCTTCCATTAAAGGCCTTTGGATTAAGCTTATTTGGAGCTTTAAAAGAATCAAGACTTTCCGCTAAAGCAAATCTTAAATAATATGAACCTTTTGACGAAGGCAAATATTAGATTTAATTAAGGTTTTTTCTTAAATTATGTGAAACCTTCAATTAAAGTCTGTCTTAGATTATATAAAGCCCTTGAATTAAATCATTCGATTAAGAACAACATTTTCACTCAATTAAAGCAAATCTTAGACTACATCAAACCATTAAATTGGATTTTCCCAAAGCCTATTTCAAGCTACGCTCAGGGTACGATTTAAGCTAATATTGAACTATTATCAAGACCTCAATTGAAGTCAATTTATAAGATTTAAAATATGTATTTAAATTATAAACTTATCTAGAACTACATCCATATATTTAACCAAAGTTAATCTCGCGTATAACAAAAATTATTTTTCGATTTCCTAAAACTTCTGCTGTGGATTTAACCCTGCATTTATTATTTTTTGCTTTAAGTGCATCTGAAGATCATTTTTTGATTTGATGAAAACATTAACATATTCTTCTCAAAAAAAAAAAAAAAAAAAAAAAAAAAAAAACTTTTAAAATTATAACCATTTAAAAACCATAAATATAGAGTAAAACAAAATATTTTAAAAGACCACCTTGAACTTTACAACGAAAATTATCCATATTTATACCTCAGACAAACCACATGTTTTTAGCGTATTTTACAAAAAGCTACATTTAAAGAAACAAAATATTTTATGTTCATAAAAATAATATTAATAACATTTGTTGAACTCCACAAAAAAATAAAAAAATATCAAATTACTTAATCGAAAACATATTTAAATTATAATAAATCCCTGATATTTTTCAATTTAATAGGAATTTAATTTATTTTTTAGTTTTTTTTTTTTTTCTAACAAAATGCAGGTTAAATGGTAATATGACCCCTATTAACATGAGTGTAACAACCGTTAACTCTGAGACTCGTTAATCATTATGGCTCAAGTTTTTATTCTTAAGAAAAAATATAATAAAAAGAACAATTAAAGTTTAAATGTGTAGAAAAACACCTTAAATTTAACACTTGTTTTAAAAGATTTAAAAAGATTCCAAATTAATTTTTATTTTAAATTGGATTATTTTTAGTTTTTTATTAATTTAAAAATCAGGTAGTTTAAGTTTTTTTATTTTAAAAATAAATAATGCTAATTCATTATCTTTTTTTTAATTTCATTTAAACTAGATTATTTTGTTGAAGATAATTTTACTTTTATCTTTCCGGTCTACCTGTGTTAAACAAATAGAACTCAAGAGACAGGTGATTTACATTTCTATGGGTGTGTGTTTTTTTTTTTTTTTTGTGACATTCATTTAGCAGCTGTTGGAAAAATAAATAAGCATACAAACACAAAAGATTTAAAATTCTAAAAAATGATGTGAGAAAATGTATTTTTTTAAATAAGAACACACTCTTGCTACTTGTACCAAAGGAAATTTCAGATTTCTTTGCAGGGTAAATGGCTTATAACTTTGTTAGTCGTGAACCAACTTTGCTCAATTTTAGTAGCAATTTTTTCACAATTATAATCATCATATATGTGTAAGCAGAAATAGTTTTAGGTAGCTTAAAGCTTCCAAAAATATATTTCAACATACGGATATTTTTTATGGACATTGATTGAAATTAGAGGAATCATATCTGTTTATTTTACGACTTTTAGAAAAAATGACAAAGACATACAAAATTATTATTATTATTTTTTTTAATTTGCAATATTTTTTGCATTATTTTGTTAGCACTACTGCATTCGTTTTTGGTCGGGAGGGTAACAATTTAAGTTAAATTTATCTAAATCTATTTTTCGATTAAATGTCGTCAACAAATTTAAAAAACTGGCGTGATATTTTTTTTAGTAAAAAATAAAAACGAAACTTTTTTCCAAAATTCACAATTTTCTATCATTACTGGATGTAGGGTGCAAACCAAAATCAACTCAAAAAAATTGATTTTGACATGTCGAAAAATCATTTAAAACCCCATAAAATATATATTTTCTGGGTCCTGGGATAGATTCTGAGTCGACCTAGCTATGTATGTCCGTCCACCTGTCTGTCTGCTGAAAGCAGGATAGGGATCAAACGGTACAACCTAGGAGGACGAGATTTGAACCAAATATTTATCTTATTATATTTAAAATGGGCAAAATCCGTTAATAAACAAAAAAGTTATGGGCTAGATACTAGAAACACAGGGTGTCCACTGTAGTTTCATTTCATAATTTTCTGTTGATATCTCTTAAACAAAAGCAGGAACGACAACGAAATTTTGTACAGATATTTCGAAGGTTGATATAAACTTGGAAACAAAAATGGGAGTGGTCCGCGCATCTCTCATATTAGGTGAAATCGGAAAATGGTCCGTCCGCTTTACCGCCCACCTCCCATATAACGTGAAATTCCGAATATAACATTTTAGCTTGTTAAATCATTGTTTTGTCTTTTGAATTAGGTTATGAATATTTTTTTTATTAAAAAATTGAGAACACAAAATAGGAATTTTTTATACTAATTTCAGAGTACTGATTTTCAAAATTTTTCATGTCTAGACGAATTAAGATAATCGAAATTTTTTTCAACATATTAATTCGAAATATATTCCAAATTTCAGAATATTAAAAAAATTCGGCCTTATTCCCGAAAGACGAAATAAATTCGAGGCAAAAATTTAAGCGTAAATTTTGTTTTAGCTGTAAAAGATAACTTAGTGAGTAAGCTTTTGTTTTCATTATCTTGCCAATCCTACAGAAATAAAAAAATCTTTGAAACCAAACCTGATTTGTAGAAGTTATGCTTTAAAAAAAAAAAAAAAAAAAAAAAAAAAAAAAAAAAACTTTTATCTTAACTTATATGTTTTTGTATCTTAGCTTATATGTTATCACAGGGCGATTACAAAAAAAAAATTATGAAAGCTTATGTACTCTTCTACTAATCTTCCATACATTTAAATTCAATCTGAACTGTAGTTTAGGGGATACAGATATATTATCAAAAATTCTATGTTTGGCCCCACTTTGCATAGGTAAAAAGAACTTCTGCAGATCTTTTTCAGCGCTAAATACTTTCTTCCAAATAATGGTAAAATCACGCAATCAAAAATTTTTCAGCAATTTTTCAATTATTTTTGAGTTCTTTTTTTAACTAGCTTTTGAATAACAAAAGGTCAAACAAGAATCAATACATAAAGTACATACTTACCTATGCATTTCAAATCTTTTTATCAGAGAGAATTTTGTGTTGAAAATACAAAAAAAAAAAAAAAAAACGAGAGAAAGAGATATAGTCGCTCAAGCCCGATTATATGATACCCTACACCATTGTGTACATTATAATACGGGGAGGGATCTTTTAAAGGCTTGGAGCCAAATGTGGACCAATACTCATATTAAGTGTAAAATAAAACATAGAAATACATAATATTACGTCGATGCTAACATTTATATGAGTTTATTCACTTTTGGGTGATTCCCGAAAGAGGGCCTTATATGGGAGCTATGGTACATTATGGACCGAAATTTGGCACTATCACTTATGTTTATATAAAACTTATTTGTGTCGAATATTAACTCGATACTAACATTTCAATGGGATATATGCCCGTTAAAGTGATTTTCTTAAGAGGAGTTTATATGAGAGCTAGGGTCAATTATGAACCGAGCTTTCTAAAAATCGGCACACTTATTTAAATTTATATGAAACCAAATTTCATTAAAATATTGCTATATTTAAGGAATTTATGATCATTAAACCCTTTTCCTGGAGGACATTTGTATGGGGGCTAGGTGAAATAATGGACGGACCATAACCAATTTCAATAGGCTTTGTCCCCGGACTGTAAGATACATGTGTGCCAAATTCCATTAAGTTTTGTTTAAAATTGCGACCTGTAGTTTGATTACAAGGTTTACATGGACAGACAGATGGGCGGACATCGTTAAATCGACTCAGAAAGTGATTCTAAGCCGATTGGTATAAATTAATGTGGGTCTTAGACCAATATATTTGGGTGTTATAAACACCAGTACAAACGCATAATACCTTCCCCACCTATGGTGGTGTAGGTTATAATATTTTTAGATAACGAAACGAAATTTGAAAAATATTTAAAATAAATTGCTACTTTTTATTTGCAAAAACTAAAAAATTTTACACTTTATGCCTGATTAAATGGCTATTAATAAAGAAACCCCGAAAATAATATAACAAAGGTGTTTCTATTACATTTATTATTTATTTTTTCTCTGCTTCCTTTCCTTCTATTAAAATAATTTTATAAAGAATAAGGGTCACTTTAGTAAAAGAGAAAATTAAAAAAATAAAGAAACAATAGCAAATCAAATGGTGTTAAAATCAAGGATTACATTGCTATTTTTTATATAAACAAAGTAAAATAAAAAAGGAATCATTCATTAAAAAATACCGCATTTAAACACACACACACAAAAGGTGCTAAAAAAGTTTGTAACAAGAAAAAATTTTCTAAATAATTATGGTGGTGTTAGAAGAGAAAAACAGTAAATAGAAATACATACAATGATGTTTTAAAAATGAATGGCAGTCATAACATATTGTTGTCATAATTTGAAATAATAACAGACATTAGAAATGAGCACATGCATACACACAAATAACATTGACATTGTATGGCTTTTAAGAGAAAAAGGTTGTGGTAAAAAAAACTATTAGATGATCATTATTAACAGAAGTTCTGATATTTCCGATACAATTTGTGAGCAATGCAATAAGGTTATAAAATTGTAGTTTTTTCTATACTTAATAGAGAGGGGTTTTTTTTTTAAAAAACTAGCAATAGATTTTTTTCTTTTTTTTTCAAAAGGGTGGATTGCACTTTTAGGAAAACATGAACAGCAGCACAAAAAAAAATATGTTTGAAAATTGTGGCGTAAATGCATTTTATGGTCTATAAAATAAACACACACACACACTTCTAGCTACTCTCTAACACATAGACTTTTAGTTATTTTTACAGTATTGATGTTAGTGTGTGTAAGTGTGTTTATTTTCTTCCTTTTATTTTATACTCAACACAGGATATATGCCAGGCTAACCTTGTTATGGATTTTTTTCGAAAATAAATTCATCCTTTGTACTGGAAAAGTATTTTGCTATTTACAGGGGTAGTTTTTTTTCGTTGTTGGTTTCCTGTAAATTTTGTTGTTTTTGCTGTTCAATAAAGTAGTATCCTTAAGCTGTAAGTATATGTGTGTATGTATGTGTAGAGTTTAATAAACACAAATTGGAATTTTATGTTTCATATAGACGAGACACAGACTCGTATAAAATTGTATGTATAAGACTTCTAAATTTGTATGGGTGTTATATAGGTAGGTAAGTGTTTTACAATTACGTTTATATGTGTGAGTAAGTGTAGGCAACAAAAAATTGTTGTTGTTGTTTTTGTTCCCTTTTTTATATCCTTTTTGCGTGCTAACAATAACCCTGGTATTTTTCTTTTTTTGTATTATTACCTATAACAAAACAATTTTTATAATTTTCTGTCTGGTTTATTTTTTTCGAACAACAAAAAACCAAATTTTCCAATTTTGTAAAAATTTTTTAAGACTTTGTCGTTGGTAGCTCTTTTATTTTCATCAAAAGAAAAGAAAAAAATCATTAAATTTATTGAAATTCAATTGCATTATTAAACAATTTTCCATTTGACTCATAATTTTTGTTCGCTAACAGAAAATTCTAATTTTTTTTCAACGTTCCGTAAAAAACCCACTAGAATGGGGTGTTAAATATAATAACATAAAGAGGGGCTTGTTTATTTCTTTATAACTCGTCTGGCATTATTAATATTATGAAGTTAGAAAAAAAAAAAAAAAAAAACCAATCATTTATTGATAAACAATTTATTTGTCTATACTTTGCCAACCGGTATTGTAATATAAATTCTTAAACAATTTGTTTAAATGATGAGTTTTTCTTTATTTCTATTAGACTTTACTTCGGTCTTTATGTTCGCTTAAATGTTTGGAAAATTTGTTAAATATTGTACATGTATATACGGTTTTTTGTTATGAAAATAGACTGACATGTTTTGCATAATAAATTTTTTTATTTAGAATTTGTTATAAGCAGAGAAATTAGGAAAATCTAATATAGCAAAATATTTCTTTACAAAAATAGTAATTGAATAAATAAATTTAAATAAATTACACTTTGTTACAATTCAGAAATCCCTAAAAAAATTACATAGGATATTCTTGAGGATGTCATAATTTGGTTTTAAATTTTCAATACTTCCACAAAACTCAGTTATGCTCAAAATCAGTTTTTGGGTGGGATCCTATATAAAATTCATCACTAATTCTGTTATTATTTAGAAGCTTACCAAATTTTACATACATTTCTTTTTATACCCATCATCAAAAAAATGGGAGGGAAATTGATTTTGCCATTCCGTATGTAACATGTCGAAGGAATCATGTAAGACCCTACAAAGTATATATTTTCTGGGTCGTGGTTAGATTCTGAGTCGATCTAGCTATGTCCGTCCGTGTGTTGAAAGCAGGACAGACGAACAGACCCCCCCCTACGGGGCAACGTATTTGGCACAAATATTTATCTTATATAAGGTTTGTTTGGTATTGAAAATGGGCAAAATCGGTTAATAAACAAAAACTAGAAACACAGGGTGTCCGTTTCATACTTTTCTGCTGATATCTCTTAAACAAAAGCATGTACGACAACGAATTTAATATAAACTTTGAAAAAAAAATGGGCGTGGTCCGTCCACTTTACCTCCCACAAAACGTAAAATTTGAAAAATTGATGGTGGGTATATAGATTCGGCCTAGCCGAATATAACATTCGCGTTTGTTTTTTTTTTTTTGCCCCAAAAAGTATGCACCAAATAAAAAACTTGACTTTAAAATAAATGAAGAATTTTTTGATCAGATTGGTTTTGAAGTCCCAAGTTTATTTTATTTCTAGCAAATAATTTTAGCAATGGAGTATCTCAAAAAATATTTTAAATTTAAAAGTGTCATTTGATTTTCAATATATTCCAAAATAATAAGCTCAATATTCGTTTGATTATTTAAATTCATCTTGTTGTGTTAAATTAACAAATTCGCCGCTTTCAAATTAATTCAAAAACTCTATTTTTTAATGAGCTTAAAATTTTTATTAGAGTTTTACTAACACTTTGCTTTGAAGGACTAGAGTTAAAAAATGATTAATTTTAATATTTAAAATTTTCTGTAATCAAATAAAAAAATATAATAATAATAATAATAAATAATCTTTAGATTATTTCTATAATATTAGTTAATAGGAACTAAATACATTTGCAAATTATTTTGCAAACTCTCTTTGAATTTAAAATTTACTTTACTATTAAAATTATATGATATTTAGATAAACGAATATAGGAACATTAAAATTTTGGGCTTAAAGAATTAGTTTGAATACTTTAATTGATTTAAACTATGATAACACAGGGGAACACTAATTCTGCGGCACGAATTTTCTCATTCAATTCCGATACACAGTATTGAAAAGTACCAAGCCTCTAATCCACTTGGTACTTTTCAATACTGTGTATCGGAATTGACTCTAATTCTCACAATAAATCGCAATTTGTAAAATTTAGGAGGTTCCACCATAATTTGGAGGATATCTCGAAAACGACTTGTCTGATTTTATTAAAAAAAAAAAAAAAAATGAAAAAATTCGAATTAAAAAAATAAAAATTTTCATTTTTAACATTTTAAAATTTTTATGATTTTTTTTTTTTTTAACTACTTGAAGACAATTTTAATTTTTTTTTTTTTTTTTTGTACAAAATCTAACTAGTCGTTTTCAAGATATGCTTCAATATATAATGCAACCACCTTAATTTCACAAATCGCGATTTATCGCAAGAACTAGAGTCAATTCAAAAAAAGTCGAGAAACCCCGTGCAGCAGAAATTTTGTTTCATTTTGTAACTCTGTGTAATAGAACATTAATTGGTATTAAAGATTAATTTTCCGGGAAGACAGCTGGACGGATATAATATAGCCGCCAAATAATTTTATTATCATCTGTGGTGAACGTTGTGTTCTTTAGTATTATGTCTTCCAACTCTGTACATATTTTTGTTGTCATAGATTAAATGAATTTTGAGATATTAATAAAAACGTCCTAAATAATACATTTTAATGTAAATTTTTTTTAATTTAATTTAAAAACAATCAAATATTTGATACAAAAGTTGCATAAATAGCAAGACATTTTTATAGCGAATGAATATGTCCCATGTTATTTCTAACCATTTTGGTTATACAGTTAAGTCTGTCCGTACGTCCGGCGCAGAGACAATGTTTAGTTTTCATCTAGGTACATCCGCATATATCCGCGTATAAAATTTTAAAAATCCAATATACATTATATGTGTTAATCATATGTTTTATATTGATTTAAGTGCGTAGGTAAAGGGATCCAAAAATACTCATTCAATTTTAAATTATATTTCACCCAAAAATATTTGAATGTAGTCTGTACAGGAATTTAACCCCAGCACAGTGTGTGATTTTAACAATTTAGCTGATCAAAACACCTGAATTTTGAAAAATTCAGGGGTTTTTGAAAAAAAAAAAAAAAAAATATTATTCTCATTAAAAACCTTCCAAGTATCTGAAAAATTAAGAAAATATTTTAAATGAAATTGAAAAAAGATTCGGCTGTGCCGAATCTTTGATACCCTTCACCATATTACCATCTTACCATCTTATCGACATCATATTACCATATTACCGACAATTAATAAAATTTTCGCCTTAACGTATGCTTGCATATTTTCTAAATCTAAATTTTTTTCAAACTACGAAAATTTGAATATGAAAAAAAAAAAAAACAATCATAACAGGCTTTGCTTTTAAAAAAGAAACAACAACAATTCCATATATATTTATTTTTGTATGTACAAACTGACTGAATACACAAAGAACAACAACAACACTGTTATTCATTATATTACTGCTGTTGCTAACTAAACTACTTGTCTATACAAAAAACAAAAAACGTCACTAATAGTCATTACAATGCTTAATATACATGTTTGTGTATGTATTTATGTATATTCTTAACAGATATGTTTTAGTTTTTAAAAATAAACAACTACAATTCCATATCTATTTATTTTTGTACAGACTGCATATACAAAGAACAACAACAACACTGTTATTCATTATATGACTGCTGTTTCTAACTAAACTACTTGTCTATACAAAAAACAAAAAACGTCACTAATAGTCATTACAATGCTTAATATACATGTTTGTGTATGTATTTATGTATATTCTTAACAGATATGTTTTAGTTTTTAAAAATAAACAACTACAATTCCATATCTATTTATTTTTGTACAGACTGCATATACAAAGAACAACAACAACAACAACACTGTTATTCGTCATATTAATGCTGTTGATAACTAAACTACTTGTCTATACAAAAAGAAAAAACGTCACTAATAGTCATTACAATGCTTAATATACATGTTTGTTGGTGTATTTATATTCTTAACAGATTTGTTTTTGGGCCATAACTCTGTTGATTATGAACGAATTTGGTTTATTAAAAAAACCGAAATTTTATAAAAATATTTATGACTGATTTACATAAAAATAAAAATCTATAGCTTGAACAAGGGCTTCAAAAATAAAAAATTCGTTTTCCCCGATATCTCAGTTATTACTGAACCGATTTATTTAATTTTTTCAGAACAAAAATTCAGAAAATAATTTTCGAGCCCCCTTTAAAAATTCGAAGTCCCTGGTATATGCAGAGGATACAGAAACTAAAAAACCGGTTCTAAAAACCGGTTTTTAAAGCATATCTCCACCATTTACAAACCGATCTTCCTGATTCAAAAAACCGAAATTTTATAAAAATATTTGTGACCGATCTGTATAAAAATAAAAATCTATAGCTTAAACCAAGGCTTCAAAAAATAAAAAATGCGTTTTGTCCGATATCTCAGTTATTACTTAACCGATTTATTTCATTTTTTCAGAACAAAAATTCAGAAAAAAATGTCCGAGAATTCTTTGTAAAAACGAAGTCCGTAGTGTATACAGTGGCTTCAGAAACTGGAAAACCGGTTCAAAAAACCGGTTTTTTGAACATATCTCCGCATTGTATGAACCGATCTTGCTGAATTCCAATAGCAAAATTCTCGAAAGCATTTCCGATCGTTTGACATACATATTATATATGTCAGTTATCGGTGGGCTTCATAAACGCCATTTCAACCGACACACGGACGGACGGACGGACGGACATGGTCCAATCGTCATCGCTTCTTACAAGGATTCCGAAAATATTAACTTTTTTGCTCTCCGACGAAAATTGTGGAAATTACAAACGGAATGACAAACTTATATATACCCTTTACACCTGTGGTGAAGGGTATAAAAATGTCAACCATTATTAAGTAACGGAACCTTGAACAGGACTGTTATTGAAGTCAAATACATATAATAGAAATTATTTTTTTGGTGAAAAGTTCAAATTTGAATAGTTATAACTTTTTTGTTTAAAGCAACATCTTTATGAATCATTTTTTATTTTAAAGACTGATGTGTTATCTATCGTATAAAACATAAGTAGGTTATTAACAGTAAAATCTTAGTGATTTTTAAGCCTTCAACATTTTTGCAATTTTTTTGTTTTTATTTTCATTTTTTGGACAAAAACTAAAAAGTCCCACAAAGTCCCGTTATCTTAATAGCACTTATGTAGTTAGTTGATAGGTGATCTTTCAAAATCAGTAATAAAATGTTGTTTATTGCTGAATCCGTTAAAAAGATATATTAATCTAAAGTTGGAACTTGAAAAAAATTTTAAATTTTAAATTTTTTTGTTTTTTTTTTTTTTTCAAAAAGGTGTCAATATTTATTCACTGATAAAATTAGTTTTTTGTTCTGGGCTTTATATTTTTTTAATGTTTTCAAAAGAAATTTTAATGTAAATCCGTCTAAATAGATCTGGAGCAGTTTGGGGCAAAGGTCTGCCCACAATCCCTATCCAAATCTAGTAAATTTTGGAAATTTTCTTTTTCTTTTTTGTCATGTTCTCAAATCGCGAAGTTGGGTTCGACTTAAAATTATTTTAAATTTTTAGCTCTATATATAGGGTATACACCCAAAAAGTATTTTCTGACGGAGGCCGCTTATAACGAAAGGGGGACCATTTCAATGAAAAAAGTAAAGTTTTTTAACATGTTTTATACGGATTGGGATTTTGGGTATTTTCATGTAAAAACATGAGAATTTATTTCACTATATGATTTTAGGACAAGCTTATACATACTGAAATTTCAATAAAATACCACTATTCGTTTAAATTTTATTAAAGTTTAAATATTAATTTTATGTTTTAAAAAAGCTCAAAAAATGCTAAATTTTAAGACCTTCAAAAAATTCTGCTATCAAATTATACTCCACTAACTTTCTTTTTTACAAATTATCAATCTCCATATTCTAACGTTTTTTAGATATCAAATACTTGTATAAAAAAAAGAAATTATACTTTTGCTTTAAACTTAATATAAGCTTGGCTTTCTCTAGCCAAATTAAGCCCTTTTTCATACATTTATACGCAAATAAATTTATTAAAAAACCATGTATAATAGATGAATCGTTTTTATTAATTAGAATTTGTGTAGAAGTTATATTACTTTTAGTTTATCATTGAAAAATTCTTACATACATGCGCGTTCTTCACATAATTGCATTGAGTTATATGAAAAGTAGGCGTGACAGTTGTCCAATCAAGCCCAAAACCGGCTTATTGTTAAGAGGTTTGTGCCAAATTTTATCAATATAGCTTTCTTAATTACAAAAATATTGACTTTTGAGCAATCAAAATGCGAAAATCTCATACTGAGGACAGTACTATTGTTTTTGAAATTTATATATAAAAAAAAATCTACATAAAGTTCAGCATCTAAAATAGTATAAATTATATTCCATAAAGTTTAAGAAGCGAAAATAGCACTCTTTATAACATGCTATTTTTTTTTTGCTTTTTTTTAATAATATTATTTTTTTATATATATATAAAATATTTTCACACAATAGTTCATGATATGTTACTTAACAATAAATTAAAAAATTTCAAAAAATATTTATAATCAGCTGGTGTTCTAGCATTTCCCAAAAAGCAGAGGTACAATTTTTTTAATTTTTTATATCTGTGAACTTTTGACAAAAAACTAACTAAAATTTTCAAAAGTAAAAAATATCAGCAATTTCTGTGAAAATACGTTTTATTTATTTTTTTGGTAACTATATCACCATAAAATATTTTGCCAAAGGTACACATATGTACAAAAAAGGACAGTACCTATCTATTGATGTATTAGGTTTAAGTTTAAGCTTAAGTTTAAAAACCCCGAATGTTTATCATCAAAAACGAATTTAAACTAATTTTTTCGCCAATTTTTTTTTTTTTTTCTTTAAAAAATCTTCAAAAAACGGTTATTCATTAGATAATTTTATTTAATTTATTTTTTAAATTCGTAATTACTTAATACTTTGTTTTAGTTCCTTCCTTCTAAATAAATATTATTTTTTTTATTTTATAAAATGTAGAACCTTTCAATTTCATAATTAACCCAGCAACTGCATTAAAAGGAACATTTCTTTTATTTTCTCTAGAGTACTATTTACATTTGAATGTATATATTTCTTATATTTTTTTTTTTTACTTTCAAAATAAAAATTCCCTTATCTTTTTCATTTAATTAATTACAATTTGTTAATTAAAATTCTTGAAATTTTGTTTGTTTTCATTACAGTTTTATTCGTAAGCCAACTACATACAATTGTTTGTATGTATGTATTTAAACATTTTTATTTGAAAGTGCATTTCATATAATAAAATCATTTATACACAAATACTTTTTTTTATTATTTGTACAAATATCTTTCATCTACGTTTTTGTTTATTTATTTTTATTTTATATGTTTATCATATGTATATGTGAGTATCTATGTATATGTTATTTCCCCTTTTAAAAATAGTAACATGTTTTAAGGGAGTTTTTATATATTTTTGCCAGTTTTCATTTTAGTTTTCTTGCTTTTGTTTTTTTGCTCAGTAATCATGTAAAAAGCTAGAAAATTACTTTTAATTTAGCAAACACGTTTCTGTTTAACACTCACACATGTTTATTTATAAATATAAAGAGATTTTTGCATATGTGTGTGTTTGCTTCTCATGCCCAGACACATTAAGACAATGAAAATTAATGGCATTTTATATGCGTTTTGCAAAAATTATATGCATGTTACTGGTAGTTATGTTTATGGGTTGGTTATTTCGTTTGCTTGATAGTAGGTAGTTTACTGCATAGTTGAAAAAAAACGAATATTAACGGTAAATTATGAATTAATGTTAAGGAATATTAACGGTATTCTGTTTTTTTTAATTTTAATTAATATGTTAATTTATGACTTTTAAGGGGTGTTAAACAAATAGGTAGCTTTTCGTTTTTAAATATATGAAATATAGACAAAATTTCATGGTTAACTAAAATATAAAAAAAAAAAAAAAATAACATAATATACCAAAATAATTGTGATGTATATTCCTTTTTTATAATGGAAACATATGTTTGATTAAAAACATAACCATAATATGGTTGCTGTATCAATATAAATTATTACAGTGAACATAATATTATAAAATAAAAATATTTATAAACATGATATGTTTTCCGTAACAATACAAAAGTTTATTTTTTCTCTTCGTGTATTTTTACGATGAAATAGCTACACTTTGCAAAATCTTCGACAGTGATTTAAAACGAAAAATATGTATGCAACTTTGTAGTTTTTTCTGATGTTTTTTTAATTTTATAATAAATAAAATTTTCAAAATATTATGAAACGACAACAAAAATAAGTGGTCGATTCGACGAAGTGTAACCTTTCAGGTTTAAAATTCTCAATATTTATAAGACAAGACTATTCGTTCAAAAGAGTTAAATTTGTTTCGTTTTTTTTTTTTTTTTTTTTCTTTGATTACCTCACTTAACATAATATTTTAAAAAATGTTCATTTAAAATTTCCATTACAATACCGTTTTTTAATTTATTTTCCTTTTATTTTCTAAAATTTTTTTTATTGAAGTAATTTTTTTTATTGTTTATATTTTAAAGGTTATTTTGATTAGAATAGAACAAAATCGGTTATTTAATATGTTCCGGGAATCTAATTTATTAATTTATTTTAAAACTATACGTATTTTAAGAAATTTAAATTTGAGTCTAATATACTTGATTAAAAAAAGTTGCAAATTTTGAAATAGGTTTATAATTATAGAATAGGTTTACAATTGTTAAGGCATTATATGAAAAAAGTAAATAAAAACTCTTTATAGTAGATATATTTTTTTTTTTTTGGTGAATTCTTGTGTTTTTTAGAAACTTTTTCAAATAAACCTACCAGTATAAAGATTTAAAAATCACTAAAAATGAATTTTAAAAATTGTTTTTTTTTTTTCAATTCAACTCAATAATGTGAATCGTTTGAGGGGTATTTCTACATAAAATTTTTTCCACAGAACATTCCAATATTCATATATTTATTTCGAAATTTAAAACAAAATATTTTTTTTATTTGGTGCATACTTTCTGGGGCAATATTTAAAAGTTATAAAAACTAAAATCAGGTAAGGGTTTTATTTTTTTCGCATTTTTCATCAGCTTTGAATGAACTAAAAACAATAAAATCCATTGGCTTGGATTAGTTTCGTGAGGGGCCAAAAGTTATCTAGGATTTAAAAAGAAAATTGAAATAAAAATCAAATTTTACTTATTTACATTCCACAAATTTATAAATCTTGTGAAGAACTATCACCATATGCAAAACGACTTACAATATTATCATTACTATCTGAGTTGCACGAAAAATTATTATTATTACTTTTAAATATTATAATTACTTTTAATATTATTTTAATAATGTTTACTAAAATTTTCTACTAATTTTTATTAAATAAATTTTTACTCTAAGATATTTCTACAATTTTATTTACAAATTTTCTGCATATTTTTTAAGTTCTACAAGATATATGCTGAAGTAATATCTTAAAATTTGTCTAAATTTTAAAACTGTCTAACATAGATATTTTAATGCGACAGATGATGTTGAAGCAAAAAAAAAAAAAAAACAAGTTAGAGTTTAGCTGAAGAAAAATTGTACTTTTTTAAAAAATTCACGCTTATTTTTTCAAGATTTGAAGACAAAAACTCTGTTATTCTTAAAGGGGCGCACATACAGTGACAAAAAAATTCACTGTATAAGTGCAACCAAAAGTATGCTCTAAATAAAGTGTTTTATATGCATAAAAAGTGATCCTAAAATTTGGAAAATTTTATTAATTAGTATTAGCAATTGCAAGAAAATATTATATTTTTGCAAAATTTCTATAAATTTTTAAGACGAAAATTATTAGGAATTCGGATTTGAAAAACATATTTGAGTGTAAAAAGAAGATGAAAAAATATACAAAATTAAAAGTTTATTTCATTTAAAGTCCAAGAAAAAATATGATTTTGCAGATTTTTGGTGGCCCTGGTTATTAACCATCTTGCAATTTTGCTTAGAATTATTGTAACATTAACTCGTTTTTTTTATGGTTCTATATTTATATATTTTTATATTACAAAATAAAATACTAGAAACACAGGGTGTCCGCTGTAGCTCCATTTCATACTTTTCTACTGTTATCTCTTAAACAAAAGCACGTACGACAACGATTTGGTACAGATAGTTCGAGGGTCGATATAAACTGGAAATCCAAAAGTAGGCGTGGTCCGACCACTTAAAAAGGTATATAGATTCGGCCAAGCCGAATATAACATTCTCGTTTTTTTGTTTTTTTTTTTTTTTTCAATAAAATTTAGTTCCTGTCGAACTATTTGTATCGATACAATTTTGCAAAAATAACGACATACATTTTTCTTTGTGCTGGACATACGAAAGGTCGTTAGTACAATGATTATGAATGGGATTTTCTTGCCTGATTTGTCTTGTACCAAATGCTGTAAAAAGTAACAAAAAATGTATCGTTTCTGAGAAATTGAGAAAAAATTCAGTCATTTCAGGTACCTCACAAAAGTATTTGAATTTTTTATATTTGAAAATATTAAAAAAAACCAAAGATGACTAAAAATATATATTTTTATATTAATTGTTATTAAGTATTGCTGTTAATCATTTACTAATTATTTTTATACATTTGGGGTTACCATTTTGGGAAAATTAAGCGAATTTTTCTAAATATATCTTGTAAAAAAGAAATTTATTATAATCGAGCCTTTTTCTTAAATGATTTCTTAAATTTAATTTGTTTTAATTGGAGATATAAATGTACTTTACCATGTCTTCGAAAAATATATTTTTTTTCTTTTGAAGTTCTAAATTTCGACATTGGTTCATTATTTTGTTAAAAGTTAAAAATCTTCAATATTAAGCACATTTTACTGAAGTATTGGACCACATATTCTATCAACATTTTAAGATTGTATTTCCGTAAGTATGAGAAACTTGAATACCTGCTACAAAAACACAAAGCCAATTGGTGCCATAGCATAAAACATAACTTGATATATTTTTTGAGTTATATAACTATACGTCTTTCAAGCTATCAGGACATTATAAAAAGGTAAAATTAACCGAAAAAATTAACTTTTCTGTTAATATTACTAATGTTGATCAAAATAAAATTGAAAATTTCCGCTCCAACATTTCTGGAGTGCAAGATATTCTGGAAATATTTTGGAGCTATATCTTTTAATATCCAAATTTATCAATGACTATATATCGGAAAGATATTTCCCAACACTTTGAAATAAATTCTTGATACCAATGGAACCAGAATAATGTTGATATTTAAGATATTTTATTTTTAATGGTGCAATGCCTCATAATTAACGACTTGGAACCTTCATATATGGCTTTTTAACAAACAAAAATTTTATTTTTTTACAGTAATAACAAACAAAGATTTAACTCCAAATTGGAAAAATAAATCAGTGAATATTTAGTAGTGATACTTATGACCAATTTACAATAATTTAATTTATTTTTATTTTGTTTCACATTTGCAAACACAAACGCAATTAAAATTCAATTACTTTTCTGAGTTAAATTCGATGACTTTTTGTACTATTTTTGGAATAACCTGGAAACAAGGTAATATTTTTGTTTGCAATTTTTTGCATTATGAAATTAACAAACGCAATTGAATTAATAAATCTAAGAATTAATCTTTTAAATCATGAAATAAACAATAAATAAGATTATGTTATAATCTTATTATGTCCGTCGGAATATCTTTCTGTAAAATTTATAAAAAATATATAAAAACTGATGAATAAAATATATATTCTTAATTATATAGAAAATAATTTGTAACCTATTTGCTTCTTGTAACTAATTAATCCCTTGCAAAAGTTTTTGAGGAATACTTCACTGAAAGCAAAGATCTCACACTTCTTTTGAAACATTTTCTTATTTACTTATTATTATTTATTTATTTATTTATTTATTTATTTTTTTTTAAAGAATATACAAACCTTAATTAATCCTTTATCCTTGATAAACAGAAGTAATAAATATTATCCAGAAAATCCTTTTATGAGTTGCTGCGAATAATTTGAAAAACTTTTCATAATTTCATAAATTTCTGCTACAATTTTAAAACACTTGTTCAGAAGTTACGTATAAACCAATTTTTATTAATTTTCCATTAAATTTACAGCACGCTTTTCTTAATTTTTATTACTAAATTTTATCAATGATTCTTCTATTCCTTTTTATTTTGTATTAACGTTACAAATTTTATTTATTTACTTTTTTCCTAATAATTCTTTGAAACACTTAATGCAGCATATTTTTTGATTATTTTTCCAATTTTATTTTATTTTTTTAAAAGAAATTTTTTTCTTTATTTTTATCTCACTCAGCGCAATAATAATTTTCTTTAACATTAAATTTTACTTTAAAAGAATTTTCATTTTCTTTTTTTCTTTTCGATTTATTTTTTGGTAAATAAATTTCACTTTTTATTCAGGGGAAAGAATATTTTTGTTACACTATGGGTCTAATCAAGGGAAAAACACACTCATAAAAAAATATGATTCGGTGTTTGTTTGTGTGTGTATAAGTGTAAAGGAAAAACCCGCACTATGATAATTTCTGAAAATGCTTCGTTTTTTGTTTTTGTATGTTTTCAAATTAAACGAACGTTTTTAATCCCAAAAAAACACTCACTATGGCTCAATATTTGTTGTTTTAATTTTTCAATGGTTTTATGATGCTCTAGTTGATGCTTTTCTTTTTCGATTTTTGTTTTAAAAATTCATGTGAGTGTGAGGTTTTTCTAAGGATCCAATTTTTTATGTGGTATGTATTCCGTAAATTTTTTGTTTTTATGATTTTATTTTTTTCTTCAACCGTAACGCGAGTTTATGTTACAAACGTATGTATAGATACATGATTTTTTTTCAAACACTTTTTTTGTATTGAAAAACACTCTTGAGTCTATAGACACACTACACGTTTATCATGGAATGGAGCCCCTTAAGTGTACAAATGGGGTTGATTTTATTATTATTATTTTTTTTTTTAACAACAATATATTGTAATTTTCAAATTAATTAAACAAACAGCACACAATATTTGTTTTTATATTAAAATTTGTTCTTTTAATAAAATTGCAAATTTAATAGAATATTTTTTTTTTTTTCTTGATTTTCTTAAATTTTCAATATTTTTTAAAATTTCCTACAAAAACAATTTTCTCTCCAAAAACACACACACTTTTTTTTAGAAAACAAACAAATACCGTTTTTGGCTGTCGTTAACGTTACCGTCATACACGTTAAACAAGCGCTTTTAGCAACCGTACCCGGACAGTATCGTAATAGAACTAAAGAGTATCTTTAAACAATTAAAGCATTCAGTTACAATTTCAAGGCGAATTCATCTGCAAACAAACAAAGGCACCAGTCATAGAGACTTGAAATCAATTCGCCTCTTGTTGTATACAATATTGTGTGTGCGAGTATTTTTAGGGTGCATTGGCTTTACGAAAAGTGTTTTCCTAAAAAAACCCAGCAACCTGGTATACCAATAACTTCATCCATAAGATACCCGGAGAGTTGAACAAGAAAAAGTGCGTGAGTGTTAATACCAGTCACTGTGAGAGGGAGCATAAATTAAGACAAAATAGAGAGCCATAGCAGAGAGTTAGATTTGTTTTGGTTTTTTCTTGTTTTCATCAAAAGTATCTGAGAAATAAAAACTGCTAGAATTATGTTTATGTTTTAGATACTTTTGAATTCGCTTTGAGAATAACAGCAGACCAACATAGATGTGGGTTAGAATCAGCTGTTTTTTTGTTTTGAAAACAAAATTTTAACAGAACGTGTAAACATAAATGTATTTGTTAGTTTGTTGTGCTTTATGGGAATTATATGAATTAATTCAATGTAAGTAATTATGAGAATCTATAGATTATTATAATAGTAAATACAAGGGCATGTCAATTAATAAATATAGATTTTTAACCCTGTATGGGCTTCATTATTTTTACACTTCTGAGGGCTTCGTTAGTCGAAACCACTAACATTAATTTTATTAAAAATATGTCAATACGTATCATAAAAATGAAAAATAATACAATTGATTTTTAGTTGATGTATTAATTTAAAAAAAATAGCAGCAAAATTCCCAAACACTTCTCGTTTTTTTTTTTTTTTTTTTTCAAAATGTTAAGCAAAAACTGAAAATGCCTCAATATTTGTACTTTTTCAGAGGTGGTGTTATTACATAAATTTGGAACTGGCAATATATGTTTTAAAAATGTAAGTATCCTATAACTAATATAACCAAAAAAATTTAAAAAAAAGCTGTTTTTGCATACTTTGCGACTACTTCAAATTTTTGCTTCTATTTTGCATTTTTACAATATGGATTAGTAGTTTAGTTTTATTTTTAACAGAAGCTGCAAATCTCTAATTACTAAATTACTTCATCGCTAACATTTCAAAAAGTCACACTAAGTGCTTCAATAGTCGTTTCGACTAACAAGGTTGCTGAAAATACTAACTCCCAGACTGTTTAGAGCAACATATGACTGGACACTTCAGGATCTTATTTACGGTAGGTGTTATACCAGAATTCCGAAAAAAATATGCAACGAATAAAGAGATATCACTCAAATAGCATTGTAGTTAGACTATTAAGTTTCAAAATTCTGAAAAAACTACCACACTATACATCAAATTATATAATAGACATTTTAAATTAGCAAAATCCATCTAGAAATAAGATTATTTTCAAATCTTACATTATATGCGAGGTGGGCGGACCACGCCCATTTTTCTTTTCCGAGTTTGCATTGATCCTTGAACTATTTGTTCAAAATTTCGTTGACGTTTCACCTTATATGGGAGGTAGGCGGTAAAGTGGGCGGACCACCCATTTTTGGTTTCTAAATTTATATTGACCCTTGAACTATCTGTACAAAATTTCGTTATCGTACATGCTATTGTTTAAGAGATATCAGCAGAAATGTATGAAGTTAAGCTACAACGGACACTCTGTGTTTCTAGTATTTTGCCCATAACTTTTTTGTTTATTAACCGATTTTGCTCATTTTCAATACCAAACAAACCTTATATAAGATAAATATTTCAGCCAAATTTCATCTCCTGACATATACGAACATAGCTAGATCGACTCAGAATCTAACCAGGGCCCAGAAAATATATACTTTATGGGGCTTTAAATGATTTTTTCGACATGTTACACACGAATGACAAAATCAATATACCCCCATCTTTTTGATGGTGGGTATAAAAACAGATGCTATAAAAATAATGCTAATAATAAGGTTGGCAACCATTTCTAAAAGGTAAAAGGTAATGGTATTTTGAATTATTTCGGTATGGGTATTTTAGCGGTAATGGGTATTTTTAGTAATTTTGGTAACGATATTTTAGCGTAACGGTATCTCAATCTATTTCAGTAAAGGTTTTTCGAAAAAATTGGTTCTTAACGATTAAATATAAAGTGGAGTGTAATTTTATAAGGTCGGGCTCGGATAACCATGAAAGAGCGCCCAATAATTTACCGAGTGCTTTCCAATTTTCATAAATTTTTTCATACAAATAGTCCACGGATATCTATATCAATTTCATTTTATTAATTTATTAATTAAATTAATTTTTTATTGTTTTCTTGGGTGATTTCGATTCCCACCAGAGACTGAAATGGGATGACGGTCAATGTTACTATGCTAGCCTAAAATTAGTTTAGAATACAATTTTTATTTGTTTTGCAATGAAATATAAATAAATGAAAATTTCAAATTTTTGGGACTCTCAAATCTATTTAAGTAACTGAAGAACATTTTCTTCCAATTTGTTATATCGGAAGTAAAATTCGTTCTCTTTTGTAATATAAGGTTATATATAACGGTTCTTTATAACGGATTTTTCCTTTTATCGCTTTGACTGTATATCACAAAAGATAAATAATTACCGATACTAAGTATTAAGCTCTATTTTAATTAACGAATTTCAGCTGCAATACAGAACAATGCATTGATACTAAAATCTATATGATATTAAGCCCTTTAAGGCGATTCCCGGAAGAGGGTCTATGGATCTATGGTAAATTATGGACCGATTGGCTTAAATTTTGACAGCGTTGTTCCTACTTATATAAAACATATTTGTGACGAATATTAACTTGATACTATCATTCGTATGGGATTTATGTACGTTAAAGTGATTTTCTGAAGAGGAGATTATATGGGAGCTATGGTCAATTATCGACCGATATTGATGAAAGTACCAATACTTATACAAAACTCATTTGTACCGAGTTTCATTGAAATATTGCTGAAATATTTATGATCATTAAACCCCTATTCCTGGAGGACATTTGTTTGGGGGCTAGGTGAAATAATGAACCGATCATAACCAATTTCAATAAATATCCTCCTTGTGTCAAAATAATTACTCATAAAAAATTTAATCAAGATATCTTTAAAATTGCTATCTGCATAATACCCCAAGGTAGAATAAATAATTTGTTATTTTAAGAAGTTCTAAAAATATTTAAAATTGGATAAAAGACAAAAATTTGGCAAGTTAAAATTTTAATTAAAATAGTTAGTTGATGGAGGTACCCAGTTTAGGGTACCCCTTCCAAACTTAATTGTACTCTCATATACGCCTAAGGAGTGGGATTGAAAAAATCTTAACAAATATAAAATTTAATAATTTGGAAACGGTTGATCTTAGAGTTTTGATTTTTGTTTTTGTTTAATTGATTTCATATTACAGATTACAGAAAAATATGACTTTTATAGTTCTAACCACTATTTATGAACCCGTGGACTTTTTTTTGGTAACCTTTCCATTGGAGATTTGATGGTTGTTCCAGTCACTTTTTTTGGAACAGTTTGCACATCTCCTTTTAAAATCTTCGATATTTCGGGATACCATTTTTGTGCTCTTCATTTCATTTTTCACAAAAGCCCAATATCTCTCCACTGATCTTAGTTCCGGACAATTTGGAGGATTGACCTCTCTTGGTACAAAAACTATGGTAATGTTTTGGTTGTTTTGCCAAATCGGGCCAAAAATATGTGGATAAATTGTGCTCTATTATGAAAAGAACAATCTTTTTTTGCAAACATTCTTTGATAAATATTTCGGTGTTTATAGAGCCACTGTAACAAATGACTTGCTTTATTGTCCCAATTAAATAAAGCTTCTCATACCAGGAATTTTTTAGAAAATTTTGTCTGCCTTTGGGTCTTTAACTTCTCTTCAACATTTCCTCGAGCATTAGCAACATAAACATTTTGATCCGGAAGCTGCGAAAAATCTGTCAGTGCATACATTTCGTCGTCCATCATACAACATGAGTATTTTTGTATGAAATTTGATTTTAATTTCCGTGCCCCAGTCTTGGCTTCTAAATTTTTTGCAGCATTCCTGTATGGAACTTTTTGGACTTTGTGTGTTTTCAAGCCTGCATTAGCTTTAAATTTTCGCACCAAATATTCAAAGCACTGAGCTAACCGAGCTGCTTTTCTACCAGATGTGCTTGGAGTTCCATATCGAAATGCTTTCAATTTTCTGGCCTGGTAAAATAATAACTGACATATGTATTTTTCAAAGATAACAAAATCAAGGAATAAAAAATTAAATATTGCTTCCGAAAAAAATTAAGAGACAAAACCTGTTTTAAGATTTTTTCGATCTCACTCCTTATGTGAAATTGTATGTAAATCGAGCCACAGTCAGGGTTGCCAGATTTTTTCGAGCCTCTGTCGCCAAATTGTTAATCAGAAATCGCCAAAAATCGCCAAAATTAAATTTTATATATTTTTCTTTAAAAAAAAACTAAAAATTACTAATTTATTTAGTGCTTCAAATTTTACATAATTTTATAACGTAAATTCTGCACCAACAAACTCAATGATAATTTCAGTAGCTAATAATAATTTGAATAAAAAAATATTAATTTCAATACACTTTTCTGACATACATAGCTCAATTTTAGATCAACAATTTTAAAAATTTATTGAAATTTATTATATTTTTTAACAGAATTATTTTAAAATTATATAATGAACATTTGTCCTATTAACCTTATAAATTGTTTTGAAGAATTAATTTATTCATGACCTTTTTCTTTTCATTATGGCCCATAAAATCTCAATATTCATATTTGAAAGATGATGGAAAACAAATTGTTAAAAAATTATTGAAGATATTTATAAATTAAGGATCCTTATTTTGTTATTCGAGGTTCATAAACACAAACTTTTTTTCTTGCTGCAATTCTGAGTTCGTAGACTCAGAAACACTAACTTTTCTCTTCTCTCTCCTACGAATTCAGAATTGCAGCAGGAAAAATTGCTGTGTATGATCCCCGACTTAAATCAGGGATTTTTACAAACTTTTACTTCGTGTCTTTAAATTTGATAATTTAAAGGTATTTCTAGAAATAATATGTTGAATTTCAAGTTTGAATGACAATGAATATTAATTTGAAAAAAAGTGATACAGTCTCAATTTCATATCAAATTTTATTCCTAAATAATTCTTAATCCGAAAATAAATTAAAAATTAATGGCCTATTCTCAATTTGATACCAAAAGCTTTTGATAAATCAGACTATATTTAAGAAAATAGCAAAAACATTTGATTTCAATTAATTATAAATTTAAGATAAAACCTTCGTATTTAAAAATGGATTTTAAAATTGCTACTTAATGTCTTATTCCAAGGACGAAGTATCATTACATGTTTTTTACAATTTGCAAAAATTACCAGAATGATAATAAAAATCATGCACAAACAATTGTTTTAGAATTTTTACTCAATATTTTTTGCAACTTTATTTTATAAGTATAAAGAAATTAATATATATACGTGTGTTATCTGTTTAAAGAAATATTTTTAATTTTATGTTCAACAAAAGGTCTTAGCGACCACCTAACAATCTTTGTATGGACCCCTTGTTGAGAACCACCGTTTTGGATAGAAAAATACAAAAAAATGTTGATGTTGGCTAGTAAGAAAACGTAATAGTTTTACTATGCGAATACTTATTTAATGAAATTTTAAAAATTAGCCAAATAAATCGCCACCATGTTAAAAATCGCCAAAAAATTCGCCATGTCGCAAAATGGAAAGTTCAGTCGCCAAGAACAATTAAAAATCGCCACGTTTGGCGAAAAATCGCCACATCTGACAGCCCTGGCCACAGTAGGTAGCACAAATGAGTACATGCTTGTAATTTGTGCACTTGTCGTTGCATAAAAATAAAAATAGTAAAGCAAATCCAAAAATTTTTTCTTTAATTTATTTTATTTTTAGTATTTAATAAAATAATTTATAATTTAAAAAACAAAAGCTTTAAGCTCTATGAAAAAATCCGACAAACGAAAACAACTCGCATATACTCAATTTTGCACCTGAGGGAATTTATAGAATTTTTAAAATATTTTTTACAACAATAAATATATATTTAAATATAATATAGTGTAGTTTATAAATAAGAGTCAGTAGATTTTTATACTATTTTTAGAATTTTAAATATACCTTTCAAATCGGGAGCTATATCCGAAGGACCGATTTTTCGGACTTTGCGGTTTTAAAATTTTATATCTAGAATATCATTTGACCAAATTAAATTTTTTAAACTGTATTAGAAAGACAAGAAATTATCCTTTTTAAAAAGTATATACGCATTTAAATAAACAGCAAAACTGTGTTAAATATTTAAGACACAAATTCAGTTTTTGTATTTTTTCTTCTATTATTTTGAATTAATATTTATTTTTGACTTATACTTTATTAAAAGACCTACTTTTTTTTAATACATAATCTGATTATATACTTTATTTTTAAAACAAAAAGGTATCGCTTGATGAAATCGGATGAAAATTGTAGATCCTCTGAAGTTTTTAAAATGTGTACAACTCATAAAATCTTGTTTTTTTTTTACTTTTATATGATTTTTTCCATTACTTATGGTGCATGATGATTTTACGGGTTTTACAACTTTTTCAAAAATGCATAGATTCCACAATTTTCATCAGATTTTAAAAAGCGATACCTTTTTGTTTTCCCAATGAAGTGTAGAATTAGGCTATGTATGTTTTTTGATAAATTGTGGCTCAAATGGGGCAACCTAGGGGGACAAAATTTTTCAAAATTTTTCATCTTATATAAAGTTTGTTTGGTATTGAAAATGGGCAAAACCGGTTAATAAACAAAAAAGTTATGGGCTAAAAACTAGAAACACATGGTGTCCGTTTCATACTATTCTGCTGATATCTCTTAAACAAAAGTATATACGACAACGAAATTTTGTATAAATAGTTTGAGGATCGATATAAACTTTGAAACCAAAAACTTCAACGAAATTGAGTTCAAATAGTTCAGGGACCAATGTAAACTCGGAAACAAATAATGGGCGTTATCCTCCCACTTTACTGCCCACCTTCCATATAGCGTAAAATTTGAAAAAGTTGATGGAGGGTATATAGATTCGGTTGATCCGAATATAACATTTACGCTTGTTTTAAATTACTTTATCTTTACATAACATTTTTCTGATTTTTAAATTCGCAAAGTTATAGTGGGTCGCACTTCCGTTCCGATGTCAAAAGGGGGTTGCGAAGCGAGGTCTTGTGAGAAACCCTGCTCTAGAATTACGATTTGTTCTGCGGCTCCTCAAATAATGTTGCTAGTAACATGTTGTTATGAAATACCAGATACACTTCGCACAATGTGCGATTCAAAAAATTAATGAAATTTCACATGGTGATAGTAGAGGTGTAAGTTTTGAGTTTGGACCATATAGACCTACAGGGAAATTTTGTCTTCTTTTCAAATATGTATAAAAATATGTACTATAAGAAAATTTGAAGACTTTTTGCAAAAAAACACTTTTTGCATATTTTTAATTTTTAATTATGCAATAAAAAAAAAAAAAACTTTAAATGGGATTTTTTACTTATTTTGTTATATTTTTATATATTTTATATCTATATATTTTTTCTTTCAACTTTTCCAAATGTTTTTAATGAAATAAGAAAAAAAAAAAAAAAAAAAAAATGGGGCTAAAATTGGACCCGCTGTAGCGAAAAAACTTCACCAAGACCAAGTAAAAATTTTAATTTTTGAAGTTTAATATCTCTTAAACAAAACGAGATAATATTTGCATACGACGATGTTTTTAGTAGATATCGACTAGCAGAATCCTCCCATATAAAAATCTTTAAAGTCGGTTCAGATATAAGGAATCAGGATCGTTTTTAATAAATTTTATATCCGAGATGTCCAACTTTGGGACCCTGTGGACTCGCCCCCTATAAGTTTATATGTTCCAAGCTCCGATTTCATGGAAATCGGAGCAGCTGTTCCAAAGTTCAATAATTATTTCCATTTCATTTTTTGAATCGCACACTGTGCGTCGTTAGCAACACAAGTATTTGTATGCGGTGTTTTTGTTGAATATTTTAGGCCCTCCAATTTAAAATATGTATTATATTATTATTATTATTATTTTGTTATTTTTTTATAAAACTTTATTTTTGTTTTGTCTATCTTTAGTAACAACAACAATAACTCCCTTTTTTAACACATTTAACTCGTTAGATGTCAATTCAAATTACTAACCAGATGTCGCACATAATTTTTTTCCATAACCCAAAGAACAACATCAAAAAAAAGCAAAACAAGAAGTGTTACAAATTGCCTCCATTATTTGTCATATGTCTCTATTGAGAAAAAATAAAAATAAATTTGCATTTAACACCATTCAACCATTCTCCAATTAAATTTACATATTTTTCGATTGATTTTTCAATCTTCTTTTTTATGATATTCTATTGTTAGGGAATAAAATAAAAATTTAAATTTCTATAAATATAAAAAAAATAATCTTAGTAAATTACTAAATGAATATGACAAAATTATAAACAAATTAATGTCACATTTTGTATAATTTATAACGATTTTATTTGATTTGATATTTATGGATTTTTAAATTTTGTTGTATTTTTTTATAATTTGTATTTTTAATTCTACCTTAAACGGGTTTTATGTGGTATTTTTTCATCTATAATGGTCATGACGGCAGGCCCTTAACACTTGACTCAGCTGGAGTTCATTCGTTTGATGTGAGTGGATTTTTTATATATTTTTTTTTTTCTTATTGGTAGAAGAGGCACTGCAAACAGTGTCAGTTGAAATGTCTTAATGTATGTTGATATAAAAAGAAAATCTTTAGTTACATTATATTGTTTATTTTAGTTTTATTTTTTTAAAGAAAGACTTTCATTAGCACCCATTGATTTGTAAATACTAACCCACAGTGCGTATCAACAGTGAAGACTTTATTTGCTTTGAAGGTGCATCAGTAAAACTGATGGTTTAATAGTGGCAATAGACAAATTAAAAAAGAAAAAAGAAATTATGTATTGTTTTAAAAAGTTGAATATTATAGAGGTATTTTTTACCTTCTCTATAAAATTGTTTATATGTTGCACATGTAAAGAAATGATAAGGTCTTTTTTAAAAATTATGTATATGAAATTTTCAGGTATTGCAACATTAGTTAACTACCTGATAAAACTGATTTAGAGCATAAACACTTTCTCAATTGTGGCACCTAATAATTGCGAGGAGATATTAGATTTTTTATCATTAAATTTCAAAATAATTCAATACTCTTTTAATTTTCAACAAATTTTCACAAGAATACAAAATATTTTATTCATATCATATCTTTAGCAACATGTTGCTAAAAATAATAATGAAAACAAAAGGATTTTATTTCAATTAAAATTATATTTTTACAAATAATAACAATACTATCATTGAATTTCAAAATAATTCAATACTCTTTTAATTTTCAACAAATTTTCACAAGAATACAAAATATTTTATTCATATCATATCTTTAGCAACATGTTGCTAAAAATAATAATGAAAACAAAAGGATTTTATTTCAATTAAAATTATATTTTTACAAATAATAACAATACTAGGAAACTGATCTTGTGGCACGGAATTTCTTAATCAATTTTGATGTACGTTATTAATAAGTAATAAGCCTCTAGGCCTCCGTGACAGTTTAGCATATTAAAAAGTAAGAACTGCGCACGAAAAATTCGTGCATGCTCTTGGGCTTATAACTTTTGACGTGGTGAAAAATAAATAATTCTGCTAACTGGTTTACATTTGTCATTATGTTCACTAGCCATATGCTAATATTCATGGTAATAGCAAAATTAGTTTTTCTTAAAATGGAAATTGAAGAAAAACAGCTAAACACACAATTAAAATTTTTCATGAAATTTTACATCGCACATTGGGGTAAAAGGTGTCGAAAATGGCGATTAATTTAAGGAAATGTGATATCAATATTTTAATGATCACGTTTTATTTTTTTTACTGAATATTAGGTAAAAAAATCGGTTTTAGAATTTTAAGATTTTTTTTTTTTTTTTTTTGTCAGAACACAGAAAAAAGTCACCAATTAACAAATATATATGAAAATAATTAATTCAATTATAAACTTGTTTAAATTTGCACCTCTCACCAAAATAATTAAATCAATTACTAAAAACTATAAAAAATACAAAACAGAAAAAAAATCCCAATTAATAAATTAATTAAATCAATCAAGTAGATGATTGAATGAATTAGAAATGTGTAAAGGAAATAAAATCATACCAAAATTTATTTTTATTTTATTTTTTATTGAATATATTTATTAAATTTTGCTGCAAAATTAAACAACTCAGTTAATTGAAAAAAAGACGGTAATAATTTTTTCTGTGAATGATAATATCCGTCCGTCTATACATATATACGAAAGGTGACATCAACACTTTAATGATTACGTTTAATTTTCCTATTTATAAGTAAGTAAAAAAATGCATTTTCAGAATTATGAGATGTCTTTTGGCTGAATGGTAATGTTCGTCCGTTATACATTTGGGTTAAATGGTTCGAAAATGAAAATAAAATCTACTGGAGTTTTTTCCAAACAAAAAAGAAACTCAAATCGGGCTATATATGCGCACGATTTTTATCATAATATTAGAGGGGACAATATGTACTATTTTTTAAAAAAATTTCAGAACAAAAATTCTGTAACATTTTAAGTTTCATTTCATGAAATTTAAAAATTTGTGTATTTTAGGACAATTAAAAAAAAAATAATAACAAAAATATTAAGACGAAATTAAATTTACAAATACTTGAAGAAAATTATATTAAATGCATGATGTTGATGGTTCCATTTTAAATTTTTACTTTAAAAAACTTTTTATTTAAAAAAATGCACTGGAAATTTATGAAAATTTAATTTTTTCAATATACAGTATAAACTTGATAATCCGGATAATTGATTGACCTCTTTCCGGATTATCAAATTATCCGGACTATTGAGGTTTTTTCGTGGCCACCTTTTGGTAAATAAAAGCTATTAAAGTATAATATGATTCAAAATAATTAAAATATCAAATCAAAATTTTTCGTCTAAAAACAGTATTAATTAAAGTTTTTCAAAAATGTTACATTTAACCCAAAAATACAAACTTCTTTGTACTAATATTTTCCTGAAAAAAATTTGGGGTAAATACTTAACTAAAAATGACGGAATTCATTTATAATCAACTCTTACAACATTAGTCCTTATCGTATTTTCTAAACTGCTAAAATTTTAACAGAAAATGTACTTTTTAAATTCAATCCGGATTACAAAGTTGCAATCAATCCGGATTATAAAGTATGTAATGTATTGGAAAATGTCATCCGGATTATCGAATAATTCGGATTATCGTCATCCAAAAATTTAAATTTCAAAATTTTAATCGCCACTTTTGATACATTTTACCCCAACGTGCATCGGTAATATAAAAGAAGGACTCAGGATAGGACTCAGACAAAAAAGAAAGGATTGAGAGAGAAAATCATCTCATATCTGGAAGAAAAGTGTCACAAAAAGTTAACTACTTTAAATCTTTATCAGAAAAGTTGAAAGGAAATCTAGCCTGAAGGTATTTAAAGTACAAAAAAATCCTAATAGAAACGCAAGCAAGAATTTGGAGGTAAAAAAATAAAGTGAATGTAATTCAGACGAATTTTTGCATAATTATGATTAGTGTATAAAAGACGATAACCCGTTCGTACAGACTGACTTTTTTTTTACTTCCTGGCTAGGAATTCTATGTTGCAAATGCTAGAGGGAATGTGACAGATAAATATCGTGAAATATCAAAGAAATCAAAATTCTCAAGAAAGTTTTTCATTTAGGAAGCCATATGCATTTGCATAAAAGAAGTACATTTATAAAAAAAAATGGTTCCATTTATATAGAAATATACGAGAATGAGTGTTTTTGGAAAAGACTTCTCCCTTTTCTAAGAAAATACAGTGTATTTGCTTTTTTGGCCTGTCCTCGCTTCTTCTCGTTACAGCAACAAAACAATTGAACGGTAACAAAGAAAGAAGCTTATCAATCAAATTGTCTGGAACTCCGTGCAATTGAAACTTGCATGGAACTTGAACATAACAGTCATTAATAAAAATATAATTAAAAAAATCATCCATTGGTTTAGTTGCTATAAGCAGATTTATATGCACTGATTTTTTTGTGCACAGTCTTTAATATAAGAATAACTTGAGGACAATTTTAATTGGAATTTTTTGAATAAAATCAGACAACCTCTTTAATTTTACAAATCGCGATTATCGCAAGAACTAGATTCATTTCCAACAAGCGCGAATATATACCCACCATCAACTTTTTCAAATTTTACATTATATGAAAGGTAAAGCGGGCGGACCACGCCCATTTTTTGTTTCCGAGTTTATATTGACCCCAAAACTATCTGTACAAAATTTCGTTATCGTACATACTTTTATTTAAGAAATATCAGCAAAAAAGCATGAAATGAAGCTACTACGGACACCCTGTGTTTCTAGTATTTTGCCCATAACTGTTTTTATTAACCGATTTTGCTCATTTTTAATACCTTATATAAGTTAAATATTTGAGCCAAATTTCTTTCTCCTAGGTTGTCCTGTTCGAACCCTATCCTGCTTTCAACAGACAGACAGGCGGACAGACATAGCTATATCGACTCAGTATCTAACCAAGACTCAGAAAATATATACTTTGTCGGGCTTTAACTGATTCCTTCGACATGTTACTCACGGAATGACAAAATCAATATACCCCCATCTTTTTGATGGTGGGTATAAAAAGTGTTTTATAGGCTGAGTACTTCTTAACACCGTTTATCCGATTTAACCTGTGTAATCAAAATAAAATATTTTATATTACTTTCATTAAAAAAAATCCAATAAAAACTTTATATAATATAAACTAACCCTATTAATTAATTAAACTACTAAAATAATTAGAAAACATTAATCATAAAGCCAAAAGCCTAATCTTTTCTTAAAAATACAAAAACTTATTTTGCCAGAAACATGTTGCCAGTAATGTTGATTTAAGAAATTAGCAACTTAAAACTAATGCACATGTTCAACGAAAAATACACCCACCATCAACCACTAATCTCAAATGATAAATATATAAGTAGATATACATATATATTATGTAAACAAAAAGGTGTGTTTTTGACAAAAAATAAATAAAGATTTTGTTACTTACTCATCATCTTCATCGTCAGCGTCAACATCATGGGAATGTAAAATGTTACACGATGATGATGGCGACAAAGATGTTGTAGGAAAAAAAAAACATGCCGCCACCACCTTAAAGAGCATTTTAGAAAACCCTTAGAGGAACAAATAGGAAACAAATAACAACAACATAATATATATATTTACAAAAAAAAAAAAAAAACACAAATAAATAATAACTATGTACATTAACAAAATGCTGAAAGAAAAAGTTTTATAATTTTAAATAAATAAACAAATCTGCATTAAAATTGTATGTTGTCAACATGTAACATTCAACACCTGATATTTTAAATATTTATACAAATACACACACACACCTTATTTTTCGCCTACAACTACATGTATGTAATAAATATGAACAAATGAATCAAAATTGTAAAAAAAAAAATTAAACAAACCTATTAGCCTCAAGCTACAGTGGGCCGAAATGAAAGATTTTTGAGATGATTAAATTAAACATTTTGCTTAAAAAACTGGATAAAATTCATTAGGATCTAAACATATAAACAAATTGTCAAATATTCTAGATAAATTCTATTTGTATTTGATGTTTGTAACGCACAGAAAAAATTATTCGACCCCCATCTTAAAGTATACCGTTCGACTCAGAATTACATTCTGAGTCGATTTAACGATATCCATCCGTCCGTCTGGTCGCCTGGCTGGCTGGTTGTCTGTCCATGTAAACCTTGTGAACAAAGTACAGGTCGCAATTTTAAAGATATCTTCATGAAATTTGGCACAAATAATTATTTTGACACAAGGCTATTAAAATTGGTTGTGATCGATCCATTATTTCACCTAACCCCCACACAAATGTCCTCCCGGAATAGGGGTTTAAGAATCATAAATATAAAAATATTTCAATGAAACTCGGTACAAAGGAGTTTTGTATAAGTGTTAATCTTTGTGCCAAATTTCATCAAGATCGGTATATAATTGACCATAGCTCCCATATAAATCCCCTCTTCCGAAAATCACTTTAACGTATATAAGTCCCATACGAATGATAGTATTAAGTTAATATTCGACATAAATAAGTTTTATATCAGTAGAAACAACAATGCCGAAATTTATGAGAATCGGTCCATAATTTATCATAGCTCCCATATAAACCCACTTCCGAGAATCGCCGTAAAGGGCATAAAATCATATGGATGTTAGTATCAAAAGTGTTGGTCTACAATTAGCCACAGGTCTAATTTGAGCTCATACAGAATGGTGTAGGCCGGTCTTGACCAACTATAGTTTCTCTCTCGTTTTTTTTATTGATTATTTGGTAAAAAAAATTTAGCTTTAGAATTTTAGGATTATTTTTGGCAGAATGGTAATGTCCGTCCGTCTGTCTATACACTAGGGTTAATTTTCTATATATTAGTAAGTAAAAAAATAAATTTTTAAAATTAAAAGATGTTTTTTGGCTAAATGGTAGTCTTTCCGTCCATCCGTCTCTACATTTGGGTCGAAAATGATGAAAATGGAAAAGATGATATCCGAATCTTCATGTTCACGTTCTATTTTTTTTTATTTATTAATTAGTAAAAAATGCGTTATTAGAAATTTATTCAAAATTCAGGGAAATATGATATCAATACTTTAATATTTAGATTTAGTTTTTATATTAGTCAAAATGTAAAAAATAATATATTTTTGGAATTTTAAGACCTTTTTTTAAAGAATTTGAATGTCTGTCCTTCCGTCCGTCTGTTTTTTAATTTTTGCAAACTTTCCAATTCAAAATGTTTTATTTTTTGAATCAATAAAGATATCGATTTCCTTTATTAGATAAACACTTTTGCTCTTTAATAAACTGCAAAAAACTTGATAAAATCGGTTGAAGGCTTGACCAAAATCTTACAAAGTTGAGATTGTTGAAATTTCAAATGAACATATCTCGAAGAATATATAGGACAAATAGTACATGCAAGCATATTTTCTAAAGGATAAAGATACAAATTTTGAAAATCATAAAGGAACAAAAATTCGCTAGTGGTTAAACATTTTCTATGATATTAGTATCCTATTTTGAACCCCATATCTCCGCTTATGAAGCATTCATGGGATCCTGTTTCCAAACTCAGAATGACACTGTTCTCTGCCTATGTAAAATTCCATGTAAATCCAATCAGCCGATTAGAAGTTATAGATTTATTTCGATTCCGCCACACTGTTTAATATTTGATAAAGCAAATAAAATGTCTGCACTTAAGCTGTTTTTTGTATGATCTACTGGAATCTACTCTACTGGAGTTTTTTTTCGAAAAAAAATAATTTCTCAAATCGGACTATATATGCGCACGATTTTTTTTTTTTATAATATTAAAGTGGACAATATGTACTATTCTTCAGAAACTTTTCAGAACAAACATCTTGTAACATTTTAAGTTAAATTCATGAATATTGAAAATTAGTGTATTTTAAAACAATTAAAAAAATAATAATAACAAAAATATTAGGACAAAATATAATTTTAAAATTTTTGAAAAAAGTACACTTTAATACATGAAGTTTATGATGGTTCCCTTTAAAAATTTTTTCTTTAAAAGACTTTTTATTTTAAATATATACACTGAAAATATTTATTCAACACAACTTAGCTTAACTGATATTGATACATAATTTTGTCTCTTTTTATTCAGTATCCAACTTTATTACAATAATTTAAATTTCAAAATTCAATAAATCGTCACTTTTGATACATTTTATCCAAACGTGAAACACATGGACATACTTTCATAGCCATTTATTATAATATGTTAAAGTAGTTTATCATAATAAATAATTTCTTTGCATTAACATCTCAAATTTATAAAGATTGAATCTTAAGGTTAAAAGTACCTATTTTATTTAGTAAGCCCTGATTTTTCCACCGATCTCAATGTGTGGCATTATCAGCTACAACACTATCATGATTAAAAAAGTCAGATACATGCATACATACAAATAGTACACATATTACATTAATTTTAAAAAATCCTATGTCTGTTAAAGCAACTTGTTTTGAATGCATGTCTGTCTGTCGGTATATCTATCTGCCCTTTTATATATAAGTTCTTCAAAATATAACAAATAAAAAAAAAAAAAAACAGAAAAAATGCAACAGGCTTCAAGGCAAACAAACAACAATTGCAACAGCAGCAATAAAGACAAAAAAACTACTAACATCACTCAGTAACCAGCAGCAACAAAAACATTAGTTTGTAGTTTTTTTTTTTTTTTGTAAATAAAAAACAAAACTTGAACAAAATAAACATCAAATCATATGAGAATGTTGAATTACATTTGAAGAAGTCATCAAATCACACCTTAAATCAACACATACACACACACATACATTTACTTTTATTAAAACAGAAAAAAAACACACACACACCACAAAACCCCTAAACAAAAATGAGCTGAAGAATTAAAAGCCAATGATGACAGAGAAGATGACGAAGTGCAGAGTGCCGAGAGACATTGAAAAATGATTCATTTTAAAATTTTATGTTCTTAATGTTGCACTATAAACGCACTCACACACATTCATATATAATTGCATACATATTTAAATTAGAAAAGCACAATTTTAATTGAAACAAGTTTCAAATATTCGTTTTTAAAAGTTCATTATAAAAGAAAAACTATACTTTTCCATATTTTAGTAAGTATTTTTAATTTTAAGGTTTTTCTGGAATTGGCAATAAAAATGAGATACAAGATTCAATATCAAATATTTGTCTTCAAAGCAGAAAATTGAAGGTGCTTTTGTATTCAAGACTTTAATTAAGTACATCGATATTTATTATGGTGATCGATTATTCGACTTTTTGGAGAAACCGGTTTTCGAATAATTCGAATAGTTGGTATTTTGAAAAAACCGGTTGCACTTTTTTAAATACAGAAAAAACCGGTTAACCGGTTTTTTTTTTGCAGAAGTTAATATTTCTACCAAAAGACTACATTTCTTAAAGAAAAATCAATAAATATTATGATGTTCAAGTTAAAATATATTACACATAATTATTTTTGGAAATAACTATTAATCCAATAAGAACGAGAAAGAAATAGTCGGTCAAGTCCGACAATACCCTACTCAATTATTTGCACCAAATTCGGGAAAGTGTCTTCTTTTCTTACATGTGTAAAAAAAATTCTTACTACATTTAAGGGATTTATGATCGTTAAACCCCTTTTCCGGGAGGATATTTGCATGGCGCTAGTTTAAATAATGGAACGATCATAACTAATTTCAACACGCTTCGTTCTTAGACTATAATAAACCTATGTGCTAAATTTCAAATTTAATACATGTTCAAAATTGTGACCTGTATTTTAATTAATTAATTAATTAATTATTTTTTTATGAACAGACAGACGGACGGACGAACATCATCAAATCGACTTAAAGACGATTGGTACAAATTATGGTGGGTCTTAAACCAATATTTTTGGGTGTTACAAAGCATATGAATGAACGAAAAATATAATATAAAAATTTTAAGAAAATAATCATCAAAACAAACAAAACATAAACCATGGGTTAATATGATAAGAGCCAGAATCAATTTTACTGAAACTATTCTGTAGGAGAAACTTTTTTAAAACAAAATCTTTGAAAAATGAAGATAATATTGAATAAAAAAAAGACTAAAACCTTCAAATTGTTTAAAAATATTACAGGTGTTACAATTGAAGTAATTATTACTAATTTATTTATTTAATATTACAATAATTAATTTCGTTTTAACCTTAAACTATATTTTTAAAACATTACAAATAATACTCTAAAAAATATTCATAAATTTCGATTCAAATATCTGTATAGAGTACATGTTTTTTGAAATAAAAAGCTATTTTTAAAACCGGTTTTTTGTGTTTAAAAAAACCGGTCTATTCGACATTTGAAAAATGAACATTTTGAAAAAACCGACAGCACATTGACAGAAAAAACCGGTTTAAAAACCGGTTGGAAAACCGTATCGATCACCCTAATATTTATAAAATGAGGACTCCCTTATGTTAGGAAACATTTCAATATTTCTAGCATTTAGCTTTTATACACATACTTATTTTTTACTTATTTTTACTTGCTTTAAATGTAACAAACTACTACCCTGCCAGCAATTGGGTGATAGTTTTATCCACTATCAGAAAAATTACTCCTTTTAGTGCTCTCGAGATGTTATTTTCTGGATAGAAATTAAATTTACAAAAACAAATTACATTAATTTCGATTTTTTATCTATTTATTATACATTTTTCGTACTAAGAGTCGAAAAAGTCACTTAAAAGTTAGTTTTTGGGTAAAAATAATGTTACCAAAAACTGTTTCCCATTAGTACTCTCAAGATGTTATTTTCCTGATAGTAAATAATTTTACAAAAACAAATAGCATTTAGTTGACGTCTTACTTTGAAAGCCATATAATCGAAGTTTAAATTAAAAGCTGAATAAAAAAAATAAAAATTTAAAGAAATTTTCGCACAATGGAAATATATTTAGAAAGTAATAAAGTGAGGCAAAAAATCAAGTAAAACTAAAATTATGTTACATTTTACCATTTCGATGCCCAAAAAATACAGTAAATAGTGTCATCCAAAAAGTATTAGAACTGCGGCACATTTCTTCCCGAACGATGACACTTCTTTGAAAGGAAAATTATACATATTTTTTTTACTATTTAGTGAAAATTTGGATAGACAAAAAAAGTGTCCAAATTTACCACTAAAATTGAGTCTAATTCGACACCCAAATAAACCACTTAATAGTATCATAAAAAAAGTATCAAAACTGCTGCACACTTTTTCCCGAACGGTGACACTTCTTGGATAGGAAAATTATACATATTTTTTCTACTTTTTAGTGATAATTTGGATAGAATATTTTGTTAGAATTTCGACAAAAAATGTGTCCAAATTCATCACTAAAAGTGACTCTAATTCAACACAAAAATAAAGCTCTTAATAGTATAATAAAAAAAGTATAAGAACTGCTGCACACTTCTTCCCGAACGGTGACACTTCTTAGATAAGAAAATGATATCATATTCTGCTATATCTAACAACTTGAGGTTACTCTTTAGTTTAAATTTGGATAGAAAATGTTGGCAGGGTAACTTAACACCTGTATTTACTTACACTTATGGCTTGTTTCCTTACACACACTTTATAAATAGTAAAAAAATGAATAAGAAAGGTAAAACACATATATAATAAACTACAGAAATCACACTCTTGCCTAAAAAATCTAACAGCAAATTTGAAAGATAAATTAAAAATATGACTAACAGACTAATTTTGCCTCAAGAATTCCAATGCAAAATGAAAGTTACCATATGATAAATAAAATATACAACGAATTTTGTAAAGTTAGTTCGACTTCGGATAATTTGGATCAGTTTTTTCATTATTTGCGTAAACAAAAAAAATATTAAAAAATAAAATAAATAAATATATAAATTAGTAAATTTCAATATATTTTTTATACCCACCATCAAAAAGATGGGGGGTATATTGATTTTGTCATTCCGTGTGTAACATGTCGAAGGAATCACTTAAGACCCCACAAAGTATATATTTTCTGGGTCCTGGTTAGATTCTGAGTCAATCTAGCTATGTCCGTCCGTCCGGGCTCGAACGGGACAACGTAGGGGGACGAAATTTGGCTCAAATATTTATCTTATATTTATCTTGTTTGGGATTGAAAATGGGTTAATAAACAAAAAAGTTATGGGCTAAAAACTAGAAACACAGGGTGTCCATTTCTTTTCTGTTGATATTTCTTAAACAAAAGCATGTACGACATCGAAATTTTGTATAAGTAGTTTGAGGATCAATATAAACTTGGAAACTAGAAATGGGCGCGGTTTGAAAAATTTGAAAAAGTTTTTTGTGGGTATTTAGATTCGGCCGAGCCGAATATAACATTCGCGCTTGTTTTTAGTTTTTATTGCTTAGTAGAACTTCTCTTAAGGTACGGTCACACTAGGAAAACTTTTGACTGAAACTCACAAATATTTCTTTGCCGTAATAGGACCATAAAATATTTTCCCAATTTTTGGGCAAATAATTATTTGATCTTACAAAATTTTTGTAGGAGAAAACAATATCAAATAATACCTTTATCGAGCCATATTGTTTACTATTGAATCTAAATTATTAAAATTTTAAATTGTATTTAAATAAATGAGAAGTTTTAAGGAATAAATTCCGCCAATAAATAGCAATTATTTTGATCATTTTAATAATTTCATTAAATATGTAAAATTAAATAATATAATAAAACGGGATATGTAATTATGTGTATTATACATATATCATAAGTTGGTACTCTAGAAAAATTTTATGAAAAAATTACTTCGAAATTTTCGTTTATATCATCGTCTTGGTGTCTTATACACACTGCTAAAATTCACCCATAATCACATGTTTGCTGCGCGAGTTACTCACGGTTGGGGGTGCCAAAAATCATTTAATGATATAACTAATTTTAATTTTTAATGATATAACTAATTTTATGGTTGGTATAATTAAAAAATATATATATTTACACCAACCATCTTCAAAAGGTATTTGCTTATCTTACGCTACATATGTTGTCCAAAAATCATTTCCTGATCCAAGCTGGGTGTTCGTAAGTGTAAAAATTTAAAAAAGGCAACAGGGTAAAATTACTATAACGAAATGAAAATACTTCGGGCATATACTTGAAAAAGTCAAAGGACTATCCCTACAAGATGATGCATGAAAATGTACTTCAGCAAAATTATTGCAAATTTTATATTCTATAGATGCTGTGGTAGCATCAAAACACGTATGATATATAACGAGCTAGATATATGCAAAAACTGATTGATTTTTAATCATCTTTAAAAAACTCGCGTAGCAAAAACGTAATTATAGGTGACTTTTAGCAGTATTATGACGTTATGTTTTCAGTCCGACTATGTTGCGGCAGTATGAGGCGGAATTGGGCAAGTGGTTTAAGCTGGGATCGATTAAGTCGATGAATATTGGTGGTGAGGTCGTACGTTCGGGAAAATAAAACTGAATCAAACATTTGCCTAATGTAACCGTACTTTTGATATTATGTAAGATATTTATTTAATGAATCTCCGTTTTTATTACGCCCACTTTTCATAACAAGATTGTTTGTAATATGTAAATACTCACATTATTCAACCGATTTACTTAATATTTGGGACGTATATAAAGTGTCCGGCAAAACTATAATGCCACTTTTCATTGTACCGTGGACCAAGATAATATATACTTTGTAGGGTCTTAGATGATTCCTTCGGCATGTTGTACACGGAATGACAAAATCAATATACCCCCCATCTTTTTGATGGTGGGTATAATAAAGACAAAAGTAAATGTGGATAAGTTTTGTTTTCAATTATATTCCTGTGATTCTATAGAAACTGAAAACTCTGAAAATAAAAATAAAAAGCTAATATTTAAAATTTTTTAACTAACTTTTTTAAATATTTCGATCATATGGAATTTAATGTTCTGTTTTTCAAAAACCAATAATAGAATATTTAATTTCTTCAATAAAAGCACGTACGACAGCGAAATTTTGTATAAGTAGTTTGAGGATCAATATAAACTCGGAAACCAAAAATGGGCGTGGTCCGCCTACTTTACCGCCCCCTCCCATATAACGTAAAATTTGAAAAAGTTGATGGTGGGTATATGATTCGGTCGGGCCGAATATAATTTGCGATTGTTGATATTGTATTTAATTTTGGAGCTTATTTGAGAAATGTGAACTTTCAGAAAAAATACATTTTAAAGAAAACTAAAAATCTGTTCGATTTTCCCTACGACGCCAATTAAAATACAAAAATACCTACATGTGGGGATTTTTTCCCTACTTCTGACAACACTAGTTAGAATATTGCAAAAATTGTGAATGTTGCTAGCAACATTTTATTTTGTTACAAAATCATCATAAATTATTTCCCCCTTTAATTTCACTTCATAAGTAAATATGTGCATACATATGTGTGTAAATGCTACTGTTTCATCTATTATTTAGTTTCAAAGTCAAAAATAAAAACCCGACAATTTTCAACAAAATAATTTTTTGTTGCATACATTTTTAATACAAACAGCAACATACTTAGAAAACCAATATACCTACGGTATAGACAAACATACAGACAGACAGACGAAAAACCCACAAATCAAATAAATAACAAACTTATATAATTTTACAAAAATAAAAAATAAAAATAACTACAAATAAATTATTTTAACATCTAAATGAATGACGACTGTCTGAATAGTCTAACTAACTGCCAGATAGACTAAATAATGCATGAGTAAGTGTGTAATGATGGAAATGTGGTAAAAGCTCCATGTCAGTCTTAGTTGAGTAGTATGTATGTATATATGTATATCTAAACGTATGTATGTATATCTGTCCGTCTGTTCATCGGGCTGACTGACTGATTGTGTGAGATGCAAAGTGATGATAATGATGACCAACTAAACAATCAAATAGCCAGCCAGTCAACTAACCGACTAACTATTCCAAACAAATGAATTAAACAGACAACCAAACTAAAGTGCATTTTAATATCTTTAAGTGTTCAGTTGGTTTTTTCTAATTTTGTTCAACTTTTTTGTATGTGAGTGTGTGTGTGTTTTGATAAACAAATTAACATTGACCGAGTGAAAAGCAAAAAACTATAAAACACAAAAACCACCGACTGAAGGACAGACTTTTATTACGATAATAGGATGAATCGACCAAGACGCTGTGTAACTTGCTAAATAAACATTTGTTTTATAATTTTACTCTTTTTTTTTTTTTTTTTTCTTGTGCCTTTACTGCTTTGGTCTAGGAATACTCGTGCCGACCGTCATCTAAGCTAATTATTGCTTTTTATTTCTATGGGTTTTTTGTTTGTTTTATTTTAAATGTGTATTACTATATTTTTGTGTAATCTTGTATACAAATTAACGTATCTACTTTTACCTGTATAACATTAATACATCAAAGTTGAAAAATAATAACTTTTATTTTTCTTTTTTAAGTGGTTACTTAAAACCAAAAAACACTAAGATAAACAGTGGCAGATTAAAGAGGTGAATCTGTTGTGCTTTCATTAGTTTTTTTGTTTTCTTTAAACACTTTTCCTTATTTATCTATTTTGGCCGCCCATTTGTCAAAGAATCTTAATAAACCCCAAATTAATGGGTTTGAGTTCTTATCACTTTATTAGATTTATGATTTTTTAAAACTTTAATTAGATTAAATTTTCATATTTTAAAAAAGAAATATATTCTTTTAAGTGGTTTTCATTAAAACAGACAAAGAAAAATAATGATTAAAGTATATGTATTTATATAACGTTAGATATGACCAGCGTTACCGTTGAGAATTTTTAAAAAGTGTCCAAAAAAGGGGATTTCAAAATAAAAAGTCGCCAAAAAAGGGGATTTTTTGAAAAAAAAGGGCCAACTAGTTTAAAACTTAAAAAACTCCTTAAAATTTGTTTATTTGATAACAACAAATTGTTATATTTTAAGAAAAACTACAAAATTCAGTTCTATTAATAACAAAATAATTTATTATTATTTTACACCAATTTTTATTATTGAAAAAATGAAAATTTATTCACAAAAATATTTAGCACTCAATCCTCTTTTAAGTTAAACTCCTGTAGGAATGTTCTTAGGAATGTAAAAATTTAAATTAGGATATAAGTATTCATCGAATATTTTTTTATTTTTTCAATCCAATCCAAAAAATTTGGCATATGATGATATAAATAGCTGTTCATAAACTTTATTATTATTTTTAATTACTAACAGTTTCAGTTCATTTATAAATACTCCGCGATTTTTTATATCACTATACTGTAAGACAGTCCCAAAATTATTAATTTATTTGTTGAAATTAATATATAATGGGTCGATATATTTCAAACAACTTAGTTTATCGTAATTAAGCACATAGTCTTAAAAAGTCGCCATTTAAAAAAGGGGCCAAAAAAGGGGCCAGGTGGTTGAAAAAGGGGCAAATGGCGACTAAAGTCGCCAAACGGTAACCCTGGATATGACTAAAGATATTAACAACTTTATTGTATAGCTATTAAAAAATATTAATTTTCTTGAAAGCGTTATTTTTATGAGGATTAAAAGATTTTTTTAACTAAACTTTTTACATGAGCTTAAAATATAAGCTTATTATCATATGAGTCTCCTAAACTATCGAAGTTTGCTCTAAGAGTTATCTTAATTTTTAATTCAAATATGTATGCTTTGAAGACCCTCATATATTTTATGCACATGCAGTGTTGCCAGTTTAGCCTTTTTAAGGCTAAATCTAGCCTTTTTATTTTGCTTTTTGCCTCAAAATTTTCGTTTTAGCTTCTAGCATTTTTTCTAGCTTTTTTTAATCTTAACATAGCTTTAAAAAGGCTAAAAATTTACTCATTTTATTTCTACAGAATCATCAATTTAAGCATTTTTGTGTTTTAGTTCGCACAAAAAATCGAAATTATTTATATTTAACGAAAATTTTCACCTGCGGCGCTTAAATATTTTTAACAAACTTTATTATATATAAAAACTATTTGTGTTATATCTACAAATTCACTAAAATGCCTTTAAGAAATACCAAAATCTAATGAGAAAAAAAATAAATAAATACGTTTTTAAATAAGACAATATATTAGCTTTTTTCTGGCTTTATTTTTTGGGACATTTAGCCTTTTCTGACTTTTTTTAAAGTCTAATTTAGCTTCTTTTTTTCTCAAGTCCTGGCAACACTGTGCACATGCGTAAAACACCATTAAGAATTTTAAAAAAATATAAATATTATCCTGAAAAGTGCATACAAATTATCATTAAAAAAAGAGATTTTTAAGCTATCCAGACTAAATACTAGGGCGATCGACGCGGTTTTCCAACCGGTTTTAAAACCGGTTTTTTTCAGTCAATGTGCTGTCGGTTTTTTCAAAATGTTCATTTTTCGAATGTCGAATAGACCGGTTTTTTTAAACACAAAAAACCGGTTTTAAAAATAGCATTTTATTTCAGAAAACATGTACTAAATAGTGATATTGGAATTGAAATTTAGGAATAATTTTTTAAATATTCATAAAGACTGATTTATTATGTTTTAAAAACATAGTTTAAGTCTAAATTGGAATTTATTATGTAATATTAAACAAATAAATAATTAATAATTATCCTTTATGAATTTTTTAATCTATTGTAATATCTGTAATATTTTTACACCAATTTAATTTTTTTTATCCAATATTTCTTTTATTTTTTAAAAGTGTTGTGTTAAAAAAGTTTCACTTGCAGAATCGTTTCAATTGAGACAGGCTTCCATATTAAGCCATGGATTCTGTTTATGCTAAGTAAAATTTAGATGACTTTTTTCAACAATTTTAAAACATAATTATCTTCTAGTCATCTAGATATATAATTTGCTTAGCATTTTTTCTTTTTCCAGAGCTTTATGAAGCTCCCAAACGACGTAGAAAATTAAAATCTGGCTTAATAAAAAGCTCCCAGAAGACGTATAGGCTTACTTATAACCCTATTCGTCCTACAAATCCCAACGGAACCAGATTATGAAATCTCTATCAGGGAGCGAAAATACGTGGATCTATATATATAGATTTATATATATCTTTCTAAAGCATTGTTTCCTCTCCAGAGCTTTCTGAAGCTCCCAGACGACGTAAGAAACTAAAAATCGGTTTACTTATAAAACTATTCGTTCTACAAATTCTAACAGAGCCAGATGTTTCTTTCAGGGACCGAAAAGTCTGTTTTGGTATTAAGAACTTTTGAGTTGCTATACTTATTGTTTGCTCTCCAAACGACGATTTTTTTATTTTGAAAGGTTTACGAATTTAAAATTTAATCAATATTATCCCAATAAATTCTAACGGCTTCAAATAATTGACTTCGATTAGGGAGAGGAAGGTGTCTAAAGGTTGTTCATATTTTTTTTCTTTTAATTTTCGGATTTGTTTGTGTATATTTTCATTATTATATTAATTTTCCTGACATTGTCAGGCTTTTACACTTGTATTTAATAAATTTTAACTTAATTATAAGAATTATTGATTTTTTTTAAAGAAATGTAGTCTTTTGATATAAATATTAACTTCTGCAAAAAACCCGGTTAACCGGTTTATTCTGAATTTCAAAAAGTGCAACCGGTTTTTCTAAAATACCAACTATTCGAACTATTCGAAAACCGATTTCTCAAAAAAGTCGAATAATCGATCACCCTACTAAATACCATGACCATTCCTTAATTGATATGCCAGAAATTTTCCCTACTTTCCAACAAGATTTTTTTAAATAATCTTTTTTTTTAACATAAAGTTTGATTTTTACAGAACTCAGCCATTTTCAGATTTAATTACCTGATTTCAATGGAATATACTACAGACATTGGCCAAATAGTCTTTCTGAAATTATAAACATTCAGACTCGTGGCCCTCTCCGATCCAAAAATGTGGCGTTTTAAGTAACGAAAAAAAGCTAAATACTTTACGAAGGTGTACTTGTTTAATTGCTAATAGCTTCTAGATTCCTGGTAGATAACGACGAAGATATTACCTTTTAACATTATGCATAAAGTTTATTTATATAAAAAATTTAAAAGTAAAAGTTGGACATATACTTAGAAATCAAACCATTATATCTCACGTGTAAGACTTCAAGGAGAACATTTATTTAGTTTCGAAATTTTGAAGCAAAATATGGTATAAAGATAATTCTCTGTATATAAAATTTAAAATATTTACAAAATTTAAACTTGAGTAATTTTTTATTATTTTTTTCTGAGCTTACAGAAAAAAATTAAATTTCTTCCAATTACGAAATTGCTTATATTAAGAAAAAAATTGTTTGATTTTGCTCCACACATGAAAATGATAATATTAAAAAGATCAACGCTACATTCCACAGTGCTTTGTTCCATAGACAAAAATCAAAATAAAAACATTTTTCAAATTGAGTTGAAATATACGTTTTTGGAAATATAACAATATAGGGTAAGTGCACCTAATGTCGGCATGTACTAGTAGTCGGCATTTTTAAATTTAAACTGAAATAATTAACAATAGCGAATACTAATTATTGATGTAAGGACAATTTTGCCATGAAAATATATTTATATTTTTAGTGCAAATGTTCAAAATATAATAATAGTAGCAGTTTTTTGGCAATTTACTCCGTTCTTAAACGACACATTTTTGATATCAGTTTTTAGAAAAAAAAATTAAAAAAAGGCTACTTTCAAAGATGATATTAATTATAATAATTCAAGTTGTATTTTAACAAAAAATTATTCAGAAGTTATACAACAATTGAAACCTTATGTTAAATGTGTAAAATTTTGCGTAAAGAATTCCATTTAATGGTTTGGTGGCTGCCGACCTTAGGAACAAAAAAAGTTTATAGTATTCTATAGTCGGCATGTCATGTTAATTGAGAGATAATAATGTAATTATTACTTCGGACCTAAATGTTTTTTGCAAATAAATTTAGACCATATAATTAGAAATATTTCGTAGGAACTTTGTGATAATTTATCTGTTATTATAAGGGGTCATTTCTATGATTGTAAAAAATGTGTTAAAAGTGAACTAAAACTTAAGATTTATACATAAAAATGTTCTACAGAATTTTTCAGCGTAAAATTTTACTATAGGTCGCTGAAATGTAAAATTGTATCTGTTGGACCATTTTTTCCAAAAAAAGATAAACTATAAAATCTATCAAGTATTTTGTTCAAATTTTGTTTATTTTTTAAAATTATTTTATTTTCCAGAGCATAGTTTAAGGCATTTACATACAAAATGTGTCAATAAATTTCATGCCGACTATTGGATCATCACATGCCGAACACTGGAAAAATATGCCGACTATAGATACAATCGATGTATTTTATAAAATGCAATAAAATTACCAATTAAACATTTATTTCTTTGCAAAAATCTAACAAAATCTGAAAGAGAACCCTTCAATAAAGTAGTGCAATAGCTCGTTTTCCAAATATCATGATCACGTTCGGAAATATTAAACTTGAAAGTCAGAAAAAAAGTTAAACTGCCGACCACCGGTACACTTACCCTATATCATATAATTTAAAAGATTTTTTTTGGAAAAAGCTATTTTTGTGGCTATTAGAGGGCGCTAAAATCAGAGAATTTATAGCCAATATTAATGAACTAAACAGCTGGTTGTAAACTTTTTTAGGAAAAAAATTTTCAAAAATTAATTTTTCGATAAAATGCGTCAAAGTTTAATTTTTTCAATACCTCAGGATATTGGTAAATTAAAACTATTATTATTTTTTAAATATAGTGATCCGAATATATATATATATATATATATAAATATATATATATATATATATATATATATATATATATATATATATATATATATAAATATATATATATATATATATATATATATATATATATATATATATATATATATATATATATATATATATATATATATATTATTGCTCAAATTTACACATATTTTTTACTTAAAACCAAAAAATTCCTTAAATTTGATGAAGGTATAAAAAAATTATAAAAAATTATACAATTTTTTTTAACGGTTTATGTAAATTTTTACGGTTATTTAACAGATTAAAAAATAGTTAGAACCTATTTTTTACCACAACTTTAAAAAAAGTTTAATTGAAAAAGTTTCTTATTTTCCAATGTTGACGTAATTTATTTTCTAAATTAAAATAAAATAATTATAAAAATTATTTCGAAATTTAAAAAACAACTAAGGAATAGAAAAATATATTTTTTGGACCTAATATATTACGTTAAAAGCATTTTTAAATTTTAATACAAAAATTACATGAGTTCAATGGAGTATTAAAAAAAATTAACAAAATTTTTTTTGCTCGATTCTAAAAATTAGTATTGTTTTTTAATATACAAAAGAAGAATTACTTCCTAGTTTTTGCCACAACTAAAAAAAATAATAATTCAAAAAATTTATAAATTTCCTTTTATTACACAAAAGTCAAAAAATTCTCTATATTGAAATATTTCGTGTTGTTAAATCGATATTGCTTTAAAATTTAATACAATATTGAAAACTAAAAACAAATAAAAATTTTGGACCGGAAATCGGGCGAAATTAGGCAAATTAATGATTTGCTCAACATAAAATGTGGGTGCAGAAATTAAAATAATATTTAATAACGATAGGGCTTGGGGGAGGCAGGTATGCCTTTGCTCCTATTAAATAAAATGTTTTCTGACCTGTAAAAGACCCATTTCCAATGGCTACCGTAAATTTTGATACTGTTTTGACCAGTATTTTGGAAGAAAATGAGTTTTAAATAAAAATTGACAGAATAATAAATAATCTATATTTAACTGCAATCACAAATTTTGGTGGAATTCTGACCAGTATTCAAGCAGTAAATTTAGTTTCAGGATATATGGGAGGTGGGCGTGTCCTTACTCCGATTAAAAAATAAATTAGAAGACGTGTAAGCAATCTATTTTTAATGGCTGGCACAAATTTTGTTCAGACCAGTATTTTAGAAAAAAATTAGTTTTTTAACTTCAGGCTATATGGGAGGTAGGCGTGTCCGTGCGCCAATTTTTTCAAAACTTCCTATTTATTCATTCTAAGCCTAAAGTAATATGTGCACCAAATTTCAATATGCTACGACAACTCCTTCTATTTTTGTCCCATCGTTGTATGGGATCAAAGCACTGTGCATTCGGCTGTGGCGAATTTTTTATACCCTTCATATTAAAATTTTCGCTTTAAAGTATGCATAGCTCTATTAAAAAATATATATTTATATATTTTTGTATGTATCTATAGTTAAAAATATATAGAAAAAAAAATCTCAAAAAAAAATTACCTTGTTCTCGAACAGCAATAATACCAGAGATTTGAGAGATGAAATATAACTTAGAAATGTAGTGCAATAATGGCAAATATATACCAGTAGCCTTCTTTGCAAAGCAGTTAAAAATACACTAATATTTAATTTTCTTCATTACCCCATACACCACAATACCCTACTTTCCCCTAACTAATTAATAAAGCCAACTTTTCCCATATAAACGCATACTACAACCTTTAATTTTTCACACAGTACGGTTTTGCAACCCAATAAAAAGTTCTAGTGGGAGTTACTGTCAAAATTCGAATGTTGGTAAATTTTGATGCAGTCTAATGTAGTATACATATACTAGGATATAAGGATTGCATTAGTTTTAAAAAATTTTAAAATACTTCTTTTTTTTGAGATATAATGCTTTAATTTGTATAAATCTAATTTTGTCCTTTAAGCTTCGAAATAAATTAACTCATGACATATCATTTTAAAGGTAATCAGTCTTGTTCACAGCGTTACCGTTAAGAATTTTTAAAAAGTTTACAAAAAAATAGATTTTTTTTTTTAAATACGGACCAACTGCCTTAATACCTAAAAAAAACTTCTATCAAATTTGTATATTTGATAATAAAAAAAAACAAGAAATGAATTTAAAAAAAATAAGTGCGAATGTTATATTCGGCTCGGCCGAATCTATATACCCACCATCAACTTTTTAAAATTTTTCTTTATATGGAAGATGGGCGGTAAAGTGGGCGGACCACGATCATTTTTGGTTTCCTAGATAGTCGAACTATCTGTATAAAATTTTGTTATCATACATGCTGTTGTTTAAGAGATATCAGCAGAAAAGTATGAAATGAAGCTACAACGGACATCCTGTGTTTCTGGTATTTTGCCCATGACTTTTATTGTTTATTAATCGATTTTCAATACCAAACAAACCTTATATAAAATAAATATTTGAGCCGAATTTCATCCCTCTAGCTTGTCCTGCTTTCAACAGACGGACTGACGGACGGATGGATGGACATAGCTAGATCGACTCAAAATCTAACCAGAACCCAGAAAATATATACTTTATGGGGTCTTAAATGATTCCTATGACACGTTACACATGGAATGACAAAATCAATGTACCCCCATCTTTTTGATGGTGGGTATAAAAATACAAAATTCAGTTTGATTGCAAACTCTATTATTAGCTTTAGTTTCTAACAGTTTTAGTTCATTTATAAATTCTCCGTGGTTTCTTGAATTTATAAATGACGATATTTTTTGTAGACCTCGGCCAGTAGAATCCTCTCATTTAAAAATCTTGAAAATCGACTAAGAAATAACGAATAATTTTAAAAATGTTCATACTAGAGTTATCTAACTTTGTAACCATGTGGACCCACCCCGCACACTGTCGTGATTTCATATAACGAGTGGTCAAAAATAGAAGGAGTTATAATACAGTAATGAAATTGGGCACACGTGCATTAATTGATTGGTTAATTGTCCTTCCCATATATCCTTAAATTAAAAACTGATATAACGGAGAGAAAAAACCATATATCTTAATGAAATTTTGTACAGACATTAGTTTTGATATGCTTAACACATCCTCCAAATTTCGTTCAATTCAGAGCAAGGATACGCCTACCTCAAAAGTGTGCTTTTTCGAAAAAGTAACAAAAGGATGTAAAAAATCAAATATATATTTTTTTTCGAATCGTTTCACTAACTCATTAAACTTGAAGTTTGCTACCTTCCGTATATCCTTATCAACTTTTAGGGATACATTTTTAGATTTTTTAGATTAAAGAAAACTAAATAAAGTTATGAAACAGTATTTTAATTCTTTTAAATTTATACAAGTGAAAAGACATAATTTGGACGAATAAAGAAAATCTAATTCATACTACATACATACATACATACATACTCTTCTGATAACATTTCTATTGGAATTGTACTATATTTGACATAAACAATGCCATGAGTTAAAATTTTGTGCACTGTAGCATATAGTACCAAGAATACAAATTGAAGTAAAGAAGTGCAGTTTAATTTAAAAGATTTTCAAAATTTGGAATATTAATATTGCGCCCTCATGATAAAGTTCTTAAAATTATTGAAAAATTTTTAATTAATGTTTTATTTACTCTTGTAGTTTCAGCCGAAAGTTCCTCGTTCAAAAAGAAACGCCGAGCAGTATTTCCATCATTAGATGTACCATAACCAGTCTTAATTCTGTCAACTATTGTCCTTAAATTGTTGTTGAATGTTCTTTTTTTTTTCCTCAACTTGGTCCCTCATTTCTTTTCCAGCTATTCGCCATGTTTTGATAGATTGTTTATACGCAATATGTAAAATGCATTCAAAACATTTTATCCACGCATGCAGAGTGGACAATCCATATTGGTAGCACTCCTCATTAACTGGTCTTTCAAAAATTGACATATTATTCATTTCAGTGGGTTTGGCTCTGCACAAAACACAAGTTAAGCTACTTTTGTTTTCATTAATTACATTTAAAACCGCACCATCTATCATTGTAAGTTTCATTCTATAATGGACGTTCAAATTTTTGTTTTTAGCTATATAGTTATATGTATCTAAGTTTTCAATTTCCGTTTGTATGCTTCTCCATACTAAGTTTATTACATCAGGGGTTTCTTTTGTAAATAATAATTTGAGAGGCCTACATAACCTCCAAGATGAATGTTTATCATTTTGCCATACTACTTTTTCATCTGCCCAATCCAACAAGCGTAATGGCACAAACGATGTAACAAATAAAAATTCATTAGCGGCATCTTGGTTTTCAAATATTTGTTTGTACGCACTATGTCCGCTACTTCCATCAAAACCCCATTTACATTCTAGGAATAGGTCATTCTGAGTATCAACTTGGAATTGTTTAATATGCTTTCAACTGTTTTATCTAAAATGTATTGCAAAGGAATCTCTGCAGAAGTTTCTGATATATGAATACCATCAGGAATGAATTTTTTTTAGCTTCTGCAATTAAATAATAAGAAGGAAAACAATCCTCATGAACTGAATTTACAACCTTTCTTATCATATTGTATTGTTTGACTGAGAGATCCATATCAATGTATAAAGCCAAAGCTCTTTCTACCGATATCTTATCTTTTTTGGAGTTAGAAATCTTCCAGCCACTTTAGTAAGAGCATCGGCAGAAGTGTACGCTACAAGCTCTTCGACTCACCTTCTTTTTGTTCGTTGTGATGCATTTTCATAGCAAACTGATGGTCGACCCTTACCGCTACTTGTACTTGGACCCTAATTGAACTTATTTAGTTTTAATTAAAAAAAAAAATCGAAGATCTTGAAAAACTTACTACACAAATGTCTTCACGAAATATCACATTATCTAGCCAGGTACTCAACTCAGTTTCGAACCTACTTTTTCCACGTCTGTATTGAGTCCAATTATTACCAATTTTTAAAAGCGTGAATTTTAGTTGTTCCTTCTCTCTATCCGTTATTAATCTTTGAATACGATTTGCCACAAATTGTTCAATATGATGCAACACATTTGTTGTATTATTTTTCTTAAGCTGAACCCATTGCTCAAAAATATCACAAATCTGCAATGATGTTGACACTGAAAAACATTTATAACGCCAGTAAAAGCAGCCAGAAGCAGCTGAAATTTGTATATGTTAAAATACATACTTGTAGCTAAAAAATATTATATAAATATACAAAAAATATAAATATACAAAAGTTACGAAATATATCAAAAACTTAATTTTTTAACATCTTTATTTTGGCTAACGGTATTTCGCATATGATTAATATTTATAAATAATTACAGTATTGCAATTACAAATACATACCTGGCTTACAATTCTATTACAAAAATTTTAGCCGTTACCAAAAGAGATTTGAATTTTAACTATGACAAAAAAATAAAAAATTTGAGGTTTTCGCCTAAATCTTCCATGTTGCATGTGAAACCTTGACTTTAAGATACTATAATTAAAAAACTACCGAAATTTAAAAAAAAAAAAATTTAGATATGAACTAATAGAAGTGTTTTCTATAAAAAGCAAATAAAAAAAATTAATTTCCCACATCGACTTTAGCCATTTTTGGCCGCGCTCGTGACAGTGTGCCCGGTAGGTCTATATAGCCCAAGCTAAAAACTTAAACTACACCTCTACTATATCACTGTATGAAATTTACTGAAATCGCAATACTTAGCCATTCCGAACTTGCATAATTATTTCCATTTTAATTTTTTAATCGCAGACTGTGCATCATAAGTAAAGGGAACATTATTTTCAGGTTTATTAATCATAAATTGAACCATATGAAAACGCATCCTATGCACTAATCGTCATCTTTTTACGATTTTTAGCTTTGGAAGTATAGCCCACCAATAATTATATCTGTCAATATTAAGCTATGTACAGTCATTTCAAACTTCGATTATATATTTTTGTGTATCCTTGATGCCCTGGAAATTATGTATTCAAAAAAACGCCAAACAGAAACAACAAGATTAGGAGCTAATAAGACCTTAAATACCTGTTTTTCTTATTTTACAGTTTTGTATAGTTTCTATTTATTACACTTGTATTTATAGACAATTTATTAACACAATTTCGTTTAATTGTTCAATTACCTTGGGCTATTTTGATTTTTTCTTTTACTTTAAATCCAAACAATTATTAATAAAAATTAGATTTTCTTTGCGCCAGGTTATTAAGGCGGCGATTTATGTTATAATGATAACGTTTAAGACATTTAAATTATATAAACTTACGATTTAATTATACATAAATTATAAAGTATTCTTGGCATATTATTTAATATGGGTGGATTTGTAAGTATGTATTGTGTTGGAATAAAATATGTATTTTTCTGTAAATATTAGTTTTAATAAAATTTAACGATGTTGATGTGCCATAAATTAGAATTTTAAATTATTTAATTTTATATTAACTATAGAAATAAGATTTGTTTGTATGTTTAGCAAATAATAAATAATTATAGTAATATGTATTTTGGTAGCGTTGTTTTATTAAAATGAATAGATTTGTAACAACATGTTGGTAGCTTTTTGAAAAAAAAAACAACCCTAAATATATTTAAAGCTTAGGGCATGTTTTAGACTGCCTTGTAAATATTCTTTGTAAAGTATTTAGATATTTTCTAGATGTAGCTTAAAAATATTTAAATTATTTAATTTTAATACTTATATATATATTTTTTTTTAATAATTTAAGTTTGCTTCTGACACATGTACATAGTTGTAGCCATAGATTATAACATAGATATGAAGTTCAGTTTTCAAAGACCTAAGTCGGTTGTCAAAAAAACCTATGTCTAAGAATGTGTTAGTAAAATTTTTCATTGAAAATAACAACAATTGTAGTACGTGTGCCTTTTGGAGTATTTTTTTTTTTTTTTCAATTGAGTTTTTTTTTTGAGCTTCATATCTATGTAATAATCTATGGTTGTAGCCTTAAGATAACTTCATGTTATAAGTGTCAAAAATTGTCTAAGATTTTAGTAGTTAGTATTTGACAGTTTTTCTATCATTGATCAAATGTCTGAAAAATCATTTATTTTAAATAGTAGGTATTTAAAAAAAATAAACATTTTTTTATAAAAAAATACGCACTCAGAATCATATATCGAATTTAAAAATTAATTAAAATTTAACATGACGTATCTTCGTTAAAGTAATTAATCACTTGAAATGTATACGAGTAAAATCAGTAGGAATATTTAACAGCTGTAACCATGACTATTTTATAATGATAGACTTAAAAATAAATTCAAATATTCATTTATTTCTACGTGTGTCTATGAGAATGTGATTGACAATTTGCTTTTTTCTTTTTTTTCTTTGTACAATTAAGTGATTCATACATTTTTTTCTTTGTAACTTTTCTTTTTCAACAATAAGATAATTAAGCCTTTTTTAAGGGTTTATTGAGCAAATGAAGAAATAATGGAAATAAAGGTTTTAAATTTATTTTTTAATGGATATTTTTTTTTTTCTTTTAACATACAGGTTCAAATTACTTTTTGTCTAAAGATAGAAATAATATATTGAAGTTACATATTTATATAATCAAAAGTACATAAAAATTTAATGATTCTTAAAAATGGGTAACGAAAAAGTAAATAGCAACATTTTAGCAATATACATATGTATTTTTCATGTTGAGAAACATGCTTCTTGGCCTATGTATAATCGAAAATGACAATTATAGTTCAAAGGAATTTAAACGTATAATTTCAAGGCAGTAATAAATTAACAATAAATAAGTATATTACTAATATTGTATCACAATCTTATGGTATTATTAGCTTTAAACAATTTTTTAGGATTGCACAGTGTGGCAGAATCGAAATTTTTTGGAAATGAATCTGTAACTTCTGATCGGCTGGTTGAATTTGCATGAAATTTGGTATAGGCGTAGCAGGGGCGGAGCTAAAGGGGATCAAAGTTGGGTACCTATGACATACAAATTTTAATCGCTTGCCAAATTATTGTTTCCTGTAATATTTTAATACATTATTGTAGACACCGATAAGACCTACAAAAAACATGGTTGCATGTTCTATTTATCTCTTATAGTTTTGGAGTTATTTGCGTTTGAATTTTTAAGTTTCTCAATTTTGCATGTTCTTGGTCCAGTTTTTTTCATATATATCCTAGTGTTTCCGACCGATTTTATTGTTTTTTCTTTAGGTAATTAAAGAACAAAATTATCTATTGAATACAAAAAAATTTGAAGTCGATATCTTTACCGAGTGCAAAACTAAATGATTTTAAATTTGAAAATTGCAAAACTGACGACATTTTGTGTTTTTTTGACGGAAAAAGTGTCTAACTCTTTTTTTTCTAAATTAAAATTTTCTTTAAAAATATATAATACCCATCAAAAACTTGGTAATGTCATGTAGTTACGGATGTGTTTACTTTTCAATGATAACAACATATTGTCTGCATTACATGAAAATAGATTAGTAACTACTTACTTTTAACCTGATATGTAATCAATTACTTGAGATCTGTTTTTGGAAATGTTACTTTTTTACCTTTTATCAATCGTACAAACACCAGAGTCTCTGGTGGTGTCGAACACACTATGAAAGGCAGGCAGACTAGCTTATTGTCAACAAATCCATTGGGGTACTTAATTTATGTATTAAATAAATAAATTAAAAATATCAGCTTTTTATTTTTCCATATTTCAGTACCTATTTGTACCGATAATATAACTAGTTACTATTCATTATGCTAATAATGACTTCTGTAATGCTTTGAAATTAATGAGTTATTGAGTGGATTCAAAGTAATTAGTTCTTGCAATGACATTTAAGTAATGACTTTCTAAAATGCTTACCTGTAATAATATGTAGTAAGTAGGTGCCTATAATGACATCACCGTGTTAAAATAATGAGTTATTCATCTAATGTGTAAGTTGTGAAGAGCCATTATATTAGCTTCTTAACTCATTACATGGCAAGCAAAGTTTTTGCTGGGATAATTTTATACTTTTTTAAAAGGTATCTTCACAGAGAAGACTTTAAAATAAAAAGCAAGGTCAATAACTCAAGTGGTCAAGGTACACAACCTCCCGAATTCGACTCACTTTATATGAAAATTTTGATTTTAGTCTATATTTTCTCAAATCCCAAAGCATGAATCGGCAAACGGAGTACAGTTTAAGAATCTATAATATGTTGTTAAAAGCTTTCAATCAAAATCTAGGGGACTTCGGAAAAATGTGGATTTTATAACCGAAAATGTGAAAAACCAAGTTTTTGGGATTTTGGGCGTTTTTTTTTTGGGAATTGTGGAATTCCTTTTACAAAAATCTTAAAGAATTTTTCACTTTCTCATTTTATACGATAAAGTCTACATCCACCGAAAAGATATCTTTAATAACAAAGATTTTATTACAAATAAAATATTTATAGTTTCTCAAAAAAAAAAATTTTACAAAAATATTAATTTAATTGCAAAAATCAGGAAAAGTATAAACTCGATTTTTTTCATCTAAATTACATTACTTAGCTGACATAATTTTTCGTTATACAAAGAAAGATTGAAATCAATATCTTTTACAGAACCGAAACTATGCCTTAAATTTTATTAAGTCACGGAAAAGTCACCGTCCTTCCGTCTGGCTTGCTATCCATGTAGAACTTGTATGCAAAGTACAGGTCGCAATTTTGAAGATAATTTGGCGAAAAATAATAAAAAAAAAATTGGTAATAAATCTGTATCTCCAAAGCTACTAGACGGATCGAATTGAAATTTTGTAGTCACCCTGTAATAAGAAATAAACTGCAGGGTGCCATGAAGAGAAGGAAATAAATTGTCCCAGGAAAAAGTTTCCGTTTTTCAGTTTCTGCGCTATGCATTTTATCAAGATCTGTATACATTTAATAAGTAATTAAATAATAAATAACTTGGGTATTCGTCTAAATAAATATTGACCACTTCTGCGCACAAAATGACATAAATCAGTGTCAACAGTGTATCTCCGCTTGCTCAAATCAACAACGAGATATTTACACGTAATTGGTAATAACTTGACACCACATTAATTTTTGAATTATTATTTATGAGATTCCGTGTGGTCAAAAGTTAATTTTATATATAAAAGTTTCCTTCAGTGCACAGTGGGGCAAAATAGAACACTTTTTGAAATAAATCTATAACTTGTTATAGGTTAGTTCGATTGATTTTGGAAAGGGGCCCACTCAAGATTTTTAATAATCTTAAAGATAAAGTTTTTTCTCTTCATCATTTCAAACGATAAAGCCAATAATCATTCAAGAAAACGACATAGTTTTTTTTAGCTAGATTAGGTCGTAATTTCATATTGCCCTAGACCAAATGTACCTTACTTTATGCCGCCATAGCTCCTCTCCTAAGGATACTGTGGAGTATCTCTTGCAAATATAAAGTTGTTTACTCCTCTGCTATTGCTATTTAAAATCCAACCAGCCGATTAAAGATTTATTTTCGACTCTATATAGTAATAATATATATATAGCGTTTATGAGCACATCCTACTTGCAATTAAACATTTTGCGCTGTGAACATTTTTCTGTATAAGCGGTAAGTTGATATTTTATCTGCGAGTTAGTAACTCGCGAAAACTAATCGTGATTATTGACTAATTGCAAATAATACGCACGGCGTCACCACTTCCTTTTACGTTCATAGAATTTTCTATAACAAGCCAACAGCCTATGGTGGCTGTCACAAACCAGTTACTTGACTTACTACATTAGGGTACCACTAGTCACTTTACTAACTACGTGACTAGTCACTTTAACATGCGGATATCCTAGGAGGAAGTCTATTGGCACCCAAGGACCAAAAAGTAGCGATATAGTGACTGGTACGAATAAATTAATTTATCAATATCCTTTTAGTGGTTACATTGAGTCAGTCACCTGACAAACTTTTTAACTAGTTACTTTACTAGCTACATGACTAGACACTTTAACACAGATATGTCCTAGACAGAAATCTATTGGCACCCCAGGACCAAAAAGTGGCGAAGAGTAGGTGGTTTGAAAAGGTCAATTTATGGAAATTTTTTTAGTAACAACTTTGAGATAGTCATTCATTCTTTAAAATTCAATATTTGTCACTACACACGTATAAAAAAGATGCATCGGAGGCAAATGTATCATGTACTGCAGTTAGTAAAGTAACCCAACCTGTACTGACAATAGATGAACCATTTACATTTTTGAGTTTCTCGTGGTCACTTTTACGCTTACCAAATGGTCAATGAAATATCAATCTCCACCTCCACGCTTACCAAAGGGTCAATAAAGTATCAATCGCCATCTCCACGCTTACGAAAGAGTCAGTAAAGTATCATTTTTCTTAACTATCGATCACAAAAAAGTTGGGGTAAATAAAAAATTTACACATTTGAATGAGTTAGGTGGGTAGACACAAACCGAAAAAACTACTGCGAATAGTTGTATTTTTCCCATTTGGCACAACAAAAAGGAAAATATATTTCTTTAACCAATTTGCGTATAAACGGTGAGTTAATTATTTGGAAATTATTTTTTGCTATAATTGTGCGTAAAAACGTAATAATAGATTGTTTATTTCATATCAAATATTAAATTAAACAAATTATGTTCTATTTCATTGAATAAATTTTGTAAGCAATCATTATTTGAAGCGAAAAAAATACATAAAATAAAATAGTAGCAATACTACTATCAAACACTTGTAAATCAATATTAAATTACAACATAATTATTACATATAGCTACTAAAATATATTTAATAATTCATAAATTTTTTCTTTTTTAATTTTTGTGGCATTATTAAAAATTTTCCTCCTTACAATTTACGTAAATGAACGTGTTTGAGTTCAACCAAATTTTTTAGTTTTGTGTGTGGGACCCATTCGCTAATCTTAAATCAAACATAAAATCTCCGCTTGGTATATGTTATGTTGTTAAGCGCTGAAAAGTCAACCGATATACAAACAAGCCAACAGAAAACAAGTAGCAAAAAAAAAAATTTTGTTAAATATATTTAAATTATTGGCGCCAAATTTTTTTTTTATATATTTTTTTGTGAAACGTCATGTCTGAATGGAAGACATCATGTGAAATTGTTTAAGAAATATTATGGATTTGAGGCATACGTTGATATGAGGTACATGTAGTGTAATGGTTATAAAAAATAGTTAATGTTTATTGAGATAAAATATTGGTAATAACTAAATAACAAAATATTATTAGTGATAAATATCCTGTTTGTAACATGTATGGTAAGAGGTAAAAAAAAATATCATGTGTGAAGAAATGTTGATATCTTGAATGATAATTATAATGGCGTTGATGTCGGTTATAATTATTTAATTATTAAAATAGATTTCAAGTTACATATTTTGTATAATCAAGCTATATAAAACACCAGGATCACTTGTAAAAAAAGACATTTATAATAAAGTTGTTATAGAATTCAAAATGTGAAATTTCAATTTAATATTTATTATTATTTTTTCTTAATTTGAGAGTTATCCATTACATGCTATTTACAAAAACCAATCGTGAAATGCCATAAGATATCATAAACCAGTTCTAAAAATTTCCAATAAAATGGTAGCCTTATATATGAGACAGACAATTATGGACCGATCATTAAAAAATTTTAAAATCAGAAACGCATCGACGCGTCGATGTATATTGTCGCGACGTTATACAATATTTACTTTTGACAGAATTCATCAAAGATGTTTTTGGAATAACTTGATGTGTTTCTTAGTACTGATACTCTAGGACTTCTTAATAATGACTTGAATATAAAATTAAATAAATTTCAGTTAAAATTTCAAAAGGGTTGAATTTAGGGCAAAAAACATCAAACGTCAACAAGCTACTTTTAGCGCTAAAAATCGTTAAAATGACCGTCTGTTGAAAGCAGGAAAGAGCAAAAACGGGACAACGTAGGAGGACGAAATTTAGCTCAAATACTTATCTAATATAAGGTTAATTATCTAAACAATCGGTTAATAAACAAAAAGGTTATTGCCTTAAAGCTAGCAACACTAGGTGTATGTTGCAGCTTAATTTCATACTTTTCTGCTGATATCTCTTACACAAAAGCATGTACGGCAACGAAATTTTTTACAAATTGTTCGAGGGTCAATATTTTGTACAAATAGTTCAAGGACCAATGTAAACTCGGAAACCAAAAAATGGGCATGGTCCGCCTACCTCCTATATAACGTAAAATTCGATCGATCCGAATAAAACATTTGCGCTTGTTAATTGCTTTGTTTATTCATGTTCACAAGTTTCACATGGACAGACAGTTAGCCAGCCGACCAGACGGACGGACGTAAATCACTAAAACGATTCAGAAAGTAATTCTGAGTTGATTGGTATACTTTAAGATGTAGGTCCGAAGATTTTTTCTGTGCGTTACAAATATTAACAAAAACGCCATATACCCCAACTACCTATAGTGGAAAGAAAATAAAAACATTCACCAGAACGAAAAAAAAAACTAAAGCGTAAAATTAAACATGAAAGATAGTGTATCCGACAATAACTTTATACTAATATTTGTATGGGATTTATTCACGTTAAAGTTTTGGAAGAGGAGTTTATATGGAAGCTATGGTCAATTGTGAATTGATCTTCATAAAATTTGGTACAAATATTAATACATATAAAAATTTCTTTATATCGAATTTCATAAAAATATTATTATTTTTAAGGCATTTTGAGTGTTAAAACTCTATTCCGCGGAGAAATTTGTATGGGAGCTAGGTGAAATAATGGACCGATCACATCCAATTTCAATAGGCTTCGACCTTGTATCATAAAAGTCCGCCATAATATAAAAATCAGCCAAATGAAAAAATGTTAAATAGACACTATAACAAGTGATTATGCTATATTCCTTTTTGTGGAAGATATCGGCCGAAAAGTTTAAACTGGAGTTATGGTGGACACCCAGAGTTTATAATAATTGACCCATAACTTTTTTGTTTATTAACCGATTTTATCCAGCACCAACGAACCGATTTTATCCAGCACCAATCAAACCGTATATAAGACAGATATTTGAGCTAAATCTGACCTATGCTGCTTTCAACAGAAAAACAGACAGAAGGATATCGTCCATCTTAGAATTTCACGAGGACCCAGAATAGAATAGAATATAATAGAATAAAATAAAATAAAATAGAATATAATAGAATGATTTTATAGTATTTGCTTCTAACTCTCTATCTATATTTTAGGTTTTTATTTGCAGAGAAGTCGATATAATAATCTCTATCAGTCCGTTTGTCTGTAAAAATAGAAATATTCTAAGAATTTTTGCTTTGAACAAAAAAGTAAAAAGGATTTATTTTGACCAGACACCATATATATCAAAATAAAAAAATCTTTCCGACTTCGAGGCCTTAAAATCTTTTTATCTCAAACAACTGTTAACTAATTTAAGTTTTTTAAACTGCATTAGAATAAAAGACCTTACCCATTTAAAAAGTCGATATAAAAGTACATCGAAAATTCTAAAAATTATATAATAATCTACTCACTCATATCTACAAACTAAACTATGATATATTCCAAAAGTTTTTTCACTGTAGCACGGTGTTATTATATGTAAACGGATTTTAGGTTAAGTAAATTTAAGTTATTATTTTAATATTTGATTTAATAAAAAAAAGTAGGCAAAAATTAGCCCCCAACCAAATATAAACCTTACAACATCTGCAAATTGTAAAGTTAATTTTATTGTATTGTTTTATTATTATTTTAATGTTTTCTTATGTTTCTCGTACAAATTACTTGTCATTTTTATTCAATATTAGCTCAAAGGCATATGTTTGTTTATTTATTTTTTTTATTATTATTATTTCTTTTAACAAATACGATTTGAGTACTCATTCCGTTAAATATTAACAAAATAAGGTTTTATGTTTAACTAAGCTTTGTTTTCATTTAAGTTGGAATATTTCATTTTTAAGTATTTCCCAGCTAATTTTGATTAATAGTTTTTAGCACATTTTGACAGTTGTGCCTGTCATTCAGAAGAAAAAAAAAATCAGAAACATAATTTCCACACACACAAACAATACCATACAAATTATTGAAGTATGAATTTGAAAAAAAAAAACGCTTAAAGATTTTGTTTAATATTTTATTTAAATATTTTTTAGGAGGGGTGTTGTTACTCATATTACAAGAAATTTGTTATATTGAGACATATAAAATTAATAGTGATATTTATGCCTAAAGTTTTGAATACTTAGTTTTTTTTGTTTTTGTTTTTTTTATTATGGGAATTTTATGTAAAAACAGCTGTTTAATTTTTTTATATGTATTATTTTTTTAACATGATTTGTTAGTAATGAGGCCCCTCCCTTATTGAAGCTTTAGTTTGATTTGTAGTTGGGCAATACATCAGCAAAATTTTAATACAAATCATTTCCTTTCGCACAACAGGAAAAACATTAATTTGTTAAATTGTTATGCAATTTAGCTTTCAAACAATATATTTGAACAAAAGAAAAATTTACATTTATCATATTTGTTGAGTTAACATATTACAAAAATGTAAAAATTCTCTTAGAACTTCAGACATAAATACATATATTTCAATAACTATGATAAGCTAATCTTATACATACATAATTACATACATGTTAAAAATATGAAAATTTATATACATATAGGGTATCCAATTATTCGGGTTTCCATATTAATCGTTTTATTCGACAAATAATTATTCAACGTTAAAAGTTGATCGATTAATAACCGATTAATGGCAAATTGTTTGATTAACCGAATAATCTAAGTAATTAAGACAAACAAATAAGACTAATTATAATATTCAATCTATTTAAATAGTTATTAAGAAATATTATTTAAAACATATGGTTTATCTTATTAGTTCTTTCGCCAATTTGTATGAAAAAATTGTACTTTTCGACCTAATTCTACAAAATATTCTCCTAATTCAACTTTATTTAATAATTTTATTTAATGTAACTCTTTTTATTTTCTGCGTGAGAATCATTTGCTGTAATAAAAGTAAAAAATTATATTAATATTTTTACGAACATTTGATGATGAACATTAAAATATTTATGACTTACACTATAGCTCAGAATTTACATCACTTAAAACTATCTATTAGGAATTTCTATTGTCACAAGTTCAACTATTTGAGAAATTTTAATATTTCCATGTCGTGTTTTATCAAATAAACTGTCTCAATAAAAAAGAATATCCAAAGAAGTAAATAAGATATAAACGTATGATCCTGAAGTAGTACAAAGTCGGATCATTTCAATGAATTAAACATGGGCTTGTCATTGGAAGATGTTCTCTTTTTTGATACCTAATCATGGAAGTCATGTTCACAATTTCAAACAAAGTTGCAATGAATATCCAAATTATTTTTTATTGGCGAAAGGAATTTAATTAAAATTTTTATATTAACCAACACATTTTTAATAAAAAATTATGTATATCATTATTTTCAATTACATAATAATTCTTTTTAGCAATAAGTATTTGAAAAAATAACAACCAAATCTTAATGTTTTATAGCAGAACAACTCATTTGAATTTTTTATAGTATTTTTTGATGCTAATTGCATTATTTCTTAATCAAAAGAAAATATACATTTATTGATACTTTGAAAGTAATAAAAAAGTACTTCCCTAAAAATTTATCTTAAAAATACAAAATTTCTAAATCTATATCTTCAAAAAAACTAAATTTCGGTTAATCAGTTATTTGACACAAATTATTCGGTTTATTCGTTATTCGAAAATGGACAATTTTAAATTATTCGAACAGTTAATCGACCAAAATTAATCGAATAACCAAATGACGGTTAATCGATTGGATACCCTAATACATAATAATAGTAATGAAACTATCAGTATACATTTTCAAAATTTAAATTTAATTAGTCATGTTGAATATATGCTTATAAACAGTTACCTCATACTGGAATGAAAGTTACACATCATGACTTCAAAACCCTGCAAAATCTCAGTTTTTCAAATAAATTATAACGTTAGGATACAAATCAATAACACTTGGTTAGGGTTAAAATTTCATATACATATGTATAAATATATTCGAATATAATTTTCAAACGCTTTTTTGGTAAGAGATAACTACATTACCAAAACTTCTATAAATGTGGAAATTGAAACGTTTAGGTTGAATTGTAATAGTTTAAAAATTATAGATAATTTTGAATACTGGCAATATACTGATTTAAAATTTTTAGCCAGGGACGGAAAATAACTGTTACTCTTGAATTTTTATGAAGTTATATGCTTTTTGAAGTTTTCATTTGTATATTTTTAAAAATCAAAAAATTACCGATATTTCTGCTCGAAAAAATAAAAATAAAAAGTAACTGTTATTGTTTAATGATAAAAGTCAAAACGGTTACGATCCCTGTAACCACATCTAATTTTTGAACAAGCGATTTATATTTAAAAATATAATAAAATATAATATAATAAAAAAATATAATAAAAAAATATACGCAAACAAATCCAAAAATTCCTTTAAAAAATATATAAATAGCATTTAGATGCCATTAGAATTCGATGGGATAATAATGATTAAAGTAATCAGTTAGTAATAAATCGACGTAAGTACGCTCCCAGATAGAGTTAAAAATCAGATTTCGATAGGATCTTAAAATCACAAACTGACTAGAAATCTATATATACAAAAATTAATGTGTGTTTGTTTGTATGTATGTTTGTTTGAATTCTATAGATGCCTAAACGGCTAAACCGATTTTCTTGAATTTTTCACAGTGTGTTCCTATATGCCTGGAAGGAAAAATAGACTACTTTTTATTTTGAAATTCCACGTGGGCGAGGTGCCACGCCCACTTACTAAATAACTATTAAAAGTATTTAGTATATCTCTGAAATTGGTAATACTACACCATTTCCAGTTGTATTTAAGAAGTTTCTAATTATATTTTAGAAAATTCTATTTATATTTCAGAAAATTCCATTTATATTTTAGAAATTTCCATTTATATTTTCGAAATTTCTAATTATATTTCAGAATTTTCTAATTATGCTTCAGAAGTTTCTAATTATATTTCAGAAATTTCTATTTATACTTCCGAAATTTCTAATTACATTTCAGAAATTCTATTTGTAGTTCAGAATTTTCTATTTGTAGTTTAGAAAATTCTAAATGTATTTTAGAAATTTTCTATTTGTAGTTCAGAAAATTCTAAATGTAGTTAAGAAATTTCTATTTACATTTCAGAATTAAACAAATTCTATTTAAGAAATTTCCATTTGTATTTCAACATTTTCTAAATGTATTTCCGAAATTTCCAATTGTATTTTAGAAAATTAAACATATACTTTCTGTATAAAAGTTCTTAAATACAATTAGAAATTTCTGAAATAGAAATGGAAATTTCGGAAATACATTTAGAAAATGTTGAAATACAAATGGAAATTTCTTAAATAGAATTTATTTAATTCTGAAATGTAAATGGAAATTTCTTAATTACATTTAGAATTTTTTGAACTACAAATAGAAAATTCTGAACTACAAATAGAAATTTCTAAAATCTAATTAGAAACTTCCGAAACACAAATAGAAATTTCTGAAATATAATTAGAAACTTCTGAAGTATAATTAGAATATTCTGAAATATAATTAGAAATTTCGAAAATATAAATGGAAATTTCTAAAATAAAAATGGAATTTTCTAAAATATAAATGGAATTTTCTGAAATATAAATAGAATTTTCTGAAATATAATTAGAAACTTCTGAAATACAACTGGAAATGGTGTAGAGTCTTCAAATTTTGCACGAACAACTTCGACACCAATATGAACATTCTGTAAAAAAATAGGCGAACTAGCAATAGGGGGTGTGGCACATCCCACGCCTAATATTTCTTGCCAATACCAAATGCCGTAAATTTAGGAAACTATAAAAGTTACATTTCCCAAATTTTGTACAATAAACTTAAGTATCAATGTGAACATTTTGTGCAAAAATGGGCGGAAAGAAATAGTGGGCGTGTCATCTCTCATATAAAGTTAATACCAAAATTTTTATATCTGGGAAACTATAAAAGTTAGAGAGCCCAAATTTTGTACGAATAGCATTAGCTACAATATGAATATTTTGGACAAAAATTGGTACACTAGCAATAGTGGGCGTGGCACCTCCCATATAAAGAAAATATTAAATTATCATATCTGAGAAAATATAACAGAGTTCTAAAATTTTGTCGAAGCCACTTTGGTATCAATATTAATATTTAAGATATGAACTGGGTTGGATGCCACGCCCACATTTTACGCCCACTTTTTAAAACCCAAACGGCTGCACCGATTTTCACGAAATTTGACACACAGATAGTACCAGTGCCGCTGATCATTATATACTATATATGAACTGGGTTGGATGCCACGCCCACATTTTTCGGCCACTTTTTAAAACTCTCAAACGGCTGCACCGATTTTCACGAAATTTTACACACAGATAGTACCAGTACCGCTGGTCTCTATAGGCTAAGTATGAACTGCGTTCGACGCCACGCCCACTTTTTAAAAATCTTAAATGGCTACACCGATATTCACGAAATTTGATACACAGATACTACCAGTGCCGTTGGTCGTTATAGGCTATAAATGAACTGTGTTGGTTTCGACGCCCACATTTTACTCCCACTTATTAAAACTTTTCAACGGCTGCACCGATTTTCATGAAATTTGACACACAGATAGTACCAGCACCGCTGATCACTATAGGCTACGTATGAACTGCGTTCGACGCCACGCCCACTTTTTGAAACTCTCAAACGGCTGCACCGATTTTTACGAAATTTGATACACAGATACTACTAGTGCCGTTGGTCGTTATAGGCTATAAATGAACTGAGTGGATTGCCACGCCCACTTTTTAAAACTCAAACGGCTGCACCGATTTTAATGAAATTTGACACACAGATAGTACCAGTACCGCTGGTCACTATAGGCTACGTATGAACTTCGTTCGACGCCACGCCCACTTTTTGAAACTCTCAAACGGCTGCACCGATTTTTACGAAATTTGATACACAGATACTACTAGTGCCGTTGGTCGTTATAGGCTATAAATGAACTGAGTGGATTGCCACGCCCACTTTTTAAAACTCAAACGGCTGCACCGATTTTCACGAAATTTGACACACAAATAGTACCAGTGCCGGAGGTGGTTATATGTAAGCCAAATCTGGTTGCTTCAGAAAGCTCTATAAAATGAAAAAATGTTTAAAAAATGACACATAAGTTTGATTATCTCCGTTTCCTGAAAGAAATTTTAAAATCAAGCTTCGTTAGGATTAGAATGGTCAAATTTTAATTTTCTACGTTGTCTGGGAGCTTCAGAAATTTCTGGAAAAAGAAATAATAATTGGGAAATTATATTATAGATTGAATTTAATCATTTAAATAATGTGTACCACACCTTTACTGGGTAGCAAAGCAACCATTTTTTAGTGGGCGTGGTATCTAGTCAATACTTCCTTTAAGGACATATCGAGCCCTGACCGCCAAAATATCGTAACAGACAACATTTTCGAAATTCGTGTTTTGATGAAAATCTATAATTTGGAATCATTTACATCATCTGTCAAAATTTCATCGATGTATCAAGTGTCATTTCAGATTTATAGCGAAAGCAATTTTATCGTAAGTGACATTTTTCATACATATAAAAATGTGTATACAAACACAAAAATGCTTCTCTTGTAAAGTTTTATGTTATGCATTTACGTCATTTTCGCGGTTAGGGCTTGATATATATCAGAATAATTTTCTGAGTTGATTAAACGATGTTCACGGTTGGTTGTCTGTTCATGTAAACATTGCGCACAAAGTATATGTCGCTAATTTAAATACAATTTGAAGAGATTTGGCACATACATAAGTTTATTTTGGTATAACAATGAACGCTTATGAAATTAGTCATGCTCGGTCCATTATTTCCTTGCACCCATATCAATACCCCCGAAATAGATACGAGTAAGTTTTATACAAAGTTCAGTTGAAGTGCAATATTTCATAGCTCCCGTATCAAAAATCTTTTTAATTCACAAAAATTGCACATAAATGACAGTATCATGATAATATTTTAAACAAATATAAATTGTCATAGGTCCCATATTAAGTCCATGGGGTATCATATTGTTGCGCCTGACTGTCTACAACTTTCAAACTTGTTTCAATTGGTTAAAAAGTTTCAATAGGCCATAAAATCGATACTGGAACTAACTTTGAAAAACAATTTGGGTGTTTTTTTTTATTATACCTTACACCTCCATAGGTGGTTTGGGTATTATGTATTTGTGCTGATGTTTGTAATTCACAGAAAAATGTGCATTACAAACTCTCACTTTAGAGAATCACTTTCTGAATCGACTTAACGATGTCCATTCGTCTGGCTGGACGGCTAGCTGGCTGTCTGTCTGTCCATATTAACCTTGAATTAACCACAAATAATTATTTTGGTACAAGGACGAAGTCTATTGAAATTGGTTATGATCGGTCCATTATTTCACTTAACCCTCATACAAATATAATCCCGGAATAGAAGTTTAACAATAATAAATGCCTCAAATATAGCGCTATTTTAATGAAATTCATCAAAAGTAAGTTTTTTTAGGTCTATATACTTCTGCCAAATGTCATGAACATAGCTTTATAGTACCGGTGCCTCAGTACCAGTTGAGTACCAATAGACACCTTATAGCCACAAAAGTTCCAGTTGAAAATCAGTTGAACCAGTGAGAGCTAATTTTTAGCTTGCTTGTTAAATACGCAATTAGCAACTCGCACGCAATAATAATCTGTGGCTAAGAGATAAGCGTATAAGAATATAAAACATGAGATACGTAAAAGTAACCTGGGTTCGATTCGGGGTGCCGCCATCAACATTGACAAACAATATAAAATGAAAATATTTAAAAAATAAAAAATATCCAAAAATAAAACAATTTCCAATTTTGTTTTTACATAATTGTATTATATTTATTAATACTGAATATGCCCTTTTGGGTTGGTTCTGTGACCTGTCCCAAAACGGGTTAAAAAGTGTGAATTTCTCTCTCCTAGGCCAACGCCATATTAAAGTGACAGATCCAGCTCATACAAAGTTTTAGAACTAGAACCGGTCCCTATCACTTTGGACCAATCCCTGTCCTAACACATGTTTTGTGTTAGTTCTTTTCCCTCTAGGGTAAGTCCAACTTCCGGGAATCACCTTTATTTAGATAAACTCTACATAAATGTTAGTATCAACATAATATAACATGCACTACTCTTAATACAAGTACGGATCCGCAATTGGCCACAAGTCCCATAAAAGTTGGAGTAGGTTATCATGTGACCGATTATACCTTTCTGACTTGTTATGCGTTGGAATTATTGAGGAAAATTTTTCTGGTGTAATAAGGAAAGATCAATCTTGGGTATTCCTGTGAATGTTTAATATTTCAAATTATTTAAATTATTTATCTAAAATATCTTTAAAAGAATGCTTCTACCTTAACTGAGTTTCCTTCATTAAATTTTATAATAACTCTTTAAAGTTTCCGCCAGTTTTAGTTATATAATTAATGCAACTTAAATCAGCAACATAATTATGAGGCCATTTATTATACTTTTACCTGCCAGTAGGCCGTTTAAATGTTGTTGACATGTTTTCTTTTTTTATTCTCTCTCCATTCCTCGTACTTGTAATCATGGTAAATTTAGTTAATCATTTTATCCTTTTTAATTAATTGAAACATGTAGTAAGTATTTAGTTGAGTTTCAGTTTTTTATTTACTTTTGTGTATTTTATACACAAGTGTAAATTTAATGTCACCTTTAAGAGGTTTGAAATGCTCGCAAAAAAATAAAACAAACATCATTATGTTTGCGTTTAAGATTAGGCTGAACATTTTTTATTCAGAGAGCAAAATTTTTTGTCAGTAAATATATTCATTTGAATAACTATGGACATGAATATATGGTCTTGTCATGCAATCTCCCTAAAATGGGGATTTTAAGTCATAAAACTATACTTAATTTAATAAAGTTTTATTTTATTATTTTCAAGGTGGAAACACAACTGAATAAGTAGGGTGTTGATTTGAATTCATCATAAAGAACAATTTTTCGACTTTACTCTAACGAAAATATCCTTATAACTTATGTATATAAAATTTTTCTTTTGTAATGGCCACAAAAGTAAATAAAAACTTCTGTCTTGTTAAACACCATGTTTTAGCCAACATTTAGCATTTAAATACATTTTATGCGTATTTATATGTACATAATAAAATTTTACTTAACTTAGTTATATGTTTGTATGTAATGTATATATTTTTTGTTCCTTTTTGTTTGGTCTACTTAAGTTTATTTTTTCTTTTTTTTTATTTTTTATAGAATTTAGTTAAATCGAGTTAAGCATAATTTTGTTGTTGATGTTGTTAGTGGTAAAACTTATACAAGCCGCTTAAATTCATAAAGATAAACTTTATTATTTAATTTAAGATTAAAACGGTAACTAAATACGAGCTGGAGATTGTTTTGTATTGTAAGGATTTAGATAAAAAATAATATACATTTAATTTCAACATTTTAGGTAAAAAAAAAAATAAATAAATAAAATGAGTATTTAAATGTGTAGGAGTTTTGATATGAAAATTTGTTTAATAAAAATAACACGTAAATGGATTTAAATACAACAAATGTGAAATTTAATATGTTAACATTAATCTTAGGAACAAATTATAAAAACTGGTTAAAAAATATGAAACGTAAAAAGTGAGTAATATTTTAATGAACATTTATGAAATATTATTCATGGTAATAATAGAATTTTGTGCTACTGCAAGTCGCTAAATAAAATAGTGGGAGATAAGACAAATTACATTTAGAATTGCTATAAAATTCAGACAAATATTGCTCGAATAACACAGAGTTACAAAATGAAACAAAATTTCTGCGGCAAGGGTTTTCTCAATCAATTCGAATACACGGTATTAATAAGTACAATGCCTCTAATCCACTTTTTTTTAATTGACTCTAGTTCTCGCGAAAAATCGCGATTTGTAAAATCAAGGAGGTTTCACTATATACTGACATATCTCAAAAACGACTTGTCCGATTTTATCAAAAAAAAAAAAAAAAAAAATTATAATAAAAATTGTCTTCAAGTCGTTCTTACATTACTTTCCAATACGGCCAACAATTATGAAGATATTAAGCCCATCTTTTGAGAAAAAATTAGATTTTATACAAAATTTCCAAACATTTTTTTGTTTTTTTTTTTCAAAAAATTATAAAAATTCGAAAGTATCAAAACTTCACTACAAACTAGCGTTTGTGCTGATGTTTGTAACGCATAAAAAATGTTTTCCAACACCCACCTTAAAGTATACTAATCGACTCAGAGTCACTTTTTAAATAGATTTAACGATGTCTGTCCATCCGTCCGCATGGCTGGACGGCTGGCTGTCCATTAGAGTGTTCCGAGAATAGCCTTTTTCGACATTAAGATGTAGAAAGCACCTCAAACGATGCGTAAAAATTAGTTTAATACGTAAAAATTATTAAAAAAATTTTTAAAAGTAGTCTTCAGTTCCCTTCCAGCTATTGAAAAATCATGGGTCCCATACATTTTGGTCAGAAAAAAGTTTAGATTTTTTAATCGAAATTGGTATCAAAAAATTCGTAATTTTATGTTGGTTAGCCATAAACCATGGGACTTTTATGAAACAAGGACGAAGGCTATTGAAATTGACATTTTCTAGTCAAAAAAGGCTACATAAAATGCTAGAAGCTAAAACTAAAATTTTGAGGCTAAAAGCTAAATAAAAAGCCTAGATTTAGCCTTAAAAAGGTTAAACTGGCAACACTGCTTAAAAGTAATCGTAGCATCCTTAAATGGCTAAAAAAGAAACATAGATAAGATACAGACTTTGTTTTTCATACAATTACACTGGTCGACTGTGAATTTTTTTGTGCTCCTTCAAAAAAAAAAAAAAAAAAAATGTGGACTAGATGGAATTCCACATGCTAAACTCGAACCTGCTTTCAGTTTTTTCCCATCTTTTTTCTAATATTGCACCATAAATAAGCCGATTACTCGAGTATATTTCACTATAACTCGAGAACGGTATGCACGATTTATGTAAATAATACACCAAAATAGGTGGAATAAAATTAGCTTTAAGTCGTTTTACTAACAAATTTTTATCCGCACAATAGTTCGAAATAAGTGTCCTAAAAAATTTCTTTTTTTTTACTAAAACTTCTTTTTAAAAGTGAAAACATCAAAAATGTTTCAGTTTATCATCTCTATCTCAAAGCTGGCAAAACTACGAGTAAATAAAGCCACGTATCATAATAATCTTGATTGCATTCACAGGTAAGTTAGGATACCAATATATACCTAAGTGAAAATACACTAGTGGGTAAAAAGAAACAACATTTTTTTTTTTCATCTTAAATAAAAATTTAACGTGTTAAACAAAAATCAGCTTTTACTTTTTTTCTATCACTTGTGGATTTTTTTTTGTGGGCATGACAACTATGACTTCGCCTTTAGGCAGTCACACTTGTATAACTCGAGAACGGTTAGTCGAATTGAGATAAATTAAACTCCAGCAGATAGTGATTTAAATTATCTTTGAGCTAAATTTAAATAATTCTTGAGTGAATGAAATTTTGTTGACATAACTTAAAGACAATTTTCAGTGTGACCGCTGAATAAAGTGATGATATTAGTCATGCCCATATAAATATCAGTACGTGATAGAAAAAAAGTGAATTCGGATTCTTGTTTAAGTCGTCAAAATGCATCTAGTCCACCTATCTTTGTTTCAAGAAAAAATGAAAAAAAAGACAAATGTAACATGGGTATTTTTACTTAACTGTGAATAAAGTGCATCAATTTTGAAAATACATGCCTTATTTTGTTCGAAGCACTAAAAGCTTTTAAATAAAAAATATAAACTGAAACATTTTTGATGCTTTCATTTATTAAAAGAAATTTTAGTAACAAAAAAATCTAAAATAAATGAAATTGAAAAAAGATTCGGCTGTGCCGAATCTTTGATACCCTTCACCATATTACCATCTTAGTATCTTATCGACATCATATTACCATATTACCGACAAATAATAAAATTTTCGCCTTAACGTATGCTTTCATATTTTCACATATATAAATCTAAATTTTATTCAAACTACGAAAATTTGAATATATAAAAAAAAACAATCATAGCAGGCTTTGCTTTTAAAAAATAAACAACAACAAAAATTCCATATTTATTTATTTTTTTATGTATGTATATACAAACTGGCTGCATATACAAAGAACAACAACAACACTGTTATTCATTATATTACTTCTGTTGCTAACTAAACTACTTGTCTTATAGGTAAAAACGTCACTATGTATTTATGTATATTCTTAACAGATATGTTTTAGTTTTTAAAAAATAAACAACAACAATTCCATATCTATTTATTTTTGTACAGACTGCATATACAAAGAACAACAACAACACTGTTGTTCATTATATTACTGCTGTTTCTAACTAAACTACTTGTCTATACAAAAAACAAAAAACGTCACTAATAGTCATTACAATGCTTAATATACATGTTTGTTGGTGTATTTATATTCTTAACAGATTTGTTTTTGGGCCATAACTCTGTTGATTATAAACGAATTTGGTTTATTAAAAAAAACGAAATTTTATAAAAACATTTATGACTGATCTATATAAAAATAAAAATCTGTAGCTTGAACAAGGGCTTCAAAAATAAAAAATTCGTTTTCCCCGATATCTCAGTTATTACTGAACCGATTTATTTAATTTTTTCAGAACAAAAATTCAGAAAATAATTTCCGAGCCTCCTTTGAAAATTCGAAGTCCCTGGTATATGCAGAGGCTTCAGAAACCGAAAAACCGGTTTCAAAAACCGGTTTTTAAAGCATATCTCCGCCATTTATAAACCGATCCTGCTGATTCAAAAAACCGAAATTTTATAAATATTTGTGACCGATCTGTATAAAAAAATCTAAAAAATCTATAGCTTAAACCAGGGCTTTAAAAAATAAAAAAAGAGTTTTGTCCGATATCTCAGTTATTATTGAACCGATTTATTTCATTTTTTCAGAACAAAAATTCAGAAAAAAATGTCCGAGACTTCTTTGTAAAAACGAAGTCCCTAGTATATACAGAGGCTTCAGAAACTGGAAAACCGGTTCTAAAAACCGGTTTTCTTAACATATCTCCGCATTATATGAACCGATCTTGCTGAATTCCAATAGCAAAATTCTCGAAAGCATTTCCGATCGTTTGATATATATATTATATATGTCAGTTATCGGTGGGCTTCATAAACGCCATTTCAACCGACACACGGACGGACGGTCGGACGGACGGACGGACGGACATGGTCCTATCGTCATCATTTCTTACAAGGATCCCGAAAATGTAAATTTTTTTGCTCTCCGACGAAAATTGTGGGAATTACAAACGGAATGACAAACTTATATATACCCTTTACACCTGTGGTGAAGGGTATAAAAAGACTTTTTTGACACTTATTTCAAAATGACTTCGAAGCTATTGAGCACATAGAAAAACGAGAGAAGATATAGGCGGTCAAGCCCGACCATATGATACCCTACACAATTTCGATCCACATAATTTTGGTCTTACTTATATACAACTTACTTGTGTTAAATATTAATATAATACTAACATTTGTATGGGATTTATGCGCGTTTAAGTGATTTTCGAGTTAGGGGTTTATATGGGAGCTATGGTCAGTTATGGACCGATATTTATGAAACTTATTTTTGTTAAATTTCATTAAAATATTCCTATTTTTAAGGCATCTGTTAGTGTTAAAACTCTATTCCGGGAGGACATTTGTATGGGGGCTAGGTGAAATAATGAACCGATCACAACCAAATTCAATAGGCTTCGTCCTTGTGTTAAAGAAAGCATATGTACTAGGGTATCCAGTCGATTAACCACCATTCGGTTATCCGATTAATTTTGGTCGATTAACTGTTCGAATAATTTAAAATTGTTTATTTTCGAATAACGAATAAACCGAATAATTTGTGACGAATAACCGATTAACCGAAATTTAGTTTTTTTTGGAGTTATAAATTTATAAATTTTTTATTTTTATGTCAACCACATCTTCTTTTTAATGTCTATTATATTCTAGCAAAAATAAATAAAATAAATTTTTAGGGAAGTACTTTTTCATTACTTTCAAAGTATCAATAAGTGTACATTGTCATGTGCTTTAGAAGTAAGGCAATTACCTTCAAAAGATACTATAAAAAATTCAATTGAATCGTTCTGCTATAAAACGTTGAGATTTGATCCTTTTGCCAATAAAAATTAATTTGGACATTCATTGAAATTTTGCATGAAGTCATGAACATGACTTCCTTCTCACTGAATAGGTATTCAAAAATAAAACATGTCTAATGACAAGTCTATGTTAAATTCATCGAAATTATCCAACTTTGTATTACTTCTGGATCATAAGTTTAGGATCTTATTTATTTCTTTGGATATTCTTTTTTATTGAGACAGTTCATTTGATAAAATGCGACATGAAAAGATTAAAATTTTATAAATATGTACTTTATCTTGTAACAATATAGATTCCGAAAATATAGTTTTAAGTAAAGTAAATTCAGAATTATATAAGTCATAAACATTTAAATTTTCATCATCAAATGTACTTAAAAATATTAATATTAATTTTTACTTTTATGACAGAAAATGATTCTCACACAGAAAATAAAAAGAGTTACATTAGGAGAATATTTTGTAGTGTTAGGTCGAAAAGAACAATTTGTTCACACAAATGGCCGAAAGAACTAATAAAATAAACTTAATGTTCTACACGCAAAGAAAAAACATGATTCCGAAATGCTCGCGGAAATCAGGTGATGTTCCTAAATAGTTTATATGGCTAACACAATCAAATTATTGTGTTTTTGACTAAACTGAATCAATTATTTTTTGTTCTGATCATTTTAACATATGGTACTTTGTAATAATATAAAGTCGGTGTACTAAAAGAATAATATGTTTCATAGTAACATATTATTTCAATGAAATATTTGTATGTAATATTTTAATGCGAGGGGTGACAATAATATGATCGTCTTTATTGTTATCTCTCTTTCGAAATAATTTAATCAGTCAGTAATGAAATCTTTAATGTGACGGACGTAAAGTGAAGAAAAACGTTTAAAAAGGTTCACAAAATTTTTACTAAAAAACTTTATTATTATTTTTTAATAACGAGATCCACGGAGTGCTGACGGAGCAAATCATCAATGGCCAAATTTAAAATTGGAAATATTTTTCGGTAAGTACAATAAATATCAATAATTCTGTGCGGTCAAATATAAAAATAAAAAAAATGTATTTGTACAAATTTTCTTTTAGGTGTGTGAATGTGAAGATGAATTTTCTTGAACGACATCGTCCAGTGAAGGCTGTGGTATTTGTTTTTTAATTAATTTCTATTTGCAAAATTTAAATTAAAAAAAAATAATAATAATAAATAAAAATACATTTTAACCGTATGCATAGTATTATGATTGGGGGTATTATAATATTTAATATAGGAATCATGTTATATTAATGCAGTATGGTTGTGAGGACTATCACATATAAATGTTATGATTGTGAGGTTCATATTATATTAATATTGGATAGGACAATATTATGTTCACAAAAGGGTATAATAACTGATTTGATTGAGGGAATCATAAACCTAAACATTAATGATAGTTACCGATTATGATTTGACCAACCATGTTTTTTCTTTGCGTGTATATTAAGATTCTAAATAACTATTTCAATCGATAAAATATTATAATTAGTCTTATTTATATGTCTAATATGTATTACTGAGACTATTCGGTTAATCGAATAATTTGCCATTAATCGGTTATTAACCGATCAACTTTTAACCTCAAATAATTATTTGTCGAATAAACCGATTAATATGAAAACCCGAATAATTGGATACCCTAATATGTACCAAATTTCATAAAATTATCTTTAAAATTGCGATTTTAAATTATTATCTGTACTTTGCGCACAAGCTTTACATAGACAGCCAGCCAGACGGACGAACGGACATCGTTAAATCGACTCAGAAAGTGATTCTGAGTCGAACGGTATACTTTAAGGTGGGGGTCCGAAGATTTTTTCTCTGCGTTACAATTTCTGCACAAACTCATAATACCCCAACCACCTATGGTGGTGTAGGGTATAATTAAGTTTGAGTAATTTGAAGATATTTTTAATACGCATCTTTTGGTTATCACTTATGTCAATCGTACACACCGTTCTTGAGTTATGAGGAAATATACTACAGTAATGGCCTTACTATGGGAGAAATATTAGACACGCCTGTATAAAAAAATCCAGACCAAATGGAAAAAAACTGATAGCAGATTCGTATTTAGCACATCAAAATGCATCAAGTTAAACTATTCGTCTTTGGGGGATGATTTGTTTGTCGACCAGTGTTATTAAAAACTATCTCTATAAACTTTTTTATTAATATAAACAAAACTCAATTTTGATAAGGAAGTGCGAATTTTTAAATTATAACGAGTATTTTTCTCAACACCTCTGATGTAGAGTTGGTGAAGTATAAAGTATTTGGGTACTTAGTACTCGATACCGACTGTTTTTTTTTTGAGTACTCAATACAAAGTCATAACTACTCGATATTTTCAGAATTGTATATTGCAGTATAATTCAATTATTTTTTATGCTTTATTACACCAAAAAATGCATGTTTAATAGAAAAATATCAACTGTACTGGTTGCAGCATCATATTATAAATAAGATATAAAAATAATTATAATAACGAATTAGAAACATGTTTTAATATTTAAATAGTCGATTTTTCGACTTTTCAAATATTAAATAGTCGATTTTTCGACATTTCGACTTTTTTTAGTTTTGAAATAGTCGACTTTTCGAAGTTTTCCGACTATTTTCGACTTTTTCTGACTATTTTCGACTTTTCGACTTTTTCCGACTTTTCGACTATTTTCGATTTTTTCCACTTTTTTTTACTATTGACTTTTTTTGTTAATTGTCTAATAAAAACTTTAAAAATAAAAATGAATACAACGCAAACAAATATATTGATTGATTAACATACAAATCTATCCAATGAGAGTGCTAGTTACACACAAATATATGTATTAACAACACGGTTTAATGGTATATAAATAAAAGCTGATAACAAACTATTCATTTTAAATAAGATAATTTTTTAAACATTTTTCTACTTTCCGACTATTTTCGACTTTTTCCGACTATTTTCGACTTTTGGACTATTTTCGACTTTGTTCGACTTTTCGACTTTTGGCATCAAGAAAGTCGATTTATCGACAATTTTCAGACAGACAAATTTCGGCAGAGTGAAATATTTGCAAAGTCGTTATTTATAAAAGTAAATATAATGCAATATAAATGTTATAATTAATTCTCCTTTACGTTTATTTTTTAGGCGGAGATTGATCAAATTCAAAAACCGTTAATGTATTGAGTAGTATCGAGTACCCAAAAGAACAGGGTTGTCAGATTTTTTTGAGCTTCTGTCGCCAAATTGTTAATCAGAAATCGCCAAGATTAAATTTTATATATTTTTTTAAGAAAAACTAAAAACAATTAATATATTTAGTACTTCAAATACTTTATATAACATAAAAATGTAAATTCAGCATCAACAAAGGCAATGTTAATTTCAGTAGCTAATAATAATTGAATAAAAAAAATATTAATTTCAATACACTATTCTGACATACATAGATCAATTTTAGGTCAACAATTTATTGAAATTTATTATATTTTTTAACAGAATAATTCTAAAATTATACAATGAACATTTGTCCTATTAAGCTTATAAATTGTTTCGAAGAATTAATTTATTCATTAACGTTTTCTTTTCATTATGGCCCATAAGATAATGGAAAACAAATTGACAAACATTTATTGAAGATATTCATAAATTAAGGATCTTCATTTTGTTAGTCGGCGTTCATAAAAAGCAATTTTTCTTGCTGCAATTCTGAAACGAGAGGGGTAAAGTGAATGTAAATGTTTAGTATTAACTTCTCATCTCTCTCCTACGAACTCAGGATTGCAGCAGGAAAAATTGTTGTGTGTGATCCCCGACTTAGATTAGGGGTTTTTACAAACTCTTGCCTCGTGCCTTTAAATTTTATAATTTAAAAGTATTTTTGAAAATATGTAAGTTGAATTACAAGTTTGAATAAAAATTAATATTCATTTGAAAAAAGTGATACTTTCTCAATTTCATATCAAATATATTCCTCAATAATTCTTAATCCAAAAATAAATTAATACTTAAAGATAAAAATTAATGGCATATTCTCAATTTGATACCAAATACTTTTGTTAAATCAGGCTATATTTAAGAAAATAGTAAAAACATTTGACTTCAATTAATTATAAATTTAAGATAAAACCTTTGTATTTTAAAATTGGTAATAAATGTTTTATGCCAAGGACGAAATATCATTAAATATTTTTTTACAATTTGCAAAAATGACCAGAATTATAACAATATTAATAATCATGTACAAACAATAGTTTTAGAAATTAATATACATGTGTGTGTTATCTGTTTAAAGAAATAATGTTTAAAAAAATAATTTTATGTTCAAGCAAAAGGTCTTAGCAACCACCTAACAATCTTTGTATGGACCCACATTTGATAACCGCCGTTTTGGATAGAAAAATATTAAAAATAGACGTTGGCTAGTAAGAAAACGTAATAGTTTTACTGTGCGAATACCTATTTAATAAAATTTAAAAAATTAGCCAAATAAATCGCCACCTTGTTAAAAATCGCCAAAAAATTCGCCATGTCGCAAGACGGAAAATTCAATCGCAAAGAGCAATTAAAAATCGCCACGTTTGGCAAAAAATCGCCACATCTGACAGCCCTGCAAAAGAAAAGTATTGAGTAGTCAAAAGTACTCATAATTCACAACTCTACTCTGATGAATATGTTTGATTTAATAGATGATTTTGACAGATTAGCTCCTTTCGAACGTCCACATTATTTTTCGGAAATTTAAAAATAATATTTCAATATTTTATCCTTCCTAAAAAAATATTTACTCTCCACAACAAGATTTACAAGTATTTTAATTTTGCTTCATTTGTTTCTTAATCGATTAAAATGACAAGTTTAACCAAAATGTTTAATTTGCATACAAAAGCATTTTTATACTTATTCTTACTTATTCATATTATTCTGCTGTTTACCTACTTTTTCATCTCGAGACATGAAAAAAAAAAAAAAAAAAAAACTTATAACCAACTTACTTCTCTTCTTAAAATATGCACAATATTATTTCAATATATTTAAAATGTATGTAAGGAAGTACAAGTGAGAGAGCAAGTTTGAAATTTATTCGAATATCGATTGTATTTTATTCAATACATTTCGTTGTAGTTGTTGTTGTTGCATGCCATTAATGCACTTGGTTTGTTATTAAAATCATGCAGGTTTTCTTATTCGTCGTGTTGCATATTATTCGTTCGTGCCATTAAGATGCGGTGCGCGGTTTAGTTCACTTGAATTTTTTTGTTCTGTTGTTGCTACAATTGTACATAAATACATGAATTGAAAGATATACAATCAAACAAAAACACAAGATGCAAAACATTTTAATGCAGACATTTTCGTATATAAATTTTTGCTAATAATTCAGTATTATCGTGTGTTGTTTTAGTCAATGTTGAAATGTATTTTTAACGTTTCTTCTTTTCGATATCATACAATGACGACACTTGGAATCGTAGATGGCAGAATCGTCATAATTTTTGTTGTTGTGTGGAATACACTATTATCTACAGGTTTTGTAATTCTAGTAAGTTGTGAGGAGGAAGAGAGGGAGAGATTTTAAAATAGTTATAGACTCTGTCATTCGATTAAAATTCGCGGTTATTGTGGTTGTTGGTTTTTATGTTTCTTTTTGGTTACATTTGCATATTGAAATGTAAGTATTCTGAAAGTAACAGCAGTAATTCTAAAAAGCCGCATCTAAAATACATAGTATGTATAAAGATGTAATCATCATTATGGTCCTCGTCATTGTTAACTTTGTTGTAATACAACACTTTATAAAAATTTGTGATGAGGGATAATTTGAAGAAATTGGAATTGTTTAATTACACGATACACAGTGCATAAACCAGTGATACCAACCATTGCGAACACGAACACGCTGAAAAGTTTGAAAATATTACTTAAAAGGGCTAAATAAAACGAGAGAAGAAGATATAGTCGGTCAAGCCCGACTATATGATACCCTACACCATTTCGATCCACATAATTTTGTTTTTACGTATATACAACTTACTTGTGTTAAATATTAACATAATACTAACATTTGTATGGGATTTATGCACGTTAGTGATTTTCGGGAGAGGAGTTTATATGGGAGCTATGGTCAGTTATGGACCGATCTTCATGAAATTTGGCAGACAGATTTTCGCTGATATAAGACTTATTTGTACTAAGTTTCATTAAAATATTCCTATATTTAAGGCATCTATAAGTGTTAGAACTCTATTCCGGGAGGACATTTGTATGGGGGCTAGGTGAAATAATGGGCCGATCATAACCAAATTCAATAGGCTTCGTCCTTGTGTTAAAAAAGGCATATGTACCAAATTTCATCAAATTATCTTCAAAATTGCGACCTGTACTTTGCGCACAAGCTTTACATGGACAGCCAGCCAGCCAGCCGTCCAGCCAGCCAGCCGACCAGACGGACGGACATCGTTAAATCGACTCAGAAAGTGATTCTCAGTCGAACGGTATACTTTAAGGTGGGGGTCCGAATTTTTTTTCTCTGCGTTACAACTTCTGCACAAACACATAATACCCCAACCACCTTTGGTGGTGTAGGGTATAAAAATGGTTTACAAATTTTTAGAATTTCTTTTGAAAAGTTAATGCAATATAACATTTTTACCATTAAACAACAATTTGGCATATACATTACAAAAAAATTTAAGTAGAAAACTGGGTAAATTAAAACACAAATTATGGATGTTCTTTTATTATGAACATCGATTTCAACATGTTTCCACTCAAACAATTTTAATTGCTGAAGGCAATGCACAATGGGACAGAATAGGAAATGTTTGGAAGGCTATCTGAATTTAAATAATATAAAAAAAAAATAAAATTTTTCTCCAATATAATTTTCATTAAGAAAATTTAATGGTTTTGTACTTCTCTTCACGAGATGATTTCAACATTAAAAACCAGCCCAAACACCCAATAAGGCTAAGTTCTAGGGTGATCGATTATTCGACTTTTTGGAGAAACCGGTTTTTGAATAGTTCGAATAGTTGGTATTTTGAAAAAACCGGTTGTACTTTTTTAAATTCAGAAAAAATCGGTTAACCGGTTTTTTTTTGCAGAAGTTAATATTTCTACCAAAATACTACATATTTGCATGGCGCTAGTTTAAATAATCATAACCAATTTCAACACGCTTCGTTCTTAGACTATAAGAAACCAGTGTGCCAAATTTCAAATTTAATACATGTTCAAAATTGTGACCTGTATTTTAATTAATTAATTATTTTTTTATGAACAGACTTAAAGACGATTGGTACAAATTAAGGTGTGTCTTAAACCAATATTTTTGGGTGTTACAAAGCATATGAACGAATAATATAATATACAAATTTTAAGAAAATAATCATCAAAACAAACAAAACAGAAACCATGGGTTAATATGATAAGAGCCAGAATCAATTTTACTGAAACTATTCTGTAGGAGAAACTTTTTTAAAACAAAATCTTTGAAAAATTAAGAAAATATTGAATAAAAAAAAGACTAAGACAATCAAATTAAGTGTAAAAATATTACAGGTGTTACAATAGAAGTAATTATTACTAATTTATTTATTTAATATTACAATAATTAATTTCGTTTTAACCTTAAACTATATTTTTAAAACATTACAAATAATACTCTAAAAAGTATTCATAAATTTCGATTCAAATATCTGTATATAGTACATGTTTTTTGAAATAAAAAGCTATTTTTAAAACCGGTTTTTTGTGTTTAAAAAAAACCGGTCTATTCAACATTCGAAAAATGAACATTTTGAAAAAACCGACAGCACATTGACAGAAAAAACCGGTTTAAAAACCGGTTGGAAAACCGTATCGATCACCCTACTAAGTACAGCACCTGTCGAATTTGACCTATTTTGTATTCTAATTTGATTTTAAGGACTGCGAACGAAAAAATCCTTGCATGCTCTTGGGTTTATAACTTTTGGTTTACATCTGTCATTATGCTCACTATTTCATGGTAATAGCAAAACTAGTTTTTCTTAAAATTGAGATTTAACAAAAAACATTTAAACACATAATTCAAATTTTTCATGAAATGTCATATAAAACAACTGCTATGAAGGCAGTAGTGTCACAAAATACAGTTTCTTGGGTCGTAATATTATACACTGAATGGAAACCTGGTAGTGGGAGAAAAATGGTATCTTCAGGCTGTAGGACTCAGACAAACTAGAAAGGATTTTGAGAGAAAATCCCCTAATCTCTTGAAGGGAAGTGGCACAAAAAGTTCATTGATTTGAATCTTTATCAGAAAATTTTAAAGGAAATCTAGTCTGAAGAGGTATGAAGTAAGAAAAAAAAAAATCCTATTAGAAACGCAAGCAAGAATTTGGAGGAAAAAAATAACGTGAACGTAATTCAGGCGAATTTTTTTTCATAATTATCTTTAGTGTATAATAGACGATGAAACATTCGTGCAAGCTGACGTTTTTCATCTTCCCGGCCAGGAATTCTATGTTGCAGATGCTAGAGCAATTATGGCAGAAAAATGTCGTGTATCAAAGAAATAAAGATTCTCAAGAAAGTTTTTGATTTGGAAAGCCAAAGCACTTCAGCCTTAAAAAAAGTTCCATTAACACAGAAATATACGTGATTGATTGCCTTTGAAAAATATTTCTTCCTTTTCTAAGAAAATACAGTGTATCCGCTGTTTTCTGGCCTGTTCCCGCTTTTTCTCATTACAACAACAAAACAATGGAGCGGCAACAAAAAAATTGTAAGTGTTTATACCAAAAGAGGCTAATCCATCAAATTGTCCGTAACTTCGTGAAATTGAAAGATATTATGCTCTAGTAAAAATAGCTTAAAGGACATTAAAAGCACAGCATAAAATGAAACCGAGTAAATAAACGCAATAAAACCTTTAATTAGAATAATTCTAGAAAATATATGGTTTCGTTTCTACAAGCAGATTTACATGCACGGATTTTTTTCGTGCGCAGTCCTTATTTGGTTATTTTAATATTTCTACCCCATACCACTATAGGTGGTTGGGTTATTATGCGTTAATGCTGATGTTTATAACGCATAGCAAAAATCATCAGACCACACCAATAGTCTCAGAATCATTTTCTCACTCGATTTAACGATGGGCGTATCAGACCGTCTCACAGTGCTTTGTTTCATAGACAAAAATCAAAATAAAAACATTTTTCAAATTGAGCTGAAATATATGTTTTAGGAATGATAACAATATAGAACATATGATTAAAAATGATTTTTTTTAATAAAGTTATTTTTGTGGCTACTAGAGGGCGCTAAAATCAGAGAATTTAAAGCCAATATTAATGAACCAAAAAGCTGGTTTTAAACAGTTTTAAGAAAAAAATCGTCAAAAATTCATTTTTTTATGAAAAATGTCGAACTGTTTTTCTTTCAATACCTCAGAATATTGGTAGATTAAGGCTATTATTATCTTTTAAATAAAGTGTTCCGAATATATACATATTAATGCTCAAATTCACACATATTTTTTACTTAAAACCTAAAAATTCCTTAAATTTGGTGAAGGATATAAAAAAATTATAAAAAATTATACAATTTTTTTTTTTACGGTTTATGTAGGTTTTTATAGTTATTTAATAGATTAAAAAACATTTAGGGCCTATTTTTTGCCACAACTTTAAAAAAAAATGTAATTGAAAAAGTGTCATATTTTCCGTTTTCACTTTAATTTCAAAGTGTCCTCAATGTTGACGTAATTTATTTTGCTAAATGAAAATAAAATAATTATAGAAATTATTCCGAAATTTAAAAAATAACTAAGGATTAGAAAAATAAATTTTTTGGGCCTAATATATTACGTTAAAAAATCCTCCAGATGGCGCTAATTATAGATAATTTTTAAATTTTAATACAAAAATTACATGAGTTCAATGGAGTAGTAAAAAAATTATAAAAAGTTATAAAATTTTTTTTAGCTTGATTCTAAAATTTAGTATTGTTTTTTATTATAAAAAAGAAAAACTACTTCCTATTTTTTGCCACAACTAAAAAAAAAGTATAGTTAAAAAATTTATATTTTTCCTTTTTTTACACAAAGGTCAAAAAATTCTTTATATTGAAATATTTCGTGTTGTTAAATCGACATTGCTTTAAAATTTAATAAAATATTTAAAATTAGAAAAATATAACAATTTTGGATCGGAAATCGGTTGAAATTAGGCAAGTTAATGATTTATTCAACGTAAAATATGGGTGCAGAAATTAAAATAATATTTAATAATGATAGGGCTTGGGGGAGGAAGGTTACCCTTGCTCCAATTAAATAGAATATTGTCTGACCTATAGAAAACCTATTTCCAAGAGCTATCGTTAATTTTGATACTGTTTTGACCAGTATTTTGAGAGAAAATGCGTTTTCCACATTTCAGAATACATAGATAAATAATCTATATTTAACTACAATCACAAATTTTGGTGGAATTCCGACCAAAATTCACGCAGTAAATCCGTTTTTTAGTTTCAGGATATATGGAAAGTGAGCGTGACTTTACTCCAATTAAAAAATAAATTAGCAGATTTATAAAGAATCTATTTTTAATGGCAAGCACAAATTTTGGTAAAGTTCAGACCAGAATTTTAGAAAAAATTTGGTTTTTTAATTTTAGGATATATGGGAGGTAGGCGTGTTTTTATTCATTCTAAGCCTAAAGTAATATATGTACCAATAGAGTGCTCCAAGCTTGTATGAAGGAAAAAAATGTTATCCTACGGGCGTCCCCCCTCCTAAAACTGTTCTATAGGTTATAAAAATATGTCGTGCAAAAAATTAGGGCAATAGCACTACGTTAACTGGTGCCGCAACGGCTCTGAATTTTGAAGATGCATTTACAAGGGGAAAATATGCATTTTTTCAGTTTTCACAAAAATTTTGTCATTAAATAGTTAGTTTTGCATTTTATTGTAAAGGAATCGTAATTTACACAGAATTAGTGTTACAAAAAGATATGAAACACAAAAATTGGTTGAAAAATGTAAAAGTTATTGAAAATTCCCCAGGCCATTAACGTGTTTTAGAGCACTTGAATTCAAAATGTGACAAAAAAATAAATATATTGTTAAAAATATTCGAATAAAACAATTGTATTACTTAAAATACATCTGTAGTTACTTGAATATGAGTTTTTGTCCTTATAGAATAATGTAAACCTGTTCTCAGCCCCGAGGCCGTTTAAGGGTTAATTTCATTTTTTTTACAATCATTGTAAATATCGGTTGTTAATAAATAAATTTCTTAAGTTTTATGATAATCTACCGAAAAATAGATAAAATTTCGACTAGTTTCCATAAAAAATTGCAAATATTACAAAATTTGATTTTGACCTTTAAAGTTTATGGGTTAATGTCGTCCAAATTATATGAAACTCTTGATTTATATTTAGAACACAGAAAAAAATATTTCAAATTATTTTTTAATTGAATTATTAATTAACTTTAAATTGGAATCTAATTATATAATTTATGAATATAATTAATTTTCTAATTGGTTTACATGTTGTTTTTTAATAAATTGACAGCTCTTAATATATCATAAAGAAAAATACAAAATTTGTATTTAAAAATGTTGAAATAAAATAAATTTAAGTCAATTTCCAACAATTTTCAGTTCATTATATCTATTTCAGAAAAAACTGTAATAATAAAATCAATTACTCTAGTTATTAATATTATAATTTTGATGATAAGAGCAAAATCAATTAAAAATTAATTAATATAAGCAATTTCGTAATTGATATCCATTTTTACTTTTTTTTAAAAAAGTTCCATTTAAAATACACAACAATATAATAAAATAGCTGATTTGCCAAAATATTACATACAAATGGGGTTTTCTCGAAATCCGCCGAATTCAAAATGCAGGTACAGGCAAACTATAAGAGGTATTGACCTAATTTTTTTACTGTTTTATTCCGTAATTTGTTTAACATAGTATCAAAAAAACTGAAATTTGAGTTTTGAAACGACCGTTAAAAATATCAACATTTTTTGACCATATTCAAAAAATGTTGATATTTCTATAAGGGCAAAAACTCATATTCAAGTAACTACAGATGTATTTTAAGTAATACAATTGTTTTATTCGAATATTTTTAAAAATATATTTATTTTTTTGTCACATTTCGAATTCAAGTGCTCTAAAAAATTTTTGTGTTTTATATCTTTTTGTAACACTAATTCTGCGTATATTACGATTCCTTTACAATAAAATGCAAATCTAACTATTTAATGACAAAATTTTTGTGAATACTGAAAAAAATGCATATTTTCCCCTTGTAAATGCATCTTCAAACTTCAGAGCCGTTGCGGCATCAGTTAACGTAGTCCTATTGCCCTAATTTTTTGCACGACGTATTTTTATAACCCATTGAACAATTTTAGGGGGAGGGACGGGCAAAATTCGAAACTTCGTTTTTTTGGAGCACTCTAATGTACCAAGTTTCAATTTGCTACGACAACTCCTTCTATTTTTGTCCCGTCGTTGTATGCGATCAAAGCACTGTGCTTCTGTCTGTCTATGTAAATTTTGTAATCAAACTAAAGATCGCAATTTTAAAGATAAATCAATGAAATTTAACACACGTTCTTCTATTTGGTCATAGATAAACCATATTGAAACTGGTTATGATTGGTTCATTATTTCACCTAGCCCCCATACAAACATCCTCCTGAATAGGGGCTTAACGATTATAAATGTCTTAAATATTGCGATTTTTTAATAAAATTCGGTACAAGTTCTATAAAAATCTTTGTATCAAATTTTATGAAGATCTGCCCATAATTGATCACAGCTCCGATATAAACCCCTCATCTGAAAATCACTTTAACGTGCTTATATTCCTTACTTATGTTGGTATAAAGTTCATATTTGACATAAATAAGTTTTATATAAGTAGAAACTACAGTGCAAATTTTTATGAGAATTGATCCATAATTTACCATAGCTCTCATATAAGGCCCACGTCCGAAATCACCTTAAAGTACAGAATTCTATATAAATGTCAGTATCAACATATAATGTATATGGGCCATTATCAAAAATGTTTAACCTGGCTGAAACTGACTTAAATGCTTAATAAGATTTGTGGTAATGATATTTTAAACAAATTAGTTACATATATGTATACATATATACATTACAGTGCCTTGATTTGTATGGAGACAAAAAAAAAAAAATTCCAAATGTACCCCCCTAAAACTAAAGTTTGATATGTTTTAAACTAATTCCCAAAATATTTAGGTTCAATTATTTAATTTACGTGAGCTGGACCATTTTTAAAATACCTCCAAAAATATGGTTTTTGATCGACAGTATACATAGTTTTTAACTTTTTGTCAAAAAAAAAAAAAAAAAACGAGAGCAAAAGCTATAGTCGGTCAAGCCCGACCATATGATACCCTACACCATTGTGTACATTATAATTCGGGGAGGGGTCTTTTATTAGACTTGGAGCCAAATGTGGACCGATACTCATATTAAGTGTAAAATAAAACATACGAATACAGAATATTGCGTCGATACTAACTTTTATATGAATTTATTCACTTTTTGGTGATTCCCAAAAGAGGGCCTTATATGGTAGCTATAGTAAATTATGGACCGATCTTTGTAAAATTTGACACTGTCATTTATGTTCATATAAAACTTATTTGTGTCGAATATTAGCTTGATACTAACATTTTAATGGGATTTATGCCCGTTAAAGTGATTTTCTGAAAGGGGTTTATATGGGAGCTATGGTTAAATATGGACCGATCTTTTTAAAAATCGGCACATTTATTTAGACTTATATAAAACTTATATGTTCCAAATTTCATTAAAATATTGCTATATTTAAGGGATTTATGATCGTTAAACCCTTTTCCGGGAGGACATTTGTATGGGGGCTAGGTGAAATAATGGACCGATCATAACCAATTTCAATAGGCTTCGTCCCTGGGCTATAAGAAACCTTTGTACCAAATTTCATTAATTTTGGTTCAAAATTGCGACCTGTAGTTTGATTACAAGGTTTACATGGACGGACAGACGGTCAGACGGACAGACGGACGGACGGACGGACATCGTTAAATCGACTCAAAAAGTGATTCTAAGCCGATTGGTATAAATTAAGGTGGGTCTTAGACCAATATTTTTGGGTGTTACAAACATCAGCACAAACGATTAATACCCTCCCCACCTATGGTGGTGTAGGGTATAAAAATACAACATATGATAGAAAAACGATGTCTGCAACATATTGAACAAAAATTAATTTTAAATTTTTTTCATTCTCGCGAAATTAAAATATTAGTAACAGTTTCAATGAATTTATTTTAAGTAGTATTTTATTAAAGTTTGAACATTTTGGACATTTTTCATCGTAAATTATTATTAGCATATCATTGGAAAGCTCTCATTAAGTACTATTGATATGTGCATTCATTTAACCCTTTGGTTGCACAAATATTATTTTGGGGTTTCCGATCTATAATTGGTTAAATTAATTTTTATACCAAATAAATGGTGAGTTAAGGATATAAATGTCCTCAAAAGCAAAAAATGGTAAAAAAAAGTGGCGAATTGGTGTAAAATGGCGGCTTAATTTCAAAAACTCCTTTTTATTCGATTATTATCGCGATTTTAAATGAACTTATTATCTTTTTCGCAAACTTATTAATATTTAAGTCTAATAAGTACTTCCATGTGATTTATTTGCAAAAATTGCTAATTTAACCTTTTGGGAACTAAATGCATAAAATTGACCCTCTGACACATAATGGGTTAATTACGTGTTATCTACAATAGTAAAAGGATACACCATTCCTATGGTACATTAAAACATAAAATATTTTGAAAAATGTCTGAAATATATAAAATTACATGTTTGAAAAAAGAAAATATGATAAAAAATGTTAGTAAAATTTTAGTATTCCTCGACTGAAAAGAGACATAATAATTATTTAAATGAATATTGAATTTTCCTATAACTAAAATTTTGATATATATATGTATATATGTATTGTTTTTTCTACAACACATTTTTTATATTTTCATATTTTTTATATTCAATAGTCACAACTCTTATGACTCTACATATCAGGTCTTAATTTGAAAACGAAATATTAATACATTTCTGTTTGTGAATATAAAATTAAAGACTATAGTCACAATTTGTGTTATATGACTTTTTTTCAGTCACAGTTTTTCTGTGAATAGGCATGTATATGTACTTGAATTAATTTGAACACATAATTTATTGCTATTTTCTAAATAATTTTCAAAGTGAAAAATTTCAAAAATTGTATATTACAATATTAACATGACTTTGTTTTCATTAGCATTAAGATTATATTTGAATCAACGGTAATTTTATGTGTAATTTTCAAATCAGATAAGTTTTGACTTGATGCAAATAACTTTTTAATAGATTATTCGAATAAATTTTAATGTTTCTATTTTTATGATTTTTTTTTTTTTTTATAGATAAGGAGTATAAACATTAAAATTGTATTTGAATCAGTTATTCGAATAATTTAGTATATTACACAGAGTTACAAAATGGAAAAAAAAAAAAAAAAATTCTGTGGCAAGGGGTTTCTCAGTCAATTCGAATATACGGTACTAATAAGTATTAAGCCTCTAATTCATTTTTTTTTTTTTTTTTTTTGGAATTGACACTAGTTCTCACGATAAATCGCGATTTGTAAATTTAAGGAGGTTGTATTATATATTGAAGCATATCTCGAAAACGACTTGTCTGATATTGTTAAAAATAAAAATATCTTCAAGTCGTTCTTACATTACTTTTTAATACGGTTAACAGTTTTGGAGATTGAGAAAAAATTAAATTTTATACAAAAGAAAAAAATTTTTCAAAAATTCATAAGAATTCGAAAATATTAAAAATTCAAATTTTTATTTTTTAATCATAAACACAGATTTGTTGCAAATAAAACAAGACGTATTTCTTTAAAATCAATGCATAAGTTTTGATTTTATTCACAAATTAGTAAAAATAGTCATTTGCAAGTTACATAGAAAAATAAAAAAAGCAAAATCATTTTTTTATTTTTTTAATTTTTCTATGTAACTTGTAAATGAGTATTTTCACTAATTTGTAAATAAAATCAGAACTTAGGCATTGATTTCAATGAAATATGTCTATATGGACAAAGAATGAAAAAAAATAATTTTTTATACTTTCGAATATAAAATAAAAAAGTTTAAAAGGTCATAAAAAGAATTTGCTTACCAGCGGAAAATCCTTTGGAAGGTTTATTGCACATATCAAGAGCTTTCAATTGCAGATGAAACGATTCTGCCCCCACATGATTATCCCCATTTTGCCGTATAGTGTTATAAATAATTTTAAGTTCAATTACTCGAAATAAAATTTGTTTCTTTATCGATTATTCAATTAATTCATGAATTTATTATTCAAATAATCTTCATTTATATAGAAAACTTATATTTTTATATATTTTTGCATTAAATCCTTCACAGTTCATTAAAATGATTTCCAATAAAATATTTAGACAATTATCTAAACCAGTTTCGAATAATTTTGTAACTGAACATTGATTTTAACGAATATTTTAATCGATTACTCGACTAATTAATAATACTTTAATTAATTTCTTTGGTAATTAACAACATATTTTAAAATAATCGAATCTACAAATTATATTTCAATGGATTATTCAAATATTCAAATTATATTTAAATGGATTATTCGAATATTTTTTTTGCATATTTAAAATTATATTTTTGAGAATTTCTTTTATGAATTTACTTTTTTTAGGAGTATTTGAAAGCTTCTTATCAATTATTCAATTAATTCTCAAATCGAATAATCTTAATATCATGATAAAATTACATTTTTATATATTATTTGCGTAAATCTTTCACAGTTCATTAAAATTATTTCCAGTAAAATATTCGATTTTTCGAAAACAGCTTCAAATAATTTTTCTGCTGAATATTAATTTTTATGATTAATCGAATAGATTACTCGATTAATTAAAATTTTAATAATTAATTCCAAAAAATAATTTTAATAGATTTAGCTCGAATTTTAAATTATATTTCACTCAATTATTGGAATTATTTAAATCATGTTTAATTTTATATTTTTTAGGACATTTTAAACTGCATATTTGAGAATTTAATTTGTCAATTCCTTTTTAATTTGTAATAAGATATTGATTTTGGGGACTATTCGAATATTGTATTCAAATTATATTACAATAAAATAATTTTTTTAAATATAAATTTATCAAACCTTTTTTTTTATACGATCTACTAAAAATGTCAATATTATAATCTTTTTTTAATCCCAATATTCCTTCAAATTCCTGCTGGGAGTTTTTCAATTCCTTACGAATAAATAACTTTTAATCTGATAGATTTTTAGCGTAAGTTTCAAGTGCACAACACAATTGCTTTTGTTATTCAGATGACATTATTTTTAAATAAAAAACTATGTTTTTCTCGTATGTTAACAACTTCTTACGGATGTCACTAAAAATGTATTGTCAATTGTATTAAACACAGAACAGTAGGGTTACAAAAAACAAAACTTAATAAAACAGTATTTAAATCACAAAATCCATATTGATATATTACCTTAACTCTTTACCGGCCCACTGTGCATTCGATAAAAAATATATAGCTTTCGACTTCTTTGCTGCTGTTTGTGTTTAAAGCTGTAGTATTGTACTCACATGTATTTGCTGTTGTTGTTATATTTGCAATATTGTTTGTTGTCTTATTTGTACTTGTTGTTAAAACCAATGTTGCTGTTGTTATTTTGTTGCTGCTGTTGTTATTACTTTGGTTGTTGTTGATATTATTGAATATTATTATGATGACTTTGTTTTTTCCATTTTTTTTCTAGGTTCATTCTTCCTTGACTTAGTGTACGTTGACAATAATGATGGTTTCTCTTCATGTCATGATAAAGACGACACGTTACAGCTGTCAATGATTGTAAATAAGGAGTTTTGTGTCTTAATATTTTATAACAAAGAGCAATGAATAACAATAACAATAACAACAACAACAGCAGCAGCAATAACAAACTTATATAAAGAGAACTAAAATGAAAGGAAACACATAATGCATAATTTATAATATTTGACATTTATTATAGAAAATTACAAACAAAGCATCAATATTTATATTAATAAAAAACTTAAAATAATTAAATACTAAAAAAAACTTAAATTTTTTGTTCTCTTTTGCTTCAGTCTTAAGAATATTTTATCTAAATTTTGTAATCAAAACTAAACCAAAGTTAGTCATTGAATTTTTTGCATTTTTTTCAACTTTTTTGCTCTTAATACTTTTGACCCAGTTTGTAAAATGTTTTAAAGCTAGCGCCAGCTTATGCACACACACATATAAATTGTGAAATTTACACACGAAAATGGGAGCATTTTTATAAGATTTCTTAACTTCAACACTTTGTTGTTGAAGGCAAAAAGATGCCGCCAAGTTTAAATGCCACTTTTTTGTTTTTACAAAATCGCCTTTTAAAGTTTGTGTTCGTTCATAAGCTTTTAGTTAAAATGCTCATGAAAAAGAGGTAAAGATTACGAAAATGTTTGAGAAACAAAGTAGAGAAAAGTTTAAAATAAAATTTAATTTTAACTTCAATGAAAGCGCCTTTAAATACCCTACATTTAGTTGTTGAGGTGGACTGTTGGAAAAAAGGTTTTTGATCTGATTTTTTTTTTTTAATTTAATTTCTAAAAAAAATATTAGAATAATTTGAAATCAATAATTAGGATAATATTTTGTTCGACTACTTGAATATTTTTTATAATTAATAAATGTTCTTTTATTTAAAAGTAAAACAAAGACATATTTTCGTGATATTTTTCAATATATGGTGCATCCTCCTTAATTTTATAAATCGCGAGAACTAGAGTCAATTCAAAAAAGTGGTTTAGTACTTATTAATACCGTGTACCCGAATTTAATGAGAAACCCTGTGCCGCTATAATTTTGTTTCAATTTGTAACTATGTGTTTTTCTCATATATGTATTTAAAAATTTACTTGTACCTTTATACAGAATTGTAATTTAGCCGTTATATTTTGAATATGATATCATTAAAAAATTAAACTGAAAGTATTGGGTAACTACTTTATTGTATTGAGTACTTGGCACTCGATACTTAATACTCAATACTTGCACAGCACTAATGTATATTAAATGATTTCATGTAATGTTAAGTTTATTCCACTGTTTGAACAAACATATTTTAAACATTATACGATTATTTTTTACTTTTTTATTCGAATTATTATTTATATAAGTAATTTTTAAATCGTTTAAATTAATATTTTCTTTTAATAAAGTTAAAGTTAATCATATAATATTTTGACAGATCGTTCCCATTATTTGAAGAATTTAAAATTTACTAGTCGAATAATTTGTCATTCAAATATGTTTTAGTGGGATGTTCGTAAAATTTGCTATCATTTATTATTGTCTAATCCAGGGGTTCCCCCCTTTCCATGCTTCACGGAACCTTTTAGAAATTTTTGTTTCTTCTGGCACATTTTGATTTTTTAGTAAAGTAGAAATGAAAAATAGTAAAAACCAGGGACCGTAACGGTTATAAGTGATATCAAGAAAGTTCTTTTATAACAAGTATTTTGTAAAAAGGAAAAAATCCATCTAAAACAGTCATTTTTCAACGTAAAAATAAAAGGTCGGATGAAACTCTTAAAAGGAGAGTTTTATTTCTTTGTCGTAAAATAAAATTAATTTAAAGAGTTTATTATTAACAAATAAAACTCATTTATATAAATTGACACCCAAAGCTTTCCGCTGGTCAGAAAAAATAAAAAAATACATTAACCGTACTTATAAGTATAAATTGTCAAAAACTGTACATTGTGTTTCTGAATCCCAGGTAAGCGAGAAAAGAGCATTCTCTGCTCTTAAATTGGTATTGAGTGACATGCGTTCAAATCTTTGCACAGAAAATTTGCAAAATGTATATTAGTTAAATTAAACGAATAAATTACAACAAACATTATATCCTCAAGAATTTTATTTTATGACGTAAGTTTTGAGATCGTTGTTTTAAGATCACTATACAGTATCTTAAAACAACTGCAATACGAATCTATTGGTATATGGCAGTATAGGTCACCGCTGACTTTAACATGGAGTTTTTGAGTTAAAATTTTCTGGATAACTGTTATTTACGGTCTCTCGTAAAAACTCATAAGTAGTGTTGCCAGGACTTGAGAAAAAAATAAGCTATATTGGACTTTAAAAAAGGACAGAAAAGGCTAAATATCCCAAAAAATAAAGCCACAAAAAAGCTAATACATTGTCATTTTAAAAAACACATTTATTTGTTAGTTCTCATTAGATTTTGTTACTTCTTGAAGATATATAGTGAATTTATAAATTTAACATAAATAGTTCCTATGGATAATAAAGTTTTTTTAAAAAATAATTATAATATTCTCCTAGAATGAAGCGCCGCAGGTGAAAATTTTCGGTAAATATAAATAATTTAGATTTTTGTGCGAATTAATACACAAAAATGCTTAAATTTGTAATTTTTTGAAAATAAAATTTGTATATTTTTAGCCTTTTTTAAGTTAAGTTAAGAATCAAAAAAAGGCTAGGAAAAAAGCTAAAAGCAAAATAAAAAGGCTAGATTTAGCCTTAAAAAAGCTAAACTGGCAACACTACTCATAAGATATTTGTTTTAAATAAAATTACGTTACCAAAATTGCCAACTTTACTAACTTTTTATCATCAAACGTGATCTAAATTTGATTTTTTTATACCCTACACCACCATAGGGGTTGGTATTATGTGTTTGTGCAGAAGTTGTAATGCAGAGAAAAAATCTTCCGACCCCCACCTTAAAGTATACCGTTAGACTCAGAATCACTTTCTGAGGCGATGTAACGATGTCCGTCCGTCGGCTGGCTGGCTGGCTGTCCATGTAAAGCTTGAGCGCAAATTACAGGTCGCAATGCTTTTTTCAACCCAAGGAATTTGGTTATGATCGACCCATTATTTCACCTAGTCCCCATACAAATGTCCTTCCGGAATAGAGTTTTAGACTTACAGATGCCTTAAAAATAGGATTATTTTAATGAAATTTTGCAGAAATAAGTTTTATATAAGCAAAAATCTGTTTGCCGAATTTCATGAAGATCGGTCCATAACTGACCATTGCTCCCATATAAACTCTTCTCCCGAAAATCACTAACGCACAGTGGGGTCAAACGCAAATTTTTTGGTAATAAATCTGTATCTCCAAAACTACTGCTCGGATTGATTTGAAATGTATGGAAGAGTTGCAGAGAAGGACTTAAGCTTTTAGAAAAATTATATTGTAGTCACCCTGTGATAACACAGGATAAGCTACAGGGTGTCAAAATTTACTACCTCGAGTATGTAAAAGTTTAAAAAAATCGTAACTTCTACAAATGAAGTCCGATTTTAAAGATTTTTATACTCCTGTAAATTGCTTGGTAAAATAAAGAAAAAATATGCTTACTCACCTAAGTTATCTCTTGCAATTAAAAAGATATTTACACTTGAATTTTGAATATTTGATTTTTTGCCTCGACTTTCTTTCGTTTTTCGGGAATAAGTCCTGAGCTATATGAAGTAAACATTTTTTTAAAAATATTTTGTAATTTGCTATATATTTCAAAATAATATGCTGAAAGAACTTTTGGATTATCTCAATGCGTCTAGACGTGAAAAATCAGCTCTCTGAAATTGGTATGAAAAATGGCTATTTTTTTTTTACAAAAATATAATACAAATTCTTTCACTTTTTTCTCAAAGTTCCGTTAAAGAAAAAATGTTTTCTTTATATATTTGAAAATATAAGGCTTCATAAATGTTTAATAAAGAAATTTTGAATTGATTTATGTTTTCACTCTACATCAGGCATTGATCGAAAATGGTGAATTTTGGAAAAAGGTAAAATTTTTACCGATTAATAAAAAAAATGTCGCGCGAGGTTTTTTAAATTTATTGAGGATATTTAAAAAAAAAAAATAGACCCGCCCGACCAAAAACGAATGCAGGATAGCAGATTTCATGAAAAAAGTAAATTTTTTAAACGAATTTATTTAATTGCATAAAAAAGCATATTAACATAATATTTTCGTCATTATTTCATATGTAATGTATAAAATATATATCGATCTTTCACTTCTGCAAAAATCATTTAAAAAGCTTTACAAATAAATTATTGGCTGAAAATTTTTTATTAAGGAAAATGACAACTGTCTTTAATTCGTAGAATCTCTTCTGCAGTTTGCCCTTCAAAATTCAACGAACATCAGTATGAAGTAATTTCTTATGTTCTGCACATAAATCGACACCTAGGTCTTTAAAAATTATATTTTTATGGTTTTTTATAAAATTCAGATAAGGTTTTCGCAGCAAATATTTATACGTTGCGGACCCCCTGGAATGTGGCTACGGAACCCCACTTGGGAATCCTTGACCTAATCTAATAATTTTTCAACAGATTATATAAATAATTTTTAATATACCTATTGCTTTCTAATACACATATTAAATCTTGTTAACAATTATTTCTGAAATTAATTTGATTATTCGATCAGTTTTTGTTGTACAATCTTTAATCGATTATCCTATATATTTAAAATAATTGCATAATACTTTTTTTTGTATTTGAAAATAATATTACCCTGCCGTCTATGGTGGCAGTTGCATACAAATTACCGAACCGACTTTATATGGGGACCGTAGCTCCCTCTCGACCAATCCTCCCTAAAATTTTATATAAAACTGCTTTTAAAACTTCCACTAAATGACTATTTTAGATATGCGAAATTTAATATATTCTATTTTTTTATTTAGTGTAATTCCCATAAAATTTGAAGACTCTCACTATAATAGTTCTTTAGATATGCCGTTTAGAATATTTGCTTTGTATGAAGAGTACCATTCCTCTTGGTCCTACCCGTTCCACTTTCATCTTAAATATGAAGGTTGAAGAGAAAGTTATTCCCACAAAATATTTAAAATTTTGCTGTAATATTGCGGAGGAATACCATTTCTCCTGGTCCTATCCGATCCATTTTCATTATTGTTACAATATTTAATTTATCCGTTAATTAATTCCGTCTTTACTCCTATCGAAAAATAAATAACATATTGCAAGAAAATCTGTTCGGTGGTTTAGCTGTCTATAAGGTACAAACAACAAACCAGGAAACAAACACAGATTAATTTTTACTTTTATTCATATGCAGAAGATTTATATATTTTAAAATTAATTACTAAACTCATCCCGCTCGAAATCGAACACGATATAACCTATCATTCGATTGTTTGAATACTTTGACGATTACACAGAGTTACAAAATGTGAAAAAATTTCTGCGGCACGGGGTATCTCAGTCAATTCGGATACATGGTATTAATAAGTACTAAGCCTCTAATCTACTTTTTTGAATTGACTTTAGTTCTAGCGATAAAACGCGATTTGTAAAGCTAAGGAGGTTGCACTCAGCGTTACCGTTGAGAATTTTTAAAAAGTGTCCAAAAAAGGGGATTTCAAAATAAAAAGTTGCCAAAAAAAGGGGATTTTTTTTTTAAAAGGGGCCAACTGCTTTAAAACATAAAAAACTCTTTAAAATTAATTTATTTGATAACAACAAAAACCAAAAAATTTAAGAAAAACTACAAAATTCAGTTTTATTAATAACAACATAATTTATAATTATTTTGCAACAATTTTTATTATTGTAAAAATAAAGATTTATTCACAAAAATAGTTAACATACAATCCTCTTTTAATTAATTAAACTTCTGTACTTTTGTACGAGTTCTTCACTCATACTCCAGTCGTTCAAATCCCCTTCGGAAAAATTTAAGACGGAGCACATGGATTCACAAGTATTGGCTTAAGTCTGTAAGACAAACTACTTTGTATTATTGATAATTTAGTAAAAAAATACGTTCCCCGAAGAAGGTAGAAATACAAATTAGGATTCATCGAATCTTTTTTTTTTTTTATTTGTTCAATCCAGTGCAAAAAGATTCGGCACATGATGATATAAATAGCTGTTCATAAACTTTATTATTATTTTTAGATACGAACAATTTCAGTTCATTTTTATATCACTATACTATGAAACAATCTCAAAATGATTAATTTATTTGTTGAAATTAGTATATAAAGGGTCGATATATTTCAAACAACTTAGTTTCTAGTCATTTAGCGCATAGTCTTAAAAAGTCGCCATTTAAAAAAGGGGCCAAAAAAGTGGCCAGGTGGTTGAAAAAGGGGCAAATAGCGACTAAAGTCGCCAAACGGTAACACTGGTTGCACTATATATTGAAGCATATCTCGAAAACTGCTTGTCTGAATTTCTTCATAGAGATTTAAAAAATTCTAATTAAAATTGTCTTCAAGTCTTTTTTACATTATTTTTAATACTAATATTAATAATATCGAGATACAAAGCTTATTTTCTGAAAAAAAATTTAAATTTTATACAAAATTGCGATAAAATCTCTTTTCAAAAAATCATAAAAATTCGAAAGTCTCAAAAATTCAAATTTTTATACTTTAATCATAAATATAAATTTGTTGCAAATAAAATAAGATAAGGACTGCGCACGAAAAAATCCGTGCATACAAATCTGCTTGTAGAAAGTTTCTACTAGAAACCAAACTAATGAGCGAATTTTTTTTTTTTTTTAATTATATTTTTATATTATATATTTTTTTTTTTTTTGTTGTGTTCAAGTTCTAAGCATAAAAGAATAAATTATTTTCTGTTTATTTTTAAGAAAATATCTGATTTTTTCCAAAATTGTTTTATTGTGTTTCGGTCACTTTTTTGCTCGAATAAGTCCACTTATTTTTAAACTCCGTTTCATTTTAAGCTGAGCTTTTAATGTCCTTTAAATTATTTTTTACTAGAGCCCAATATCTTTCAATTGCTCAGAGTTCCGGACAATTTGAAAGATTAGCCTTTTTCGGTACAAACATTAATAATAATTTTTTTATTACCACTTCATTCTTTTGTTGTTGTAAAGAGAGAATAAGCGAGAACAGGCCAGAAAAAAGTGGATACACTGTATTTTCTTAGGAAAGAGATAAATCTCTTAAAGTGGCACTCATTCACGTATATTTCTGTGTTAATGGAACCATTTTTTATGAATGAAGTGCTTCTTTCCCGCATATGCATATGGCTCCCAAATCAAAAACTTTCTTGGGAATTTTGATTTCTTTGATGCACTATATTTTTCTGCCTTATTCCCTCTAGCATATGCAACATAGAATTCCTGGCCAGGAAGTTAAAAAAAAAGTCAGCCTGTACGATCGTTTCATTGTTTATTTTATTACACTAATCATAATTATGAAAAAATTTGTCTGAAGTACTTTCACGTAATTTTTTACCTCTAAATTCTTGCTTGCATTTCAATTAGGAATTTTTTGCAATTTATACGACTCCAGGCTAGATTTCCTTTCAACTTTTCTGATAATGATTCAAAGCAATTAACTTTTTGTGACACTTTTCTCTCAAAATCCTTTCTATTTTATATGAATCCTACAGTCTGAAGATACTATTTTTCTTCCACTACCAGTAACTAATTTCAGTAACTATGTGGGACATTTTTTACTCGAAAAAATAATACTCATCTTGTATAACAACAGGGTCAGTAAGAGTAAATTAATTATTTTTTGTTTACTTCATAAGTATCCAATTTAAATACTATCAAATCACCCTGTGAGAAACTGAATGACTACTATAATATTAAATTCGATTCGAAAACTTTTCACAAGTTACAGGAACTAGGCAGAGGTTTCCATTCAGTAACCATGAATTTTTTGTATAATATTATGACCCAGGAAGCTGTACTTTTTTACACAACTGCCTTCCATGAAAAATTTTATTTATGAGTTTTGGTGGTTTTTGTTCATCTTCCATTTTCAGAAAAACTAGTTTCGCTATAACTATGAAACTCAGCACATGGCTAGTGAGCATAATGACAAATCTAGTTTACATTTGTCATTATGATAATAGATTTATTTATTTTTCACCACATAAAAAGTTATAAGACCAAGTGCATGCACGGATTTTTTCGTGCGCAGTCCTTATATTTCGTTAAAATCAATGCATAAGTTCCGATTTTATTCACAAATTAGTGAAAATACTTATTTACAGGTTACATAGAAAAATGGATACCATTTTATCGCTAAGGAGCTTGACTTGTAGCAACAAATATTGTAGATTTAAAAATAGATTCATTGATCTTATTTAGCAATTTTTTATTGATTTTCATTAAAACTATTTTTGAAATGAAATATCAAATTCGACACAGTTAATAAATTTTAATTTTGCCTTATATCATAATATTAAAATATTAATAAAACATTTTGCTTAATAAAAATCATAATTTTTAGAAATGCATATTTACTGCATATTTAATGCGCATAAATCCACTTTTTTAGGACATATTTATAGTTTCCCTGCTTATTTGTATAGTCCTTTCACAAATCAATTAAAATTTTGGATTTACTAAATAATAAATAGTTTTTTAACAAATAACACAGTATAAGAAGAAAAAATGCCTCAATAGTTCCAATGCTAAATGGATGGATACCCAGTCGTCTAGTAAAATTCCCAAAAGGTTGAAATTAGATTAATTTCTAGGTAGAATCATTGAGACAATATTTGATAACCCAAAATTTGTCGCATAGTATAATCGATAAACAAAAATATTTTTAACAAAAAAACAAAAGCAAGTTTTCTCTCAAAAAAATAGGGTTTACGTTTAAATCGTCTTATACCAAAATTATTTATTTATCTTTGTCTTATTTTATGCCGCTAAATGTTAATCCAATGAATGAGCGAGTGTATGAGTGAGTAAACATGGTATTACGATGATTAATTTGGTCTTTAGCAATTTGCAAGAGGATTTTTTTTCGTTTTTTCTTCCTAAGCGAACACTTCTTTTACAAAAATAAACTAACAAAAACTATCAAAATATTTTGGAATAAAAATTGTTGAAGATTAATGACACCGAAGAGAGCAACAGCAGCAAGAAAAATAAAAAAGAATAAATACCTAAAAAGATAAGAAACTACATAATTCTTAGAATTATAAACGAAATACAGTATAATTATAACTTTTGCATGAAATGATTTTTTAAAGCGATAATAAGTTTATGGACTTCCTCTGTTTTTTTTTTTTTGTCTTCCTCACATTGGATTTCTTTAGCAAATGAATGTTTATAAGTGAGTATATATCCCATGATAAATCTATACCTTTTTACCATCTGTGTTAGTTCATTTTGTTATCAGCAAATGTCATCATAATATAATGGGTAGTCATCGTCCACATAACATCATAATCATCACAAAAAATTTCCAGTACTTTCATTTATTGTCATGGTCATTGTCAACTTTTTATATTTTTCTCTTTTGCGACATTTATGGCGAATGTTTGTTTGCATGTATGTATGCCATCGATGGTTGCTAGTCTCATCTACCACTTGGAGTCTAGACTTTTAACAATATGCTACTTTGTAAGACCTTATTTATATCATGAGCTTTTCTACTTAAACTTATTTGATCGTTAAAGGTCAAATTCTAATCAAATATTTTTTCATTTTATTTCTTCGGTTTTGTATGTGAACATGAGCGATTACAAGTGTCAAAATATTTTTGCATTGTAATGAATAAACAGTTGCCATGTATTAAATAATGAATTAAAAATAAAAATATTTTCTCTTTTATCAATGAAAAACTAAAATAGCAAAATAACTCAGGCAAGCTTAAGCAAAAAAGACGAAAATCTATGATTACACTGGTCAACAAAAATATCCTCCCCCATTGACGAATAGTTGGACTTGATGTATTTTGATGTGCTAAACACAAATCTGCTTTCAGTTTTTTTCCATCAGGTCTGGATTTTTTTTTATGGGCGTGTCTAATATTTCGCCCATAGTAAGGCCATTACTCTAGTATATTTCCTCATAACCCAAGAACGGTGTGTAGGATTGATCAAAGTGATACACCAAAAGATGCGGACTAAAAATATCTTCAAATTATTCTAACCTATTTTTTTTATGTGCTCAATAATTTCGGAGTTATTTTGAAATAAGTGTCCGAAAAAAATAATTTTCATGTAATATGTTAGATTTTTTTTGTTACTTAAATTTCTTTTAATAAATGAAAACATCTAAAATGTTACAGTTTATCATCTTTATCTTAAAGTTGGTAATTTTGCGAATCATATAAGGCATGTATCTTCAAAATTGATGCAGAAATCGAATAGTTAAGTAAAAATACCCATGTTACATACAATTGAGTAGAAATAGAGTGGTGGCCAAAATTTTTTTTTTTTTTTATATTTTCTTGAAAGAAAAATAGGTGGACTAAGTGGATTCTGACGAGTTAAACAGGAATCTGCTCTCACTTTTTTTCTATCGGATACTGATTTTTTTTTTACTTGCATGACTAATAACCTTATTCAGCGGTCACACTATAAAATTCGAGAATGGTTTGTCAAACTTAGGCTATAACTCAAGAACCCTTTACACGATTTCTATAAGTGATACATCAAAAGATGCATACGGAAATTGTCTTCAAGTTATGTCAACAATATTTTTCATTCGTTCAAGAATTTCAGAGTTATGGATCAAAATTTTCACCACTTTTCAAAAAAATAAATTTAAAAATTTTCGGTACTAATTACCGAATAACTACGGAAATATTAACTGGACAAAAGTTATATAAATTCAGCTCAAAGACAATTTAAGTCGCTATATATTAAAGTTCAATATATCTTAATTGGACAAACTGTTCTCGAGATATACAAGTGTGACTGCCTAAAGGAGGGGTCATGGTAGTCATGCCCATAAAAAAAGTAAAAGCTGATTCTTATTTAGCACGTTGAATTCCATCTAATCCACCTATTTTTTTTTTTTTATTTAAGACAAAAAAAAATATATATATTTTTTTTTTTCTATCCAAACTTAACTGTGAATCCAATCAAGATCTGTGAATCAATTTTTATAATACGTGACTTTACTTACTCGTAGTTTCGCCAGCTTTGAGATAAAGATGATAAACTTAAATATTTTTGATGTTTTCACTTTAAAAAAAAAGCTTCAGTAAAAAAAAAAGAAATCTTGAATTTTGCATGAAGAATTTTTTTCCGACACTTTTTTCGAAATATCTCCTAAACTATTGAGGGGATAAGAATTTGATTTAAAGCTAATTTTATTCCGCATATCGTGGTATATCATTTATATAAATCGTGCATACCGTTCTCAAGTAATAGTGAAATATACTCGAGTAATCGGCATATTTAGGGCACAATATTAGACACGCTCATAAAAAAAAAATCCCGACCTGATAAAAAAAACTGAAAGCAGATTCAAGTTTTGCATGCGGAATTCCATCTAGTCTACATATTTTATTTGAAGGAGTTGGAAAAAAATTTTTTTTTACTAGAAAACTAGAACAAAATGGACGAAAATCTGTCATCATTTACATATATATAATTCACTTAAAATTTATTTTTTAGCCAAATTTTAAATGTTTATTTTGTAAGGAGTCTAGGATCTTTAAGTAAATAGGACGAAAATCCAAATTTTTAAAATTAATTTTGTAAGTAGACTAGAGTTCTTAGATCAGAAAGGACGAAAATATTTGATCAATTTGTTTTTCTATATTTTTAATCTTGAATTAGAAATAAATTATATAAGAAAAGTAGATCAAATAGAGCAAAAAGGACAAAAATATCTGATCACTTACATCCGAAAATAGAATTTAATTTTATAAGGAGACTAGAGTCCTCAGAGCAAGAAGGGCGAAAATCTATGATCTCTTATATTTCTCACTAAAAATTTATTTTTTTCAAGCCAAATCCTAAAATTAATCTTATAAGGAGTCCTTAAAGCAAAAAGGACAAAAGTCTGTGATCACTTATGTTTATCAAAAAATTAATTTTTAATCTGAGAATAGAATTTAATTTTATAAGTAGACTAGAGTCCTTATAGCAAAAAGATTAGAGAAGCAGGTATTTTAAATTCTATAGAGGAGAAGATCTTTTCGTCTGACCAAATGTCGGCTACTCCGTCAAACTTTACTTAGCAAAAAGGCTTTCTCCTCTATAGTATTTAAAGCAACAGATTCGCTTAGTATATTTTTTGCAACTCTTTTTTATACCCTACACCACCATAGGTGGTTGGGGTATAATGCGTTTGTGCTGATGTTTGTAACGCACAGATAAAAATGATCGGACCCCCACTTTAAAGTATACCGCTCGACTCAGAATCACTTTCTGAGTCTATTTAACGATGTCCGTCCGTCCGTCTGGCTATTAAATTATGGGAACATAATCACGAAAAATTAGTTTAAATTGTACTTAGCATAAGTAGATAACCAAGTAATATAAAGTGAAGTCAAGTGTTACAAAGTCGTTCTAGGATACTCATCACATTATTACAAGTTTTATTTCAACTTTATTAAAAATAAAATTTTTTCTTAAACCGTGAAATAACGGTAATGGTATTGTAGAATATTTTGGCCTATTTCGGTAACGGTATTTTAGCGTTATCGGTATTTTCGGTTTTTTCGGTAACGGTAGCCAACCTTGGTTTAATCTTTCTGAATTAATTTCAATTTTACCTTAAACTATATTTTCAAAACATATGAAGTCTTTATGAATATTTAAAAAATTATTCCTAAATTTTGATTCAAATATCAAATATATTTGAATACGTTTCTGAAATAAAATGTTATTAACTCAGGCTATAACTTAAGAACCCTTTATAGTATTTTGATAAATGATACATCAAGAGATGCATACGAAAATTGTCTTCAAGGCATATCAACAATATTTTTCATTCACTCAGGAATTTAAAAGTTATGGATCAAAATTTTCACCACTTTTCAAAAAAATAAATTTTAAAATGTTCGGTACTAGTTACCGAATAACTACGGAAATATTAACTGGAAGAAAATTATATAAATTCAGCTCAAAGACAATTTAGTTCGCTATATATTAAAGTTCAACTAATTTTAATTGGACGAACTGTTCTCGAGTTCTACAAGTGTGACTGCCTAAAGGCGGGACCATAGTAGTCATGCCCATAAAAAAATCAATGCGTGATAGAAAAAAAGTAAAAGCTGATTCTTATGTAGCACGTTGAATTCCATCTAATCCACGTTTTATTTTTACTTAAGACGAAAAAAAATTGTTTTTTTTTCCCACTAGTGTATTTCCACTTAGCTATAGGTATGCATGGGTATCCAAACTTAACTGTGAATTCAATCAAGGTTTGTGCATCAATTTTTATGATACATGGCTTTATTTACTCGTAGTTTTGCTAACTTTGAAATAAAGATGATAAACTTAAATATTTTTGATGTTTCCTCTTTTAAAAAAAAGTTTTAGTAAAAAAAAGAAATCTTGAATTTTGCATGACACTGTTTTGAAAATATCTCAAAAACTATTGAGCGGATAAAAAATGATAGTAGTGCGATTTAAAGCTAATTTTATTCCGTATATCCTGGTACATCATTTATATAAATCGTGCATACCGTTCTTAAGTAATAGTGAAATATACTCGTGTAATCGGCATATTTAGAACACAATATTAGACACGCCCATAAAAAAAAATATATACCAAATATAATTTGGTACTTTTTTGGAACCCTATCTATCTTTAAATCCAGTAAATATAGAAATAAAATATGCATAAAATTAGTATCTTATCAATAATTGGCGAATAGAAGTTTGGTACTTTAAAATTTCGAACGTTTAAGGGTTAAAAATCGTACCTTTCAAATTAAATAATGCATTTTTTATTATATTAAACTTAAATACATTAAATTAAGAACATGTAATCCTACGTAAGTGAGTATTCACAAGAGGGGAATTTGTGGTACTTTTTTGAGCTTCTAAAGGTATTTTTTGAATTTTATATAATATTGAACCTAGAAACATGAAATTAGATATATATGATCCTAAGTGAATGAGAATCCGCAACAGCGAACTTTTTGGGACTTTTTCATTATTTTAATGGTACCTTTTGAATTGTATATAATATCTACCTATAAATATGAATATATTTATAGTGAATGAGAATTTAGAAAAGAGGATTTATGGTACTTTTTTTCTTCTAATGGTACTTTTTGTGTTTTCTAATATTGAACCTACATACATGAAATTAAAGACATATGGTCCTAGTGAATGAGAATCTATAACAGGGGACTTTCTTGTACTTTTTCATCCTTCTAATGGTACTTCTTGAATTTTATACAATATTGAACTTAGAAACATGAAATTAAAGACATATGGTTCTATGAGGGTAAGAATTCAAGAGTGGAAGTTTGTGGTATTTTTGAAATTTTCTGTAATATTGAACCCTCAAATATGAAATTAAAAATATATAGTCCTAATTGAACAAGAGTCCAGAAAAGGGGATATGTGGTACCTTTGCATTCAAATTTTTTAAAATATTGAACCTGGGAACAAAAAATTCAAGATATATGGGCCTAAGTGAATGAGAATCCATGAGGGTACTTTGTGGTACTTTTCGTTATTACAACTCTTTACATATTATTTAATATTAATTAACTTTTAAGCGTGAAATGAAAGATATATCGTTCTATGTTTAGAATCCACAAGCCCTCTACTAAAATATAACAATAGAAATAATTTGGTAGGTTTTGAAACGTCGAATAATAAAAATGTAAGAAATTGGTAACTAAAATATTTAAAATATTTACGGGTTTCTTAATTTTTGGTATTTCATTTTATTTTTTCTAAATAAAAAGCGTACCAAAATTTTATCTGGTCTATGTAGGAGTAATGCAAGATCGTGTTAGTTATATTGTCCAAAATATTTAAAATGTTTATACAATAGGTTGTGATGTGTTAGCTTTACATTAAATTAAAAGGTTTACAAAATTTTAAAAATTTCTACAAATATTTATGATTCCCATAAAAAGAGCGAACATTTGTTATCAGTTATAGAAATTTCTCATCAAAAATCAATTGGCTTAGAGGAAAAACTGAGATTGAAGGGTAACTCTAGCGTTGAAGATATGAATTCATATATGCAAAGCAATCATTTGCCAGCTGTTTATAGTACACAACTGATAATTTTATCGCTTAAAAGGAAACTGTGATTTGATTTTGCTTTCAACTACGCTAGATACTTATCTTAAGCCCTAGAACTTAAAATCTCTGTCATTATATTTTCAGATTTATTTATCTGAACAAGAAAATATAGATATAATAAACAATAACTGAAATCAATATAAACATTTTCCTTTTTTCCCAATTAGTCTAAGTATTCCACCCTGGGATTTATTTTGTTATTTATTATTTTAACTTTTCATAGAGTAATTGGATTTTTGTTGAATTTAAAATAATTCCATTCCAAGTCTCTGCAAATAAAATGCATTTAAGTGATTTTTATTTGTTATACGAATACGTGTTTCTATCTTAGCCTTTTAAGACAAGTGTCAAAACGCGTGCCAATATTTACTTGGGCTTAAAATTGAAAATAAATACAAAAACTTAATTTCTGTAAACATCAAATGTCAAGAAAACCAATTGAAAATGGATACGATTGTAGAATTCTTAGTAAGTATAACAAGAAAAGGTGGTTGATTTTGATTTTATTACAGCCCTTTTTTAAAAGTCGCATTTGCTCTATATACTTACATATGTATGCATGTGTACATACATACATACATACATACATACATACATACATACATACATACATACATATTTGTAGCCAATTAATATTTGTTGAGAGATTATGTTAATAGGAATTAATTTTTTCATAATAGACGCTGGCATTTGAAAAATTTGATTGACACTTTCTGATATGGTTGCTGGCTTAAGTTTTTAGGGGTGGGTTGACTATCTATAATCCATAAGCCTTTCTTTTTATATTAAATGATAAATAGTTTACTTTTCATTTGCTATTAATTTAAAATAGTATATTTAGTTTTAGTTTAACCTGTTTGTTAACAATATTTTGTGTTGGCAAATTTGAGTTGTCATATAGTGATTTGGGTTTTTTTGAAAGGTGCGTCTAGTATAAATTACGAGACACACAAACATATAGAGATCCCATCTTAGTTTTATATCACCAACAAGACAAATTATATATTAAGTAGGATTTCACTTGACGATGTTGTTCATGATGATAATGATGAAAAAAATAAACAGACCATACCCCTGGTGTGTAGGATGTCACATACGACAGCGCAAAACCGCAAGAAAAAAAAAAAAAAAACATCACTAAATTACAAGTGTGTAAAACTTTAAAAAGAAGTTTAATAATAGTATACACAAAAATTATGAGTGGGTTAAAATTTTATATTATTAAGGATATTCATAGAGTAAGGCAATTATAAATTATTAAACCTGAAGGAAATTTATAGCAATCTAAAATAAGTTATGTAAACTGATTAAATTTTTTAGAAGAAAAGGGGAAATAATAATAATTTTAGAATTTTATGTTTGAGCAAATACACACAAAGAAAAAATATGGCGAATAGCAACCATAATCGAGTACTGTCATATTATGGTTGGATTTAATGGTTGTCTGTAAATTATATTGTGGTTAGATGTAGCACCACAATATGGTTCAATCACAATAAAAATATTGTTGATCTGCAACCATATTTTTGTGCTATATGTTCTTGATTTATGTATACAACAATAATATGCCAAAAAAAAAAATAAATGCCAATCAATTTATTGTATGGTAGTTTTATTAAAATTAAGTATAATTTAGCTATGTAAAATAAATCACTTTGGTGTAAAAATACTCATACAGGGTGACACTTTTTGTGTAGTTTTCTTTGCATATTATCTATTTAAAATATTTTCACAATCTGAAACACTTATGTAAAATATATATTTCTAGTTTTAATTAAAATAATTTATATTAAATAATTCACTTTTTTAAGATACATTCAGTATATTTTCTAATACATTTTTTACACGACAGATAACTAACTCTACGCAAGAAGCACACTAAACCGAATAAAAATCAGCAAGTGTACTTATTTTCAAGTAATAATAATGTATATTGTTGCCAATATAAAACAATAATTTTGTTGTAAATTTAAAACTACAAAAACCCTAAATAATAATGTAATTTTAACAACAATAATGTGTTTCTAATTTAAAGATATTGCTTAGCATATTGTGCCTACAATTTAATTGTGAATTGAGAGCAAATGTATTATAGCTACAACAAAAATATGTCTTTGCGATGAAAATAATATTGTTGTGGTAACCATATTGACAAATGTTTTTTCTCTGCGTGTAGAAATAAATTAAATTGCTATATTCGACTTAGTGGAATCTTATAATCTTGATACACAGGTATGTGATGGAAATCGATTCGTTTTGAAATTAAATCGAATGTTCCAAACGAATGAATTGTTTTTAGGTGTGACAGAAAACGATCTATTTCAAATTCCATTTTTGTTTCATATCTTTTTGTTTCTTTTCAAATGAAAGCAATACTATTATAAATTTTGTGCTTTTTAATTAAATTTTAAGTTTAATTAGTTGAATTTAAATATTATAAGAAATAACAAAAAAAATATCTTTCAAGTTTCTGTGTGAGGTTATTATTTATATATTATAGTAATAAGTTTTTTAGGAGTAATCATGGCTCTCAATGCAGAGAAAACATTATTAAGAAAAGCGAGTAAAAATATCGCAAATTACAAATACATGTGTCTGACAAAAGATCGATATGAATGAAATCAGTTATTTGAAACGGCACACGTTGGGGCAAAATGTGTGAAAAGTGGCGATTAATTGAATTTTGAAATTAAAATTTTTTGTGGTAAAGTTGGGTACCGAATAAAAATATACAAAATTATGTATCAATTAAAATCTTTAAGCTAGGTTGTGTTGTTTTTTTATAAGGAGCTGCCAAAGTTAATTTTTTTTGCATTTTTGAAAAAGAGTAAAAGATTAAATTAAAATGTCTTTTGAATTAAAAATTTAAAATTGAACTATCAACTTCAGGTATTTAAGTTTATTTTTCTTCAAGTATTTTTAAATTATTTTTTGTACTAATAACACTGGTCGACAAAAAAATCCTCCCCCATAGACGAATAGTTGGACTTTATGTATTTTGATGTGCTAAACACGAATCTGCTTTCAGTTTTTTTTCATCAGGTCTGGATTCTTTTATGGGCGTGTTTAATATTTTACCCATAGAAAGGCCATTACTCTAGTATATTTCCTCATAACTCAAGAACGATGTATATGATTGACATAAGTGATACACCAAAAGATACGTACTAAAAATCACATTTAGATTATTTAACGCCTAAAGTTTACTCATCTTTTGCATTTATAAAGAGAAATTCCTCCGATTTCTCGGATCCTTATACGTTAAAGTTTTTGTTTTCATCATTTGTTAGGTCTAAATTAGAGTATGGCGCTATTATTTGGAGTCCACATTGCAATGTTCACATTGCTCGCATTGAGAAGGTTCAACGACGTTTTATTCGTTATGCCCTACCTCACTTAGACTATATTTATCCGTCTCCATCATATGAATCCCGTTGTTTGCATTTAGGGATGATTTCATTAGAAAAAAGACGCAAGATTCAATCTTTGCTATTTTTGTTTGATCTATTAAATATAAATATTGCACGCAGAGAAAAAACATGGTTACAGCATGATTACCACAACTATTCAATGATTATATAGCCGTTTTCTCGTTGATTTAAATATACTGTGTTCATGATAGCAACGTTTATGATTCCGTTTAATCATTTAATGATTACTCACAATCAAAATTTTAATATGGTTCACTGAATTATAATATGTATTTAAATATGTTTATATGAAATCATATTTATGAATAAATACAATCATTTAGTCAATTCTACAATTATTTAGTTAATTCTACAATCATTAAGTTAATTTTGCAAATTTAGTTAATTCTACAACCATTTAGATAATATTTTTATTTGTATTTTGTTTTGCACAACTGTTGAATGTTTGTATTTGAAAATGTTTATGTTTTTCTCAAATATAAAATATTTGCTTTGGACTATAATTTGATTTCACACAACTATTGTATTTTTATGCACAACTGTTGAATGTTTGTATTTGAATATGTTTATGTTGTCCTTAAATATAAAATATTTGTTTTTGACTATAATTTGATGTCACACAACTATTGTATTTTTATCGTTAATCATATTTATTTTCTGCATAACTATTGAATACACATTTTTGTGTATAAGTTCAGTAGTTTGTTAGAAGGCAAACGGTATAGCTGTGTGTTTTTGGAAAAGTGTTCAATTTATTTGTGTTCTAAGTTTAAAAAATGACAAATAAAAAAATAAATGAAAAAAAAAATATGTCTTTTTCTGAGATATGCAGGAATGGTTATCTATATTGGAATGTATGAAGATGACGTTCCATTATTTGGTCGTATAAATATTGATCTAATAAATCTTACTATCTTTGCGGTCAAAGGCTTTTAAACTCACATTTTCAAGCCTTTCAGGTAGATTATGAGGATTATTATTTTTCAATATCTGTTAAATCATAAGAATTGCATTTTATTAAATTTTAATTACATTGCATTACCAAAGAAAACATAAAACTGTTGAATTAATTCTTATGTAAATATTATAAAATATAATATGTAAATAATATTTAAACAATAAATATAAATATATGTTAGAAATTAATATGTAGAGTATAAATATTATATAAAAAACTATTAATAACTTATAATTTAATAATTAAAAATTAATAAATTTTATATACATTTTTATATATTTTTTATATTAAAAAAATTTTCAGTTTTTCAATATTTTCAATAAATAAATAAATAAAAATTTCAGAAAAATGTGCTTTATTTTAAATATATTCAGTATTGTAAACTCGGGCATTATATATATAATAAAATGGGATTATATATATGATAAAATGGGATTATATATATGATAAAATAGGATTATGATAAAATGGGATTATATATATGATAAAATGGGATTATTAAATGATTAAATTCGTTTATATATATGGTAAAATGGGAATATTAAATGATTAAATTCCTTTATATATATATGGTAAAATGGGAATATTAAATGATAAAATTGGTTTATATATATGATAAAATGGGATTATTAAATGATAAAATTAGTTTATATATCTGATATGCAAAATATGTTGCAGCAATTAATGCAAAATCAAAGCATGCTCATGCAGATTTTGCTAAGTAAAAAATGAATTCCTTAAGAATATGTTACTGGAATGCTAACGGCCTTAGCCAACATAAACACGAAGTCCAACAATTTTTAACGTTGCAAGATATTGATCTGCTACTGGTATCTGAAACTCACTTTACTCAAAAGAACTGTTTCAGAATAAATGGCTACTATACCTATGACACAAAGCAGCCTAACGGTAGGGCATGCGGAGGGACAGCAATATTAGTTCGTAAAGATATAAAGCATTTTCCAATGCCAGAATACAGAACGGATCATATTCAGGCCACTTCAATAAATATTCCCGATAACAATATAACAATATCCTCTATATATTGTCCTCCAAGATATTCTATTAATCGTAATCAATTTCTTGATTATTTTGCAACTTTAGGCCCAAGATTTATAGCAGCAGGAGACTATAACGCAAAACATACCTTTTGGGGCTCTCGTCTAACAACTCCCAGAGGTAGGCAGTTATTTGAAGCAATATCATCCAGCAAACTAGATTCCATATCTTGTGGCCAACCTACTTACTGGCCTACAGACCTCAATAAGGTTCCCGATCTTATCGACTTTGCTGTAATTAGAAATGTAAAACGTGAATGTATATCAGTGATTCCTTCACTTGATCTTTCGTCAGACCATACACCAACGATCCTGACACTGATTAATAGTCAAAGTCACTTTGAAACTCAAAGCTCTTGTTTCCCAAACAAGAAAACAAACTGGTTAAAATACAAAATGTACATAAGCTCCCACTTACCACAAAATATTCCACTGAAAAGCGAAAACGAAATACAATCTGCAGTTAATATCTTCACGGATATCCTGACTAATGCAGCTATATTATCCACACCTTCGCGTTTCTCACGAAGGCCAAAATATATTAAATGTTGCTCAAATGTTGAATCTCTTATTAGGGAAAAAAGGCAACTAAGACGTCAATGGCAAGATTCTCGATCACCAGCCGTCAAAACTAGACTTAATCAATGTATCAAAAGATTACGCTTCGCTCTGAAGAATCAAAAAGAATCCAAATTGAAAACATATCTGCAAAACTTAGACTCTACTAAGGAAACTGATTATAGTCTATGGAAGGCGGTGAAAAATATGCAATGCCCTATTGCATATGAGTCTCCCATACGCCTCCAAAATGGCCAATGGGCAAAAAGTTCTAATGAAAAAGTTGAAGCATTCGCTAGTCATTTAGAACACGTTTTCACTCCAAATAATTCAGGTTCAACTCTAAGACCTGTTGTAGTTAGCGACCATATTCACTCTCCATTAAAATTCCGGCTCTCTGCCGTGAAATTAGCAGTAAAAGGTCTGAAGGCAGGAAAATCTCCTGGAACGGACAAAATTACCAGCACAATGATTTGTTTCTTGCCAAACTCGGCTCTAAAATTTATTTTATTAATTTTCAATGCCATTTTACGTACTGGCTACTTTCCAAGTACTTGGAAGTTGTCAGAGATAGTAATGATACCCAAACCTGGAAAAGACGTCACTCAAGTAACATCTTACCGTCCAATAAGCTTATTATCAATTTTTTCGAAATTGTTTGAGAAATTGCTCCTTGAGAGCCTATTATTACATCTTAATAATAATAACAGTATACCTAACCATCAGTTTGGTTTTAGGAGAAAACATGGTACTATTGAACAAGTGCATCGAATTACAACTCTCATCAGAAGAGGTTTCGAGAGCAAGCAGTATTGCTCTGCGTTATTTATTGACATATCTCAAGCTTTCGATAAAGTCTGGCACGACGGACTAATACATAAAATGACCACGTTACTTCCACAGAACGTTCATAAGTTACTAAAAAACTATATAATAAATAGATCTTTTCAAATAAGATCGAAAGATGTGATTTCTTCACGCAGAAAAATTTCCGCAGGAGTACCTCAAGGAAGTATTTTAGGGCCTCTTCTTTATATACTATATACGGCAGATATGCCCACGAGCCCTATGACTCATACATCAACTTTTGCAGATGATACTGCTTTTGTAAGTATGCATACAAATCCGGTGATTGCATCCGAAAAACTCCAATCTCATATCACTGAGCTGGAAAAATGGCTATATAAATGGAAGATCAATGTGAATGCTTCGAAATGTGTCCATATAACATTTACCTTACGCAGGGAAAGTTGTCCCCCCATTCGAATAAACAATGTCCAAATACCTGAACAGGATAAAGTAAGGTATCTTGGTATTCACCTAGACCGGCGTTTAACATGGACTTGTCATATAGAATCCAAAGTTACTCAAATAAAACTAAAATCTGCCCAAATTCATTGGTTAATTAGTCCAAAGTCAGCCCTAGACTTGGACTATAAAGTACTGTTATATAAAGCAGTAATAAAACCTATATGGTTATATGGCATACAGCTCTGGGGAACAGCCTCTTCATCAAACATTGAAAAATTACAGAGAAGACAGTCCAAACTCCTAAGAATAATAACAGGTGCACCATGGTACGTCAGAAATAGCAACATCCACAAGGATCTCAATATTCCTACAATTCGTGAGGAGATAAAGAACAGTAGCATCAAATATATGAAAAAATTATCTGAACACCCAAACCCTCTCGCTAGGGATCTGCTAACTTTTGAGGGTCACAGACGCCTAAGAAGAATGGAAACACTGGATCTTGGAAGATAATACTACTAATGAAAACTCTACGTTGGATTTTGCAGTGGCAATATCAACAATAATTTAAGTTTAGGTTAAGATTTTAATACTTATTGTAAATTTCTGAAAAAGAAAGATTCAATTAAAACTAATATATATGTAAAAAAAAAAAAAAAAAAAAAAATAAAAATATATCTGATAAAATGGGATTATTAAATGATAAAAAATTGTGAAATCGAAAGAAATATTGTAAAAAAAAGTTATAAATATGATTAAACCGAATCATTTAATGATGAGAAAATGATTAAATGGAATCAGAAAAATGATTACGTACAAATATACTTATTGTAACCTGGGATCATATATTACAATCATAGTATGCTGCTCTTAGTTTATGGTCACCCGAACCATATTTTTTCTTTGCATGTGGTTGCTCGGAATTATTAAATAAAATACCATTTCATGTCCCATGTAGGATTACACTCCGTCATAGGAATTTATTCTATGTTAGATTACATCATAGAAATTATGTGTTAAATAGTCCATTAATCAGATCATTAAATTACTTCAATTCTCTGAATAATAATCATATTTTTGAATTTACTGCATCAAAAACAGATTTTAAAAACTTAGTACTTCAAAACATGAATTAATATTAACAATTATAATTACATACAAACAAAATGTAATAATTTAATTTTAATCCTTAGTCTGTAAATAATATTGTTCTTTAGACTTAGGTAAATAAATAAATAAATAAATAAATAAATAAAAAAATATCTTCAAATCATCCAAACTTAATTTTTTTTGTACTCAATAGTTTCGAAGTTATTTTGAAATAAGTGCCCAAAAAAAATCTTTTTCGTGCAAAATTTTAGATTTTTTTGTTACCAAAATTTATTTTAATAAATTAAAATATCAAAAATATTACAGTTCATCAACTTTATTTTAAAGCTGCGAACAAAATAAGGTATATATCTTCAAAATTGATGCAAAAATCGTGATTTTATTCACAGTTAAGTAAAAATACCCATGTTACATAAAATTGCGAAAATACAGTGGTGGGAAAAAAATAAAAAATTTATTTTTTCTTGAAACAAATATAGGTGGACTAGGTGGATTTTGACGAGTTAAACAAGAATCTGCATTCACTTTTTCTATCAGGTACTGATTTTTTTTTTAGGTGCATGACTAATATCATCACCTTATTCAGCGGTCACACTATAAAATTCGAGAAAGGTTTGTCAAATTGAGACTATTACTCAAGAACCGTTTACACGATTTTCATAAATGATACATAAAAAGATGCATACGAAAATTATCTTCAAGGTAGGTTAACAATATTTTTTATTTGCTCAAAAATTTCAGTTATGGATCAAAATTTTCCCAATTAAAAAAAAAAAATAATAATCATTTTTCGCTACTAATAACCAAATAACTACGGAAATATTAACTGGATAAAAAAATTATGTAAGTCCAGCTCAAAGACAATTTAGATCACTATACATTTGAGTTTAATTTATCTTAATTGGACAAACCGTTCTCGAGTTATACAAGGCAGGATTATAGTAGTCATGCCCATAACAAAAAATCAATACGTGATAGAAAAAAATAAAAGCTGATTCTAGTTTAGCACATTAAATTCCATCTAATCCACCATTTATTTAAAACAAAAAAAGATTTTTTGTCGACTAGTGTATTTCTACTTAATTGTAGGTATGCATGGGTATCCTAATTTAACTGTGAATCCAATAGTGATTTGTGCATCAATTTTTATGATACGTCGTTTTATTTACTCGTAGTTTTGTCAGCTTTGAGATAAAGATGATAATGAAAATAATAAATCCTGCCAAAAATCAATATGGCAGGAATTTACAACCGTGCACTGTGATCATTAAATCGAAATTATTTTCAGTCGAGTTCTTACTACAAGTTAATACACTTAATATTTTACCAGTTATTCTCTATTATATTTCTTACCTATGTATAAGCCTTTCCCAGCTTAATTAATAATAATGCCAGAAAAAGGAAAAAAAAAAAAACTTTAAATTTATGTGAACATTATATTTAGCAAAAAATTAAATAAATTAATATGAAATAATTTTTTTTAGTTTATTAAAAAAAAAAAAAAAAAAAAAACGTATAAAGCAACAATAGAAAATAAAAGGAAAATGTTCATAATATATGTATATAAACTATGAAATGTAACTATGTAAATACATTCAAGTTTTTTTTTTTATTAAAATGTTATTACATTTTATTGAAATGCACTCAAATAGATTTACAGATGAACTACTTTCATATGCAAAGATAACAATCAAACCGAGAGAGATACAAAAGGATAGACAGACATATACATAAATGTTGTATGTCCCATGCTAATGGAAAATTTTTCTATGCAAAAATTGTCTAAAAATGGTATTTATTTGATGTTCCTTATTATGATTATTTTTTTAGTATAATAATGGAGCAAATAGTGGTAGTTAGAGAAGTTTGTAGGAGAGTCTAGAGATGTAGCATATAAAATGTTAAGTTCAAATTTATTTGACTATTTAATTTTATTGCAATTTTTGAAGCCAAAAACTAAATTTTAACTACAATCGATTTGCATTTTTATTACAAAATAATAGTGAGTGTAGTAAGTGAATGAAGTGTAGTGGATATGAATGTGCATTAACATTAAAAGCAGATGCTGGGAACTGTTATTTTTTATTTTGTTTTCTTATTTGCTGGGAATTTTTTTTGTCGTCTTGGTACTTAACAAATGGAATTGCTTATCAGAGGATTAGCTTTAAGTGCGACATAAAATTTAGTGTTATATTGAAAATTTCAAATTTCCTTAGTTTTTTTTTTTAAGACAGAAAATTACAAAATTTTATCAGTGTTTTTAACAAGTTTTATGAAATAGTCATGTAATTTCAAAACTTTTTGATTTATAAAAAAATTTTTTTTGAAACTTGTATATCGTTTTATATGCTGCACAATAATTACAAAAAACTTTTTTTTGTGAAACTTGTTGGAAGTACTTATGTCAATAGAAAAAAGTACATATGAACCTCTACAAAAAATATGCTTACATTTTGTGCAGGTTATTCTTTTAGTGTAAGTTATATATAAGGACTGCGTACGAAAAATCCGTACACACTTTAAGGCTTATAACTTTTGTATACGTAAAACAAGAAAAAAAAAAGATATGGTCGGTTTTGACTTACACCATTGCTTATGAGCATAAAAATTCGGGAAGGGGACTTGTATTACACCTGATTCCAATTGTAGACCAACACTTTTACTAAATATAAAATAAAATATTCAAATACTTAAGAATGCGTTGATACTAACATCTTTATGATTTTAAGGACTTTAAGTCGATTCCTGGATGTACATATGGGAGCTAGGGTTAATTATGGACCGATTCTCTAAAAAATTTGGCATTGTTATTTCCACTTATATAAAACTTATTTGTGTCGAATATTAACTTGATACTAACATTCGTATGGGATTTACGCATGTTAATGTAATTTCTGGAAGAGTGCTTCCAAAATAAAGTCCTCTTCCAGAAATTATGGACCGATCTTCATGAAATTTGGCACAAAGATTAACAATATATATAAAAGTTTCAATAAAGTATTGGTATATGTAGAACATTTATGACCACTAAAACGCTATTCCGGGAGGATATTTGTATGGGGGCTAGGTGAAATAATGGAGCGATTATAACCAATTTCAATAGACTACGTCCTTGTGACAAAATTCATCAAGATATCTTCAAAATTGCGACATGTACTTTGTTCTCAAGTTTTACATGGACAGATAGCCAGCCAGACAGACAGACGGGCAACGGTCATTAGTTTTTCTTAAAATTTTACAAAATTCAAGCAAACGAATAATTCAAATTTATAGTAAAACGAGGTAGAAAGATATAGTGGATCAACCCCTATGATATGATACCCTACACCATCAGTTATGTGCATCAAAATCCAAATTTTCGTATTGTAAAAATTTTTATATATATTTGAAAAGAAGATAAATTTTCGGGTGAAAGACAGTCTAAAAAGTAAAAATTTTAATCTCTACTAGCAGAATCCTCCTATATCCTCCGTTTAATTTCTTTCAGTCGTACACTGTGCGTTGTGGGAAATGTGGCAGATAAATATCGTGTAAAAAAATCAAAATTGTCGAATAATTTTTTGCTCTGGCAAGCTAATAAAATGTGCGAGGAAAACACACTTTATTCATTACTTTTAACAGAAAAATGTACGAAATTTTTGCTTTCCATCATTCGAAAGCACAATGGATAATAATTTTTCTGGCCCGATTTCGCATCTCATCATTACAATAAAAATAATGGCGCAAGCAAAACCTTTCCTGACCAAAATGCTTTCCTGAAGGATACTTAAAGCTGAGTAAAAAATAAAATAGATTTTAAAAAGAAGTGGACACATTCTGACAAAAGTGTAACCGAAAAAACAATAAAGCTTATATTTAGGGTATTCCAGAAATTATTAAATATTTTAGTAAAAGGTAATAAAAAAACAAGTTTTGCTTTTATATTTAAAATAAGAATATAATATTATTTAACAAGTCAAAATTTCATAAAGATTAACCCATTAGTTTGATTTTTATAAGCTCAATTGCTCATACTGCTGCAAAAATCATATAATTGCAGTGCTGATCGCAATTTGTTTTACCAACAAGTTTGCCGGTGATGACATAGCAAAGTGACATCTTGTCCAGCGCTTTCCAAACATAGGCCCCATATGTCATTATTGGTCTCACGACCGTATCATAAAGCCAAATCACTTGTGCTGGCCTCATATCCCATTTCAAACTAATAGCCTTCTTACACAAATAGATGGCCGTTAAAGCTTTAGAGGACAGTTTCCTATCCAGAATCAAACCTAGATATTTAGGTTTGATTCTGCCAGAGAAAGCAAAGTTAGCACCATTTAATGTGGGAAGAGAAAAAGAGGGAATCTGTGTTATGTTGCAAATCGGCAGATATAACTTTGTCCGGACCGGCTGATTTGTATGGTTCGAAGCTTTTTATTGCCTGTCATAGTCAATAGGGACCGAAACGGTACCTCTAGTACATACACAAGATGTGTGACTAGTCTCATTAACAAGGAAATGAGATTCAAGGAGAACTTCCAGAGTCTCTCGACTACTCGTTGTATTTTCTTCTGTATGTTTTAAAGAGGATTTTCCGTAGTCTACTGGTCTCAGAGGAGCTTTCGACGCCACTATAAAAGTTCCACCATAACTTGCGTTTAGCGTCCCTGACCTGATTCTTAAACCAGTTTCTCGTTCTCTTTGCCTCGTTAAAAAACCTACGACGTTCCTACGTGTCTCTGCAATATTAGGGTCATACCAGTGGAGCCTATTTCTACACCTACGATTCTTGATCCTACAAGATCGTCTCAATATCATCAAGACCCTCCATTAGTGCTGGGTATGAGATTAAATTCTGTAGGTACATACATTGTATGTCGCATTTGCTATTTCCCTATTCATAAAATTCTGTTTTGGTCGGTTTCCGACCGTAATAGAGAATTCGAGATACAGGTGATCCGAGAACGAACAATCCTTTGAGACCCTCCAATCTTCAATGGAATCAGCGTCACTCAAACTTATAAGCGTTATATCCAAAACTTCCTTTCTATTCGCAACTACGAAAGTAGGTTCTGAGCCTCTATACGCAACTACTATGTTATTGTCAAGTATGAAATCAAAAATACCCTCACCTCTAGTATAAGTATCTGAGCTTCCCCAGATGAGGTGATGCGCATTGGCATCCGCAAAAATTACAATAGGGATGCCTCCTGTTTGCTTCTCAAAGCACCTTCCAGACAAGGCAGTTTGGCGTAGTTTCACCATGGTTATGTGCATTGTATCTTCATCACTGTAATCTTGATATTTAGTCCCAGGATCCTCCCATGATTTATCTATGGATCCTGGACCATTTAACCTCGGTGTAGGACATTAAAAAACAGACCAATTTGGAACAAACAAATAATTTCAATACCATTCTTGTTTCCTCTCGAATATAGTTTCTGCATTTTTCTTAAACCAGAAAAAATCAAAAATTTTAAGATATTTAAAATAAAAACTTAACTAGCTCTTATAGCACTTAAAACAACGCTATGTACATGAAAACTAAAATTAAATCAAAATTCGAAAAAATAACAAACTAAAAATGCACCTTGAGGTGTTAAAAATCTTGTCCATTATTATTATGATTATTACCATAATAATCATGTCGGCTGACTGTTTGGCTGTTTTAAAAGCAAAGATAACCAAGACTCAAATGAACAAAATAATGCCAATAACACATTATATATAAATACATATATGCCAGTACTTTTTTTTTTTTTTTTTGCAACTTTAAAAATCGCTAACTCTTTATACATATAAATATGCCCCTTCAACAGCTATTATAAATAGCGGCAGATGTTAAAGATTTTCTCTTATAGAATATTTATAAGCCAAAAAACAAAAAAAAACCTCCCTAAACAAAAACCAGCTAAAATTTGCTAAAAACAAAAAAATTATATATTTAGATGCAGATTAACCAAAAAAAAAAAAAAAACGAACATCTTAACTGACTCCTTTGAATATGTATGTATGTATATGGAAAATTCTAAAAGTGAAATACATAATGAACAATAGTTAACCACAAAAAAAATGTAAAAAAGTCCATCATTCAAAAGGTTAAAGTTGTTGAAGTTTATGGCAAAATAAATTCTTCTTAAATTTCCAAGCTGCAACAAACAAAAGTGGGTGTTTCCTTCAACTAACTCCTTAGGCTACTAGAAAATAGAGATGAAACCAGGAATAATACAAAAACAAAAAAATTAATACGACTATTGTTCTTGTAATACATATGTATGTATGATTGTTTTAGCTAGAACAATGGCCTGGTGTTATTATTAGAGAGTTTGTGTTAAAATTGTTGTTTAAATTACACAAATTTTAGAAAAAGAAAAAATGATTGAAAGATTCTTAGAAATGAAAAATTTACTGGGAAAAAACACAACAAAGAATAAAGAAATTTGATAGGTGAAAAATAGGCAGTCACATGCCTTAAAAATTGTAATTAAAAAATATTTTTTAAATCCCAAACTTGGTTTGTGATAACCAGGGAAACCACAATATGCTCTAAAAAAATGTGTTTTATGCGCATTAAATATGCTGAAAAAACGAAAAATATGCTCTAAAAAACGCGAAAATATGCACTTAAAAAAACAAAGTTTTTTTTTTATAATTTTTTAACAAAGTTATGTTTTTCATTAAATCAAAGGGTTTTATTAATATTTCAACGTTATAAAATAAGGCAAAACAGAAATTTATCAACCGTGTCGAAATTTGGTTCCCCGTTTTTTTGTTGTATCGCATAAAAACGTTATGGATCTTCTATTTTTTTACCCATATAATTCTAGACATTATTATTTATTCAGAGATTATTAAAATTATCATATGCTTTCATTAAAAAAATCTTGTTGCTACAAGTCAAGCTTCTCAACGATAAAATGGTATCCATTAATTTTATAATTTACTAGCGTAACCCGGTGCGCTGCGCTACCCCTTATTAGGCTATATCAAATATGTATTTAATACCGTTTAAGATTTAAAAAAAATGGGCCTAAAATGTGGGCGTGTCCAACCCAGTTCTTACATATCCTATAACGACCAGCGGTACTGGTACTATCTGTGTGTAAAATTTCGTAAAAATCGGTTCAGCCGTTTGAGAGTTTTAAAAAGTGGGCGAAAAATGTGGGCGTGGCATCCAACAGAGTTCATATATAGCATATAATGATAAGCGGCACTGTGGTACTATCTGTGTGTCAAATTTCGTGAAAATCGGTGCAGTCGTTTGAGTTTTAAAAAGTGGGCGTAAAATGTGGGCGTGGCATTCAACCCAGTTCATATCTTAAATATTAATATTGATACCAAAATGGCTTCGACAAAATTTTAGAACTCTAACTGTTATATTTTCTCAAATATAATAATTTAAAATTTTCATTATATGGGAGGTGTCACGCCCACTATTGCTAGTGTACCAATTTTTGTCCAAAATATTTGTAATTGTATGAAGCTAATGCTAGTCGTACAAAATTTGAGCTCTCTAACTTTTATAGTTTCCCAGATATAAAAATTTTGGTATTAACTTTATATGAGAGTTGACACGCCCACTATTTCTTTTCCGCCCATTTTTGTTTAAAATGTTCACATTGACACTTAAGTTTATTGTACAAGATTTGGAAAATGTAATTGTTATAGTTTCCTAAATTTACGGTATTTGGTATTGGCAAGCAATATTAGGCGTGGGATGTGCCACACCCCCTATTGCTAGTTCTCCTATTTATTTCCAGAATGTTCATATAGGTGTCAAAGTTATTCGTGCAAAATTTGAATTCAAGAAAATCGGTTTAGCCGTTTAGGCGGCTATAGACTTCAAACAAACATACATATATACATACATACAAACAAACACACAATAATTTTTATATATATAATAATTTAAATAATTTATTATTATTATTATTTTTTTTTTTATAAAATAAAATTTGAAAAACATGGTATAAAAAAATTATCCTCAAATTTTCAAAATATACTCTAAAAGGGTTAAATATGCCCTAAAAATAATAAAATATGCTATAAATATGCACCAAAAATCGTCAACTGCAAAAATATACCGTAAAGTGTAAAATATGCAAATATATGCACTAACAAATCGATGACAAAATGTTTTATTTGTTCTGAAACGGATAAATATTTTATCGATGGCATCATACAACTTACAGGAAAAAACATGCAATTGCATATTTTTGGTTTCCCTGGTTATAACTTTCTACAAAAGTGGTAAGCAGATATATGTATGTACATTAAGGTATAACATTTTGTAATTTTTTCAAATATCCAAAATACCATTGCAAGGCTTTGTAGAGCATTGAAAGATATAAAAGAATATGATATTAAAAAGTTCCCGCACCAAAATTGTGAAATTTTTATGTTGATAGCGATAACAGCCGGAATTGGTAGGAGATAAGGTCGAAATCTTCTCTGTACAATTAGACCTGAGACTGTCCTACAGGCTACCCGACTACTGTAGCATTAGCCAGGCCGAAGTGATGGCCATAAATATAGCCGCACAATGGGTGCAGTATAATGGAATATCAAATAATATTCGCATATTTACTGACAGCAAAGCGACCATTAGTTCCCTGTCAGGTGTGTACACCACATCAAAGATTGTCCGTGAATGCCGGTTGCCTCTGGAGGATATCGCAAGACATTCGTTGGTTACCCTCACATGGGTTCCAGGACATAGCGACATTAACGGCAACTGCGAGGCCGATAGACTTGCGCGTGCAGGAGCCAATTCGAACTAATATGGTTACAATGAAAATATAAGCGCTCCGTTATTAATAGGTAAGCAGCTGATATGACGCAAATTTCATCTTGAAGCAGTAGAAAGATGAACCATGGAACCCACTTGTGTAGAGTCTAGGAAAATCTGGCCCGTGATGGAAGAACAGCGAACAATACAATTGTTGAAGCTGTCAAGGACCCATCTAAGGAATCTTATTGGTGCCATTATAGGTCACTGCCCCATCGGCGCATAGGCTAGAAGGCTAGTACTCCACTACAACGAATTTTGTAGGAGTTGCAAAAAGAGGAAGAAGAAGAAACCATGGAGCATCTTCTATGACACTGCTAGTCCTTTGAGGACCAACGGCAACGGCTATTTGGTCTAAGAATATTAATAGACAAATCCTATCTCTCTGGAGTTGAACCATCCAAGATCAACTGCTTTGTTGGGACCACGAAATCTTTCGAAAGATCAGATAGTCAGAAAAATTAGGCCTTGAACCAGCGGGGGCTTTTTATGGTAACACAACGGGACCTTACTTAGACTTTGCTGCAGACTTTGTCTGACCTATTTCTATTAAATCGGGATAAAAATATAAAATTTATATTATAATTAAATAATTATTTTAAATTTAGTTAATTCTTAAGTGTATTTTTCAATTTAAATGTCTAGGCATTTTGTGATGTAAACTTAAATGCAAAATCATTTCAAACCAGTTTGTAATAGTAAGATTTTTGCATTTAATTCGATTTTCGAAAAGTCTTAAATAATTTTCTTGTACATCGTCTTTCCGTGTGTGCTTTACTCAATATATGAGGAATTTAAAAAAAAAATTAAAAACCGTCAAAAGCAGGAAAACTGTTGGTGCATTTTGGTAGACCTAACAAAATACCCAAGACATCCAAAATTTTAGATCATTTACCAAAAATCTCAAGGGAATACAACCATTTAAACCTTAAAAAAATAAAATTAAGTGAAATCCTAATATATATTATAACGAGAGAGAAACTATAGTCGGTTAAGACCGACCATATGATACCCTACACCGTCGTGTATGAGCTTTAGACAAACACTTCTACTAAATGTAAAATAGATTATACAAATACAGAACAATGCATTGAAACTAACATCTATATGATTTTATGCCCTTTAGGGCGATTCCCGGAAGTGGGTCTATATGGGAGTTATGGTAAATTATGGACCGATTCTCATAAATTTCGGCAATGTTGTTTCTACTTATATAAAACTTATTTGTGTCGAATATTAACTTGATACTATCATTCGTATGGGATTTTTGCACGCTAAAGTGAATTTCGGGTAGCTATGGGAGCTATGGTTAATTATGAACCGATCTTGATGAAATTTGGCACAAATATTGACACTTATACAAAACTCCTTTGTACCGATTGAAATATTGCTATATTTAAGGGATTTTTGATTGTTAAACCCCTATTCTGGGAGGACATTTGTATGGGGGCTAGGTGAAATAATGAACCGATCATAACCAATTTCAATAGGCTTTGTCCTTGTATCAAAATAATTATTCGTGCCAAATTTCATCAAGATATCTTTAAAATTGCGACCGGACGGATGGACATCGTTAAATCTACTTAGAAGGTGATTCTGAGTCGAACGGTATACTTTAAGGTGGAGGTCCGATAATTTTTTCTGTGCGTTATAAACATCAGCACAAACGCATAATACCCCAACCACCTATGGTGGTGTAGGGTATAAAAATGAAATGTAAGTTTGTTTGTGCGTCAATCACTTCTAAACGGCTAAACCGATTTTCACGAAATTTGACAAACAGATAGGACCAGTACCGGATGTGGTTATAGGAAATGTAAAATCTTGATTGGATGTTACACCCACATTTCACGCCCACTTTTTTAAAACGAAATTTTCAAAATTTCATTTATGATTTGATTGAAAAAAAAAATTTTGCACATAGATAGTCCTTATAATTCTCTACAAAAAATACAGTTACAGGTGCGTTTTATTATATTTGGACCAAAGTAAAATTTTGACCCATTTAAAAAAAAAAAAAAAAAAAAAAAACATATCCTTAGTTTTTTTTTTTAGTTTTTTTAACTTGGCGGGCTCAATTTAAGTTTAATAAAATTACACACAGTTATTACTGAGGTAATTTCCAAATATTTTGAAGGATTACAAATTTCTAGCTAGTCTGTGGGCAGGAGAAAAACCTCCGAAAGTGGTCAAATCTGTCCTCCTCCAAATCAATTGGCATACACCTCGGGATTGTCCATGTGAAATTTTATTCAAATACATCCAGCAGTTCTAAAGTTACAGAATTATTTCTAAAAAATTTCATTTTAAGACCACTGTGCATCGTGTGACAGTATTTTTCACACATGAACAAGTCGATATATGCATGAAAATAAAGACTAACCATAGTAAAACTGCGTACTTATTTTTTCTCCATGACGTCAAATTTCTTCTTAAAAGGACTTCAACGTTTCAAAGAATACGCATTTAAAAAATATATGTATAAACTAGGGTGATCGACGCGGTTTTCCAACCGGTGTTAAAACCGGGTTTTTCTGTCCATGTGCTGTCGATTTATTCAAAATGTTAATTTTGCGAATGACCAGTTTTTTTAAACACAAAAAACCGGTTTTAAAAATAGCATTTTATTTCAGAAAACATGTACTAAATAGTGATATTTGAATTGAAATTTAGGAATAATTGTTTAAATATTCATAAAGACTGATTTCTTATGTTTTAAAAATATAGTTTAAGTCTAAATTGGAATTTATTATGTAATATTAAACAAATAAATAAGTAGCAATTATCCTGTATGAATTTTTTAATTTATTGTAATATTTTTACACCCAATTTAATTTTTTATGATCCAATATTTCCTTTATTTTTTAAAGGTGTTGTGTTAAAAAAGTTTCACCTGCAGAATAATTTCAATTAATTTTCAATTAAGCCATGGTTTCTGTTTGTGCTAACTAAAATTTAGTCTAATTTTTGATGATTTTTTTTTTTTCTACAATTTTGAAACATAATTATCTTCTAGTCATCTAGATATATAATTTGCTTAGCATTTTTTCTCTTTCCAAAGCTTTCTAAAGCTTCCAAACGACGTAGAAAATTTAAATTTGACTTAATTATAAAACTTTTCGTCCAACAAATCCTAACGGAGCCATATTTTGAAATTTTTATCAGGAAGCGGATATAAGAGGATTTATGTGTCTTTTTCTAAAATTTTTTTTCTCTTTCTAGAGCTTTCTAAAGCTCCCAGAAGACGTAGAAAATTAAAATTCGGCTTACTTATAACCCTATTCGTCCTACAATAGGGTTGTAGGACGAATAGATTTTGAAATCTCTATCAGGGAGCGAAAACACGTGGATCTATATATATGGATTTATATATATATATCATTCCTAAGCGTTGTTTTCTCTCCAGAGCTTTCTGAAGCTCCCAGACGATATAAGAAACTAAAAATCGGCTTACTTATAAAACTATTCATTCTACAAATTCTAACGGATTTAAAACATTAATCAATATTAACCCAATAAATTCTAATAGCTTCAAATGATTGATTTCGATTAGTGAGAGGAAGGTGTCCATATGTTGTTCATATTTTTTTCTATTATACTATTTTTTCCTGACATTGTCAGGCTTATACGCTTGTATTTAATAAATTTTAACTTGAATATTATAAGAATGATTGATTTTTTTAAAGAAATGTTGCCTTTTGATATAAATATTAACTTCTGCAAAAAACCGGTTAACCGTTTTTTTCTGAATTTCAAAAAGTGCAACCGGTTTTTTTAAAATACCAACTATTCGAACTATTCGAAAACCGGTTTCTCAAAAAAGTCGAATAATCGATCACCCTAGTATAGACATATATAAAATATATGTATGCATTCCTGCAATATAATAATATTTTTTATTTTAATTTTGCGCAACAAATAAAAAAAGAAAATATCCCTTTGAAAATGTTATTTTTTACTATTTATTGACAAATATATAACAGCATGCAGCAGTCATTCTCACACGGCAAAAAAATCATGGTCAAATTGTGTACCCATTTTTTTCCAGGATATCAAATTTCTTCTCAAAAAGATTTCAAAATTTCGAAAGATGCGCAATTTTTAAGAATAATTAATATCAAATATTTACATGAAATATTTTTATGTTTTTAACTTCAAAAAATTGCCCCACACATTACGCATCATAGTTCGAATTTTGAAATAATAAAATTTATTTTTGATGTTCGTTTTATCACCAAATAAGATGCATGTTTAAAAATTTGCTAAAATTCAATTAAAAAAAAAAATAATGAAAACGCGCTTTTTGTAAGGAATAGTATCATTAACGTAACCAGAGGGTTTTTGTCAAAAAGCGGGACCCGAACGATTAAAAAGCGGGATTCTGAACAAAATTTTATGGAAAAAGCTGGATTTTGAAAAATTTTGTAAAAAAAGAAGGATTCTCTTTCTATATCTTTCGAACATTTTGATTTTGATAATTTTTATTTTGCAAGCAAGAGTTTTTCTTAAATAATTCTTAGGCTCGTTTTACACTAACATTCAGATAAAACAAAAAGTTAAAATAAAATCATTAATTCATGGTTTCCGTTAGCACTAACTTCAAGTAAATTTGATGGAAAGAATGTTTGCTGTCATTTGTTAGCTTTCAGTTTATACAATAGTGCTGTGCAAGTATCTCAACATTATAAAGTACGTAGTTACCCAATACTTTTACAGCCGTATTCTCAAAAAATAATGTAAGCTTCATAACGAGTTACTAACTTTTTGTATGTAAATTTCCATAAGAAAAAGTTAGTAACTCGTTATCAAACCTACAATTTTTTTGAATACGGCTGTTAAAGTTTAATTTTTAATGATATTGTGTTAAAAATATAAAATATAATAAAATATAAAATACAACTCTGTATGTAATATATGAAAATAATATTACTGATTTTTATTAAAGTTGAATTTAAAGTTTTTATTTATTTTGTGTTTTATATAAACAAACTTACAAAACTGAATGCCGATTGGATGAATATATATTTTTTTATTTCAAATAAGAGAACATTTATTAAAAATTATATTTCAAATTAAAGAATCCGTTAAGTATCCTGCGGGAAATCTTTATCAGTAATAGTTGAGTACCAATTGGCACCTAACAGCCACTAAAGTTCCAGTTGAGAACCAGTGAGAGCTTTTAGCCTGATTGTTAAATGCACAATTAGCAACACGCGCGCAATAACTATATGTGGCTGAGTTATAAGCGTGTAACACTATAAAACATGAGATAAGTAAAAGTAACCTGAATTCGATTCGGGGTGCCCCAAAACTGGTTAAAAAGGGTGAATTACTCCCTCCTAGGCCAACACCATGTTAAAGTGACAGGTGCATCTCATGTTATACAAAAATAAAATAGAAAGTCAATCCAACTCTAAACAAAGGTATATCGTTTATATAGTTCAAACTACTTTTTAAAAGTACAATACGAAAATATTCCTGTTAATCATAAGATTAAAGTTCTGGTCAAAACATCTTTTAAAAATGACACATTTTGGTAATAAAAATTGGTAAAAATGATTTAAATAACTCACATACAAATGTTCTCCCGGAAAGAGTATTTAAATCTAAAAAGCTCTCTGAAAGAACACAAAATCTTCCTCCAAAAATGTACTATATTCTATTCTAACATTCTTAGGCCCGTTATTATAACTTTCCAATAACTAAAGTTAGGATGTCATCGTTCACTTTAGCTGTTTTTGGTTGTTATAAATATAAGTTAAGCCAAAAGTGACCAATAAGCTAAAGGTAAGAACATCTGACATTTAACTTTTATCGGACAGTTTATGTATTCAGAGCTGCCATATTTTCTGCTTTATAAAAGAAATAAATAAAATCATATTTATTCGGCTGTAGTTTTTAATAATTTTTCTGTCTATATTTATATTTGCTCTGGCGTTGTCTTTTAGTTAGCTTAAACTCATTTATTTTAAAAATTTCTTTGTTTTTTATTTGTTTATATTTCCGTTAGTGGCAGTTACGTTCAAATAGTACATGTTGCCACTACGTTAAGTGGCCAAAAGTAATCGGTTTTTGCTTTGATATTGCCGTATTATCAAAATTATAAAATTTAACTTAAAACCAAGTTGTAATAACCAAATGTAGATAAAGTTCACTTTATCGTTCACTTTAGTTTATCTTACCTTTAACTATCTGATACCTTATAGGTAGGTTATAATAACGGCCCTTAAAATAATAAATGTTTTTTTGTTTGAAAAATTATGTTTCTTTCTTAAATTTTCAAAATGTTATTCGAAAATGGAACAAAATTAAATTAATATATCTTTTAGGTCTTCCTGCATCGAAGCCATCAAAAAATATACACAAAGTACATTTAAGATCAGTCAGTATAGAAGTAGATCATAGTAACTTTTAATTGTCAAAAACGATTGTCAAATTTTCAGTGGAAACTAATATTTTTTTATTATTAAAAATATTGGTAAAAATTATATAACTACTAAAGGTAAAATCATTAGAGATTTCGTTCTCAATTTTATTTACCCTGAAAAGTACTTTTAATTTACCAAACAAAATTTTTTAATATAAAATATTTTTTTATTTTGTTTTTGAAATTTTGTTTTAAATTTTTTTACATTTTATTTTACTTTGTGTGTCACTTCAAAAACAAAATAAAAAAATATTTTATATTAACCCATTAACGCCTAACCCCCGAATCCGTTGTCCGATTTTGATGAAATTTCATACAGACAGCTTTTGGGGCATTTATATTGCCGTGATAATTTTTATTATTTTTTATCTGCCACACCAGAGCCTGCAGGGTCTGGGTATTTTTCTACCCACTTCGGCATTAATGGGTTCTAAAAGGTATGTTTATTTTCAAATGTAACTGCCTAACAAATGGCAATAATTAACAGTGTTGTATTTACTTACGCATTTTAAAAATAACTTGGGACTTCCCCTTTTTAAATCCAAAGCAAAATACGTATTTTTCACTAACAGGTGTTGCAAGCTACATATTTTTGTTTTGATCAAATACAGGGAAGTCCCAAATTTGTTTTATGAAATTATACCAAACATTGAAATAGTAGTGTTGTGAAAGTTTATGTATTCTATTTCTTTATTATAATAAGTGAAAGTTATTCAGTAAGCAAGTAAAAGAAGTGATTATAGTGTTCCTAATTTGTTAAAATGCTGCAAAGACGTAAATTTTTAACTGTAGCTGAATTACAAGCAGAAATAGATGAATGGACCATTGACGAGGAAGATAATGATGGGGTCCATAAAGCTGATAAAATAAGCATTATAATTACTCCACCCGATAAAGTTGATGCAATTAGTGACAGTGAAGACATAGATGAAAATGTCCAAATACTCCACGATGAAAATAAATTGCCAAATGAAATGCCAGGACAGTTTGAGATTGAATATGTTTACAATGCTGGTGTTGAAAATACATCTGAAAAAATGGAAACAGACATTGAAGAGCCATCTACATCAAAATAAAAAAATCGGGCCTCAATGGAAAATAAACCAAAGTGGAGTAAATCACATAATTATAAATTTGAGAAGCAGCCATTTAACAATGAACAAAATCTCCAGAAAGTACTGTGCGAGGTAATTGGTAAGTAGAGCAATGTTATTTTATTTATAAATCCTTAAAAAGTACTAATTTCGAAAGGTTCCTACACTCCATTGCAACTTTGGAAATGCTTTTTCGATGACGAAGTTATGAATATTATCGTAGAAAGCACAAACGAGCATGCAGGACAAAAAAATGATAAAGGATTCATTACAACAGCATCAGAAATGAAAACATTTTTAGGAATTCTGTATCTTACAGGATATAATACCTTACCAACTATTAGATCATATTGGTCAAATCAAGCAACTCTAGGAGTTGAATTCGTGAAAGAGGCAATGAGTCGAGACAGATTCGAAAAAAATTAAACTAAATTTTCACGTTTGTGATAATAAAAATATAAATAAAAATGATAAATTTGCTAAAGTTACGCCCCTCAATGAAGCTTTAAATAAAAATTTTTTGCAATTTGGCATATTTTGCCATAACTTATCTGTGGATGAATAGATGATTGCCTACTACGGTCGCCACTCTTTAAAAATGTTCATAAAAGGTAAACCAATAAGATTATAAATATTGGGTATTAGCTTCAGCTACAGGATATTGCTACTCCTTTATTCCTTATGCTGGTGCATCGGCAAACAATAACAATAATTATGGTCTAGGAGAGAATGTGGTCTTACAAATTTTGGATAAGTTATCTGTTCCCACCCAACATAATGTCAACTTTGATAACTTTTTTACAAGCCATAAGTTGTTGTGCACTTTATCTGAACGAGGATATTTTGCAACCGGTACTGTACGCGACAATCGCACAAATCATGCACAATTAACAGACGTCAAAATGATGAAAAAAAAGCCACGAGGTTCATCAGACTTTTGTTTTGACAAAAATAACAACATTATAGCAGTTCGTTGGAACGATAATTCGGTAAGTCTAGACACAAATATTTTTTATAGCCAACATAAATATTACATAAATATTTATTATGTTTAATTCAGGTGGTCACTGTGATGTCAAATTTTTTTGGATTTAAACCCAATGTGCAGAGCCAAAAGATATGATCGTAAAAGCCGGAAGTTGACAATGATTGAACAACCATATCTTATACATGAATATAATCAGAGAATGGGAGGAGTTGATTTATTCGACAATGCGATGAACAATTATCGCATTCGAGTTCGTGGGAAGAAATGGTATTGGCCATTACTTACTAATGCAATGGACGCTGCTATGGTAAATGCATGGAAACTACACTGCATATGTAGAAAAGCAGAAGGTGCGCCAACTATGAGTCAATTGGATTTTAGTATAAGTGTTGTTGAATCGCTGGTAACAATTCCGAACAATCGTAATCGTGGTCCTAGCAAAGTTGTAACAAACGCCCAACAAATGGCAAAACGTATGGACAGATTGGATCACATAGTTAACAAAATTGGTAAACGTGGCCGCTGTGGACAATGTGGAGGAAAAACTGAAATTTAAACTTGCACCCAAAAGAATGTTTCTCACAATTCCATGAAGGTGCTCCAAGAAATATATGTAAAATCAAAAGATCTAAATAGATATAAAACACCTAAATGATTCGTATTTTATGTATTTTAGAACCCACTTACGCCGAAGTGGGTATTTAAATACCCAATCGCTTAAAACGTACCTGCAGTCCACATAAATTGTCCTATTCATACGATTATTTTTCTACTGGATAGAGGACAGCAGGGGCCATAAGTCGCCAACTCGGCATTTGGGAATTCCACTCCCCCCGTGTCCTAGATCCATTTATATTAGATTTTTTTGATTTTGTAAAATTCCTGAACTTTGACCCACTAATTTATCCCTAAGACATGATCCTATATGCCCACCAAAATTATTTTAAGTATTCCGATTCTTACTTTATGAGTCTGTAAAAAAAATTGTAATATCTTTTATCCGGAATTTCTTAGAATTTTTCAAAAAAAAGCTCTATTTTTGGGTATTTTTCTACCCATTCGTCGTTAATGGGTTAAAGACATTCTTTTCTATTAAAAGCAAGCAAATATTCATCAATATATTCTTTGCAAGTGGACAAACATAACAAAGGCACATAAAACATTTCCAAAATGGAGCTCTGCATTTCAGGAAGTGTTTAAAATATTAAATAGAAACAACCATTTTATATTTTTTATTTTTATTTATTGTTTTTCATTTTTCAGTTTTTTGACTTATCAAGAATTTAATTTGACGACTCTCTCAAGTGATTCTACCTTGTTTTATTATATTATGGGTAAAAATGTTATAGAAACATAAATAAAGAAATAGAATAAGTAACTCTTAAAGCTAAAAAAGCGGGAAAATTATTTCAGGCGGGATCGAACTTTAAAAAGCGGGATGTCTGGTCACGTTAAGTATCATGAATAGTATGGATTAACTATATTTTTCAAACATGTATACATTTTTTCAGCAAAATAACACAAAATAAGGTCCTTCATACACTTAATTTTTTTCGATTTTCAAACAATAACCATTTTGTGCTACTTACGAAATCCTGGAAAAAATAAAATTACAATTTTTTTTATTTCAGTGTAATTCGATAAATACATTGGTCTGAACCCCACCTTATAGTATAACATACTTAAGTGTGTTTCTGGGATGTTTTCAATCCAATTTTTGCTTTAGTCAGGGTACTTATATTGTTCACTATATTTTAAAGATTTTATGCAGTTTACAGTTTTTTATGCAGTTTTTATTTCATTCTAGGACTTTACTTAGTCCAATTTTGATTTTTATACAGTAAAATTTTTCTGCTAATCCTAAATATCATTCAAACTTTATTTTCTTCATAGATCTTCCATGTTCTAATTGTTGCTATATTTTTATACAGTAAACATTTTATTTCATTCCTTTGTCCTAAACTTTTGATATATATTTTTTTCAAACTCCCAAAAGACAATTTGTCTTTCAAACGTCTTTGTATTTCCGCTGAAAAACAAACAACTCGCTTTGTCATTGAAACTTTAAGTTCATTTAAACTTTTAGACGTCAGTGTTTTTTTTTTTTTTCAAAAAGAGTTTGGGTAAAAGTATTTGTGTGGTTGTTATCGCTTGTCAATAAATTACTTCTAACATCGATTAACTATTTGCTTTCAGGCACAACTCCTTTTTGACTACTGGTTACTACGTGATATGGTTAATTTAAGGGTGGCTGGCCATTTAAGTTTAACTCTTAAAGGAAAAACAAACTTAAAAACATAAAACAGTAAAAGACATAAACCACATGACATAAATGATAATCAAACAGAAAAAATTATATACATACTTACATGTAATGATGATGACGAAGTAATATTATAAAAAAAAAATAACTAAGTGAGAGTGTAAACTTTAGAAGCAAGGACAGATATGAAGGATGGTCATAGTGGAAGAAAATAATCTTAAGTCAAGCATGACACAGACAGACATAATTACATTTCAATCACAAAAATTTAGTATTATTTTCTACTCCTAATAGTTCTTAAGATTTTATGGAAAGTAATTTATGTTGTTGAATTTTGCAAGAAAAAGTTACTACTGCACTGAACATTTGACTTCTTTTCTCTCTCAAGAAAGTGATTATTAACAAATGAAGTGTAAAGAAGTTCAAGTTGAAAGTCTGAGTGTGGTTGATGGTTTGTTGTTCGTTTGTTGGTAAGTTTATCTGTCAGTCTGTCTATCTTAAGGAAGTTGGTTAAAGTCATTATTAAATAGAGGCAACAAAAAAGTTCCTGTTGTAATTACTTAAACTTTAACAAATGACAGCAAGTCAATAATGTGAACACTAATAGTGCAGAATACGACAAGTAATATTTATCAATATTAGAATCTTAAGGGCGTTTTTTGTTAAATAAAAGTTAAATGAGAAAGTTTTTAATACAAAATATAGAAGATTGACTGAAATTAGTTTTTGTTGGCCTTAAGAAAAAATTGTTATTTTATAAATTATTTGAAAGTTGATGGCTTTCAATCTTAGTATAGCAGAAATTGGACAGGAACGAACAGACAGACAACGTTTTATTAGAAAAAAAAAAGACAGGAAGTAGTTAAAACATTAAAGGGTTCATAAAGCAGCTGGTAATATTAGTTTTTAAAAATATAAAAACCCCTCTCAAATTTTATATTCATTTATTTGAAACCCACTAAAATTTCATCATAATTTACCTCCCCCTAAATACCTTAAACAAAGTAAATTTGGATTTTCCATTTCCAGCCTTACCAAGAACACATTTAAGGAGTTCTTTGTGGCTTTTACGACTTTTAAAAAGTTTTATTTTATTAAAGTAAAACCAACAATAACAGCAGCAACTAACAACCATGTTGTTACAACATGTCAAAGATTTTCATTTGACTTAAAACTTTATTAAACAATAAAATTTTTAGTATTGCTATAATAAAATTTTTACTTGTCATCTTTAACAAATAGCCATTCGACTTAATTTTTAAAATTAAAATCATTCTTGATTTTATTTCACGAAATAGTAAAACACCAAAAAAAAAAAAAAAAAAATAAGTATGCAACAATAAAAAGTAAATGAATCGTAAAACAAATAAAAGGATAAACAAGGAAGGAATTATAATTAGATTTGAATTCAAATCTAAAAGGACAAGACTAGAGAAATAAAAAGAAAACAAATGAATAAGAAGATATAAAAGGAAAAAAAAGTCATAAAAAAGTGGGCGAATAAATTACAAATAAAATGTTAATAGTTAAACGAAAATCTGTGGCGAATAGGTAAGTAAAAGAATAAGAGGGAGGGGATATAACGAAATTAGAGCGACACAATGTGTTTTGTTCATAAAAATATATAAGATGGATGAATCTTTTTAAACTTCGACATCTCATTTGCCACACTTAATACGGATCCCTATTCTCACAATTGCCTGAACAGGATTTTTCGATATTGTATCTACGGTGTTTTCCTCTTCTACTCACTTTGCGGCTATATTTTCTTCAAGCTATTTTTTTTTTCTAGAATCAGGAACATATCCCAGCCTCTAAGGCCTCTTCTACTTCTGTACTAAACCTAGACATCTTGCTTAAGCACCACTTTTACGACCTCCATCATAATTGGTCAACCAGCTTTTAGAGAACGTTTTTAAAAACCATGCTTTGGATTTCTCTTATCTCAACATTACTGGTAAAATCTTCTCTTGAATGATCATTATTAATTTTTCAAACTTTGTTCTCAATTTTTGATTCTCACCATTTAAATAATTTAACTTATTCTCAATCACTCACACTGGGGCTTTTGTTCATCAATATTAAATGCCCACCTCCCATATAACGTAAAATTTGAAAAAGTTGATGGTGGGTATATAGCTTCGGTCGAATATAACATTCGCGCTTGTTATATTTCTGTAGTCTTATAGTTTATAAGATACAGATATATTACCAAACATTTTGTCATTGGCTGTACTCTGCACAGGTGGAGAGCAACAACTTATATTTATAACAACTAAAAATTTTGATCTTAGACCACCTCTACTTGTACCAATCGGCTTAAAATTACTTTCTGAGTCGATTTAACAATATCGCTCCGTCCGTCTGCCTGTCCATGTAAATCTTGTAATCAATAATTTAATGAAATTTGTTTTTTTCTATTCAATGACGAACTGTATTGAAATTGGCTGTGATCGCCATTTTATTTCACATACCTCTTATACAAATGTCATCCCAGAACAAGTGCCAAAAGATAGCAATATTTTACTGGAACTCGTCACCTATAAGTTATATATAATCATAAATTTGTGTGCCAAATTTCACCAAAGTTCGGTCTATAATTGAACAATCATTTAAATGGGAAAAAATACCATTAAACAACAAGCGCGAATTTTATATTCGGCTCGGCCGAATCTATATACCCACCATCAACTTTTTAAAATTCTACTTTATATAAAAGGTTGGTAGAGTGCCCATTTTTTGTTTCCGAGTTTACATTGGTCCTTAAACTATTTGTAAAAAATTTCGTTGACGTTTCACTTTATATGTATAAAAAAAATATCTTTAGTATTTAACACAAATTAATGTTATATAAATACAAACCGCAGTGCAAACTTTATGAAGATCGGCCAATAATTGACCACAGCTTCTTATAACGTCAACTTCCGAGAAGAATGCATAAATAAATGAGAAAAAAAGATATAGTCTGTCAAGCCCGACCATATGATACCCTACATCATTGTTTACATTTATTAGACTTGGGGCCAATTGTGGACCGATACTCATATTAAGTATAAAATAAAGCACACGAATACAGAATATTTCGTCGATTTATATGAGTTTATTCACTTTTGGGTGATTCCCGAAAGAGGGCCTTAAATTTGAGCTATGGTTAATTATGGACCGATCTTCTTAAAATTTGACACTATGAATAATATAAATACATTTTATATAAATGTATGTTTATATAAAACTTATTTGTTTTGAATATTAATTTGATACTAACATTTTAATGAGATTTATGCCCGTTAAAGTGACTTTCTGAAAAGGGGTTTAGTTTGATTACAAAGTTTACATGGACGGACAGACGTACGGACATCGTTAAATCGACTCAGAAAGTGATTCTAAGCCGATTGGTATAAATTCAGGAGTGTCTTAAACCAATATTTTTGGGTGTTAGAAACATCAGCACAACCGCATAATACCCTCCCCACCTATCACCGTAGGGTAGGGTATATAATACTAATGTATACGTATGTTTCATAGAAATATAAACTACGCTTAATACAGGTATCGATCCACAATTGTACATACGCAGTGGTGTAAATTATCATATGATCGGGCTTGACCGACTATATATTTCTTACTTGTTTTACACATTAGTTTATGTATTATATATATTAAAATATGTAGACTACTTTTAATATTTACGCTTTAATTTCAGCACAACGTCTTAATGGTATTTAATGCCTCCTAAGCGTTTCTCACAAACTCTCAGTTGACCAATTTATTAAGTAAACATTTTATACATTTTCCACTTTAATACATATTTAATGTTTATCTTCACCATTCCTTTTAATGTTCGTGTTCACTTTCATATTTAACTAACTTTTCCCGGTGCGCTTCGCTACTCCTTTTATGCATTAACTAATATTTACTATCTATGGGACTTCTAAGCGCTCTGGTCCTACCCGTTACATTTTTATCCTCAATAATGCAAATTGATGATAAAGATATTTCAAGAAAATTTTAAACCTTTTAAGACTTTTGCTGTAACAGTTCTTAAGACATACGATATTTAATATTTTAGTTGTGAGGGTATACAATTTCTCCCGTCCTATCCATCGCATTTTCATTCTAAGTTTAGAGGTATTCCCGGATTTCCGCAAAATTAAAATCTCACTTATAGGGGATGGATAAGGAAGTTATTTTCTTAAAATTGAAACATTTTCGCGGAAATAGTTTTTTAAGTTATTCAATAATTAATGTTTTCTTTGTATGGAGGTACCACTAAATATATCATCAATATTCATTCGCCTTTATAAAAATGTTGCGTATACTTAATATTATGTATAGTGAATATTATAAATATTACGTATACGTACATAATTTGCATGGAATTTTCATTATGGATTATTTACGTAATTGTGAACAAAAGTTCCGAATAACTCCAAAACTTCCAGGGCATGTAAATATTTTAGGGAATGAAGCAGCAGATAACATAGCAGGAAACGCAAAAAAATACCCCCTTCTAACATTTCCCACTCATGAAATTACCGATATGCAACATCTTTTAATCGATTATATCATAAATCTTAAATCCAACGAATGGACATCATATGTTCATCCATATAAAGCAATCAACCCACTTGGGGTAAAAAATATATATCCATCCACATCTACTCGTCATCAAATGGTATTATTCACAAGACTGAGACTAGGGCACACGATCGTCACACATCAACATCTATTAACCAAAGAAAATAATCCTATATGTAATACTTGCAACATATCCTAGATACATGTCAAAAATATAACTCAGAGCGAATATCAACATTTGTAACATCTACACCTAGTTCATCACTTACCGTCCCTAGCCATCATAATATAAACATTATTTTTCAATTTTTAAAAAAATGTAAATTATTAAATAAGATATAGTTATATAGATTTCAATTATATTGTCAGAGTCGAAGGCCATTGTCGCTCGCACTCTCTTTTCTTTATTTATATAATATCATTTATTGTATTATATAATTCTAATAAAATAAAAAAAATAAAAAAAAAAATAAACTCCAAAACTCTTGAGCGAATAAAAAATAATATTTAAGAAATTTTATTCGGAATCTACTGGCATTCATTCTCGAGTTATAATAGTGTGAGTACCGTATTGAGAGGGTCAAATAGATTCTTTTAGAATGTCAAATTTCTTATAGTCTACCTATTTTAGTTTTAAGGAAAATTTCTTTTGAGAGCAGATGTGATCTATATTTCCAGAATGTATGCATCTAATTATTACCAAAATAGTATCATATAAGATTACGCTTATTTTAAAACAATCTTGTAAATGTCACCGAGATAACTAGAATTATTAGAAAATACTAGAAAAGTTTTCTTTTTATAGATATAACAATTGTCTATGAATTCTTTCCTTCAATTCTTTTATCAGTAAGACAATTATCAAAAACGGTTAGTGCTGCATACATTACTCACGTCACGAGATACATGAAACTAGTGAGTATTAAGATTATTACTCCATCATAACCTTTGACGTGTTAAAATTACACTTGTCTTTATCTGAGAAAGTAAAAATCATATCAAATTTGATTCCCAGTTCTCTAAGTGGTTCATAATCGGAATTTGAGCACATCCGTCTAATTCACCAATCAAACCAACAACAAAATCCCAGCAAAAACCAGTGCTTACTTGGATACAATAACAGATGAAATAAAAACTTGATAACCTTTTTATTTATATATAAAAAAATACCAAAGTTAAGAAATCCGTAAAATTCAACTATGATTCTTATCTCCTGTGGAAACAGTTACAATATTGGTGTTCTCTCACCAGTTTCTTACATCTTACTTTAAAGTTCGAAGATTCAAAAACTAACAAATTGTTTCTATTGTTATATTTTAATAGAGAAGAATGTGACCATTAATACATCTTTAATTTCGTTTCTAAAAGTCAATTATTTAAAAAAATAAAAATTCAGAGAGTAATATAATAATGAAAAGTACCACAAAGTATCCTAATTTTAGATTGCTTATTATAAAAAATTAAAAAAGTACCATTAGAAGAACAAAAGAGTAACAAAACGTAACCCCCCCCTCCTTGAATTCTTACCCACATAGACCATATATCTTAATCTTATGATTTTATGTTCAATATTTAGAAAATTTTAAAAGTTGCATTAGAAGAACGAAAAAGGACCACAAAGTCCTCTTTAATAAATTTTCATTCACTTAGGACCACATATTTTTCATTTCATGCTATTGTAAATTCAAAAAGTACCATTGGAAAAACGAAAAAGTACCACAAAGTTTCCATCTTCAATTCTTATCCACTTCAATTTTGTAGAAAGTTCAAAAAGTACCATTAGAAGAATGAAGAAGTACCACAAAATCCCCTACTCTAAATTCTGACTTAGGACTACATATACTTAAGTTCATGTTTCTAGGTTTAATATAATAAAAAATGTATCATTTCATTTGAATAAAATTAAATTTTCCGATTTTATCCCCTTTTTGGTACATTTTATTCCCCCTGAATATAACAAAGATTGTATGCCAATGAATTTATAATTTGTCCTGGGATCTAATGTTAAAATATTCATATGTATATGACAGTAAAAAGAAAAAAATATTTTGTGAAAAAAGTACCAAAAAAAGGTACGGTTTCTACTCCTTAAACGTTCGAGTTTCCAAAAAGTAACAAACTTGTATTCGCCAATTTTTGATAAGGTACTAATTTGATCCCCATTTTATTTCTATGCTTATTGGATTAAAAGATAGATAGGATGCCAAAAAGTACCATATTACAGTTTTTACCCGTTTTCTCCCTAAAAGAGCTGTATTTCAAAAAAGTACCAGACACCTATCCGATAATTTTTTAATTGAATAACGATAAATACTCAACTTTTTTGTATCTCTATTAGTTTACCCGTTCTTACCCCCTAAACATTCGAATTTCCAAAAATACCTTCTTAGTGGATCTATTCGGTACGACACCAATCTATAGTTCAAATTACATCTTTCCAGCTTTAACCTTTTGAACTGTGTGATAATGAATCACCAAGTAAATCAGTCAGTCAATTACTCAGTCATTACTCTTTTATATACATATATGTATATAGATAGACATAAGAATATGATTGCAAATATATAGATTAAATCCGTTAAGAGAAAATATGTTAGAAAACGTTTCTACTAAAAACAATCGAAACATAAATTGTAAAATTGTTTTTCACCTTCTATAAACTTGTACAAACATATTCCATCCCAATTGTAAACTTTTCCAAAAATTCCTATCGTCTCCACAATTTCCCCTACTCATTTTATTTATTTGTTTAATAAAATGTTTAATTGAAATCATTAAAAGTGTTTTTAAAGTATTTGTGTTTAAATGAATGTATATTTTTGATCATACAAATTTATAAGTTTGAGTGTATTTACCTTTTCAAATACACACGTAGACTGAATTTGAATATGAGTTTTGTGAATATACAAGTGAGTGAGTGCTATTTTATTTCCTATACAACACACATCATTAGATATTGGCGCCACTGCTGTCAAAGATACGGACACTTATACCACGTTCATTACACACAACCTAACATGAATGTATAGATGAATGAACGGCTGACTGAGTAAGTGAGTGAGCGACTGACTAGAATGTAAGTATGTATGTAAGATGTTAGTTACACTGAAAGAAAATACGTTATAGTGTCTAAATTGAAATTCATAAGATTTAATATAAACAATTGTTCATTATTTTAAGCTGGTCCTTAATATTTCATATATTAGAAGAGCTCACCTTAAAAACACTTTGTTTAGTGACTATTTCAAAAATTTTGAATCATGATAATTTTATTCTTCTTAGGAATTATTAAAATATTTTTTATTTTTATTTTTGTAAAAAGGTCCCTCCCTACCATAACATCCTTATTGATAATATACTACTATTTCCGATATGCTTTCATAAGTTCTTATATTTGCTAGATCTCACAATATTCTCTAATAAGTTTTCTAAGTGTAGTCTGAAATAACAACCAACATATGAACCAACCAAAAATAAAATATACATACACACACATATCACGGCAGCACATCACACGTAGTCGTACAAATCACTTGAATGTTGTTTTATGCAAAAATATGCTTGTAAAACGTTTGTTGTATGACTTCCTTAGGCGATTTTTCATAGATGACACATATATTATTGTTGTTGTTATTGTTAAACGAATATACTTATGTTATAGCTTTTATATTTTTAAGATATTTACATGACATTCACATCCAGGTTTTTGTACGTTTTTCTGCAGATTTGATTATTTTTTGCTTTTTGCTATCAAATATTTTAAGATCAAAAAAAAACATGCTCTCTAACAAATTATTCATTACACACAAGCAATTAATTCATCAGATAATTGTGTAAAATAACTTGTATGATATTTTATGGCTTTTGGTATGAGTTTTTTTTTTCTAATTTCCAATTTTTTTCTAATTTTCCTGTGGCACTTGAGGTAAGGCTACAGGAAGAAATAAAGTAGAAAAAAAGCGTGATTTAAGAAGCCCTGTAGTTTTTTGTAGTTCTTAATTTAATGATAATAAAATAATATTTAGACATTAAAGTATTCCTTTCTTTTATATATAAAATTAATTAAATTCTCTTGAAACTAAGTTCCATTATTAAAACTCTGTAAATTAGAAAAAAGATTAAAACATAAAAAATACGTACAGAATAGCCTAAATCTTTTACATTTTACCACATAAAATATCCAGGCGGGAAATTTGTGGCAATTGCACTAATGGACCGGTCCCTCAGTACCGGTTGAGTACCAATTGACATCTAACTAATCACCAAAGTTCCAGTTGAGAACCAGTTGACACCACCACACTCACTAAATATCAGTTGAGAATCAATTTCCAACATGCATTTTAAGTGCGCAATTAGCAGCTCGCTCGAAATAACAATCAGTGGATGAGTGATTGAAGTTGAAGACTATAAAACATAAGATACATCAGAAGAACATAGGTTCGATTCGGGGTGCCGCCATCGACATTAACGGAAAATTGTAAAATAAAATTAAACCAAAATGAATTAAAAATTTTTAAAAAAGAGTTTAATTTTTGTTCAAATTTTTATTATATTAATAAATTCTGAACATGTCCTTTTGGACAACCCCTGTGACTTTAGCTTTAGTTTTGTTAAAAAATAATTTATTACCTGATATGTGTAACGTGGAAATCGTACACTAAACATTACTATTTTCACGTACATATTTTTTCGATTTATTTAATGTATTATTTTATTTTCCATTGTTTTTATTAATATTAATACTAAAATATTGAATTAAATATTAGTAATAAGTAATATATACACACACACTTGTAATAAGTGATATAGATGTTCAGTTGATATAATTCTTATTCAGTTTATAAATGAATAAGTATAGGTAAACAAGGTTTGGTTACAGTCGGGGCGGTTCAAACAAGACAAGAACTCGCCATATAAGTCTCAGAAATTATTATAAGTATAATGGAAGAGCCGACTATATGTTTTGCGAAAGTAAAAAAAAACATTAGCTTTATGAAACCATTGTACGTATTCTAGAAAAATATCCGATCTTCGATCCCCGAAGCTGCCACCAGAAACCGATTCCGCCGTAAAACCGAACCAGTTTGACAGCCGAGTGTCTGTCGAAGCCGAACGTACAACGATGATTTTAATTCTACTACTGAATAGAGCCTATTATAAACCAAATTACTGAACCGATTCTACTACAAGCCGAATAACCGAACCGATCATATTATAAGTTGAATACCCGAACCGATTCTGCTACAAGCCAAATAACCAAACCGTACTAAATGTTTTGTATTTGAAATAAATAAATATAATAATTATTTTAACCCCCAGAAAGGGTGAATAAAACGTCTTATTACTTAAGGTTTGTGGATCCGTAAGTAGACCCTGGAGGCGACGAAGTTACCTCAGCTGACGATAAAACCACGTAATATGTGTTTAAAATTTGGAACATTTATTCTTCTATTTCATTCACAGAGTATAGAAACTTGCTGTTTTTATACCCACCATCAAAAAGATGGGGGGTATATTGATTTTGTCATTCCGTGTGTAACATGTCGAAGGAATTATATAAGACCCCACAAAGTATATATTTTCTGGGTCCTGGTTTGATTCTGAGTCGATCTAGCTATGTCCGTCCGTCTGTCCGTCTGTTGAAAGCAGGATAGGGCTCGAACGGAAAAACGTAGGGGGACGAAATTTGGCATAAATGTTTGTCTTATATAAGGTTTGTTTGGGATTGAAAATGGGCAAAATCGGTTAATAAACAAAGTTATGGGCTAAAAACTAGAAACACAGGGTGTCCGTTTTATACTTTTCTGCTGATATTTCTTCAACAAAAGCATGTACGACAACGAAATTTTGCACGTATAGTTCGGGGAGATCGACTCAGAATCAAACCAAGACCCAGAAAATATATACTTTGTGGGGTCTTAGATGATTCCATCGACATGTTACACACGGAATGACAAAATCATTATACCCCCCATCTTTTTGATGGTGGGTATAAAAATGCAAAATAATTCGACTGCCACAACTGAATTTGGAAGTAGAATTTTTATTATTTTTTTCTTTTATTGGAAACTTTTGTTATTATATTTGTGTTTTTTTATTTTACTAATTGTTAAAAATATAAAACATTGTAGTTGATTATAAGTTAACATCACTGTTCTATTTTGCATAATTATGGTCCTATATATTCTGAAACTCAGATTTTTCAAGGCTCTAAGTTAGATGTTTTTAACATTGATTGCGCAACCTAAATTATATTTTTTAATAAGACATATTACTGATTTTACCGTAAATATAAATGTAAATACGTAAATATAAATGGAACGTAAGTGGATGGTTACTCAAAAAACGTAAATGTAGCCAATGCTTTGTTGTTGTTTTCTACACATCAACATGAGTGATATCAATTACACATATTTCCAGTAAGTCTCAATTAGTTTGAAAATCGCAAGATTTATTGGTTTGTATTTTAGCGATTTGTGTACAAAACAAAATTTGTGCTTTTACGACAAACATTTTTAATTTTAAATTATTGATTCGACTCTACATTTTATTTAAATTATTTAAAAAAAATTTTTTAGTGAAGAAAACAGCAAAATAAGTTGTCCAATTGATAAACTTTTTATAGCGATTTTTTTACGCAAATTTTGTATATTGTTCTTACAGATGTCACGTAAAAACGTAGAGCGACCTAATTTGATTAGGTTACTACGTTTCATTTACGTTTTTGAGTACACTACACACATACGTCACATACGTCAGCCGATTCGTTACATTTACATTTACGGTAGAGTAACGGAGCCTTTAGAGTTTATCTCAATCGATACATTCGAACTAGCTTTTGAAAATGTTTAATTTGGTTAATATGACCCATTTTAAATTATAGAAACCTATATTTCACTACAGCTGAAAATTTGAAAGCGAAGGAAGAGTAAATAAGTTATACTGATAAATACTCAATTGTAGTAATAAAAATTCGTTACGTCTTATGAATTCATGAGAGACACAAAAGTTTTCCAACCAATCTTTTTTCTGTGTGCACTAGCAACTCGATTTCATTTTTTAGTAAAATTTCTGATTCTGATAGATAACAACATAATATCGTTTTTAAATGTTCCAGAAAAAATATGTATTTGTATGAAAATTCGCCTTCTGGTTATGAGTAGCTTATGATTTAAAAGCTTAAAATTTTTTTAGAGTTTTTCTATAAAATTAAATCCAAATTATAGAAAACTAAGACGCTATATAGACTCAAAGTTCTAAAAAAAATTAGAGAGCTCTGTTACAGAATTAAAACTATCCAAAACTTTTAAATATAAAGCATTATTATGAAGAATATATTGATATTCGTTAAGGCTTTATTTTATAGACTCTTAAATTTTATTATCTCAAAACTCTGTGTAAATAGATTTTAAAATTCTCTAAAGTTTCGATATATTATAAATATCTTAAAGCTTTAGATTGATAGTGGTTTTTATAGAATTTTAGTTAATCCATCATACATAGATTTCTCTTATGCATTTTTTCTAGCAAATTTGATCTAAAAGGTCACTAAACTTTTATAAAAACAAATTTTTGATAACTTCTTTTCAAGATTTCTTTAAAAGCGAAACCAATTGAAATCTATATAAACAATAAATCTCTTAAAAAAACCTCCAAGTTTTTATTTTTTGCAATCATTTAATGTTTTTTATAATTTTGCTGTTTTAGTCACGTGCCTGCAATGACATGACGTAGTACGATTTTTTATTTTATTGAGGCCATAAAAAGATTTGTTGTTGAGCCACCATATCATTTTTTTTTAGTCTTTGCCAATATTCCATATACTTAAACACATGTTAGAATTATTTTCAAAATTGAGAAGTTTGGGGGTAAGGAAATGTCAATGGGGGGAATGCTATAATATAGTGTCAAACCATCATATTTGGCCATATATGTTATGTGGCACACAGTCATAGTAATTTTTTTATGATGTGGAAAATTTTTATGAATTTTTATTTAAACCGCATATAAGGAGAACATGTTTTTTTCTTTTGCTTCCTTTTTATTCTGCATACAAAAAATAAAAAGAACCACTTTTATTTTCTTTTCCTTAATTTTCCTTTAGTCAATAGTGTAAAAAATTGACTATAAATAATTGACGGATATTTAAGGGATTGTTACGATAGAAAGAATAAAAAACTGTATTTATTCATAATATAAGGGGAGATTTAACATATAAAAAATAAAAATCTAATGATGTCATCAAAAATTTAGTGAAATTGAGTTTTAAGATGAAAAGTAAAAGTACTCTGCTGACCTTTTAGCATAGAAAAATATGTTGCGGAAATTAATAAAGTTTATCATAAAAAAATACTCATAAAAAATTTTAAACATGTTTATACATTAACTTCAAAATGTTTTTTTTTATTTGTATATAAGTTAATAACTTAAAGAATTCATATATGTATATACATGTATGTATTTAACTTAAGATTTCTTAAACGTCTATAAATTGAAACCAAAATACAAATATAAACGATAATCAAAATAAAAAATCAAAGTAAAATAGAAATCATATAAAAACCATTAATTTAACTAAACTGTCAATTCAAGACTCAAGAGTTAATGCCAGACCAAATTCCCATATCAAAATAAATATAGACTTAAGAAAAAATACTTACGACAACTAACAAATCCAAACTCATAGATTACTCACACATGTTCTAAGTAAAATACTTACACCTACTTTTGCACATAAACCCAACAAACACCTTTTCTTTTGTAGTTTAACGATGACTAACGTGACTATTGACTAAACTATAGAAATGATTATAGGCAAAACTACAGACGATAGTTTAGATTTGACTACAGAGGAGTCAATATTATAGACGGAACTGGAGACATTATTATAGACGAAATTATAGAGTATACTGTAGGGACTATAAGTGAAGCTATAGATGAAATTATAGAAGATATATGTGAGACTTAGTACAAGATTATAGGTGAGAAGAAGTACAGTCGGTACTATAGATGATTTTATAAACAAGTTTATAGATAATACTATAGACGATGCTATAGATGACGTTTTTCATGAGACTTTAAATGAAACTATAGTTGATGCTACAGATGAGACTATAGATGGTGCTATATACAAAAATATAGAACACAGAATATAGAATACAGACGAAACTTTGGACAAGGCTACAGATGAAACCATATATTAAGCTATAGACGATACTATATACGATGCTATAGATAAAACTATAGATGAGGCTATAGAAGAAACTATGGATGAAACTATAGATGAAACTATATATGAAACTATAGATAGAACTATAGACGACGCTATGATGATACTATAGACGAGACTATAGATGAGATTATAGACGACGCTATATATGAGATTTTAGATGAAACTACAGATGATACTATAGACAAAGCTATCTGCGAGACTATAGATGATGCTATATACGAAAATATAGAATATAGAATACAGTGAAACTGTGGATGAGGCTACAGAATAAACTATAGATTAAGCTATAGACGAAACAATAGACGAGGAATAGATAAAACTATAGATGAGGGTATAGACGAGAACATAGTTGAGTCTATAATGAGTTTACAATCGACGCTATATATAGACTTGAATATAGACGAGGTTATAGATGAAGCTATAGGTGAGACTATAGATTAGACTATAGATGAGGCTATAGATGATGCTATAGACGAGAACATAGTTGAGACTATAAACGGGACTATAGATGAGTCTACAGATGAGACTATAGATGAGACTACAGATGAGACTGTAGACGAAGCTATATATTAATTTTTGAATGAGGCTATAGATGATAGTATAGAGGAGGCTATAGGTGAAATCATATATTAGGCTATAGATGGAACTATAAACGACTCTATAGATGAAACTTCAGACGAGGCTATAGATAATACTATAAACGAGGCTATTGATGAGACTATAGGTGAGGCTATAGAAGAGACTATAGATAAGGTTATATATAAGACTTTAGACGATGCTATGGATAATATTATATGCCAAACTATAGAAGAGAAATAATATATACAGGCTATGAATTATACTGTAGACTATTAAATAAATATAGTATATAATACACTAGATAGAGTTGTTATCATTATGTTTACTGGGTTATCTAGGCTTATTTCCAAAATAAATGCTGATATTATTCTTTTGCTTGATTTGTTTTCTTTTCTATATTTTTGTAAGCAAAAAAAAAAAAAAACAGAAATAGTAACAAAAGAAATAAGTACACATTCATCCATCCAACCACCTACCACTTCAGCCAAACAATCAAGATGGTTAGACAAACGGTCAGTTATTGTTTAGGTAATTTTTTGTTTTGTCTATTTCCTATTTCAATTCTTATTTTGGCCTCTATGGGGTTATAATTTTAATGGTCACTGTGAAGTTTGTTTCCTTTTTTGTCTTGTTCTATTTTTTATATTCTTTCTAACAAGAGGTGGAGTAGCGCCAGATAAGCCCATAAAGTTTTGTTTTTTTCTTAAATATTTGTAGCTTGTTTTATTTTTCTTATAATAGATATAGATTTTAACAGAATTTTCTTAAGATTTTTATTTGTTTGAATATCATGCTGCTCTCTGCTCCTTTGTGTATTTGAAATTGACAAATTAATACGTTTTATTTAAGTTTTGGACAGTTTTTTTTTTTCTTTTTTTGCCAAAGTAGACAAGGAAAATGATAAATTCATTGTTGCATTAAAGAAGAAAAAAGTTTTATCATTTAAGATTTATATTTAAGATACTCTTAATGGGCATTTTTTTCTTTACTTTAATTAGTAATATTTCTTTTACTTCAACTATGGAACGCTACTGTTTTTCTCTCGTGGTTATGCTCTAAAAAAATTTAATAGTCATTATTTTGGGGGTTACCTGCTTTCTGGAGCTGTCGTTATTAATCGAGCAACACGCACCGATGCAATTGAGAAAGTCGCTTTTTAAGAGAAGAAGAGCTTTGCTCTGTTGAAACTAGTTGGCATAAAAAAATGTTCGTCCTCCTTCAAAAAAATTAAAAATATATATGTAGACTAGATGGAATTCTACATGCTAAATACGAAACCGCTTTCAGTATTTTTCCATCAAGTCAAGATTTTTTATGGGCGTGTCTAATATTTCTCCCTATATAATACTAATCATACTCGAGTTTATTTCACTTTAACTCGAGAACGGTGTGCACGATTTATATAAATGATACACCAAAATATGCGGAATAAAATTGGCATTAAGACGTTTTATTTTTTATTCGCTCAACAGTTTTGGAATTATTTCGAAAGCAGTGTTTTCAAAAAATTTTAGAGATAAAAAAATAGATGCATTAGATAAAATTTAACGTGCTAAACAAGGATCTGCTTTCAATTGCACTTTTTCTATAACGTATTGATTTTCTCTATAGTCATGATTAGTATGACCCCACCTTTAGGCAGTCACACTTGGTTAACTCGAGAACGGTTTGTACAATTAGATAAATTAAACTCAAATAATTTTAATTATCTTTGAACTATAAATAAAATTAAAATTTCTGCATCACACAGAAAAAAAAATATTTCAAATATTTTTTTTAATAAAATTATTAATTAACTTTATATTGGAATTTAATTAAATGATTTTTTAATATAATTAATATTCTAATTGGTTAACAATTTTGTTTTTTAATAAGTTGACAGCTGTTAATAAAATATAAAGAAAAATTAAATATTTGTCTATAAAAGTACATAAAGTAAATTTTCAAAAATTTTCAGCTCATTGCATCTATTTAGGGAAAAGAAGTAATAATAATATCAATTATTCTAGTTATTAATATTATCATTTTGATGATTGGAGCAAAATCAATTAAAAATTAATTAATATTACAAATTTCGTAATTGAGTTCCATTTTTACTTTTTTCTGTGCACTTTTGATGATAAGTACATGCATTATAGTCAAACGTACACACTGTAATTGAGTGATGGCGAAATATACTAGAGTAATGGCTTATTATGGGCGAAATATTAGATACACCCGTAAACCTGATGGAAGAAAACTGAAAGCAGATTCGTTTTTAGCACATCAAAATCCATCAAGTCCAACTATTCCTCTTTGGGGAAGATTTTGTTTGCTGACCAGTGTTTTTATTTAAGCAACTCAGGTTTTGAAATGACAGTAGAAAGGTACACTTTTCAATTATATGTAAGTGGAAATAAACAAGCCTTATGTTTATTGGAGAGCCCAAATAGAAATGGTTATCTGTTTACAATTGACCTTGACTTCTATAGCACTTCCACTTCATATATATTCGTCCTAAATGTTTTAATCAAAAGAAACATTTTATGAAGTTTGATCTAAAAATAACTGTAGATAAAGGTTCGGTATATATTGCACATTGTTTCTAAAAAGATTTTTTTATAATTCTGTAAATTGCGATCAAAATGTCTTTCCTCTTAAACAATTTTGTAATCGTAAATTGTCTCTGTTTGGCGGTACCAAAAAAGAGTTTGTAGACTATAATTAGAAACCAGCAGAATGGAATATGAATTTTCTTTACCGCTACACAATTCATCAGCATTCGTAGTGTCTTATACATTTCGGTTTCGTTGAAAACTAAACATGGCACCCGCCTTGCAAAATTCGAAAGCTGCAATTGAAAAAAAGAAGTTGCGTTATAAATATTCCTTAATTCTAGGAAAAATGTGAACTTCAGGGGCATAGATAAAACATATCTACAATTATAAGATTTTTGCTATTTATTTAGGAATTGTGGGGTGTCCTTTTTCACATTTCAAATTTCTTGTACACTTTAATATTTCTATTTACTAAGCAGCAAAAACTTGGTAAAAGCATGTAGTTAAAGATGTAGTTTCTTTTCAATGATAATAACATAGCATCTACATTAAATAGAAGTAGTTTAATAACTATTTTTTATTTATTTATTGATGATAAAATTTGTTGAAAAACTACTTTTAATTGATTTTTTATTCAGTTTACCAATTAATATATTTAAAGAAGGAATAAATATGTGTTGGGTCAAAATTTGCATATGAATTACATTTTAATCTAAAATAAGGAGTGAGATCGAAAAATTCTTAACATACATTTTGCCTCATAACTTTTTTCGGAATCAATATTCAAAATTTTTTTTTTTAAATACTTCAGTTATTATTTTTAATAACAACCATGTTAATTTGTCCTTATTTTCATTAAAATAAGTGACGAAAAAGATTTACGTCCTACAAGTTATTAAAAAATTTAAAAAAATCCAAATAGGTCTTACAAATAATTGGCCACAGAATTAAGTGTCGTCCGTAAAACCGTTTCTAATGTTATTAAACAGTATCAGGAGAATTTGACTATTGATGTGAAACCTAGTTCGGTAAGAAAAAAGGACCACATGATATTGGGAAGGCCAAAAAATTGAAAGCATATTGAAAAGAACTCCAAACATATCTGGTAGAAAATCAGCTCAGTTTTCTCAGTGCTTCGACTATTTGGTGCGAAAATTTAAAGCTAATGGGAAAGTTGATAACATATAAAGTTCAAAAAATTCCAAACTGGAATTCTGCAAAAAAAAATTACAAGCCAAAAATAGGACACGGAATTTAAAACCAAATTTCGTACAAAAATACTCAAGCTGTATAATTGACGAAGAAACGTAGGTGCTGGCAGAATCTTCGCAGCTTGTGTCTCAGAAATTGTTATTGCTAATGCTAGAAGCAATGTTGGAGATAAGTTTAAGACCCAAAAGCAGCAAAAATCTCTTACAAAATTCATGGTATGACAAGCTTTTTGCAGTTGCGGCAAAACAGGAAAGTCATTTGATACATTCGGATCTATAAATACCAAAATATGCATAAAGGAATATTTGCACATATTTTTAGACTCATTTGGTATCATGTCACTATGGTAAGAAAGCTCTGGAGTGGTACCAAATCAATAACATAGTTTTAGTACCAAGAGAGGTCAATTTTCAAAATTTTCCATAGCTTAGACCAGTGGAGAGATATTGAGCTCTTGTGAAAAGTGAATTCATGAGCACAAAAAAGGTGTCCCAAAATACCGAAGATTTTAACAGAAGCTGTGCACACTGTTCCAAAAAAGTGACTGAAGCAACTATCAAATCTCCATAGAAAGGGTTTTCAAAAATGGTCCACAATTTTATAATTAGTGGTTAGAACCATAAAAATTATATATTTCTGTGATCTGTGCTAAATTATCAAATGATTAAAAAATAATGAAAACTCTAAGATCAACCGTTTCCAAGTTATTGAATATTGTGTATGTTAAGAATTTTTCGATCTCACTCCTTAGTTTTTAAAATATTAAATGTTTCCTTATTGTTAAGTTTTTTTTTTTTTAATTAAAATTATAAAATATTTCCAAATTTTAAATTATAAATAAACAAAAAACAGCTTTTTGTATCCTATAATGTCATTAGTTATTTATTAGTAATCTAAAACGCAACTAATTCATCTTGTTTTAACTTATAATTACTTCAGTAATAATTTAAAATCAATGAGTTAGTGAACAACTTAAAAGCAATTAGTTCTTGTAATGACATCTAAGTAATGAGATGAGGTAAGTAGTTGCCTCTAATGTCATCACCGTGTTAAAATAATGGTTTATTCAGCCAATGTGTAAGTAGTGTAAAGCCATAATATTAGCTTCTTAACTCATTACCTGGCAACCAAAGTTTTTGCTGGGTAAGTCTATATTCACGAAAAATATCATTAATGTGAGATAAAAATTCATTGAAATAAAAAAAAAAAATAACTAAAATTCAATATGTGTTTAATATTTATCTCGGACGTTCGACATTGAGACAGCATAGCCTCGCGCTTGAATACTCCATGAGATCCGTTTTCAAAATATATATCCATATATTTATCTGTAAGTTGACACTCTCGAGCACATAAAAAAATAAAATATTTTCCAAAGAAATCTTAACGTAAATGCATTTTTAGTAAAATTGGAGGCTCTTTGGGCACCGGGCATTTTTTTAATTTATTTGTAAAATTCTCAAAAGGCAGGTCTGAGATCAACATAAAAAATGTATAAGATACAAAAAAAAAAAAAAAATATTTTCTGAGTCACTCCTTTTATAACGACAAGGTGGACAAGGAAACCATTGTGTATTAGTAATTCTAATCTTGTTTACAGTATCCATGAAATTGTTATTACTGGTGAAGTTCTGTATGGGTAATTCTTCAAACTCGTTTAATTTTGATGTTCAAAAAAATTTCGAAAATTTTTTAATTTTTTGGCTCTAGTAAAACACAAATCTGTTCGCGTGAATGACTTTTACCGAACGGCATCAATTTTATGGCGGTTTAAGATAAAATTTTTTTAAAAAATTGTCAAAATTCTATTTATAATCCTAAATTAAATTATTGCATTTATTTACTCTACAATGCTGTATCTAAAATGCAAATTAAAAATATCGCGATATGTTAAGTATTCAGAGATATATTATCGATTTAATAATTATTAAAGTGATGTAGTCTTGTTCATATTCATCCATTTATTTCAAAATTCATTATTTTTTTTAAATAAGTCATAAAACAATGTCATTTATATGCATTTTTTAATTGCACTTACTCGAATCTCTAAAGTTGCATTAAATGCAAAATCGTACTTTTTTTCGGACGCCATATTGATTTTGATGTATGGTATTAAAGCAGCTACAGATTGACATATATTATCGCTAATTTTGATTAGCGCCTTGGGTGTGCCTCGACGATTAATGTTAAACTAAAAACATCGCTGTCTTAGCCCATGGAAACCGCTGATGAATATTTTTAGTAAAATTATATTTGCTGCGCAAGTAAAACTTTACACAGGAACTTATTTCAGTTAAAAATTGATTTATAACACCAAAATCCGCTACAACAACATATGCAAAATTGCTGAATTTCTTAAAATTGCTATACACGTTTAGCAAATTAATATTTTAAAATGCCACAATGATTTTTAAATGTTATTTGGAAATAACGTTACGAGTGTGCCTCGCGAAAAATGCACCTCTTGGAGCCATTCACGTTTTTTCTCTCCAAGTCTGGGTACCTCCTACAGCATTTTTGTTGAGGGCACATCAAAGAGATATATGTCAAATGATGCATAATTTCAAGAGCTATTGGGTTCTTCTTTGAATTTTGAAATAGCCGAAACGGCGTAAAATCCCCGTGAAAAAACTGCAAAATTTTGAATATTCTTAAAATATGGTTTCACGACTTTTTCACAACACAATTTGACACTGGTTAATTGCACGCTAATTAGAGCTATGCTGGTCCTTTCCTACAAGTGTTTAGAGTCTACATTAGAAGAATTGAACTCTTATATTTAAATCCGCGACTACAGCAATAAAAAGAAATAAAAAAACTTGTTAGTTTCAAACACTTTTTTTGGAATTTTTGACTTTGGGTGTTTGTAGGCACCACATGGAACCGTATAACGTCTTGAATTTTTTTCTGGTATAGCAAAAAGTGTTGTTAATATAATTGCATCAAAAGTTTTTAAAAAAAGTCTGAATTTAAAAAAATATTTGAATTTGAAGGTCGGTTTCATAAAGGCAAACGTAAAAAGAGAATTGCCCATATATGTATGTATATATTTTATTTCTAAACCAAATTAAATTGGATTTTAAGATTTAAGTATATCATTACATACTATAAATTAATAACAGAATCTTCTACTTAATAGATATTAAAAATTAATATTCCAAACGTATGCTATAAAATTTCTTATTATCTCCCTCCTTAAAGTATGTTTCAAATTTGAAAAGTTTATTAAATCATTTTATAATCCATCAATTTGATTCAATTCAAAATAGATTTTGTTAACAAACAAACACATAAAACCAAGTTGAAAACAATTTCAATTTACACCTAAAACTTATCAACTTCAAAAAGAAAATACATACATATACACCGCACACACAAGTATATACACATTTTTACAAACACAGACAAACAAATTGCTATCATTCAATTTACTAAGCTTAAACTTGCACAACACAAACATCCACACATGTTGCAATATGCAACAACATATGCAGGCATACATGAACACATACAAAATCTTATTTCCTTCCTTCCTTTCAAAGGAAGATGCACATTCGTGTTCTGCTTTTTTTCACATTTTTAATTTTTTTTATTTTGGTTTTTGGTTTATTTTATTAGAAAATTGAAAAACAAAGAACATAAAGTAGAAAGAAGAAATCGTCTTCAGTGTATCTCTAAGGATTCTAAAGTAAAGTAAGCATAACTACTTTTTTCTATATATAGAATAACACAAATAAACCGTATTGGTTGATATTTTCCTTTATAATATTCTAACGTTTATATATACATTTTCATATTGTTTAAGTACAAGATTATTACAAAAATGTTTATTCTTTTGCAGCATAAAAAGGATTTCTCTTTAAGACATAAGGAAAATATTTAAACATTATATAAGATCCAAATAAAGTATAGTTTGAGAGGGATATGCAATTTCCAAAAAGCCATCTTTGTTGTTGTGCAGGGTTTTGTGAAAATCATTTTAAAAAAATAGTGTTGATATTTATAAAAATGGTGATATTTTAAAGGTTATTGTGGCAGCTATAGTTGCATGTTATTCCTTGTATCATACACTCTCGCACAACAAACAAACACTAACACACATGTGTGTTCAATATGTTTACATACATTTAACATATGTATGTTTGATACATTTTATCGTCATAATATACATTGTTTACATATATGAACATGGGATTTCTTGCATGCATTCGAAAAAAGCAGGGATGTGTATGTCTAAGTGCACATATAGAACTAAGAAGTTGCTTGTATAAAATCCAGGCACGTCTTAAACTAGAAGACTTTGGTATTTAGCAAAATATTCATTTTTTTACAATCTTAAGAAAGGATTTTTTGAAGGAGTTTAATAGGTTTAGTGTAAAGTTTGTAACACCTAAATTATCTTAAAATAAATACATACATAACTTTTATATTGTTCTTTATAAATATCATAAGATTTTGATTACTGAAAATCGAAATTTATTGTCATAAATTTCATTAAATAAAAAAATTTTTAATAGGTTCACTGGTCAACAAAAAAAAAATTTTTTTTCGAGTTTCTTCAAAAAAAATTATGTAGACTAGATGGACCCTAAATATGCCGATTATTCGAGTATATTTCACTATTACTTGAGAACGGTATGCACGATTTATATAAATGATATACCAAAATATGTGGAAAAAATTAGCTTTAAATCGCTTTATGATCCGCTCAATAGTTTAGGAGATATTTCGAAAAAAGTGTCGGAAAAAATTTTTTTCATGCAAAATTCAAGATTTCTTTTTTTTACTAAAACTTTTTTAAGTGAAAACATCAAAAATATTTAAGTTTATCATCTTTATCTCAAAGCTGGCAAAACTACGAGTAAATAAAGCTACGTATCATAAAAATTAATGCACAAATCTTGATTGGATTCACAGTTAAGTTTGGATAGCCTTGCATACCTATAACTAAGTGCAAATACACAAGTGGGCAAAAAAAAAATTTATTTCGTCTTAAATAAAAAAAAAAAATAGGTGGATTAGATGAAATTCAACGTGCTTAATAAGAATCAGCTTTAACTTTTTTCTATCACGCATTAATTTTTTTTATGGGCATGACAAATATGACCCCGCCTTTAGGCAGTCACACTTGTATAACTCGAGAACACTTTGTCCAATTAAGATAAGTTGAACACTAATATATAGCGACCTAAATTGTCTTTGGGCTAAATTTATATAATTTTTTTCCAGTTAATATTTCCGTAGTTATTCGGTATTTAGTACCGAAAATTTTAAAATCTATTTTCTTGAAAAGTGGTGAAAATTTAGATCCATAACTCTGAAATTATTGAGTGAATAAAAAATATTGTTGACATACCTTGAAGTCAATTTTTGTATGCATCTTTTGATGTATCATTTATCAAAATCGTGTGAAGGGTTCTTAAGTTATAGCCTAAGTTTGACAAACCATTATCGAATTTTATAATGTTACCGCTGTATAAGATGATGATATTAGTCATGCACATAAAAAAAAATCATTACCCGATAGAAAAAAAGTGAATGCAGATTCTTATTTAACTAGTCAAAATTCACCTAGTCCACCTGTTTTTGTTTCAAGAAAAAATATTTTTTTTTTTTTTTTGGCTACCACTCTATTTCTACTTAATTGTATGTAACATGGGTATTTTTACTTAACTGTGAATAAAATTTAGAGTTGAACATCAATTTTGAAGATACTTGCCTTGTTTTATTCGCAGCATTACCAGCTATAATATAAAGATGATAAACTGTAGCATTTTAGATTTTTTCATTTATTAAAAGAAATTTTAGTAACAAAAAAATCTAAAATTTAGCCTGAAAATGATTTTTTTCGGACACTTATTTCAAAATAACTCCGAAACTATTGAGCACATAAAAAATTCAGTTTAGTCCGCATCTTTTGGTGTATCACTTTGATCAATCGTACTCACCGTATTTTAGTTATGAGGAAATATATTAAAGTAATGGCTTTACTATGTGCGAAATATTAGACACGCCCATAAAAAAATCCAGACCTGATGGAAAAAACCTGAAAGCAGATTCATGTTTAGCACGTCAAAATACATCAAGACCTATATCTATAGGGGAGGATTTTTTGTTGACCAGTGTTATCGCAGTAAAACATCAGAAGAAATTCTTCAATCAATTTTGGTACGAGACAAGTTTGTAATTTTTATTTTCTTTTTAACGTTTCATTCTTTATTTATTGGATCTGTCTTTAATATGTAGACCTTACAGTAAGTGTCTAAATCTTATAACTAAAATTAAGCTAGAATATCAGTTTTCATAAAAAAAAAAATTCAATTAATAAATTGTTAGATCGGTTCTAGGTAGCCTTGATGATGTTTGCGTTCTGGTAAGCAGTCTTGCCAATGGGTTAAGGCGAAGTTGTAGTTTCAAGACGTATTTTTCACGAATTTTTATAACTTCAACTTTTAGCAATGGTGTTTCCAAATCCTTGTGAATATTTTCGTTTTTTATATACCATGGTGCTCTGTCATGGTTCTAAGTATTTCGATTGGGCCCTCTGTATAAGATCTACATACAGTGGCTCTCAGCTTAAATTATGCAGTATACAATTTTATTTTTAAAGCTCCATAACAAAGTAACAGACAGGAATTAAAAATAAAATTTGGTATCATTAGAAAGAGAAAGATTTCTAGTTTAACATAGAGCCATTACTTATTTATTGTTAAAGTTTACCTTTAAGAAACTTAAAAATAAGAAAACAAAAAAATCAAATATTTTTATCTGACAGCTTATTTATGCAGCCACTTATGATTTTAAAAAGTTCAAAACTAGGATCGATAATTACTGTATTTATTATCTGGAATGGTAGTCTTAATTGTATGCAACAGATTTGAGGTGGTTTGTTACCGTTGCGTGCAATTTTTGTGTAGCATTAAGCGAAATGTGTCCCTATTGCATTTTTAGCGCCTAATTCCTATTCTATTATGCAAATTTCCAATACGGACCACAAATTTTCAGTAATATTGATGTCTGGTGACTGTTTATGGAGCGACGTTAAATTTGGGCCTTTATATATTAGCAAATTTTTGCACAATACTAAATTTGTTCTGCGGATCGTTATCTTGGCAATATCAAAAATATGATAATATGCCCTGATTCTCCGCACTCTGCAACAAATTATCCTTTAGGTCCTAAAGGTCCATTAATGCTCCAATAAATTCCAACATCACACCACCATTAACCGACATACTGGCCAACCATGAAACTGCCACCAACTACTTCATTGTTACTTTTAAGTTTTCTTGGTTCAGCTCGGTATTCAGTTCTCGCCACAAATGCTATCTGAGCAAATATATAGATTTTTAACTAATTAACAAAAAATAATCGAATTCCAAAAAGTTGGATCCTTGGAAACAAATTCCTTGGTAAAGTTGAGCATGCAACGCCTTTTGTTTAAATAGTTAAAAGTTTTCTTGCGTGAAACTCGGCCTTCAAAATAGTGTTGAAGCAATAAACGAAAAATAGTTTTGAATCAACATTGTTTTCCCAAATCAACTTGAACACCGGATGTCAGTTTTGGTGCTGAGAACCTTGGGTTGACCTTTGTTTTCCTTAAAATATATCGCACGATTGATAAAATGTTTATTCGGTGCGATTTTCAAGGAAAAAAAAAAAAAAAAAAACTCATAATGATTTCTTGTATCATCGAAGCATATATTTTAACCATCTGAGTTATTTTTCGCTGCGAGTGACCGTTTTATAATGGTTTATAACCAATTCTCCTTTCCATAGCACTGTGCGTGAAACAATTTTACATTTACATTGTAATTGACGCATTAACTAACAAAATAAAATCAAAAGTAGTAAGCAGGGCATTTCTAGAAGTAGATAGAAAAAATAAAGTCCACTGGACAACGCTACATTAAACTTACATTCCAAAGAGAAGTGTCTGCATAAAATAAGCTGTGAGCTAAAAAATTTAGTATATTTTTACTTTAGTTATTGAAAATTTTTGCAATAAATTAAGTAGTTTTGTAAAACTAGATTTTTTTCTCTTTCAAATGATATCATATTTTTTTTAAAGTTCCTATCTGCTGCATAGCTATGGAACATTAAACATGAAAATATGTTCTGCATAAAATAAGCTGTGAGCCACTGTATGTTGGTATCACTGTTCCCCATAATTGGATTCCATATGTCCGCATACGTCTCCATTCGTAATTATTGAGTTCTCTAGATGCTTTGTACGAATCCACCTGTGAGCTAAGGACTGCAGTATCATCGGCAAACGTGGAGATAGTCTATTTATCGCAAGTTCGCAAATCAGAGGTATATATTAGGATTGGTGTCGGTTCGTGAACACTTACTTGCGGAACACCAGCATTGATTTCATAATCTCTTGTCACGTGTCCATTATACTTTATTATAAATAAACGGTTGGAAAATTAAGACTCTAATAATCTATGAGTAGTAGGAGGCAATAAGCATTTAATTTTGTACATTAGACCTTGGCGCCAAACTTTATCAAAGGCTTGTGCCATATCCAGAAAAATGGCAGAGCAATATTTTTTCTGTTCAAAAAAAAATCTCTGCCATGATGTTCGCGGAAACCGAACTGGTGAACTGAGATAATGCTATTATTATTTAAAAATGGTATGATTTTTCTTTGAAATACTTTTTAAATTATTTTTGACAGGCAAGGCAGCAAGCTAATGGGTCTATATGAAGATGAAACTGTTAGATCCATCCCTGGCTTTAGTATCATTATAATCTAGGAGGTTTTGCAATTTTTCGGAAAAACTCTTAGTCACTCTTAGTCATTATTGCAACTCTTGGTATGTTTTTAATCATTAATGGTGTAATTATATCATATCTGTGTGATTTTAGTTTGGTATGCGCCCGTATAATCTTGTGAACATCCTCAGAACTTATCATTAAGTTCGCTTCTGATACAGTACGAGAATGATGCTCAACTAAAACAAATTCATGTGTTGAGGGCTTAAGTCGAAAGACATTACTTAAGTGCACAGTAAACAATTGCGCTTTGTCCTCTGCACTCTGCACCACGTTGTGCTTCAAACACAAATGTTACGTAAATCGATTCTGTTACTCTTGCAGAATATTCCCGAATTTGTAAAACCATAAATCCTGGTAATATTCCAAATGCAGTGGCTCATAATATGATGCATTCCAATTGAAACAGGTCATTTGAAAATTGGTACATTACCCCAATTTTCAAATGACTAAGAAAAAAATTGTTTGCTTTCATTTATCCGTGTACATATATTCACAGATTTTTCCTTTATTATACCTTGAATATCCTTAGAGATTTTATTTTGTTTATATTTTGATATCCTCTTAATCTCATTTAATTGAAAACACAAAATGAACTATCACTTTGAATAAAGAGCATGAAGTCTTAATTCAAAAAATTCTATATTCTTTCATCTATAATGGTTTTTTTTTAATTATTTTGCATAATTTTAATATACTATATTAGCTTAAAAATGTCCATATTTTAAGTGCGCCACCTTGCGTAATGTAGCTAAATCACACTACCCCTAATTGACCATTGATGCGTTTTCGCAACACCAATTTTTGGGAACTTGGTGTTTCTATCTCCCTAAATTATTTGTCAACAAGTGAATAGTTTCATATTTTTTGTTATCTTGGCTATCGTTTGAAAGGTTATTCAATATATATTTTGCAACATTTTTCGAATGAATTTTTGAATTTTAATAGACCTTTTTTTGATCCGCTCTACCGTGGGTAACTATTAGAGGAGAATGGTCAGAAGAAAGATCGTTAGATACTTCAGTTTTTATTGATAAGTGATTCAATTTTCTTAATATGCCAAAATCTAAAAGATCAGGAATTTTTTAGGATCGGAATTGGAATTGTTAGGATCAATTAGAACTTTGTATAGGATTCATAATTCTCAAACCCCGCTAAGTATACTTTGCATTCTAGTCACCGCATGCTAGAAAACAATATTCCAGTGCACTAAAAAAATGCTGAAACCTTTCCTTAGTCACCGGGAATAGTGGGGGACAATATATCGAACTGACAGTTAGATTTCCTTTTGTAAGTTACAATAAAAAATTCATACGGCAATGCATTACTCATTTATTTGCCAATAAAAACTGTGTATAAACGTAACAATCAGTGTTGCCAGTTTAGCCTTTTTAAGGCTAAATCTAGCCTTTTTATTTTGCTTTTAGCCACAAAATTTTCGTTTTAGCTTCTAGCTTTTTTTTCTAGCCTTTTTTATTTTTAATATAACCTTAAAAAGGCTAAAAGCTTACTAAATTTAAGCATTTTTGTATATTAATTCGCAGAAAAAATCGAAATTAATTATATTTAGCGAAAATTTTCGCCTGCGGCGCATCGTTCCACAAAAATATTATGATTATTTTTTAACAAACTTTATTACCCATAGATACTATTTAGGTTATATTTATAAATTCTCTAAAATATCTTTAAGAAATACCAAAAACTAATAAGAACAAAAAAAAAAAAAAAAAATAAATGCGTTTTTTAATAAAACAATATATTAGCTTTTTTCTTGCTTTATTTTTTGGGACATTTAGCCTTTTCTGACCTTTTTTAAAGTCTAATTTAGCTTCTTTTTTTCCTGGCAACACTGGTAACAATAGATAGGCTTTGTATATATCTAAAAAAATACATCTTTTTAATTTCAGAGGTATTTTTTTTTTTTAGCAGAAACACATTTTTGCTTCGTTTTTTTACGTTTCTTAATTTGTGAACCTTAAATTTGTTTAAAATATCCACAGAAAACTTATAAAATTATGTTAATATATGGATCCGATAAAAAGTTATTGAAATTTAAACAAAAATCACATTTTTTTTCCAAAAAATTGATAATATTTTTTTAATTTCTAGAAAATTTATTTTATTCTGTCCTATTGCATTTTCTATATTTTTTATAAAAATCTCAAAGAAAGAGCATGTAAAATAAGTCCGAAGCACCTTCGGGCAATGGTCTTCTCACTAGCCCTATCCAAATTTTCATCGGAATCCTTATATAGACCTAAATAATTTTAGAAGCATTCTCTCTCATTTTACAATGAAAAAAATTAAAATTTTTAAGATAATAATAGTATAATATCCTATCAAGAACTTTTAGGGCGTGTGTATCCGCTAAGTTAGGGATAATCAAGAAAATTTAAAGAAAAATTATGCCCTTCATACTATTATTATATTTTATTATTTTTAAGTTTCAAAAACAGATGGGATATCCTGAAATTAAAAAAGTAATGTCGAAAAAGTGAAATTGAAAAAATAGAAAAAATGGGGAATAACTATTTTTTAATATATTAAAATATATATATATATATATATATAAAAATATATACACAAAAGTGAATAGTTTTGAATTAGATTTTACACCAGAGTAGTTTTTTTGATGCTTAGTTTAAAACGCTATTTACTTTTTTGATTTGCAATTCCCAAAAAAACTTTAAAAAATTTTAAAAAATGGGATTTTTACTTTTTTTGCTATATCTTTCCCACTAATATCTGGAAGCAAAAAATGTTATTATCGAAAAATTTAAAACACTTTATACTAAATAAACAGTATAACTTTTTTTTGATTCCAGCTTTGCGATTTAAGAAAATAAAGCGAAAATTCGAAATTTGTTGAAAAAATAGGTCAATTTTGGGAAACCCTGATTCTCGCAAAAATTAATTTTAAAAAGTGTTTTTTCCTTTAAAGTACTTTGTGCTTAGTTATCTTTTAGAACAATTTAAATATTATATATGTTACTTAAGAAAATTTTTATATAACAGAAAAATAATATAATCGTTTTTTTGGGAAAAAAAACGGGAATAAATCAACTTCTTTTGAAAGCTTAAATTTAAATGCTTGTAACTTTTGACTCCGTAAATATTTTTTCAAAATTCTTTTTTTACACAATTTTGCTATTTGTTGTTAATGAAATAAGGAAAAAAATCGGACTAAAAAACTTCACCAAGGCAGGCTAAAAAATAAAAACTTTAATCTTTGAAGCCTAATATCTCTTAAACTAAAAGAGATAGGATATTCTTCATACGATGATGTTTTTTTGTAGATCTCAACTAGAAGATCTTTTTTTAAAAATTGTATAACAAGCTCAAAACTTAAACTATACCTCCACTATCACCATGTGATAGTGGAGGTATAGTGTTGACAGTTTAGCCTTTTTAAGGCTAAATCTAGCCTTTTTATTTTGCTTTTAGTCTCAAAATTTTCGTTTTAGCTTCTAGCTTTTTTTCTAGCCTTTTTTGATTTTTAATATAGCCTTAAAAAGGCTATATATATTTATAATAAGTTGAAGTGTATACAATTTTCGACCCAACCGAATATGATACTATGTATGACATGTACAATACTATATGTATGTTTATATAATATAACAACAAGACTTCCCTATATATTTCTGCATATTATATTTTACTTCGTTATTAATACTCCAATATGAATACAACCAGGACTACAAGAGTTGTTTAGATTTAGCTTTAGCTCTTTGTTTTTTTGCGTTTTGTCTGCCTTTTCTTCATTTTTTTTTTTTTTTTTTAGTTTTTCAGTATTTAATTTACATGATAAACCGTATAATTTACCATAAATAACATTATAAACAAAATGCATTTAATAGAATTTCTATTTATAAGATTTACATGACAGCCAGACAGACAGCATAAGACAGCCGGTAAAGAGCACACATAAATACAAACACACAAAATGTGACAAATGCACTCGTACTCATATTTTTGAGTTATAGAAAATAACTTAAATATATAAGGAATTTTTCCTAAATAAATTTATTTTTTAAAGTAATAAAGAAATTAATTAACAACATTTTTGTACATTTTTAGCAAAACAATGGAGATTAAGGCAAAAAGAAATTTAGTATTTGAAAATTTTAAAAAACAAAATAAAATTTTAATGTAATGGATCTCTTAAGTATATGAATAAAAATAGAATTTTTAATCTTAGCGTTAAGGAGTTAGAAGATATTAAAACTAAATTATGTTTATGGGATTAAACAAATATTTATAAAATAATTGGGGGATTCACAAAGTGTACTATCATGTCCAAAAAAAACATTTTCATACAAAATTTTAGATTTTTTTATTACTAAAATTTATTTTAATAAATGAAAACATCTAAAAAGTTAAAGTTTATCACTTTTATCTTAAAGCTGGTAACGCTGCGAACAAAATAAGGTATATATCTTCAAAATGTATGCAAAAATCGTGATTTTATTCACAGTTAAGTAAAAATACCCATGTAACATACAATTGCGTAGAAATACAGTTCACAGAGGGCCAGGGAGATCGATTTTTAGCCAAAACCCTTTATCGTTGTCGGATATGGCAAAAAATTCATATTTCAAGGTTATTGGACTTGCTGATTCCAAAAATGAACTAAAAAATAAAAAGTTCAAAATGGCGGAACCAAAATGGCTGCCAAAATGTTTAAAAAATTTTCTGATCCAGCTAAAATTTTGTGTATAGGCTGTTTTAGAGTTACTTAATTTGAAACTGAAATCAGAATTTGAAAAAACAAAATGGCGGACTCAACATGTTTCTTTAAGTTATGTTAATTTCTTCAAAAATATAATTTTTTTTATAATCGATAAATGTGTCAAAAACCAAATACAAGAAAACTTTGAAATCTGTATTCTATAAAATTATCGAAAATATTAAAAAAATGCAAAATGGCGGAAACAATATGGCGTCCAAAATTTTTTGTTGCTGTATCTTTCTTAAATTAAGTTTTCTGTTTGTTTTGATGTTACTGAATTCAAGAACAAACATTAAAAAATCAAGTAAGAAAGTTATAGTCGGTCTATTCCGACAATATAACACCCTACACCATTGCGTTTGTACATTAAAATGAATTCCGAAATTTTCGAAAATGAACGTAATATGAAATTAGTTTATATGATTTTTACTGATTTTAAAGTTAATTGTGTCAAATATTGCCATTACACTGTAATTTATGTTGGATTTTGGGAGTTAAAGTGATTTTCGAAAGTGGGCTTTATGTGGGAGCTATGCCTAATTGTGGACCGATCTTCCTGATATTTTGTACTCTGATTTAATAATGTATTAAACCTATTTGTACTGAATTTTATTGAAATAGTGATATAAATAACGAATTTCTAAGCGTTAAAACCCTATTCGTGGGGTATTTGTATGGTAGCGAGTTGAAATAATTGAGGGATCACGACCAATTTCCATACTGTTTTTCTTCTTTTAAATAGAGATAGAAAATTAACTGCATCTATAATTATATCGAAAGTATCCATTTTTGTGTAAATACACTGGATAATTATTTACTTGAAAAAATATCTAAATGTTTTCTTAAAATTTATGTTATTTTGATATCTTGGAACACTATTATAAATTAGTGCGATGTGGTCATTTATCATTTGGAGCAAGTTTGGGCAACTTTTTTCAAAAACTAACATTCTATTAGATATAAAAATAGAAAAAAATTGCTTTTATCGGACTGAGGATTTGTGTGGATTTCTTTGGAAGAAGGTTAATATCAAAAAAATTTTAACTTATTTGATTAAAATTTTAAAAAAATGTACTATATGTAAATAACTTAAACTCGGGTTATTTTTGTTATAATTGCCGATTTAGATGTTAATTGATGCGAAAAAAAATTTCAGCTTTTGTTATAAAAATATGTATCAAAAACCAAAAAAATTGTCCTTCAATAAAATAAATTTCTAACAACTTTTTTAACTTTGGATCGTTACAGAAGGAAATGGTGTAGATGGATAACAAAAAAAATTCGGAAAACATGCTTTTAAATGTTCCTAATAATTTGCCATATTCGTTATTTTCAAATTCTTAAAAACGACTTATGGCCAAAAATCTATCTCTCTGGCCCTCTGTGCAATGGTGGAAAAGAAAATAAAAATAAAAAAACAATTATTTCTTGAAACAAAAATAAATGGACTAAGTGGATTTTGACGAGTTAAACAAGAATCTGCATTCACTTTTTTTCTATCACGTACTGATTCTTTTTTATGAGCATGACTAATATCATGACCTTATTCAGCGGTCATACTATAAAATTCAAGAATGGTTTGTCAAATTTAGACTATAACTCAAGAACCAATTGCACGATTTTTATAAATGATACACCAAAAGATGCATACAAAAATTATCTTCGAGGTATGTGAACAATGTTTTTTATTCGCTCAATAATTTCAGAGTTATGGATCAAAATTTTCACGATTTAAAAAATAAAATAAAAAAATAATTTTTCGCTACTAATTATCGAATAACTACGGAAATATGAACTGGATAAAAAAATTATGTAAATTCAGCTCAAAGACAATTTAGATCACTATCCACTGGAATTTAATTTATCATAATTGGGCAAAAAGTTCTCGAGTTATACAAGTATGACTGCCTAAAGGCGGGGTCATAGTAGTCATGCCCATAAAAAAAATCAATACGTTATAGAAAAAAAGTAAAAGCTGATTCTTATTTTGCACATTAAATTCCATCTAATCCACCTATTTTTTTATTTAAGACAGAAAAGAAAAAAAAATGTTTGCCGACTTGTGTATTTCCAGCTAAATGTAGGTATGCATGGGTATCCTAATTTAACTGTGAATCCAATCAAGATTTGTGCATCAATTTTTATGATATGTGGCTTTATTTACTCGTAGTTTTGACAGTTTTGAGATAAAGATGATAAACTGAAATATTTTTGATGTTTTCACTTTTAAAAAGAATTTTTATTAAAAAAAATAAATCTTGAATTTAGCATGAAAAAAATTTTTTCGGCCACTTATTTCGAAATATCACCAAAACTATTGAGCGGATAAAAATTTGTTAGTAGAACGACTTAAAGCCAATTTTATTTCACATATTTTGGTGTATTATCGTGCATACCATTCTCGAGTTATAGTGAAATATACTCGAGTAATCGGCTTATTTAGGGCGCAATATTAGACACGCCCATAAAAAAATATCGACCTGATAGGAAAAAACTGAAAGCAGATTCGAGTTTAGCATGCGGAATTCCATCTAGTACACATATTTTATTTTTTGAATAAGCATGAAAAAAATTTTTTTTGTTAGCCAGTGTTATCAGTAGTCTTTTTTTACAATACCCCATTTCCCACAAAATCCCACTTTTTCCTACATTTGTTATTTTTAATTACCTATCATTTGAAAAAATAATTTGCCTTAAGTAAAATTGAAGACACTTCTATATATTTGCCTTCATTGCTTTTTTCAAAACTAATGACCATAATTCAATTTAAATATTAAAAAAAAAAAAAAAATATTTAGTAACCACATGTAATGGAAAATCTATAAATTATTTCTAGTAGTGACTAAAGGGGAAATAATGTCAAAACATGTTAAAATACTATAATCAAAAAATCAATTAATAACATTTTAAACACTCAGACAGCAGGTGAAAATCACAGTCATCTGGTATACAAAAATATATATAAGAAAAAACTATTTTTTATTTTTATTTTCCTTAAAAAAAAACTGCAATATATAATTAAAACGCCACAAGGCTTTCAACTGTTTCTGATTTTTAAAATTGCCTTCATGGTAGTTAAATTAATATTTTTGGTTTCATAAAAAAAAAAATAAAAATAATAAATTATTAATTTTTCCCATAACCTGGTAATAGTAGTAACCCAAACTAATGCCAAATAAATTTTACCTTAAACTACACACAATGTTGTAGAGAAAATACAATTACGAATGTAGGGAAAAAGGGTCAGATTTTTATACCACACACCACCATTGTGCTGATGTTTGTAACACCCAAAAATATTGGTCTGAGACAAACCCAAATTTATACCAATCGGCTTAGAATCACTTTCTGAGTCGGTTTAACGATATCCGTCCGTCTGTTCATCCATATAAATTACAGGTCACAATTTTGAATAAAAATTAATGAAATATGGCATACAGGTTTCTTACAGTCCTATTGAAATTGATTGTGATCGCTCCATTATTTTACCTAGCCCCCATACAAATGTCCTCCCGGAAAGGGGTTCAACAATCAAAAATCCCTTAAATATAGCAATATGTTAATAAAATTTGGCACATATAAGTCTTAATACGTGTGCCTAATTTCAGGAAGATCGGTCCATAATTGATCATAGCTCCCATATATGCCCTCTTTCGGGAGTCACCCAAAAGTAAATAATTTCATATAAGTGTTAGTATCGACGTAATATTCTTATTCGTATGTTTCATTTTACACTTGATATGAATATCGGTCCACAATTGGCTTCAAGTCTCCTACTGTAAGCATTTTTTAAATAATAATAAAAGAAGAATGTGGATCTTTTGGTCCTTTTATTGATGTAGATAAGTTTTTGTTATAAGTTTCTTATTTTTCTGCCATTAGAAAGAAAACAATGGAAAACGATAGTTTTTATACCCACCATCAAAAAGATGGGTGGTATATTGATTTTGTCATTTGGTGTGTAACATGTCGAAGGAATCATTTAAGACCCCACAAAGTATATATTTTCTGGGTTCTGGTTCGATTCTGTGTCGATCTAGCTATGTCCGTATATGTCCGTCTGTCTGTCTGTCTGTCTGTTGAAATCAGGATAGGGCTCGAACGAGACGACATGGGAGGACCAAATTTGGCACAAATATTTACCTTATATAAGGTTTGTCTAGTATTGAAAATGGGCAAAATCGGTTAATAAACAACCGATTTCATACTTTTCTGCTGATATCTCTTAAACAAAAGCATGTACGACAACGAAATTTTGTATAAATAGTTCGAAGTCGATATAAACTTGGAAACCGAAAATGGGCGTGGTCCGCCCACTTTACCGCCCACCTCCCATATAAGATGAAACTTTAACGAAATTGTGTTCAAATAATTCAACCACCAATATAAACTCGGAGACAAATGGTCGTGGTCCACCCACTTTACCGCCCACCTTCCATATAACGTAAAATTTGAAAAAGTTGATGGTGGTATATAGAATATAACATTCGCTCTTGTTTTTTTTTTTTTTCTTTCATTTTTAAATTCATCTTTATTTATCATCAGAAAAGTTTGAAATGAAGCGCTACAACAGACAGCTGTGTTTATAGAATATGGCCCGTAACCTTTTTTGTTTATTAACCGATTTTTTCCATTTTCAATACCAAATAAATATATATGAATAATATTTGAGCCAAATTTCATCCGCCTAGGTTGTCTAGTTCGATCCCTATCATGCTTTCAACAGACGGACGGAATGAAATTTAAAAAAAAGAACATGAAACCATTTTAAAGAAGTTAAATTTATCAAAAATTTTCTTTAATGAAAATCCTCAAAATCATGAAAATCCCAAACAAAACTTAAAATCCCCTATTCAAATCCTCTCATCTGGCTTTATTAACACCAAAACAATTCATGTATAAAATAATTTATTAAGTAATTATTTAAACAACAAAATCTTTAGTTTCTTTGACATAAATTCATGTTTAACAAAATTTGTAACAGAAATAATAAATTTTTGTATTAAATATAAAATAAATAAATGCAAATCTAGCAGAATTTTATACAACAAACGTCATAAAACATTTAATACAAAATATGACTACATTTACAATACACAAATAAAAGTTAGTTTTACACAAAATTTATATTAAATGTCTATTATTCTTAAATAAATTTATTTATAAAATGCTAAGACATGGTTATTTGTTTAATGCTATTTAGTATTTAACATTGTTTCTAAGATTTATAAGTTTATTTGTATCTCTATATTTGTATAATATCAAATAAATATTTGCATTTTATTGTTGTTTTAGTTTCTTTTTTTATGATTTTTTCTTAGCAAAAAGCAAATATCTTCATCTAAAGTCATGTTTGCATTTCGATAGTTATGTATAGTATAACAAATCATTAGGGATACTAACAGTTAGTCTTCATAGTTTATTAAACTTTTAGGTGATATCGTTTGACTTCTTTGTGGATTTAATATATATCCAGACAATATTGACTATATACATGTACAAAAACAAAATTCAGTGTCAGTAATGTATCGATGTCTTCAAATTATACACTGAGTACTCAAAATAGCATAGTTGATAACAATTGGTGGATACCAAATGGTATCAACTTAACACCACTTCAGTGACGAAATTTGTTAATAACATTTTATTTTCTAATTCGTGTCTTCAAAAGATGTAAACGAACGGCATCAAACTGTCAACATTGTAAATTGTCAATATGGCCACAACTATTATGAATTTTATATCGAAAATTTTCTCTTAGTGTAAAACTATTCAGAAATTAGAAAGTCAAGTTTAGAAAAATATTTTAAAATAGGCAAATTTAAATCCAAAATAGAGTTGTCAATTATGAATACTTTTGACTACTCAATACATTAACGGATTTTAAATTTCCTATACCTCCTATACAAATGCGCTGCAACCAGCAAATACAGCAAATACTTTTCTATTAAATTTGCATTTTTTGGTTTAACAAAATACAAAAAGCAATTGAAATGTTCTGCAAGATACAACTCTTAAAGTATCGAGAAGTTGTGATTTGATATTGAGTGCTCAAAAAAAACAGTCGAGTACTGTGTACCCAAATACTCGATACTTTACCAACTCATTTAATTTATTTATTTAATTGATTTTTTAAATTAAAATTTTTGTTTTAAGATTGGGTACCGAATAAAAATAGACAAAATTATGTGTCAATATAAATTAAGATCTTTAAGCTGGGTTGTAGTTTTTTCTTATAAGGAGCTTTCAAAGATAAACAATTTTTTACATTTTTGAAAGAGAGTAAGAAATTCAATTTTCATCAAATTACAGTGTATTTATTTTAAATGTAAAGTCTTTAAAGTAAAAATTTAAAATGGAATCATCAACTTCAGGTATTTAAGTATACTTTTCTTCACGTAAGGACTGTGCACGAAAAAAATCCGTGCATGCAAATCTGTTTATAGAAACTAAACCAGTGGGCGAATTTTTTTAAAGTGATATTTTAATGACTGTTATGTTCAAGTTCTAAACATAAAAGAATAAATTAGTTCCTGTTGTTTTTTAAGGAAATATCTGATCTTTTCCAGAATTATTCTAATTTAAGGTTTTATTGTGTTTCGGTCACTTTTTTGCTCAATAAGTCCACTTATTTTTAAACTCCGTTTCATTTTATATTGAGCTTTTAATGCCCTTTAAATTATTTTTTACTATTGCATGGAGTTTCAGACAATTTGATGAATTAGCCTTTTTCGGTACAAACTCTTACAATTTCTTTGATACAACTCCATTGTTTTGTTGTTGTAATGAGAAGAAGCGGAAACAGGCCAGAAAACAGCGGATACACCGAATTTTATTAGGAAAGGGAGAAGTCTTTCCCAAAGGCACTCATTCACGTATATTTCTGTGTTAATGCAACCATTTTTTAAGAATGAAGTGCTTCATTCCTGCGTATGCATTTGACTTCCCAAATCAAAAATTTTCTTGGGAATTTTGATTTCTTTGTTACACGAAATTTTTCTGCCATAATCCCTCTAGCATCTGCGACATAGAATTCCTGGCTCGGAAGTTGAAAAAAGTCATCCTGTGCAATTCGTCCGAAGAACTTTCATGTTATTTTTGACCTCCAAATTCTTGCTTGCATTTCTATTAGAATTTTTTTACTTTAAAGGTCTTCAGGCTAGACTTCCTTTCAAATTTTATGATAAAGATTCAAAGCAATTAACTTTTTGTGACACTTTTCTTCCATAGATGAGGTGAATTTCTCTCAAAATCCTTTCCATTTTGCCTGAGTCCTACAGCCTGAAGATACCAATTGTCTTCCATTACCAGGTTACCATTCAGTAACCATGATCTCTTTGTATAATATTAAGAAGTTAGCAGAATTATTAATTTTTCACCACATCAAAAGTTATAAGCCCAAGTGCATGCACGGATTTTTTCGTGCGCAATCCTTATTTGTAAATTATATTTTGTTCTAATATTTATGTTGTTTTTTCTTTTGAAAATTGTCCTAAAATACACTAATTTTCAACTTTCATGGAATGCAACTTAAAATGTAACAGGAAGTTTCTTCTGAAAATTTTCTGAAAAAATTCATATTGTCCACTTTAATATTATGATTTCCATGAAATTTCACACAGGCATAGCTGAGGATAGTTACACTTTAAGTTTAGAAGCAGGATCCCATATACCCTTGAATAGCGTATTTTTGTTCCTTATCCGATTTCCAAGATTTTAATATCACTTTAAAGTCCTTGATAAGTCATTTAGAAAACATCTTTCTCCATATATGTATACCTGGGTTGTATGTTCAACCGATTATACTATTTATTTTATTTTATTATTTTTTATTTTTTTTTGTTTTGTAATTTATTAAAGAACAGAATTATCTATTGAATATAAAAAATATCGATATCTTCATTGAGTCAGAAAATAAACGATTTTGAATTGGAAAATTGGCAAAAATTAACAAAGATTCGGACGGAAGGACGGAAAAAACCTTAGTATTCCAAAAATATATATATATATATATATTTTTTTAAATCTTGTCCAATATAACAACTTAATATTAATATTTAAGAATTGGTATGACGTTTCCCTGAATTAAGCGTCATTTTCTACTCATCTAACCCAAATGAATAGAAGCACGGATAGACATTGCCATTCCTAAAAAACAAAATGTGATCATTAAAACATTAATATCACTTTTCCCTGAATTAATCGCCATTTTCGACCCCATTTACCTCAATGTGCGTTGTCCTAATGTGAAAAAAATTACATTTTTCTTTTTTGTTTGTTATCTGGAAAGAAACAAGAATTTAGTGTGCGAAACGGTAGGTTTCCTAGATTTTTTCAAGGATGTTACGCCCGTTTTTAGAAAACTCAAAACGGCTTATCAGATACATAAAATTATTATAACTAAACCACACATAAATAATTGAGGATTTTTAAAACACATGCCGAATATAACAATTTGATTTGAAATAAAGCAAATTAACAAAAAAAAAATCCACCAAAAAATAAATTAAAAGTACCCTCATAATTATATCAATTTTCTTCAAAAAACTTCAAATATTTATATTAAGATCATATTTATTAAGTTTTTAAAATTTCTGCTTGACATAATATAAATTTTATTAATTTTTATATAAAATTTTAAAAATTTTGCATCTATCTATACATTTGTCAAATTTCGAATAATATTTTAAATTTTTATTTAAGAAAGGCAAATATTAAAGTAAAAACGTCTCTCTTTTGTACAACAACAAAATTTCTCTCTTCATTTAAAATGATATGAACATTTAATAAAATGAATATTTCCTAAAACTTATACAAAAGCTTAAACTTTTTTTTAACAGTTTAATATACAGTGTTTTCCCGGTTTAACGAATTCGCGATTTTACGTATCTCCAAATTTTTAACATTGAGTACCTTATATTACGAACAATCTATATATTTAAGTACTCGATATTTCCAAAAAATGTGATTTAAAATCTATAAAAATAAGAGAAACTCAATGAAACACATTTCTCATCCTATTGAAAGAATACTACTCTCCCTTTTTATGCAAAAGTAAGAGAATTCGAGATTTTCATTTGGACAATAATTTTTCATTTGAAAACTATTTTCGAAATAAGAAATTAGTTAAAAAAACAAAATAAAAATACGTTACAAAGCTGTTATTTTATTACTTGTTAAATATGCTTTACTCAGTATTTTGTTCAATGGCATTTTATTATGTACCTCCATACATATGTGATGCGTTTATGCTGAAAATTCCCTTTAATTGAGAATTACTTATTAAATCGATTTAACATTATAAACAGTTCATAACAGTTGCAATCAAAGACCTACCCTCTAGTATTTGACAACCATATTAAATTGTTTGTAATTTGTAAAAAAAAAAAAAAAAAAAAAACTGTTTAAGAATTTTAATTTTGCAAAATTTTTATGTTTTTATTTTTCACTTTTATTGTAATAAGATTAAATTGTGTTTTAACATTAAAAAAAATTTAGACTTTAAAATTAATCTTTTAAAGTAGAGTTCGTTAGTAAAATATATTCGCGATTTAACGAATTTTTCGATTTTACGAATTGGCCTGACAATATATCACTCGTTAAACCGGCAAACCACTGTATTTTTTAACGCACCAACAAAAAAAGTCCCGTTCGAGCCCTATCCTGCTTTAAACAGATGGACAGACGGACGGACATAGATAAATTGACTTAAAGTCTAACCAAAACCCAGAAAATATATACTTTATGGGGTCTTAAGTAATTCTTTCGACATGTTACACACAGAATGACAAAATCAGGGATTAAAATTATGTATTAACTATTTTTCTGATTACTAAAAACTAGCAATATGTTTAGTCTTAGTTTTTAAAAGAAAGTAATTTCAAATATGAAAATTTATTTAACTGTCGTTTATATTAAACTAAAAATATTTCTGTAAATATAAAATATTTCAAATTGCTTTTAGTTTAATAAAAATAATAATTTTAGTATACAATTTTTTTTAGCTTAGAAAATTTAGAAAAAAATGAAAATTTTAGTTTTATGAAATGATTTTTTTTTACTAAAAAATGTAAACTAAAATTACTAAAAATTAAACTTAAACTTTTGGCTGCCAAAAGGAAATATTTATTATATTATACATAATTAAAATTTATTTACATGTATTTTATATATTTTTCTCAATAAATGGAACCAATGTTAATGTGCAATCCTTTTAAGAATGAATACAAAATTTTGTAAAATCTGTCGTGGAATTGTAATATAATAAAATCATTTATCGAATTTTAGATGTATCTGTCATATTTCTTTTAAATAATTTTATGATAACTTTGGTTTGATTTCTCTCTCTTTCACAGTTGGAAAGAGTTTGATGAAATATATAAGACGCCATATTAAATGAGACTATCGAATGTGTTTCCAAATTTTGCTTCACAAAGACTTTTTATTAAAATTTGTTGGCTTGCAAAAAAAGAATGTGTGAACTGTCTGTCACTGATTTTTTATGGCATGTCAAATATGGTAGTCAAACAAATATTTAACTATAAATCCGGAATTATTTGTTCGATTTAGAAAAATTAAAAACTGCGGACTAAAATTACTTTTAATTTATCTAAGCTTTTTTTTATGGGGCTTTGCTAAATTTCGGATTTTTTATGACATATGTAATTTTCGATAAGATTTCGGAATATGGATGGGATTTTATTATTTTGGATTTCAGTGAAATTTCGAATTTTGGGGTAAATTTGGATTTTGTTGGTGACATTTCGAAATTGTGTATTTTTGGTAAAATTTGTATTTTTAGTCGAAATTTCATATTTTTGTAAAATTTAAATTTTGGATTTTTAGTGAAATTTTAAATTTTTTGGAAATCATCACATTTTTGAGAATTAATGAAGTTTTTGGTAAAATTTTGGATACTAAAATTTTGTGCAATATTAACTATTAAGCACCAAATATTAAAAATAAATTCTACTAGACAAATATGTTTGAGTTTTTTGTCTAATTTATTTAAGATGCAACATATTTTTTAAAGGCGACACAACTACAACTAGAAAAAAGAAAAACATGTGGGTTTTTCATATATTTTTCCAACCATTTTAACCAGAAAATTACGGCAACAAGTACAGTTAAATTTGGTTCTTATTTGGTTTAATAAGATCATTTTCAATTATTTTAAACAATTCTAAGAATTTGCTTTTTGTAATAAAAAAAATTATTTCAATTTTTTAAACTTAAAATGAAATTTCTTTAGTTTTTTTTTTAGTAAATTTTGTTAAATTTCTCATATAATTTTAGTTAAAATTTTTTAGTGATAAAAATTCAATTTCTCATAAATTTTTAGTTTTCATTTTTCAAATTTTCATTTCTCTGAAATTATAAACAATTATAATTTGAATATGTGAAAAAGCTAAAAAAAACTAAAATTTTAAAATTCAATTTTGAAATTTTAGCAAAATTATTTTATTCTGTTGGCTAAAAGCATAAATGAAAAATTAAAAATTTTAACATTTTAAATTTGAATATTATTAAAATAATTATATATAAAAAATTTTATTTATAATTATGAAACAGAAATTAATTTCTCTACTAATTTAGTAGTTTTTTTAATCCCTGGACAAAATCAATATACCCCCATCTTTTTGATGGTGGGTATAAAAATGCAAAATAAATGTATTATATTAATTTTTTTCTTTTCAAAATTGATTCTACTGGCAAAGTACACAAAAACAAATTGTGTAAAGAAGTATTGACACCAAAAATTATTTTTGGACATTTGGGGATAGCCATTTTTAAATATAAGCCATATATATTTAAATTTTTAATTTTCTGTGAAACGACTTAATAGTAGAACACAAATTGCTTTTAAGAATTTTATTGTAAATATTAATTAAATACCAAAAGTATGCAATGTTTTTATCAATAAATAAGTATTAGTGACTAATTAAAATAAATTATTAAAATTAAGAGCATTTTGCAATTATTAAAAAAAAAAAAACAAATAAAGAACAATGGAAATCAGATTATAATTTGTAAATGTTATCGAAACTAAAGTATTAATTGTAATATTTATATACTACATACATATATTAAAGAACAAAATCAAGCATATTATTAGATTTTTTTATTTTATTTTAATTTTTTTTTTTTAACGAATCTATGTATAACTTTAAGCTCAATAAATTTCTTTACTTCATATTATGCTGTCTGGACATTTATATTTAGGAGGAAACAAAAATTAGTAGGCAGACATCATTAAATTAAAAATTTTATAAATAATAAAAAAGAAAATAATATTTAAATGTGAAAATGTATAGACAATTTATATTACACTGCCAAAATTATGCAAACCATTTGATCATTTTTCCTCCACCTATAAATAGGTAACAGCTTTTTTTAATATAAATTTCTAACTTCGAAATTAATTTTTTATTTACTCCCATTTTTATTTTTCTATCTTGAAACTTTTTCTACATTGTTTACTCCAATATATTTATTTTCTTCCTAAAAATATGCTTTAATTTGTTATTTCTTTCTTCTCCTCAAAATAGGCAACATTTTGTATCCTGTTTTTTTTTTATAACAGTATTCAATTTCTCACTTTGAACTTTATAATTTTCTTTAATTTTACTTTCCTATCACTATTTATTTTACTTGTAATTTTATTTTGGGGAGAATATAACTAAAGAAGCGTCTGCAAGATCCTGAAGTATGCTTCACTTTTTGTATTAAACTGAATATAATTTTAGGAAGAAGTTGTTTCACATCATTATTATTATTTTTATATATATTTTTTTTACTATTATTTTTCACTATGCTCAACATAACAATTTTCATAAATATTTAAACGAAATTATTATTTTTAAGTTTTTCTGCTGAACAAAACAAAACGAACAAACAAAAAACACCTTTTTTGTAGATTTTTATAATAAACAACTCACGACTTCGACAGACGAATGGACAGACGGTCAGCAATAGCAAACAAACAATTGCACCAGGAATGCAAACCAGCAATAATAATTTTAAAAAAGAACTAAAAATGAAGAAAAAATATTTATTAAAATAATAATACGAGTAATAATAATAACAACTATCAGGAGAATCCCCAACCACCTTGGTGGTATCCATGCATGGACTAGCAATGTTGGCTTGTATCAACTTAAATCGACACAACGAACTCAAAAAGTTTTGTTTGAAAACATGTTAACGTCTGGGCCAGATTTTATTTTTGTTGTTGTTGTTGCTTGTTGCCATACAAAACTGTTGCAACACAAAGTATGATACAGACAAGAATTCAAAAATAAAACAATATTTTCCAGCTTGGTGGGTTTATAATATTAAAAAAAAATTGTGTTGGCTGTTTATATTCTTTCAATTGTTTGAAGTCTTGTCTATAACAACAGATGACCAGACCAAAAGTTATATACATAAAGCATTCCAAAACTAGCTCCACAAATAACCATACACTTGCAATTACTTGTATGGGTGTTAAAATCAACATTTATTTTCATACCCAAAAGATACGAAACCAGAGACAGGCTTTTCTTTTCGTGGATAACTTCTTAATGTGACTCATCATCATCATCACCAGCCACGACACCATCAACCATAGTTGTTAATTCATTAATTTTTCCAACATTACTATGGAAAAAAAGCAGAAAATGATAATAATGATGATGATGATGATTACTACGATCGTTATAAGTAAACATTGTCGTGACCATATTTAGTTTGCCAACAATTTACAGACGGACACATGGACAGACAGACATACGGTCGGACTTTTGAACGTATACTGGCATAGACAAATATCTTTGGAATGAATATGAGTATTAGAAAATGTCGGTTAGGTATTTGAAAATTGCAGCTACTGTTAAATTGCCTTTTTCATAGTTTGGATGTTGTTAACGATTTGCCAAATTAGCTGAAAACCACAAAAAAAGCAACACCAGCACTAACAAAAAACATAGCACCCAAGACTACTACAACATATGAAAATGATAGATGATTGATAATGATTTGAAAAAGGCGATAATTTGTAGAAAAATTTTGCAAAAATAAAAACGAAATAAAACTAGCGCGAATGTTATATTCGGCTCGGCCGAATCTATATACCCATCATCAACTTTCTCAAATTTTACGTTATATAGGAGGTGGGCGGTAAAGTGGGCGGACCACGTTTCGTTATCGTACATGCGTTTATTTAAGAGATATTAGCAAAAAAAAATATGAAATGAAGCTACAACGGACATCCTGTGTTTCTAGTATTTTGCCCATAACTTTTTTGTTTATTGACCGATTTTTCTCATTTTCATTATCAAAAACCTTATATAAGATAAATATTTGAGCCAAATTTAGTCCCCATAGGTTGTTCTGTTCGAGCCCTATCCAGCTTTCAACAGACAGACAGACGAACGGACATAGCTATATTGACTCAGAATCTAACCAGGACCCAGAAAATATATGCTTTATGGGGTCTTAAACGAATCCTTCGACTTGTTAGACACGGAATGACAAAATTAATATACCCCCCCTCTTTTTGAGGGAATTTTTAAAAAAATACATACCCGAGATAGTTAATTTTGGAAGACCATCCATTACCCCCTAAGCAGTATCTCCAATTTTATTTAGAAATCTTTAACGTATCACAATTTCCACAATTATTTCGAAAGAAATAGTATTTGGATGTCCGTCTCTCAGTCCGTAAAACTTGTTATCAAGCTACAGGTTGCAATTTCGAAGATAATATTATGATATATGGCTAACATAGCCAAGAACGAACCTTGATTGAAATCGATCCACATACAAATGTTCTCCCGAAAAAACGGTTAACCGTTCGTAAATGCCTTAATTATAACAATATTTAAATTTAATTTTTATCGAGTCTATATTCGGCTGTGCCGAATCCTTTATACCCTTCACCATCTCACCGAAAAATAATAAAATGTTCGCCTTAAAGTATGCTTTCATACTTTGACATTTAAATTTTTTTTTTCCAAACTACGAAAATTTTAATACGGAAAAAAATAAAAAAATGCGTTTTCCCCGATATCTCAGTTATTATTGAATCGTTTTTTTTTTCATTTTTTAGCACAAAAATTCAGGAAAAAAATGTCCGAGCCTTCTTTGAAAAACAGAAGTCCCTAGTATATATATATATACAGAGGCTTCAGAAACTGGAAAACCGGTTCTAAAAATCGGTTTTTTAAGCATATCTCCACCATTATGAACCGATCTTGTTGAGTTTCAATGGAGAAGTTCTCGAAAGGATTTCAGATCGTTTGGTGTGTATATTACATATGGCAGTTATCGGTGGGCTTCATAAACACCATTTCAACTAACACACGGACGGGCGCACATGGTCCTATCGTCATAATTTCTTACAAGGATCTCGAAGATATCAACATTTTTGCCCTCGGACGAAAACTGTGGAAATTACAAACGGAATGACAAACTTATATATACTCTTTACACCTGTGGTGAAGGGTATATTAAAAATTATATGCGAGGACACTTAATAAAAGTATTGGGTCATATTTGGCCACCGATAGAACACATCCTTGAATTTAGATTTTTTTAAAATGATGTAGGGTATCGACTTCATCTTTCTATTTTAATATATATTTTTTTTTCTTCTTTAAAGATATGTTGCTATGGGAAAATTTATTTTTTTTATGGCTAAAATATTTTCTAAGAAAATGTTTCCTTTAAAACATATCAGCAATGTCCTTGGCAGACATTTCACTTGGGTCCATGATAAGAAATGATCCTGTTGTATTACCCAAATGCAAGTTTACACCCAGTATTCCTACTGCATCACTGCTACACCAAACCATATTGTCTCTGCAAGAAAAGAGAATAGTGACCTTAACTTTCGCGTGCCCACCATAATTGAGAGTCGGAGTGTTTAGTATAGCACTCCTTAGCTCTGATAATGCCGGACATTCGCAAAGCAGATGAAAGACTGACTCTTCCTCCGACATTACAACTTCTACAGAAGTCATTAAAAAGAATACCCATTCTATGCGCATGAGTCTCTAAAATGCAGTGCCCAGTGATTTGACACTAGCAGTCTCACTTGAGTTTTAGAGAACAAGTAAAGTGAGTTAGTCCTGTGCCCGTCATAAGTACGCCAGATAGTCCTTGCAATCCGACATATGGGTTCGTTCTCCCATATCAATCATCTACTTGATTGATTTAATTAATTTATTAATTGGGAATCTTTCTCTGTTTTGTATTTTTTATAGTTTTTAGTAATTGATATAATCATTTTGGTGCATTTGATTATCTGTTTGTGTATCACCTCGATTTGTATTTAAATATAGCGGTCAGGAACGCAGTTGGTCCTTAATACAGGTGGCCTAATCTGATGTCAAGTTTTTCTTTATATAATTCACCTTCGATAGTCGAGGAGTTGATAAAATCACGTTTTGCTTCAAATAGAAATATCACGTTAATCGATTTTTGGTTAAGTACCAAATTTAGTGGCGCATAATCCGATACATTGATGAGTTGAAGGCTAGAAAATGAAAGATACGTCAGAAGAACGTGAGTTAGATTTGGTTGCTGCCATCGACGGAAAATTATAAAATAAAAAATAGTTAGCCACCTCCAAAATATGTAAGGTTCCGGAACTGGAGCCAGTCACCAGCCCTGAGAACCAGTGACGTGACTAGTTTTTAAGCAGTTCTCTTTCCTCTAGGGATGTTGAGCAATTTTAACATTTTTTATTAGTCGATATCTCTTAATTTCACTTAATGGAAGGATAAAAATAAACTAGTATTTTGAGAAGATAGCACAGCTTATTATAGAAAAAATTCTCTCAAAAAATTATTAAATTGTACCTACTCTCATCAGTTATACGAATATTTTAATATTTTGAGTAAAAATAAAATATGTATAAAAGCAAATTTTATGACCCTTGGTGATAATTTGTATCCTTTTTTGAGACTTTTGTGCAAATTATGCAATAAACTACATAATTTCATTGGTTCCTTTCATTTGTTATTGATATATTTCAGGTACTTTCCTGAATTTTAGTGATTATATTCAATATGTCTTCATACCTTCAAAAATACACTCATATCCAGGTAGCGTCGATTCTATAAAAATTTATTTTTTACATTTGTTCTCAATGATTGTTAAAAAGAAGCAAATTACAAGCTGACTGCAAATGTCATAAAAATCTTGAACACATTTTTTTTATTAGGCTATAATAAAAAAAATATATTGCACATGTAGCCTTAATTCAAAAAATTCTTTATTCGTTTATAAACAATATTTTTCTTAATTATTTACTATTTTTTTTTTTTTTTTGCATAATTTTACCTTAAAAATTTTCATGTTTTCAGTGCCCCACCTTGCGTGATGTAGCTAAATCACACTACCCCTAATTGACCATTGATGCGTTTTCGCAACACCAATTTTTGGGAGGTTGGTGTTCCTATCCCACTTTATTATTTGTTAAAAAATAAAAATTTTCTTATTCTTTCATATCTTTCATTCATCGGAATTCAAATTTTTTACTCAATTTATTTAGCCAACATTCCGAGCTAAATATACATGTATGATACATTATCATTAACCTTAAACTAAATTAGATACGGTATAGGTAAAATTACTGATGCGAAAACGCAACAGTGGTTGGAAATGGGTTAAAATTTAAAAGACTGTCTCTCTCATTGATAAATACCCGGCATTCAGTTGTTTACAAACCCGCTATAGATCTAATGGCAGCTTTGCTGTCAGTAAAAATACACATATCTCTCGATATCTTGTGATACTTTAACCAGTTCGCTGACGTTTTTATAGTGGAGTACTCTACATATGTCAGGTAGACTTTAGTAGACCTTTCTATCGTATTCTTTGACATAGAAACAAACATTCGACCCTACCCAACTTTCTAGAGTCGTCGGTATAAACCTTCAGAGCTCCTGTAGATGGAAGAATAACGGCCGAAACGTTAAATTTGGGAATAATAACAAAGAATTGTACATCGAACATGCATTAAACATTGTATGCTTGGTTACCCGTCGAGTAGCCTAAAATACGAGCATGCCCATAGTCCCAACTTCTCCATGGACATCCTGCATTCAGCCTAATTGCTGAGTTAAAAGCAACCTGTCTAGTCATCAAGTTAACAGATAGCCAATGCAAATGTGTGAAGGGAGTACTAGTCGGACTCTCTTCACACTTCGTGCCCAGCGCACCCGTTATAAAAACCTTACTTATCTTTATTCATCGCTTCAGATAGGGCAAAGTCCTAGCTACCAGAAAAGTCAGTGTTGAGTAACACTTCAAGGGTTTCTTGGCTATTAAAGGTACAATTACCACATGATCTCTGGATATAACTGGGTGAGCTGAGGTTACCAGAATCTTACGTAATCAGTTCGTATCCGAAGAGGATTCAACATTACTGCAGGCTTTACTCTTCGCATTCCTAATTTCTTGCCTGATTTCTTAGCTTCATTGAACAGCCGATGACATACAATTCTTGATTGTACTATATCAGGCTTACCAGGGAAGTTTAGCCCAACCTTTAGGAGTGGCCTGTGGAAACGCCAGAAGATTGGCAGAAGAGAATTAGAAAGTTCCCTGCGTTGAATTTCCCAATTAGTCTTCCTTCTGTTTTGTACAGGTGTCGGGATGGTATCGCAAGTACCTATGGACAACTTTCCATTCATAAGTTGGGAAGTTGTGGATTTCAACAATGGAGAATCCTCAAGATCTCGTCAGGATTACAGATCAATCGCAAATGATTAACTGCGATGGATCTGGGTCATGTATCTCAATGCCAAGCACCACATCTCACTTATCGCCTTCCAAGCTTCACCAATTGCGTTGACGGCGAGTATTAGCAGAGACTCGCCATCCTGGTGGTGGTCCCGGATTATTCTGAAGGATTTCCACATAAAAAAATAAGTTTTTTCCAAAAAAAGTTTATGTTTTTGTAAAGGTTGTAGAATTTTCCTTTTTTAAAGATGACTTTAAATCGAAAAAAAAAAATTATAGAATAAATCTAAAAAAAAAGTTATTATTTTTTTAAGAAAACTTTCTGATGTTATGTGTAGCTAGATTTCACATTTATAAAAAATAATATACGTTTTATAGAAATTATCCTATAAAGTATTCTAAGGACATTTTTAAGTCCATAAAGTATTCTTTTAAGTATAAGTATAAACATTTTAGAATATTGTTTATGTTTTATTTTTATTTTTATTATTTTTAATTTTGTAACTTTTAACTTATTAGCAAAAAAAAAATATAGCACATAAAACTTTATTGAAAATGATTTATATAATTTATTTTAGCCTCAAAAACTATTTAATTATACAAATAATTTATCTTCTTCAACAACAAGCTTCAACTGCACTTTCATCCATTTATTAATTAGCCACAAAGTTTTGCCAACAAACTTCCGGCCACTCGGTACAAAAAGAAATGACTTAGACAAATGTCAATACAAATTGATTTATGAATTTCTAATGATATTGCAAAATATCTCAACCAAAATAACAGTAGGAGCTGAAAGAAAATAAAAGGATTTCAAAGAAAGTCAAAATGTTTTATTTTCTTTGGTCTGTTTTGGCAAGTAATTACTGTTTTTACGGTTAGTTATTTGTCGTTTTAATGTTTAATAAATATTTCATAATTTCAATTATTCTATTGTTATTCTGTTACTAGAAAAACAATAATATTAAACATTTTAAAGACAACTGATTAAAACCCATAACAATGTTTTATATAATTCCCCCTTTGGCAAATCATAAATTGGGTCAATTTGATTTCTAAATAATTTCAAGTATTTGTGTATTAATTTTTAATTTTAGTAAATAACAAGGGGGGATAGAGTAAAAAATCAATGAATAATGTATAAATTATATGAGAGAGAAGAAGCACACACACACATAACAACACAAAAATAAAATAAACAAAAATCTAAAATATTCATAAGGACGTTATTATAAAAAAAGTACTTGTTTTTTTCTTGATATAAAAAATGTGTAATCACTTTTTAAGTTGTATGTATTTACCAATTCTATTGCTTACTTTTACTGGTTAGAAAAACACATTACAGTTTAATCATAAATAAACTCCAACTCTAAAACATTTGTGTTATTTTTGGTTTTTCTTTATCTTTCAATGTTATATGTTACCATCTTTAAATTCAACCCTTTTCCTTGGGTGTGTGACGTATGCGGTCTAGAATATAGAATTTTATAAGCTTTTTTGTCAATTTATAAAACTTAAGTTGTATTATGATGTCGGTATGTTGCCGCTCAGATACCTTTAATAAAAATATATAAAAACATTAAAAGTTAAGTTATTGTTATTATTATTTTTCTACCACTGTTCATACCCCAATGGTAATTGACAGTGTGGCAATTGTAGTGATTTTTTATACAAACAATTTAATATAAGTAGAGAAAAAACTTCTCTCTAAAAATTATCTATCATTTTATAAAAATTTTCTATAAGAAAAATCTTTCATTTTATGAAAATTTGTCTGTAAGAATCTCTTATTTTATGAAAATTTTTCTTTCATTTAATAAAAATGTTTCTTTAAGAAAAGTTTTTATTTTATGAAATGTTTCTATAGGTAAAATCTTTCATTTTATGAAAATTTTTCTATAAGAAAAATTGTTCATTTCACAAAAATTATTCTATAAGCAAAATCTTTAATTTTATGAAAATTTTTTTATAAATTTATGAAATTTTCTCTTAAAAAAAATCTTTTATTTAATAATATTTTTCTATAAGAATAATAATTCATTTTAAAAATTTTCTATAAAAATACTCTTAATTTATGAAATTTTTTCTATAAGAAAAATATTTCATTTTATGAGAATTTTTCTATAAGAAAAGTGCTTCATTTTATGCAAACTTTTGTATAAGAAAAAGTATGTTTTATGAAAATTTTTCTTTAAGAAAAGTATTTAACTTTTAAAAAAATGTTTGTAAGAAAAAAAAAAAATTATTTTATAAGAATTTTTCTATAAGAAAAATCTTTGATTTTTTTGAAAGTTTTTCTATAAGAAACACTTTCATTTTATAAGAATTTTTCTATGGGAAAAACATTTCATTTTACTAAAATTTTTCTATAAGAAAAATTGTTTATTTTATGAAAACTTTTCTATAAAAAAAATATTTAATTTTATTAAAAATTTTCTATAAGAAAAATTTTTTATTTTATTAGATTTTTTCTATAAAAGAATCTTTTATTTAATGAGAATTTTTTCATAAGAAAAATAATTAATTTTAAAAATTTCTATAAAAAAAAACTTAATTTATGAAATTTTTTCTATAAGAAAAATCTTGCATTTTATGGGAATTTTTCTATAAGAAAAATCCTTCATTTTATGACAACTTTTGTAAAAGAAAAAGTTTTTATTTTATGAAAATTTTTCTTTAAAATAAATATTTCATTTTATAAAATTTTTTTTATAAGAAACATATTTAATTTTATAAGAATTTTTCTATAAAAAAAAACTTTGATTATTTGAAAGTTTTTCTATAAGGAAAATCTTTCATTTTATAAGAATTATTCTATAAGAAAAATCTTTAATTTTATGACAATTTTTCTATAAATAAATTGTTTATTATATGACAATTTCTCTAAAAAAATCTTTCATTTTATGAAAATTTTTCTATTAGAAAAATCTTTCATTTATGAATTTTTCTCTATAAAAAAATCCTTCATTTCATGCAAATTTTTCAATAGAAAAAAACCTTTCATTTTATGAAAATTTTTTATAAGAAAAATATTTTGTTTTATGAAATTTTTTATAAGAAAAATTTTTTTTAAGAAAAATTTTTTATTTTATGGAAATTCTTCTAAATGAAAAGAAAGAAAAATCTTTAATTTTATAGAATTTTTTCAATAAGTAAAATCGTTTATTTTATGAAAATTTCTCTATAAGAAAAACTTCATTTTATGAAAGTTTTTCTATAACAAAAATATTTAATTTTATGAAAATGTTTCTAAATGAAAAATCATTCATTTCATGAAGATTTTTTTTTTATAAGAACAATATTTCGTTTCGTTGAAAATTTTCCATAAGAAAAATCTTATATTTTGTAAGAATTTTCCTATAAGAAAATCTTTAATGTAATAAAAAAATTTCTCAAAAAAAAAATCTGTTATTATCTTTTTTTATAAGAAAAATATTTTTATTATTTTTTTTTTATTAATTCTATAAGAAATATGTTTCATTGTATGGATAATTTTCTGTTAGAAACATCTTTCATTTTATGAAAATATTTCTGTAGGAAACAATTTAATTTTATGGAAATTTTTCTATAAGAAAAATCTTGCATTTTGTAATGTTTTTCTATAAGAAAAACCTTTTAATTTATAAATTTTTTCTATAAGAAAATAGTTTAACTTTATAAACATTTTTCAATAAAAAGGGTGCTATGTTAGCAACACTGTACGAACAAAATATCTTTAATGTTATAGAATCATATTTAACATTTGCCGCTATCACCAACAACACATCACAAAGCAATCAAGCAAACAACCCCCTTCAAATTTTACCCTTCTATTATTTAGATATAATTTTACGAAACCAAGAAAAAAAGGAAACACCTCACGACTAGCAGCCATCATCGACCAACGTAAAAAAGAGCGCATAAATACATGCACATATCAAAAATGTGTTCAATAAAATGGAAATGTCAAAATGATTAATTAAACAACTTTTATGATAAATAAAAATAAAAGAAACAAAGAGAAAAATAAACAAAAGATTATAATTTGCATGTGTAATTAAAGAAAGAAAAGTAAATCTAAAACAAACATATGTAAAGTAATTAAACAAAAAGGAAAATAATACAAATATGCCAGAAATTATCTAACTGGCTAATTAGTTGAAAAAAAAAAAAAACGAAGCCCAACTCACTTTTATATAAAAAACAACTTCCTTAACAGGCTACTGTGGACTTTTTAAGAAAAAAAACCTACAAAATCAGCCTCATCATCTTCAACAGCCAACCATATGCCTACTTAACGCCTGTTTAAATCAGTATTATAAAAAAGCTTCTTACACTTGGGCTGCATAGGCTTTAGCTATAAGATCATCCCAACCCACAGGCACGCGTCATTCAGTCTTATCGTTCAAAGTATCTTAGTATCTATATTTTGAAAAGGAGTATGTTGAAGTAACAAAAACAAATAAAAGAGAGAAAAAAAAAAAAAACAGCTTCATATGTAGTTGAGCACAAAGTCCATAACATGTAAGCCAACACCAAATCATCCATTCCGATACAACCAGCTTTACTATTTAACCATATTCAACAACATTATCTGAAAGACTAACAACCAAAGTTGAATTTCAAAGGAGTTTAGGCCTGTTTTTATATGAAAGTGGACTTTTTGCCTCTATAACATAATTTGCAGGTGTTGTTTGTTGCCATAACAAAAACATTTTGAGATAAACATGTTCTCTGTTTCTCTTTTCTCTTCCTCTCTCCCTTGTATTACATGTGTAATTTAAGGCGAATTAAGAAAAAACTGCTGTAATATTTGTTAACTCTAACATCTCTAAATTGGAGCTTTAAAGAGAGAAAAAGACTTTAACTCATTTGTATCTAAGAGAGATAAAGTATAAAGTTTATGACAGGGAGATTTAAAGTTTGGGGTTTGTTTAGTATCAAATGTTTGTAAACAAACAGTTTTTGACAACTAAATTTCAAATATTAATTAATAAGCACAGTCATTTTTATAAATAATACATTTAGAAACATTTTCATAAAATGAAAGATTTTTTACAGAAACGTTTTCATAAAAAGAAAAGATTTTTATAATAAGAATTTTTCTTAAAATGAGAAAATTTTAATAAATATTTTCTCAAAGAAAATTTTCACAAAAAAAAAAAAAAAAAAAAAAAATTTGTTTGGAATGAAATTGAAATGTATTTTTTCCTTTTCAAAAATATCCATATAACTAATCATTATTAAACAAGATTTTATCTGATATGAATGTTTAAAAAATAAACCTTTAAGATAAAATTAACTCCCATCATATCAGTTCTGAGACAGCAGCCACAACAAAAACACTAAGAAAATGTCTTTATTGACACAATTACAATGTCATAATTATGATTGATAATGCGTGCATAAATCTACAATCACCCCAATATGCAGCCATATAGTATTAATAAGTAAAATGCATATTTATAATAACATGAGTACAATGTACTATTTGGTATATTCTCCCACGTAAATACATACATACCTACATACATAAAAACATAAATTGCTTTATTAAAGAAAAATTCAGCAACAGCAATCAACAGAGAATTTGTTAGACTACACAAGTTTCTGGTTAATTTTGAAATATATATACATATATATTTTTGGAATCTCTCCCCTCTCCCAACCGATTTTTTTGGTTACCATGTTTCATAAATTATTGAGAGAATATACGCATGCAGGAGTTTCAATATATTTACACACACACAAAACATTACCAATTATAAATAACGGTAAAGTTTAATAAGTGTTTTGTTGTTGTATAGTAACTACAAATACAACTTTTGAATTCATTTTTTTTTTTTGACATCTATTCGAAAAACAGACGGGCATTAACACCAAACGCCCGCACTTGTAAAATAAACAAAAAATTTGCATATATGTCTTGAGTGACACCGGGGTGGTACAAATAATTTAATGTTATTTTTTATTTACATCTCATGGTACAATGTTTTTAAAAACTTTTCATTAATTTTGATTAAATTGGTGGTGCTTGCTCAATGTGCCATAATATATTGTATACGGGAAGTGACTCTTGATGAACTGTCAAAAGAGAACTAATTGAATTAATTATTAAGAATTAGAGGTTTTGGGAACTTAATTTAAAATTGTTATAAAATTATACATTTCTTTATAGAAACACTGTCATAAAATTACAGATTTTCTTACAAAAAATTGTCATAAAATGATACATTTTTCTTGTAAAAAAAATTGTCATAAAATTTATATATTTTTCTTGTAGAAAAATTGACATAAAATTACATATTTCTCTTCTCTGGAAAAATTTTAATAAAATGACATATTTTTCGGATAGAAAAATTGTCATAAAATGTCACAATTTTCATAAAATGACATATTTTTTTTATAGAAAAATATTCATAGATTAACATATTTTTCTTATAGAAAAATTTTCATAGATTAACATATTTTTCTTATAGAAAAATTTTCATAGATTAACATATTTTTCTTATAGAAAAATTGTCATAAAATAACACACTTTTTCTTAGAAAAATTTGTATAAAATGACATATTTTTGTTATAGAAAAATTGTCATAAAATGACATTTGTTTCTTGTAGAAAAATTTTCATAAAATTAAATTTTTTCTTATAGAAAAATTGTTATAAAATGACATATTTTTGTTATAGAAAAACTGTTATAAAATAACATATTTTTTTTATAGTTATTTTTTTATAGAATTTTTGTTATAGAAGACTTCTTTTAAAATGACATATTTTTGTTATAGAAAAATTGTTATAAAATAACATATTTTTTTTATAGAAAATTCTCATAAAACGACATATTTTTCTTAAAGAAAAATTGTCATAAAATTACATTTTTTCTTATAGAGAAATTGTCATTAAATGGCATTTTTCTCTTATAGAAAAATTGTCACAAAATGACACATTATTGTTTAGAAAAATTGTTATAAAATTACATATTTTTGTTATAAAAATATTGTTATAAAATAACATATTTTTTTTATAGACAAATTCTCATAAAATGACATTCTTTCTTATAGAAAAATTGTCATAAAATTACACATTTTTGTTATAGAAAAATCGTTATAAAATGACATATTTTTGTTATAGAAAAATTGTCGCAAAATTGCATATTTTTGTTATAGAAAAATTGTTATAAAATAACTTGTTTTTGTTATAGAAAAATTCTCAAAAAATTTCAAATTTTTCTTACAGACAAATTCTCATAAAATGACATATTTTTCTTACAGAAAAATTTTCATAAAATGACATTTTTTTCTTTTAGAAAAATTGTCATAAAATTAAATTTTTTCTTATAGAAAAATTGTCATAAAACTAATTATTTTCTTATAGAAAAATTGTCATAAAATTAAATTTTTTCTTATGGAAAAATTGTCATAAAACTACACATTATTTTGCAAAAAATAAAATTAATAGAAACATTTTAACAAAATTGCACATTTTGTCATTGAAAAATTTTCTTATGGAATAATTTTCATAAAAAGGCGAATTTTGTCATAGAAAATTTGTCTTAATTTAACAGATTTTGCTTTCAGATTTTACAATATGAATGATTATTTTATAATAAATTTTGTAAGATAAAGAATTTTTAAAATTTTCTTTTTGCCAGAAAAAAAATTTAATTCATGATATTTTTTTTTTTTTTTTTTCTTAAAGAAAAATCCGAAATTTTTTCACATACAATTGTAACCAAATACTTAAGTACTATAAAGTTGCATTATTAAGGTCGGCTATAATGTTTTAATATGTAAATAAAATTGTAGGTGTTCAAGCATTTGTTGCCAAAATTATCGCACTCGAAAATTGGCTTAAAAAAGAATTCCAAGGAATTACAAAACAAATTAAATTGGAAAAGTTTAATAATCAGTGCAAGAAAAAAGTGAAATGACAAACAATTATTCTTTAAAAATAAAATATGTAAGAATATTTCAATAGTCGTCTTAGGAAACCAATGAATTACAATCACAGCGTCAAGCGATTTATGTGCATACTTGCTTCTGAACATAGAGATAAGTTATAATAAAAATACTTTGCTTTAAAGCTCAAATTATGTTTCTCAACAAAACCTCTTGACAAAATCAATTTCTTTCATTTTAAAATATATATAATACATAATTTTTGACTTATTTGGCAAAAAGCCCATATGCAAGAATGAAAAAAAAATATAAAAAATGGCAGGAACAAATGTTCAAAATCTCATAAGGAAACAATGTATACGAATTTGATTTTCTTGGGGAAGTAGGAAACCAAAAAAAAAAACTTAGTAAAAGCATTTTCTAAGCACTCACTCTACGTCGGACGTATGTTTGACACAATCATATTCATAAACCTAGCAAACTCATACTCTTTTACTTATATTTTGGCAAGTATTTGGCTTAAACAGAATATTCATTTTAATAAAAATCAAACAAATAAGAAGAAAAAGAAATACAATTCATATAAAATATAAACGAGGGTAATATATTTATTTATTTGGCATGATGCGAAAAAATATTAAAAAAATATCCTGGCATCATTACTTATATACAATAGAACGACCACATATACAAGGAAAGTGTAAGAAATTGATTTTTAATATGATTTTTAACTTTGGAAGAAAAGTAAAAGTATATTTTGGTTTGAGTATTTTTTAAAGTATTTAAAATATTTATTTCAAAGTTAATATGGAATTTAGAAGAATAATAATAAAATTTAGCAAAAAATAAAGAATAATACCTATAAAAAAAAGTAGAAAGAAAAAGTCGGTCAAGACCAACCATATTATAGCCTACACATTTGTGTATGAGCATAAAAATTCGGAAAGGGTACTTATATTAGACCTGTGACCAATTGTAGACCAACACTTTTACTAAATGTAAAATAAAATATACAGCTATATTGGTGTAGGGTATAACAAATAGCTTATCTGTAACAGAAATTGGGATTAAAAACTCAAAAACTTAATTTTGACTTTTATAAATTTGCAAAAATAAAATAAAATTATTTTAATTAAATATAACTAGATTTATTTTAATACTATATCATTATATGGCCTAAATTGGAAACAATTAAATTGTCAATCGTTTGAAAAAAATTGCAAAGGTGCACTACTTTGTGAGTACTTACCTTATTTACTAAGGGGTTTAAAATTAGGTTAGCTTAGGTTGTACGGACAGTGTCCTTGGCAAACATCTCACTTGGGTCCTTGATAAAATTCGATCCCGTTGTGTTACCCAGATGCAAGTTTGCATTTACATAATTAATCTGACCTCATCACTGCTTCACCAAACCATCTTGTCCCTACAAGAAAAGAAAATAGTGACTTTAAATTACTTGTACTCAAGTCACCGTATTCGAGATTCGGAGAATATAGTATAGCCCTCCTTAGCTCCGATTGTGCCGGACATTCGCAGAGTAGATGAAAGACTGATTCTTCCTACATCTCATCATTACAACTTCTACAGAAGTCATTCAACAGAAGACCCATTCTATGCGCATGAGTCCCTAAAATGCAGTGCCCAGTAATTACCGACACTAGAGAACGAGTAAAGTGAGTTGGTCCTGAGCCCATCATAAGTGGGCCAGATAATCCGACATGTGGGTTCATTTTCGCATCTCGTCTGAGCAATACCTAATAGTTCCCTATGGAACAAAGCTTTACATATTGCTACGGGAACACTAATCAGATGATCAATAGACTCTTAATTGAGAGTCAATCCCTGTTTGGCTGCAGTATCACCCATGATATTCCCAGCACAGTCACCTTGCCCAGGAACCCAAATTAGCTTAACACTTGATAGTCTCGCTATCTCATTTAAGAGATACCTGGCATTCAGCTGTTAACAAAGATGTCGTATAGACACCCGCTATAGGTCTAATGGCAGCTTTGCTTTCAGTAAAAATAAAGATATCTCTCGATATCTTGTGATTCTTCAGCCAGTTCGCTGACGTTTTTATGGCGGATATTTCCGCTTGGAGTACACTACACGTGCCAGGAAGTTTATAACAGACCTTTCCATCGGTATAAATCCTGAGGATGGATAAATAACAGCCGGAGAGTTAAGCTCAGGGATAATAACAGAGAAATGTGCATCAAAGAATGGTTTCGGGATACAATAATCAATGTATACCTGGTCACTCGTCGAGTAGCCTAAAATTCGAGAATGCCCATAATCCCACCTACCCCATGGATCAGGCCTAATTGCTGAATTAAAAGGAACCTACCTGGTGATCAGGTCAACAGGTAGCCAATGCAAAAGTGTGAAAAGAGCCTTAATCAGCGTCGTGCGCAGCGCACCCGTAATAAGAATGGCCATCGACATAAGAACTTTCGCTTGCCACCAGGTTTGACCACCGCCTCAAAGATCCATCACATACTCCTTAGATTTATCCCCCAGATAGTACCTATGGCTTTCCTGCAGGTGTAGACTGCCGTAATGGCTATGTCAGTCCTAGATTGGATATTAGGTCCCCACGATAGTTTCCTATCGAGAATAATACCCAAGTATTTGGCCCTATCACAGATCTGTAGAGAGATCCTATTCAGTTTCGGAGGATTAAACTTAATCCTTTTGTACTTCCTAGTAAAGAGAACTAATTCCGTTTTAGCTGGATTTACCCCAAGTCCACATGTTGCACTCCAGTCACTAAGGATCTTTAGAGCAGATTACAGACAGTTAGAGACAGTATCCAGATGTTTCCCAGACACTGCCAACGCGACGTCGTCCGCATCAATCACCCTTTCTAGGGTTTTAAGTGGGAAGGTACCAGGCAAATAGGTCTAAAATCCTTCGGTTTGGTGTGTGATGGTTTACCTCCCTTGGGGATAAAAATAACCTTACACCATGTCCAGCATATTGGAATGTATGCATTGCTCAGGCAAGCGTGATAAATAACCGCTAGCCATGGTATTATTAAGTCAGCGTTCCTTTGTAGGTCCGCAGGAATAATGCCATCTAAACTCGATGATTTAAATGGTTCAAAACTATCAATCGACCAACAAAGTCTCTGTTCATTAATGATGATCGAGACCCTATTCGAGGGTTGATCACATATGGTTGACTGCTCTCAGGGCAAAATTTATAAAATTCACTTTTTCTTTTTTGTCACTTAGCGCTTGTCCTTAAAACAACAATTTAACAATTTTTAATAAAATTTTGCGATAAAGTAAAACTGAAAAAACTTGTTGAAATTTTTCCAAATACATCTAAATAGATTTAGCTACCTGTTTCAACAAAATATACAATCAACTAAGAAATCTTTACTAATTTTTTTTTTTATTGCATCTTAAACACAATTCGTATGTAGGTTTTTAGCTCCTCAAGATATTCAAATTAAATGTAAATAGAAATAATGAAACTACCAAACAAAAAACGTTACTTCACATACTCAGATAAACATGTTCACAAATAAACCAAAATCCCACCCAAACCCCAGCCACCAATATTGATGGCTGTTGGCCAAAAACCACATAAAAACAAGTTCAGGCCTCCGCTTAACAATTTTCTAAAAAAGATTTTCCTTTAAGCTGAACAATTTTTTCCAGATCATTATTATTATTATTTTTTTATTTAAGAAACGATCGCGTCTAAACTTCAAATTGTATATTTTTTATGGATTTCAGCGTTAAAATTAAGTGCCACGCGCAAATTTGGTGCCATGAAGTCGTACAATTTATTTGAAACAAATAAAACAGATTTAATGGTGGGCTGGCTAACAAACTAACAAGAATACACACACAAGTTTAAGCCATAAAACATTTTAATTTCTGGCCTCTCTATTTTTTTTTTTTTTTTTTTTTTTTGATAAAGAGTTATTTGTTTTTTTGTTTAACTAAACAAGTATGTGCTTTTAATTATTCTTTTTATTTATTAAATATTTTTCGGTTTCTCTAACTTTAAAAGCAACTTGTTTTTTGTTGAAATTAAAGTTTTTCTTATTTGTTTTGCGACCTGTTAAATTTAAGTTAAGATTTTTTAATTTGTTTATTATTTATTAATTTCTAAGATGATAAATTGTTTTTTGTTTTACTCGCCACATTGGTGGCCTCTGCTAGAGCAATTTATGAATTTTGTTTCCATTATTATGTAGTTTTTTATTTTATTTTTTTTTTTATTTTATATTTAAAAATGTCGCCTTAGTTTAAGACCAGAAATGATCGCCTCAATATTGACAAATGAGTTTTAATAAATCATTTTGAAATTTATAGGAAAACTACATATAAATATAAAAAAATTATTATACAGCCTCCAGTTGCTAAATAATAATTGCTAGACAATTTTTTTATAAATATTTTAGAGGAGTAATTTAGAATATTTATGAAATTGGCTACACAGTGTTTAGAAGAGAAGAAAATAAATCGCAATTATTAAGTAAAATAGTGGGTATTATTGAATCTCGATTGTTCCTGGAAATGTTAAACCGTACATATATATTCCGGATCTTCATTGATAGGGAATTCGATATAACGTCTGTTGAAATCAATTTTTAGAAAGTCCCAGTTATCGGATATATATGTTTTATACATTAATTTTTAACGAAATTTCTGGAGCACAAGCCCAATAAAAATCAGCTAAAATAAAACTATGCATCTTTATAGACAACACCAAAGAAAATAAATCAAAAATAATTTTTTATGGCGAAACCGTACTTTCGATTTGAATGATTCGGCGAAAAGGCTAAACTTCACGGAGGTGTGAAGGGTATATATAAGTTTGTTATTCCGTTTGTAATTTCTATATTCATCTAAGACCCCAAAAAATGTATATATTCTGGATCGATGTAACAATGACCGTCTGTCCGCCAATCAGTTGAAATCACATTTTAGAAAGCCCCAGTTATCGGATATATATGTTTTATACCTCTGATTGTAGGGAATATTCCTTAGAAAAACGCTAATAAAAATCGTTTTATAAATAGCCGAGATATCGCCAAAAATAACAGAGGATACCTCCAAAAGTCGTTCTTGTTGTCTTTTCTAAGCTCCTATACAAGCTAGCGACTTCGTTCTTGCACGGAAAATTCAGAATCTTTTTTAATTTTTTTTTTTTGCTGAATAAATAAACAAAATCGGTCAGATAGTATCCGAGATATCGGATATGGGCATTTTTCGACTTTTTGAAGATCCTATATAAGCTAAATAAAAATGTTTTGAACAAATCGGTCCATAAACAACCGAGTTATTGGCAAATCTTTTTAAAATTTATTTTAAGGCTGTCTTGCATATTGTTGTTGTTTCTATGAGCACTGAAATACAACAACAAGCTATATCAAATTTATTTTCAACTTTTTGAAGCCCCAGTTTAAGCAAGAGACTTTTGTTGCTGAAGAAATAAACTCAATCGGTTCATTAGTATATGAGATATTGGCCGATACGCATTTTTAAATTTTTTGAAGCTCTTGTATAAGCTACATACTTTGTTGTTATACTGAACGGTCACAAATATTTGTCTAAAATTAAAATTAAACAACCAAGTGATTGGCCGGTATTAACCAAGAAATCGACCAAAACATGATTTTGGATTTTTTGAAGCCCCAATATAAGCTACGGTCTTCGTTCTTGCAAAGATCTGTCACAAATATTTTTTGGAATTTTTAAGTCAATTAAACCGTCCATATATTTTCAGAATTCAATTTTTTATTTAATTTTATTTAAATTAAAGTTGTTATACCCTACACCACCATAGGTGGTTGGGGTATTATTCGTTTATGCTGACATTTGTAACGCACAGAACAAATTATCGAACCCCCACCTTAAAGTATACCGTTCGATTCAGAATCACTTTCTGAGTCGATTTAACGATGTTTGTCCATGTAAACCTTTTGAAAGGCGTTGCCAGAATGATGATTTTATCATATTTTTGATGATTTTTAAAAGGAAGTAAGATTTGAGGATTTTTTTCTGCAAAATATGATTTTAATTTCAATCCCTAAGACAAATCTTTTTATGGTCTGGTAATGATTTTTATCAAGATTTCAAATGAAATTAGTAAAATTAATTTAAAGATTTTTAGTCCCTAATATTTTTATTCCCACCATCAAAAAGATGGGGGGTATATTGATTTTGTCATTCCGTGTGTTACATGTCAAAGGAATCATCTAAGACCCCACAAAGTATATATTTTCTGGGTCGTGGTTAGATTCTGAGTCGATCTAGCTATGTCCGTCCGTCTGTTGAAAGCGGGATAGGGCTCGAACGGGAAAACGTAGGGGGACGAAATTTGGCACAGTTTGTACTATATAAGGTTTATTTGAGATTGAATCGGTTAATAAACAAAAAAGTTATGGGCTAAAAAATAGAACACAGGGTGACCGTTTTTTACTTTTCTGCTGATATTTCTTCAACGAAAGCATGTACGACAACGAAATTTTGCACGTATAGTTCGGGGATCGATATAAACTCGGAAACCAAAAGGCGTGGTCCGCCCACTTTACCGCCCCCTCCCATATAACGTAGAATTTGAAAAAGTTGATGGTGTGTATATAGATTCGGCTGTGCGGAATATAACATTCGCGCTTGTTTGAATTGGAATTTTAATGTCAACCATTCGTTTTATATGATTGACGACTTAATTCCTTCAATCGATTTATATATAATGAATTGAAATTTAAAAATAAGTATTTTTTAGGACGTATAATGTAGGCACATAATTTCGTCATTATTTAATAATTATATGATCCTGAGAAATACATATGTATGAATATTGTTTCCTATTATAATGTTTTGATGATGCTGATTCGGTTGGTTTTTGAGTCAATAATAAAAGCCTTTAAATTTGATAAAAAAAAATTATTCCAAATTTTATTTCTTATATCACCACAGTTCTTTATATTCATCAGTTACCTTAATTTTTCTATCCTCATTTTCTGCAATTGTAGCAGTAGCAACAAATTGCTGCATTTTCATAATTACCCAGGGAGGAACATCTATGCAAATTTAGTTTTTAGAGCTTTTCTTTTGTAAAAGCTTCTTTCAATTATTGAATCTGCTAAACAAAAATCTTTCTCTATAGACAAGTTATATTCATTTAGGAAAAGAAATCTAGTTCCAGTGCAGTTTAGTTAAGTTAACCAAAATGACTTTAAGCAAATTAACATATTAATTGTGTTATTCATATACATATTTTAGTCCTACTTATTCTATTAATTCATGCAGTTATTAATTTTAATACGCAAGATCTCTAGCGTCATCCTCAACCTCATTCTTATCTTAAAGTTTTCCTTAAAGCAGCAGCATCAGCAGTAGTAGTTAGTTTAAGCATTTAAAGCATTATTTCATGGCCTCTGGCTATAGTTGTCATAAATTTTGAAAAATACTAGGTTTTGTATATGTACTATGCTGCCGCTTGATTAAAAATAATTTGTTTAGAGACAAAGTGGATGTAAGGAAATTTGTATGTATGTATGAATGTTTGTATGCCTGAACTAGTTTTCATGGTCCAACTGATACAAAACACAAATTCATATGTATGTACTATATGAACATCAGGATGTATTCATTTGCTTTGAATAGAGTCTACTATTTTAATATTTTTTGCTTCTTGAAAAGGGATTTGATTGTTGAATGTTGTTTTTATATTTTTCATACTCGAAAGATTAGAAAATGAAAATTGATTACTAATTAATGATTGATTTTTTTCCTTAAAGCTCCAGTGACTGCTATCGACCCTAATTGACATATTATTAATAGTATTTCTATTTTTGTCTTTAATTGTTGTGGAATGATTCAAGGACTGGTTGATATTTTATAAGCATAACTTTTATATTTGAACATTTGCTTATACATAGATTAATTGGGGAATTTAAAAAGAAGAATTAAAGACTAAATGCTAATAGAATTGAAACGACAACACCTGTTTTAAGGAAATTTTCGTTAAACGTTCATTTTGTAAAAAAATTTTCCATAATAAATTTTAAATAAACTTTCTTTATATAAACAATATTTCCTTTTGACAACCAACTTCCTGTAAAATTTATTTTATAGACAATTTTCGATATAATTTCTTTTCGTTGGCAATTTTTAATATTTTTTTTTTTTTTTTATAAAAATTTTCAATAAATCTACTTTTTAAGAAAATAAAAAAAAAAATTCTTGAAAATTTTATTTAAAAAATAACACTGGTAAAAAAAAAAAAAATTGTTTCCTATGCTTTTGTTTTTGTTTCTATCTCAAATTGATTTTTATACCCATCAACAAAAAGATGAGGGGTATATTGATTTTGTCATTCCGTGCGTAAAATGTCGAAGGAATCATTTAAGACTCCATAAAGTATATATATTCTGGGTCCTGGTTAGATTCTGAGTTGATCTAGCTATGTTCGTCTGTCTGTCTGTTTAAAGCAGGATAGGGCTCAAATTGGACAACGTAGGGGGATGAAATTTGGCACAAATATTTACCTTATAGCTTCATTTCATACTTTTATGCTGATGTCTCTTAAACAAAATAGTTCGAAAGTCGATATAAACTTGGAAACCAAAAATTGGCGTGTTGCGCCCACTTTACCGCAAACCTCTCATATAATGTAAAATTTTAAAAAGTTGATGGTGGGGATATATATTCGGCCGAGCAGAATATAACATTCGTGCTTGTTTAAATATAGCAACTGTTTAACAGCTTTTGTTATAACTAGCTACCCTCATTTACAATTTTTACTTAGATTTTCGATTTTTTTTATCGATATTTGCTTCGTCAAGAAGATGTTGTGTGATTAATTCAGATTGTTGTGGTGAATATATATTTTTAAAAAGATTGATAACTTATATCGAAGTATAACTGTCCGAAACCAGTGGTAACTGTCCGAAACCAGTTACTTGACTGACTACATTAGGGCACCACTAGTCACTTTACTAACCACCTAGTTAAGTGACTAGTCACTTTAACATGGGGATGTCCTAGGAAGAAGTGTATTGGCACCAAAGGACCAATAGGTGGCGATATAGTGACTAGTGCGAAAAATTCAATATTTAAATTAGTTATTTTCAGAATGTAAATAAAATGAAAAGATTTTTTTTGCGTATATTTTTTTATTTCTTTTCTTTTTTTTTTTGTAATTTTATTTTTTTATTTTTATTTAATAATTTTACTAATTTTTTTTTTTTATTTTCTTTTCATATTATTTTATATTAATCAATTTAATTCATTTTTATATTTTTACATTTTTGTTTAAGGCGGCACTCCCGACTCGAACTCACATCCTTATGTTTTATAGTCATACGCGCTAACCACTCAGCCACAGAGAATTTTTATATACATTGCACTATTTGTTGTTTTAATGAGCATGTTGATTTATTGACCCTTTGTAAGCGTGAGGTGGCTATTGCTTCCACTTTAGTCACCCTTTGGAAGTCGTTCCTTTTACTAGTTACATTGAGTCAGTCACCTGACAAACATTTTTACTAGTCACTTTACTAACCACCTGACTAGTCACTATAACATGGGGACGTCCTAGGAAGCAGTGTATTGGCACCAAAGGACCAAAAGTTGGCGATATAGTGACTATTACGAAAAAGTCAATTCATAGGAATCCTTTTACTGGTGAAATTGAGTCAGTCACCTGACAATATTTTTAACTGGTCACTTTACCAATTAGGTGACTAGTTACTTTAACATGGAGATATCCTAGGAGGAAGTCTATTGACACCCCAGGACCAAAAAGTATCGATATTATGACTAGTACGAAAAAGTCAATTTAAAAAAACACAAATGCAGAATAATTGATATCTTTAATAAATTGAAAATTCTAATTAGCAAGTAGTGTTGCCAGTTTAGCATCGTTCCACAAAAATATTATGATTATTTTTTAACAAACTTTATTACCCATAAATACTATTTAGGTTATATTTATAAATTCTCTAAAATATCTTTAAGAAATACCAAAAACTAATAAGAACAAAAAAATAAATGCGTTTTTTAATAAAACAATATATTAGCTTTTTTCTGGCTTTATTTTTTGGGACATTTAGCCTTTTCTGACCTTTTCTAAAGTCTAATTTAGCTTCTTTTTTTCTCAAGTCCTGCCAACACTGTTGTTATTATATAAAATAATTGAGAGGTAATCAATTTCTATTGGATGTATTTCACGCGTTTAAATTAAAAACACATTTAATTAATGTCCTACCATGCCGTTAGTCAAGTAACCCAACCTGTACTGCCAATGGATGAACTATTTGCATTTTTGACGTTTTTATGACCTATAAAAAAACCAATCGCCACCCCCACGCTCACCAAAGGGTCAATAAAGTATAAATCGCCACCTCCACGCTTTCTAAAGAGTCAATAAAAGGTGAGATAGCTTAACTATCGCTCACAAAATATGCGAAGTTAGGGTGAATAAAAAAACGTACACATTTGAATGAGTTAGGTGGGTAGTCACAAATGAACTTTACTGTACAAAAGCGAGTAAATTGACACCGAAAAATCTGCTGGGAACTGCGTATCATCAATTCATTAAAATAAAATTGTGTAGGTCAAGCCATGGGTTCCTCATTTTGTATGCCAAGAATGTGTGGTATGTCTAAGGTTATGGTATTTATGAAATGGAAAAATGTTCGTAACAACCATGATTTGGGGAGACCCTTGAAACCAATGAATACTAAGAATTGAAGGCTTGTCAAAAAAAACCTAAGTCTATTGTCAAAAAAAAAAAAACCCAACTTTAAGATTGTGTTAGTCAAATTTTATTTATATATATTAGTGCGGAAACCACTTTCACCACACATCATAAGCTCACGTAGTTGCACAAAAGAGTATAAAAATTATTAAATATAATTCATCACAATTATATTCCCAGATTTTCATAAATTTTCATCTTTTGATGCTGATTACATACTAGGGTATTCACTCGAATATTGTTTGTTCGATTAATCGAAAAATTAAAATCAATTAATTGTTCGATTAAATTAAAATCAAGAATTTCGAGTAAAAAATTATTCGAGCAAATTATGCCGATTAATCGAATAATTCGAGTAAAAAAAATTTTAAAGATTTTCTTTCTTAACTAGCTTTTAAGATGTTTTAATTTTTAGTTTTTTAAAAAATTTAGCTCGAAAACAATGTTTTAATATTTTTACAGAATGTTTAGAAACTAAAAGTTGCACCAAAAATTGTAATTTTATTAAAAAAAATTGTATTTAGTAAAAAGAACCTAATATTTGCCTAAATTACCGCACGTAGTTAAAGGTCGTTTTTCAATTACAAAAATTTAACAAAAATATTAACGTCACTTTAAAAAATTATAATGTAAAATTCAAATAATTTTTTATAATTTTAAGAATTTGGAAAGGATAAAGAAAATTGACTTTCCTTTTTATATTAAATATTTTATAAGAAATAAATTGGAGGATTTTAAACGTACATTTGGGAGAAACAATTATATATTTTAAATTTACAATAAACTTGTCCATTAAATGAAGAAGAGTACTAATTGTATATTTGACTAATTTATTATACAAGTTTATGTAATTTATACAGAATTTTTTATATTTTTACACCGATATTGTTAAGAAATTAAGAGTTGCGAAACATTTTTGCAGAAAATTGTACTAAAACATAATCAGGAGATAACTATAATGCAAAAAAGAGTAAATTATCTTAAAACACGTATATATTTGTATAATATAAAATGATCATCTGAATGTGTTCTAAATATTGAACATAATTGAACAATGAATTATAAAACATTCAAAAACCTGGTGCACAGAAATTATTCTGATCATGATTTCCTAAGTTTTTGTTTTATTTAGAAAAATTTAAGTCTCATGATAAATTTAGACATAATTTTTTAAAATTATTTAAGAAGCTTGTATCCTTCTTCCTGTAGTTTTGATGCTAAAGATGTTAAGACATGTTTTCGCTATAACTAAACCATTAAAAGACATTTTATGCTCAAAATAAATCTGGTTTTAGTAGATCTCCGATACTTAAAAATATTGTACAAACATTTTGAGTATAACTGAAAACCTCTGTGTAGCACATAGATTAGTATGTGTCGAAATTAAAAAGTGAGGTTATGAGATTATTCCAAAGTGGATAAAAGCTCATACTTTATTTTTATCAAAAAGTATTGATAATCGCCTTAAAACACCATTTAATATAAAATTTGTTTCGAATTGATACACCAAATTTGGACCTATTTGTTTAACTATCAATGAATATATTAAATATAGAGAAACAACGACATTATCAAAACAAAAGAGATAAAAATATTCATAAATATTTACGCAAATTTTAATTATATATTATTTTGGAAAGACTTTTTCTTGTTTTAAGCTATATTTTGGTTTTCTTATTTTGTTTTCTAGACTAAGCCACACAAAATGCTTGTTTTTTTTTTATAAGCATTGGAAAAAACGTGTAAATTTTTAAGGTATAATTTACTCGAATAACTCGAGTAACTTAAAAGATTTACTCGATTATGTGCTAGTGGAAAAATGTGTCGCATGTGTAATTTTCCTTAAGTTTTAAGGAAAATTATTTTGTGTTGTTTTTCCCTCTCACAATTGTATGGAATTCACACAGAACTTGTATGTGAGGAGCAGTGTTGCCAGGAATTGAGAAAAAAAGAGGCTAAATTAGCCTTTAAAAAAGGTCAGAAAAGGCTAAATGTCCCAAAAAATAAAGTCAGAAAAAAGCTAATATATTTTTTTATTTAAAAACGCATTTATTTTTTTGTTTTCATTATTTTTTGGTATTTTTTAAAAATTTTTTAGTGAATTTATAAATATAACATAAATAATTCCTATGAGTAATAAAGTTTGTTAAAAAATAATAAAAATATTCTTATACAGTGAAGCGCCGCAGGTGAAAATTTTCGTTACATAAAAATAATTTTGATTTTTTGTACGAATTAATACACAAAAATGTTTAAATTAATGATTCTGTAAAAATAAAATTAGAAACTTTTTAGCCTTTTTAAAGCTATGTTAAGAATGAAAAAAGGCTAGAAAAAAAGCTAGAAGCTAAAACGAAAACCTTGAGGCTAAAAGCAAAATAAAAAGGCTAGATTTAGCCTTAAAAAGGCTAAACTGGCAACACTGGTGAGGAGAGAGAAATGTTGTACGAAAGAGACCCATTTTCCATTCTTAGTATTATTTTCTCGAAAATATCATGACGAATGCTACAGTGGTAGACATTCGTTTGTACGCAACATATTTTTTTTCATTTATTGAAAGAAAGAAGAGGTTTTGAAATTATTTTTTTTACTATTTTATTTATTTTTTTCATAGTTTAAATATAAAAATAAAAAATTAAAAAAAAAAAAAATTCACTTTTCTAATATTTTTTTATAAAATACTATAAATATAACTAGACATTCATTTGTACGCATTTTAAAAAAACTGATAAATTCATTACAAAATTAAGAAAAAAATTAAAATTAGTATTTTGTATGGCCACCCTTATTTAATATGACTGAAAACATCCTGTTTGGCATCGACTCCACCAAATTTTGAAGGGTTTATATTCGAATATCCTGCCAACACTCCTTTATGGTATATCTTAACTCATTAACAAATGAAAATTGCCTTCCTTTTTCATAAACCTTCTGCGTTTTGAAAATAAACGGAGTTAACCCTGGAAACCGAAGTAAATGGTCATATCCTAACTAATCTTCTGTACAAAGGCCTAAATTAATAACCCAGCACATCTAAATCTTCTGAAGATCCAAATCTCTGTGAACCCAAACGGTAATACATCATGTGAAGACTCTGATTATGACTGATCCAATATTTCAAAACATCAACGATTTAATCGGAAAAAAACTAAATGACAAAATATTGTCAAATCAATGACTGAAGTCGAATCCAAAGCTTGGAATTCATTTCTTTTGGTTATGTGTAATTTCCCCGACTAAAAGAAATCTGACGACCATGTCGAGCTTATTGAGTTCATGCTATCGAACTTGCAAGAGCTAGGGTAAATTGTTTTACAAAATTAGGCCCTTATTTTTTATTTTAATTTGAAAATCCTTTTGTGTAATTAAAACAGGTTAAATATAATGAACCACCCAGGAATATCTAAACTGTATATAGAAATATATATATAGAGTATACTTTCTGATCAATACCATCATAAAGTGTCCAACCTGCTGTCCTAGACCATTTTTGTTTTATTTTGTTTGTTTTATTTTGTTATACAGTTTATACCAATTCAATTAATAAACTGTCCACTCTCACCCAATTTAAAAATCCCTCTCTCTTTTCGTTTCTCTCCTTTAATAAATAATAATTTTTAGCCTGTTGCTTTATTTACTTCAATTCCATTTTCAATAGTCAATATTTAAATGAAACAGTGCGTGTGGAGTTTGTAAATTATTAAAATATTTTATTTATGCATGTATGTATGTGTATTAAATAACAAAAAACACAATTAAATTGTTATAAAAAGTTTCAAATAAATTTGTCAACAATAAGTGAAGTGTAATAATTGTTTAATTAATAAAATATTAAATGTTATATAAAATGTATTATTAAAGATGATTGTGTGTGTAGGTGATTGTGTGTGTTGCTTGTAGTAAATTCATATTATTAAAATAAGTAATACGCGTTTTTGTTCGTGTATCACTTTTGTTTTTTGTTGTTATGCAAAAACAATTTTGTGTGTTGTGTAAAAGAATGTAATGTTTAAAATAATTCTAAAATTATTTATAACCATCATCCAAAACGATGAAAATCCAAATGGACATTGCTCAAAGAATTGACCGCTCTTTTCAGCTCACTCAATTTAACTAGTTCGCTCTTTTATTTCTTTTGTTCAGTTGACTTTCAGTGAAACAGCTCGTTATGCGAATGGGTTTTAGTAAAAATTTCCCAAAATGACCTGTTTCATTAAAAGATAACTTCGCTCAGTTAAATGAATCGTTCAATTGAACTAGTTCGGTCGTGAACTACACAGGACTAATTTTTACCAGTGCACGCTGCAGTGTTTGCGAATTGTGGGAGAATTCATTTTAAAATTAGTATATATTCTTGAAGAAAATTTTATTTAAGAGAAAAAATGTGTGGACATTTTCTGCCAAGGAAAAAAACACAAATTACACTGGTCAACAAAAAAATCCTCCCCCATAGACGAATAGTTGGACTTAATGTATTTTGATGTGCTAAACACGAATCTGATTTCAGTTTTTTTCCATCAGGTCTGGATTTTTTTTATGGATGTGTCTAATATTTCGCCCATAGTAAGGCCATTAGTCTAGTATATTTCCTCATAACGAAGTGTACGATTGACATAAATGATACACCAAAAGATGCGGACTAAAAATATCTTCAAATTCCCCAAACTTAATTTTTATATGTGCTTAATAGTTTCGGAGTTATTTTGAAATAAGTGTCCGAAAAAAATCATTTTCATGCAAAATTTTAGTTTTTTTTTTTTTTTTTTTTTTGTTACTAAAATTTCTTTTACAGTTTATCATCTTTATCTTAAAGCTTTTAATGCTGCTAATAAAATAAGGTACACACATGGACAAAAGTCACCGTCATCTATCATGTACAATGTTTAAAGGCTCCCCATGCTCAGAAAACAATTGAAATATAAAAATGGTTAACTTAAACAAAAAGTATATTTTATTCAAATATTATTTCAGTTAAAATAACTCCTTTTTCTTATACTTATTAAAAAACAAATTAAAAATATACAAAACAGTTCATATAACTACTGGACAAAATTCACCGTCAGGTAAAGTTAATTAAAAACTTTTATTATTTTAATATGAGGTATTTTTGCCATTATTTTTAATAATTTCTTGCAAACGTTTCTGCATAGAATGTACTAACTTTTTCGTCACTTCCGGATAAATTTTTTCCCATTCCTCCATTAATTTATCTTTAAGCATATTTTTGGAAGTAGTGTGATGTTCTCGAATCCGTCTATTCAAGTGGTCCCATAAATACTCTATTGGGTTGATATCGGGTGACTGAGGAGGATTTTTAAGAGTGTGAGGGTGTTACATAAGATCCATAATCGACCAATTTCCGCCATGTGCTTAGGGTCATTGTCCTGCTGGAAGAAATTGTCGGATTCAATGCCAAGTTTTTGAGCACTTTTATGCAAGTTATCCTTAAGGATATTCAAATAAATATTTTTATCCATTACTTCATCAATAAAGACTAGTTCCCCAACCCCAGCCGCCGACATACAACCCCATACCATGACACCAGCACCATCATGTTTAACAGTCGACTGAATGTGTTTTTCCTGCAAAGCCTCCCCCTTCTTTCTCCATGTCAAAACACGTCCGTCTGATTTATATATTGAAAATTTGCTTTCATCAGAGAATATTACCTTATCCCAAAAGTCTGTTCCTTTATTTATGAGCTCTTTTGCGAAAGAAAGGCGTTCCATTTGGTTCACCTTGCTAATCTGGGGTTTTTTCCTGCAAAGTCTGGCATTATACCCGGCAGAATTTAACACTCGACGTATAGTACGGGGGTGAACACCTGTACCAGTGTTTTCCTTTAACATTGCAGCAATTTCGGACGATGAAGTTTTAGGCTCTTTTCTAAATTATTTTTACTATTTCCCTCTTTTCCCGAACAGACAGTGCTGGCGGTCGTCCTCTTCTTGTCTGATACTTACATGTTGGGTCGTCCTTAAAACGTTTTATAATTCCAGCAATGGTGGTACGTGGACGGTTAACCAATGTGTATATTTCCCGGATCGTTTTATTTTGTTTGTACGCACTTAAAATAATTTTTCTTTCTTCAATTGTAGTTCCTTTTCTTTTTTCATGAAATACTAAACAAATTTTCATCACTACTACCTTCTTGTATCCATTTTTGCTTATAAAGACTTTGATTAGATCCATCGCATCCCCGTTTGAATAAAGCAAATATTTCCGTATATGTACTTATGTGATTTTTTATAAAATCACTATAACTTGAATATAGTCTTAAAATCGTGTGGTCTATTAGGGATTGTAATTTAATTTCAGCATAAGATTCTGTTACAGCCATAGAAGGATGGTGTATCTTTGTTTTGAATACTTTGTTCGGCATGGGCAGTTTCGGGCAAACAATTTTTTTAGTTTCTATTAAAGGAAAAGTTGGACCCCAGCTGATAACAGAAAAAAGTATTCGTCTATGCATTTTTGTTTTTGACTTACAATTTTTTTTTAAGAGCTTCCCTATTATATCTTTCAATATCTAAAACTATCTTCATTCAAATATATACAAAATACCTGTTTTATATTTTAAAGGAATTATATTTTCATATACAAAAAGAACTTTTTAAAAATATGCCATAGAAAATTTTTTATTCATGTTCAAAATTTGACTAATTTTCGAGCAAAAAAAAAATATTTTTCTTTTGTATATTTTACCCATCATTCATGTTATCGTTAGAAGCATTCATTGATCGATTTCAGCTAAAATGAGTACGGAAATGTCTTAACTGAATAGTCTATTTTAATACCCGAATATAATTTTTTTCCTCCTTTAAAGTTCATTTTTGGGGTTTCGGCCAGCTAAATTTGAAAATCGAACACTGTGCGTTGGCGGCCACGGCTTATAAAATAAAGCGGCGGCGGCTAGCCGATGATTTTGACCCGGTCGGCTTGGTTCTCTTGGTTCTTTATCAAAATTTAAATATTCCAAATTTGAAATACAAATAATTCGAAATCTATAAGAGATAAATAATACATGCAAAAGTATGTTTTACAAATGTCTTATCGAGAGACCCATTGCAATGTGTCAACAACTTTGGAATTTTGTATGCTCTTATATTAAAGACTGAGTAACATTCCATCCAGAGATATAGAGATTTCCCTGAAAATACATTCATATTATTTCGTCTACGATTCTACAGTCTGTGAATCAACTGTTTCTTCTGTTATCGTTTATAGCGTTTATACGCATCTTTTACTCGCAACCAGCGTTACCGTTAATAATTTTTAAAAAGTGTACAAAAAAGGGGCCAACTGCTTAAAAACCTAAAAAACTCCTTGAATTTTGTTAATTTGATAACAAAAACAAAAAAAGTTGCGTTTTAAGAAAAACAACTAAATCCAATTCTGTTAGCAACAAAATAATTTATTTATAAATATTTTGAAACAATTTTTATTATTAAAAATTAAAGATTAATTCACACAAATAGCTTACATGCAATTATTTTCTTTATTAACTACTAGGGTGATCGAAAACCGTTTTTTTTCAGTCAATGTGCTGTCGGTTTTTTCAAAATGTTAATTTTTCGAATGTCGAATAGACCGGTTTTTTTTAAAACAAAAACCGATTTTAAAAATAACATTTTATTTCAGAAAACATGTACTAAATAGTAATAGTGATATTTGAAAATTTAGGAATAATTTTTTAAATATTTATAAAGACTGATTTCTTATGTTTTTAAAATATAGTTTAAGTCTAAATTGGAATTTATTCTGTAATATTAAACAAATAAATAATTAATAATTATCCTGTATGACCCAATTTAATTTTTTTGCTCCAATATTTCCTTTATTTTTTAAAGGTGTTGTTGTTAAAAAAGTTTCACCTGCAGAATCGTTTCAATTGAGACAGGCTTCCATATTAAGCCATGGTTTATGTTTATGCTAACTAAAATTTAGATGATTTTTTCTACAATTTTGAAACATAATTATCTTCTAGTCATCTAGATATATAATTTGCTTAGCATTTTTTCTCTTTCCAGAGCTTTATGAAGCTACCAAACAACGTAGAAAATTAAAATTTGGCTTAATTATAAAACTTTTTGTCCAACAAATCCTAATGGAGCCATATTTTGAAATTTGTATCAGGGAGCGGATATAAGAGGATTTATGTGTCTTTTTCTAAGAATTTTTTTCTCTTTCCAGAGCTTTCTAAAGCTCCCAGAAGACATAGAAAATTAAAATTCAGCTTAGTTATAACCCTATCCGTCCTACAAATCCTAACGGAGCCAGATTTTGAAATCTCTATCAGGGAGCGAAAATACGTGGATCTATATATATGGATTAGTCTCCTGCGCAAGATGATTTGAAAAGCAAACACACTTGAATTTCAAGTGTGTGTTTCATAGCCAACATGTGCAAAAACAACAATAAATACTGTTCGTACTGTTCGCTGCCCGAAGCAAAGCAAGTGTGTACTGTGTATGAGCGACTGCAAATCCGTGCGTTCAAATCATTTATCGTAAACAAGTGGTGCAAGTGGTGTGGCAAAAAAAAGCAAATCATACAAGACGTTGAGAAATGATTTAAAGATTTCAAGTGGGCTTAATGATTTGTTTGTTTATTGTAATACGTAGTTGCTGTGTGTGGCAAAAAATCTTCATAATGTGTAAAAAGTGGTTGTTTATAAATATTCTTGCATACACACACATATATACAGTATGTCTATATTTTATTGTTGGTTCTTCTTTTCTAAATAAATGTAAAAGGGTGAATTCATAAAGTTATTAAAAAATACTCTTTATTAAGAGTTAAAAAAGTAAAAAAATTAAAGTTGACATATGAAACTGTCAGTTACATATGTAAGTTAGAAAATTTTTATCTTTAGTATTTATTTATATTTTAAATAAAGTTAGTCTTATTATTAATTGTATGTTTATAAAAAATTTTAAAATTGTACTTATTTATATTATGATAGATTTTATTGCATTTAATTTATATTTACTAAGTAATCATTCTATTTTAAAACTCAACTCAACTCAACCATCTTTTCACAGATTATGTTTCTTCACATGAATACAGACAACATTATTATCTGTGATATAGTTTAAGTATTTATATACATATGTATAAGAAAGTAGTATATAAGTAATTAAGTATATATATGTTTTAAGTAATAATATAAAAAAACCTTGTAAAAAAACTTTAAATATTTAATAAAATCTGTTTACTAATAAAACTTAATGCATGTTTCTTTAAATTGTTATAACTAGTAACATTAATAATTTATTTGATCGTAAATAACAATAAGTTTATAAACAATACTTTTAAACGACTGTTTTACTTACGAAATTACTTTATACAGTCATGAACGTACACACACATATATAATTTTAATAAAAAAGAAAACACAATTTTTTTCCTTATTGAAGCAAACAAGTGGTCAAAAGGCTTGTATTTTTTTATACAAGCCTTTGAGAGGCTTGTTTGGTCGCTATCATAGCACACTCATGATTTGTTCATAAAGTTGAAGCACACACGCAGTATTTGTATGGTTTTAAGTGCCTGCAGAACAGTATTTATTACTCCGCACACACACTGATAACAACACTTGAAAAATATCAAGTGGCTTGTACAGCCTTATAAGACACAGTTTGCAGGGCTCTAATATGGATTTAAATATATCTTTCCTAAGCAATGTTTCCTTTCCAGAGCTTTCTGAAGCTCCCAGACGACGTAAGAAACTAAAAATCGGCATACTTATAAAACTATTCGTTCATGTTTCTATCAGGGACCAAAAAGTCTGTTTTGGTATTAAGAACTTTTGAGTTGCTATACTTATTGTTTGCTCTCCAAATCCTATAAAAAAACTGATTCTGTATTTCGGCCAGGGAGCGCATTTACGACGATTTTTTTTATTTTGAAAGGTTTACAAATTTAAAACTTTAATCAATATAATTCCAATAAATTTGAACGGCTTCAAATAATTGACTTCGATTAGGGAGAGGATGGTGTCTAAATGTTGTTCATAGTTCTTTCTTTTAATTTTCGGATTTGTTTGTGCACATTTTCATTATTATATTATTTTTCCTGACATTGTTAGGCTTTTACGCTTGTATTTAATAAATTTTAACTTAATTATAAGAATTGATTTTTTTAAAGAAATGTAGTCTTTTGATATAAATATTAGCTTCTGCAAAAAACCGGTTAACCGGTTTTTTTAAAATACCAACTATTCGAAAACCGGTTTCTCAAAAAAGTCGAATAATCGATCATCCTATTAACTACACTTCTGTATTTTTGTACAAGGTTTTTACTCGTACTCAAATCTTTCAAATCATCATCGAACCAATTTAGGACTGAACGTATGGATCTAAAAATATTGACTAAAGTCTGTTGGACAAACTATTTTTTATTATTGATAAAAAAAACGCGTTCCCCCTAGAAATTACTATGAAGAATGTAAAAATATAAATTAGGATAAAAAGTATTCATCGTATCTGTTTTTTATTTTCTCAAATCTCGGTTAATAATGGACCGATTGAGTTCATTTCTTCTACACTAAAATTCAGAAAACATTTTTTTTTTAAATATCTTGGCAATCTTTGAACCGATTTTTTTTTTTTTTTTAATTCAATAGAAAATTTTAGAAGAAATTTCTGACTTTTGATACATATATCATGTATCTATGTTATCGGAAGGCTTTATAAACACCATTTACAAGTTTTTTTAGACATATCTCCTCCATTTATAAACCGATCTTGCTGAATTTCAATTGCAAAATTTTCGAAATTACTTTAAGACCTTTAACCAATTAATTGGTTGTAATAAATAATGTGTATGAAATAATATGTTTTGAATAAAATCAATGAAAATTACACTATGGTATCAGGGTACCACGGGTATTGACTAAGGTTAATTTTTTGGGTATGTACCGTAGAGCTAAAATAGGCCAAATGAAATCTTGGTTTGTTTAAAATTAACTTAATTTTTAATTAGCACTAAAAAATAACGATTAATGGAATCTTATGAATACCACCTGTTTCCAACATGTTCGATTTTCCTTTGCAAATTAAAAACCAAAATTTTCTTCAACCAATTCAAAATGTATCATTTTTAAAAAAGATTAGTTGTAAACAGAATGAAAATTGGTTTCAACATTTTGTTGAAACTAATTTTATTTTTTTATTTCGTTTTACAAAATTAGGACGTTATTTAAAATAAAAAGTTTTTTTTTGAATTAACTTTACTATCAGCGAAAAAAAAAACTTTAATTGTTTTTGAAATGATAACTTGTATGAATCTAATTCTGTAAACACAAATGTTAGTCGTTTTTGATGGTATTTTATACGAATGATATATGACAATGACTTTGGTCTTTTTAACCTTCTAATTGAAGTGATCACTTGAATGTCGCATTTAGTAGATATTGGAAGTCAACTTCCATTTCGTTTTTAAGAAAAATGTTTTAGTAATAATTGTGTAAATTTACTACTTTGTTTAAAATACATTTGCAATACACAAGATTTAATTGAAAATTACTTATGACACTTTTACTAAAACCACTTTATTATATCCACTTTAAAACAGTCAAAATAATCCTGCTCTAAACTGCTACATAGTGAACAAGATACGATTAAAGCGTCTGCTCATCCAATTTGCAAATTTCTATAGATATATTCCCAAGAAAACAAATACTTGCTTAAAACGTGATATTCGAACAAAAAAAAAAAGTAAATACTTCGATTTTTCATTTACGCTAATAAGTGGCAACGCAAAATTTATCTTTATGTATCCTTTGACGCGACATACTAATTGTATTAAGATTATCTACACTTTTCATTACAAACTCATACTTATTCCCTTGTTCGTTCGAAAAGACATGGGATTTGTGGCAAATAAAAACTAGATTTTTATGAGTCTTATGAGAAGGCCGTCGTTTGTTCAAATATTTTTTAAGTAAGTGTGACTTTAAACAACATACTAAAACATAAAATACAATAATTATAAACGCTTTAAATGCGATACCGAATTAATGATAACAACGGCTTTAAACGGCTCAAATAGATGTAAGTGAAAGATATCCCAAGCACACATACATACAGACAAAATGTAAAACATTTTAAGTAGTAAAACATGCAAACAAAAACAACATACAGGTTTATTAACTGACTGATACATTATTCATACATATGTACTTGAGGTAAAGAAGACAGACGAACGTACATATAGTCAGGCGCAGTATTTAGCATACAGATACATATTTTGGATAGGAATTATGATGGCTTTACATTTATGATCTTCACAAGATGCCTTTAAGTCATTTAAGCACTTGCAATGGTTTTTGTTTTTTCGATTTGATTTCATTTAGCTTTCTTAAGGAAAATCTAAACGGATTCATCATTCATCTTGTTTATTCGTTCGTTTGTGGGGATAAGGTTTGTTTTTTTTTACAATGTTAAAGAATAAATTTTTATGGTTTTCTTTTAAAGTAGATGTGAAATTAGCATTATTAAATTGTATGATTTTTTTCTTTTATTATTATTTTTTATTAAATGGCAATAAATTCCTGAATATAAATTTATATTTTATTTAAGAGCATAAATTGAATTGTTTTATTCTTGAATTGCAATTTTTTTAAAGTAATTTTATGAGAAACTTATAACAAACAAGTTAGATTGGAACTTTTTTTTTAATTGGCGGTACTTTTTATGAAAAGTTTTTATATTTAAATTCAGTACTTTATTGTAAATTAGTAATTTTTTTAATTCGTTACTTCTATGAAATATGACAGTTATTTTTGTAAAAGAGTTGTCAAGAAAACCGTTTTTATACCCACCATCAAAAAGATGGGAGTATATTGATTTTATCATTTCGTGTGTAACACATCGAAGGAATCATTTAAGATTCTTTTCGGGGTCCTGGTTTGATTCTAAGTCGATCTAGCTATGTCCGTCCGTCTGTCCGTCTGTAAAAAGCAGGATAGGGTTCGAACGGCACAACGTAGGAGGCCAAAATTTTGGCACAAATATTTAACTTACATAAGGTTTGTTTGTTATTGAAAATGGGCAATGAACGGTTAATAAACAAAAAAGTTATGGGCTAAAAACTAGAAACACAGGGTGTCCGCTTCATACTTTTCTTCTAATATCTCTTAAACACAAGCATGTACGACAACGAAATTTTGTATAAATAGTTTGGGGGCTGATATAAACTTGGAAACCAAAAATGGGCGTGATTCGCTTACCTCCAATATAAGGTGAAACTTCAATGAAATTGTGTTCAAATAGTTCAAGGACCAATGTAAACTCAGAAACAAAAAATGGTCGTGTTCCGCCCACCTCTCATATAACATAAAATTTGAAAAAGTTGAAAAGTTGATATAGATATAACATTCGCCCTGGTTTTTTTTTTTTTTTTTTTGAAGTTGTTACCATTTTCCTAAAGTTAATTTTTTACAACACCAAAGGTGGTTGGGGTTTTATGCGTTTGTGCTGATGTTTGTAACGCACTGAAAAAATATTCCAACACCCACCTCAGAATCACTTTCTGAGTTGACTTAACGATGTCCTTCCGTCTGGCCGGCTGACTGGACGGCTGGTTGTCTGTCCATGTAAACTTTCTGCAAAAGTACAGGTCGCAATTTTGAAGATAATGTGATGAAATATGTTTATTTTGTATAGCTCCCATATAAGGCCCATTTTCGAATATCAATTTAACTCGCAAAAATCGAACATAATGACAGTATCATGGTAATATTTGACAAAAATAAGTTTAATATAAGCAGAAATCATATTAACTAATTTCATAAGGTTTGGTCCATAAACTGCCATAGGTCCGGTATTAAGTACATTTTTTAAATCTTATTAACGAACAAATGCATTGGTGTAGGGTATCAAATTGTCGGGCTTTTTATTTTTAAGTTGTTAAAACGCCATTTTTTAAGTTTGCTCCTTTACTCTTTTAATTACGAGATAATTATAGCGAAAAATTTCTTTAAGAAAAGTCAACATTATCTTTAATTTTCTCAATATTTTCATATTTAAAGAACAACAACTTTTCCAATTTTTCATATTTTTTTTCGCAACTAATTTCTAAATAACTGCGAAAATATTGAGTGAATAAAAATATGTTAAGTTAACTCAAAGGAGCTATTCCAAAACAAGGAAATAAGATAAGTATAGCTAAACCATTAGTTCCAACTGGTATGCTTAGATATCTAAATACTAATAAGAGAAATTTAAGTCCCCAAAAGGGGGTGACTTCTGCAAAGAAACAAAAAGTAAATGATAACCCCTTGACTAGCAACCGTTTTGCTCTCTTGAGTGATGATGTGAACAATCATCAAGAAAAAGAAGATGGTACTATTCAAAAACCATCAAAGCCACCGCCAATATATCTTCGCGAGCCAAGCTCCAACAAGTTAGTAAAAACATTAATTGATCTTATCGGAAAAGATAATTTTCATATTGTTCCCATTAGAAAAGGCGGTGTGCAAGAGACGAAAATCGTTATATACACTGAGGATTGTTATAGGAAAATCTCTCATTACCTAAATGAATGTAAGAAAAATTTCTACACTTATCAATTGAAAAGTAGTAAAGGGTTGATAGTGGTAATTAAAGGTATAGATAGTGGTATAGGTATCCAGTGTAGAGCCAAATGAAATCAAGGAGGCCCTAGAAGAGTTGGGCTATCAAATAAGAGTAGTAGTAAATATTTATAATAGGGATAAGATCCCCCAGCCAATGTTCAGAGTTGAATTAGAACCAGATGAAAGTAAGCTAAGAAGAAATGAGACTCATACTATATACTCTTTGCGATATCTATTGAACCGTAGAGTAAATATAGAGGAACCTCTTAAAAGGAAAGGACCTGTCCAATGTGGCAATTGTCAAGAATTTGGACACACTAAAAACTATTGTACTTTGCGTACTGTATGTGTTGCATGTGGAGATCTACATACTTCATCACAATGTGATATTTTAACGAAAGGTCTCAAAAGAAAATGTGGAAACTGCGGTGGCGTGCATTCAGCCAACTATCGCGGATGCCCAGTATACAAGGAATTATTAAAGAGATTAAGGGAGAACCAAAAGATAAGAAGAGGTGATGTCGTACAGACATCAGCTATAAATACCATTAACAATCCAATTAATTCTGGAATTAGTGTTAATGAGGGTACGGCTTCAGTAAAGTCAAATTTACTAAACGATCAAGCAAGTTCATTTATACCTAATAATGGCTCATATGCCAGCGTTTTAAAAACAAGTTTTAAACAACCTAACATACCCCAAAATTCGGGAGGGTTAGAAACTTTTACGCAATCTCTTACGCAGACAATAACCTCTCTTAATCAAAATATGACAAATTTTATGTCGTCCATGCAAAACACAATACAAGAACTTTTAAGAGCGCAGAACCAAATGATTCAAATCCGAAAATGCAAATGGTCTAAACCAACATAAATCTGAGATATCTCACTTCATGCAGAAACAAAATATTGATGTGATGCTGGTCTCAGAGACTCATCTCACCAATAGATATAATTTTTATATTTCAGGTTACACATTTCATTGCACAAATCATACGGACGGTAAAGCACATGGTGGTACCGGTATAATAATCAGAAGACGAATAAAACATTATGCACTAGATGAATTCTCAAAAGATTATTTACAGGCAACATCTATTCATCTTAAATGTTTTTCTGGTAATTTGACATTAAGTTCAATTTATTGCCCCCCACGATTTTCGATGACCAAGGAAAAATTTGAAGAATTCTTTAGCACGCTAGGAGATCGTTTTCTGGCATGTGGTGATTATAATGCTAAGCACACTTACTGGGGTTCCAGGTTAATTAATCCCAGAGGTAGACAGCTATACAAGGTTCTAGTTGATCGCAAAAATGGCATGGATTTCGTGTCGCCAGGGCAACCAACGTACTGGCCTGCTGATCCTAGAAAAATTCCTGATCTTATAGATTTTGCCATATCTAAGAATATTAATCGAAATTCTGTTACTACTGAAGTATCATATGATTTATCTTCTGACCACTCTCCAGTAATAGTTACGTATTATGGAGCGATGAATATACCTAAATACCCTACAAATACATTTTATAGGACGAATTGGTTGAAATATAGAAAATACGTCAGCAGTCATATCCACACTGAGCCTTATTTAGAGTGTGAGGAAGATATAAACGAATTTGCAAACGACTTCACGTCGTTAATTGCTTCTGCTTTGGAACATTCTAAGATTCCAGTTTATAAGAAAAGCTATATGCCTATTTCCAATTCGGATATTGAAAAACTACTTTTTGAAAAGAGAAAACTTAGAAGAGAATGGCAACAAACTAGATCACCAGCTGCAAAGCTGAGGCTGTCCGTTGCAAGCAAAAAACTAAGAAGAGCCCTTCAAATAGAAGAGGATCGCCGAGACAAGAGTTACATTGAAAGTTTGACGAATAATAAATTCACTAACTTCTCTCTATGGAGGGCAGCTAAAAGTATTAAGCCACCGGTAGAGGCACAAAGTCCTTTAAGGAAAGCTGATGGTACCTGGGCTCGTAGTGCAGAAGAGAAGGTCAACTTATTTGCACATCATCTAAGTACAGTCTTTCAACCAAACCCCCCAACCAATGATTTTGTTTTGGGAGAGACAAATGATATTGCATTAAGTGATGATGACATGATTTCTGTTAGCCCCGAAGATATAAATACAATTGTAAAAGAAAATATGAATAAAAAAAAAAAAAATCACCTGGAAATGATCTAATAACACCATCCATGATTAAAAATCTGCCGTACGTGGCAATAATAGTGCTGTCTACACTGTTTAATGCGATCTTAAAACTAGGAGTATTTCCGAAGATTTGGAAAACTTCTCAGATTATAATGATACCAAAGCCAGGAAAGGATTTAACCGTACCATCATCCTACAGACCTATTAGTCTCTTTTCTTGTTTGTCAAAGCTTTTTGAAAAAGTATTGCAAATGAAAATCATGCCAATCTTAAATGATAGAAATATAATCCTAGTTCATCAGTTTGGTTTCCGTGAAAAGCATGGAACAATTGAACAAGTTAATCGTCTGACTGGAGAGATTAGAAAATCTTTTGAATTAAAGAAATATTGCTCTGCCATCTTCTTGGATGTAGCACAAGCTTTCGACAAAGTATGGCATCAAGGTTTAATATATAAAATAAGATGTTCTTTACCACCTTATACCCATAAACTGTTTGAGTCATATCTATGTGACCGATCATTTAGAGTGAAGTATGACAACTTTGTGACAGGGGAATTTGAAGTAAAAGCAGGTGTCCCACAGGGTAGTGTTCTAGGGCCTATTCTGTATTTAATCTACACATCTGACTTGCCAACATGCGATGAACTGACAATTTCTACGTTTGCTGATGACACAGCAATATTGAGTTCACATGAAAACCCACATGCAGCTTCTAATAAACTAGATACTTATCTTAGACATGTGGAGACTTGATTAAAAAATTGGCGCATAAGAGTGAACGAGTTAAAAAGCAAACATGTTACTTTCTCGTTGAGGAGAGGAAACTGCCAACCCGTTAAACTCAATAATATTGTCATTCCCCAGTCTGATTATGTCACATACCTTGGCATTCATTTGGATAGGCGACTTACATGGCGCCGTCATATAGAAACCAAGAGAGTTAGTATGAAATTAAAAGCTTCCAACCTTCATTGGTTAATAAATAGGCAATCGAAACTCAGTCTTGACAATAAAGTCATCCTGTATAAAACCGTTTTAAAACCAATTTGGACATATGGCATCCAATAAATTAATAAAACGTAAAAAAAAAAAAAAGTTAACTCAAAGATAATTAAAATCGGCACAAGGTTTATAGCGCTATCTTACTATGTTCATCTTATAGATTAGTCAATGTAAAATAAAATTTGTTCAAATTATCGCGAGTGCAGTATATTTAGCAGATTTGGGGCCAGTGCACTAAATTGTGAGTGCATTCAGCTTTTCACTAAATCGTACTATAGTGAAAATTTTGAAATTGAATTTTAACTATTTGCCACTACTATAGTTATAGTGAAACATTTCTCCACTACCACTAAAAAATTGTTGTGATATTGGAATTTTTTTCACTACAACTAAATTTAGTGATAATGAAAAAAAAAATTTGCACTACACTCAATAGTGCAAAATCTGAACAGTCACTACACATAAGCTGCAAATAAATATATCTAAATATATATAAAAATATATCCATTACGAAGGGATTTTTGGAAATTCGAATATTTAAGAGCTATATTTGTATATTTGTTTTAAAATACATTTTAAGTTTAAAATTGGTTTGTGAAAAAAGTGTTTAGTCTTTATTTTGTATTTAGTGAAGAAAGTTTAAAAAAAAACATTAGGTCATTTTTCAATTTAGTGAACAATTTCTAATGTACACTAACATTAGTGGAGGGTTGTTTTTTGCACTAAAGTATTCAGTGAAGAAAAAACTATCACTAATTAATTTTAGTGGAAAAAAAAAAAATATTTTTTCACTACCACTATGCTGAGTGAGGCTGATATTTTTCAACTCACCACTAAAAAGTAAAGATTATTGTTAAAAATTTTACACTATCACTGGAAACTGCAAATATAGTGCACTACCCCCAACTCTGATATTTAGTATAGAAAAATCTTAATAAACATTGGTGTTACTTTTGTACACGGTTTTAGGGAGAAAAATTCGTAAATCTTTACGAAAATCTTAATTATTGCATATCTAATAAACTATTGCAGTGAAAGCCTTAAGAATTTGTAAAGATAAAGATTTGTAAAATAAGTATATTATAGCATTAGTAGGGGTAACGGAGCACACCAAGTTAATTCAGTTCCTTATAAACATTAAATTAATTATATTTGGGTAGGATTTTCCGCATAACATTTACAGTATGACTATGTTACATAGTTCTTGTCTACTATGTTAAGTTTGATTTTAGTTTAAAAATATTCTACGAAAGGTTTCTAATACGAGGGGTGTTTTATGTTTTGCGAAAAACATATAAAACGCTAATATTTTTTTCCAAAGATTTTAGTATTCTTTTCTAGAGTAATATTCATGGCAGTTAATACCTTTCCCGATCCGTTTAAACCAAATATTCTGCCTGTTTATAGAGTCCAACACGGATTGGTTTTACAATATTTTCTCAACAAAACCAATAAATTGGATTTAAAAATTTTATTATTTTTGTCTGCAGTTTATAAGGAGAATTTCATTATTTATTTAAGAACAAAAAAATATAATTTAGAACGAAAATATCAATCATTTATTAAATTATTTTCGTTACGTTTTCATAAACCCATTTCAAATTGTAATTTGAAGCACCTCAAAAACACGTAAGGACTGCGCACGAAAAAATATATGCATACAAATCTGCTTATAGAAATTAACCAATGGGCGATTTTTTTAAATTATATTTTTATTAATGACTGTTATGTTCAAGTTCTAAACATAAAAGAATAAATTATTTTCTGTTGGTTTTTAAGGATATATCTGATATTTTCCAGAATTCTTCCCATTAAAGGTTTTTTGTGTTTCTGTTACTTTTTTTTAAGCTGAGCTTTTAATATTTTTTTTAATTATTTTTTACAAGAGCCCAATATCTTTCAATTGCTCGGAGTTCCGGACAATTTTGTGGATTAACGTCTTTCGGTACAAACACTAACAACTTCTTTTTTACCACTCCATTGTTTTTTTGCCGTGCCAGGAAGTTTAAGTTGAAAAAGTAAGCCTGTACAGACGTTTCATCATCTATTATACACTAATCATAAATACGAAAAAATTCGTCTGAAGAACATTCACTTTATTTGTTTACCTCCAAATTGTGGTTTTGCGTTTCTATTAGGATTTTTTTATACTTTATACGTCTTCAGGCTAGATTTCCTTTCAACTTTTCTGATAAAAATTTAAAGCAATTAACTTTTTATGACACTTTCCTTTCTGAGATAAGGGGATTTTCTCTCAAAATCCTTTCTATTTTCTCTGAGTCTTACAGGCTGAAGATACTATTTTGCTTCCACTACCAGATTTCTATTCAGTGACCATGACTTCTTTGTATAATACTATGACCCAAGAAGCTGTATTTTTTGACATAACTGATTTCCTAGCAATTGTTTTGTATGACCGATGTAAGATTTCATTAAAATTTTCAATTATGTTTTTTGTTCAATTTCCATTTAAAAAAAACTAGTTTCGCTATAACCATGAAACTTAGTACATAGCTAGTGAGCATAACGACAAATGTAAAGCAGTTAACAGAATTATTTATTTTTCACCACATCAAAAGTTATAAGCCCAAGTGCTTATGTTACAGGAGTCAGAACAAGTTGGCTAAGCAATTTATTTTGATAAAGGGTAATGAAATGAAGTTATTTGATGTTAAAGTAGGGTTGAATGGTGAATAACACAACAATTCAAAATTTGTGCTAATAATATTGGCTAACAAGTGATTGCGAACCATTAACAACTAACAGCTCTTTGATACTACAAATGTACAGTAGAAAATAGTCCGGATCTCCGTGGTAATACGCAAGCACTTGATTTTAAATGCTTCAAGGAGGTGAACGAGTAACACTGTTAAATAATCTCTTGTTTAAGTCTCATAACCATAGATCCATATTTCGTCATCTGTTACAATCTCATAAATACGATTCGAATAACATAGACGGAATTTATTTATGGCTTCCTTGCTAAATTCAGCGCAAGTTATTTGCTAAATATTTGCTCTGGACATTCATATTTGCTCTGGACATTCAAATATTTAGGAAATATTCACTATGTGTTAGTGGAATTAATGCCCAGGAATTCCTCTATTCTACAATACACAGTGGGGCAGAATCGAAATTGTTTGGAAATAAATCTGTATCTTCTAATCGGCTGGTTGGATTTGCATGAATTGGTATAGGCATAGCAGAGGAGTGTACAATGTTAACTTTGGAAGGGGTACCGAACAATTTCAAATATTTTTATACATTATTGTAGACACTGATAAGACCTATGAAAAACATGCCTGCATGTTCTATTTATCTCTTATAGTTTTTGAGTTATTTGCATTTGAATTTTTAAGTACCTCAATTTTGCATGTTCTTGGTCTAGGTTTTTTCATATATATCCTAGTGTTTCCGACCGATTTTATTTGTTTTTTCTTTAGCTTATTAAAGAACAAAATTTTCTGTCGATATCTTTACCGAGTCCAAAAATAAACGATTTTGAATTTCAAAATTCCAAAAATTACGACTTTTTGTGTTTTTTTCGGCCGAAAAAGTATCTTCACTCTTTTTTCTCTAAAATAAAATTTTCTTTAAAAACATATAACAATTTTATACTTTTCTGAAAGGCATCTTCACAGAAAAGACTGTTAAATAAAAAACAAGCCCAATGACTTAAGTGGTTAAGGTACACACCCTCCCGAATTCGACCCATTTTATATGAAAGTTTTGACTCTAGTCTATATTTTCTCAAATTCCAAAGCACGAATGGGCAAGCTGAATGCAGTTTAAGAATTTGCAATATGTTGTTAAAAGTTTTCAATCAAAATCTACGGGACTTCGGAAAAATGTGGATTTTATAGCTCAAAATGTGAAAAAAAAAAAACATTTTTGGAATTTCCGGCGTTTTTTTTTTTGGGAATTGTGGGATTCCTTTCCCAAAAATCTTAAAGCTTTTTTCACTTTCTCATTTTATACGACAAAGTTTATATCCACCGAAAATTTTTTTAAGATATCTTTAATAACAAAGATTTTATTGCAGATGAAATATTTATAGTTTCTCAAAAAAACACTTTTTTACAAAAATTTTACTGCTGACGTAATTCTTCGTTATGAAGAAAAAAATGTTTTTCGTAGGTATTATCAGTGCCTACAATAATGTATAAAAATATTTGAAATTGGACGAGAAACAAAAATTTGGCAAGAGATTAAAAAATTTGTATATAAGAGGTACCCAACTTTGAGACCCTTTAGCTCCACCCCTGAGGGGTCTGTTCGGTACCCTTTCCAAAGTTAACATTGTACACTCCTCTGCCATGCCTATACCAAATTTCATGCAAATCCAAACAGCCGATCTGTTATTTCCAAAAAATTTTGATTCTGCCCCACTGTGCAATATATTTCATGTTAGCGTTTCTTAATCAAGACACGCACAGCATCAATGTTTTTAAGCAAAACAAAAATTTTTAGAGGGCCTTTACAAAAATCATTCTGGAGGTATCCGCGGCAACGACTGAATTCCGCATACCAGTAATATAAGCAGGCCATGTATGGAGCTTAATTTTCAAAAGTTAATTAAAGTTAACCAATATTTTGTTTTTCAACTAATTGACATTGTAAGTTGTAGAAAACAATCGCATAACAATTTTTTATTTCAAAATTAAATATTTTTATGAAGAAGATTTTTCAATTAACTTTAGCAAACAAAAATAGCCTTCGTATAAAAAAAATCTGAAAACATAAGCCCTCAAAAAGTTTATACTTTACAATTCCGGTGTCAGATTAAACCTAAGTTGCGTAGTTTTGCCGTTTCGCAAAATATAAAAGGCACCCTCGTATATATTTATCTTATTAGATTTAAATAAAATAAATCTTTCATTACAAACAAAAAATTCACGATATCCTAACGCTTTAATAAATATACTCTATAATCCAAGTAAATTTACAAAAAAAGCTGAACAAAAATTAAGACTTTTTTAGAAATAAAAATTACTTTATGAACTTTAGAGATTTTTTATTAAATATATTGAAGTATTTTCTTGTTTCTAAACAACAATTCGTCTATATGTCTTCTTAAACAGTTTTAAGAAACTTAACAAGAAAAAAACGAAAAAACAAACATGCACAAATGTATACAAAACAAAAGTCCTTAAGTGCTTTTATATCCTGGCTTACATCTACAATATAAATACTTACTTCGTATACGCATTCCTTTCAATTACTTATTCTGTGAATGTTATATATGTATGTATGTGTGTATAAGTATTTCCGGTGTATAGTGTACTCATACATATACTTAAACTTGTATTAAATAAATAGTTGTTGCTTTCTTTGCTACTTCCACTTTCCAAGTTCGAAATTGTGTTGTTTGTTGTTTTATTATTCATTGTTTGAGTTGTAGTTGTTGTTGCTGACTCTTTGAACCGTAACGTTATAATACGTTATGTTCTTCTTAAGGTCTGTAATTCTTTTTTTTTTATGTATAAGAATTTCTTTTTATATTCTTATAGTATGCGTTGTCCTGTTTTATCCTTTCTTTGTTTTGTTTATATATTATTACGTTTTCGCCTTTAATATTGTTTTCGTTTACAAGTACTTCTTTTGTTGTAGTTTTGAACACGTGTTGATGACAACAAGATTTCTCAATTGAGACAAGAAACCAACAAAATATTTTAATACAATACAACAATTGTATTTGATATTATTATTTTTGTTGTAAGGATTAGGAAATATTCTTATTGGGGCGATTTCACATTAATGAAAATAAAATTATTTATTTATAAATACTTTAAGAAAATAATCAGTTTTATTTATATTTTAAATCTATGTACAAAAATTGTTTGTAAGGAAATCACGTTTTTGTGAAATGTCGTTGCCTTAAATTGAAAAAAAAAAAATTAAATGCTAAAGATTTTAAATAACAATTGAGAAAATTGATTTTAAAATGTATTTTTTGTTAAAGTCTTTGCTTATTGTTCCCGTCACACGTTGGGATAAAATGTATAAAAAGTGACGCTTAATTGAATTTTAAAATTTAAAGTTTTGTAATAAAGTTAGGTATCGAATCAAAACAGACAAAATTATGTATCAATATCAATTAAAATCTTTAAACTAGGTTGTCTTGTTTTCTTATAAGGAGCTGTCAAAGTTAAGAATTTTTTTACTGTTTTGAAAAATAGTAAAAAATTCAATTCTCATCAGTTTTTAGTATATTTGTTTTAAATAAAAAGTCTTTTAAGGTAAACATTTAAAATGAAACCATCAACTTCAGATATGTAAGTGTACTTCTCTTCAAGTATTTGTAAATTATATTTTGTCCTGATATTTTTGTTATTTTTTTGAAAATTGTCCTAAAATACACTAATTTTCAACTTTCATGAAATGCAACTTAAAATGTTGCAGGATGTTTGTTCTGAAAATTTTCTGAATAATAGTATATATTGTCCACTTTAATATTGTGAAAAAAATCGTGTGCATATGTAGGACGATTTGAGAAAATAATTAAAAAAAACTCCAGTAGATTTCATACAAAAAACAGCTTAAGTGCCAGACATTTTCTTTGCTTTATCAAACATTAAACATTGGAGAAGAATCGAAATAAATCTGTAACTTCTAATTGGCTGTTTGGATTTGCATGAAATTTCACATAGCCGTAGCAGAGGACAGTAGCATTTTGAGTTTAGAAGCTGGATCCAATATACGCTTCAGGAGCGGAAGTATGGGGGTTCAAAATAGGGTACTCGTGTCATGGAAAATATTTAACCAGTAGCGAATTTTTGTTCCTTACCCGATTTCAAAGATTTTTATATTACCTTAAAGTTCTTGATAAATCCTTTAGAAAACATGCTTACTAATTATCGTATGTATTTTTCGTGTTATATACATTTGAAATTTCGAAAATCTCAATTTTACAAGATCTAGGTTAAGATATTTCCATATATAGCCAAATATTTTCAACCGATTTTATTATATTTTATGCAGTTGATTAAAAAGCAAAACTATATATGGAACAAAGAAAATTTTGAGTCGTTATCTTTATTGAGTCAAAAGTTAAACGATTTTGAATTGGAAAGACAGATGGACGGACATTCGAATTCTTTCAAAAAAAATCCTAAAATTTGAAAAAAAAAAAAAAAAAATTCACTTCTCGATTGATATGAAACCAAATGAAGGTATTAAAATTTTGATATCAACTTTCCCTGAATTAAGATAACGGACATTGCCATGCTGCTAAAAAATATTCTAGAATTCCAAAGATGCCTTTTTTTACTAACTAATAAATAGAACGTGATCATCAAAATTTGGATATCACCTTTCCCTATATTAAGTGACATTTTCTACCCATTTAACTCAAATGTACAGACGGACGGACGGACATTACCATTCAGCAAAAAAACATAATATAATTTCAAAAATTATTTTTTTTACTTACCCATAAACAGGAAAGTTAAAGGTGTTCATTAAATTGTTGATACCACTCTTCTCTGAATTATGCATAATTTTTGACCCATTTAACTTTAATGTATGACGGACGGACAGACATTACTGTTCTGCTAAAAAAAAATCTTAAAATTCTAAAACTGATTTCTTTAAACTAATAATCAATAAAAAAAATAAAACGTGATCATTAAAATATTGATATCACCTTTCCCTGAATTAATCGCCATTTTTGACCTCTTTTACCCCAATGTGCGTCGGAATGTATGTACGCGTTGAAACGAAAACATCTTAGCGTGCGTTATAAGGTTTATCAAATCGATTTTCGAATAATCGAACAATCGACTTTTTGTTCTTATTTGACTGGAATATAAGAAGTGTTTAAGAAAAAAATTAAAATGTTCTTAAACTCCTTTGAAAAATTCTATATATCTAGATTATTGCTTAGACTATTTTATAATCTGAGAATGAGCAATAAAATATTGAATATTTAATTTTTTTAACAAATCTAGCAAATAAAAAAGTCTATAATATTTTTTACTTCTACAAAAATTTTATTAACAAAATTTTGCAAAAAACATGCCTTAACGAAAATAACAAAAAATTGTTAAATAAAAAATTACAATACCATTGGGTGCAATTTACAATAAAACGAACAAAATAAAATCTATATTCAAATTTATTTTCTTCGAATAACAACTAAAGAGAAAAAAACTGAAAGAAATAAAAAAAACTCACACAATGTTGAATGAGGTGTAAAAATTGTTTTGCAAAATATGTTTTGGGGGAAAGACATGAAAATAAAGTTAAAATCAGTAAAAAAAAAGTAATAACAAGAAGAAAAAAAATTATCAAATAAAAATAATATGCCACAAAATAACTTGAGGCTAAAATGATTGTTTCTTTTTTAAATTGTTTGTACTTGTTGTATTTTCCATAAAACACGATGTATATAAGAGATTGTTTCATTTTGTTTTATCCCTTAAAATTTTTAACTTAAATTATTTCAAAGTTTTAAAACATAAAACAAGAAACATAATAGGAGTTGGTTGTTATGGAAAATTTTGATTTTATTGTTAAAAAAATTATAAAAACCAAATATTGCTAAATTTTATATAAAGTTTATCAAGACTTTTGTTTAGAAACCCTTCACCAAAAGGTGCTAAGTGAAATGACAATTTTTATGTAATTATGAATTAGATTATCCAACCCAAGTATTATATTAAATAAATATACATATTAGCCTTCAATCAATTCAAATCTAATTAGACTTTGTTTCTTGCTTATTTATTAGCGGCAAGAATTTTATTCCCCAATACTTTGACTAATTTATTACTTAATTACTTTGAGTTTTTTCCAAGATTTTAACAGTAGAACACAATTTAGTTTTCATAAAAAATTTCATACAAATGCGTTTTAATCACGAAACAATTACACCAATAACAAGGATACATAATCTCTGCAACAACCTGTTTTAAAAATCCAATTGAATCACAACAAAACATATCCTTAGCAGTGTAGCCAGATAAAGGGGTTTTATATTTAATTTGGGAATTCATTTTCTAGATTTTGTAATAGATTTGATCTTAAATAGATAATTTCGTAAAAATTTGAAAGAAATTTTCTATATATTAAAAAAAATAAATAAACTAGAGAAGAAGATATAGTCGGTCAAGCCCGACCATATGATACCCTACACCATTGTGATACACATAATTTAGTTTTTACTTATATACAACTTACTTCTGTTAAATATTAACATAATACTAACATTTGTATGGGATTTATGCACGTTAAAGTGATTGTCGGGAGAGGGGTTTATATAGGAGCTATGGTCAGTTATGGACCGATTTTCATGAAATTCGGCAAACGGGTTTGTATTTATTTGTGCTAAATTTCTTTAAAATATTCTTATTTTTAAGGCATCTATTAGTGTTAAAACTCTAACCCGGGAGGACATTTGTATAGGCGCTTAAATAATGGGCCTATCATAAACAAATTCAATAGGCTTCGTCCTTGTATTGAAAAAGGCATATGTACCAAATTTCATCAAATTATCTTTAAACACAAGCTTTACATGGACAGCCAACCAGCCGACCAGACGGACGGACATCGTTAAATCGACTCAGAAATTGATTTTGAGTCGAACGGTATACTTTAAGGTGGGTATCCGAAGATTTCTTCTCTGCGTTATAATTTCTGCAAAAACACATAAAACCCCAACCACCTATGGTGGTGTATTATATAAATAGATAAATTTTCTATATAAAGAAAAGGTACACGAAGTTATCCTTTAATAGCAAATTTTCAATAAATTTTCTTTTTAAAAAAATTCCCTTTCGTAAAGAATTTTAGATAGCCTAGATTTTTTATATAAAAGCCAGACTATATTATAAATTCTAATTGTGTTGTTAAAATTTTATAACTATACACACACGGAAAAAAACTGTTGGAAAACGGTTACAACAATATATATTTCATAAATCTAGCCAATATTTAATTACTATTATTAACAAATTATAAATATAGCAATATTTTTTTACTTGTAATAATTTAATGATTATTGTGATTGATTTGAGATTACTTTAAAAGTAAATTCAATTACAAAAACCAATATAAGCATTTTTAAATAATTTGACTAAGACAACCGAATTTTAAAAGTTCAAATTGGTAACTACAACCATTTAGTTTGTGATATGTAGGAAATTTTGTAGTTAATAAAAATAAAAAACTGCATTCGGTGTTTCCAATCGAAATTTATTTATATATTTTTGACATTTGAAATTAAATTATTTATAAGAAAATATATTTAATTTTTCTTTGCTTTTTTTTAAAATCCTTTAAGTACAATTAAAATATAAACTCGTGCTATTTAATTAGTTGAATCGTGTAGATTTGGTTGTAAGTATACAATGTATGTTAAATCTTGAGGTGCAAAAGCTAAAATATTTGCTATGTTTTATAGTTACAAGAACCCATGTACATCAAATATCCCGATTTGAATGGATTGACTGATCACAATTTCAGAATGTCTAACCAAGTATATGCTTAGAAGTCTGAAGAATAACAGCAAAGCATCGTTAAAGAGAGAATAAAGGTACAAAAAGAAATATTGTATCCATTTAATTGTACTTAAAGGATTTTTAAACTTTTTCCATGATCTTTTAATTAAAGCAGTTAAATATCAAGAAATTACATTATTTAGACCGAATGTTGTGGGAACTTACTGTCAAGATTTGGCTTCGTCATCGATAAATGCTCAATTTGTTTCACTAGGATTGTTCTTATCGCAAACGGACTTATAAACAAGGACATAGAAACTACCAATAACATTATTATGATATCTTTAATTAATGTTTACTACATATGTAGCTAATTTTGTCAATATATTGAAAAATTGAAGCTTTCGAAGTTCTTCCTCTGCACCATGTCAAGCAACATCATATTTAAAAAAAAAAAATATTTTTTTTTTTTTTGGGGCTCTCTAATATTCATATCTATAATTTGTAGAATATTACCATAATCTTAACCGAATTACGATTTGTAGTTCAGTTGTACCTAGCGTATTACTCAGTACTCCCAATCGAATTATAAGATAGTACGTGCAACCGACAAAATTCGATTGGCGAAAAATTCGGTAGTGTCAACCAATCTGTTTTCTCTGTGTAGGTATATTTTTGAATAATATTTCTAATAGCTTAAATACAGTACGCTACCCCACTGTATTGAAACACACACAGAGAAAACAAGATTTGTTGTGATTACCGAATTTAATGCCAATCGAATTTAGGAGGTTAGGTATACAATCTCGTGATTCGATTGCAAATACTAAATAAAATGGTAGTCCCAACTGTTTTCAAAAATCATTCAGTTACAATTTAGTTCACTTATTTTCCAAATATGACATTTATAAATTAGTCTAGTTCAAAATCGTTGTGGTATTTTTATTTATTAATTTTTTTTTTTTTAATTTCTATTTAATACAGAAATACATACACGTCCAAAATATAGTATTAAGTTTTGTCTTGAAATGGGTATCAAAAAATTCATAATTGTTAGCCAATTATAAAAAAAATATTTTAAAAAATTTTCGCAAAAATTTTGGTCCATAAACTGTCATTCGAGTTCATCATGCAAAAAAAAAAAATTGTCGTTATTTTTCTTAAAAAATGGATAAGAATATTATAATTTTTTCCCCTTTATGGCTAAAATATTTAAAAATTTAATTGTAGTAAGTACTCCTGATAATATATAATTTTCAAAATTTTTCCAAAAAATTGCTCATCAAAATGCCTTAAAAAGTCTTCTAGTTAAACAAAATCACATGGGAAAAATTTTTTAAATATTTTTTCCATAACCAGCATAAAATTTCGAATTTTTTGATATCCATTTTCATTAAAAAATCAAAACTTTTTTTGAGCAAAATGTATGGGACCCTTGATTTTTCAATCGCTGGTAGGGAACTAAAAACTAATTTTAAAATTTATTACGATGTGGGGGCTTCTACTACAACTGGAACTATTCACCCTATACGAAATTTGAGACGAAAATTATTTGTACACATTTTTAAGAATTTTCGTAAATTACTCCTTCATATATGAGAAAATTTATATTTTCCTTATATGGTGGCTACCTCTCCCTCTGGCCCTATCCGTTCAATTTTCATTTCATCAATAAAATATGACAATAAAAAAGTTCCCAATTAAGAATTTGTGCACAGAAAAAATTATGACTAAAATTTTTTTTAAGAAATCGTTATATGATTTTAAATAAAATTTTATAAAAACAATATTTAATTTTTAACATAATGTTTTATTGGTTTTAAAGTATTTTAAAGCCAGTACAAAAAATAAAAACAATTTCATATATTTTGACAATTTCAGTAAAATTATACAAATTTAAAAATTAAAAAATGTTAAATCCAACATATGAAGACTTTTCAAGGTAAGTTACTTCTATTTCCTTATATATTTTCATAATATTTATATACATTTCAGATGATTTGGAAATATATGTTTTCAGCTCTTAAAATATTTAAGTAATATTGTTTTTTTTTTTTAACTTTTGAGTAAATTGAAAATTGTTTGCTCTTTTGTCCACTATTTTTTAAATAGTTTTTGACTGGTCGCAAATGTGGTCTAGTAAAATATTCTGACACATTTTGCAATATCCCTTTCGACATCACTTCAATTCGTGTGGCACCTAATTGTATTATTTTTGGATGAATACAAGTCCTTTTAAATACATGTAAGTTATTGCTTGATATACAACTAATGATTTCGTAAGCACTTCCTGCATTTCTTTATAGAACCAAGCCTCTAATTCCTAACCACTAAGGCTGATCGGGACGCTTTTTATTACTTCTAATTATCATCTAAACTACTCACTTCCACCAAAATATGATGGCTTTCCGCAACGTGTTTCCTAGTACCTAAAGCTCCAAAGACGGATTAAGAAAACCTGATGACAATACGACTTGGAATTTACGAATTTATGACATCCCCAATCTTTAAATGGTATAAACTTTATTTTAGAACTTTTTTAAATTTTAATAATGATTGGGTTTCTTTTTAGGTCGATTTAGTCATTCACGTAGCGTGTAATGAATGGATTAACATTTTGTATTGTTTTGTTCTTAATTTAATTATATAAATATATATTTAAGCCTATTTAATTGTACTAAACACCAACATTATAATTCGTCTACATACACTATATACTACTTTAGAATTTCTTTTAGTTTGTGCAAAAATACATTATCGAATTTACGGAAACATGTTACAACGTAACACTAATCTTTAATCATCATTAATATATTATTTGTAAAAGATCCTTTATTTTAATAATAAAAAAATATAAATTTTTGCAATATTGGTTAAAATATTTTTCATTAAAAATTTCATTGATTCAATAATAAATTTTGTTTGAAAATTTACTTAAAACTAAATATTATCTTTATTGTTTCATTAAAAAATTTTATTGAATTTTATAAAAATTTTCAAATATTTAAATTTATAAATAGTAAAAATATTTTAATAAGAAAAAAATTACAAATTTAAATGTTTGATTTTACTAATTCAGTGATAGGTCCGATTTCAGTAAAAAACATAATTGATTTTATAAATTTAATAATAGAAAATGAAATTTAATTTTTTCTGTGTGTAGGGGTATCATTGCCCCAGGTCGTACCCATCCTTTTTATATCTGAAATTACGGAGGTTGTTGAGAAAGTTATTCTTACAGAATTTTAAAACTTTTACCGTAATAGTTCTTAACATATACGATATTTAATATTTTCGATGTATGGTGGATACCATTTCCCCTGGTCCTATCCATTCCATTTTCATTTTAAAATTGGTGGTTGGATTAGAAAGACATTTCAGCCAAATTTTATGACTTTTGCTGTAACAGCTTAAAGTTATCCTTTATCTGTAACAGTTCTGGAATTATTTAATAATAAATGTTTACTTTGTATGGAGGCTACAAATATCCTTTCGACACATTACAAATTTCAAGAAAATCGATCCAGTGGTTTAGTTTTCTATAAAGCCCAAACAAACAAATAAACAAAAACAATTTCATTTTTATATATAGATTTACGATAAATTCTTGTTTTTTACAGAAAATGTTCGATACATTTTTTTTTTTTTTTTAATTTTTTATAAATTTTTTCGATAAATTTTCCTCAAATAGAAAAATTTCAATAAATTTTCTTTAAATAGGAAAATTTCGATAATATTATTTTTATAGAAAATTTAAAATTTTTTTTTATAGAAAAATGTTCGATCAATTCTTGTATAAAATTTTTTTTATAAATTTTCATTTATAGAAAATTGTTTATCAATTTTTTCATTTATAGAAAGATTTGATTAATTTTTATTTTATAGATAAAAAGAAAATTTGATAAACCTTCTTTGTGGATAAATTTTTGTTTTTATATAAAATTTTCGATAAATAGATATCTTTCGATATTTGTTTGTTCGATATAGTTTTTATTATATTTCTTCTACCTTACATTCTGGCAACTCTTTATACATATGATAAGTCCAAAAAGAACACAAATAAATTAACAAAAGAAGGGTATAAAATAATGTGGTTTTTCAATTGGAATTTGACCAGCTCAAACAAACAACATTACAGCAGACAGCTAAAGGACAACTTCGACAAGCTCAGCCTCTCTAATATATGAAGAGATAAAAGTTTTATACACATACAGTGTGTAGCTGATGGAAAGGCTAATGGTCTGACTAGGAGCATGAAGGGCTGAACAAATATTAAAACCATATAATTTCCCCACTGAAAGGGAATTGAAATGATTTAAAATATTTCATTTTAAATAACAAAATCATTATTATTATCAGCATCAACAACATGTGGTATTTTATGAGAGTTTGGTGTTGCCATTAAAAGTTGATTTTTTTTTTATTTTATGGTTATTGTTACTTTTTTATTTGTAGCCTTAGGAAATTTCAATAACATCATTGTCCAGTCACAGTCAATCGTTTAGTTTTCGATCATTTTTCTCTATTGGTAATAATAAAACAACCCAAAGGCTCATTTATATGCATTTATAAAATATATACATAAAAAAAATCTTATTGATGGATAATTAACTTTTTAATACATATATTTATATATTTTTTTCGTGTCGCATACCCTACATTGGGTTAAAGAGAAATTATCAAAGAAGATCCTTGTTAAAGGTTTTATAAAAGCTGACAAACTAATGGTCATCAGACTAATTTTGCATTACTTATGTATATTTTGAAGAATACTTACAGCGAGCCCTATCAATCCATAATTGTTTGGTTACCAGTAAAACATAAAGGAAATGTTTTAAATTTTATAAACATAAATTAAATGTTTAGTAAAAATATTATATTAGCTTGCTTCTCTATGCATTAAAAAAAATTTACTTTTTTCGTAAAATCTACTCCATTTACGACTTATGCTGGATGTAGAGCGCAAATCTAGGTTAGATTAAATGGTCAGCTGTGAATATTGAACATAAAAACAGCTCACGTGGGTCCTATTGGTTCCGTTCTGTTACCCTGTGGTATCATGTGGAGTTGTTTCACATGTCCGTTAAAAGGTTCAAATCACACCAATCTGACGCACGTATAAAAGATCTGATCTATCTGATATCAATTACAGATTGATCAGATAACACATGCATATGCGGACTGCAGAATTCGGCAGTACTGATAACCTCAAAAGCAAGACAGTGACATAGAAGTTGCTTCACTGTCTCTTTCTCATCTAAGCAACTTCTACAATAGTCATTATAAGGGAATACTAGTATCCTAGAGTGTGCACCAGCAACCCAGTGTCCAGTAACAATGGCTATGAGTACCAGTAGATGACGTCTTGGCATTCTCAGAATAATCGTGAGTGATCACACTGGGGCCATATCTGTCTCTATTTAGAGCATTTTCATTCCATGTTTGCTGATCTATTCTCGACAGAAATTGCAGTATCATGGATCTGCAAGATGACAGCGGCACATCCACCAATTGGTCAATTTCCCCATTACGAAGGAGGGAACCAGTTCAGGCCAGTTCGCCCGCAGTAATGTTTCCCCCTTACTCAGAGAGAGAGATTTAATCGCGGGTTGACTATGGGTACAAAATTGAATATCGACTCCTATAGAACATTAGCCAATTTACCTCTCTCCTAATGACCGAGATCTCCGCTTGAAGAGAGCTACAGTGATCCGGCAGTTTAAAGGAAATGTTCTTCCCATATACTGGAATGTATACACCCCCAAACCCTCAGCAGTTTTAGATCCATTAGTATAAACTTTAACCGATCCATCCCTTAGAGTGGAACCTGCTAAAGTTGATACGGAGAAGTCTCTGTTCAGAAAGGGTTTAGGTACACAATAGGCAATATTGACAGAGATGTCTTACATAAATTCCCAATATAGTCACATGGCCATATTTCCTACATTTCCATGCACCTATGGTATTGAGCCTAGTCGCCGACATCATGGGGATCTATTTGGCCATAAGATTAACCGTGGATGCCGGTCCATTAAAACAAACAATGCTTTGGATGGTGTCGTACGAAACGCATCTATGATTAGCAGCGATTAACTGCGCAGTACCTTGTTGAAAATTCTGCGGATTTTTCCATTTGGGCTAGATCACCATATCGAAGAGCCATTTCGTATTTCTAGGTTTTATCCCCAGGATTTTCTTATGGCCTTTCTATACATAAAAGGACAATGTTTGCCTTTGACGCTCTAGCCTGAGTATTCTGGAGCCAGGACAGTTTGGACTCTAGTATAATGCCCAGGTACTTCGCACTATCCGACACCTTTAATACAATCCCATCTAGATAAGGGAGTGAAAAAGAAGGGATTTTGTATCTCCTTGAAAAGAGAACTTATTTTTTACTGGATTCACGCTGATGCCACTAATTATACTCTATTTGCTGGGTAGGCCTAGTGCAGTTTATTGTCTAGGTATCTTCCAGATACTGCCACAGCAACATCGTCTGCATATGCGACAGTTTTGTACTTTAAGGAGTCAAGTTCCATGAGCATTGTGTTGACGGCAATATTCCACTGAAGTGGAGATAAAACTACACCCTGAGGAGTGCCTCGATTTGCTACTCTATAAGTGGAAGCCGTCCCATATTGGAGATTATGACTCTGTTAGTCAGAAGTCTGATGATGCTAATAGTCTAATCAGAGCCATCTTAATTGCCTCCGATGTCACATTATTAAAAGCTCCTTCTATATCAATAAATGCCGCCAATGCATATTCTCTGCGCCCAAGAGCATTCTCTATATACCCTAGAAGCGAGTGTAACGCAGTCTCAACACCCAGAGAAATATCAATCACATACGTGTTGAAAACGATACCATTCTGTGTCAATAGTGAATCTACACCGTATGTGTTTAAATTAAACACTGTGGGTTCAATTCTTATTGAAAATCGATACCTAATTGGCACCAAGTTGAAACCATTTCGGTATCAAATTGCAAATTACATATGTTTTCTATTAAATTTGTTAACGAAAGGTATTAAAAAGCTGTTACCGTAAATTACCAATGTGACCACAACCGTTGTTGATTTTGAATCGAATTTTTTCCCTTAGTGAACTGATTTGCCTTTCAAATAGGCGTGCTGGGACGCTGACACTAGATTGGGGTTGATTGTCCTACGAAGGTGCAGATCAATTTGCCTTTTCAGTGATTTTAAGAGGAAGGACATAGACTAATAGGTCTGAAATTCTTCGGTCTCGTGTGGGAGGTCTTACCTCCTTTCAGAATATCTAAGCCAAGTATATCCGAAGGAGCCATGGAACTATTACATCCGCATTATGTTGGCATAATGCCATCTAGGCCGGGAGATTTAAAGGAAGCAAAACTGTTCAAAGCCCATTTCAGCTCATCTTCCGTTATCTGAACCTGAACGTCATTAGGACCAATTGAAACTACCGCAGAGCATTCCGTTATAGGGAGAGTGCCAGGAAAATGAGCATCGATAAAGACATCTAAGGCCTCTTGACCGCTTGATGCCCAGTTGCAACTAGGTTTCTGTATGAAACTTGGGATAGAAGGAGAGAACACCAAAATTTTGCATAAGTGACTAGTCTCGGAATGGCCTTCACGCCGCTACTGAAAGTCATCCAAGATTTGCGTTTCGCATTTCTGATTTGGTTTTTAAACCTATACACTGAGGATTTGTAAGCTGAGCAGTTAGCCAGTCTCTTGGCCTCATGAAATAACGGCAACACGAGTGTCACCTATTTCGGAATTTCACCAGTGTGGTTTATTCCTACCTTTATAGACCTTAAGTCTACAAGCAACAGAAGACGCACTGCCAAAAGCGTTAGTTATCATTTCAACCGAGGATTCAATGTCCCGATGAGTATAGAAGGTCGGGGGGATAGAGACAAGTTGGGACAGAACATCGTATTGTTCTGTCCAATTTAGTATCCTTTTATTTTGAATCGGGTTAATCTCAAAAAAATGGACTTCCATAATGAAGTCAATGTACATGTGATTAGAGAATGAGCAATCGTTTGAGATCATCCATTCCCTGATCATGTTAGAGTGCCTAGTACTTACTAGCGTAATGTCGAGAAACTTCCATCCTTCCTACGATGGTTTTTTCCGAAGGCGCAAACCTAAATCGATTAAAAATTTCTCTATTAATTATTTGAAATACATACATAAGTAAAAAAAAGACATTTTGAATTAAAACAAGTTTGAGAAAAAAGTGGAAGAAAATGTATTTTTCATACTACTTAAGTTAAAAGTACTGAATTTAAATATTTTTAAAGTCTAGACGAATTAATATAATCGAAATTTTTTCAGCGTATTATTTCGGAATATTAATTCCGAAAAACGATTTTTAAACGATTTAAACATTTACATACCAGAACTTTAACACCCTGTAGCTTATCTCATGTTATCACAGAGTAACTACAAGATTATCCCTCTGAAAGCTTGGGTCCTCCTCTACAACTCGTCCATACATTTCAATTCAATCTGAGTAGTAGTTTAGGAATACAGATTTATTACCAAAAAAATAGTGTTTGTTCCCACTGTGCGTATCTTACCTTTTATAGTCTTCTACGTTAACCACTCAGACACAGATTGTTCTCGCACACGAGTAGCTAATTGTTTGTTAGAAATTGACTCTCAACTTATCCAATACTGCAATTGCCACCAATTTCCCCAAGAGTGACATATCCTGCGGTGTACCTAATACAATTAACATATCGAAAGTTCAAGAAATTTTTAATAAAAACAGACAAGAGGAGACTAATGTGAAGGGTATATATGATTCGTCACACAGCTACATATATAGTGTAAATTTAATATGTACTTAATATCCTCTTCTTTTTTTCATAAATATAATTTAAATTATTTTACATATGAATATATTTTATTTTTTATATATCAACTTCATGCAGACAGTCTGATAAATAGCCCAATAACAAAACTGTCTGGTACCATTTAAGTAAATACTTATGTCTGTCCTGAGTATGTTTGTTTAAAAAAAACTTTTGTGGTTAAAAACATTTTTTAAATAGTATTTAATTTAATATTAAAAATAACTAAAAATGTTTACATTTTCAACAGCAACACCCCAAACAAATTATTATTGTTTTTATTATTGGTCATGGTTATTTATGAAAGTCAACATTTAAATTTATGTATATAAATATTTAACAAAATATGTATTTATTTATTTACTGGTCATTTAATAGCTCAATAATAAGTTAGAGGTTTGATTTTTCAGACACACTTATATAGAGAAATAAATTTATACAAATTTATTTTATAAATTCCTAAATGAATTATCACCAAATATTTATTTAATTTTGTCTCTCTATATACGAAAATACTTAATATGACATCTACCAAATGTGCATGTGTGTAAGTGTGTGTGAACATAGTTGGGCTTAAAAATATAATTTCCGTTTACAAAAGACCTTTTATCTCTATAATTTTCCAAACACAAAACTAAATAAACCCTTTACAATTTCCCATTCATTTAAACCTTAAATAAGCCATCATCATACATACGTATCTCTATTGGTAAAACGGATGTGTTCTTTTAGTCTAAAAACTAAAAATATTTTTAGATTACGGAAATTTTCCTAAATTTTTGCATAAATTTGCTAAAGAGATTTTGTTTATGTGAACACTTAGTCGACTAAAATGGAAAACAATTTTGCTAAATATATGTAAAATTATGATAATTTTATTTATTAATAATTTTTGAAACAGTAGCAAGTAATGTTGAAGGACATTTTGGCAAATTCTTTAAACTTAAAAAGGTAATTGTTGAATTTACGAAAAAAAAAAAAGTTTTTTTTATCAAATTTTTATTATTTGTTTATCTGGCTTAGTCTTTAAAGGAAAATTCAAAAATTCTTTTAACGAAATTTTTAAATGCAAGTATTTACATTAATTTATAAATTATAATATTTACGTGTCTACTCGCATACATTGTACATGACTATAGTTTACTCTCGCATGCGGATGTTTTACAGAGAATTGTTTATTGCTGATATGTTTTACATGGTCTCTGTACACCTTGAAGTTACTGTACGGAGTCTTCATTATTTTTGAATACTATTGACTATTATTTAGTTACATGCCATAATGTTCAATGTCATACAAGAAAAAGTGTCATATTGTTTATGGAGAAAGTGTCATTATTTCCAAGAGAAAAATTATACAAAGTCCATTGGGTGTATTAATAAACCTAGTTTCCAGAGAAACTTTAATTTTGTAAAGCTAGTGTTTGAAATACACCAGACTTAAAAACTCCTGCTTCCGGTTTTTAGCAAACCTTTTTAAGCCAGATCAGAATCCTACCCAGGCTAAAGTTAGAAATGAAGATTTCATACCAGAAAATGTAGTCTCCATGAACATTAAATCACTTTCAATAGTGAACTAATAGCATTCCCTGGAAAACTAAACTAATAAACACTATGAACCATTCACAACTAACAGTTCTTTGATACTCCAAGTATACAGTAGAAAAGTGTCCAGATCTCCGAGGTAATAAGAATTGTTCATGGTTTCCTTCCAAAAGTCAACTCGAGTCATTTTTTAATTATTGTTAAATTATGTGAGGTTAAATAAGAAAAATTACTCTGGACGTTCAAATATTTAACTAATAACACTGGTCGTCAAAAAATGTTTTTTTTTTGAGCTCCTTCAAAAAAAAAAAAAAAATATATATCTAGACTAGATGGAATTCCGCATGCTAAACTCGAATTTGCTTTCAGTTTTTTTTCCATCAGGTCGGGAATTTTTTATGGGCTAATATTGTGCCCTAAATATGCCGATTACTCGAGTATATTTCACTATTACTTGAGAACGGTATACACGATTTATATAAATGATATATCACGATATGCGGAATAAAATTGGTTTTAAATCGCTCTACTATCAAATTTTTATCCGCTCAATAGTTTAGGAGATATTTCGAAAAAAGTGTCGAAAAAAAAAAAATGTTTTCATGCAAAATTCAAGATTTCTTTTTTTTACTAAAACTTTTTTTTAAGTGAAAACATCAAAAATATTTAAGTTTATCACCTTTATCTCAAAGCTGACAAAACTACGAGTAAATAAAGCCACGTATCATAAAAATTGGTTCACAAATCTTGATTGCATTCACAGTTAAGTTTGGATACCCATGCATACCTATAGCTAAGTGGAAATACACTAGTGAGCAAAAAAAAAACAATTTTTTTTTTTTTTTCGTCTTAAGTAAAAAACTAGGTGGTTTAGATGGAATTCAACGTGCTGAATAAGAATCAGGTTTTACTTTTTTCCTATCACGCACTGATACTATGACCCCGCCTTTATGCAGTCATACTTGTATAACTCGAGAACAGTTTGTCCAATTAAGATAAATTGAACTTTAATATATAGCGACCTAAATTGTCTCTGAGCTGAATTTACATAATTTTTTGTCCAGTTAATATTTCCGTAGTTATTCGGTAATTAGTACCGAAAATTTTAAAATTTATTTTTTTGAAAAGTGGTGAAAATTTTGATCCATAATTCTGAAATTCTTGAGCGAATGAAAAATATTGTTGATATACCTTGAAGACAATTTTCGTATGCATCTTTTTATGCATCACTTATAAAAATCGTGTAAAGGGTTCTTGAGTTATAGCCTAAGTTTGACAAACCATTCTCGAATTTTATAGTGTGACCGCTGAATAAGGTGATGATATTAGTCATGCACATAAAAAAAAAATCAGTACCCGATAGAAAAAAAGTGAATGCAGATTCTTGTTTAACTCGTCAGAATCCACCTAGTCCATCTATTTTTGTTTTTTGGCCACCACTGTATTTCTACTCAATTGTATGTAACATGGGTATTTTTACTTAACTGTGAATAAAATTTAGATTTCTGCATCAATTTTGAAGATACATGCCTTATTTTATTCGCAGCATTACCAGCTTTAAGATAAAGATGATAAACTATAACATTTTAGATGTTTCCATTTATTAAAAGAAATTTTAGTAACCAAAAAAATCTAAAATTTTGCATGAAAATGATTTTTATTGGACACTTATTTCAAAATAACTCCGAACTATTGAGCACATAAAAAATTAGGTTACGCGAATTTTAAGATATTTTTAGTCTTTTGGTGTATCACTTTGATCAATCGTACACACCGTTCTTGAGTTATGAGGAAATATACTAGAGTAATGGCCTTACTATGGGCAAAATATTAGACACGCCCATAAAAAGAAATCCAGACCTGATGGAAAAAAAACTGAAAGCAGATTCGTGTTAAGCACATCAAAATACATCAAGTGCAACTATTCGTCTATGGGGGTGGATTTTTTTGTTGATCAGTGTAATCAGTATGCGCACAGCATCAGTGTTTTTTTAATCTTAACGGGATTTCGAAATTTCTTTCAGGGAGCACAGATACCTATACACATTTTTCTAAGTCTATTTTCTCTATCCAGAGCTTTGTGAAGCTCATAGACTACGGGAACAATTAAAATTCGGCTTACTTATTGTACTATTCCTTCTACAATTGTCAAGACAGATTTTAAAATTTCTATCAGGGAGCGGAAATATCCGGATTTATGTACAATTTTCTGAAAAAAGTGCTAAAACAAAAACTCTTTGTATTTGTTTGAAAAAAGAGATATGTTAATTATTTTCAGAGTTAAAGCTAAAAGAACATTAAATAAAATAATAAAAACTCATTCTGAAATTGATTCTTTAAAAATTAAACATTTTTTGAGTGGATTTATTTAAATTTCTTATCATAAGTTTACCAAGTATGTGTCATCTGAATAATGTTTACCGAAAATCAAATTAAAATTTAATTTATTATTAAAAACCACAATATATCTTTTATTTAATATGTGAAGCACTTAGGGTATTAAGTTAAAATTTACTTCAACTAATATTCCATATTTTAAGTTTTTTATCTAAAAAAATTAGTTTTTACTCTTTTTACTGAAGCATTTTTGGAACAAACTTAACTAAAAATGAAGGAATGCAACTACAATCAACATTTAAATTAAATTATGTCATTTCTTATTGTATTTTTTAAGTTATACTATAACTTTAATAAAGGAAAGGACTTTTTATTGTTTAATTTGTATTATAGAGTTATGAAATGGAATGTTAGAAAATGCCGTTCGGATTACTGAATAATCCAGATTATTGAGTAATTATATTTATGAAATTGCTAAAACATTTTCTCTTTAAATGAACCCCTCAAGCCTTTTTTGATTTTCAAAAATGCCTAAAAAGGGTTAAAATTTTTATATTTCAACAACGAAGACAATAATATCTTATTTTCTATAAATAATTTTATTTGTACAGAATCATCCATTTAAGTATTTTGGTGTATTTATCCGCAAAAAAAATCAAGATTTTTTATATTTAACAGAAATTTTCGCCTGCGGCTTCGCACTCCAATTTTTAAATAACTTAACAATTTTTATGGAATTACTTCTAATAAAAATTAAATATAAATAATAATTATAAAAAATTTTGGAAATCCTTATTGAAAAAGGAATTATAGTTCAAAAATAACAAAAAATCACTTTAAAACATTGGATTATTTTTCAAATGAAATATAATACAAATTTGTATGGGATTTTTTGTACGATTTTTCATTAGGTCGTTTTGCTGGCAGGCGTTTTATATTTTGTTTATAAATGTATTAAAATTTTTTATTTTATTATTTTTTTTTTTTTTACATAAAAGAATAACGTCAACTGGAAAAAATAAGCCTTAAAATAAAAAAAAAAAATATTACTTTTTTCTGGCCTTATTTTTTAGGGCATTTGGTCTTTTTTTACTTTTTTTAAAGCTCAATTTAGCTTCTTTTTTTCTCAACTCCTGGCAACACTGACCAAGAGTTAAAGCATTAAATCATAGTATAATAATAACCCAGCGGTAAAAAGAAGGGCTAAAAAGTCTTTCCAGAAGGCCTTTTTTAGAGCCGGGAGGCCTTCTTGAAATATTCTACTTGCATTCCGTGTTCATGTATTTTTTTACACTTGATGTCATTGCAATCAAGGCCTTACACATTCGCTACCCAATGCATTCCTTCTAAAAGGCCAGATAAAGCATTTAACATAACAAAATGATTTTTTTTTTTTTGGAATTTGATCTTGTTTTTGCAACGGTTTTGAATGGTTTTGTTGTTGCTTAAATACAAAAAATTTATATTCCTACTCCCATTCTAAGAGAAGCAAAGTAGGGCGATGTATTTTTCTGCAAAGTTTTGTTGTTGTTTAAAACAAAATATATTAAAAAAATGCTGCTTCTATTTCGCATTTTAAGAGAAGCGAAGTCGGAAGTTCTTTTGGATATTTTGGAAGGCAAGAATAAGGCATTCTTGTAGGCCTTACTATAGAAGGCATGTTAGCATGAGCAATTCCATCTTAAAGAAGGTGTAAATGGACCTTCTAGAAGGCCTGAACGATGGAGGCCTTATAAATTTTACCGCTGGGAAGGTACTCGAACATCTACAAAAACAACAATTGCTTGTATTTTGTTAGTGTAAAACTACTGCCCACAATGTCAAAATGCTTTGAACGGAAAAATGAGAGAATGAAGGAGAGCAAAAGTAAAAAAACTCGAAAAAAATTTTACATATGAATACAAAAACAATTTGACAGTACCGCGACCTAATCACATCAATCTTAGTATAACATTTGCATAGCAAATTTTCAGCCATTACCTTAAAATATTTAAATAATTCTTAAAAAACTGCTAATATGAGGTACCGCATATTTTATTCTAATATTTTATAAGATCGCAAAAAGTCACAGCCAATGATCTCAAATATAATTTTGTAGATGTTATTTTATAAAAAAAATCGTATTATTAAATTGGAACTCGTTGGAACTTTTTAGTTCCATTTCCCAAAAAATATATTTTTTAATATTATGATTTCTTTTAAATAAAAAACAATATTTGATTTTTTAACCTAGCAAATTATAATGAAATAATTTGGATTTATTTATTATTATATACTAAAAAAATCGTATCAATATCTGCAGTATTTACTGAGATATCTGAAGTTAAAATTAACATACTTCTTTACAAAAGTTTTAAATAAAACTAAAATATTTTTAAAGGATCCAACTTCGAAAATCCATAATTCGCGCTATATACACTTTCCAATAACATATATTCCAAAGCTTTCTAAAGTTACCAAAAGACGTGGAAATTGAAATTCGCCTTACTTAAAATAAATTAATAAAATAAATTAAATATAAATTTTCTATCAGGAAAAGAAACCAAGTACGTGGATTTAGTTTTATTTTCTGTAATATTTTTAAAAGTCCGTTTTAGTTTTAAACGAAACCGGAAACTAATTTTTTATTTTCATCAGGAAGCCAATTTTATTTTTTTATTTTGACCTAAAATCACCATCAAAAAGATGAGGGTATATATTAAAAAAATGTATAACATGTCGAAGGAATCATCTAAGACCCCACAAAGTATATATTTTCTGGGTCCTGGTTAGATTCTGAGTCGATCTAGCTATGTCCGTCCGTCTGTCCGTCTGTCTGTCTGTTGAAAGCAGGATAGGGCTCGAACGGCGCAACGTAGGGGGACGAAATTTGGCACAAATATTTGTCTTATATAAGGTTTGTATGGTATTGAAAAATCGGTTAATAAACAAGAAAGTTATGGGCTAAAAACTAGAAACACAGGGTGTCCGGTTCGTTCTTTTCTGCTGATATTTCTTCAATAAAAGCATGTACGACAACGAAACTATACTATACGTACAAAAGTACGTATAGTTCGGGGATCGATCGTGGTCCGCCCACCTTCCATATAAGGTGAAATCGTGTTCAAATAGCTCAAGTACCAATGTAAACTCGGAAACAAAAAATGGGCGTGGTCCGCCCACTTTACCGCCTCCTACCATATAACGTAAAATTTGAAAAAGTTGATGGTGGGTATATAGATTCGGCCGGGCCGAATATAACATTCGCGCTTGTTTAATTTCGATTAGGGAAAGGAAATGAGTCGTATTATGGTCGTTAAATCCCTATGGGAGGTAGGTGAACTTATACACTGATATTTACTAATAGGCTTCGTCCTTGGATCATAAAAACATGTGTAATAAATTTCAATGAATTATTCTCAAAATTGGGTCCTATAGTTTGATTACAAAGTTTACTTGAACAGAAGAAAGGAAGGATGTAATTAAATCGGCTAAGAAAGTAATTCAAAAGCTAATTGATATAAATTAAAGTGGATCCTATACTAAAATTTTTGTGTGTTGCAAACATCAGCGGACTTCTTTTTTTTCAATTTTCTACAAATTAAAAAAAAACTGATAATTTAAAGTAATATTTCTAAAAAATGTCTCTATTCAGCCGTTTACCTTAGGCTCCAATTTAATTATTTTATCACATGCCACCATGATAACAATAATTCAATTAAATGCCAACACAACCCAATACAAATTTTCAACAAACATGAGTATATTGAATGTATTCATTATAATTACACTATATGTACAAAATACTCTGCAATAACTATTTCATATAAGAAGACACGTCTGTTTATGTAACCATAACCTTGTATGTAGTGCAATTTCCGTGCATTATTATTACAATTATATTTCTGTGTTGCATGTTTATTTTAAAATTCAGCTGATGTTGTTTTTAAATAATGTCACAAACTTCCTACGCCACCATATCTTTCCTGCTTTAATATTATCTTGTTTCATAGCTTTTTCGAATGAAATAAAAATATTAATACAAAATTGTCTTTTACAATGCATTTGGGTATACAAATATCCTTAAATAAATTAAAAATACACACTTTATTTGATACAACATAGACGCAATTATAGATTTATGTTTTTAAATACAAAATTGATAGTAAATTTAGGCAGTAGGTGGGAGAAATAAATATTGCCTACTTTTAGCCAAGTAATTTGGTTCAAATGAAAATACTTTTATTTAGATCAATTAATTTTTTTTTAATGTAAATAAATTAGTGGAATTTAGTTTTTATTTTAATTCTTGAAAATTAAAGCATTTAGTCTCGATAAAAAATTAAAAAAATTATCAGTTTCAAACTGATCTATATTTTATATATATATTGTCTCAACCGATGGGTATTAACGAGCAGTTTTTCGGATTTTGTCTCGTGTTATTAAAAATACTTAGTATAAATTATTTTCGCAAATATAAGTACATATAATCCAGGGACACTCTAATGTACACCATTCCCTCCTCTACACTCTGTACCAATATTCGTGATAAACTGGTGTTAATATAATTATAAATACTCGCAATTCCCACAACATAAATTCCAATATTGCAATTTGTAAATTTTATGTACATACATACATATGTACATATGTATTTGCCAATATAAACTCTTTGTAAATGAATTACATTTTTGTGTTGGTATTTTACGCACTCACGCACACATAGATATTATTTCTGGTAGACCTACATAAAAATAGTTTAATTAGTAAAATTTTTCGCCAACATTTTCAGATACTTTAATTAGTCTACTTTGTTTAATGACAGAAAACTTTTCATGTTAAACAAATTAAGCAAAATAGAACAGTGTTAATAAGAGCGATTTTTAAGCAAAAAACAGACAAGTAGGTACTTTAAAAACGATTAAATTTTAGGAATGTTGACAACGATTTTATGGTACATACTTTTTTTATAAAAGTTGACATTGGAAAATTACAAGCATTTATATTTTTCTCTGTTTCCTAAATTAATTAAAAAATTATAATAATAATAATAATAAATAACCCCGAATTGTATTACTATTTCAAACTGGCTAAATTGTTACAGTAGAAAATTTTATAAGACAATGAGGGACACATTTCTGAAAAATATGAATATGCCAGTACAAACAGTGCACAGTGTGAGCAAAAGTAAAATTTGTGGCAAAATCTGTATTTCTTAAACTACTGGTTAAATCGAATTGAAACGTATGGAAGAGTTGTAAAGGAGGATATAAGCTTTTAGAAAAAGCATCTTGTAATCACACTGTGATAACAAGATATAAGCTATAGGGTGTCAAAGTTGACTACATCTCTTACACTTAAATTTTGAATAATAAATTTTTGCCTCAAATTTTTTCGGAAATAAGTACTGAAGTGCATGAAGGAAAATTTTTTAAAAATGTTATGTTCTACATATTGCAATATATTCCTAAATAATATGTCCAACAAATTTTTTAATTATCTCCATTCGTCTAGACGTAAAAAACGTTCTGACATAAAAAGTGTTTTTTTTTTTTACAAAAATACAGTACTATTCACTATGTTCTCAGTTTTTAATAAATTTTACTTTTTTCATATTTTAAAAGACAAGTCTTTACAAATGGTAAATAAACAAATTTCGAGTTGATTTAGGTTTGCGCCCTACATCCATCATTGGCTGAAGATAGTGAATTTAAATTTTAATCGATTAATAAAAAAATGTAATGAACGTTTTTTTTTTTTTTTTATTTATTAACGATTTTTAGTCAACAAATATATTGAGAATAATATGACATTAAATTGCTTTCCTCTCAGCCAAAAACGAATGCAGAAGAGCAGATTTTATGAAAAAAGTAAATTTTTTAAACGTCTTTTTTTAATTGCACAATTGTGTGTTACGCATACGCACATATGGAAATATTATCAAACAGTGAATTTCGTATAATGTTTTTGAAATGATCAATATATACATATTATACAGCATTGAATAAGTAAATAAGTTTATTTTTACACAGAAAAAATTATTACGGTATTTTTTTTTTTTTTTTTCATTTTGTATCGAAATTCAATAAATTTATTCAAGCAAAAATGAAATAAAAATAAAATTTAACTATACTTTTATATCTTATATACATTTCTAATTCATCCAATCAACTACTTGATTGATTTAATTAATGTATTAATTGGGAATTTTTTTCTGTTTTGTATTTTTTACAGTTTTTAGTAATTGATATTATCATTTTGGTGAGAGGTGCAAATTTAAACAAGTTTTTAATTGAATGAATTATTTTCTAACATATTTGTTAATTGGTGACTTTTTTCTGTGTATATTTTTGTAATATTTTATAAGTTTTTGAAAAGCAGACGGTGCACAGTCACATTTATCCAAATTAGGACGACAAATTATTAATTGAGATAATTCTTTACGCATTTATTATTAAACATATCATATATTATGAAAAAACTACTTAAAGTACTGGAAAGTGTCTATAGCGCGAATTAGGGATTTTCAAAGTTGCAACTTTCAAAAATATTTTAGTTTTATTTAAAACTTTTGTAAAGAAGTATGTTAATTTTAACATCAGATATCTCAGTAAATAATGCAGATATTGATATGATTTTTTTGATGTGTAATAATAAATGTATCCAAATTATTCTGTTATAATTTGCTAAGTTAAAAAATAAGTATTAAAAATATTGTCTTTTATTTAAAAGAAATCATAATATTAAAAAATATATTTTTTGGGAAATTATATTTTTATTGAACTGGAACTAAAAAGTTCAAACAAGTTTCAATTTAAAAATACGCAATTTTATTTTATAACTAGCTTTTCCCGTTATGCTTCGCTACCCCTTATTAGGCGATAGCAAATATTTATACGCCCTTTAATGTGGGCGTAAAATGCGGGCGTAACATACAATTAAGATCTTACATAGTCTATTACCACCTCAGGCACTGGTACTATGTGTGTGTAAAATTTTGTGAAAATCGGTGCAGCCGTTTAGGGGTTTTAAAAAAGTGTGCGTGACATCCAACCGAGTTCTCACATAACTTATAACCACAACCGTCACTGGAACTATCTGTGTATAAAATTTCGTGAAAATCGGTTTAGCATTTAGACGTGATTGACGCACAAAAAAACAAACAATCTTACACTTCAAATTTATAATATATATAAGGACGAGCGTAGAAGCCTGGCAATGTCAGGATATATAATATTATAATAAAATTATTTACGAAAAAATGCGAAAATCTTTAAAAAAGATCTATGAACAAAATATAATTATAGGGAAAAATCAAAAACTTTAAAACAAAAAAAACGCAATTTTGGAATTTACCATCTCCAATTTCGGTATACACACTTGTTACGTCAATAAAAAATTTGAAGTTCTTCAAAATTTTCAAATTCGTTGTAGTTTAGATTTTATCGTGGTTAAAAATTCACTTTTTCAAGATTTTTTGTTTTAAATAGATGAAATTTAAATTAATATATCTCCGGACCTATTTGTCCGATTTTAACAATCTTTGGCTCAAATTAATGGCTAATATATCTAGTTTCTAATTATTTTTCTGAAAACGATATTTTTTAAAAGAAAAGGATATTGAAATCAATATTTGTCCTTGTATCAAGGATATTTAAAAAAAAACATATCTTCCATTTTTATAATTTTTCCCTAAAATATTCCCTAAAGTGTTGGCATTAATATATAAAAAATTTAGAGTGGGACCAAGAGAGGATGCAGAAAAAATTAACATTAAGTAAAAAGAAATTGTTTATTTCTTTAACAATTTAAAAATTTCGAATGTTTTTAAATGAAAAAATTTTAATATGTATAAAAGACTTTTTAAACTTCGGCTTATTATCAGCGATTCTATTTCATTAATTTGTGAAATTGTATTACATGAATATATATTGGTGGAAAAATATAATTAGCTTTAAAAAATAAAAATAAGGATTCTCGGTGGGACCAAATGAAAATATTTGGACAATAAATCCGCGATTTCTAATGTACTGTTTCGATTGATGATGAATAATTTAGATGTTACAAGGAATCTGTTTATGTTTTTCTGTTTTAGTTTTGTGAAATCGTTTTTTTACCTATTCATATTTCTAAAAACTATGTGTTGGTTTAAGCGACAATATCTTGGAGGCCATTTAACAGATTAAGACAATTCAAACTGCGTTTAAATTGTATTTTTATCATCTTCTACTGAAAGAATTGGAAAATAATTCACATTTTAAAAATAATGCATTTTAATGCAATTGCATTTTTTAGATGCAATTTTCGTTGAATATACCGCCTTAGGTTTAATTTTTTTAGTATTTTTAGAAAATATGGAATTTTTTCATTACAAAGAAAATCCAATTTTTTTGGGACATGCACATTTATTATGTTCAATCTTTATTCATATTAAAAAAACATTTCACATATTTTCATATAAAAAAATACACTAAAAATTTTAAATTATTACTGAATTAAATGAGTTTTTTTTTTACTAAATTTTAATTTTCTCAGCATTCCCTTATGACCCCACTCTATTTTTTTTTTTATTTTTTATATTTTGTTGCCAACACTTTAAGGAACAGTTTAAGAAAAAATAATAAAAATGGAAGATATGTTTTTTTTTAAGTATCCTTGATACAATGACGAATATTGATTTCAATATCCTTTTCTTTTAAAAAATGGCGTTTACAGAAAAATAATTAGAAACTAGATTTATTAGTCATTAATTTGAGCCAAAGATTGTTTAAATCGGACAAATAGCTCCAGAGATATATTGATTTAAATTTCATGTATTTAAGAACAAATTCTGAAAAAAGTGAACTTTGGACCGCGATAATATCTAAACTACAACGAATTTGAAAATTTTGAAGAACTCCAAATTTTGTATTGACGTAATGAGTGTTTATACCGAATTTCATCGAAATGTTCGACTAGTGTTCGAAATTTTTTGTTTTCTCCCTATATAAAAACCAAAACCACTGTTTTAATCATTATTTTACGATTACCAATTAGTAGCCATCACATTAAATAATTTTTATAATTTTGGCTTTTATGAACCCAAATTCAAATTGTGTTTCTTTTTATTCTTGTAAAACTAATTATTTCATAAAATTTTGTATTTAAGTATTTTTTTTTTTATTACACTTATTTTTATATATTTATGCACTATAAAATTATTACAAATAAATTTGTTTCTCTTTATGTTTGTTTAATAACTTAAGTTTTATGATGACAAACATTTTTCCTAAACCAATTTCCATGTCACTACCGCACTTGACTCTATAAAAATTATAATTTTGCAACATAAAAATGAACAAAATTACAGGGGTGAGGGGGAAAGGAAAATGAAAAAAAAAAAAAGTAAGGAAGCATGAAAAATACATAAAAATCTTCCGGGCAAAGTAGCATGCAACAATATAAAATCAAACCAACTGAAACATTGACCATAATTTCTTGAAAGTAATCAAACAATATCTACAAACAAAAACAGTAATAACGTGTAAGTGTCATAAAATGGGAGAAGTGAAAGAAAAAGGATGTAGTAATTTTGTTGCAAGAAAGAAAAAATATGAAACAAAAACTTTAGAAATAAGTATGTGATATAAAAGTTATATAGATAAATGTTATAATGATGAGGTATGATGGGTTCAAGTTGTTGAAATGAATTATATATTTTTATTATTATTTTTAAGGACAATTTCAAAAGTAGCCTTAATAGATGAAGTATAAATCAAGTTATATTTGGGTATTCTTTAAGTTTGTTCTTTAACTAATTATGTATGCTTTATATGGAAAAAACTGGACCAGGGTCTTGCAAAAGTTCAAATACAAGTAAGAGATAAATAGTACATGTCTTTCATAGGGCTGATCAAGAGTTTAGAAACGATATTGGAGTCGGGTAAGAAACAAAAATTTGGCTAGTAGTTAAAAATTGTCTATGCCAGAGGTGCCAGACTTTGATCCCCATAGCTCCTCTCTTGAAAGTTCTAAGTGATCGCCTTTCAAACTTCAAATTACACTGGTCGACAAAAAAAATTTTTTTTTTGTGCTCCTTAAAAAAAAAAAAAATATGTGAACTAGATGAAATTCCGCATGCTAAACTTGAATCTGCTTTCAGTGTTTTCCCATCGGGTCGAGATTTTTTTATGGGCGTGTCTAATATTTCGCACTAAATAAGCCGATTACTCGAGTATATTTCAGTATAACTCGAGAACGGTATGCACGATTTATATAAATAATACACCAAAATGTGTGGAATAAAATTAGCTTTAAGTTGTTCTACTAACAAAAAGCCACGTATCATCAAAATTGATGCACAAATCTTGATTGGATTCACAGTTAAGTTAGGATACCCATGCGTACCCTAGAGTAAAGAGAACCGGTTCTAAACTAGTCATGTGACAGGTTCTCACGGCTAGTGACCGGTCCCAGTTCCGGAACTTTATATGAAAAGAATATGTCACTTTTACATGGGGTTGTCATTGAAGGTGGCTAATTAGCCCCTTGGGACAGGTCACAGGATAGGTCCTAGGACAGGTCCAAGAGGACAGGTTTAGTAACGATTATTGTAATAAAAATTTTATAAAAATTCAGTAATTGTTTACTTTTAAACATTATTTTTATTATTATCTTTATTAAATAATGTTTATTTTAATTTTATAAATTTTTGTTAATGTCGATGGCGGCACCCCGGCTCGAACCCATGTTCATCTGACGTATGTTATGTTTTATAGTCTTCAACGCTTACCACTCAGCCACTGATTGTTATTGCGCGCGAGTTGCTATTTGCGCACTTAACGAGCATGTTAATAGTGAGTGTGTTTGTGTCAACTGGTTCTCAATTGGAACTTTGGTGACGAGTTAGGTGCCAATTGGTACTCAACTGGTACAGAGAAACCGGTCCATTACTGCAATTACCACAAATTTCCCTCAGGGTACCTAAATTAAGTGGAAATACACTAGTCGGCAAAAAAAAAAAAAAATTTGTTTGCCTTAAATAAAAATAAAAATAAAAAAAGTAGGTGGATTAGATGAAATTTAAGGTGTTTAATAAGAATCTGCATTTACTTTTCTTTATCACGTATTGATTTTTTTATGGGCATGACTATTATGACCACGACTTTAGGTAGTCACACTTGTATAACTCAAGAACGGTTTGTCCTATTAAGATATATTAAACTCCAATATATAGTGATTTCAATTGTATTTTAGCTGAATTTACATATTTTTTTGTCCAGTTTATATTTTCGTAGTTATTCGGTAATTGGTAGGGAGAAAATTAAATTAGTTTTTTTTTTTTTTTTTTTTTGGAAAATCGTAAAAATTGTTATCCACCATAATAAGGAGATGATATTAGTCATGCCCATAAAAAATGAGAGAAGAAGATATAGTCGGTCAAGACCGACTATATGATACCCTACACCATTGCGTATGAGCATAAAAATTCGGGAAGTGGATTTATATTAGACCTGTAGACTAACACATTTACTAAATCTAAAATATAGCATGCAAGTACAGAGTAATGCGTTAATAATAACATCTTGATGATTTTATGCATTATAGGGCGATTTCTGGAAGTGGGTTTATATGGGAGCTATGGTAAATTATGGACTGATTCTCATAAATTTTGGCAATGTTGTTTCTACTTAAATAAAACTTATTTGTGTCAAATATTAACTTGATACTATATTTCGTATGGGATTTATGCACGCTGATTTTCGGAAGGGGGTTTATATGGGAGCTTTGGTCAATAGTGGACCGATTTTAATAAAATTTGGTACAAAGATTGGTATTTGTACAAACCTTCTTTGGACCGAATTTCATTAAAATATTCTTAATATTAAGAAATTTTTAAGTGTGGAAACTCTATTCCGGGGGGACATTTGTATGAGGGGTATGTGAAATAATGGACCGATCATAACCAATTTCAATAGGCTTCGTCCTTGAATCATAAAAGTCCCACCTGTACTTTGTGCACAAGGTTTACATGGACAGCCAGCCGTCCAGCCAGACGGACGGACGGACGGACGGACATCGTTAGATCGATTTTGTGATTCTGAGTCAATTGGTATACTTTAAGGTGGGTGTTGGATAACTCATTCTATGCGTTACAAACATCAGCACAAACACATAATACCCCAACCACCTATGGTGGTGTAGGGTATAAAAATCAGTACGTGATAGAAAAAAAGTGTATGTTTAACTCGTCAAAATTCACCTAGTCCAACCATTTTTGTTTCAAGAAAAAAAAAAAAAATTTTTTTTGGCCACCACTGTATTGTATGTAACATGGGTATTTTTACTTAACTGTGAATAAAATCAAGCTTTGTGCATCAATTTTGAAGATACATACCTTATTTTATTCGCAGCATTACCAGCTTTAAGACAAAGATGATAAACTGTAACATTTTTGATGTTTTTATTTAACAAAAAAAAAATAAAATTTAGTAACAAAAAAATTTTAAATTTTGCATGAAAAAGATTTTTTTGAACACTTATTTCAAAATAACTTCGAAACTATTGAGCACATAAAAATTTTGTTGGGGTGATTTGAATATATTTTTTGTGCGCATCTTTTGGTGTTTCACTTATGTCAATCATACACACCGTTCTTGAGTTATGAGGAAATATACTAGAGTAATGGCCTCACTATGAGCGAAATATTAGGCGTGATGGAAAAAAAACTGAAAGCAGATTCGTGTTTAGCACATCAAAATGAATTAAGTCCAACTATTCGTCTTTGGGGGAGGATTTTTTTTTTGTCGACCAGTGTTATCAGCTTCTTAAATTTTATGTAAATTCATCCAGATGATTAGATAATAGATTTATTTCCAAAAAAGTTGCACTGTATCACGTTTTACCACGTTTTACATTATCTCTGAGGTTTATGTCATATAAACTGAAAATAATACAACTATTGAGTGATTCCATATCAAAACGGACAAAAAACAGACATTTTCAGATTTGATATCTCCGATTTCTATGAAATTCGCTGCAGGTATTAAGTATTGCAAATGTTGCTCAAATCACAATTTTTTTGAGTAAAGGATCCTCCCGGTCCAAAAATATGATGTTTTTTTCCAAAAGTAATCAAACTTTATTGCTCATAACTTCTAAAATATACATTGTTCAATTCTTATTTTTATTTCATTTAATAGAAAAATACATTGACTTTAAAACGACAAGTAAAACCTTTATATACTTCGAAAGTTCAAAGGTCAAAATCGATAATATAAAGATTAAAGCTTAATATCTCAAAAAACGGTATTTTAAAATTCTTAAAAAACACATATATTAATAAAAGAACCCTTCTCTATATTTGTGCCAAATTTCAAGTTGGAGCCTCTATTGGTTTAGGAGTTATGAAGCAAAATACAGAAAAAAGCAAATTTTTTGTATGTAAAATTTAAAATATTTACAAAAATTATTTTGAAATTAATTTTTTCTGAGAGCACATATTTAAAAAAAAAAAAAAAAAAATTTATATACAAAATTTGATTTCAGATTTTTTACTACATAACTTCTGAACTAAATGAGTGTCCAACATGAAATTTTGCACAAACATGAAGAAGAGTTGTATAAATATTATATAATTTTTTAGCATTTTAAAAATATCTTTTTCGGAGATATAATGTTTTATTTTTAGTAAGTCTTATTTTGACCTTTGAACTTTCGAACTAAAGTAACTTACTATATATCATTTTTAAGGTAATGTCCTTGTTTTTAAAATTACAATAAAATTAACTTTTTATTTTCTATAGCTTAGGAGTTATTAATAATTGGATTTTATTTTTGCCCATAACTCCTAAATTAAATAAGGCTAAAAATTGAAATTTTATATCCATATGAAAAAAAGTTATATCAACAATATATAATTTTTTAAGAATTTTAAAAATACCGGTTTTTAAGATATAATAGTTTGATTTTTTTATCTCCAAATTTGACCTTTGAACTTTTGATGTAAAAAACTTTGTATATATCGTTATGAAGGTAATATCTTTGTTTTTAATATGCAGCAATATCTAGAGATCTAACATGTATACTTAAGAAGTTATCAGAAGTTAAATAAGTATTCATTTGTAAAGCTGTTAACATTTTTTTTCTTTTTTTAAACTGTCATATTTCGAAAAGAAACATTAGTCTGAAATTTCATGTTTTCGGAAACACTTTCAATGGTCAAAGCTTGTAGTCACTTTCATTGAAATCGGAGATGTCAAATCCGATTGCTGTCCATTTTCACATGGAATCACTCTATTCCTTAGCAGTATGGTCGATACAGTTTCTAAGTGCCGGTCAACCTAAAAATGGTCTAATGATTGGATAATTATAAAAAATGCTCCTTCTATACCAATGTATACTGAAAGAGAATATACTTTGTCAATGATGCATTTTTTAATATACTGAAGGACTTCAGTTTTAATTTTATAACTATAAATTTTTTAGCAACATTTCTTATAGCATAAACACAGTGCGATTCGCTACCCCATTGTATTGAAATAAAATGAAAGCCTTTTTATTTAGAAAAAACAAAATGAAATACCAAAAAAATAAGAAACCTGTAAAATTCAACTATGATTCCTATTACCTGTGGGAACAGTTGTAATAATGGTGTTCTGTCAGCATTCAGAACAATAAACTTTTAAATATTTTTGTTACCAGTTTCTTACATTTTTATTGTTCGAAGTTTCAAAAACTATCAAATTATTTATATTATTATATTTAAGTAGAGGACTTCTGGATTCTAAACACAGAACGATATATCTTTAATTCCACGCTTAAAAGTGAATTATTATTACATAATATTCAAAAAGTAATATAATAACAAAAAGTACCACAAAGTACCCTCCTATGGATTCTCCTTCAATATTTTAGAAAACTTATAAATCACCATTAGAAGAATGCAAAAGTATCACAAATTCTTTTTTCTGGACTCTTGTTCACTTAGGACCATATATTTTTAATTTCATATTTGAAGGTTGAATATTATAGAAAATTCAAAAAGTACTATTGGTAGAACGATGTACGAACGAAGTACCACAAACTTCCCCTCTTGAATTCTTACCCACATAGTACAGTACCATTAGAAGAACGAAAAAGTACCGCAAAATCCCCTGTTATGGATTCTCATTCACTCTATAATAGTTTCAATATTATAGAAAATTCAAAAAATATCGTTAGAAGAAAAAAAAAAGCCCCATAAATCCTCTTTTCTAAATTCTGATTCACTTGGACCATATATTCATATTTGTAGGTTCAATATTATACAAAATTCAAAAAGTACCATGGAATTACGAAAATTAGAAAATTCAAAAAGTACCATTAGAAGAATGAAAAAGTCCCAAAAAAGTCCCCTGTTATAGATTCTCATTCACTTAGGATCATATATCTCTAATTTCATGTTTCTAGGTTCAATGTTAGAGAAAATTCAGAAAGTACCATTAGAAGATCAAAAAGGTACCACAAAGTCTCCCCTGAATCCTCACTTATAACTACATGTACTTAAATTCATGTTTCTAGGTTTAATATAATAAAAAATCCATTATTTAATTTGAGTAAAATTTAATTTAAGATTTTATCCCTTTTTTGGTACTTTTTATTACCCCTGAATGTAACAAAGATTGTATTTCAATGAATTTCTAAATTGTACTGGGATCTTATGTCAAAATATTCATACGTATGTGTCAGTAAAAAGAAAAAAATATTTTGTGGAAAAAGTAACAAAATCAGGTACGATTTCTACTCCTTAAACGTTCGAATTTTCAAAAAAGTACCAAACTTGTATTCGCCAATTTAGATAAGGTACTAATTTGATGCACATTTTATTTCTATGCTTATTGGATTAAAAAAAGTACCAAATTAGAGTTTTTACTAGGGTGATCGACGCGGTTTTCCAACCGGTTTTTTCAGTCAATGTGCTGTCGGTTTATTCAAAATATTCATTTTTCGAATGTCGAATAGACCGGTTTTTTTAAACACAAAAAACCGGTTTTAAAAATAGCATTTTATTTCAGAAAACATGTACTAAATAGTGATATTTGAATCTAAATTTAGGAATAATTTTTTAAATATTCATAAAGACTGATTTCTTATGTTTTAAAAGTATAGTTTAAGTCTAAACTGGAATTTATTCTGTAAAATTAAACAAATAATTAATTAATAATTATCCTGTATGCATTTTTTAATCTATTGTAATATCTGTAATATTTTTACACCAAATTTAAATTTTTTAATCCAATATTTCCTTTATTTTTTAAAGGTGTTGTGTTAAAAAAGTTTCACCTCCATGGTTTCTGTTTATGCTGACCAAAATTTAGATGATTTTTTTCTACAATTTTGAAACATAATTATCTTCTAGTCATCTAGATATATAATTTGCTTAGCATTTTTCTCTTTCCAGAGCTTTCTGAAGCTCGCAAACGACGCACAGTGTGCGATTCAAAAAATGAAATGGAAATAATTATGGAACTTTGGAACGGCTCCGATTTCCATGAAATTTCACATGGTGATAGTAGAGGTGTAGGCAAGTTTAAGTTTTGAACTTGGACCCTATAGACCTACAGGGGGCGAGTCCACAGGGTCCCAAAATTGGACACCTCGGGTGTAAAATTTGTTAAAAACGATTCTGATTCCAATGTTCCATAATTATTTCCATTTAATTTTTTGAATCGCACACTGTGCGACGTATAAAATTAAAATTTGGCTTAATTATAAAACTTTTCGTCCAACAAATCCTAATAGAACCATATTTTGAAATTTTTATCATTGAGCGGATTTATGTATCTTTTTCTAAGAACTTTTTTCTCTTTCCAGAGCTTTCTAAAGCTCCCAGAAGACGTAGAAAATTAAAATTCGAATTACTTATAACCCTATTCGTCCTACAACTCCTAACGCAGCCAGATTTTGAAATCTCTGTCAGGGAGCGAAAATACGGGGATCTATATATATCTTTCTTAAGCATTGTTTCCTCTCCAAAGCTTTCTGAAGTCGGCTTACTTATAAAACTATTCGTTCTACAAATTCTAACAGAACCAGATGTTTCTATCAGGGACCGAAAAGTTTTGGTATTAAGAACTTTTGAGTTGCTATACTTATTGTTTGCTCTCCAAATCCTATCAAAAACAGATTCTGTATTTCAGCCAGGGAGCGCATTTACGACAATTTTTTTATTTTGAAAGGTTTACGAATTTAAAGCTTTAATCAATATTATCCCAATAAATTCTAACAGCATCAAATAATTGACTTCGATTAGGGAGAGGAAGGTGTCTAAATGTTGTTCATATTTTTTTCTTTTAATTTTCGGATTTGTTTGTGAATATTTTCATTATTATATTATTTTTCCTGACATTGTCAGGCTTTTACGCTAGTATTTAATAAATTTTAAATTGATTATAAGAATTATTGATTTTTTAAAGAAATGTAGTCTTTTGATATAAATATTAACTTCTGCAAAAAACCGGTTAATCGGTTTTTTCTAAATTTCAAAAAGTGAAACCGGTTTTTTTAAAATACCAACTGTTCGAACTATTCGAAAACAGGTTTCTCAAAAAAGCCGAATAATCGATCACCCTAGTTTTTACCCGTTTTATCCTTAAAAGAACCGAATTTCAAAAAAGTTCCAGGCATCTATCCGCTTATTTTTCAAATGAATAACGATAATTATTAAACTTTTTTTGTATCTCTATTAGTTTAGGAGAAATAAGGTTACCGATTTTAATCGTTTTTATCCTCTAAACATTAGAATTTCCAAAAATCCCGTTTTAGTGGATCTATTAGGTAGGAGACCAATCTACAGACTATATTTCATCTTTCTAGTTTTAACCGTTTGGGCTATGCGATGATGAATTACCAAGTCAGTCAGTCAGTCACTCAGTGACGTTACTCTTTTATATATATAGAATATAGGTTTTTTCGTTAATGTCGATGGCGGCACCCCGAATGCAACCTCAGTGAGGTCTTGTTAGAAGAAATTTTTTCCCTGGGAAACCATAATAAAAATGATATTTCTGTTTATTTGTTTTTTTTTTTTTTTTTCTCAATTTTCTAATAAAATTTATATTTTTTTTCATTAACTTACTAAAATTTATTAATCAAAGGACTTTTTCCGAAACTATGTTTTTTTTTTCCTACATTTTTTTTTTTTTTCAAAACACAATTCCATTTAAGCAAACCATTTATAACCAGCCTTTAATTTATTAGAATTTATATGATTGTCTCACCAATTTCCCAAATTACCAACTCTTTATATCACTCCTACACGCACCCCCAAACAAAGCAACCATTCGTGTCTTCTATTGTCTACTCCCAAAAACACATAAAGAGTCAATAAACAGTCATTTAGCTAGAAAAAAATAAACAAAATCAAAAAATCGCTGACTTTAATGAGTTTAGTGACTGAATGAATGATACGAGTACTTAAATAAAAATACTTAATAGAAGACAACAAAAATCAATTTTAAAATCTTTTAACTTCTTTTGTTTATTTAACGACTGACTGTCTATTGTTGTTGTCAGGGTTCAAAAAATATTGACCCATTACTAACAAAAATATACGAAAATTATGTTTAGTTTTAGGCCAATTTTGTATTTACTACAAACATGCAATTTTACCATTAAGGTTATGATGAAACAAAACCATAAATATACTTCCACTTGTATAAACATTAATAAGAGAAAATAGTCCGCAGACAATCATAAAAGCCAAAGAGCTGGACTATGTTTTGGAAACTCTAAAGCAACAAACAAAGAGGCTTGATTTCATTAACAACAACATTTCAACTCAGTTTTGACACAATTCTCAATTTCTTTTAACTTTTTCTCCAACTTATTTGTAATAATATGAAAAATATATTTTTTGCCAAATGGAAAATGTCAATTTTGTTTCTTTCGTTCGTGTTGTATGTTGATGAAATGTGGTTATTGTTGTTGTTGGTATGAGGATGTTGATGTTGATGACGATGATGATTTGTTTTACAAAAACACGCAACTTTTTGGTTTCGATTCATCAGTCAGTCCGTCTGTCCATCTGTCTGTCAGTTTTTGTAGATTTTCTAAACCTACAAAAATTGTGGGTAAATATTGTCAAGCTAGAAGAGTATTTGTAAAACAGAGGAAATAGCTACAATTACACTTTTTATAGACATATATAATTAAAATCCCTATTTCTTAGATGTACTTATTCTTATTTCCTTGAGTGTCCTTCTAGTATTACAAAAGATTTTTTGTTTTCAACAATAATAGAAACTGAAACTAAAATATTTGGCCCTGTTTATCACATTCCATTCACATGGTTTTTGTCATTTCTGGATATTGAATTTCTTCAAACCATTTAGCAAAATTGCATTTTGAAGAAGTGGAGAGCAAGACGAATAACTAAATAAAGTCCTGCAATAAAAATCATGTCAAGTCATGTATAATCTGTTATTGACACAGTAGTTTTGGTTTGAAAATATTGTTTTGCTGGTTGATATTTTTGTTGGATTCTGTTTAGAATGGTACTAAAGTTAATTGCAATACTAAACATAACTATAAGTAGGTATTTAATTAAAAGAAGATATAAATTTATTTTATCGACTCGTAATGAATAATTGAAAAAATATTGTCTAGAGTATTTATTAAAACGATATTAAATGATAATAAAGTAATTTTGCTTTAATATATTTTGTTAAATCATAAAAATTGAGTTTATAGCTGTGTTCGCGTACCTGATATTTTGTGATAATTATCACAAAATGTTGCTGGAAGTTGCTAAATCGCGTTCGCTTACTTAAAAAATCTTGCAATTGAGAGCAAGAGAGAGAGAGACAAAATTTTACAGTTCATTGAAGGGCAAATTGATGAAAGCTGCTGACTGTTTCTCTTCATCAGCAAAACATATGATTACACTGGTCGACAAAAAAAATCCTCCACCAAAGACGAATAGTTGAACTTGATGTGCTAACCACGAATTTGCTTTCAGTTTTTTTTTTCATCAGATCTGGATTTTTTTTATGGGCGTGTCTAATACTTCGCCCATAGTAAGGCCACTCTAGTATATTTCCTCATAACTCAAGAACGGTGTGTACGATTGACTTAAGTGATACTTCAAAAGATGCGTACTAAAAAGTTCTTCAAATCACATCAGCTTAATTTTTTTATGTGCTCAATAATTTCGAAGTTATTTTGAAATAAAAAATTTTTAATTTTTTTGTTACTAAAATTTCTTTTAATAAATGAAAACATCAAAAAGGTTTCAGTTTATCATCTTTATTTTAAAGCTGGTAATGCTGCGAATAAAATAAGGTACTTATCTTCAAAACTGATGTACAAATCTTGATTTTATTCACAGTTAAGTAAAAATACCTATGTTACATACAACTTATTAGAAATAGAGTGGTGAGAAAAAAAAAATATATATATATATATATATATATATATATATATATATATATATATATATATATATATATATATATATATATATATATATATATATATATATATATAAACAAAAATAGGTGGACTATAACTATAAGAACCGTTTACATGATTTTGATAAATGATACCCCAAAAGATGCATACGAAAATTGTCTTCAATGTTCGTTAACAAAATTCAAATCAAAACTTTCACCCTTTTTCAGAAAAAAAAATTTAAATAACTACGAAAATATTAACTGGACAAAAAATTATGAAATTCAGCTCGAAGACAATTTAAGTCGCTATATATTGGAGTTTAATTTATGTTAAATGGACAAAACGTTCTTGAGTTATACAAGCGTGACGGCATAAAGGCGGGGTCATAGTAGTCATGCCAAAAAAAAAAAAACTCGATACATGATAGAAAAAAAGTAAAACCCGATTCCTATTTAGATCATTAAATTCCATCTAATTCACCTATTTTTTTATTTAAGACGAAAAAAAAAATTTGTTTATCCCCTAGTGTATTTCCACTTAACTTTAGGTATGCATTTTTGATGTTTTCACATTTAAAACGAAGTTTTAGTAAAAAGAAGAAAACTTGAATTTAGCATGAAACAATTTTTTTTCGGACACTTATTTCGCAATATCTCCAAAACTATTGAGGGGATAAAAATTTGATAGTGAAACGACTTAAAGCCAATTTTATTCCACATATTTTGTTGTATTGTTTATATAAATCGTGCATACCGTTCTCGAGTTATAGTGAAATATACTTGAGTAATCGGCTTATTGAGAACGTAATATTTTACACTCCCATAAAAAAAAAAATCTCGACCTGATGAGAAAAAACTGAAAGCAGATTCGAGTTTGGTATGCGGAATTCCATCTAGTCCACATATTATTATTATTATTATTATTATTTTTTTTTTTTTTTTTGGAAGGAGCACAAAAAAAATTTTTGTCGACCAGTGTTATTTGTTTACAAATGTAAACAAAGAAAATCAAAATATAAAAACTCAAATTTTATGAAAAGTTAGGAAAATAAATGTAATCAAATATTACACAAATACAATTCATATTTCTTTAGATTTATATTAAAAAATTAGATAAAAATTTATTTATAAGTTTTTATTTTCTATTGAAAATAATTTTAAGAGATGCCAAGTTAGCGGTTTTAGTTAAGGATTTTCAGCTTTTTTATTATTTTGGTTAAAAACTAGATTTTAATGAATCAACTTTTAATTTAATATTATTAACAAATAATATTAATAATATTAATAACATTTTACTTTTATTTTATTAACAAAAAAGAACAAAAATTATATGTTTTTATTTTTATACATAGAATAGCGTTTTTTTTTTAATTTAATAAGGGGACATTACTTTTTATTGTTTATAAACAAAAACCTGCAAATGTTTGCAAAATGTTGTTCGCGTACTATTTTTTAATATTTTTTAATTTGAGAGTAAATTGATTTTTACTCTCTCAAAAAAAATTGCTGGATAAATCTTGCTGGAAAGTACGCAAACACACCTTATGTTTTCTATAGCTTTAACTTTAATGTAGGTATAGAAAAAATATATGTGAAAATACTTTGTAGCAGATGACTGATAAGTTTCAGCATAACTTAAAAAAAAAAATGTGAAAATAATGATAAATAAACAATCTTTTATTTACTTTGAAAATATTTCTTTACCCTTATTTTATTTATTTTCAAAGAATTTTTATGTGTACCGCTTAAAATTCTAAGTAAAAACATATTTAATATTTCTTTTCATTAAAAAAATAAAATCAAAAGAAATTTCAACGTTTTACTTCGAATATAAAAAGAGTTGCTTTTTATTAAAAAATCTATATTGATTTGACCATTTCACAAAGTCTCCCACCCAACATACAAAATATGGTGGTATTTTAAGTTTGTCATTCCATTTGTAACATATCGAAATATTCGTCCAAGACCCCATAAAGTTATTCCTACAAAATTTTAAAACTTTTTCTGTAATACTTCCTAAGATATACTATGTTTAATATTTTCGTTATATGGGGGGTACCATTTCCCCTGGAACTATCCATCTCATTTTCATTTTGTGTTTGATGGTTGATGAGAAATATACCTCCGTAAAATTAAATTTTTGCTGTAACAGTGTTGTTTTCTTTGTATGGGAGCTATGACTCAACCTAAACTCACAAGCCCCATATTCATATCAGCTATGTAAATTGATTATAAAGTTATTTACAAAAAAATCTCAAAACATTATCTGTAATAGATCTAGAGATATGTAATAATAGATATTTACCTTGTATGGGGACTACCATTCCCCCTGCTCCTATTGAAAATAAAGTAGACTACTTTACTTTCGGGTATTACAAAATGATACTGTTAACATTTCAAGAAAATCTGTCCAGCAGTTTAGCTTTCTATAAATCCCACACAAACACAGTTTCACATAGATGTTGGATCTTGATAGAATTCCGAGCCTACATTTAACGTCCACTTCTTTAAACATCGCAAATTGCTGAACCTATTTTCATGAAATGTGACACACAAATAGTACCAGCGCTATGTTAGATCTCAATTTATTGTCACGCCCACATTTTACATCCTCTTTAAAAAATGTATTTTTCAATTTTGCACGTTATTAATGAAACAAAGTATTTACATGTAATTTGCTAAATAAAAAGTGCTTACACTGAATAATTTTATAAGCTATGTTCGAAATACATTTTTTTAAATTCTGAAACGGCTTAATTGATAAAATGAAAATATGACGGATAGAAAATATTTACTTTCGCATATCTAAAGGAGTTTTACAGTGAAAGTCTTAAAAAGTTGGAGATGTAATTTTCATATTCAATTTCGAGTTGAGAGGTTAGGTCCAGGTGAAATAGTAGCCTCCATATAAAGAACTTATTGGTTATAACATCAAATGGAAATATATAATTAATGTATTTCTATTAGAATGTTGTGAGATTGAATAGTATAGAGTAAGTGTTCTAGAGAAAATCCTTTGAGATGTCAGATTAAGGAACTGCTAAATATATTTTTAATTGATTAAAAATTTTTCTTTGAGATTTATCAAATAAAAATTACATTTCTGTTCGCCAGGATTCAAATCCATATGAAAACTTTAAAACTCCTAGGAAATATTGAATTAATAATTTAATGAAATATTTCATTGCCTCAATATATATGTTCGTTGTGTAATGCTTCTTTTTTATTAAATCAATGAATTACTACATTAAATCAACGAGTTATGTAAACTATATTTTTAAATCAAATAACTGATGATAATTGATTAATGAATGTTTTCAATGTACTGTTCATAATAGCGTTAATTTTTTCATTGAATTTTAATTAATGAAAATAATTCGTACATTAAATTTATAAATTCTTGGAAAAAAATAATGAATTTGATTTAATGTACTTCGTTAGTTTATAGCAGTGTGTTTTAAATTCGTTCACTACAGCTATTTATTTTTCTTTTTGAACTATACTAAATGCCAGTGTTGCCAGGACTTGAGAAAAAAAAGAAGCTAAATTGGACTTTAAAAAAGGTCAGAAAAGGCTAAATGCCCCAAAAAATAAAGCCAGAAAAAAGCTAACATATTGTTTTATTTAAAAAAGCATTAATTTTTTTCCTCATTAGAATTCGGTATTTCTTAGAGATATTTTAGTAAATTTGTAAATAAAATTAAATAAACTATAATTAGTTTCTATGGGTAATAAAGTTTGTCAAAAACTAATTGTAATATTTTTGTAGAATGAAGCGCCGCAGGCGAAAATTTTCATTAAATATAAGTAATTTCTATATTTTTCTGCGAATTAATACACAAAAGTGCTTAAATTGATGATTCTGTACAAATATAGTCTGTAAATTTTTAGCCTTTTTAAGGCTGTGTTAAGAATAAAAAAGGCTAACAAAAAAGCTAGAAGCTAAAACGAAAATTTTGAGGCTAAAAGCAAAATAAAAAGGCTAGATTTAGCCTTAAAAAGGCTAAACTGGCAACACTGCTAAATGCTATAGACCGATTTTTTTTATCAAAAACTAAAAGACATAATGTTTTAAAACTAATAACGAAAAACAACTTAATTTGGGGACACAACTTTATTCATGGATTTACAAAAAGAATTTTAAAATAAATTGAATCCATAACATAATAAAAATAAAAAACATATTTTTCTTATGATATTTTTCAAAGAGAACTAAAATTTATACAATAAATTTATTCGAAGTCAATATTTCGTTATAATTTGTTACACTTTTAATAAAAACAATCTTTCTGTTGAAATTAAATTTTCTTTTTCGTTTTCTACAACAAAAACACATCAACTCTTGCATGGTTTGATGATTTTTCTCAAAAGATGAAAACCAAAGCGCTTTTTTTTTTTTATTTTATTTTCATTTACTTACATTAAATATGTTAAACACGTTCGTGCAAGCAAAATTTTTTTAAAAACTTTCTTTTGTAACTTTCTGATAAAAACGTCTTAACGCAAAAGAAGACAAAATTATCTTGAGTGTGTTTTTATCTTACACACAAGACGCTTAACCCTGAAAAACAATTTTGGGATTTTTTTTTTTTTTTTGCAAAATTTGGAAATCAACAATTATTTTATGGCAAATCAATTTGTTCACGTTTATTAAGTTGTGGCAGACATTGAGTCTTTCAATGTTTCTTAAGAAAACTTAAGTGCGCGTATATGTCTTTGAAATTGCGTGCGAATGTGTGGTAAGTATGTTTATGTATGAATGTAAAATCCTTAAGATACGTTTAAAGACAACATTTAATCAAATTAAAGGATCATGTGGTATTTTTGTTTATTGAATTTAAGTCAATAAAAATTAAACCTTATTGCGGTATGTGTATTCAATTTGATGGTTTATTTTGATATCACTTTTATGTAGAAACAATTGTAAATTATTTTATATGTAAGTAGTTAATATTAAATAGAAATTAAGTTTTTTAAGTTGTAAAAAGCTTTTCAAACCAATTTTTGGCAATTTTTCAAATGTTAATAATAATAAATAAAAATAAAATTCAAAAAAATAAAGTTTATTTTATTTTTACCAATATTGGATAATATAGTGGCCTCAAATCTTACAACTCTCACTAAGTTCACTAAGTTGGTTGTTGAACAAGATAATATTCGTAATACTCGATTAAATTTACTAATTGTAAAATTAAAATTGCCAAAAATTGGTTCTTAAAACATCTTAAATGATTTTAAAGGATTAATGTTTTATACATTCCAGAAGAAAAAGTATCTACACTCTTTCTTATCTAAAATAAAATTTTCGTTAACAACATATAATAATTTTATACTCTTCTGAAAGGTATCTTCACAGAGATGAGTTTAAAATAAAAAACAAGCCCAATAACTCAAGTGGCCAAGGTACACACCTGTAACGAAGATTATTAGTTCGTGAATAATCAAGTACCAATAACAACGTACATACATATATTAGTTATTATTTGCTTCAGCCGCGAACATCCTTATTACTAACATCTTCCCAATTCATGAACACTCTTATTGTTATTCCATTTCAAGTTAGTGTACGTGTTGTTTACACAACATTATAATTCTCATTTAGTTTATACCATTTTTCATACTTATACTTTAAGGTTGGATGTTGCGGTTGCGGTTCAAACGAGACAAGAATTTGCCACGGTTTTGATAATTTATCGAAACCGACTGATACGAATCAGTAGCCACTGAAACGAATCGGTCATTTTTTTTAGTTTGGGGCTCGGACCTAGTTCGAGAACCAAATAATACATTGTACCAGAGACTTCGGTCTACTGTTCAATACAGAGGCTTCGGCCTACTGTTCAATACAGAGACTTCGGTCTACTGTTCAATACAGAGGCTTCGGTCTACTGTTCAATACAGAGACTTCGGTCTACTGTTCAATACAGAGACTTCGGTCTACTGTTCAATACAGAGGCTTCGGTCTACTGTTCAATACAGAGACTTCGGTCTACTGTTCAATACAGAGGCCAATACAGAGACTTCGGTCTACTGTTCAATACAGAGGCTTCGGCCTACTGTTCCGCATACTTGTAATAGAATAAGTTAGATTTAAGCTCCGTATCAACCGAAGCCGAATCAACCTGATAAACCCGAATTCGTCATCCGAAGCCGAATTAACCTGATAGACCGGAATTCGTCATCCGAAGCCGAATTAACTTGATAAACCCGAATTCGTCATCCGAAGCCGAATTAACCTGATAAACCCGAATTCATCATCCGAAGCCGAATTAACCTGATAAACGCGAACTACCATCCGAAGCTAAATTAAGCAGCTAAGCTCGAACTAGCATCCGAATCAAGCCGCCGAATCCGAAGCAGACTGAGTCTAAAGAATTATCGTAGATTTTCGTAATTTGTTATCAATAATATAAAGATTAAATAAATATTTAATATATTTCTGAACCCCAGAAAGGGTAAAATTATTGTGTTATTACTTAAGGTTTTGTGGATCCGTAAGTCGACCCTGGACACGACTGAACTACCTCAGCCGACGACAAAACCACGTTACACACCTTTCCGAATTTAACCCATTTTATATGAAGTCATTATTAGTAAAAACGATAATAAGTAGTTATATATTAGGGCGGGTCGAAAAAAACAGTTGAGCCAGTCACCTCCTAGAATGAAAGAATAGTTAATAAGGTTTCCAAAAATGCAAAAATTATTTTTTTGCCACGCCCCAAAATACCGCCCTTTTTGTTTTTTGTGTATAGCGTCACCATTTTAAGTCCGATTGCAGAATGTGATATACCGTTGTTAATGGTTTAACAACTGCTTCAAATTTCTCTTTTGTGATTTTTGAATCTGACATTAAATTCAGATATTACTTCTGGTATCTCGGATACATCCCTCCTAATGAAAGCCCTTTACAAACCAACTACCTTTTGTTTTTAAAGTAATTCATTTTATGCATAAATAATAAAATTGCAAAGGTTTAAAAAACTGCAATTTCATATAAAATTTTTTTTTTGAATTTTTTTTTAAATTAAGCTTCTGTATATTTTTAATTTTGTTATATGAAATTGCTTTAAACGTTAACAGTTTTTTAAACCTTTGCCATTTTAATTATTTATGAGTAAAATTAAATACTTTAAAAGCAAAAGATGGTAGGTTTATAAAGGGCTTTCATTATATATGAAAATAATTGAAAAGTAGGAAGGATGTATCCGAGATACCAGAAGTAACATCTGAATTTGATGTCAGATTAAAAAATCATCAAAGAGAAATTTGATGCAGTTGTTAAACCATTAACAACGATATATCACATTCTGCAATCGGTCTTAAAATGGCGACTCTATACACAAAAAACGAAAAGGGCGGTATTTTGGGGCGTGGCAAAAAAATAATTTTTGCATTTTTGGAAACCTTATTAACTATTCTTTCATTCTAGGGGGTGACTGGCACAACTTATTTTTTTTGTATGGAGACCAACCCGCTCTATTACATATTAAGTTGCAAATAACTAATATTTCATATTTTTCATATAGAAATCGATTTTTGGTACTAAATATGAGTGATCACAGATTTTGGTTCTTTTGCCTCTATCTCTTCTGGTTTAGCTTTAAAATCAATTTTTATATTTTTCATATAGAATTTGGTACTTAAATTGTAAAATTTATTTTTTATTTAAAAACTTAAGTATTCATTTCCTGTCCCTTAAGTTTTTCCTAATACGAAAAAAAAAAATTACTCTAAAGGTACGGTCACATTAGGGAAATGTTTGTTTCAAATTAGTTTGCCCGAACGTAAACAAAATTTTTTCGAAGCAATATGAAATTTATTTTATGGTCACATTACTCACATTTATTTTCCCATTTTTGTTTGTTCAAATAGACAATAAATATAGTCAAATAGGCAAATAGGAAAACATGTTTTCTCATCGGTCACATTTGAAAAATTATTTGTCTTCAAAATTATTTCATCAAACTGTCTAAAACAATAAAATTATTTTTATTGAAAATATAATAAAGGAAATGAAAATTTGTTGATTTGTAATGTAGAGCTCTTTAGAAAAGGAAGAAAAGGTAATATAATGGCATAGCCATAGGCATAGGCTGTTCACGTGCATGTGCGTAGCCCCCAATACCACCAGCATCTAGAACGTTAGGATCCCCCTACTGCCGCTCATGAGCTTCATCAAAAAGGCCTCATTTCCGTATTTTTCCGTTCTTCATCACCTTCTTTGGAAGGTCAACCAGCGACTTCTTAAACACCACCTCCCTAAACCTCCGTGATCTTTATATGGCCGACCCATCGTTATACGCGTCTTTTCGGCAGCTTTGCCAGAGGAAGCAGCAGCACCCTTCGTCTCACCTGAATCACTAGCAACCTTAGCAGCGACCTCACCACCACTCTCCATCTACTAAAACGATCCTGGCTTGAACCGTTTGTCCCAAGTCCACCTCATCCACCTCCAAACTGGACGAATTTAGCTCATACTGTCACAAAATAACCGACACTGACAAAATATCATACGTGTTTCTACTACATCATTTGCAACAATTTTGCTAAACTAAATTTGTATGTGCTATTTTGTAGGGATAGTCCTTTGATTTGCTCAAGTATGTGCCCGATGTCTTTTCATTTTATTATTGCAATTTTACACTTCTTTGAAAATTTTACACTTTCGGACACTCTAACTTGAACCACAAAAAGTTCTTTCGACAATATATGCAATAGACGATAAGTAAATATGAAATGAAGTTGATTGGTAAGTTATTATTACAATTTTACTTTATCGCCCTGCGGTTAAAGGTGCCAAAAATCAATTTTTTGCATACATATATCTCGCTCATTTTTATGCACCAACTTGTAGGGACAGTTCTTTGACATGCTTAAGTCTGTTCCCGAAGTCTTTTCATTTTTTCATTGTAATTTTACCCATTTTGCCTCACTGAAAATTTTACACTTGGATCAGAATAGATTTCTTGACAATACATGCAAAAGAAGAGTAAATATCTTTAGAAGATGGTTGGTATAATATTGCTATATCGTCCTGAAATATAGCTGATACTAAAAAACATTAGATATATCATAAATTGCATAAAATGATTTTTGGCACCCTTAAATTCAATAGTAAATATGGCTCGATACAACTATTATTTGATGTTGTTTTCTCTTACAAAAATTTTGTAAGTTCAAATAATTATTTGCTCAAAAAATGGGAAAATATTTTCCATTATGTTCACATTATGAGTATTTTTGTTTGCTATCAAATAATTTTGTTTGCCCAAAATCAGCTGATTTGTTGTTTGCCACACAAAAATATTTTATGGTCACATTACGGCAAAGAAATATTTGTGAGTTTCAGTCAAATGTTTCCCTAATGTGACCGTACCTTAAATAAAAAACGAGAAAAGAAGATATATTCGGTCAGGACCGACTATATGATACCCTACACCATTGCGTATGAGCATACAAATTCGCAAAATGGATTTATATTATACCTGTAGACAAACACTTTTACTAAATCTAAAATAAAGTATACAAGTACAGAATAATGGGTTAATAATAACATATTGATGATTTTATGCATTATAGGGCGATTTCCGGAAGTGGGTTTATATATGGGAGCTATGGTAAATTATGGACCGATTCTCACAAATTTTAGCAATGTTGTTTTTACTTATGTATATTAATGTTATTTGTGTCGAATATTAACTTGATACTAACTTACGTATGGGATTTATGCACGTTAAAGTGATTTTCGGAACAGTTGTTTATATGGGAGCTATGGTCAATCGTGGACCGATTTTCAGAAAATTTGGTACAAAGATTGGTACTTGTACAAAACTTTTTTGGACCGAATTTCATTAAAATATTCTTAATATTAAGACATTTTTAAGTGTGAAAACTCTTTTACGGGGGGACATTTGTATGGGGGGTGGGTGCAATAATGGACCGATCATAACCAATTTCAATAGGCTTCGTCCTTGTATTCCCACGAACCAAATTTCATTCAATTATCTTCAAAATTGCGACCTGTACTTTGTACACAAGGTTTACATGGACAGCCAGCCAGACGGACGGACATTGTTAGATCGATTTAAAATGTGATTCTGAGTCGATTGGTATACTTTAAGGTGGGTGTTGGATAATTTATTCTATGCGTTACAAACGCCAGCACAAACACATAATACCCCAACCACCTATGGTGGTGTAGGGTATAATAATACTAAAAAAATGTGAAAAGACGTAACTCCATGCGAACGAAGCCGTAGAAAATAGAGATATCCAAAATGATTCGAATTCGTTCGACTTGCATCAAAAATGTTTTGCATAAAAAACTAGATTTGATATTTTAAACGATCTTTGATATTATTATAAGCAAATATGAAATAATCTAAGGAAAAAGATATTCAATAAAAAGTTAAAATAATTATGGGTAAAAGTTTTATGACAAAGAAAATAAAACTATGAATTTCTAATTGAACAAAAATCTTGAAAAGTAGAAGCAACCTATTGTAAATAGTGTTTATAAAAAACCGACTTTTCAAAAAACCGGTTTAACGGTTAACCGAAAATTGGGTAAAATTAAAAAACCGGGTTTTCGGTTAACCGTCAACTAAAAAACCGGTTAAACCGGTTAACCGACATTTTAATAATTGCTCTAATTTGAAGCATAATAAAAATATTTTTGGTTAAAAAAAGTGTTTTTCAACTTATTGGTTTAACCATGTACCAAATAATAAGCAGTGCACTGCAGTGTTATTTATAAATCGCGATTGATTTACATCGCAAATTTATAAAAATATTTTTAAAAACAACTTTTTTGACATCTTTTATCCTATAAAGTATTTTTTAAGATTTTTTTTTTTTTCTAGCTTAAAAATAAAATTTTACAAAAAGGAAGCTTTAGACCTAGGATAGTGTACTTTATATTATGATTTATATTCTCCGCTTTTAAAGTTTTTCTCTTAAGGAAAAGTTTTTATAAAAAAATGTAATAAAAATATCTGCATAAAATTGGAAAAATAATTAATATTTTTTCTGCTAAAAATGGATTTGTTTTTAATTTTTAGAAGATTATTAATCATTTAAAAGTAATTTTCAGCACTTATTTAGATCTACTTTTGAAGTCTTTTTTCCCATTATATTATACAAAATCTTATCTTTCACTAAAGCTATTCATTAGTAGGTTATTTTTTTCTTTTGGTAAATTTCATTCGCATGAAATTAACGTTTTTGTAAATGGAATGCTTAATTATCTATATATTTATTATACATACAGTTTTAAAATATATTTAGCTTCCAACAAATAAATATATCTATCACCTGACTACTTGTTAACTCAAACAGCAATAATTTTTAGTAGTTTCAAAATATTTTCTTATATTTTAAATTCAGAAAAAAACAACTAAAGGACGAAATTTAGTGATATTTTTAGCAAATTTTTGAAACCGGTTGACCGACACATAAAAACCGGGTAAACCGGTTAACCGAAATTGAATATTTCAAATTAACCGGTTCGCAAATAACCGAAATTTGAAGAAAAAAACCGGTTTTTCGGTTAACCGGTTAACCGGTTTATAAACACTAATTGTAAATACATAAAAGCTCTAAGTTTTTTGTTTATTTTCTTGGAAAATTTAGTATAATAACGTTAGTAGTAAATAAATAAACAACATAGAATAACATTTAAATTTAATAATTTAAATGATTATGCCCTACACCACCATAGGTGGTTGGGGTATTATGTGTTTGTGCAGAAATTGTAACGCAGAGAAAAAATCTTCGAACCCCCACCTTAAAGTATATCGTTCTACTCAGAATCACTTTCTGAGTCGATTTAACGATGTCCGTCCGTTCGTCTGGTCGGCTAGTCGGCTGGCTGTCCATGTAAAGATTGTGCGCAAAGTACGGGTCGCAATTTTGAAGATCATTTGATGAAATTTGGTATATATGCATTTTTCTACGCAAGGACGAAGCGTTATGATCGGCTTATTATTTCACCTAGCCCCCATACAAATGTCCTCGGGAATAGAGTTTAATAGATGCCTTATTAAGAATATTTTAACGAAATTTAGCACAAATAAGCTTTATATAATTACAAATCTGTTTGCCGAATTTTATGAAAATCGGTCCTTAATTGACCATAGCTCCAATATAAACCCTTCTTCCGAAAATCACTTTACACGTTAACTTCTAACTTATATAAATTTTAAAATTTTAAATATTTTTATGAAAAGTAATAATATCTAAAAAAAGCCTGGTACTCTATTAAACAATAAAAACATATAAATATATTGAAATATACAGATTTAAATATTTTTATTTACACACATTATGACGGATATCCGAAGTTTGAGTCCATAAAATCAAAATTTGAACTATTAGATGGTATACCTTCATTTCGCATTAGAATCATTGACGCAACATTTGATGACCCAATATTTATTCCATCTTCTATCTATATATATAAAAGAGTAACGTGACTGACTGAATGACTGACTGATTCATCATCCCACAGCCCAAACAGGTGAAGCTAGAGAGTCGAAATTTGGAACGCAGGTAGGTCTCCCTCTGTATAGATCCACTAAGACGGGATTTTTGGAAATTTGAATGTTTAGGGGGTAAAAACGGGTAAAAACGGGTAAAATCGGTAACTCTATAACTCCCAAACTAATAAAGATAAACAAAAAGTTGGTGCATAAAAATGAGCGAGATATATGTATGCAAAAAATTGATTTTTGGCACCTTTAACCGCAGGGCGATAAAGTAAAATTGTAATGATTACTTACCAACCATCTTCTAAGGATATTTACTTATCGTCTATTGCATATATTGTCGAAAAAACTTTTTGTGGTTCAAGTTAGAGTGTCCGAAAATGTACAATTTTCAAAGAAGAGTAAAATTACAATAATAAAATGAAAAGACATCGGCCACATACTTGAGCAAATCAAAGGACTATCCTTACAAGATGGTACATACAAATTTAGTTTAGCAAAATTGTTGCAAATTTTATATTGTATAGATGATGTTGTAGAAACACGTATGATGCATAATAAGCGAGATATATTAAAAGAATTGATTTTTGACACCTTTAACCGCGAATTAGCCGTGTAGCAAAAGCGTGATTAAATGTGGCCTTTTGAAGTATGACGAAGTTATTTTGTCAGTGCCGCTTATTTTGCGACAGTATGAGCTAAATTCGTCCAGTTTGGAGGTGGATGAGGTGGACTTGGGACAGTTTTAGTAGATGGAGAGTGGTGGTGAGGTCGCTGCTAAGGTTGCTAGTGATTCAGGTGAGACGAAGGGTGCTGCTGCTTCCTCTGGCAAAGCTGCCGAAAAGACGCGTATAACGAAGCTCCCTAGGAAGAAGGTCACCACGTCGGTTGATGGTAACGGATGGGTCGGCCATATAAAGAAGATCACGGAGGTTTAGGGAGGTGGTGTTTAAGAAGTCGCTGGTTGACCTTCCAAAGAAGGTACGGAAATGAAGCTTTCTTGATGAGGCTCAGTGCTTAAAATGAGCGGCAGCAGGGGGATATTAACGTTCTAGATGCTGGTGGTATTGGGGGCAACACACATGCACGTGAACAGCCTATGCCGATGGCTATGCTCTACATTACAAATCAAAAAATTTTCATTTTCTTTATTATATTTTCAATAAAAATAATTTTATTGTTTTAGACAGTTTGATGAAATAATTTTGAAGACAAATAATTTTTCAAATGTGACCGATGAGAAAATATGTTTCCCTATTTGCCTATTTGACTATATTTATTGTCTATTTGAACAAACAAAAATGGGAAAATAAATGTGAGTAATGTGACCATAAAATAAATTTCATATTGCTTTGAAAAAATTTTGTTTACGTTCGGGCAAACTAATTTGAAACAAACATTTCCCTAATGTGACCGTACCTTAAGTTAATGAAAATCCATGAGGGTACTTTGTGGTATTTTTTCGTTCTTACGATGGTACTTTTTGGATTTTCAATAATATTGAACCTGGAAACATGAAAATAGGGATATGTGGTCCTTAGTTAATAAAAATCCATAAGAGGGGTCTTTGTGCTACTTTTTTGTTCTTCTGATGGTACTTTTTGAATTTTCTATAATATTTAACCCAGAAACATCAAATTAAAGATACGTGGTCCTAAATGAATAAGAATCAATAAGGGGGGCCTTTGTGATACTTTTTTGTTCTTCTAATGGTACTTTTTGAATTTTCTATAATATTTAATCCAGAAACATAAAATTAAAGATGTTTGGTCCTAAATTCATTAGAGGGGACTTTGTGGAACTTTTTTGTTGTTCCAATGGTACATTTTTAATTTTCTATAATTATGAACCTGGAAACATGAAATTAAGGACATATGGTGCACAGTGAATAAGAATCTATAAGAGGGGACTTCGTGGTATTTTTTTGTTCTTCTAATGGTACTTTTTGAATTTTCTATAATATTTAAAGTAGAAACATGAAATTAAATATGCATGGTCCTATGCGAGAAAGAATTCACAAGAGGGGTCTTTGTGGTACTTTTTTTTGTTCTTCTAATGGTACTTCTTGAATGTTCTGCAATTTTCATCCTTAGAAACATAAAATTGAAGATGTAAGGTCCTAAATGAATCAGAAACCTTAAAATGGATTTTTTGGTTTTTTTCTTTATTCTAATATACTTTATCGTTATTCTGATATTTATTTTTCATTATTCTAAGATTAGAAACCTGAAATTAGAGAGATATTGTTATTTATGGATGACATAACACCACTATTAAACACTTTCCCAAGGTAGTTAAGAATCTTAGTTTAAATTTTTTATACAGTATGGTTTTTATAAAAAAGTTCCGCTAACGAAGTAGCGGGTTTACAGCTCGTAGTATTATAAATAAATAAGAACATACAGAATCATAGTTACTAAACTACTTCTATGTAAAGCGGACGGAATGTTGTTGTCATTTTTTAAATTTACTCGTATTAACTTTGTTTTTATTTTCAGATTTTTTCATTTAAATTTAGAAATTCCCTACAAAAAAAGGTAAGAATATTTTTTTATACTTTTCGTTTTGTTTTCCAATTTTGAACAAATATTTGTTATAAAAACGTTCCAAAAATGTCTAAAGAATTATTATTTCCGGGTAAATAATTGTTAATGTTTAAATCAACACCCCCTCCCTTGTGGCAGCAAATTCCCTTAACTATCCCAGACACATACACTCAAATTTTTAACGAAGATACAAAACAATCAAAAAATCATAAATTAAGCAACTGTCAAAGTACGTGACAATAAAGTTTAAATATAAAACAAAAACGAAAATACAACCAGAAAAAAAGTCATAGAGAAAACGTGCAAAAAATGCACAACAAATAAACAATAATAAGTTTTTTTTTATATTATTTTTGCCAAAAGCAAACATCCAAAAGAGAACTGAAAAAAGTGTATCGTATCCTTGTTTGACATGCAACCCTTAACTAAACTCCTGTCATCTTTCCCACTTTTCTAAATAAATGTGCAAATACACACATAGACAAACACCAGCAAATTGCAGAGGGTAGGGGTGATAGTTTGTACGTATGTTCCTCTTTACTGTTTGCATTCATTTATTTGACATTTTTGACAACATTTGACTTTTCTTCTCGTACTCCTCGCTCATTGTTTTTTTTTTTTTTTTTGGTTTAAAAAGTCAATAAATGCAAGAAGAACGAGTGAGTACCCTTAAAAACAATTTTATAAAACACCATACATGCATGTTCAACGTAGTTTGTATGTCATACATTTGTACTTGTGTATCTTTTATATGACTCACATTCATTCATGCATTCGTTTATTCATTCATGCCACATCAGAAATAAATGGCTATATGGGAATTATGAAGTTTATTAGAAGTTGAAAAAATTCACTTCATAGAGCAAATACTCTTTATACGAATACAAGTATAAATGAGTAAATGAATTTTTGCAACAAATTGTTTTTTTTTTTTTTTTAGGGGGAAGAATATGAAGTTTGTTGCAAATTTCTATGGACTAGTATTAAGTTCATAAGGTTAAAAGTTTCTTGTACTCACTGGTACTATTGTGCGACATCATAAAATGTACCAATTGTTAGAGGAAAAAAAGGCATAAACATGAGCAAATCATTTAAATTTATTTTTATTTTTATATATAGCTAGAGTAGTATTCCTTTGCTTCTATTTGTCGGGTAAAATGATAATGTGTGTGATGCGTGACATTGAGTTATGAACTTTAATCAAACATTTGTATATTTTAGGGGGAGTGACTTTTGTTTTTGTGTGGAAATTGAGAGATTTTCTTAAATATTAAAAATTATATTAGATCAAAAGCAAAACTTGTCTAGGTATTTTCTTTTATCTTTAATTAATCAGATTTAAAACATTGGGGTAAAAGGGTTCGGAAATGGCGCTTAATACAGGGAAAGGAGATACAAATATTTAAATGATAACGTTTTATTTTTTTAATTATTATTAGAACAAAACCATAATTTTTATAATATTATAATTTTTTGGCAGAATAGTATTTATTGTCTGTCCTTCTATACCTTGGGGTTAAATGGGTCGAAAATTATTTTTAATTCAGAGAAATCGCATTTCTTTATTAAGTAGTAAATAACTTTTTAAGTAGTAGTAACTTTTAAAATTACCTTTTTGCACAATGATAGTGTATTTTTGGATTTTTTTTTTTTTGCATAGGGGTTAAATGGCGTTTAATTCAGGGAAAGGTGATATCAATATTTACGCATTTACATTTTAGTTTAGTTTTCATATTTATTAAAAAGTAAAAAATCAATAATTGCAGTGCTATTCTCGAATTCATGACAATTGTCAGTCATTAGTTATTATCAGGGCAAGTTTTTATATGCACAAAAAAAATTTATATTATTAAAATGGTATAATATGCACAGAAATATGCAAAAATAGCATGAATATGTATATAAAAACCAACGAATTTATGCATTCTTATATAATAATGTGTAGAAAATATGCACAAATATGCATTTTTTAACTTTCAATCTCTAATAGATTTCGATGTTTATAAAAATATAACTATTTTAATTTTAAGTGTCATATTTGACGCTTCCGAATTTTATTTCTTTACCATATTTATAATGTTTACTCATGTACTCAATTATTCACAAAAAAATTTTTAGAAATCATTTGATTGAACTTCAAAAAATCACCAAAAAATTGTGTTTTTGTTAAGAAAACTAACTTTTGTGTCCATTATATGCAAATTTATGCAAAGATTTAAAATATAAGCATTTTTTGTGAAATTCTTTTGAAATATGCAAATGCTTACTTTCCAAGCGGAAAGCTTGAAAAACTTGCCCTAGTTATTATCATGTGCTTTTATGAATGTGATCACTATCACCAAAAATGTTTAAAAACATTTTTTTCAAAGCTAGAATAGAAAAATTTTCCTTATTATCACAATTTTTTTTACTATCACAATAAATTTGTTTATCACTAGGTCGGGAATAGCACTGTGAGAGTTTTACATTTTTTCTTGACATTATTATGCCGTCCTTCCGTGTGTCAGTTTGAAAAATTTTCCAAATATTCTAATTCAAAATAGATGAGCCCTAAATAAGCCAATTACTCGAGTATATTTCGCTATAAACACCAAAATATGGGGATTAAAATTGGTTTTAAGTCATTCTACTATCAAAATTTTATTCGCTTAATAGTTTAGGAAATATTTTGAAATAAGTATGCGAACAAATTTTGATCATGCTAAATTGAAAGTTTTTTTTTTTTTTATTAAAATTTATTTCTAAAAGTGAAAACATCAAAAATGTTCTAGTTTATTATCTTTAACTCAAAGCTGGTAAAACTATGAGTAAATAAAGCTAAGTATCATCAAAATTGATGCACAGATTTTGATTTCATTCACATTTAAGTTCAAATTAAGATAAATTAAACTCCAAAAGATTTAAATTATATTTGAGCTGAATTTATATAATTTTTTGTTCAGTTAATATTTCCGTGGTTCTTTGAGAATTAGTAGAGAAGAAATTAATTTTTTTTTCAATCGTAAAAATTTTGATCCATAACTCTGAAAATCTTAAGCGAATAAAAAATATTGTTTGACGCATCTTGAAAACAATTTTCGTATGCATCTTTTGATTTATAATTTATATAAACGGTTCTTGAGTTATAGTCAAAATTGTACAAACTATTCTCGAGTTTTATAGTGTGACCGCTAAATAAGGTGATTTGTCATGCCCATAAAAAAAATCAGTACGTGATAGAAAAAAAGTGAATGCAGATTCTTGTTGAACTCGTCAAAATCCATCTAGTCCACCTACTTTTCTTTAAAGAAAAATTAAAAAAAAAAAAAGTTTTGTGCCTTATTTTATTCGCAGCATAAAGATGATAAACTGATACATTTTTGATGTTTTCATTTATCAAGAGAAATTTTAGTAACAAAGAAAAAAAAAAAATAAATTAAAATTTTGCATAAAAAAAAGTTTTTTTTCGGACACTTATTTTAAAATCACTCCAAACTATTGGGCACATAAAAAAATTGAAGTTAAATCAGCATCTTTTAGTGTATCACTTATGTCAATCATACAAACCGTTCTTGAGTTATGAGGAAATATACTAGAGTCATGGCCATAAAAAAATCCAAATCTGATGTAAAAGAAAAAAATTAATAAATGAGAGCTGATTTGTGGTTAGCACATCAAAATGCATCAAGTCCAGTTATTCGTTTTTTGGGAAAGCTTTTTAGTCGACCAGTGTTATTTTTTGGAAATTTCCTTTATTTGATATACAGTATTGTTTATTACCTAATTAAAAAAATTAATGAAATCGGTTGAGAACGTTGGGAATAAATTGACAAAGATCTTGCAAAATTAAGATTTTTTAAGTTTTTTATATGGGATGATTTTTGCATGCAATAATGTTTTTTGAAGGATTAGAAGTTACAGATTTATTTCCAAAAATTTTCGATTCTGCACCACTGTCTAATATTTGATAAATCAAGGAAAAAATCTAAACTTAAGAAATTTTTTTGTATGTATGAGAGCTCCTCGATTTTTTATACCATATACCACCATAGGTGGTTGTTATACCATACACCACCATAGGTGGTTGGGGTATTATGAGTTTGTACTGATGTTTGTAACGCATAGAAAAAATTATCCAACATTAAAGTAAACCAATCGACTCAGAATAACTTCTTAAATCGATCTAACGATGTCCGTTCGTCAAGCTGAACTGCTGGCTGAATATCCATATAAACCTTGTGCACAAAGTACAGGTCGCAAAAAAAAACTCGTAAAATTCTTTAAAATCAATAATTTTTATTTACTAGTAAGAAGACTGAATTATTCAGTTCAAAGATCTAGCCTACAGATAAACTTTCGGATAGATATAATTGAAAAACATTATAATTATGATTTGTGGTGGATAAATCACTCCCATTTTTAGTTTCCGAGTTTACATAAACTACTTGTGAACAATTTCGTTAGGAAATAAATATCACACAGACAGGCATTTTGGCTGAAAACCTGGCCAAAATTATTAGAAGTGTTTTTTGAGTAAATGGCTGGAATTTTTTGATAGTGTTAGTGTTAATTAGGCGCAAGGATGAACCCAACTGATTTTGGTTCAAATCGATCCGTGATTTCGCCTAGCCCCCATACAAATTCCCCTCGAAATTGCACTTTTTTACACATAATTAATTAACAATCATGATAAAATTTAGCATGGATCAGTTCTATGTACTAAGAAATCATGGTGTAAAGTTTGGTGAAAATCGGATCACATTTGACTCTAGTCCCCATATAAAGTCCCCTTTAAAAATTCACGTTTACGCTTATAAATGGCTTAAAAACATCGGTATCGTGATGAAATTCGGTATGAACGTGTATTATGTAAATCTAAATCATATTACCAAATTTTGTTATGGTCGGTCCATAATTACCCCTAGGTCCAAAATAAGGCCCCTTAAGAAAATATGTTTAGCAATTATAATTGGCTTAAAAATTTTATTACCTCGATGAAATTCGACATGAACATATTTAATATGAATGTGAATCATTTTACCTGATTTTATTATGATCGGATCATAAGTGCCCCTAGGTACCACATACGGCCCATTAAGAAAATCAAACATACATCTCATATTGTTATAATAGTCGATATATGTAATTAAGTTTTTAAAGTTCTATGATAATTAATATTTATTTATAATATTTATTTTATTATAATTTTCAACTACCTTGACTTTTAAAACTCCTCTTTTCTTGGAAAATGTGTAAAAATCCCTTTTTAATTTGGGAATGAATTCTAGGTACGATAATATTTTTGTACATTTTTAATTCAAAAAGGTAAAAATTTCAAAAGAAACATGTTTCTGAAGAGAGAGAGGGAGATTTCATATTTTATTGCGGTATATACAGTGAAAGCTCCCATAGGCGGACAGCGATCGTCACGCTGATTTTGGCCGTTATCGGGAGATGTCCGTCTATGGGATATGGCACATAATTTTTTTTTTACAAGGGGTAATTCAGTATTATATCTATTTATTTCAACATCCAAGATTGATTGTAATGAATTAACTTATAGATATATGTACATATTATTATTTATCCACTTAAAAATCAAATGTTGGTTTTATTTACTGGATTATAATGTACTGACGCAAACTATATTTATACAAAAAATTTCATGCTCATATCTTCAAAAATTATATCAATATTGACAAAAGTCAAAAATTATTTGAAAACTGTTTTATGATTTATCTATTTCTGCATTATGTTAACGTTTGAAAATTTTTACTTAATAGATCAATTTTAAAGCAAAAAAAAAAAAAAACTAAAAATTGTGTTTTTTTCTTTTGCTTCTGAAGCAAGCGACGTTTTGCATTTTCATTTAGACATTATTTGCAATAAATTATGATTTCATGAAATTTATTTTATCGAATTTATGGGTACAGTGCGCTTCTCTCCGTTTTCATTTGTCGTACGCGAAAAAAATCAACTCTTAATTGGCTAAGGGTCAGACTTCTTTCAACATCATTTTCACTAACGATTTTTCCACGAAATTTTAAAAATTAAAAGCATGTTGAGGACAAGTTTGACATAAAAGTCATCTACATATGTTGGCATGTTGTTGGCATTTAAAAATAACAAGATTAAATGATGTTGGTGGCCTGGCCTCGATCTTAAGCAGCACCCAATTACTTTTTTTTATATGACTGATGACAATGTCGCACACTGGTTCAAGAGCGGCATTAATTCATTTTTTTCATGTCTTCTGATATACCTGATTTTTTCACAGTTTGTACCGAAAATATTAGGCTTATAGCTTTATTACTTTTTTGTTCAGAGACATTCAAAGTTGACCTAAGTGAATGCGTTTGAAATGACCGTATTATATATGCTACCTTCTATCGCTTCAAGCTTTTAAAATACTCTTGTAATGACACTATAATGATTTTTTTTATACAATTGGATGTTATAAATGATATATATGCAAATAAAAAAAAATTTGAAAATGAAAAAAAAAATTTTTATACTACTATAAATTGTCCAAAAATATTTATTTTCTCCAACTTCTATGGCTTGTATCTATTGATCTCCAACGACCTCTAGCCCGAGACTCACATCAAATTAGAGCTTGAAGTCTCAGCTAACGATTTCTTAAAAATTCAGCTGCCCATTTTTGCCCCTAAGCAATTCCGGTATAAAAAAACTAAAAAAAATTAGGACAAATTTCCTTCACAAGCATGTTATTGCGTATGCAATAACAGATTTTATTATTTTTTTGCTTGCTTGCTACCCAGCAAAAACTTTACAACAAATAGAATTTATAGAATTATGTATTTACAGACAAAAAAAAAAAGTCGCAGCGACGATTCGAACCAACAACTATCCGATTGCTAGTCAATTGTTGTACTCACTATACCACTGCTTAGTTCTTTTATTGTGCGTCAAATAATTGTTTTCACACAGTAATACTATATTCTTTTCTGTTTTTCTAAAAATAAACATGCAATAAAAAAAATGGGCAAATTGAGAAAAAGTGACGGTTTATTTGTTTTTTTTTTTTGCAATTACTTCTTCCCATTATTTTTGATGCAGTTTTTGTTGTTGTTGAAAGTTCAATATTTTTTATCAGCTGTAATTATTAGTTGCATTGTTTTTGTGATTATAGCTTATTAGTTTATTGTTTTGAATTTTTTATCAGCTGTGATTATTAGTTGTGTTTTAATGATTATAGCTAATTAGTTTATTGTTTATGAAGTGAAAAATAGAAAACAAATTATTTAAATATGGACAATCTTCAGTTATCTTATTATGAAATTTTTGATCTTTTATTAGATTGTGATAAGAACATTGATGTAGTTTGCGATATTATTTCAACAAATAATACGAATTTATCAATTATTGACGTCGATTAATTTAAAAAATTTTTAAATAAACAATTTTTACCAAAATTTAAAATTAAGTGGGCTAGTGCAAAACGTATGAAAGATAGATTTGTTGAACAAAACGAAGTTTGGTTGGAAAATATGTATTGTTTTGGTGAAGATCTTCCAATGTGTTCTCATGTCAAACGTGGCCGCCCTTCTAAAGCTTTTGAATTTTGCAAATCTCGTGCTAAAAGGAGTAAAGTACAGCAGTTATGTGATATTAATTCGCCAGAACTTATTTCATCAGCTGCAAAAAGAATTAATAACGATGGACAATTTTTAAAAATGTTTAGTCCAGAAAAAGCACTAAGCCTCATTTTTGATGCTTGTTTATCAAAAAATCAGTATCAAATATTAAGATGGAGTGCTATAGAAATTGGATGTGATATTTTCCCCTCATATCATCAAGTTCTTGGTGCTAAAAAGGAATGTTATCCTAAAAATTTGGAAGTACAGGAGAACTATAGTAAAGTAAGTATGCAAGATTTACTCGATCATACTGTATCCAGAATATTGAAGGCGAAAACGAAAGCTGAGGCAGAGGTACTTCCAAATCAACTACAACTAATTTCTAAATGGGGTTGTGATGGATCTGCAGGGCATAGTGAATACCATCAAAAATTCAATGATCCAAATTTAAATGACAAAAATATTTTTTTGACAAGTATTGTTCCTCTCAATTTAAAATGTATTGATGGCACAAATGTTTACTGGCGAAATACAAGGCCATCATCAACAACTTTTTGTAGGCCAATAAAATTTCAATTTGTAAAAGAAACGGCAAATGTTATTTCTGAAGAAGTTGAAAGGGTGCAACATGAAATTAAAGATTTGAAAAAAACTGTTGTTAATATTTATGACAAAAGTTTTGAAATTTTGCATACTCCTGTTTTAACCATGATTGATGGAAAGGTTGCGAATACAATCACACAAACATCAGCAATGGCTGTATGTTTTATATGTCAAGCTAAGCCTAGCGAAATGAACAATTTGGAAGTATTAAGGACAAAACCAGTTTCGGAGGAAGGGCTTCAATTTGGAATTTCCCCTTTACATGCGAGGATAAAATTTATGGAGTGCATATTGCATATAGCATACAACAAAAGTTTTTCAAAGTGGAGAGTAACTAAAGATACAAAACATGAAAGAGATGAAGAAAAAGCGAAAATACAAAGAAATTTGAAAGTGGTTCTAGGCATAAATGTGGACATGGTTAAACAAGGAATGGGCACAACGAACGATGGCAATACTTCTAGACGTTTTTTTGCAAATCCTTCCATAACGGCAGATGTTCTTGGTGTTGATGAAAATTTAATTCATCGCTTTAGTACAATTTTAACGGTTATAAATAGTAATTCCGAAATAGATACAGAAAAATTTAATGTTTATTGTTTGGACACTGCGGAACGATATATACAACTGTACAGTTGGTACTATATGCCTATTACTGTACACAAAGTTCTAATTCATGGGAGTAAAATTGTGTCAGCAGCAATATTGCCACTTGGCATGTTGTCGGAGGAAGCTCAGGAAGCTCGTAATAAAGATTACAGAAGTTATCGCCTAAGCCACTCCAGAAAAACTGATCGCATATCAACAAATGAAGATGTCATTCATATGTTACTAGCGTCTTCAGATCCATATATAAATTCATACCGTAAACATTTCAAGAAGGATATATTGGAATTTTCTGATGAAGTAAAAAATTTGTTATGTTAATAAAGGTACACAAATAACTTTGTTTTTAAATTTTTTTTTAATATTTTCTTTTATTTATTTACAGATATTTTCATTGAATATGGGCGTGACTGTTACTGAATTTTATTTATATTTTAATCAAATAAAAAACACGCAAATTTAAACCTGTGTAGCTTTTTTAAGCGATCTAGCTTTGTTAACAAAGAAAATATTGCATTTTATGTGGTCATTTTGTATGAAAAGTAGGCGTATTTATTAACAGATTTTGCTAATTTTTTCACCATTGGTTAATATTATCATAAAATTGCAATGAGCAAAAAATTGTGACTCTACAATGATTTTTAATTTTTGTGTTATATGGGAAGTAGGCGTGGTTGTGCTCGGATTTTTTTTCATATTTGCAGTATTTTTTTATCACAACCAAATACTTATCTGTACCAAAATTCAAGGCTCTACGATGTTTCCTTATATTTAATGCCACCAATCGTATGAAGCTGAACCACTGTATGTCGCTCTGCACAACAAGAGCAGAATTTCTATGCCTTTTGTTTAAAAAAGTTGTCAAGATTTTTAGGAAACTACCGACATTGTGTTGTACGAAAAATCGTGGACCCATCATTGAGACTGTCTTCAGGACATAGATAACTGGGACTGCATCTATTTTTAGGGATCAAGTTTTCATTTTCTTTTTTCTAGTATGAAGAAAAGTGTAAAATTCAAAATTAAATTAAAATTAAATTGCTCAAAACTAGCAAAAAGTTAAATAAAAAACGAATAGTAAACTATTTAATTTCATAAAATGTAAGTAAATATGAAATATGAATGCAAACATGGACAAAAATGATAATAAGTAGCATCTTATTATAAAATATTCGGTAAATTTTTTTACGGTTTATGAATTTTGTCCTCCTAAAAGAGATGTTTTCTCTAAAAACAGGTGTCCGCGTCCGCCCATGAGAGCGTCCGCCTAGCGGAGATTAATTTATTCTAAAAATTCCACCTAAACCATAGGACCTAAAAAATTGTCCGCCTATGGGAGCTTCCCCTTAAGGGAGCTTTTTCTGTAACAATTTTTGAGCACTTGCTACTTTCAGTTTTAAAAATCTTGTGTGTTTCGTTTTTTGGTAGAAAAAGGGTAAATTTTTCAAAAAAATAAAAGTTTCGAAAAATTGCCAAAAATAATTGCGCAAATTTGCGCAAACTTTTTTTCTTGTTTCTGGAAATAGAGATTTCATATTTTATTGCGGCATATAACAATTTTTGAACACTTGCTACTTTCAGTTTTAAAAACTTTGTCTGTTTCGTTTTTTTTTTTTTTTTTTTTTTTTTTTTTGTAGAAAAATGTGATTTTTTAATTTTAGAGCGAATTTTTCCAGCATAAATATTTAATTTATTTTTTGTCTTTAAAACATTTAAAATTGTCGTTTATCATGACCTTAAGGCAAAAAAAAAAAAAAAAAAAATCAACGTGAAACCTCTGTTCGTTTATAAACAAAAAAATATTATATAAACCTCTAAAAAGACCGAAAAATTAACAATTCATACGTATGGTATATAAAAAGTGTGCAATGAACAAAAATTGAAAAAAGTGAAATTTTCAAAAAATCTTAAAAAAAAAAAAAAAATGGCGCAAACTTGCGCAAACTTTTTTTTGTTTCTGAATGTAGAGAGTTCATATTTTCTTGCGGTATATAACACTAAACTACTAAAAACTACTTTCACCTTTAAAATCCTTTTTTTTTTTGGGGTGGGTAAAAAAAATGCGAAATTTTTATTATTTTTAAATTTTGAACGAATAATTTTAACATTAATATATGAGATTTATATATATAAAAAAACTGAAAGTAGCAGTTGCTCATACCTTTAAAATGAAAAAAATCAATATAAAACCACTATTCGTTTAACCACAAAAAGTATCATATAAACCTGTTCAAATTTCAAAAAAACACCAAAAACGCATTTAAATTTCTTCACTTTCCTGACTTTGATATCGTCTCAAATCTACAAATCTTAACTTAAATACTATATAATGCAGAATTTTGTTGCCTATCGAACTGCATACTCAGTTTCTTAAATGTCTTTAAATTAATTTTTGCCTTTTCAGGGTAAATGCTGCTTAGTGTATCAGCGGAATAGTATAAAGAATATTAAAGCTAAAAAGTACACATTAATATCAATTCAATATTCTTTATTTTACAACTGAAAACAAATTAATTTCCTTTATCTATATTTAAGCAATTTAATATCATTTAACATCCTTATTTTTAACAAAATGCCAAAATCCTTTTGTCGTAATTAAATACATAATTAATTAAAATTATTTTTATCAGCAATAATACGAATAATAACTGACTTGACTGACTTTACAACCATATTTATTCTTTACATTTTGTCTGATTGCGAGCATTCATTTCATTTCACTTCATTCATACTTTTATTTGCAATGTTTGGTATTTATTTTAGTCTTTTAATACAATTTTAAAAATATGTCTGTTTTTATTTTGCACAAAATGAATTGAATTTCAAGATGTAAAAGAAAACTGAATACTAGAGAAAAAAAAATGTAGAGAAAGTAATGTGATATGATTGTTGGAATTTAACAATACAACAATTAAATTGAAAAGAAAATATATACATACACACTTACCTCATACAAACATATTTTCAAAAAAAATGTTTTCAAAACAAATTGGAATAAAAGTAATTTCAATGAAAGAGAAAGGTTTCATCTGATAGCAAAGAGTAAAAAAGAGATATAACATTTTAATTAACTGCAAATTGTAAACAGTTAAATGCCAAACATTGCACCACTTTAATTAAGAAAATTCTTTATATATCTGTGTGTTGAATGATAAAAAAAACTTAAATTCAAAAGTTAAATTTTGTATTGGTTTATAATACATTTCCTTTAATTCGATCTTGTATACATTCATACATACATACTCAAACATGCAGCATGTATTATAATTATAATAATTTGTTGCATAATTGCAGGGGCTTGTAACAACATATAACTGTCTGTCTACTTATACGTATGAGTAATGTTTTTATTGATTTTATAAGATATTTTGTATATGTAGTAAGTAAATATATTGTATGCAGTAGGTAAGAGTATTACATTTTGCATTATAGTTGTTATAAAGGTGTTACAAGCCCATATATGTATGTATATAAGTACAACTCCCAACTCACACACAGTTCCTACACTCATACATATGAAAATATAAACTTATAATGCAAACCATCACACGCAGATATATGCAAAAATATTTTACCCGCGAGCATAAAATTAATTAAAATTCACATTATGTACTGATGCAACGAAAATACGAGAAAATCAATATGATTTAAAAATAAAAGTAAAAATCATGATAAAAAAAAAAAAATAAGGGAAAAACTGAAGCACAGAACTACAAATACGAATGGTAGAAAAAAAAATTTACATCATTCTTTAGTTTATTGAATTAATAAGCCACAAACATTTATTAAAACTGACCCTAGAGAAACTGAGTCATTTGAAAGGAAAAACATATTTTTGTAAAGAAACAAATGAGGGTGTCTTTTTCAAACTATCTTTATAGAATTTTTTTAATTGGTTTTTGGAAAAACTATAAAATAATGGTTTGTTAAGATATCTCAACGAAACTTTTTCTGATCGTTTAATTTATTATTTGAATAGTAAAATGTAGAAAAATTTAAGGTTTTTATAAAAGGAATCCCAAAATTCGCAGAAAATCGACGAAAATCTTAAGAATGGATTTTTTTTAATTTGTCCCAAAAAGTCCATTTGGAAACAGTCATTAACAAACGTTAAGCTCGTTTTGGAACACATATAGAACATATAGGCTAAAGACGAAATTTTGATTTGAGGGCCGTACATTATATACAAAATTTACCAACTTTTGAATTTTGACCGTAACTTCTCCTAGAATTGTTGAAATGTTACTGAAATTGGATATCGTTAACACGCGCCGCATCGGACCTGAAGTTTGTATGAGAAAAAATGGTCTTTTAGCAGTTTTTTAGGAAAATGTTGCTATTAAATACTTTGTTTTGCACCTAAACGTTAAAAATTGTAGTTTGCACATGATTATCTATCAAATAACATATTAAAAGAGAAAATCGATTAAAAAATGTTAAAGTTATTACAAATTCTCCAGACCATTAATGTGCTTTATAAAACTTGTGTAAGTAGTGTACAACGAAATTTTTAATTTTTTGATAAATGTTTAAATAAAAAGCTATTTTCAATTCAATTCGAATCATAATTACTGAAAAATACATTTTTGTTTCCGCAGGATATTCCAAACACCTTTCTATGCTCGGTTAAAAATTGTTTGCATTTTTTAAGACCGTATCAAAACTCCATTTTCAAATTTAAATGAAATTGAAAAAAGATTCGGCCGTGCCGAATCTTTGATACCCTTCACCATGTTATTTAATACCATATTACCATCTTACCCACAAATAATAAAAATTTCGCCTTAACGCCTATTTTTTTTAACTTAGAACATTTGAATACGAAAAAGAAAGTCATAGCAAGCATTGATTTAAAAATATAAACAACAACAATTGAATAGTTATATATTTTTATTTTTGCATGTATGTATGTATGTAAGTATGTATGTATGTATGTATGTATGTATGTATGTATGTATGTATGTATGTATGTATGTATGTATGTATGTATGTATGTATGTATGTATGTATGTATGTATGTATGTATGTATGTATGTATGTATGTATGTATGTATGTATGTATGTATGTATGTATGTATGTATGTATGTATGTATGTATGTATGTATGTATGTATGTATGTATGTATGTATGTATGTATGTATGTATGTATGTATGTATGTATGTATGTATGTATGTATGTATGTATGTATGTATGTATGTATGTATGTATGTATGTATGTATGTATGTATGTATGTATGTATGTATGTATGTATGTATGTATGTATGTATGTATGTATGTATGTATGTATGTATGTATGTATGTATGTATGTATGTATGTATGTATGTATGTATGTTTAATATAAACATTTTTCTGTGTATTTACTAGGGTGATCGACTCGGTTTTCCAACCGGTTTTTAAACCGGATTTTTCAGTCAATGTGCTGTCGTTTTTTTCAAAATGTTCAATTTTCGAATGTTGAATAGACCGGTTTTTTTAAACACAAAAAACCGGTTTTAAAAATACTTTTTTATTTCAAAAACCATGTACTACATATTGATATTTGAATAGAAATTTATGATTATTTTTTTAATATTCATAAAGTATGATTTCTAATATCTTAAAATATAATTTAAAATTAAATAAATAAGTAGTAATTATCCTGAATGATATTTGTTTTATCTATTGTAACACCTGTAATATTTTTACACTTTTTTTTATTTAATATTTTCTTCGTTTTTCAAAGATTTTGTTTTAAAAAAAGTCACCTGCAGAATCGTTTCAATAAAATTGATTCTGGAGTCTACATATTAATCCATGGTTTCTGTTTATGCTAAGTAAATGTTAATATAATTTTTGATGATTATTTTCTTACAATGTTTATACCCTACAAGCCTATTATGCGTTTGTGCTGATGTTTGTAACACCCAAAAATATTGGTCTAAGACCCAATATCATTTGTACCAATCGGCTTTAAGTTGATTTAACGATGTCTGTCAGTCCGTCCATGTAAAACTAGTATTCAAAATACATGTCGGAATTTTGGTTTTTTATAGTCCAAGGACGAAGCGTGTTGAAATTGGTAATGATCGGACCATTATTTCACCTAGCCCCCATACAAAAAACCACCCAGAAAATGGGTTTAACGATAATAAATCCCTTAAATATAGTAGTAGTTTTTGCACATTTAAGTTCCATAAACCTTTAAATCTGTGTGCCGAATTTCATTAATATCAGTCCATAATCGACTATAGTACTGGTCCACAATTCCACAGGTCTAGAAAAAAGACCCCTCCCCGAATTCTGATGCGCACAATGGTATTGTCGGCCTTGACCGACTGTATCTTTCTCGATCTTAATGTGTTAATAGTAGTTTCCAAAAATAGAAAAATAAAAAATATTGATTTTTATTTAAGAAATGTGGTCTTTTGATAGAAATATTAACTTCTGCAAAAAACCGGTTAACCGGTTTTTTCTGAATTTAAAAAAGTGCAACCAGTTTTTTCAAAATACCAACTATTCGAAAACCGGTTTCTCCAAAAAGTCGAATAATCGATCACCCTAGTATTTACTAGGGTGATCGACGCGGTTTTCCAACCGGTTTTAAAACCGGTTTTTTCAGTCAATGTGCTGTCGGTTTTTTCAAAATGTTCATTTTTCGAATGTCGAATAGACCGGTTTTTTTAAACACAAAAAACCGGTTTTAAAAATGGCATTTTATTTCAGAAAAGATGTACTAAATAGTGATAGTGATATTTGAACATTTAGGAATAATTTTTTAAATATTCATAAAGACTGATTTCTTATGTTTTAAAAATATAGTTTAAGTCTAAATTGGAATTTATTCTGTAATATTAAACAAATAAATAATTAATAATTATCCTGTATGACCCAAATTAATTTTTTTTGATCCAATATTTCCTTTATTTTTTAAAGGTGTTGTGTTAAAAAAGTTTCACCTGCAGCATCGTTTTAATTGAGACTTAATTAATAAACTATCTATATTAAGCCATGGTTTCTGTTTATGCTAACTAAAATTTAGATGATTTTTTCTACAATTTTGAAACATAATTATCTTCTAGTCATCTAGATATATAATTTGCTTAGCATTTTTTCCCTTTCCAGAGCTTTCTGAAGCTACCAAACAACGTAGAAAATTAAAATTTGGCTTAATTATAAAGCTTTTTGTCCAACAAATCCTAATGGAGCCATATTTTAAAATTTTTATCAGGGAGCGGATATAAGAGGATTTATGTGTCTTTTTCTAAGAATTTTTTTCTCTTTCCAGAGCTTTTTAAAGCTCTCAGAAGACATAGAAAATTAAAATTCAGCTTAATTATAACCCTATTCGTCCTACAAATCCTAACGGAGCCAGATTTTTAAATCTCTATCAGGGAGCGAAAATACGTGGATCTATATATATGGATTTAAATATATCTTTCCTAAGCAATATTTCCTTTCCAAAGCTTTCTGAAGCTCCCAGACGACGTAGGAAACTAAAAATCGGCATACTTATAAAACTATTCGTTCAACAAATTCTAACAGTACCAGATGTTTCTATCAGGGACCAAAAAGTCTGTTTTGGTATTAAGAACTTTTGAGTTGCTATACTTATTGTTTGCTCTCCAAATCCTATAAAAAACTGATTCTGCATTTCGGCCAGAGAGCGCATTTACGACGATTTTTTTTATTTTGAAAGGTTTACGAACTTAAAACTTTAATCAATATAATTCCAATAAATTTGAACGACTTCAAATAATTGACTTCGATTAGGGAGAGGAAGGTGTCTAAATGTTGTTCATATTTTTATTCTTTAATTTTCGGATTTGTTTGTCCATATTTTCATTATTATATTATTTTTCCTGACATTGTTAGGCTTTTACGCTTGTATTTAATAAATTTTAACTTAATTATAAGAATTGATTTTTTTAAAGAAATGTAGTCTTTTGATATAAATATTAACTTCTGCAAAAAACCGGTTAACCGGTTTTTTCTGAATTTCAAAAAGTGCAACCGGTTTTTTTAAAATACCAACTATTCGAACTATTCGAAAACCGGTTTCTCAAAAAAGTCGAATAATCGATCACCCTAGTATTTACTTATTAAATTTTTTTTTTAGTTTTTGGTTCATAACTCTGTTGTTTATGAACAAATTAACTTTCTGTAAAAAATTGAAATTTTATAAAAATATTTATGACCAACAACGCGTAGCTTATATAGAAGCTTCAAAAAGTCAATAAAACGCGTTTTGACCGATATCTGGAATATAGTAGACCGATTTTTTTTCAAAAAAAAAAAAACACTAGGAAAGGTTTTAAATTTTTCGTGTAAAAACGAAATCGCTATATTTTATAGGAGCCGAGAAAGCCGACAGCAAACACGATTTTTCGGGAGTATCTTCGGTTTTTTGCCGATATCTTAGTTATTTATCAACCGATTTTGCTCGTTTTTATTAGCGATTTTCTAAAGAATATTTCTAACAATTAAAAACTGATTTCAACAGACAGACGGACAGACGGTCAGACGGACATCTTTATATCGACTCCCCTATCAATAAGGATCCAGAATATATATACTTTTTGGGGTCTTAGACGAATATTGTAGAAATTACAAACGGAATGACAAACTTATATATACCCTTTACACCAGTGGTGAAGGGTATAAAAAGGTTTGTTAAACAAAGTTCAGAAAAGTTTGAAAAAAGGCTTTGCAGGTATATAAACAACACTATAGAAAATAAAATTAAAAAAGAATTAGGTCAATATCTTGTATGACTAAGCCGTTCCTTCGATTTGAATTCAGCGGATTTCGGCAGTAATTTTTATATGGAAAAGATGGAATTTTTTGATTTTGTCACTCCGTGTGTAACATGTAGAAGAAATCATCCAAGACCCCACAAAGTATATATTTTCTCGGTCCTGGTTAGATTCTGAGTCGATCTAGCTATGTCCGTCCGTCTGTCTGTTGAAAGCAGGATAGGCTCGAACGTAGCAAATATTTGTCTTACATAAGGTTTGTTTGGTATTGAAAATGGGCAAAATCGGTTAATAAACAAAAAAGTTATGGGCTAAAAACTAAAAACACAGGGTTTCCGTTTCATACATTTTTACTGATATTTCTTCAATAAAAGCATGTACGACAACGAAATTTTGTACGTATAGTTCGGGGGCCGATGTTAACTCGGAAGCCAAAAATGGTCGTGGTCCGCCCACTTTACCGCCCACCTCCCAAATAACGTAAAATTTGAAAAAATTGATGGTGGGTATATAGATTTGGCCGGGCCGAATATAGCATTCGCGCTTGTTTTTAAACTGGTATTCAAACTAAACAAAATTATTATATAATAAGGTAAAACATATGTCAAGAAATACATTCTAAAGTTTCTAAAAAAATTGGACAAGGATAACGTTTAAAATACGGAGGTCAAATGTCAAAAAAAAGAAGAAATTACAATTTTTACGGAAAACATAACAAAAAGTTAATTACTTTTGCATGGATTTCTGTGAAATATAATTGAAGGTTATTTTACATTAAAAATGCAAATTTAACCCTCAACTGAGCCATGGGTCTGCTTTTTTGGAACGCCCTTATACATAAACATATTAAAAGAAAATTTTATTGATTAATATCTTGAACATATAAAATGACAATTACCTCATTCTTTCAAACCAAACCTTAACGAGCTATCAAAATTAAACATAGAAATTATTGCATCAAAATTCATAAAAAAGATAAATGATTTTTCGTTATGTTTTCCTTAAAATTAATTTATTTTTTCTAATTTTGACCTTTGTCCTCCGCATTTTAAACATTATCTATGCCCAATTTTGTATAAACTTTAGAATGTATTTCTTGACATATGTTTTACCTTATTACATAATAATTTTGTTCTGTTTAAATATCAGTTCAAAAAAGGTTTTTTTTTTTTTATCTAAAAAACTGCAAAAAATGCCTTTTTGCCGAAATCCGAAGAATTCAAATCACAGGTCGGATTAGTCGTATAAGGTATTGACAGAATTATTTTTTAATTTTGTTTCCTATAGTGTTGTTTATAAATCTGCAAAGTTTTTTTTTTTTTTTTTTTTTGAACTTTTTTTTTTTTGAAATTTGTTTAACAAATCTTTCTTCAAGAGTTCAATATCTCTTCACTGGTTTAAGCTATGCACAATTTGGAAAATGATTTGGCACCACTGCAGAGCTTTCTTACCGTAGTTACATGATACCAAATCGGGCCAAAAATATGTGGACACGTTGTGCTCTCTTATGAAAGGAATAAGTCTTTTTTGCAAATATTCCTTGATGTATATTTTGGTATTTATAGATCTGAATGTATCAAATGACTTTCCTGTTTTACCGCAGCTACAAAAAGCTTGTTATTCCAGTAATTTTGTAAGACATTTTTATGCTTTTGGGTCCTAAACTTATCTTTAACATTGCCTCGAACATTAAAAATATAAAAGTTTTGACACAGAAGCTGCGAAAATTCTGCCAGCACATAAGTTTTTACGTCAATTATACAACTTGAGTACTTTTGTATGAAATTTGATTTTAATTTCCGTGTCCTATTCTCGGCATCTAAATTTTTTTCAGTATTCCTGTTTGAAACTTTTTGGACTTTATATGTTATCAACTCTGTATTAGCTTTAAATTTTCGCAACAAATAGTCAAAGCACTGAGCTAACTGGGCTGCTTTTCTACCAGATGTGTTTGGTCCTTTCAATATGCTTTCAACTTTCTGGCCTTCCCAATATCATGTGGACATTTTTTTCTTTCCGATCCAGGTTTCCTATCGATTTTCAAATTCTACTGATACTGTTTAATAACATTAGAGACAGTTTGACGGCAGAAATTTAATTCTGCAGGACCTATTTGGATTTTTTTTTAAATTTTTTAATAATAAAGTGACTGAAGCAACTATCAAATCTCTAACGGAAGGGTTAACAAAAATGGTCCACAAGTTCATAAGTAGTGGTTAGAACTATAAAAGTAATATTTTTCTGTGATTTGTAATAAATTATCAATTAAATAAAAAAGGAATAAAAACTCTAAGATGAAACGTTTCCAAGTTATTGAATATTATATATGTTAAGATTTTTTCGAACTCCTTCCTTTTATATTTTTTTTTAATTTCAAAGCACTTTCATAAGCATCGTAATTGTATATCATTTTGATGACTTCCCTCTATTAAATATTTTTATCGATACATAACTTTAGGCTGTAAAGCTTATCTCTTCATTAGGGAATTATTTGTTTTTATATACATACATTTATATGTATTTGGTTATTGAGAAGTTTTAATAAGATAAATGATAATATGTTTTATTAATTTATTATTAAATAAATTAATAATTATTAATATTGAAATTAAAAACTTATTAAGTAGCGCATGCAATTAGTACACTGTTGTTAAACATTAAATTAAGAGATAAGAAATGTATACATATATGTAGAGAAAAAGTATTAATAATGTAATACAAAAATCATACACATAAAGAGTTACACTGAAAAAAATGGTAGTTTTAAAATAATTTAGACATTATAATGATTAAAGATATGTGGGATTTATTTGCTATGATTTTCCGTAAGGTGGTTTTATATTATAATACTTTGTATTAATACCAAAGTTTCATTTTCTATAATACATGTCAAAAAATGTATTATGGAAAGTACTATTAAATGTCATATTTTTTATTTATTTATTTTTTTTTTTTTTAATATTTTTTTTAACAAATTAAAAACGAAAAATTAAACAGAATTGATTACAAATCAAACTACGAATAAAAAAGTGTGCGGAAATTTGCTTCAAGAGATGCAATTACGTTTCAAACATTTCAAGATTTCAACATACAAGGTACTGAAGATATTTACACTGTAATACATTTTAAAATATTTTTGGTATTAATACAAAGTATTACATTGTAAAACCCCTTTAATAAATATTTATTTTAATTAATAACACTGGTCGACAAGCTCCTTTTCGAGCTCCTTAAAAAAAAAAAAACTAAACTCGAATCTGCTTTCAATCAGGTTGGGATTTTTTTTATGGGAGTGTCTAATATTGTGCCCTAAATATGCCGATTACTCGAGTATATTTTACTATTACTTGAGAACGGTATGCACGATTTATATAAATGTGCGGAATAAAATTAACTTTAAATCGCTCTACTATCAAATTTTTATCCGTCCAGTAGTTTAGGAGATATTTCGAAAAAAGAGTAGGAAAAAAATTTTTTCATGCAAAATTCAAGATTTCTTTTTTTTACTAAAACTTTTATTTAAAGTGAAAACATCAAAAATATTTATCCTCTATCTCAAAGCTAGCAAAACTACGAGTAAATAAAGCCACCTATCATAAAAATTGATGCACAAATCTTGATTGGATTCACACTTAAGTTTGGATACCCATGCATACCTATAGCTAAGTAAAAATACACTAGTGGGCAAAAAAAAAATATTTTTTTTTTTTTTTTTTCGTCTTAAATAAAAAAAAAAAATAGGTGGATTAGATGTAATTCAACGTGTTAAATAAGAATCAGCTTTTACTTTTTTTCTATCACGCATTGATTTTTTTTATGGGCATGAATACTATGACCCCGCCTTTAGGCAGTCACACTTGTATAACTAGAGAACAGTTTGTCCAATTAAGATAAATTGAACTTTAATGTATAACGACTTAATTTTCATTCAGCTGAATTTATATAATTTTTTGTCCAGATAATATTTCCGTAGTTATTCGTTAATTAGTACTGAAAATTTTAAAATTTATTTTTTGGAAAAGTGGTGAACATTTTGTTCATAATTCTGAAATTCTTTAACGAATGAAAAATATTGTTGACACACTTTGAAGAAAATTCTCGTATGCATCTTTTGACGTATCACTTATCAAAATTGTGTAAAGAGTTCTTGAGTTATAGCCTAAGTTTGACAAACTATTCTCGAATTTTATAGTGTGAATAAGGTAATGATATTAGTCATGCACATAAAAAAACCAGTACCCGATAGAAAAAAAGTGAATGCAGATTCTTGTTTAACTCATCAAAATCCACCTAGTCCACCTATTTTTGTTTCAAGAAAAAATAAAAAAAAAAAAAAATTTTTTTGGCCACCACTGTATTTATACTCAAATGTATATAACATGGGTATTTTTACTTAAATGTGAATAAAATCAATATTTATGCATCAATTGAAGATACATGCCTTATTTTATTCGCAGTATTACCAGTTTTAAGAGAAAGATGATAAACTTTACCATTTTAGATGTTTTCACTTATTAAAACAAATTTAGTAACAAAAAAATCTAAAATTTTGTATGAAAATTATTTTTTTCGGACACTTATTTCAAAATAACTCCGAAACTATTGAACACATAAAATAATTAAGTTTGGATGATTTGAAAATATTTGTAGTACGCATCTTTTGGTGCATCATTTATGTCAATCGTACATACCGTTCTTGAGTTATGAGGAAATATACTAAAGTAATGGCCTTACTACGGGCGAAATATTAGACCCATAAAAGAAAATCCAGACCTGATGGAAAAAAAAAACTGAAAGCAGATTCGTGTTTACCACACCAAAATACATCAAGTCCAACTATTCGTCTATGGGGGAGGATTTTTTTGTTGACCAATGTAATTTATTTATTCTTAAAAATTATAATTCATAAATAATTAAAGAATTTTGTTCTTTGTCTATTTATTAATAATGTGTCTTGTATAGTACCTTGGAAATTTGCCACGAAAGTAACGTAATATTTTTATAACTTATTTCAATCTTGTCCACTTCAAGGCTCCAAGTTATTGTCTTTTTATTTCATTAACATTTTATTGAAAATCATATTTATTATTATTTTTTTTTATTAAAAAAATAAGAAATATAATGTTTTTATCAAAATTCTTAATTTAATAAGATCTACTCGTTTGAACGAGTTCCATTATTCTAATGAAATAAATTAAATATATAATTTTGTTTTTTTAATATTTTTAAAATTAACTACAATTTTCTCCAAGTTTATTTTATTTACAACTTTTTAATTTTTATTATCAATCTAACGCACTCCACTTGTCTGTCTGTTTGTCTATAACTCCAGTGACAATTGAATGAATGACTGCCTGCCACACACACACAGTTTTTATATGAAGTATAAGGTCTATGTTATTAACAACATTTATTTATTATTGTTGCCAAACAACAACAGCAATAATGACAACAATAATATTAACAACAAATTATTTTATTGTTAATTTTCATATGTTTAACATGATATTGTTATGTTGTTACTACTACTATTTATTAATATACATAACTATTGTTGTTGTCATTAAAGACAATTTACTACAAACCACAATAAAATTTATTTTATAATCAACCACATATTAAGTATGGAAAATTTTCATATGCGTTTGAGGTACGATTTTATATCTATAGACGATTTTAATAGACCCTATTTATTATAATAAACCACATGCAGTCATTCATACTTACAAAGCTGTAACTGTATATATTTATATATAGATAGATTTTATATTTATTGTATGGTATTTAATAATTTTTAAAGGATATTGCAATGAACAGTGATAATTTGAAAAACAATATCGATTCGCAAAAAAATAACAAGAAAAATTTTATAAAACGAACAATTTTCATTTGTAGTAAAATTTTTACAAAAGTACAATTTTTTAATTAAAATAAAGCAACAATTAAAAAAAAAATCGGAAAATATAACACTTCTGCTTATAATAAAAAAAGTAGTTGTATATTTTCAAAAAAAAAAAAAAAATAATAATATAAAAATATAAAATTACTAGTTTTTGCACTATAGAAAAACTAATACCCATAACACAGGTCAACACTAAAAAATTATCTGGAAAATCATGTTGCAGATATTGTAGGTATAGTCATCCCAATCACCAGGAACATTTCGTTTTTTCCATCACGTCTAGGGTTTGGGGTTTCCCGTGATATTTTGTTTCCCGGGAAACGGGAATGAAAAATTCAATTTCCCGGGAATCCCGGGAAACTTAAAATATAAGGAAAAAGCAATGATTTTTTTATAAAGAATGTTATTTTTTCTATACTATAATACAACATTATAAATCACATTCATGATTAATTAACAGAAAATAAAACAATATTGAAGTATGACTTCCAATTTAAAATTTAAAAAATTTTAAATATTTCATGCAAATAAAATAAGTGCCTATTGTAAGCAAAGGTTCCAAAGATTTAATTTTTTAATTCACTTTTCAAAATCGAATTTATTATCTTAGTCATTTCTTTGAAGCATTCATAACAATTCAATTCATAGATTTAAATTATTTGACTTCGCAATAATTGCTTAAAGAATGCACTACCAATTATACAATTCAAGCTTAAAAAATATTTTGAATCGTTACAATTTTCTTCTATTTAAATCTTTTACAAATTAAAGAAAAAATATTTAAAAAATATAAATATTTCCATTAAATTGGCAGAAGATTTGATTTAACGAAAATTCAATGATTTCTTTATAAAATGATTCAGTAGAACTATGATTTTTAGAATAGCGTTATAGAATAAAAAACTAGTATTTCTAATATTTAATTAAAAACTGTATACTTCGGATTTTTAACTTAAATAGATTTTTATGCTAAAAATTTAAAAAAAGATAAATCATCATCTGTGACATAAATTTCAGTATAAATAGTATTTCCTATCGTTTTAATTCGTTCTAAAACATAAATCTAAAAACTTTTAAAGTTGGTTCTCAACAATATTTTGTGCTCAATTGATATAGTGTTCGGAAATCTGATAAAAATTAGTTTTCATTTGGAAGATATTGTTAATAATTTCAAGATGAATATTTTAAAAAAATAAAGTACATTCTAGTTTAAAACGTGTATTTTAAATTTTGAAAAAGTAGCGGATGTATTTCTTATTGTAAAAGAAAAGTTGTTGTCGATTTTTCATTTGAAAATTTTTACATATTTCAAAATTAATAATTTATATTTATTATTGCCAAAAATAGTCCAAAATCGTGCTTTTAAGATAGTATAAAATCATGTGATACAAACTGGACTTTAATATGTCGAAAAAATCTAAATATATTGGCAAAAAAATATGAAAAAACCTTTCAAAGCCAAGAGATTTAAATGAAGTTTGAAAATGGTATATCATCATTAAAATGTTTAAAAGATTATAGCAATATGTAGTTAAAAACTTGTGTACTTAAAATATGAATTGACAAAACAAATAATTTTTTCACATCAAAAAGTAACCAAATAGGAATTCTCATCAGCGCACTGATGAAATGTTTTTGTATAATATAAAATATCACTTGTATCGAATTTCATGATGTATATTTTGTGTTAACATCAAAAATTGTTTTAGTAAGTAATGCGTTTATAATATAAACTTTATATTAATGTAAAAATTTCACTGAGGCGATACTAACAGTATCATTTTTGCTATAGGATTATAAAACTACGTGAATATTAAATTTTCCGTTTTCCCGGGAAAATTGAAAAAAATTCCCGGGAATTCCCGATGAAAAATTTACGAGAATTCCCGGGATTTCCCGGATCCCAAACCCTAATCACGCCACCATTTTAAACCCATTGAGGACCAAGGAAAATAAGGTCCCGTAATGACTTTTTAGGCTATAAAATTTTCTAAGTAATAGAAATAAAAATAGAACAAATTATAAAAATGTAGTACTAGTCAAGTAACTAACTTGTCACACATAGCCCCTAAAAGTCTTCAAAGTTGTAAAAATAAAGAAATTCTCAATTAACCCTCATAAAACCATTGAAAAGTGAGGATTGAGTGTTCGAAAAATTTGTATTTGGTTTAACAGACAAAAGACTGTAGATCTCAAAAATGGTGACATTTTTAAAATCGCACTGACAGAAAATGCGTAGCCATCAAAAATATTAAATAACAAAAAATTATAAGAAAAATATATCGCGAATAAATCGGCCTAATTTTAACTCCTTAGACTAAATATAGTGACGAAAGTTAAATAAAACATTTCCATGACGTCACAATTTTAAAAAATATAATTTTTTTTATTTTGAACTTCATTCAAAAATATATGGATTTTTTTTTTTTTTTTTTTTCATAAATTAGGATTTAATGTACTATTTTTAATTTTTACTCATATCAAGAGGCAGCAATAGTCTGTCACCAAAGTAGGATTCCATATGCGTTGATATAATCTCTCAGTAACAGCGTATTGGTGTAAAATCTCCCATTGTTCTTCGCTTATTTTTCCTATTTTTTTCAGTGATATTAGAAATTTTAAAGACTTTTAGGTGTTATGGAGAGCATGTGAGAGACATGGAATATTCTATACTTTTGTTGAATTATTCTCTCTCTATAATATACGGATCCATAATTTTCTCCATTTATTACCCAGAAAATTATATCTATTTTTTTTTTTTTTATATTTGTATTTATTTATTGAATCTTCTTAAAAATAGAACTAACAATAAGTAATCAAATCTTAAATCTAAAAAATTAAAATTTATCTCGTCCAACCAATGTCAGGCGATAAACATCTTTTCTCGTGCATTTCATATATGGATTAGATCTGACGTATTTCTTCTTTTTAAGCGTATGTGGCCATTACTTCTTAATATATTACGAGCAAGTGAGTTTGGGTGTGTTTCTAGCTTTTTTAGGTATGTTAATGCGTGCTTTTTTATTTAGTTAGTTACCAGAGGTACGCCAAGATCTTTATGGATATTCGAATTTTTTACATAACATGGGGCAGATGTAATTGTTCTTAAAATTTTATTTTGGCGCCTTTGAATTTTTTCAACATTAGAAGCTGAAGACGTGCCCCATAATTGAAAACCATAGCACCATATTGGCTTTAGAATTGTGTTGTAAAGCAATAATTTACAGTCTAAACTCAACTTAGAATTTCTTCCAATGAGCCAGTTAATCTCAAGAGCTTTCAACTTCATTTGGGTTAACTTTGCTTCAATATGCGTTTTCCATGTAAGGCGTCGATCTAGATGCATACCAAGGTATTTAACCTCCGTTTGTTGGGGTATAACTTGATTATTTATTCGAATTGTTGGATATGATTCTCTCCTCAATGTGAAGGTTATGTGTATGCATTTCTGCTCGTTTACTTTTATCTTCCATTGCTTTAACCATGTTTCTAGATCAGATACATGATCTTGCAGGAGTATAGATGCTTCTTGGGGGTTTTCATGAAATGTTGATATATGGGTTTTGCTATTTGTTGGCATATCAGAGGTAAATATTAAGTATAAAAAAGGACCCAGTATGCTTCCCTACGGTACGCCTGCTGCTATAGGCTGGGGTGAACTTAGGAAGTCTCCTTCTTTAAGAATAAACTTCCGTTGAGTTAAATAGCTTTCAAATAGCTTATGTGTGTTAGTGGGTCAATTTACTCTTATTTTATATAACAAGCCTTCGTGCCATACCTTGTCAAAAGCTTGCCAAACGTCGATGAATAGAGCAGAACAAAATTTCTTTTCTTCAAAAGCCTTGGATATAGCATTAACAAGTCTGTGTGTTCAATAGTGCTATGTTTTCTTCTAAAACCAAATTGATGATTCGGGATGCAATCAGTTCGATTCATTATTATGTTCAACTTGTTCATTAATAGCTTCTCGAACAGCTTTGATATATTTGATAACAGGCTGATGGGTCTATACGATTCTACTTTAGTGTGATCTTTTCCTGGCTTAGGTATCATAGTAATCAACGAAACCTCCCATTCTGGTGGATAGTGTTTAAGGCGTAATATAGCGTTGAAAATAAAAAGTATTATTTTTAACGCTATCCGGAGTAGCTCCAAAAGCATCTTGTTACTGATTTTATCAATACCAGGGACTTTTTTGGAGTTTAAATTAACAATAGCCTTCTCGATCTCTCGAATCTCAAAACAAAGGGGTTCAACTGTTCTATAATGGGGTACAACTGGTGGCAACTCTATTATGTCATCTGATAAATTTGGAGTAAACACATTCTTTAGATGACTAACGAATAGATTCCCCTTTTCGCTGTCATTTCTTGCCCAGCCTCCATTTGTATTACGTAGAGGAGGTCTGCTTAAAACTGGTCTTTTTAAATTTTTTGTAGCTCGCCATAATGAGTAATTTGAATACGGTATTGCATCTAGGTTTTCCAAATATTTAGTAAGTGATTCAGTTTTTTGATACTCTAGAAGCTTATTAAGGCGTTTTTGGCATTCTCTTAAGCTATGTATACACGCTTGTCAGATCTAACAATGTTGGCAGATCTGTCAATGTAATGGCAATGTACTGACAATGAAAAATTGTTAGCAACAGGTAAATTGCCAGTTTAGACGATCGTAAGAAAACCTTACAATTTCATTGCCAGTCAATTGTCAGACAATAAATTTATCTGCCAACAAAAATTGTCAGTTTACACTGTTGGCAGGTTGTTGTATGGCAAAAGTTACCAGATCCGTCGTCATCCGGATAAACTTTGCTGTTTAATGTACAGCGTTGCCATTACAAATGATTTATCTGACAATGGCGCCATTGTCAGATGCATAAAATTCGCACAGCTGACAATAAAAATTGTCAGACAATTATCTGCCAATCGCAACGTTATGTGTTTACACGATTGTCAGATGTCTAACAATATTGTTGGGTTACAATTTATTGAACATTTTTCTGCCAACATTGTTAGATCTGACAATCGTGTATACATAGCTTTAGTTTTGACTTGAGTTGAGGGGATCTATGGAGTTGCCACTCTCTTCGAACTCTTCTTTTTTCAGTCAAGAGCCGTTCGACATCAACAGAACAAATTCTATTGTATCTGTTTTGTCGGGGGGTTAGGGTAGCATGTTCAGCAGCAAGTTTTAAACTTTTTTCAAAATTATTGAGAGAGAGATCGATTTCTTCTGTAGTTTTTAGCGACATATTTCCTGTGCAGTGAGTGCTTGTGTTTGAAATAAAATTATATAACCTAAAAATTGTTTAGAGGTACATATTTCATTTGGTCATCAATGGGTTAAAAGTGTGATGTGATGGATATGTTTCATGTAACTTTTTTCACTATATTTAGTCTAAGGAGTAAGAATTAAACAAAATTATTCAAGATAAATTTTTTTTATACTTTTTTGTTAGCTTTGTTATTGAAAATTGGATTTTAACTTTTTTTTCAAACTTTTGGTGTCCACACATTATCGGTCAACGCGATTTCAATAAATAATTTTTGAAATCTGCGGTCTTTTATTAGTTATATCAAATACAAATTTCCCCTATACACTCACTCCTTACCCCTCATTTTTTTCAATGGTTTTATAAGGGCTAATAGAGAATTTCTTTATTTTTACAACTTTAAAGACTTCTAGGGGCTATGTGTGACAAGTTAGAGACTTAACTAGTACCACATTTTTATAGCCCCATATCTTGGCTATAAAAGATGAGTGACTAATTTGTTCTACCTATTAGTTAGAATATTGTATAACCTAAAAACTCATCATGGAACCTTATTTTTTTGGTCCTCAATGAGTTTCAAATTGTGACGTGATGAAAAAAAAAATAATTAATGACCTGTGTAATTAATTATCTATACTTTTGATCAAAATAAAAATTATTATTGAGTTTTTATCCACTTTGTAATAATTTTTGATTTTATCTCATAACCTTACTTTTCAATTTGGACACACACTAATCTATGTATTTATGTAATTACAAAAATATGTTCAAAGGTATCTTGAGACTTGAATTTCTCTAAAAAAAATACAAAAACTTGGGCCAATAGAATAATTCAAATGATCATTTATTGCATTACAATTTTTGTAGTAATTTACTCTCATTTGTATTATAGTGATCTCGTGATTTTGTGCAAAAATATTTCGCAACTCTTTACTACCTAACAATATCAGTGAAAAAATACAGGAAATTCTACATAAATTCTGCTTTCATCAGATCTAGACTTTTTTATGGGCGTGTCTAATATTATGCCATAAATAAGCTGAGAATAACTCGAGAATATGATACACTAGTATGATACACAAAAATATGCGAAATAAAATTTACTTTAAGTCGTTCTAATATTAAATTTTTCTTCATTCAATAGTTTCGGAGTCATTTCGAAATAAATGTCCGAAACAAATTTTCAATGCTAAATTTAAGATTTTTTTCTAATATTTCTTTTTAAAAGTGAAAGCATCAAAAATGTTTCAGATTATCATCTTTATCTCGAAGATGGTAAGACTATGAGTAAAATAAGCTTGAAGATATTTTTAGTCCGCATATTTTTAGTCCGCACACCGCGATCTTGAATTATGGTTAAATATTCTAGAGTAATGGTCTTATTATAGGCGAAATATTAGACACGCCCATAAAAAAATTTCCATTATTGATGGAAAAAAACTGAGGAATTATTTCGTTAAACACTTTGGATTTTTTTATTTTTTATTTGGGAGTTTCATGGGACTTATTGCATTTAGGAGTTATTTCATGGTAGCCTATCTTTAGTGAAGCCAGTGGTGCTCAAAACCCACAGATAAGTAATCCGAACTCAATAAAAATGGAAAAAGTCCCAAAAGAAATTCAATAACTCCCAATTGCAAAATTACATGAAATAACTTCCAACAAAATATCGCTGGGATTAGTTTTATAATGAAATAACTTTCCACAGAAAAAAATTTAACAAGTTCTAACCCACTGGGAATTATTTCATAATGAAACAAAACCCTATTTGTATGCAAAAATTTTGGTAATTATCTCATTTGGGAGTTCTTTCACGGTACCCAAATTTATTTATATTATTTCAGCGTTATGAAGATAAATTTATTTTGCTATCAAACGTCATTTTGTTGTTGTTTTTTGACATTTATTTTTTTAATTGAGAAAAAGCGCAATTCTTAATGAAATCTCAAATAATTATTTGGAGCAAAATTAACACAAAATAATATGACATTTAAAAAACAAAACAGATATTATCATTAAATTTTGACAACATTCCTCGACTTAAACAATCTAAATACACAAAAAATATTTAATAAGCCACGCCTCTTATAACGACAGGGTGACCATTTTACTGAAAAAAAAAATATATTTTTTCTCGTTTTATAGTGCAACTGGTTTTGCACAAAAACGATGTTTTTGATCTGACTGAATAATACAAAATAAAAGACATCTGTTAAAAAATTAAATTTTTCGGATGTTGTTTCATGGAATAGTCAATATATTAACAAATGGTTTTATATAAATGTTTGTAATATTATAAACATTAATTTGTGGTCTTAGTGTCACGTTGCATGATGTCTCTACTTTAACACATTCACTCATTTGCTCGATTTTACTCAAACTCCCTCAACAAACCTGCCCCATTCCATCTATTCAATCAAACAACCCACAAAGCTTTCAATTCAATTCTCAATTTAACTTAACAATAATAAAAGTCCTAATAGGTTATTTTGGAGAATGTTTCAAAATATCCATAAATATGTATATAAAATTTATAAATACCTACATATACATAAGTATATCTACAATCCAAGCGGGAGAAAAAAGTACTAAAGGGCCCTATGAAAATTTGTTTTATATAATAATATTTTTTATATATAATAAAATATAATATGTATAAGGTGATCATACATAGCTTCTAATTAAAGGGAAAAATTAATTAGTGTAATATAAATTCCACAGTAGGATTTTCCCTAGACATAGGTTTACCAGAGTAGGGGAACACCACTAACGCTTCAGGAGCAGAGCTCAAATTAGAGAACTTCTGACAGAAAATGTTTACCCCGCTAGCCAAATTTTTGTCACAGTTGAAATTTCAATTATTTCAATATTTTGGTACAGTTTTTTCCATATATAGCCCAACTTTAAGACCAATTTTATTAAATCTTTTTGTAATTAGTTAACAATATTATGAATTGAATAAAGAAGTAGAAAAGTGTCAATATAGAAAAAAGTAATTTTAATGATTGAAGTACATTAAATAAAATTCGTTAATTTTTTCCAAGAATATATTAATTTAATGTACGAATTCGTTGTTTCAATGAAAAACAATCATTAAAATTCAGTGAAAAATTAATGCTATTGAAACCATTCATTAAATTTATTTCTTAATAAAATAAGTAAATCAGTTATTTGATTTAATGTATTAGTATAGTGAATTCGTTGATCCAATGTACTAATACATTGATTTAATTAAGAAGAAGCATTACACAATGAACAAATAAATTGATTCAATGAAATATTTCATTAAATTATGTTAAAATAAACGTAATTATTCAATGCTTTCTAACATAAATTATAGTAAAATTAAAACAAAAACAAAAAACCAAAAGTACAGAACAAGTCTATTATTACAATACATTTTTAATGTATAGTTTCATTGGGACGAAATATGAGTTCATTGAAATAAATCAATGTACTGTTCACGGGAATTATTTATTTTATTTAATGAACGTTTTCATTGAATCAATCACTTAATTTTAATATTTATATATGGCAATACATTGTTTCAATGAACCTGTACACTGGGTCAAATTTAGTGTACAAATTCATTGAAACAATGAACTTTTTTTATGGTATTTATGTACCTTTTTGGTTCATTGAACCTTATTTTTTTTATAAAATAAAATTATCCTTAAGAAAGTATAATAATTTTATAATTTTTTGAAATGTGTCTTCACGAAGATGATTCCAGAATTTAAAACGATTAACCATTTTTTACTTTAGACTATATGTTCTAAAATTCAAAAACATGGATCTACAAACAGAAAGTAGTTTTTGAAATCTCGATGTGTTGTAAAAAGCTTGCCTATGGGGTTTTCCAGATCATCCAAAAATGTGGACTTTGTAGGATAAAATACAAAAATTCCCATTTTTGAGGGGTTTCCTTCGGTTTTTTTTTTTAATTTCGGGATTCCTTTTACCAATATCTTAATTATTTTACACTTCATTATTTCAAATAGTGAACTATCAACGACAAATTTCGTTGGGATACCCATAGCTCTTCTCCTGAGGGATCACTGGGGTTCCTCTTTAAACTTGAAATTGTTCACTTCGCTGCTACGCGTATGTGATTTGATGTAAATCCAATTATAGTTACATATTTACTTACGAAAATGTTCGATTATTGAGCGATATTATTGAGCGTTGTACGTTAGGGTAAAATGTGTTAAAAGTGGCGCTTAATTGGATTTTAAAATTTAAAGTTTTGTAATAAAGTTGGGTACCGAATAAAAATAGACAAAATTATGTATCAACGTCAATTAAAATCTTTAAGCTAGGTTGTATTGTTTTCTTATAAGGAGCTGTCAAATTTAAGAATTTTTTTACATTTTTGAAAAATAGTAAAACAATTAAATTTTCTTCATTTTTCAGAGTATTTATTTTAAATAAACTGTCTTTTAAAGTAAAAATTTAAAATGAAACCATCAACTTCAGATATTTAAGTGTATTTCTCTTCAAGTATTTGTAAATTATATTTTGTCCTAATATTTTTGATATTTTTTTTTTTAAATTGTCCTAAAATACACTAATTTTAAAATTTCATGGAATGCAACTTAAAATGTTACAGGATGTTTATTCTGAATATTTTCTGAAAAATAGTATATATTGTCTGTTTTAACATAACATATATAGCCTGATTTGAGAAAATATATTTTTTTTTCGAAAAATCTAAAGTAGATTTCATACTAAAAACAGCTTAAGCATTAAACAGTGGGGAAAAATTAAAATAATTCTGTAATTTCTAATCTGCTGGTTGGATTTGCATGAAATTTCACATAGACGTAGCAGGGGTCAGTAACATTTTGAGAAGCAAGATCCAATATACGCATCAGGAGCGGAACTATGGGGGTTCAAAATAGGGTACTAGTTTCATAGAAAATGTTTAACCACTAGCGAATTTTTGTTCCTTGCCCGATTTCCAAGATTTTTATATCACCTTAAAGTTCTTGATAAATCCTTTAGAAAACTGCTATTTATCTTATATGTTTTTCGAGTTATATGCATTTGAAATTTCAAAAATCTCAATTTTACAGGATCTTGGTTAAGATTTTTCCATATATAGCCAAATATTTTCAAACAATTTTATTATATGTTATGTAGTTAGTTAAAAGGAAAAATTATCTATTGAACAAAGAAAATTTTGAGTCGTTATCTTTATTGAGTCAAAACCCTAGAGTAAAGAGAACCGGTTCAAAACTAGTCACGTGACAAGTTCTCAGGGCTAGTGACCGGTTCTTAATTGGAACTTTGGTGACGAGTTAGGTGTCAATTGGTACTCAACTGGTACTGACGGACCGGTCTATTAGTGCAATTGCCAAAAATTTCCTGCAAGAAAGTTAAACGATTTTAAATTGGAAAGTTTGCCAGAATTAACAAACAGACGGACAGATGGACGGACATTAGAATTCTTTCAAACAAGTCTTAAAATTCGAAAAATATTTTTTTCCACTTCTCGAATAATATGAAAAACACACAGAAAAAAATATTTCAAATTATTTTTTAATAAAATTATTAACTAACTTTATATTAGAGTTTAATTATGTTATTTATTAATGTAATTAATTTTCTAATTGCTTTACGATTTTGTTTTTAAATAAATTGACAGCTGTTAATAAAATATAAAGAAAAATTAAAGATTTGTCTACAAAAGTACAGAAATAAAATAAATTTAAGTCAATTTCCAAAAATTTTCAGCTCGTTATATCTATTTTAAAAGAAAAAAAAAAAAAAAAAACAATAATGACAAAATCAATTATTTTAGTTATTAATATTATCATTTTGATGATTGGAGCAAAATCAATTAAAAATTAATTAATATAAGCAATTTCGTAATTGAAGTCCATTTTTACTTTTTTCTGTGCAAATGAAAGTATTAAAATTTGGATATCACCTTTTCCGGAATTAAGCGTAATTTACGTCCCATTTAACCCAAATGTATAGACGGACGGACATTACCATTCAACCAAAAAAAATCTGATAATTCTAAAAATGCATTTTTTTACTTACTAATAAATAGGAAAATTAAACGTGATCATTAAAGTGCTGAATTATGCATAATTTTCGACCCATTTAACTCTAATGTATAGACGGACGGACAGGCATTACCGTTCTGCTGAAAAAAATCTTAAAACTCTAAAACTGAATTTTTTTAACTAATAATCAATAAAAAAATAAAACATGATCATTAAAATATTGACACCACCTTTCCCTGAATTATGCATAATTTTCGACCCCTTTTACCTCAATGTGCGGTGTGGGAAAGTGAAGCTCTGACATTTTTGGATGAATTTTCATGGGAGACAAAGTAGATTATGTTTTTAATTTGTTTGTAAAGAAGGATATAGTAGGCATTTAAAAGGCCTGAACAGTGCAGGTCCATCACATTTTCCCGCTGGGAATCCATGTATGTGTTATGTGAACATGTATGTTGTATATGAATATTTGTTGTATAATTTTGTCTAGCATGTATTGTGTATGACAGTATTGACAACAAGTATTTTATGTCGGGGTTCTATGTAAAACATTTCAAATAAACATGACAGATAAATTGATTTAGACAAGACAACGTTTTGTACGTATTTAATAATATATATGTATATAAAATAATATTTTCTTCTTGTCGTTGTTGTTTTATTGCTGGGCGGCATTGTGCCACAAAGTTCACGTTTACTTATTTTTTTTTTTTGCTTTTGTTTATGGTTTCTAATTAATTAACAACATTTTTATTTATTCATTTGTTATAAATATTTATTTATTCGTTATAAAAGGAAATAAGCAAGGGAAGCAATAAGAAGCTTATTTGTGGTTTTAATCAATACTTACAATAAAATTGGTTACAAGTCTTTGTGCTATTAATAGACAAATATGCCACTAAGTGTTTATCTATATATATGTATCTTAAAGGATTAGTTTTATTTTCTATTATATAGACACACATACATATGTATTTACATATGTAATACTTTTGTATTTATTTTAATTAATGACATGCTGTTTGCTTTGGTATTTAGTAGATGGTATTTAGTAGATACAATTTCCCTTTTATTTTTAGAAAATATTTATTGAATATGAAGTAAATAAAACTTCATACAAAAAATATTATTTAATATATTTTACATACGGACGTCCTGTAGCTTTTTATATGTAAGTATTTTGTATTATTTAATTAAGTTTACAGAATTCACGGTATATTATAAAGACTTTTTGTCTTTATAGAAGTTCAATAAAACTTTGTGGTTTTCTTTTAAGATATATTTATTTTGATTAAAAACAAATGCAAAATATAATTTATCATATTTATGTAGGTTACGGTGGTTCTAAATGAAAGATATCAATATTCCCATACAAAGAAAAAAAATACTTCATATAAAGTAGCGTTTCCAAAAAAATTTAATTTTGACATTATCTTTTGCTAGTTGAAGGATGCCAAAGCTGAAAATTTTAAGAAATTAAGATGTGAGTTAAAAAATATTACACTAAAATTTTGATAAATTTATGAAAAAACTTAATAAGTTCATTGAAAACCGCGATAATAATCGAATAAAAAGGAGTTTTTGAAACTTAGCAACTATTCTGCACAAATTTCATCAATTTATGCTTTTGGGGACATTTATATCCTTAACTATCCATTTATTTGCAATTAAAATTAACTTATTATGGACCGGAAAGGCTATTGAATCACATATCAATAGCATTTAATAAGACCTTTCCAATAAGATCATTTTTATTTTTACCCAACTATGAAATGTCTCAACATTTTATGATGCGAGTTGAAATGGCAAATAATTTCGAACTTTTTTATTGTAGAACAAGTGCAAAAATATAATAAACTAGTTAATAGTAAAATGTTAATATTTAATTCGATAAAATTTAAGTCATTTTCTTCAAAATTATTGAACATAATAAAATATAAAAATAAAAATATTAAAAAATTGTTTTACATTCATGTTATAAATGAATTTTTGGCGAATTTAAAAAGAAAAAAAAATACATATCCGAGGTGACAACCTGTCCTCCTCCAAATCACCTCAGCTCTGGCCATGCGAAATTTTATTTCGATATCTCCAACGGTTCACAAATTACAGAAATAAAAAAGGAATAAAAAATTGATTTGGGACCACTGTGCACGGTTTGTGCATTATTATTTGAAACATATTTAACTTCTTTGATAATAAATTTGTATTTACTAAACTATGATCGAATGGAAGACTTGTAGAGGAGAAACTAAGCTTTCAGAAAAATGATCTTGTAGTCACCCTGTAGTAATACGAGATATTCTGGTGTCAAAATTTTGACAAAAGTTGTCCACCTTGAGTATTAAAAATTTGAAGAAATTAAGTCTAAATTCAAAGATTTTTATATTTCTGTAAAATGTTTGGCGGAATGAAGAAAAAATAATATTACTCTTCTAAGTTATCTCTGCCATTATTTCATATACAGTACTATGCAAAACAAATCCAACAAAATTAGGGTAAACATAAGAATAGTTTTATATTTTACAATATTTTGTTTACAACAAAAATAATTTTACGAAACTATATACATATTTAAGGCGATTAAATTGTTAATTGAATTCTCTCGAATGATTTCCATTTGAATTTATTGACTAAACAACACGTTGGACTGCACTAATTTTGAAGCCGCATAAAAAGACTTCCACAGATCTTGCGTCTGAGTATTAGACCACATGGTTAAAAAATATTTAGCAGACATTTTAAGCAATTACGTTTAATCCAATCATTCAGTTTAAAATATATTTAAAAAAAAATATATGCTTTTTAATAATCTATTAACCTAAAAATATAAAAATTTCATTAGATTTCTTAAAAAAGGACATATTTTTTTTCGCAAGAATTCAAGTACAGTTAAGACCAAATTACATTAGCGCGTAGTCAGCAACAGTATCAGTAAAAATTATTAGCTGTTCACTATTAGAACAACATGTTGCTGCCGTTATAATTACATCTAAGCTTGCAAAAATTTACAACCATCATCTTGCTTTATTCTACTTGAGTATTTGAGTCTCCCATTTCTTTGCTCACTCCCTTTGTCTCGCTCTCAATCTGAAAGAAGCGCAGTGAATTTAGAAACGGAGCTAAATAAAACAGCACTGCAAACTGCTGATGACCAAATGTAATCATTTCCATAACAAACAGTGCGTTCTAAATTATCAGCTGATTGTTTCTGCACTCACTGCTGCTGAATACGCGCTAATGTAATTTATGCTTAAACATATGCAGCAAAAATTTACAATCACCATCTTGCTTTATTCTACTTGTGTTTTTTAGGCTCTTATTTATTTGCTCAGTCTCTTTGTCTCGCTCTTAATCTGAAATCAGCGCAATAAATTTAGAAACAGTGCTAAATAAAACAGCACTGCAAACTGCCGCTGATCAAATGTAATCAATTCCATAACAAACAGTGCGTTCTAAATTATCAGCTGATATGGCAGCAAACACTGCTGCTGACTACGCGCTATTATAATTTGGGCTTTATAATTACATCTTTTCGGTGCCCAAAATCATTGTTAGGAACTGTGCGGTTTAAGATGTATACCTTGACAATATACCGGGTAGCGCGACGTTGCGTATCCGGTCATAGAGGATACATATAAATATTGTTTTAAACTAAATAAAGTAGTTTTCTTTTTTAATATGATTAATTTTGTTGATTTCAGGAATAAAAAACTTATAAATTTTTTCTTGTTATGATTTTGTTTAAAACTTTTTCATACTAGAATTGTCCAAATTTAACACCTGTTGCTTATCGCTTATTTTTACAGGGTGACTTCAATATCATTTTTCTGAAAGCTAAGATTCTTCTCTACAACTCTTCTATACATTTGAATTCGATCAGTAGTTTATACGCACCATTTACTCGCAATTAAAAATATTGCGATGAGAAAATTTGGCTGTATAAACAGTGAGCTAGTACTAAATTTGCAAGTTAGTTAGTTACTCACGAAAAATAATCGTGATTAGTGAAGCTAATTGCAAATAAAGCGTACATAGTTGCCACTTCCTTTCTAAATAACATTGCTTAGCTGACATAATTCTTCGCAAATCCAACCAGCCGATCAGAAGTTACAGATTTATTTCCACAAAATTTCGATTCTGCCCCACTGTGCACTCTCTCAAACTTCAATAATTTTTCATAAAAAATCTTATAGTAACAAAAATTTTAATTTTCAAAATTCCAAGTGGGATTTTTGTTAGTTCTTGAAAAACGATAATTCACTTTTTTAAACGGGTGGATTAAGTTCAGATTATGGACTATAATGTAAAATAAAATATATTCCCATATTTGTTGTATAAATATTTTTAATAATTTTTCAAAAAATTCTCTTAAAATGGGGTATTTTCGAGATATATGTAGAGTACTAAATAGTTATTGGGTACAATTGGGAAAACATTTTAATATAGCCATAAGATGTTAGCTTGTGTAATGAAGCAAAACATTTTGCCAACGAAAAATATTTAATTTCGTGTTAAAATAAACCAGTTGAAATTATGAAATTAACTGCCTGTTTCTCTATGTCGAACGAAAATTTCTTTTCGAATAAATGTATGGAAAACAACAAATAAATTTAAAATTTTGTTTTTGTTTTCTATACATTTATTCGAAACGAATTTTTCGTTCGACATAGAGAAACAGGCAGTAAGTTTTTTTTTTTTTTTTTTTTTTCAAGAAAACAATTTTAAGTTATATACAGTAGGGGTTATTCTTTATTTATTATCATTAAAGAAACAATAAGCCTTATTTTGAAAAAAACTTCCTCTTAAGGATTTCGCACGAAATCCTTAAGTTTTTAAGGTTTTTAAGGAAATATCTGATATTTTCCGGCATTATTCTAATTAAAGGATTTATTATGTTTCGGTCACTTTTTTGCTCGAATAAGTCCACTTATTTTTAAACTCTGTTTCATTTTAAGCTAAACTTTTAATGTCCTTTTAATTATTTTTTACTAGAGCCCAATATCTTTCAATTTCATGGATATTCAGACAATTTGATGGATTAGCCTCTTTCGATACAAACTCTTACATTTTCTTTGTTACAACTCCATTGTTTTGTTGTTATAATGAGAAGAAGCGGAAACAGGCTAGAAAAGAGCAGATATACTGAATTTTATTAGGAAAGGGAGGAGTATCTTTCAAAGGCACTCATTCACGTATATTTCTGTGTTAAGAATGAAGGTCTTCATTCCTGCGTATGCATATGACTTCCCAAATCAATAACTTTCTTGGGAATTTTGATTTCTATAATACACGAAATTTTTTTGCCATAATCTCTCAAGCATTTTCTACATAGAATTCCTGGCCATGGAGTTGAAAAAAAGTCACCCTGTACGAACGTTTCATCGCCTAAGGAGTGAGATCGAAAAAATCTTAACACACATTTTGCCTCATAACTTTTTTCGGAATCAATATTCAAAATTTTTTTTGATCTAGTTATCATGGAAAAATACTTCAGTTATTATTTTTAATAACAACCATGTTAATTTGTCCTTATTTTCATCAAAATAAGTGACGAAAAAGATTTACGTCCTACAAGTTATCAAAAAAATTCAAAAAATCCAAATAGGTCTTACAAATAATTGGCCACAGAATTAAATGTCGTCCGTAAAACCGTTTCTAATGTTATTAAACAGTATCAGGAGAATTTGACTATTGATGTGAAAACTACTTCGGTAAGAAAAAAGGACCACATGATATTGGGAAGGTCAGAAAATTGAAGGCATATTGAAAGAAACTCCAAACACATCTGGTAGAAAACCAGCTCAGTTTTCTCAGTGCTTCGACCATTTAGTGCGAAAATTTAAAGCTAATGGGAAAGTTGATAACATATAAAGTTCAAAAAATTCCAAACTGGAATTCTGCAAAAAAAATTATAAGCCAAAAATAGGGCTCGGAATTTAAAACCAAATTTCATGCAAAAATACTCAAGCTGTATAATTGACGAAGCAACGTAGGTGCTGGCAGAATCTTCGCAGCTTGTGTCTCAAAAATTTTTATTGCTAATGCTTGAAGCAATGTTGGAGATAAGTTTAAGACCCAAAAGCAGCAAAAATTTCTTACAAAATTCATGGTATGGCAAGCTTTTTGCAGTTGCGGCAAAACAGGAAAGTCATTTGATACATTCGGATCTATAAATACCAAAATATGCATAAAGGAATATTTGAAAAAAAGACTTCTTCTTTTCTTAAGAAAGCACAACGTGTCCACATATTTTTGGACCCATTTGGTATCATGTCACTACGGTAAGAAAGCTCTGGAGTGGTACCAAATCAATAACATAGTTTTAGTACCAAGAGAGGTCAATTTTCAAAATTGTCCATAGCTTAGACCAGTGGAGAGATATTGAGCTCTTGTGAAAAGTGAATTCAAGAGCACAAAAAAACAAATTTTAACAGAAGATGTGCACACTGTTCCAAAAAAGTGACTGAAGCAACTATCAAAGGGTTTTCAAAAATGGTCCACAATTTTATAATTAGTGGTTAGAACCATAAAATATATATTTCTGTGATCTGTGCTAAATTATCAAATGATTAAAAAAATAATGAAAACTCTGTATGTTAAGAATTTTTCGATCTCACTCCTTACTATAAAGAAATAAAATTTCTGAAAAAATTCGTCCGAAGTATTTTCATGTTATTTTTTACCTCCAAATTCTTGCTTGCGTTTCTATTAGGATTTCTTTCTTACTTTATAAGTCTTCAGTATAGACTTCCTTTAAAATTTTCTGATAAAGATTCAAGCAATTAACTTTTTGTGATACTTTTCTTCCAGAGATGAGGTGATTTTCTCTTAAAATCCTTTCTATTTTGCTTGAGTCCTACAGCCTGGAGATACTATTTGTCTTCCATTACCAGGTTAGCATTCAGTGATCATGACTACTTTTTATAATATTATGACCCAAGAAACTGTATTTTGCGGCACAACAGCCGTCTTCGCAATTATTTTATATGACCAATGTAAGATTTCATGAAAATTTTGAATTATGTGTTTATGTGTTTTTTGTTAAACTTCCATTTTAAGAAAAATCAATTTTGCTATTACCATGAAACTTAACTCATAGCAAGTGAGCATAATGGCAAATACAAACCAGTTAACAGAATTATTAATTTTTCACCACATCAAAAGTTATAAGCCCAAGAGCATGCACGGATTTTTTCGTGCGCAGTCCTTGCTTTGAAAATCTTTTCATATAAATTGTTTTTGTTTTCAAAATTTGTTATGAAAAATTTTTAAAAGTGAGGTGAAGTAATTTACAAAAGTCATTAAATTCCATAAATTTTGTTATGAAGATCTTCATCCTGTATAAACCATTTTCTGTTCTTCCATCAATAGTTTTTTTTTTTTAACTAATTTATTGTAGCCAAATTTTCAATAATTATGATAGTATTTATTTCCCTAAAGAAAACAAACAACTAAAATTATGTTACATTTTAATAAATACATTTATTGTAGCATGAAAATATGATTTAGCATAAAATTAACATAAATATGTATTATAATGAAAACCACTAAAATAAAATAGATTTTCAAAATAAATGAAAAAGAAAAAACATCCATAAACGTGTAATATTTTAAAATACATATTTAATATTCATACATGCCAAATACCACAAAATGTTGTAAATAACGTATAATTTTTGATTATCATTTTATTATTTAGTTTTATTTGTGTAAAAAAACATGGAATGCTGTTCTTTTTTTGTCCTCTTGTCAAAATGTTTCGAATATTTAATAACATAATTTATATTTAATTTCAATATTTTTTTATTCCACAGATAAACAGAAGTTGTTTACCCACATTCAAAATTAATATTAACTAAATTAGAACAAAACTTAGAATGTTTAGGTAGTTGATTACATTAAGAAAAGGATATGCAACAATATCCTTCTATTCTTTAATTTAAAAAAAAATATTAATTTTATTTGACTACTTAATTTTAAAAATTTTGTTAAAGTAAGTATTAAAGATTTTGTTAAATATTTTAATAAAAACATAAACCCTTTTCTTTCTCGAATTTGGAAAATTCCATTGCCTAGCCTCTAATCACCACCAGTATTATATTAACCATAAATTCCAAAGCATATTTAAAGGCTATCCTTAGTACACCTGTATTTAATTACAAAATGCATTACCAAAAAAATAGTGAATTTAGTATTTTGTCATTTATGGTTAATAAAATGACCACTTATAAATATTTATTCAAACAAATGTTTGTGTAAATTTAACATATTTTTCCTAAATGTACATACATATGTAATACATTTTTTCTGATTATATTATATTATTTATTTATTTATTTACTTTTTTTCCAAATTTTAATTTTATATATTGTGAAAATAAATGCATAATAAAGGCATTAAATAACTGTTAATTTGATACATGTAAACTAATTTATTGTCATTATTGGTTGAAATTTTTTGAAATTTATTATTTGCGTTTTAAAATGTAATTTTTTCATGATTGTTTTCCATGCACCCAGCAAATAACTTGGTAAACTTTTAAAATATTATGAATTTAACATTTGATATCAAATGTGTCAGCCAAACTTGTTTCAAAGGTACATACGTATATAAGGATTTAAATTTTAAGTTTGAATTCAAAGTGAAAATTATTCGAAAAAAAATTTGGAAATTGTTCTTTATTAATTTGATATTAAATGTTCCCAGCAAACACTTGGTAATGTCATGTAGTTACGGATGTAATTACTTTGTAATGACAAAATCATAAAGTCTGCATTACATAGAAGTTGCGTTTGAATTAATTTTTAATCTAAAATAGTCTACTTTTATTACATTTATTTTAATTACATTTTTGGTGATTGTTAACTTTTTTAAATTAAAATTTATATAATCATTTTACGTTTAAAATAAAAAAACAGGAGAAAATGTTTCTTATATCCTAATATTTCACTAGTTATTTGTTGCCCAAAATGTAACTAGTTCCTATTATTTTTACTAATCATGACTATAATTCGTCACTGAACAGCTTGAAAGTAGTTAGTTATTGTAATGACATCTAAGTGACGTATATGGTAAGTAGTTGCCTCTACTGTCATCACCGTGTTAAAATAATGAGTTATTCAGCTAATGTGTAAGTGGTGAAGAGCCATTATATTAGCTTCTTAACTCATTACATGGCAACCTAAGTTTTTGCTGAGTTATTATAAAATTTTTATTTTTAATCAAAAAACTAGTTTAAAAACGTTTCAAAAGTTACATATACCTTTTCCTTATTGAGATCAAATGTTATACTCAAATCCTTAAACATTAAAATAAACTAAAATAGTTAATAAATATTTGAAGAATAGTATACAAATAAACAAATCAATCAAAAAATAAAACGAGAAAGAAAGATGTAGTCGGTCTTTGTGTATGAGCACAAAAATTCTGGAAGGGTACTTATTAGTGTCCGACCGAACGTTAGGGTTCGACTACGGTGTTCGGTAAAAAGTGATGTTCGGTGGGTTTTTAGACAAACTTTACCGAACACCGAACTTTTTATTAAATCTGAATTTGACATGTATTTGTGCCACCAAAAGCATAAAAACAGTATAACTGCAATTATAATAATCAAAAGTAAGAAAAAATACAAAGAAAGGATGAAAAAAAGTTTAATAAAGAAAATTAAATTTATTTGACTACAACTTTAACTTTTCAAAATATCTCTATACAATTTTCAAATTCTATTTAATTTATATGCGTTTAAACAGCGCCTAGAAAGTACTTCCCAGTATTTTTGTTAATAATAATTATTTTTTTGTACTTTTTAGGTCCTAAAACAAAAAGTTCAGGTTCGGTTCGGGATTGGCCGAACTTTGCAAAATTTACCGAAGTTCGGGTTCGGTTTGAAAAGTGTATTCGGTCGGACTCTAGTACTTATATTAGATCTGTGGCCAATTGTAGACCATCACTTTTACTAAATGTAAAATAAAATATGCAAATACAGAATAATGCGTTGATACTAACATTTATATGATTTTATGCAATTTAGGAGGATTCTCGGAAGTAGGTTTATTTTGGAGCTATGGTAAATTATGAACCGATTCTTATAAAATTTGGTAATGTTATTTCTTCTTATATAAAACTTATTTGTGTCGAATATTAACTTGATACTATCATTCGTATGGGATTTATGCACTTTAGTGTAATTTCCATAAGAAGGGTTTATGTGGGAGCTATGGTCGATTATGGGTTGAACTTTATGAAATTTGCCACAAAAATTAACACTTATACAAAACTTTGCACCGAATTTAATTTATGATCACTAAACCCCTATTCTGGTAGGACATTTGTGTGGGGGCTACGTGAAATAATGGACCGATCATAACCAATTTCAAAAGGCTTTTTCCTTGTGTCATAATAACTATTCCAAATTTCTAAATAACTATGCCAAATTTCATCAAGATATCTTCAAAATTGCGACATGGACAGACAGCCAGTACGGCGGACGGACGGACATCCTTAAATCGACAAGAAAGTGATTCTTTAAAGTGGAGGCCCGATGAGTTTTTCTTTGCGTTACAAACATCAGCACAAATGCATAATACCCCAACCACCTATGGTGGTGAAGGGTAAAATTAGAAATGCAAATTACTTTTTTATTAAGAAATCTATTATTTCCAAGTCAGTTTCAAATCGCTTTTCAAAGTTTGACATTTCAGAAAGAATTTGCATTCAAATTATTCCCATTTTGGTATAAAACCTTTATGTTTGCTGGGTAGTTACAAAAAACTATAAAATATTTATACAGTCAATGGTTTCTTTATTGTATTATATAAAAATTAAATTCAAAATTGAAATATATTTCAACGTTTAAATAAAGTTACAGTTGTTATTTGTTGTTTGTTCGAGGAAAATCTGTGGTCCAAAAATTTCACCTGCATGTCTGGTTTAGAGCATATAAAGCATAGTGGTGCCAAAGTACGCAAAAATGCTGTAATTTTTCGGGAAATATTGGAATTTTAAGTGGCGTAGTTTTGGTTCCATAAAAGATATTGACTTCATGCTTTATATAATTTAGAATTATGTATGTCAGCTAGTCCGAGTAATTTACTAAAAAAATAAAATAATAAGTAAAATTTTTGTTAAATATTGGTTTTTGGAGAAACTGCAAATATTTGATCTCTAATAAAATCCTGGTTTATTAAGATATCTTAACGAAATTATCAGCGATTATTGATTTTACTATTTGAAATTTTAAAATGTAGTAAAATGTAAAATGTTTTTTATAAAAGGAGTCTCCGAATTCCCAATAAAACCGCTGAAAATCTCAAAAAAAAGGATATTTTTTTAATTTTGCCCATAAAGTCCACATTTATTGCAGGTTTGGAAAAAGCCGCTGGCAAGCTCTGAAACAATTTAAGGTTTTCGTTACTGCATTTGGTTTGCAGATCTAGACTTTGGAATTTTAGAACATATAGGTTATAACCAAAATTTTGATTTCAAATAAGTCAAATTAAAAAAAGACTGTTGACACTTTTTCAAAAAAAAAAAAAAAAAACACAACTTTCAATTTCATAGGCCTTACCGAGAGTTTTAAATAAGAAACAATAATTTGGTAAGCGATTAAAAAATTTCTGTCGGAGGTACCCTAATTTAAACCCTCATAACACCGCACGTTGGGGTAAAATATGTCAAAAGTGGCTCTGAACTGAATTTTAAAATTGTAATAAAATTAGGTACCGAATAAAAATAGACAAAATTATATATCAATATCAATTAAAATCTTTAATTGATTGTGCTGTTTTCTTATAAGGAGATGCCAAATTTAGGAATTTTTTTATATTTTTGAAAAATAGTAAAAAAAATTAAATTTTCTTCAGCTTTCAGTATATTTATTTTAAATAAAAAGTTTTTTAAGGTAAACATTTTAAATGAAACCATCAACTTCAGATATTTAAGTGTACTTTTCTTCAAGTATTTGTAAATTATATTTTGTCCTAATATTTTTGGTATTTTTTTGAAAATTTTCCAAAAATACACTAATATTCAACTTTCATGGAATGCAACTTAAAATTTTACAGGATGTGTGTTCTGAAAATTTTCTGAAAAATTGTGTATATTGTCCTCTTTAATATTATGAAAAAAAAAATCGTGTGCATATATAGCCCGATTTGAGAAAATAATTTTTTCTTAAAAAAAAAAACTCCAGTAGATTTCATACAAAAAACAGCTTAAGTGCAGATATTTTCTTTGCTTTATCATACATTAAACAGTGGGGCAGAATTATTTCGATTCTGCCCCACTGTTTAATGTATGATAGTAGAGTTGCATTTTTAATTTAGAAGCATCATGGAAAATATTTAACCACTAGAAAATTTTTGTTCTTTATCCGATTTCCAAGATTTTTATACCATCTTAAAATTCTCGATAAATCCTTTAGAAAACATGCTTGCATGTACTATTTCTCTTATACATTTTTCGAGTTATTTCAAAAATCTAAATTTTACAAGATCTTGGTTAAGATTTTTCCACATAGAGCCAAATATTTTCAACCAATTTTATTATATTTTATGTAGCTGGTTAAAAAGCAAAATTATCTATCGAATAAAGGATATTTTGAGTGGTTATCTTTATTGAATCAAAAGTTAAACGATTTTGAATTGGAAAGTTTGCAAAAATTAACAAACAGACGGACATTAGAATTCTTTCAAAAAAATCTTAAAACTCAAAAAACATCTCTTTTTCCGCTTCTCGATTGATATGAAAACCAAATGAAGGTATAAACATTTTGATGTCACCTTTCCCTGAATTAAGTGGCATTTTCGACTCATTTAACCCAAATGTATAGACGGACGGACATTGCCATGCTGCTAAAAAATATTTTAGAATTCCAAAAATGCTTTTTTTTACTTACTAATAATTGGGAAAATTAACGTGATCATTAAAGTGTTGATAACACCCTTCTCTGAATTATGCATATTTTCGACCCATTTAACTCTAATGTATAGACGGACGGACAGACATTATCGTTCTGTTAAAAAAATCTTAAAATTCTAAAACTGATTTTTTTAACTAATAATCAATAAAAAAATAAAATATTGATATCACCTTTTCCTGTATTAATCGCCATTTTTGTTACCCCTTTTACCCAAATGTGCACCGCTTCTAAAGAGTATGTTGGGCACTTTCCAAAAAAATTGATTCCACTATGGAGTGTTGTTAACATAATTGTATCAGTTAATTTAAAAAATCAGAATTAAACAAATATTTGAGGCTTACGGCCGGTTTCTTTAAGGTAAACAAAATAGAGAATCCACCATATGGGTTAAAGTCAAAATGCCATGTTCCTTAAGAAATCAAAATTTTTCAGTCGCAGTCTACCCAGTTGGATTAAAATGTTTGATGCTCGAGATAAAATTTCGAAATTAATATTTCCTCTATCGATGACGGCTGAGATATCGGGAGGTCAAAATTCCTCATTTAATGAAAGAATTTCATAGTCTCCAATATAAGACTATTTTGTAGAACCTAATAATTGTGGAACTATTGTAATTTCATTATTATTATAAAAGTTCGCAGTGATTTCAGTCATGATAAAATATTTAGTAGATTATGGGTATTTCTGATTTTTTTTTTTTTTTGGTTTTTGAGCTCGTCAAATGTATGTTTGTAAATGTGTAAGGAAAACATTTTTATAATTTGTGTCATTATTACTCTAACAATATTTTATATTTTTTGCATTACATTTTATTTCACAATTATTTATGACATGATTTAAATACTTATTCAAACACTTCATAATGCTTCATGTGCATATGCATTTTATCCCTAAAGCCTTGACTCAACAAAAATTCAAAACTACGAAGAAAAAAAATCTCATAAATATATTAACCGATAAAACTTTCAAAGGAAAAGGACATCTGCAAAAGAAAACGAAGAAGTACTTCAATTAATACGAATAAAAACTCCTGGATATACATTTTATCACACAAAAAGAAAACTATTCCATAACTTACAAGATGAAAGTATCAGATATAAAGAAATTAAAGACAGAAAAATTAAGATGTATGACAAGTTAAATACAGTAAGTGGATTAATTGCTGTAAACGACATTTCAATTAATTTTCAAGTATACAATTTTATTTATTTTGCGTTTTTTCTCTCCTTCTTACATATCAATTCTTACTAATTTTACTCAATGTCATCAAAGTTCTATTCGTACATTTATTTTGTTTTTCTTTTTTTTCTTTTATGTTCTGTTTCTGTAGGCATTTTTCAAGTCTTTAGTCTTAAAAGATTGATGGTATCGAGAAATTCTTGTGCAAGAGAAAAAGACTTGTGCTAAATGAAGCCAATAAGAAAATATTTCGTAAAAAAATCATTTTTTTTTTTTTTTTTAAAGTATAAACTAACCTCTATCTTTTAGTTAGCAGCAGTAGTAAAAAGACAATTTGCTTGACTAGACCAAAAGAAACTCTGCTCATTAACTTTGAGATAACAAAGTGTTAATTGACTCCACATTACATAACATCGGACCGATTAAGTATCCAATATTCTCTTGTCTTTAGATATAGTTAATTACATACATACACTGTCGGACAAAATAAGGTGCGGTTATGTGTTTTTATTTTGTCCTACAGTGTATATGTAGTCTATAGAAAATTTCCTATCGACACACTCCTACTTTTAGCCACAAATACACTCAATCAAACACAATCACATAACTATTCTCTTATCCAATTTACAATTACACTCTTTAGATTTTACGGCAAATGTAATAAGATGAAACACCATCATCTGACACAATCATACGCTTAAACACAAACACACATACAACATTTAACGATATGCTTCTGAGCATTGTAAAGTTTCCGTTTTTTATGTTTACGACTTGAATGTCATCTATCTAACTAACTATTTGTCCCTTTGCTTGTTAGAAGAAGGTATTGGCAATGCAATTGAATAAACCATATCATATTCAAACACACACACATCACATGTCTGATATTTAGTTTAGTGCTTAAGAAGCAAAATATTAAGAGAAAATACCAAGTGAGAGAAAAAAAAAAGTACAATAGAAAAATGTCACTTGCAGGCTAAATATTGTTTGTCAGTTGGTTAAAATGTCACAGGCTAAATGTGTGAATTGATGTAGAATTCAAGAGTTTTATTCAATCGTTTGAAATTAATTAAATAAAGGAGAAGTATAGCTTTATAGAGCATGTAATGGATTTGTTCAAGTAAAAGTTTGTAATATATGTATGTGATAAGAAACTAACTAAAAATACTATTCCACATCTTTTACAATCTTTATTGTCCCGCTCAAAAAATGTTAGACTAGAAGTTACCATGGTGTGTACTCCAAAATAACAAAAGTTATACTCTACTCTGCATGTAACAAAAATCTAAATCTCCCATTACCATGACGTATCTGACAGTGCGCAGTATTATTTAGTGAACTTTAAACTGTGATTAGAACCTCAATTTGAATGATTTCAGAAATTTAGAATTTCAAATAGATTTTCGTTGGGATGATTAAACGAAATATATAAAAATCCGCAACTGTTCTGTAGCGGAGCTTTTAGGGCTCAAATTAGGGCATATTTAACAATATATATTTAACAATATATATATATATATATATATATATATATATATATATATATATATATATATATATATATATATATATATATATATATATATTTATCAGATTTATAATATTTTTACATTTTCTTAACTTAGGGTCTACACGAGATATTTTTCTATAATAACAAACGTCAAATTCTTATCATGGTAAGAATTTATTACGTGTGGACCAAATGTTAGAGCTCAAGCGAAGATAAATTTGTTTTGCTATCAATTGTCATTTTGTTGTTATATTTTGTTGACATTTTTTAAGAAATAGCTTCATGTTATTGTATTTGAAAATTTAACTACCTGAATTTTGAAAGTTCTTTGTCCAGTTTTCTTCATATATGCTAGTATTTCCGACCGATTTTATCTTTTCGCACATTATTATCTATGGAATAAAGAAATCTGAACTCGATATCTTTACCGAGTTCAAAAATGAATGATTTTTCATTATGAAAATTGTAAAAATTACATACAAACAATTGTACACTCCTCTGCAACGTCTACGTACGTACAGTGTACAAACATAAGTTTGGAAGAGGAACCCTCACAGGAGCGGAATTAAGTTGGCTCGAAGTGATTGTTATTCGATTTTAAACATTTTTATATTTTTTTTTAAGATTTTTTTCGAGCAAAGATTATGTTTTTGTCATAAAGTGTCTTCACCCTTTTTTAATCAAAAATAAACCTTTTCTTCAGAACACACATATGGTCGAAATTCTATTAAAAGTATGAAACTATTTAAAAATGGAAATACATCTTTTTACAAAATAGATCTAAATAAAAGACAAGCGTAAAGTTTTTTTTTTTCTAAAATGAGTTGTTTTTAGAAACTACTAATGAAGGGACCTTTGATGAAAATATTATGCTTGATAAAGACAACAATGATCAAACGTATAAAGTAATGCTGTCCAATAGAGTATCCCGAAGAAAGCCTATTTCGAGATTTCGATATAGAAAGACCCCTCAAACGATGCGTAAAAATTTGCTTGGGTCATAAGTTCCATACATTTTGGTAAAAAAAAGCTTAGATTTTTTAATCGAAATGGGTATCAAAAAATTCGTAATTTTATGCTGGTTATGGAAAAAATATTTCAAAAATTTTTTCCGTGGAATTTTCTTTCGCTAGAAGACTATTTAAGGCATTTCGATTAACAATTTTTTTGAAAAATTTAGAAAATCATATATTGTCAACAGTACCTATTACTACAATGCAAATTTTTAATATTTTACATAAAGACAACAAAATTATAAAATTCTTATCCATTTTTTAAGAAAAACATCGAATTTTTTTTGCATGATGTACTAAATTTACGGTTTATGGACCAAAATGTTTGCTAACATTTTTTTAAATATTTTTTTTATAATTGGCTAAAAATTACGAATTTGTTGATACCCTTTTCAAGGCACAACTCAATACTATTTTTTGGACGAAATGTTCTAGACCCGTGACTTTCAATCGCTGGTAGGGAACTGAAGATCAATTTTAATTTTATTTTTTAAATATTTTTCCCATATTAAGCTAATTTTTACGAACGTTTAAGGGGTATTCCTACAAAATTTTTCTCCATGGAACACTACTGTCCAATGATACAGTATAAAGAAAACTTTTCGATATGGCAGGGAAAACAATTAATTAAAAAGATAAATATGTAGTTCACTTAAATTTGATGAAACTATAGTTTTTTCACATGAATTTCCACTTTTATTTTATAAAAATATAAATAAAAATATAAGGAGTGCGGTCGAAAAAATCTTAACACACGTTTTGCCTCATAACTTTTTTCGGAATTAATACTAAAAAATTTTTTTGATCTAGTTATCATGGAAAAATACGTCAGTTATTATTTTCATCAAAATGAGTGACGAAAAAGATGTACGTGCTACAAATTATTAAAAAAATTTCAAAAAAAAAAAATCCAAATAGGTCCTACAAATAATTGGCCACAGAATTAAATTTCTGCCGTCAAACTGTTTCTAATGTTATTAAACAATATCGGGAGAACTTGACCATTGACAGAAAACTCGGTTCGTAAAGAAAAAAAAGGTCCACATGATATTGTGAGATGCTGAGAATAGGACACGGAAATTAAAAGCAAATTTCATATAAAAGTACTCAAGTTGTATAATTGACGTAAAAACTTATGTGCTGGCAGAATTTTCGCAGCTTCTGTGTCAAAACTTTTATATTGTTAATGTTCGAGGCAATGTAAAAGATAAGTTTAGGACCCAAAAGCATAAAAATTTCCTACAAAATTCCTGGAATAACAAGCTTTTTGCAGAAAGTCATTTGATACATTCAGATCTATAAATACCAAAATATACATCAAGGAATATTTGCAAAAAAGACTTCTTCCTTTCATAAGAGAGCACAACGTGTCCACACATTTTTTGCCCGATTTGGTATCATGTCACTACGGTAAGAAAGCTCTGGAGTGGTACCAAAACAATAACATAATTTTTGTACCAAGAGAGGTTAATTTTCCAAATTGTCCATAGCTTAGACCAGTGGAGAGAATTTAAGCTCTTGTGAAAAGTGAAAAGAAGAGCACAAAAAAGGTGTCCCGAAATGCCGAAGATTATAAAAGAATATGTGCACACTGTTCCAAAAAAGTGACTAAAGTAACTATTAAATCTCTAACGGAAGGGTTACCAAAAATGGTCCACAAGTTCATAAGACATAAGTATATATATATACTTATGTCAAAATTTCATGAGTAATTTCACATAACTACAAATAAAATCAAGATTTGTACATCAACTTTAAAGAAACATGGTTTATTTTACGTTTGAGCATTTCCTTTATGATCATCCTACTAGGGTTATACAGAACGAAATTACAAAGGATTACTTTAATGACTTTTAGGGGCGTACAAAATATTCCTTGGGTCGCTCACTTTTATTTGATAGGAAAAATTATAAATTGTTGTTTTAAATTTTCTAGTTATTTTCTGAAGTTCCTTGGCGTTCTTTCCCTTCTTATAACTCAACAAAAACTAAAATTGCAAAATAAAACATTCATTGGTTTTATGTCATTAACAAATGAAATAAAAATTCGTAAAATAAATCATGTAACTGAACTGAAATCTAACTAAATTAAAAATATAACTTTATTGATTTTTATTTCTTGTAACATTATTTTAATTTAATTTTTATTTTTCATATTTACTAGTAAATACTCTTAATAATATATTTTTTCTCTTGAGCTTAGAAAGTTATCATAACATTCATAACTTGACCAGACATGGATGATAGTGTACTCATGTATGTAAGTGGATTTTGGTTGAGTTGGATGGTTGGTTGTCTGGTTAGTTGAACGGTTGGCCAGCCGGCTGGACTATGCAGATGTTGTTGTGTCTTTATCTCTACTCTCTTGTTACAAACAAGTTGTATTTCTTCCTTGCTTAAGATTTATTGCATACTTCTTTCCTGTAAACTATCGTAATAATACGCTATATTAAATTTAAAGGTAGTTTTAGTTCATGATATTAATTGAGAAAATAGCCTTTTTTTCAAAATGCTGAAAATGTGAATGAAATATTTGTGTATTAAAAAATATAAATTTATTTTTTTTTTTTTCATTCGTATGGACATTATTTACCAAATAACTTTTTGGAAGTTATAAAATAGAAATCATTTATATAACAACTAAATTAGATTTAAAAATTTTCCATTATAATGAAAATTATAAGAAAAGTATTTATTTGTAAATATTAAGATGAAGTTCACTTGAACTTTTACACATTTGTATTCTATTTGTTTTTTATGAAAATATTCAAATGCCTTAAACACATATTCCTACAACATTTTTATTTAAATCTATGGCAAATGTTTAAATGAATGTCTGTATTTGTTTTTTTCTCTTGTAACATAAACTTTTTTCTTCTCTTTACGCCGTCCATACACATGCCAAAAGAAGACCTTTTTTATGGTTTTAAATGAAAAGTTATGACTTCTAAAACTGTCTTACTCCTCCTGCCGCTCAACCACCAAAGAAAATCAAGAATTATTTTTGTTTTTTAGATGGCACAAGAAGCCACCCACTTTATAATAAAATAAATTTTGCTTAGGTTTGCAATAAAATTTCAGGCAAAAAAATAATAAGATTTTTTTCTCTTTTTTGTTTTCAAAGAATTATTTTTTTCTTATTTTATTATGATTGTGTCAGTTTTTCAGACACAAAAAATTTAAATTTTTCTTAAAGTTAAATGGAGTAAAGTAGAAGCCGGGGCATGTGGGAAGAAAAAAGGGAAAAATAACTTTTTCGAAATATCTAAATGACCAATGGCTATACAATCATATAATTTGTAAAATTATATTAAACAAATTTGCGTAAAGTGAAAAAAATATTGTAGTGGAGAAAATGAAAACAGTAATAGTTTGTTAAGAGTAAGCAAATAAGTTGTATGCTGTATGTAGAAAAAAATTGGATTTGGTCAGTAAAAAAATAATGAAAGAATGGTTTAAAATTATTGCTTAAAATTTTAAATGTTTTTACATACAACTGTATGCAATATAATAGTAGCGTCGTATGTTAAATTTTTATATTCAATAAAAATAAGATTATTTTTTGCCGATTTCAAAAATGTTTGCTCTTGGAAGTTGTTCTATTTTTCCCAAATTAAAAAAAAAAAAAAAAAAAAAAAAAAAACGAAAGAAAAAGATATAGTCGGTCAAGCCCGACCAGATGATACCCTACAACATTTGGATCCACATAATTTTGTTTTTACTTTTATACAACTTACTTGTGTTAAATATTAACATAATACTGATTTTCGGGAGAGGGGTTTATATGGCTCCCATAATGGGAGCTATGGTCAGTTATGGACCGATCTTCATGAAATTCAACAAACGGATATGTGCTTATATAAAACTTATTTGTGCAAAATTTCATTAAAATTTTCCTATTTTTAAAGCATCTATAAGTATTAAAACTCTATTTCGGGAGGACATTTGTATGGGGGCTAGGTGAGCCGATCGTAACCAAATTCAATAGGCTTTGTCCTGGTGTCAAAAAAATCTTATGTACCAAATTTCATCAAATTATCTTCAAAATTGCGACCTGCACTTTGCGCACAAGCTTTACATGGACAGCCAGCCAGTCGACCAGACGGACGGACGGACGGATATCGTTAAATCGACTCAGAAAGTGATTCTGAGTCGAACAGTATACTTTAAGATGGTGGACCGACAATTTTTTTCTCTGCGTAACAATTTCTGCACAAACACATAATACCCCAACCACCTATGGTGGTGTAGGGTATAAAAACAGTTTATTAGTTAATGGAGACAGAAAATAGTTGTTTGAATACGATTTTCTAATAAATACTTTAAGAGCTAAATTGTATATTAGCTAGTATGTGCATTAAATATAAATTAAAAACTTTTTTTTGTATACGGCTGTTTATGTTTGGAGATATCAAGGAATAGTTGACACGTATCAGCTAAACCACGTGGATTAAGTAAGATAGCGGCAACTTCCAAAGATGCATAGAAAAAGACAAATAAATTTTGTTTATAATTATTGTTCATGCTAGGGCTTTCAGATAAACAAATTGTTTTTAAATTCCAGGTCTAGGAATTATGCAATAACAAAAATTCCAAAGTATGTGATAATGCTACAATTATTTTGCACACAGCTGTACATATCAAGCATCCTTTATAAGAAAATATTGGATATAATATTAATATTAATGCCACGTCCACTTTTTGTAAATATTTCTTATTTTGAAAGCTCAAATTAAATATAAGGACTGCGCACAAAAAAATCCGTGCATGCAAATCTACTTATAGAAACTAAACCAGTAGGCGAACTTTTTTAAAGTGATATTTTTATTAATGTCTGTTATGTTAAATTGGCTCCTGTTGGTTTTTAAGACAATATCTTACCGGAATTATTCTAATTAAAGGTTTTATTGTGTTTCGGTCACTTTTTTGCTCGAATAAGTCCACTTATTTTTAAACTCTGTTTAATTTCATGCTAAACTTTTAATGTCCTTTAAATTATTTTTTACTGGAGTCCAATATCCTTCAAGTGCACGGAGTTTCAGACAATTTGATGGATTAGCCTCTTTCGGTACAAACTCTTACAATTTCTTTGTTACAACTCCATTGTTTTGTTGTTGTAATGAGAAGAAGCGGAAACACGCCAGAAAACAGCGGATACACTGAATTTTATTAGGAAAGGGAAAAGTCTTTTTTCAAAGGCACTCATTCACGTATATTTCTGTGTTAATGCAACCATTTTTTAAGAATGAAGTCCTTCATTCCTGCGTATGCATATGACTTCCCAAAACAAAAACTTTCTTGGGAATTTTGATTTCTTTGATACACGAAAATTTTTTGCCTTAATCTCTCTAGCATCTCCGACATATAATTTCTGGCTAGGAAGTTGAAAAAAGTCACCCTGTACGAACGTTTCGTCGTCTACTATACAGAAATAAAATTTCTGAAAAAATTCGTCCGAAGTACTTTCATGTTATTTTTTACCTCCAAATTCTTGCTTGCGTTTCTATTAGGATAATTTTCTTAATTTATAAGTCTTCAGGCTTTACTTCCTTTTAAATTTTCTGATAAAGATTCAAAGCAATTGACTTTTTGTGACACTTTTCTTCCAGAGTTGAGGTGATTTTCTCCCAAAGTCCTTTCTATTTTGCCTGAGTCCTAGAGCCTAAAGATACTATTTGTCTTCCATTACCAGGATACCATTCAGTGACCATGTCTTCTTTGTATAATATTATGACCCAAGAAACTGTATTTTACGGCACAACTGTCTTCCTTGCAATTATTTTATATGACCAATGCAAGATTGCATGAAAAATTTGAATTATGTGTTTAGGTGTTTTTTGTTAAACTTCCATTTTAAGAAAAACCAATTTTGCTATTACCATGAAACTTAACACATGGCAAGTGAGCATAATGGCAAATACGAATCAGTTAACAGAATTATAAATTTTTCATTACATCAAAAGTTATAAGCTCAAGAGCATGCACGGATTTTTTTTCTGCGCAGTCCTTATTATATATTTTGTGTAGAAAATTAATGGCTAAAATATCAGTTGGCTGTAGGGTTGCCAGAATAGTTTGGTAGTTTAACTTGACATTTCGAAAAATTCAACTAGATTTTAAACAAATCAACTTGACATAACCACAAATGTTAAAAAAATTAAAACCTGAAGAAAATTGTAGACGCATCAATTAATTTAATTTTTTTAATAAAATTTTATTAGGAGCTAAAAAATTAATTTAAACAAAAAATATATAAGCTCATGTTTTTATTGCGATATTTTCCACGTCGTCTGATAAAGCTGTCAACGCACTTTTTACTATTAGCTTTTATTTTATTGTCTTAATTTTTTTATTTTTGAAACATGGAATTATGGACACCATAATTTACAGCTGCATTATTGGCGCTGTATGAAGTAATTTTTTTAAGATTTAGTTTATTTTCTATGGTTATTCTTTTAATATTTTTGAAAATATTTATTGAAATTGGTTATGATCGGTCCATTATTTCACCTAGCCCCCATACAAATGTCCTCCCGGAAAAGGGTTTAACGATCATAAATCCCTTAAGTATAGCAATATTTTAATGAAATTTTGCGCATATAAGTTTCACATAAGTATAAATAAGTGTGCCGATTTTTGAAAAGATCGGTCCATAATTAACCATAGCTCCCATATAAACCCCTTTTCAGAGAATCACTTTAACAGGTATAAATCCCATTAAAATGTTAGTATCAAGTTAATATTCGACACAAATAAGTTCTATATGAACATAAATGATATTGCCAAATTTTACAAAGATCTGTCCATAATTTACCATAGCTCCCATATAAGGCCCTCTTTCGGGAATCACCCAAAAGTGAATATATTCATATAAATGTCAGAATCATCGCATCAAATATTCTGTATTCGTATGTTTTATTTCATATTTATGAGTATCGGTCCACATTTGACTCGAAGTTAAATAAAAGACCCCTCCCCGAATTATAATGTACACAATGGTGTAGGGTATCATATGGTCGGGCTTGACCGACTATATCTTTTTCTTTCGTTATATTTGGCTAAATTTATTATATTTTTTAAAGAAATTTTAACTGTAGAATATTTTAAAGTAGTATAGAATATTTTTAGCTTGTATTTTAACTTGAAACTTGACAAGACCTAAAATATCTTGACAACCAAGCTCATTCAAGCCCTTCTGGCAACCCTACTTGGCTGCCAAGCCCAGTTTTTAGCCCACTTTCAGTAAAAGTAAATTTTCATACTTTCTTCATGATACTAAGACAATTCACATAACATTTGATATACACAAGAAATAGAAAAGATTGTATATTATAAAATTTAATCTGTTTGAGTGCCTCTACGAAGGAAAGCATCCAGTCAGTACTTCCTTCAAGGATATACTTATGTGCGATTAGTGTGGCCCTCTTTACAAAGAGTTTCCAGATTTTTATTCTCACCCCTGAAAAAATTTCAATAGACGAAAAACTAAGACATATGAAGTTTTGAAACTAATTGATGAACATTTATTTTATGGGTGAACAGAATAAAAAAAACTTAAATTTTAAATATTTCAATCGCTTTGAGCCACCTCTAAATTTGTTTCAATCAATCCAAAACTTTGTATTTTATAGTTTCTGGGCTATTCGAACATTTCTAAAAAAATTAAAAAAAACATTATTTTCCTCCATATAAAAGAGGGTCCCCTTGTATGCCATGTTTCATTTTAATCGGTTCAATAGTTTAGACATAAGGTCAAGTCATATTAAGTTAACAATATTATAAAAAAAAAAATGGGAGTAAAAAGCGAGTATCCAGCAAGAATTTAGTATAATAATGCGAGTAGTTCATAAAACATATAATAATATTTGAATTTAATAATTTAAATGAATTTTATATCTAACGAGTTGTAAACCCGCTACTTCGTTAGCGGAAATTTTTTATAAAAACCATACTATATAAAAAATTTAAACTAAGATTCTTAACTCCCGTGGGAACATCTTTAATAATGGTGTTATGTTGGAATTTACAACAATAAACTTTTTAAATATTTTACCTAAAAAAGTACCAAAAATTACAATAAAAAAAAAAATATACCTTTAATTTCAGGTTTCTAATCTCAGAATAACGAAAAATAAATATCAGAATTACGAAAAAGTATATTAGAATAAAGAAAAAGTACCATAAAATCCATTTTAAGGTTTCTGATTCACTTAGGACCTTACATTTTCAATTTTATGTTTTTAAGGATGAAAATTACAGAACATTCAAGAAGTTCTATTAGAAAAACGAAAAAAGATACCACAAAGTCCCTTCTTATGGATTCATTTAGGACCACATATCTTTAATTTCATGTTTCTAGATTCATAATTATAGAAAATTAAAAAAGTACCATAGGAAGAACAAAAAAGTACCACAAAGTCCCTTCATTTAGGACCACATATCCTTATTTCATATTTCTATGTTAAATATTACCGAAAATTAAAAAAGTACCATTGGAAGAACAAAAAAGTACCACAAATTCCCTTCTTATGGATTCTCATTCACTTAGCACCTCATGTTCTTAATTTCATGTTTCTAGGTTAAGTATTATAGAAAATTCAAAAAATACCATTAAAATAACAAAAAAGTACCACAAAGACGCCTCTTATGGATTTTCATTCATTAAGAACCATTAGAAGATAAAAAAAAGGTACCATAAAGTCCCCTCTTATGGATTGTCATTAACTAAGGACCACATATCCCTAATTTTATGTTTCTAGGTTCATAATTATAGAAAATTCAAAAGTACCATTAGTAGAACGAAAAAGTACCACAAAGTTCCCCCTTGTGAATTCTTTCCAACATCGGACCATGCGTATTTAATTTCATATTTCTAGGTTAAATATTACAGAAAATGCAAAAAAGTACCAACAGAAGAAAAAAAAGTACCACAAAGTTCATCTTCTTGAATTCTTACCCACAGGACCATGTATCTTTAAGTACCACAAATTCCACTCTTGTTAATTCTTATCTACATTTTCTCAATTTCATGTTTCCATGTTTAATGTAATTAAAAATTCATTATTAAGTTTGAATAAAATATATGGAGGGAGACCTACCTACGTTCCAAATTTCGTCTCTCTACCTTCAGCCGTTTGGGCTGTGGGATGATGAATCAGTCAGTCAGTCACGTTACTCTTTTATATATATAGATTATATTTAAAAAGGGACTCCGAAAAATTCAAACTTCAAGAGGCCATAAAACAGAATTGGATTTATTGAGGCAATTTTTTTTTCATGTTGCACTGTGTAATTATTTCTCAAATAATGTTTAAAACTATTTTCCAAAAAATAAATATATTTATCAGAAATAATTTGACCAAAATTTTCAGTTTGGTTGCCACAAAATTAACTTTCTGTTGAAAATTAATTTTTTAATTATAAATAAACATTTTTAATTTCACTGAAAAGAAGAGAAAATTTTTTAGTACAAAAAAGTTTACAAACTTCAAATTTTCTGGCTTTCGCCCGTAGCCACAATTGTGGTTTATTTCTTTTCAAGCGACAATATTAAAATAAAAGGACATAAAATATTTTACGCATTATTTTCTTTTTATTTTCCTCGGCTCATCAAAAGAAAGTAGAACATTATTTTGGCGTTTCTTAAATTTGTCATCTGGTATTAAAAATGCGAAATAATATGTTGATATACCCGGTGATTGATTTATTGTAACAAATAAGAAAAATCAACAAAAGAAAAAAAAAAAAAACACGACAGTAAGACTCAATACAAAAAAAAAAAAAAAAAACGGAAGGAACTAAAATAAAAGGCAGGTCCTGTGGTGTGATGAGAAACGGTGGTAAATCATTACACCATGATGATGACAAAAAAGAAGTTACACAAAGAAATTTGTAAAAAAAATGAAATGGGAAATAAACCATCAAGACAAATAAAATTTTAACATTTCTAAGCTACAAAGACTATTTTTGGAGTTTGTGCTTACGATGATTTGAAAGAGACAACAAACGTGATAAATGTTGAGGTGGCATCGCAATAAATGAAATTTACTAACGAAATTTATAACATTTAATAAATTTTTTTTATTATTTTTTGACATATTTTTGATGGAAACCAAACATTCAAAGCCACCAGAAATAATCTGCCATCATCAAATCGAATTGTTATATGTACTTCATAAAAAATGGCAAGGAAGCATATTTTTTCTCAAATGACCAGGTTCTTTTGTTTGTTTGAAAAATACTTGGCAATGGCTTCAGAAGTGCTGGGGGAAGGGGGAGGTAATAAAAAATATAATGTCTTATAGATTATTAACTTTTTTCTGTTTGTAGGAAATTATATTTTGGGGTTTTATTATTTATTGTGAGAATTTTTTTTTTTATGAAATTAATGTTTTATGGCCACAATTTTAGCCAATCTTGGTTTTCCTTTTGTTAGTTGTTTTGAGCGTACTGCGTTTGTAAAATTGGCTTCTGTTATACAAGAGAATGGTCTCAGATTACGACGTCCTAAATTAACATCAGCACTTTGACATTGTTTACGTTTATCTAAATCAATATGTTCTACACGTTCAACACGCATACTACTGGGTCTCTTGGCCAAATAGTCATTAATATGATTGTTAATGCCATTGCTAATATTTAGGTTTATTAAACGTTCTTCAAGTTCGGCTTTTAAACGTTCGTTTTCTTTTTCCAGAGATTTTTTACGTTGAGTCAAACAAACCACATCGATTTTGACATTATTAACACGTTTCCAGAAATTTTCCATTAAAAGCCAATTACAAAAACTATCCTGAAGAAGAGAAATACATTAAAGATTAATATAACTACAATTATTGAACATTAAAGTTTAAACAATATACTTTCTCTTTATTTTCCTCCATTTGTGGAAATTCTTCTGGCTCCTCATGTTCAAACATAATTTTTGTTAAGGGTGGCAAACCAAAAGGTAAAATCTTTTCCTTTTCTGTTTCGAATTTACGACAAACTCCAGCCAACTGTAAAATTGTATTGCCCTTGTCACATAAGGTCTTGAAAAACTGTAACATGAATAACCAAATTAAAAATATGTTGGTCTTCTTAAAACTTTTGTGTCTTACCTTGACCGCCTTATAACTCTCTACACTCATTAGTTTAAATTTCGCTTCATTTTCTTGCATTTCTTGATCTACCCGCTTTTTGACTTCTGTTAACTTTTTGGTTAAATGTTCCTTCATTAACTTTAAATGTTTAAGACGTACTTCACTTCTTTCTTCAGCATCTGCCAAAGTTAACTTTAAGCTAGCCAATTGATTGCTGGCCTTTTCAATTTCATAACAATATTCTCTTGTTTGATTAGTGTACTCTTCATCACGTTCCTTGAGATCCATATAATCAGCATAGAAACCTTCGGTATGAGAGACATATTCGGCTAAAGCCTGCTGATATTCATGCCAAAGTTTTTCAAGTTTACGTTCACCTTTTTCAGTGATATCTTCGATGCGTAATTGCATCTGCAAAAGAGAATAAAAGGACGATTAGACATTTTATATTGTGGTTCTTTTAAGATCAATCGAATATCTTCTATATATAACTAAGCATTATTTCCCTTCCCAGAGCTTTTTGAAGCTCCCACATGACGTAAAAAAATAAATTTCGTCCTACATATCCTAACGGAGCGAGATTTGAAATTATTATCATGGAGAGGAAATAGCTTAGTTTATAAATTTGTAATTTTCTATGCATTTTTTTTCCATTTGGATTTAAAATACTATTCGTCCTTTAAATCCTAACGCACCCAGATTTTAAAATATCTATCTGGTAGGGAAGATAAGTGGATTTATATATAATTTCTTAATAATTTTTCTCTCTCCAGAGCTTTTTGAAGCTCCCAGACGACGCACAGTGGTCCCAAATCGATTTTTTTGGAAATAATTCTGTAAGTCGAAGGTAGAAGGTAGAATTTCAAAGTTGGCCACCTCGGGTATGCCTTTTTTTTTTCTTAACTAGCCAAAAATTCATGTATGACTTAAATGACAAAAAAATACAAGTAGATAATCCTTATAAGTCTTTAAAAAACATCCTTACATGTGTAGGTTATCTCTTTTAGTTAAAATAGATTAAAAGATTATTTGGTTTGAAGCAAATTTTACCCTAATTTTTAGCCTCGTTTTTTAAAGTTTTTATACTTGGGAGGCCTTAATTTTAAACCCCACAATTTTTTGAAAATTTTCGGAACAAAAAAATATTTTAGAAGTGAAAGAATATTACCATCTTTTTTTGGAAAATAACCCCAAAAATGTCAATACTTTTAAAAGTTTCAACTTCAGATTAATAAAACTTTTTATTGGGAAGATATGTTTAGATCATTCTTACAGTAATATTATTTAAAATTTTGTATAAATCTAGTGGTTATTTTCAAAAAATTGTAGGGTCTAAATTCAAGCTCCCAAGTTAAAAACAAAAACTTAAAGAAAACGAGTCCAAACATGAGGGTAAGTCATACATGCATTTTTGGCGAAAAAAAATGCATACCTGTGGTGACCAACTTTCGAGGTCTACCCCCGTAACACCTTTAGATATCTACAACGTTTCACAAGTTACAAAATTATTTCCAAAAAAAAAAAATCGATTTCGGACCACTGTGCGTCTCAACTATTCGCCCAACAAATCCTAACAGAGCACGTTGTGGTAAAATGTGCCAAAAATGGCGCTTAATTGGATTTTAAAATTTAAAGTTTTGTAATAAAATTGGGTACCGAATAAAAATAGACAAAATTATGTATCAATATCAAGGTTGGAAACCGAAACGAATAACGGTATCGGTAACGGTATCGGTATTCAATTTATTTTTATTTCGGTAACGGTATCGATAACGGTATTTTAAACTATATAGGTATCGGTATACCGTTACCGAAACAAAAATACCGGTAAATACCGTTATTATTAAAAAAAAACTGGAAAAATCTTAAAAAAAGTTAAATTTTTAAATAATGTTTAATTAAATTATGCGAAAAAATTATTAAATTACATATTTGTATACTTAATAAATTTGTACATTTAATTTAATAATTTTCTCTTGAAATGTTTAAAATATGAATATTTTTCGTTAGAGAACTTCATAACATTTTTAAATTGCTTGTTTTATGGCAACAAAGCGTTTAGGAATATTAAACTCGACTTTAAAGACAAATTGGTATAATTTTTTGCAGTACAAACGTACTTACTTAAATAGTGAAAGCGATCGAATAAAATATTTGCTAAAAATGTCAACTTCTTATAATAATTGGAACATAATGCTATAAGGTCTGACATGACTATCTTTTTTTCTTAACATTATAAATGTTTTTTCAAAATTTCTAGAGATTTCAATAAGTTTAAGTTTATTTCTTGCTGCTTCTTAGTACTGACACGATGTTTGTTTGAATCCATACCTAAGATTCATTCTATACAAGAAATTCAAAGAGTAATGAAATTATATGAATACATAGTTTCCAGCTGGATTTAGCATATTATATTACAATCGTTAAACAAATTTCGCAAATATGTTACCTATTGTTGAAATTCGTCCAGTTTTCTTTCACTTAACTGCTTTTAAAATTCCCGGAAATCACGGACAAAAGTTACCTCAGAGAAAGACATGAAAAATCGAAAATTTTCCGAGAAATCTTGGTATTTATTCTTCAAAGATAGAAGAACATTTGTTGGTCTTTCAGAGACTACAGGACTAAGGAAAGAATCATCATAAAAGGAAATATCAAGAACCTAACAACACTTTCAACAGTATGTTCAAATGATAAATAATTGAGATCATATTAATAAATAAAGCATTTCTATGTTCGCAGTAAGACTTTTTATCAAATAAAATTCGCATTAAGTTTAAGACATTGAAACCTCTTTAAAAATATATTTATCGCAACCTATATAACAAAAAAGTGAACAATAAATGTCCTCTTTAAAACAATATTCTATAAATATTACATTATTATTAAGAATAATATTATGTTGAAAATTTGTATTTTTAAAATACCGAAACTAAAATACCGGTATATACCGGTACAGAGGGAAACGGTATTTGAGTACCGGTATTTTTAACAAAATAATAATTTCGGTATCGATATTAGTTACGGTAACCAACTTTAAACGGTATTTAATCGGTATCGGTATTCATAACGGTATCGGTTTCCAACCTTGATCAATATCAATTAAAATCTTTAAGCTAGGTTATATTGTTTTCTTATAAGGAGCTGTTAAAGTTAAACATTTTTTTACATTTTTGAAAAATAGTAAAAAATTCAATTCTCATCAGCTTTCAGTGTATTTATTTTAAATAAAAAGTCTTTTAAGGTAAAAATTTAAAAATAAACCATAAACTCAGACATTTAAGTGTACTTTTCTTCAAGTTTTTGTAAATTATATTTTGTCCTAATATTTTTGTTATTTTTTTTTTTTTTTGAAAATTGTCCTAAAATACACTAATTTTCAACATTCATGGAATTCAACTTAAAATGTTACAGGATGTTTGTTTTGAAAATTTTCTGGAAAAGAGTCCACTTTAATATTATGAAAAAATCGTGGGCATATATAGCCCGATTTGAGAAAATAATTTAAAATAACTCCAATAGATTTCATACAAAAAACAGCTTAAGTGCAGATATTTTCTTTGCTTTATCAAACATTAAACATTAAACAGTGGGGTATCAGGAGCGAAACTATGGGGGTTCAAAATAGGGTACTAGTGTCATGAAACAAGTTTAACCACTAGCGAATTTTTGTTCCTTACCCGATTTCCAAGATTTTTATATCATATAAAAGTCCTATAATCCTTTAAAAAAACATGCTTGCATGTACTACTTAGCTTATATATTTTTCGAGTTATGTACATTTGAAATTTTAAAAATTTAAATTTTACAAGATCTTGGTTAAGATTTTTTCATATATACCCAAATATTTTCCACCGATTTTATTATATTTTATGTAGTTGGTTAAAAAGCGAAACTATCTATCGAATAAAGAAAATTTTGAGTCGTTATTTAACCCAAATGTATAGACGGACGGACATTACTATTTAGCCAAAAAACATCTTATAATAATAAAAACTCATTTTTTTCTTACTAATAAATAAGAAAATTAAACGTGATCATTAAGGTGTTGATATCACCCTTCTCTGAATTATGCATAATCTTTGACCTATTTAATTCTAATGTATAGACGGACGGACAGACACTACCGTTCTGCTAAAAAAAAAAAAATCTTAAAATTCTAAAACTGAATTTTTTAACAAATAGCACAGGAAGACACTGATTCTGCTGCACGAAGTTTCTCAGTCAATTCGGATACACGGTATTAGTATGTACTAAGCCTCTAATCCACTTTTTATACCCTACACCATCATAGGTGGTTGTTATACCCTACAATAACATAGTTGGTTGGGGTATTATGCGTTTGTGCTGATGATTGTAACGCACAGAACAAATTTTTGGTGGGGGATCTTAAAGAATACCGTTCGACTTAGAATCACTTTCTGAGTCGATTTAACGATGTCCGTCTGGCTGTCTGTCCATGTAAACTTTGTGAACAAAGTATAGGTCGCAATTTTAAAGATATCTTGATAAAATTTGGTACGAATAACTATTTTGAGACAAGGACGAAGCTTATTGAAATTTGTTATGATTGGTCTGTTTTTTCACCCAACCCCCATACAAATGTCCTCCCGGAATAGGGGTTTAACGATCATAAATACCTTAAATATAGCTATATTTCAATGAAACTCGATAAAAATGAGTTTTGTCAATCTTTGTGCCAAATTTCATCAAGATCGGTCCACAATTGACCATAGCTCCCATAAAAATCCCCTCTTCCGAAAATCACTTTAATGGTATAAATCCCATACGAATGATAGTATCAAGTTAATATTCGACGCAAATAAGTTTAATATAAGTATAGAAACAACATTGCCAAAATTTATGGGAATCGGTCTATAATTTACCATAGCTCCCATATAAACCCAGATCCGAGAATCGTCCAAAAAAATTCAAATTTTTTATTATTTATGCATAGGGATAAATTTGTTGCAAATAATACAAGACATATTTCATTAAAATCAGTACCTAAGTTTTGATTTTATTTACAAAAAAAAGATTTTATGATTTTTTTAATTTTCTAAGTAACTTGAAAATTAGTATTTCTGAATAAAAACACAACTTATGCATTGATTTTAGTGAAACGTGTCTTGTTTTATTTGCATAAATTGATAAAGGAATAAAAATTTGAATTTTGACACTTTCGAATATTTATGATTTTTTTCATGAAATTTTGTATAAAATTTAATTTTTTCTCAAAAGATGGTGTTAACTGTTTAATTATAATTATTTGATATTTTTTAAATAAAATCGGATAATTCGTTTTCGAGATATGCTACATTATATAGTGCAGCCTCCTTAATTTTACAAATCGCGATTTATTGCTAGAACTAGAGTCAATTCAAAAAAAGTGGATTAGAGGCTTTTGAGTTCCAATTGAGAACCAATTGAGTCCAATGACAACCCCATGTAAAAGTGACAGATTCCTCTCATATAAAGTTTCGGAACTGGGACCGGTCACTAGTCCTGATAACCTGTCACGTAACTAGTTTTGAACCGGTTCTCTTGACTCTAGGGTATTAACACCGTGTATCCAAATTGACTGGTAAACCCCGTGCTGGAGAATTTTTTTTTTTTTTTGCAATTTGTAACTCTGTGTAATTAATAAAAAAAATAAAACGTGATCATATAAATATTGATATCACCTTTTACTGAATTAATAGCCATTTTTGACTCCTTTTACCCCAATGTGCGGAACTACATTTTTCTACCAGTGAGCAAAAATACGATTTTTTTCCTAAACTGAAAACTGATTTTGGAGCGCATTTACGTCGATTTTTTATTTGTTTGTTTTAAAAACTTTTTTTAAAGATGTTCGGATTTGTTTGTGCGTATTTTTATTATTATTATTGTATTATTTTTTGTGGAACTTCCACGTTTATACGCAAGTTCTTCATAAAATTAAATGAAATAGAACTGAATTGAGTATAACTTAACAAAATCTGAACTAGAACTGAACTAGAAATGAGCTGAACTAAGCTAGAATAGATCTAAAGCTAATCTATAACCGAACTACTTAGAACTAAAATAGAGCTAGAAATGAACTAAAGCAGAACTTGAAATGCACTAGATCTAATCCAGAACTGAACTGGAATAGAACCAGAATTAAACTGAAATTGTATTAGAAACGAACTGAAACTGAACTAGAACAAAACCAGGAATTAACAAAAACTGAAGTGTATTTAAATATTAAAAATTTCTTTGGTCTATAAAGCCGTACTATTATCTTTGTTTTATATTAAAAAAATCTTACCTCTGCTTTAATATCATCTAATTGTGACAAAAACTTTTCATGAGCCTTATTCTTCTCCTCATCGTTTTTCTCTTCCAACTGATAGTAGACACATTCCAAATGTTCACGGGCTTCAGTACTCAAATCCTTAAGTTTCTTATGATCATCTTGAAATTCTTGTAGCATTAATTGCTTTTCGGTTTCATAATTATCTCTAAAGAATTCCAACCTTTGTTGTTGTATATCTTAATAAATTAAAAATCAATTAATAAAAACTTTAATTTCTAAAATCAAAAAACATACTTATAAAATGTTGTACCATTTCCATATGAGCTTGAGACATATTATCATGTTGGCTATGAGCCACTTCTAAATCATTAAGCAACCTTCTTATAACATTATCTTTATGATCCATCATATCTTTGCAATATTTTTCCATTTCAATGATCTCTTTACGTAATTCTTGACACTTGACCTGACGTAAAATGGAGCGCCATTCTTGATTAATTTTGGCCATATTAAGGCGACAAAAGGCTTCTTCACGTTTTAGTTTGTTCTAAGGAAAACATTTTTGAAATAATTAATTAAAAAAAAAAAAAATAACTATTTTATGTTAAATTGAGCCTAATACCTTCATATACATAGAAATTAATTGCATTTTACGTCTTCGGGCCTCTTCTTCAATATCGGCTCTCAATTGTAGATAACGAGCCCGTTCCTCCTCCGACATTTTGGCCAATTTATTTCCTTTGCCCTTTTTACCCATTTTTCAATCTAAATTTTTTTTATTTTAAATTTTAACTTAAATATAAGAAAATCTTTAGTTTCTCTTAAAACTTTTGTTTAAACACTAAATTTCCATTTCTATTTTTAGCCTGTTTTTGTTTATCCTCCCTTACCACCTCTTATACTTTTCCTTAGTTTCCTGGTTACTTTGGCAACTTAATTTACACATATAAACAATGATTTCCTTAAATTTCCTGTCCATTTCATTCTTCCTTCCCCTATCTCTGTCTTCTTCTCTATTTCTATTTAATTCAATGATTTTAAATGGAATTTTTTGTTTTATGTTTTCTCCAAGTAAAATCATATAAGCAAAGAATCTTTATAAAACTGTTAGTTTTTCTATTTGAAATGATTGTATTTATCATAAACACGTATCAGTCATGCAAAACATTTATACAAACTTTTAAAGTCATACATACATAAGTAAGAATTACGTATTGTATCACTGATTTTACTATCGTAACTTAAACATACATACAAATATTCATATCGAAGGAATGAGTTGAATTTTGTGTGCGATAGTAAGCAGTTTTTGTTTAGCCATAAATAAATATTGATATTTCAGCTTACATGTGGCTTACAACTCATTCAAGGATTATTTAACCTTGTTGCCGATACTTTGCTTTCATTTCTTAACATTCGTTCATTTAATGTAAAATGTTTTATGTTCGTTTCGGTTTTGAACTAAGTATTGTAATAGCAACAACAAAACTTTTTTCAAGATAAATACTTGAGCAGCAGCAATATTACTTTTTCAAAATAGTTAAAAAGTCAAATGAACGAGAGTTGTTACAAAAGTTTTAATAAAATATAATAACTTATTAGAAATCTTAACGACATTAAGACGCTTGTATTGGTTGTATCATTAAAGTGCTGGCCAAAAATTTGACAATAGGTAATTCAAGTGATTCCTTTAATATACGTCAAGTTAAGCCTGGCGCGGATCCACGAGGGGATGAATTTTCGAACTAAGAAAAATTAAAAATTTACAATAGGAAAGGAAAAAAATAAAAATTCTCTAAAAAAAATTTAGTCAAAATTAAAAAAGGCAGAATGAATTTATCTTCAATATAGTCTAAGAACGGCTAAACTATGTTTAGAAAAAAATATTCATGTTATTTTTTCTTCGAACATTTTAAAGTAAATAAATGGGTTTTAAAAATTGGAACTTGCTTAATAAAAAAACGGGACAAAAGGTATAGTCGGTCAAGACCGACCATATGATACCCTACACCATTATGTATGACCATAAAATTTCGGGAAGGGGACTTATATAAGACCAAACCTTTTACTAAATGTAAAATAAAATATAGAAATACAGAATAATGCGTTGATATTACCATCTACTTGATTTTATGCACTTTAGGGCTTGTACAAAACGTCTTTGCACCAAATTTCATTAAAATATTTTTATTTTTAAGGCATTTTTTAGTGTTGAAACTCAGTTCCGGGGGACATTTGTATGGACCGATCACAACCAATTTCAATAGGCTTCGTCTCTGTATTATAAAAGTCCTACAAGCCAAATTTCATTGAGTTATCTTCAAAATTGCGACCTGTACTTTGTGCACAATGTTTACATGGACAGCCAGCCCACTATGGTTTCAATGACCACTTTTCTTGGCCAAAATTACGTTTTTGCACTTTCTTATTTCGCGTTTTTTTTTTATAATCTATTGGTAAACACTTCAAAACTCCAAAAATCATATGTTGTTTTTTTTTAAACTTATTTACCCTTATAATACAACAAATCAAAGTTGAGGTTATTAACCCTTCGTCATACAGATGTTTTAATTGTCACATTCGTAACAAATATGGTCTGGCCAGACCAGCTCTGTAATTTTATGTATTTTAATGGAAATTTTGGAGATTTTTTTATATTATTACATTTATATAACTATATTCTAGCATCACTACTACATATTTTTGCAAGCTATTACATTTTCTCATCGATAAACTTCACGTTATTCTCCTTGTTTTCAGTCAACAAACGCATACAATTTTTCTTTTCAAACATTTGAGGTTTTTTCGGTATTACACTCATAACAGAAAATAGGAACGAATAGGTGGAAAATCACAAAATAAAATGTGTAAACTGATGAGATTTCAGTTTAAAAGTTTTTAATAAAATAAAATACAATAAAAAAGAACGAATAACGTCGTCAAACCACATAACTTTCCACACAAAATAAAACTGGTCCAGCCAGACCATATTTGGTACGAATGTGACATGTACACTAATTTATCCACATAACTATCCTTGTATTAGGTTTATCGTTCTGGTTTTTTCACAGATCGTTAGAAAACAAAATTATAAGAGGGTACCTGAAATTTTAAGTCTCTAGCTTAACCCATTAAAAGTCACCGTACTCAACTGAGTACAGTTGTATTTTTACGTGTATTCAAGCAAAACTAAAGAAAAAACAATCGTTGTACCGTTATTTAGTTTCACAACAACAATAATAAGAGCTTTAAAACACTTTGTGTCGAAAAAGACTGTTTCGAAAAATTTCATACTTAAGAAATCGGTGTACTCATTTGAGTACACCCCTAAAACTCGTTTCCAAAAAAAAATATATATAATTTTTATTTCATTTTGTGCTTTTTTATGCTTGTTTTTATTAATAAATCAAAAACTTAAAGCCGGTTTTCATTTGACCTCTAATGGGTTAATTGTAAATATATGAAAACAACATTTAAATTTGTAAGACGAAGGGTTAAGCAAGTGTATAATAAGATAAAAAAACACGTTTCTTTAACACTTTTAATTCGTTTTTAAATTTGTGAGTTCAAACAATTCTTAAAAAAGTTAATTATGGAGAACAATGCTGATGGTAAGTTCCTTAATAATTAAATGAGAAAAACAAATTATTCGTAGTAAATTTAAAAATTTCATAAGCTTAGTTGGTAAAAATAAAATCAACGGAAACAACTATACCAATTTCTGTGCTATATTTTCCACTTTATCTGGTTTTGCAATTTTTGAGAAAATCAATTTTTTCCAGAATACTTTCGTTTTAAAAATTTGGAACTTTTTCAAATTAGACTAAAAGGCCAAACCAAAGATCAAAGATTTACATATCGTCACCGAAAATGCAAAACAACGTAACATCACTTTTTATAACTTTACAGGAGGCACAAAAAACGTTCTAAAATCTAAACAAATTGTCCTACAAAATAGATTTTTGGATTGTTACATCCTTAAATATTGCCTAATATATTAATGGTGAATATTTTTATTTTTATTAAATATTATTTAAGTTATGTGGTTTACGTTTTTCAAAATTTCAATTTTATGAAGACAAAAAAACGTAACATCATACAAATTTTAGAAAAATTATAATTTAAAAGATTTCTGATAACTTTTACTCCAAAATTTTAATAGCTATTATATTTTTAATAATTTGCAATCTAAATTTGGAAAAAAAAACGAAACAAATTTTTTTTTTTAACAAATGTGATGTTACGTTGTTTTGACTTAAGAAAATCATTGCCTTCGTTAATAAAATCGTAATTTTTTGAGTTACAAGTCTGAAGTCTAATTTGTGATCATACGTATTTTGGAAAAATAAGCTATATTTCATCAAAAACCCAAATTTGAAAATTTTCATGTTACGTTTTTTTTGCATTTTCGGTGACGATATATTTTTGAGCATATAAGTGAAAAAATCGGAATGAATAACATTTCCGATACTTTTGTTAAATACTTATCGCAGAAAGTACGTATTTTTTGCAAGAATTTAAAATCTGACTGGTATAAGTGTTACAGAAGACTTGATATTTTTAATGGAAAAAAAGTTCATGGCTCGATTCCACAACAATAATAAAAAAGCAAAACATGTTAAATGAAGACAGAGCAGAATTTGGGCGCCCAAGCTTGTCATTTTTAGAAAGTCATAACAGAAGTCAAAGAAGGGAAGCAGCACAGCTTTTAAAGTGTCAAGAAAATGAAACGGGAAATTTGGATTTAGCCGCTATTTTAAAAACAACTATAGGAAGCCCAACAAAATTAGAAAATTGTTTACTCAAATTACACCAATTGCTTTTACTGACGAAGAAGCTTTGGCATTTCTTCCTGAAAATAATTTCTCAAAAAAGCAGTGGTTCTCCTAAAGATTTTATAAATATTAAGGATTATAATTCTGAAAAATTTCGTCCTATAAATAACAACTTAAAACATGGTATTAGCCCACTACGCTGCTGGATCAGATTTTTTGAATTTGTTATACATTTAAGTTACAAATGTGACTTTCAAAAATTGCAAATAAAATCTGATGAAGACAAAGACATAGTTAGAAAAAAAAAAGAAAATATTGAAAATAAATTTTGGACACGCCTTGAGCTGCGGGTGGATATTCCTAAAAGCGGTGGTTCTAGAACTACTAATGACGGAATCACCTCTCGTCGAGCATTTTCAGAATATGTGTTGTTTTCCAAAATAACTGGAGTTGGAGAGCAACTAATTTTTCATTTTAAAACAATATTAATATGTTTGTCGTGTCAGTTCCTATAAACTTAGACAAATTCGAAATATACTGTTTGCAAACAGCTGAATTATTTCAAAATAAGTACCCTTGGCTCCCCATGACCCCAACGGTGCACAAAGTACTTGTACATTCAAAGCAAATTATGCAAAATACAGCTCTCCCAGTTGGTTATATTGCGGAGGATGCTGCAGAACCTAGAAACAAGTAATATAAATATGATAGGTTAAATCATGCTCGAAAAAATAATCGCACTAACAATCTTGCGGATGTGTTTAATAGGGAAATGGATACTTCAGATCCGAACGAACGAAAACGTTTGGCCATTCCTGCGGAAGTTGATATTGGATTGCGAGATCCCAACGGCAGAACCTTTGTCTTACAAAAATACAGAAAGCAATGAAATTTTGGATGATGATGAAGCCGAAAACTTAGTTTAAGATGAGTTTTCCACAATATATTAGGTATTTAACATAATTTAGTATTTTTAATAAACCTTATATATATGAACATATGTATATATACATATCTACACTCATACAAACATGTTGAATTTTTTTTTTTTTTTCTGTTAATAAAAATATTTTGAATTCATCCATCTCCCAACTAAAAATGAAATGGAAATAATTATGGAACTTTGGAACGGCTGCTCCGATTTCCATGAAATTTCACATGGTGATAGAAGAGGTGTAGGCGAGTTTAAGTTTTGAGCTCGGACCATATAGACCTCGGCGAGTCCACAGGGCCACAAAGTTTGACACCTCGGATATAAAATTTATTAAAAACGATCCTGATTCCTTATATCTGAACCGTTTTCAAAGATTCTTATATGGGAGGATTCTGATAGTTGATATCTACAAAAAACATTGTCGCATGCCTATATTATCTCTTTTTGTTTAACAGATATTAAGCTTAAAAATGGTGCAGATGGTGGCTATAACATATTCGACCAAGTCGAATATAACATTCTCATTTATTGTTGAAGTTAAATTTAATGATTGTTGACGATACTGATGATATTGGTGATACTTGGGTATGCGCTGTACAATTGCTTGTCCTCCTGATGTTGGAGGTAATTGCATATGCTTGCTGTCGATGCTTGAGGTGGTGCTGAGAGAAATTTTGTATAGTATTCTTCCCAAATATTGATTTGTTTCTCTTTCGAAGTTGTCGTTTCGCCGTTGCTATCCATTAAAGGTTTGGCGGCAGAGAATGTGGTGTTCGTCAATTGACGCTCTGGTGTTCGTCAATTGACGCTGTGGTGTTCGTCAATTGACGCTCTCGGCCGCGGTGTATATCTGCTGCTTATGCTTTAATTGAAATTTGTTTGCTCCATAACCTTTTATCCGTCCTTGTGCTTTTCTTCAACATCTTATCCAGTCTGGCGCATTCCTGTTGGTCTAGAGCAACGGTTCTCAAATGGGGGTCCGCGACCCACAAGGGGTCCGTAAGGACATTCGTGGGGGGTCGCGAAGAGTTCCTGAAAAATATTCTTAAGCATACAATATAAATATTATTTAGAAGTTCAAATGACAATTCCAATAAAAGCATGAAACTATTTAAAAATGGAAATACATCTTTTTACAAAATATATCAAAATTTAAGACAAGCATAAAGTTTTTTTTCTATGAGTTGTTTTTAGAAACTACTAATGAAGGGGCCTTTGATGAAAATATTATGATTGATAAAGACAACAATGATCAAACGTATAAAGTAATGCTGTCCAATAGAGTATCCCGAGGAAAGCCTTTTTCGAGATTTCGATATAGAAAGACCCCTCAAACGATGCGTAAAAATTTTCTTGAGTCATGGGTCCCATACATTTTGGTAAAAAAAGTTTAGATTTTTTAATCGAAATGGTTATCAAAAAATTCGTAATTTTATGCTGGTTATAATATTACAACATTTTTTTCCGTGGGATTTTCTTTCGCTAGAAGACTTTTTAAGGCATTTCGATGAAAAATTTTTTTTGAAAAATTTAGAAAATCATATATTTCCAACAGTACCTATTACTACAATGAAAATTTTTAATATTTTACATAAAGGCAACAAAATTATAAAATTCTTATCTATTTTTTAAGAAAAACATCGAATTTTGTTTGCATGATGTACTAAATTTACGGTTTATGGACCAAAATGTTTGCTAACATTTTTTTAAATATTTTTTTTTATAATTGGCAAAAAATTACGAATTTGTTGATACCCTTTTCAAGGCACAACTCAATACTATTTTTTGGACGAAATGTTCTAGACCCGTGACTTTCAATCGCTGGTAGGGAACTGAAGATCAATTTTAATTTTATTTTTTAAATATTTTTCCCATATTAAGCTAATTTTTACGAACGTTTGAGGGGTCTTCCTACAAAATTTTTCTACATGGGACACTACTGTCCAATGATACAGTATAAACAAAACTTTTCGATATGGCAGGGAAAACAATTAATTAAAAAGATAAATATGTAGTTCACTTAAATTTGATGAAACTATAGTTTTTTCACATGAATTTCCACTTTTATTTTATAAAAATATAAGGAGTGCGGTCGAAAAAATCTTAACACACGCTTTGCCTCATAACTTTTTTCGGAATCAATATTAAAAAATTTTTTTGATCTAGTTATCATGGAAAAATACATCAGTTATTATTTTTAATAATAACCATGTTGATTTGTCGTGATTTTTATCAAAATGAGTGACGATAAAGATGTACGTGCTACAAATTATTAAAAAATTTCAAAAAAATCCAAATAGGTCCTACACGATTTGGTATCATGTCACTACGGTAAGAAAGCTCTGAAGTGGTACCAAAACAATAACACAATTTTTGTACCAAGAGAGGTTAATTTTCCAAATTGGCCATATCTTAGACCAGTGGACAGATATTGAGCTCTTGTTAAAAGTGAATTGAAGAGCACAAAAAAGGTGTCCCGAAATACCGAAGATTATAAAAGAATATGTGCACATTGTTCCAAAAAAGTGACTAAAGTAACTATTAAATCTCTAACGGAAGGGTTACCAAAAATGGTCCACAAGTTCATAAGTAGTGGTTAGAACTACAAAAATTATATTTTTCTGTGATCTGTAATAAATTATCAATTAAATGAAAAAAGAATGAAAATTCTAAGATCAGCCGTTTCCAAGTTATTAAATATTATATATGTTAAGATTTTTTCGAACGCACTCCTTATTATACTAAGAACTTTTTATAAGTAAAATCGTTTTCAGTACACAAAACTTTTATTTCATCGATAAGTTTCCCGGCTATATAAAGAAAATTTGCTTATGCAACTTTATTATTTAAAGACAGAAAGTCTTTTCAATGTTAATATTAAGAAAGTACCAGTTTCATTTCAAAAAGAGTTGAAATTCGTTGAATTTAATATTGAATCAACAGATTTAAAAGCATTTTAAATAGTTGAAACACAGCAAAGTTTATCCGCTTATTGGCTCCGAAGCCCTAAAAATATTTTTTCACTCTTTTGTCCCTCAATACAGAGATTCGATCTTTTGTGGATGCAGAGAATAATATAATAAATTATTAATATTATTTTTTAAAATTACTTTATCTTTACATTTTTTCTGATTTTTAAATTAGTCAGAGTAGTGGGTCGCGCATCCATTGCAATTTCAAAAAGGGGTCGCGAAGCGAGGTCTTGTGAGAACCCCTGGTCTAGAGATTTCGCAAACCTTGTTTTCGCCCTTGTTCGCTGGTTTTTAAGATTCCACCTATTTTCCGTAATCCATAACTTGTTTGGCGTAGTTCTGTAGCCTACGTGTTTGTTATTATATTTTTCTGTTATTATATTTTTGATGTGGGCTCATCTATCATTCTCACTCTCTTGTTCTTCCTGGTAAGAGTTCCTGATGGCGCTGATAACTGGATCTTCTAGTCTGTTGATATCAAATCTCTTCTGGAAACCATTTTTGTCATTTTTTATGGCATAAACTTTAAGCCGGACGGTGGCGATTAAGAGATGATGATCATTCGATATATCCGCACCACGTTTGTTGCGAACATCCAGCAGAGACCAACGCCATTTTTTGCTTATGGCAATATGGTCGATTTGATTTTCGGTTGCGCGATCAAGTGATACCCACCTTATGAATTCGCTTATGAGGGAAGAGTGTGCCGCCAATGGCAAGACTGTGATTGAGGCAGAGGACCAACACCAATCTCTCTTCTTTGGTCTGCTCGTTTTCCCGAGAAAAGCTATTTTAATCCGTCAGAGGCGATTCGCTGGAATCGTGCCATCTGACTTCGGCTATGCCAAGAAGTAAGAGTCTGTATTTGCGGAATACATTACTGAGCTGCGATCTGCAGGATAATTGCTTTTATGAAGATTCTTCAAATAAATATAGTTCATCTCAGTATAAGATTTTAAAGATAAATAATTCAATTTACAAAGCGGGAATCACTTAAGATATAACTAGTTCTTGCTGTAAAAATACTCTTAAAGATAATTTTCATATTTTGAGGAATCTGACGTCTAATAAGAGCCCTTTTAATTATAATATTTATACTAGTTAGTACAATTCAGAATCTCTGAATTTGAAATTAATAACTTTCTCCTCTGGCACTATTAGAATATAGCAATTAATTTATTCTCCCTCAAACTAAGTAGCAACATACGTTAACTAGTTTTTAACAATTTTACTCCCAACCCTCGCATATAGTTTTACATTATTTGAAATACGTACTTATGTTGGCTGAATTAGTTTTTTTCTCTTTTATTGTATTATTATCTTTGGCTTTGGAGTAAATGTGTGTTCGTGCAGAAAAGGATTAAGATTTATTTGTTGCCAAAGAATTATTGCCATTGGCTTAACTTTGCCACCACATAGTCTCAAGAAGGACTCAACAATAAAGAGTATGTTGGAATGTCTATGTACAAGTAAATATTTGTATGCGAACATGTTTGGACTTGTCAAAGTTTTCTACCGCAGAGATTTCGGACAAAAGTAGTTGTGAATGTCTACGCCTTTTTTTACAATGATTTTATAGCTGCTAATGAACTTGAATTGTTTTAAGCTTTATAAATTGGTAGATGAGGATGATGTGAAGATGATGATGACAATGACCTTCTCGAAACAAAGAGGTTAAATGGAAAAAAATTTAAATGAAATTTAAGAAGCTATATTGTGGTTTAATATTTTAAATGATTAACTTTTTAAAGATTTAATTTAAATTTAAATAAATAAAAAATTAAGTTTCCTTTTAATATTTGTTGTATAGCCATTTTATCTTATAACTAAAAAGCAATATATCAAATTTTTTAGAGTCAACAAAACTATCAATATAATTCACCCAACACTTTATATATAATAGTATTCCAGTCAATATATGCGGCTTGTTCTTAGCGCCACATTAAATGATTTATTGCGAAATATTGACCCTGATGCCACAAGATCATAATAAAACGCAATACAATAATTTTACATAGTATTAAGGGTATTCAAAAAACAATTTTCAATTGAAAACTATTGAACCAATCGTCAATGCTTATAAATCAAAATTTAATTTGTTAGATTCTGCTTAAAGTATTTTCTATTACTATTTGTCTTTGAATACTCTTATTATATTTAGTTAAAATCAATTGCATGCGTTTTTTTTTCTCTGTTCTTTATTTAAATAAATTTTTTTATGATTTATCACACAGTTATATTTTTCAAAAATATATACAAACATTCTGTAAAGTTCTATTTACAATCAACTAACAAACAGAACATTATTTGTCAAACGAAATGATCGCCTTTATAACTTTAAGCAACAGCTGATCACATAGCTCTCTTTTAGCTTGATAATTATACTCATACTCTCATGGAAAAAACATATGTTGGCCAAGTCTCATTTTTTTCTTCTTCAGACTACCGATATTCTAGTCCATGATTCACTCTTATGCCAGTTGTTGGTGGTTTTCTTAGCAAAACATTTGTTGTATTTCTTACGCACCAAATTGAATAAAGAAAATCTTCTCTTAACTTTAGCATTCTTGACCACTCGATTGGTTTCTTCATATTCATGATTCAATTTTTCCTTTGATTTTAAGTCCAAAGTTTCATAATCATATTCTTCCAATTTTGTTGAAGCCACACATTCAAATGGCAGACTATAGATGGTGGTATGACATGATATCGAATCGTCTTGTTCACATTTGGCATATCCATGATGATTAAGCACTTCATATTGATTTTGTTGTACCAGGCGTGTTGAATTGTAACAAATTTGTTTTTGTTCAAAACTTTCCAATACTGATTCTTCTTCGGGTCTGTCGGTGGATGATAAAGTTGAACTGCTATAGGCGGGATATTGTTGATCCAAATAGCGCAAAGTTTCCACTAGATATTTAGCACGATTACTTTGTTGGCGTAGTCTCTTGAGACCTTCCATGCGAGTGATTTGTTCCATGCTTTCAATGAAGAGAGCCAAATCGTGGGCAGTGAATTTATTACAGTTAACAATGGCCGACATTATTGTTTATTTATTATTGTAAATATTGTTAAGATGTTTTAGGTGTGAATGCTTAAAAAGAAATGAGTAATGATTCTTATTGTACACAGGGTATATATAGTTCACAGGTAGTAGACTAATAGAAAATTCTTATTGTAAAAGTCACGTAGTCATTACAAGTGTGTTAACCCTTTCGAATATATTTTACCTGTTACCCTTGAATTATGCGTAATACTTTTCGCACATTGCATAATTTGTCCCATGGTGGGTTTTATAACTTCTACCAATAGGATTTTCCAAATTGGACACTTCAAAAAATATAAAGAATAGTAATTAGGTAAAAAATTTTAATTGTTAGCAAATATTTGTTTACTTTAATTATTCCATAAACTCTAATTTAGTTAATCTTTATATACGCTTAATATTTAGTTATGTTATATAATGTAACATCTGTTGACTTGTCCTATTTTAGAAATACATTTAATCTTTCGTAAAATAAAGTCCTTAAAACGAAAAATATAGGTATGTATGTTAATTTCAATAGAATTAAAGAAATGTTTTTTCAAAGAAAAGATTTCACATTGGGAACAATCGCAAACATAAATAGTGATAGATCTAAATCTCCTTGGAATTACGCTGAAGTGGATAATTGAAGACAAAAATTTACACCTCAATTGTGAAAAACTTGTTATTTTTGTATATTTTTGTTTACGGTTCTTATAAAAAAAAAACAATTTTTAATACACTAAATTAGATTTTATTTGGTGCATAACTTCAAAATTAAATCAGTCTCCAACTCGTTTTGGAAATAATTCAGTAACTAAAGAACCGTTAGAGGTGTCTCAATAAAATTTCACTTGTGCTCCTCTAAAACAATTGAAAAACACCTCAGAAATAATTGTGTGTAATTTTCTTGAAATATATTTAATGGTTCAAAAGTTTCACAAAATTATTTAAAAAACACGTTGAAACTGCTGTACGCTTATGTATATATGTTTTAACGTGTTTTTTTAAATAATTTTGTGAAACTTTTGAACCGTTAAATATATTTCAATGAAATTTCACACAATTATTTCTGAGGTATTTTCAATTGTTTTGGAGGAGCACAAGAATCTAGCTGGTCCGTGCACAGGAGGAGAACCTCCGAAAAAGGTCAACTCCTTTAATTATTTATTATATAATATCCGAGGTTACCCCATTCGGAGGTTCTCCCCCCTGTCCCGAGACCAGCTAGAAACTTGTGCTCCTCCAAAACAGTTGGAAAATACTTCAGTAATAACTGTGTGAAATTTCATTGAGATATATTTATCCGTTAAAAAGTTACACAAAATTATTTAAGCACACATTTAAGATAGAAATTAAGGAAAATTTGCACATTTCAGTTGTTTTTAAACTATTCTGTAAAGTATTTATGAAAGTATTTGATGTCATTAGAAAGGTTATCACTTGAAAAATAGTAATATATAAATAATAAAGTATTCGAACTAAAGTTTTTCATTAAGCTGATCGAAAACGAAAAATGTTTGTATTTAGTGTTATTTTTCAAAAAAAAAAAAAATTAATATTTGAACTTAAATAAAATCTACATTAATTAAGCTATCATTGTGAAATTTTAGTATAATTTAAAAAAAAAAATTGTTCTTAAAAGAAGAAAATAAATAGATTCCCATTTTCTTGCTCCTAAATACCTTACATATAAGGCTAAAAACTTAAAATAATCTTAAGTCGATCTCAGCTTTGCGATTTGAGAACATAACAGAAAAGAAATAAAAAATTCCAAAATTTACAAAATTTGGATAGGGCTCGTGGGCAGACCTTTGCTCCAAACTCCGGATTTACTTTAAACGCATTTACATTAAGATTTCTTTTGAAAACATTAAAAAAATTATAAAGACCAGAACAAAAAAAAAAAAAACAAATTTTATCAGCGAATAAATATTGCCACCTTTTTGAAAAAAAAAAACAAAAAATGTAAAATTTTTTAAAGTTCCAACTTTAGATTAATATAATTTTTTAACGGATTCATACAATTATATGATTCTTGCAGCAATATTATTTAGAATTTTGTAGGGAATCTGGCAAACATTTTAGAAAATTTTAGGGGAAATATTAAGCCCGCCAAGTTAAAAAAAAAAAAAAACTAAAAAAACGAGGCTAAAAATGAGTTAAAAATTTATTTCGACCCGAATATCTCTTAAACAAAAAGAGATAACCTACACATGTAAGCGTATTTTTTGTAGAGATTTACAAGGAATATCTATATATAAAATTTCTTTTCTGTCATATCATAAATGAATTTTTGGAATACCATTTTTTGAGATATAACGATTTGATTTGTACATGTATAAATTTGACCTTTGAACTTTTGATGTAAACAAACTTTATAAATCTCATTATAAAGATAATATCTTTGCCTTTATCTTTACCATTATCTACTATGTAAAGTTAAGAAGTTATTAGCAATCAAATAAGTACACCTTTATAAAGTTTTTAGCCTTTTTTCGTTTTTTAAATCGTAATATTTTTGATCGGAAAGGGACATAAGTCTAAAATTTTATGGTTTAAGAAACACTTCTAATTGCAATGTCTGTAGCGAATTTCATATACATCAAAGATGCCAATTGATGTCGGTTTTGACATGGAGTTACATAAATTGTTTATAAATTATTATTTGAACTCGAGTCATTGAAATATGTTTCTGTATACATGATTATCACTTTAAAAAAGTCTTATAGAAATTATTAAATAGTAAAATATTTTTTACATGATATAAATTTCCTTTTTTCGGAAGCAAAATTTAAAATTTATTTGATCTAGTTTTCTTTCAAAAATATATCAGTTATTTTTTAATGACAACCATGTTGATTTGTTGTGAGTTTGATCAAAATAAGTGACGAAAAAGATGTAAGTGCTATAAGTTATTAAAAAATTAAAAAAAATCCAAATTGGTCCAACAAATAATTGGCCAAAGAATTAAATGTCTACTGTCAAACTGTTTTCAAGGTTATTAAACAGTTTCAGGGGAATTCGACAATTGATAGGAAACATTGTTCGGGAAGAAAAAAGGTCCACATGATATTGGGAAGGCCAAGACAATTGAAAGCATATTAAAAAGAACTAGGTAGAAAAGCAGACCGGTTAGCTCAATGCTCTGACTATTTGGTGCGAAAAGTTAAAGCTTATACGGAGTTAAGAACATATAAGACTAAAAAAGTTCCAGACTGGAATGCTGGAAAAAAATTTAGAAGCCAAGAATATGGCACGGAAATTAAAATCTGGAATATTTTTCGCAGCTTTCGGGTAAAAATTTTTATGTTGCTGATTGAAGATAAGTTTAGGACCAAAAAACTGATGAAATTTCCTAAAGAATTCCTGGTTTGGCAAGACTTATACAGTTGCTGCAAAAGAATCAAGTCATTTGTTACAGTGGGCTCTATAAATACCGAAAAATACATCAAAGAATGTTTGCCAAAAAAAAATCTTCTTTCTTTTATAAGAGAGCACAATGTGTCCACATATTTTTGGCCCGATTTGATATCATGTCACTACGTAAAAATCTCTGGAGTGGTACTAAAACAATAACATAGTTTTTGTACCAAAAAAGGTCAATCCTCTAAATTGTCCGGAGCCAAGACCAGTGAAGAGATATTGGGCTTTTGTGAAAAGAGAATCGTAGAAGACAAAAGAGTTGTCCTAAAATATCGAAGATTTTAAAAAGAGATGTACACATTGTTCCAAAAAATTTACTAAAACAACTACCAAATCGCTAATGGATGGGTTACAAAAAATGGTATACGAAACATTTTTTCGTGCTCCTTCAAAAAAAAATATGTGAACTAGATGGAATTCCGCATGCTAAACTCGAATCTGCTTTCAGTTTTTTCCCATCAAGTCGAAATTTTTTTTATGGGCGTGTCTAATATTGCGCCTTAAATAAGCCGATTACTCAAGTATATTTCACTATAACTCGAGAACGGTATGCACGATTTATAAAAATGATACACCAAATCAAGTTTTTATCCGCTCAATAGCTTAAGAGATATTTCGAAATAGGTGTCCGAAAAAATTGTTTCATGCCAATTTGAAGATTTTTGTTACTAAAATTTCTTTTTAGAAGTGAAAACATAAAAATGTTTCAGTTTATCATCTTTATCTCATTTTGCTCCATAAACCTGAAATTCTAGAGCGAATAAAAAATATAGTATCATTTATCAAAATCGTGTAAGCGGTTCTTGAGTTATAGTCTAAATTTGACAAACTATTCTCGAATTTTATAGTGTGACCGCTGAATAAGGTGATGATATTAGTCATTCACCTAAAAAAAATCAGTACGTAACAGAAGAAAAGTGAATGCAGATTCTTGTTTAACTCGTCAATATCCACCTAGTCAACCCATTTTTTTTTTGCCCACCACTGTATTTTGCCCACCACTCAATTGTATGTAACATGGGTATTAATTTTGAAGATACATACCTTATTTTGTTCGCAGCATTACCAGATTTGAAATAATAATTAAACTGTAACATTTTTGATGATTTTATTTATTAAAAAAAATTTTAGTAACAAAAAAATCTAAAATTTTGCATGAATATTATTTTTTTTTTTTGCACTTATTTCAAAATAACTTCGAAACCATTGAGCACCTGATGGAAAAAACTGATAGCAGAATTATGTTTAGCACATCTAAACGCATCAAGTCCAACTATTCGTCTTTGGTGGAGGATTTTTTGTTGACCAGTGTATGCAAAAATAAACTTTTTCTTTTTCCACCTGTGTAATTCATTTTTAATCGATTATTTTATAGAACTTTAACCTGAATCTTTATTATACATTGGATTAATCTGGTAATTTAGAAAAATATTCTTAATACATAAAACTAAACTCAATAAAGTACAAAACAATTTTATTGCATTTTTTATTTTTATTTATTTAAATCAATTTAATTGATTTATCTCACAGTAATACGTTCTAAACATAATCTTTGTAAAATGCTATTATTTACAATTTTTATACTTAATAATTCTAAAGAAATTCATTTAAACGAAATCAATTCATTAAAAAGTCGCTGGCATCAACTGATTTTGTAATCTCTCCCAATGATCCTCAAACATTTTGTTTATTATTTTAGTCCTCTCCTCAAACCACTGTTAGCTTAGTCCAGGATTCACTCTTATGCCAGCTGTTTGTTTTGCTAGAGAAACATTTCTTATATTTCTTACGTACCAAACCAAATAGAGATAATTTACGTTTGGTTTTAGTATTATTGGTCACTAGGCTGGGTTCTTCGTATTCATGCCGAGAATCTTCTTTAGCTCTCATATTCAATGTCTCATAATTATAATCATCCAGTTTAGTAGAGGCGGTACAATCATAAGGCATACTATAGATGGTAGTGTGGCAGGACATAGAATCATCTTGATCTTTGTAAGCTACTGCATAATATTTATTTTGTACTAGACATGTAGAGTTGTAACCAATATGTTTCTCTTCAAAACTTTCCATATAGGATTCATCTTCTGGTTTATCACTGGATGTAAGAGTTGAACTACTTTCTTCGGTGTATTGTTGATCCAAATAACGTAAAGTGTCTGCTAAGTGTTGAGCACGATTTCTTTGTTGACGTTGTCTCTTTAAACTTTCCATGCGAGAAATTTGTTCCATGCTTTCAATAAAGAGAGCTAAATCGTTGGCAGAGAATTTATCGGAGTTTACACAGGCCATTTTATTTTATGCTTGATGAGATGATGTTGACAGTTTAGAAACTAAATAACAATTGAATGGTGTTAACAATTCTGTCATGAGTTTATATACTCTACAGGTAGCTGATTTGACTTTTGTCATACCTGTTCCAAACACACCCATTTAACCCTTTTTCTTTGCTACTTTTACCTGTAAACCTTAGCGTTAAGCCAATATTTGGGTTATTTTATTTTTCGCATTGGGAAAATCCCCTTTAGGTGGGATTTATGATTTACATTTGTCCATAATGCGAAAATTTAACTAAATTCTAAGAATTTACCCAAAAGTCATTAAAATGAAACTGATCACACGTGTTTTATGGTTGTGCGGCCTTAAAGGTTTTATGCAATACTTGTAAATTTTTAGTCTGTACCGCGAATTTGTGAAATCTTTTAGCGCCTTCATAAAATTATTGTTTAATATTTGTTTTGTAGCTGAAGCAACACCTGTATCACATCTGTTCAAGGCTTCAAGAATGTTATCGTATAAGTTAAATGGAATGATTTTTGAATGAAAATACATTTTCTTAAAACTGCCAATATAATGGCCAAATGGTACTGTGTCGAACAAATGATTAAATAAAAATGACACTGTGTGGCCCTGGTGTATATTTATTTCGAGTAATAAATAAACATATTATATACAGTGAAAGCTCCCATAGGCGTACAGTGATCGTCACGCTTATTTGGTCCGTTATCGGGAGATGTCCGCCTATGAAATATGGTACATAATTTTTTTTACAAGTCGTAATTCAGTATTTATCAATATTGACAAAAGTCAAAAGTTCGTAACATTAACTTTATAAACGAAATAGTCGTAAAATTTGTTACATTTAAGAAAAATTTTATTTGAAAGGTGTTTTATGATTTATCTATTTTTGCATTAAGGTAACGTTTGAAAAATGTTACTTAAGTAATAGCTCAATTTTAAAGCAAAAAAAAAACTAAAAAGTGTGGATTGTTCTTTCTTTTGCTTCTGCGGCAAATGACGTTTCCATTATTTGCAATAAATTATGATTTTATGGAATTTATGGCTACAGTTCGCTTCTCTCCGTTTTCATTCTATTTTTCTAAAATTACTTTCTAAATTTAGTCATTTTTCGTACGTGAATCATCAAGTGTTTATAAAAAACCGACTTTTCAGAAAACCGGTTTGACGGTTAACCGAAAATTTGGTAAAATTAAAAAACCGGTTTTTCGGTTAACCGTCTATTTAAAAACCGGTTAACCGACATTTTAATAATTGATCTAATTTAAGCTTAATAAAAATATTTTTGGTTAAAAAAAAAGGGTTTTTCAACTTATTGGTTTTCAGCCTTTAGACTAGTTTTAATATAATTTATAAAAACAATATTTTTTTGCAGGGACAGAAAATAATCATTATTCTTGAAATTTTAAACAAAAAAATCAGATACAAGGAACAACCGGATAAACCGGATTAAATACAGAAATGTAATCTTCAGAACAGGTTCTATCGGAATCCGGAATGATTTTTATTTTTTTGATTTTTGTGAAAAAAATCAATATTAATGATTATTTTTGATTTTTATTTTTTCGCTCAACTCATAATGATTATTTTTGATTTTTATTTTTTTGCTCAAATCATAATGATTATTTTTGATTTTTATTTTTTCGCTCAACTCATAATGATTATTTTTGATTTTTATTTTTTTGCTCAACGCATAATGATTATTTTTGATTTTTATTTTTTTGCTCAAATCATAATGATTATTTTTAATTTTTACTTATTTTGCTCACAATATAAAACTTAACATGAGAAATGAAACTATTACGCAATTTTTAATAAAAAAGATTTCTCATCGTAAATTAGATTTATTTGCTAAAAGGCAAGTGACGATACATTTTTCATCAGATTTTTTAAAAAATATCCAATTTTTTTTTATAAAAATCGAATTTTTTTCTAAAATTTTATTTTTTTTTTATTAAAAATCAATTTTTTTATTAAAAATAAATCTTTATTTTTAAATCTTTATTTTTAATTTTTTTTTTTTTTTAATTTTTCTAATTTAAAAAATATAAAATTAAATTATCAAAATTTTAAAGCATCTCAACAAAAAGGATAATGTACTTTATATTATGATCTATATTCATTATATAATTTTTTAAAAAATGTAATTGCCCAGGAAAAATTGTATTAGTTCTATAACTAGTTCCAGAACATATGAAAATATCCTGTACTTGTTCTACTTTGACGTTACCACCAATGATTTTTGTTTGAAATTGTCATCTCCACTAGTTCTATGGAAGTGTTAGCTAGCCAGTACCCATTCTATGGAATTGTTCAAGAACTAGTTCTTTTATCAATGATTTTTGTTCGAAATTGCTACATTCAAAGTTAATTCTATAGAAGCGACAGAAGATGGTTTCAGAACCAGTTTTTTTTATTTTTTATTCTAATGGGTTAATTCCCAATGTATAATTTTAAAATAAATTTAATTTTGTAAAATTTTTTTATTTTTTTAATTTTTGGATTTTTGTATAAAATGTTTCCTGGGTAATAAAAATATCTGTATAAAATTGGTAAAGTAATTAAATTTTTTCGCTAAAAAGAGATTTGTTTTTAATTTTTAGAAGAATCATTAATCATTTAAAAGTACATTTTCTGCACTTATTTAGTTCTACTTTTGAAGTCTTTATTTTTTTCCTATTAACCTATATAAAATAGTATTTTTCTATTAAGCTGTACATTAGTAGGTGTAATGCTAATTTCTTCTTTTTGAAAATTTCATTCGCATGATATTAAATTTGTTGGTAAATGGAATGCTTAATTATCTATCAGATTTTATTATACATACTTACAATTAAAAAAAAAAAAAACTTCCAACAAGTAAATATGTCACCTGACATCTTATTAACTCAAACAGCAAGCAGTTTTAGTAGTTTGAAAATATTTTCTTATATTTTAAATTCAGAAAAAAGCAACTAAAGGACGAAATTTTGTGATATTTTTAGTAAATTTTTAAAACCAGTTTACCGACAGAAAAAAACAGATAAACCGGTTAAACGAAATTGAAGATTTCAAATTAACCGGTTAGCAAATAACCGTAATTTGAAGAAAAAACCGGTTTTTCGGTTAACCGGTTTATAAACACTAGAATCATCTCTTAACTGTCAGACTTCTTTCAACATCATTTTTACTAACGATATTTTCACGAAATTTTAATCTTCGATCTTATGTCGCTCTGCTTTTTTATGATTTTTTTTAAAAACAGGTGTCCGCATCCACCCAATAGAGCGTCTGCCTAGTGGAGATTAATTTATTCTAAAAATGCCGCTTAAACCATGGGACCTAAAAAATTGTCCGCCTACCGCAGCTGTCCGGCTATGGGAGCTATACTTTAAGGGAGCTTTTACTGTATTTACATTAGAGTGTCCCGTAGAAAAAATTTCTCTGGAGGACCCCTCGAACAATGCGAATTAATGTGCTGAACACAGAAAAAATAAAATAAATAAAAAAATTCAAATTGATCATTAATTCCCCTTCAGCGCACAGTGTCACATTTAGCAGTTTTAGAACGACAAAAATCCTGTTTTGATGATATTGGTCAGAAATTGTATATTTTGTTAGTAGATAAGACTGTAAATATTCCCATTAAAAATAGGCGGGTATAATCACTGCCACTCCCATATAGAAAAAAATTACTTTATTTGTATGAATTTCGGACATATTTTTGTAAATTTTATTAAAATAAAGTATATTTTAAAAGTAAGCGTGGCAAGATCTAATAAAACCAATCTTTGTGTAATATTTACATCATATTTTTAGCCATTACTTTAAAATGTTTAAATAATTCTTAAAAAATTGCTAATATGAGGTACCGACATTTTTTCTAATATTTTAAAAGATCGTAAAAAGTCGCAGCCAATAGTCTCAAATATAATTTCATAGATATTCGTTTATATAACAATCGTATTTTTAAATAGAAACTTGTTGGAACTTTTTAGTTCCAGTCCATTAAAAATAGAATTTCCCAAAAAATATACTTTTTAATATTATGATTTCTTTTATATATAAAAAATTTTTTTCAGTATTGATTTTTAACCTAGCAAATTATAACAGAATAATTAGGATACATTTATTAATACATACTGAAAAAAAATCATATCAATATCTGCAGTATTTACTGAGATATATGAAGTTAAAGTGAACATACTTCTTTACAAAAGTTGTAAATAAAATTAAAATATTTTTAAAAGTTGCAACTTCGAAAATCCATAATTCGCGCTATAGACACTTTTTAATACTTTAAGTATTTTTTTCCATAATAAATTATATGTTTACTAATAAATGCGAAATGACTTACTACAATTAATAAGCTTTTATTTTCGTATTTTTGTCGTTCTAATTTGGATAAATGTGACACTGTACAGCGATTGAATGCCACGGGTATAAAGCATTTTGTCCAAAAAAATTTTTGGTTTTGTCTCGAAATGGGTATCAAAATATTCGTAATTGTTAGCCAATTATAAAAAATATAAAACATATTTTAGTACATCTTAGTACATCATGCGAAAAAAGTTATATATCTTATTGCAAAATGTATAAAAATTGTATAATTTTGTTTCTTTATGGGTAAAAAGTAAGTATAATATATAGTATTATAGTAAGTATGGTCCCTAATATATTATATTCATTAATACGCATCGTTTGAGGGGTCTTCCTGCATCGAATTCATAAAAGAGCATATCCAAGGGACACTCTAATGCACAGTGGGACAGAATCGAACATTTTTGGAAATAAATCTGTAACTTCTGATCGGCTAGTTAGAATTTGATATAGGCATAGCAGAAGAGTATACTAAGATAAGTTTGGAAGGGGGACCCAACAGACAACCTAAAGTAGGGTGCCTCTGACATACAAAATTTGTAACTTCTGATCGTATATGTAATAATATAAAATAATTATATGTGCACGACAAGAATTTCATAAAAATCCTTTATTTAAATAAAGTTAATTTTCAATATTCATGAAAGTTGTTAAGGAATTGTGTTATCCTAATATAACGTTACCAGATGCATCCTTTGTTATACTGATTCGTCCTTTTTCCTTTACATATATATAGGTCAAAACTGTAGTATACTTATACAAAAACAATTTGAAACATTTGATATTGTCATATAGCTCTGAATCTAAATATATCCCAGCATACAGTATTCTTTGGAAATCCTTATATTATGAAGGTTCTGCAGGATCATTACTGGTCGCTGCAGAAATATAATATTTTGTGACCGATTTTGAGGCCCGATATAGTAACATCGTCACATTAATTTACTGAAAAATCTATTTTTTTTAGGAAATTCATCAACGAAGCTATTGGATTTTTTGTCCAGTAAATTTATGTTGTGCTGTGAATTAATTTAGATATGTCCAATAAATATTTTCAACTTCAATCTAGAACTAAAATTGACTTATATTATGTGCGATTCGACACTATGATTACGCTTCAAGCATGTCTTTTGTAGACGTCGAATACCCATGTAATATTGTTGATAAACACTTGGATAATTTAAATATAATATTTTTCATCTCTTATGCACATGAACTCATGGTGTAATTAAAGTTTATAACCAAAAAATTATATTTATCATAAAATCCTGCGTGTGGATTTTTGTACCGCTATATCAGTTATTTTTTTGCCACCCAAAGGTCATAATTTTAAACTAAAACCTCTTTTATTATTTTATGCTCACGTCCAATTATTAAAACCCGTTCATTTGGCCGTTATTTTTCTGTAACACATGTTGTTTTTCTTCGAAAAATGTCCTTAAGCCCCACTAATCAGCATTAGATTATGGGTTACCGCTCCTAGAATGATAGCAATTTCTCAGATTTTTTGAAAATTTTCAACAGTATTATGATAAACATTTTCTGTATACACCATTTTTTGGAATTTTACATAAATTGTCGTCTTACTTTAATAATTTCAGCACTTCAAATGACAGTTCATGACCTGGTGACATATTTTGACTATAAATTAAAAAAAAAATAAATAAAAAAATGTTGGTATTTTAGGTCTAATAATTTTAAATATTCCCCAAATAGCATTAATTTTAACTTTAATTGGTTAAACGATTCAAACTGTGGACTTCATGTCAGTCTGTCGAATAAAATTTTCAATTTGCACATATAATAACGCACTAAAGAAATTATCGGATTCTCACCTTAAAGTATACCGTTCGACTCAGAATCACTTTCTGTCGGCTGGCTGGCTGTCCATGTAAAGTACAGGTCGCAGTTTTAAAGATATCTTGATGAAATTTGGCACAAGTAATTATTTTGATACAAGGACTATTAAAAGCCTATTGAAATTAGGGGTTTAACGATCATAAATGCCGTAAATATAGCAATATTTCAATGAAATTCGGTACAAAGAAGTTTTGTATAAGTGTTAATCTTTGTGACAAATTTCATCAAGATCGGTTCATAATTAACCATAGCTCTCATATAAATCCCCTCTTCCGAAAATCATTTTAACGTGCATAAATCCCATACGAATGATAGTATCAAGTTAATATTCTACACAAATAAGTTTTATATCAGTAGAAACAACACTGCCAAAATTTATGAGAATCGGTCCATAATTTACCATTGCTAAACCCACTTTCGGGAATCGCCCTAAAGTGCATAAAATCATATAGATGTTAGAATCAATGCATTGTTCTGTATTTGTATATTTTATTTTACATTGAGTAAAAGTGTTGGTCTACAATTAGCCACAGGTCTAATTTTTAGCTCATACAGAATGGTGCAGGGTATCATATGGTCAGTTTTGACCGACTATAGTTTCTCTCTCGTTTTGAATTGACTCTAGTTCTCGCGACAAATCGCGATTTGTAAAATTAAGGAGGTTGCACTATATATTGAAGCATATCTCGAAAACAACTTGTCTGGTTTTGTTCAATAAAACAAATAAAAAATGATGTTTCTATGTAACTTGATTTTTAATGTTTCTATGTAACTTGTAAATAAGAATTTTCACTAATTTGTGAATAAAATCAAAAGTTAGGCATTGATTTTAAAGAAATATATCTTGTTTTATTTGCAACAAATTTATCTCTATGAACAAAGAATAAAAATTTGATTTTCTTGACATTTTCAACTTTTTATGGTTTTTTAAAAAAAATTTTGTTTAATTTTTTTTTTTTCAGAAGATGGTTTTAATATGTATCTCCATAACTGTTGACCACATTAAACGACTTGATTAATTAGAATCGTCGTTTTCGAAATATACTTCAATATATAGTGCAATCTCCTTAGTTTTACAAATAGCGATATATCGCGATAACTAGAGTCAATTCTAGACTGGCACAAAATTTCAGATAATTTTATCAAGTGGTTAGCGAAATATAGCAATTTGAAAGTGTAAAATAGAAAGTGTAAAATACACAAAAGGGTAGAAATTTTTCAGAAATGCATACAAAAATTGCATTTACATTATGAACGCATTTTTAAATGATAATATTATTTTTAAACTACTATATTTATAGTGGACTTATTCTTTTTAAATCATTAAAATGCGTTAAAAACTTTTAGAGATATTGGTGTTTACAGTTAGACACTTTTGTCGTTTTTTTTTTCACTTTTTGAAAAATTAAAATCGCGAATAAATCCGCGAATTTTTCAAAATTCAAAAAAATAAAAATGGAGATATTTAAATGACTCCATAGGGTATGCGTATGCCAAATATTATTAAAATCGGAAGACATACAAAATATTCTTGGGCGTTCTTTCGTGGAATGGACGATATATATGTTAATGGTGAAATTGTTTTCTACAACCTTGGTAGACGGCATGCTGGGACATAAGTATGAAATATTTATTTCAATTTCTATTGCTTCGTTTATAATAATACTACATTTACACCAAACAAAAACTAGTAGTTTTTGGCTTCATTTGGTTTTTGATTGAAAAACTACATGAAATTCTTTGGGTTTTCCATACAAATCAAAAACCATTTCTATCTAGTTTTTATTAAAAACCGAATAAAAACTATCAAAATAATTATTTTTGATACAGCCTGTTCAGTGTATTTCAGAACATTGAGCTTTTATATAGAATTAATAACATTAAATTGTCGAATTTCTTGAATTGTTTTATTTGTTTTATAAATTTTGTTAAAAAATTATATTTCAAAAGTTTAAAAAAACATTATTCACAACAAAAAAGAACGCAATTTGGTTTAAAATTAAAACAAATTAAATTTGTCAACGAAAACCACATAGAGAGAAAAACAGGTATGTAAACGACATAGTTTTTAAAATTTGATTTCGACAAAAACCAATGAGTTTTATTTGGTGTAAATGGTATATAAAATAGAAAAGTCGCCTATCAATTCCAAAAATCAAGTCTTAACTCGATTTCCGATATCGTTCGCAATTTAAAACATCTCAAAAATAATATAAATTGTTTTTTTTTTTTTTTTAAATATGAATATCTTCAAAAGTATACATATATAAATTAAACAACAAACAATCTGTTGAATACATACCATAATTAAATAAATTAATTGAATAAATTTCGGCTTAATTTTTAATATATTTATATTTTTGTTTAAAAAGATTCGCATTGGTAACTCTAGATAGTTCTCTTTCCAAAATGTATTAACATTTTTTGTTTGTTTAAATCCAATAAGAATTTTTCCTGGAATTCAAGTGTAGAAAAAGTTGAATTCCAGTTATAAATTCAAATTTCAAGTTTTGAAATAAAGTTCAATTACACTTTTATTCAATAGCATAATCCAGTGAAAAGGAAACTTGAATTCAAGTCGAACTTAACAATGTTAATATAGTTTCTTTCAAGTATTGAATCACATTGAAATTCTAGTTAAATAAATAATTGAATTCAAGCCTGAAAATACAGTATAAATCAAGCCTTTACTAACAGCACAAATCAAGTAGTCAATATAAAAGTATTCGAGCAATATTTTTACAAATTGTTATAAGCTCAAAATAAACATATGCAATTTTTATTTTACATAAATAATTTAAATGTAAAACATAAAGGATTATAAAAATAAATTTAGTAAATATCACAACACAAAATTTAACACTAGCACCACAGATTAATGATGTATTCCTCTTGAGCAACAAAATGTTGATTTTTGTGTAATGCTTGTAATATCCTCGTCAAGTTTGAAAAAGGATGTGCTGTTCTTGTAGTAGACATTTTTTATTAATATTAACAATTTATTAAACAAAACTAAGAAATTTTATTATATATTTTTTCTTCGCCACAAAATTTTTATTTTTAATTTTTTCACAACAAATAAAATGTTTGAACGGAATTTAAAGCTACTTATAACTTGAAAAATATTTAAGAAATAGGTTGAAATGCAAGTTGAATTCCGACAAAATTTCAAGTACTTGAATTTTAATTTTTTCAATGCTTATTGGGAAGTTTTGTAATTTAGCGCTTCAAATACATATACATATTTGATAATAACAATTTATGATTCTATACTTCAATAGAATCTTAATTTGGCATAATTTCCTTAACCCCTTTTTGAGCTATTCAAAGTGAAATATCTCAAAAGCGAACGCAAACTTTTAATAAATTCAGCGTTACCGACTTAGCTTTACTGAATTATAAAGTCTAAAAATAAGTCTCACTTTCGAGAACAGTATAAACTTTTTTTCTATTCCTGTAAAATTTAAATTTGAACACTAATTGATTTTAATAGTTATGTAGCGGGAAAATTTGAAAAATTATCGAAAATAACTGAAAACAAAATCTAATTGATAATTTAGTCTATTTGACCTTGTAAAGTCTACACATGTTTAACATGTTTCCCATTCATTTTCACACATACACACATGCTTGGAGTTTCCTTCAAAATAGCAGTAGGTGACACAAATTTTCCACTCATGTACTAAAACAGCGGTATTTTTCATCATAGCATGTGTCAAGAGGGACAACATATGGCGTGAGTGAATATTTTTCTAACAAGGTGTTTAAACACGCACTAAGCAACATAATATAAAATCTTATACATAATAATTCCTGTATTAATTTAAGCATCTGTTTAACATACACCAAGCAAATCACACCAAGAGGTGTTAAATATGTTGAAATTTTAAATATGTCTGAATGACAAAATATGCCGAATATTCGGCTTGCAATTTTAGATTTAATTTTAACACTAATTGACATCTTTGAAATAACATATGCAAGTATTTTTATTATTTTATGAATTTGGCTTTTATATTGATACTTTATCATAAATTTTTATTTTACTTCGAATGCAACTGTAACTAATATTTAAATCACGTTTTTTATGTTAACTTTAAAATTTTATTTTAGTTGGCTTTTCTTGTTTTCAATTGTGTTTTTTTTTTTTTGGTTCGTTTACAGTTTCACTATTGTTACTGTGATTTTTTTTGTTTATTTTGTTTCAATTGAATATTGGCCTCAAGTACCTGTCAATCAATTGATATGGCTGTCAATGTATTGTATGTACAATATTGAATTCCGTATTTAAGGCAAAAGAAATCGATAGTGCAGTTAATACACTCCTCGAAATATTTATAAGACCAAAATAGTTTTTTATATTTCTATGGAACTACAAGTGCATTCCCAGAAATATTTGAAATACTTGACAAGTAAAGTAGTTTTTTTAAATGTAAAAAAAGTTGGTTCCGTTACTTTTGTGCAAAAATAACGGGACTTTTACTTGAGCTTCGAACGAAATAATTATAAGACCAAATATGACGAACTATTTTAAATATTTAAAGAAATGGAATATGTTTTCAAAATTTTTAAATTTTTTGTTCGTATTTTTAATAAAGGTTGTACAGAGTTAGATCAGAGTTAATTTTTGGTACAGTGGGACAAATATATTTTTGTGATATAATCAATAAAATGTAAAAAATAAGACCAAAGGATCAATTAACATTTTTTTCTTTGTATATTAAAAAAGATTATGGGGAAAGTACTGTTTATTGCTGTTACTAGATATGTATCATAATATGTAAAACGAATGTATTTTTCTACATAAAAAATCTATTTATAGCCTTAAGTTTTTGAGATATAGAATGTCTTTTTCGGAATAAAACAGAAAATATTTATCATGTCTTAATAAAAATTGGCCAGAATGTCAGTTATAAGCTAATTTATAATAATTATTAACTTACTAAAGATATTTAATAAATATATCTTGTAAAAATATTTTTTTTTATTGCTTTAATAGCTCCGGAAGTTATTGCATATACGCAATATAATATCTAGCCTTAATTTATGGTTATTTGGAAATAAATTGTATCCAATTTTTAATTTCTGTATCAGAAATTGCGTAAATACTAATAATCAAGGGTATTCATTGGAATATAATAGAGATAAAACTCTATTAACAATAAGTATAATTCCTACTATTAAAATGAGTTTACTATATTTGTACAATCAAATTAGCTATTAATAATTATAAACTATCTTGTGATTACCAAATTGGCCAAGGCGTATTGAAATATGATTAATATTTTCTGATTTATTCTCAACAGGATATTCTATATCTCAAACATTTTAGGCTACAAATACATTTTTTACGTAGACAATTAAAATAATTTTACATATTTTGATCTTAGTCTAGTTCAAAACTACAAAAGCAATAATAAACACCATTTCTTCTCCAAATTTTTTTTATATATAAACAAAAATAAAATATAATTGAGCCTTTAGGCTTATTTTTTGTTATTTATTGATTATATCATAAAAATATATTTGTCCCACTGTACCAAAAATTAACTCAGATCTAACTCAGTACAGCCTCTATTAATAATACGAACAAAAAATTAAAAAATTTTGAAAACATATTCCATTTTTTAAAATATTTAAAATACTTCGTCATATTTGGTCTAATAATTATTTTGTTCGAATCTCAAGTAAAAGTCCCGTTATTTTTGCACAGGAGTAACTTAAGGAACTTTTTTTACATTTCAAAAAAACTGCCTTACTTTCCTTCATATATGTGCCAAATATTTCTGGGATTGCACATTGTAGTTCCATAGAAATATAAAAAACTATTTTGGTCTTATAAATATTTCGGGGAGTGTATGTATATTTTTATACCCTACACCACCATAGGTGGTTGGGGAATAATGCGTTTGTGCTGATGTTTGTAACGCACAGAAATAATTATCGGACCACCACCTTAAAATATACTGTTCTACTCAGAATCACTTTCTGAGTCGATTTAACGATGTCCGTCCGTCCGTCTGGCTGTCCATGTAAACTTTTTTAACAAACTACAGGTCGCAATTTTAAAGATATCTTGATGAAATTTGGCACAGATAATTATTTTGGTACAAGGACGAAGCATATTGAAATTGGTTATGAACGGTTCATTATTTCACCTGGCCCCCATACAAATGTCCTCCCGGAATAGCGGTTTAACGATCATAAATGCCGTAAATATAACAATATTTTTATATAAGTGTCAATCAGGATCGGTCCATAATTGACCATAGCTTCCAAAAATCACTTTAACGTGCATAAATCCCATACGAATGATAGTATCAAGATAATATTCAACACAAATAAGTTTTATTTAAGTAGAAACAACATTGCCAAAATTTATGAGAATCGGTTCATAATTTACCATAACTCCCATATAAACCCACTTCCGGGAATCACCCTAAAGGTATATAAAATCATATAGATGTTAGTATAAATGCATTGTTCTGTATTTGTATAATTTATTTTACATTAAGTAAAAGTGTTGGTTTACAACTGGACACAGGTCTAATGGTGTAGGGTATTATATGGTTGATCTTGACCGACTATAATCTCTCTCTCGTTTAATACTCTATAAGCTACAATTAGGCGTTTTAAATTTTTAGGGAGTTTTGTAATTGTGTTGTCCAATGGAAATAAAGATTAAAAAAGTATTATAACTTCAAAAATTTAAATATATTTGTCTGTACTTTTCTTTGGAAATTGGAATACAACTTCGCAATAGTACTTTAAAATCTAATATATATTGAAGAATTTCCAAAATATATACAATTACATGTTTAAATAATAAAAATATGATAACCATTACAAGTATTTCGCAAGTGAGTGATTCCATATCAAAACGAGCAAAAAACAGACATTTTCGGATTTGATATCTCCGATTTCAACAAAATTCGTATTGCAAATGTTACTTAAATCACAAACCTCCCGGTTCAAAAATATGACATTTCAAAAATTAAAAAGCTGTTGAATTTTTTCCAAAAGTAATCACACTTTATTGCTTTTTATTTCATTTAATAGAAAATCACATTGACTTTAAATTGACAAGTAAAACATTTAAATACTTCGAAAGTTCAAAGGTCAAAAAAGATAATATAAAGCTTAAAGCTTAATATCTCAAAAATCGGTATTTTAAAATTCTTAAAAAATATATATATTGATAATGTAACTCTACTCTATATTTCTGCCAAATTTCATGTTGAAGACTCTTTTGGGGTAGTAGTTATGAAGCAAAATGCGCTTAAAATCACATTTTTTTGTATATAAAATTTAAAATATTTACAAAAATAATTTTGAAATTATTTTTTTCTACGAGTACATACTTATTAAAAAAAATTTAATTTAATATACAAAATTTGACTTGAATTTATAATTTGGTACATAACTTCTAAACCAAAGGAGTGTCCACATGAAATTTTGCACAAACATGAAGAAGAGTTGTATTAATATTATATAATTTTTTTTAGCATTTTAAAGATATCGTTTTCGGAGATATAAAGTTTTATTTTTTGTAAGTCTTATTTTGACCTTTGAACTCTCGATCTAAATTAACTCACTATGTATCATTTTTAAGGTAATGCCCTTGTTTTTAAATTATATTAAAATTAACTTTTTATTTTCTACACTAAGGGAAAAAATTCGATTCAAAATCAACAACGGTTGTGCTCACATTAGTAATTTACGGTAACAGCTTTTTAATACCTTTCGTTAACAAATTTAATAGAAAACATATGTAATTTAACAATTTGATACCGAAATGGTTTCAACTTGGTGCCAATAAGGTATCGATTTTCAATAAGAATTGAACACGCAGTGTTTAATTTAAACACATACGGTGTAGATTCACTATTGACACAGAATGGTATCGTTTTCAACACGTATGTGATTGATATTTCTCTGGGTGTATAGCTCAGGAGTTATTAATAATTGGATTTTATTTTTGTCCATAACTTTTAAACTAAATAAGGCTCCAACTTGAAATTTTATATTCATATGGAGAAAAGTTATGTCAACAATATATAATTTTTGTTTTTTATCTCCAACTTTGACCTTTGAACTTTTGTTGTAAAAAACTTACTTTGTATATTGTTATGAAGGTAATATCTTTGCATTTAATATGCAGCAGCAACTGAAGATCTGTGTCTAAGAAGTTATTAAAAGTTAAATATATTGGTCGACAAAAAAAAAAAATTTTTGAGCTCCTTCGAAAAAAATATGTAGACTAGATGGAATTCCGCATGCTTAACTCGAATCTGCTTTCAGCTTTTTTCCATCAGGTCGGAATTTTTTTTATGGGCGTGTTTAATATTGCGCCATAAATAAGCTGATTACTCGAGTATATTTCACTATAACTCGAGAACCGTATGCACGATTTATATAAATAATACACCGAAATATGTGGAAAAACATTGGCTTTAAGTCGCCATTTTTATCCGCCCAATAGTTTAGGAGATATTTCGAAAAAAGTGTCGGAAAAAAAATTTGTTATGCAAAATTCAAGATTTCTTTTTTTTACTAAAACTTCTTTTAAAAAGTGAAAACATCAAAAATATTAAGATTTATCACCTTTATCTCAAAGCTGGCAAAACTACGAGTAAATAAAGTCACGTATTTTATAGAGTGACCGCTGAATAACGTGATGATATTAGTCATGCACACAAAAAAAAAATCAGTACCCGATAGAAAAAAAGTGAATGCAGATTCTTGTTTAACTCGTCAGAATCCACCTAGTCCACTTAGTTTTGTTTCAAGAAAAAAAAAAAAAACACTGTATTTCTACTCAATTGTATGTAACATGGGTATTTTTACTTAACTGTGAATAAAATTTAGATTTCTGGATCAATTTTGAAGATACATGCCTTATTTTTTTCTCAGCATTACCAGCTTTATGATAAAGATGATAAACTGTAACATTTTGGATGTTTTCATTTATTAAATGAAATTTAAGTAACAAAATAATCTAAAATTTTGCATGAAAATGATTTTTTTCGGACACTTATTTCGAAAAAATGCCAAAACTATTGAGCACATAAAAAAATGAAGTTCGAGTAATTTTTAGTACGCATCTTTTGGTGTATCACTTTGATCAATCGTACACGCCGTTCTTGAGTTATGAGGAAATATACTAGAGTAATGGCCTTACTATGGGCGAAATATTAGACACGCCCATAAAAAAAATCCAGAACTAATGGGAAAAAACTGAAAGCACATTCGTGTTTAGCACATCAAAATACATTAAGTCCAACTATTCGTCTATGGGGGAGGATTTTATTGTTGACCAGTGATATTTGTAATTTGTGAAGTTTTTAGAATTTTTTTCGTTTTTTAAACCGTCATATTTCCGAACCGAAAAGAAACATGGGTCAGAAATTTCGTATTTTCGGAAACACTTCCAGTGGGCAATGCTTATAGTGAATTTCATTGAAATCGGAGATGTCAAATCCGATTGATATCCGTTTTCACATGGAACCACTCAAGTGAAAAAAGTTGTTAATATTATTTAAATGCATATTTTAAAGTTAATATGCCTCTTTAATATTTTGAAATTAATATTCTCATAACCAAAATTTTTAGATGGTCCAGCTCAAGTAAATGAAAACATTTTGAGAATCATAAAAGAACATTCTAATCTTTATTTTTTGAGGGGTACATTTGCAACTTTTTTTTCGTAAGACGCTTTAATGTAAATATGTATGTATTTACATACATACTTATATAGTTGTTCCCATACATAGATGTTAGGAGTCACAACTAAATTTTTCCCCATTTGTCACTTTTTATTAACATTATATTTTTTATGCAATTTCAAGTATTTTTCATAAAACTCTCTTGATGTTATATCACAGATCATAGAAAAAATATAATTTTTATAGTTCTAACCATTATTTATGAACTCGTGGACCTTTTTTGATAACTCTTCTATTGGAGATTTGATAGTTGTTTCAGTCACTTTTTGTAACAGTTTGCCCATCTCCTTTTAGAATCTTCGATATTTTGGGACACCAATATCTCTTCTCTGATCTTAGCTCCGGACAATTTGGAGGATTGACCTCTCTTGGTACACAGACTATGTTATTGTTTTGGTGGCAATCCAGAGTTTTCTTACCGTAGTGACATGAACATGACAAAATGTGCGGACACATTGTGCTCTCTTGTGAAAGGAAGAAGCCTTTTCTGCAAACATTCTTTAATGTATATTTCGGTACTTATATAGCCGAAATTTAATTTTTTGGCCAATTTTTTATAAGACAAATGTGGATTTTTGAAATTATTTAATAATTTATAGCACGTACATCTTTTTCGTTACTCATTTTGATCAAAATCACAACAAATCATAATGGTTGTCATCAAAAATAATAACTGAATATTTTTCAAAGATAACTAGATCAAAATAATTTTAAATATTTCTTCCGAAAAAAGTTATGAGTCAAAACGTATGTTAAGATACGACTATGCGATGATGGCGCTAATCAAATCATGTCACTTGAAGGACTTCGATTAGTCACTGAATTGGAAATTGATATTAAAGTTAGATTCTAACTGCTCCAGAGTTGTTTCAGAAATTGTCTACAATCCTTTTACATCTGATTCAGGCGAAATTGAATTTTCTTCATACATTTATAGACACATTTTAGGAAGGGTATTATAAGTATAGTTTATACCAATTCTTGTACTTGTGCGCTTTTATTCCCTCCTTCATACATCAACAGAAACTATGATACTTAAAAAAGCTTAAGGGTTTAGAAAATATTTGACCTAAAAAAATTTTTAGGAAAAAACACAGAAACTAACGTTGTATAAAAATATTGTATTTTTTAACTAAAAAAAAATATAACCTAGTAACTTTAAACATATTTGGTTACAGGTTTACTATAAATGATGCTGTTAAAAAAAGGACAAATTGACATGATGATGAATATTGTGTTACATAAAACAAAAAATATATGTAAATTGGATTTAAATAAAAATAACATTTATTTGTTTTACAATAACATTTATTTTTTAGTAAACAAAATTTTAAGGATATTTTAATTTAAATCGTATGGCCATTTAAGTGTCAATTGTTATATGATTTTGTGTTCTTTGAAGCTTGTTTTTTCCATTATCAAATGATTTTTTTAAGTAAAATGTACAACAAGATTGCGTGTCTTGTTGCTACAGACTTAAATGCGTGCAACATTTTTTTACTTTATGCATAAATTGTCGCTATGAGAGACCGCCATTTGCCATACAACTTTTTTTTATTAAGCGGCTTATAAGTTTTTTATTTTAATACAAAAAGCCTTAAAAGAAAACAAAACATAAAAACAACCAAAAACATTGGCACATTGACACCCCCATTGTTTTATACAAAAAAGCAGACCACGAATATAATGTTTACCAACAAATTTACTTCAAAAACAAATGTCCATTGGGGAACGAAAAATAACAAACCAAACTGATGTTTAAAAATAGCTTTTCCTATTGAAGAAAAACCTAAAAGTAGAAGATAGAGAAAAAAATTCACTAAAATGGCAAAATATTTTCTAGAGAGCTTTAAGCCTAAACGTGCTTTAAATAGTCAACACGCAAGTGTTTAAATGCTACAATTAGCAAGTGGGTGGTAACAAAGCAACTTATCCAAAAAAGTGGCGGCCACAACAAGCCGAAAAATCATGTTCATTGTAAAAGCTAACAAAGTTTTTAAAATTGTATTTTGTTTTTGGCAAATGAAAACTGTTATGCAAAAAAGTCTTTAGTACAGATGGACATTAAGCCTGTAATTGATGTTTGCAAAAGGTTGTCACTTTTTCAAATGGAAATTTTAATTGTTTTATAAAATTCAATATAAAAACATAATTCTTGATTGTCTTTATTTATAAGTTTTTTTGTTTTCTTTTTTGGTTATTATTTCTGCAATGTAATGTGCCCACATTAAAGTGCGCTACTTTAGGTAGCTTTTGTTAACTATTGTAAATAAAACAGGTGTAAAATAAATAATAATTATACAAATAGTATAGCATAACTATCATTTGAACTTAATCACAGTGGGGCAGAATCGAAAATTTTTGTGAATAAATCTGTAACTTCTAATGAAATGGTCAGGGACGTAGCTAAGGGGCTTAAAGTAGTGTACCTTTTACATATAAAATTTTTAATCGCTTTTTTTTTGCTTCTCGTCTTATTTATCTCTTTTAGTTTTCTGCTTTTGAAATTTTAAGTACCTCAATTCTGCAAGTTCTTGGTCCAGATATTTTCAACCAATTTTATTAGTTTTTCCTTTGGTTAATTAAAGAACAAAATTATCTATTAAATAAAGAAAATTTTACCGACTCCAAAACATAATTGTAAAAATTATGATCTTTTGTGTTTTTTTTTACCGAAAAAGTGTCTACACCCACGACCCGCAAAATAGTGCACGCGGGCAAATTATCTCTAAATTTTGTCACATCTATATGCTCTTACATGTGAAGAGAGAATAATTATTTATTAATTTTATATATTTATACCCTACACCACTAAAGGTGGTTGGGGTATTATGTGTTTGTGCAGAAGTTGTAACGCAGAGAAAAAATCTTCGGACCCCCACCTTAAAGTATACCGTTCGACTCAGAATCACTTTCTGAGTCGATTTAACGATGTCCGTCCGTCCGTCCGTCCGTCTGGTCGGCTGGCTGGTTGGCTGTCCATGTAAAGCTTGTGCGCAAAGTACAGGTCGCAATTTTGAATATAATTTGATGAAATTTGGTACATATGCTTTTTTCAACACAAGGACGAAGCCTATTGAATTTGGTTATGATCGGCCCATTATTTCACCTAGCCCCCATACAAATGTCCTCCCGGAATAGAGTTTTAACTCTTACAGATGCCTTAAAAATAGGAATATTTTAATGAAATTTAGTACAAATAAGTTTTATATCAACAAAAATCCGTCTGCCAAATTTCATGAAGATCGGTCTATAACTGACCATAGCTCCCATACAAACTCCTCTCCCGAAAATCACTAACGTGCATAAATCCCATACAAATGTTAGTATTATGTTAATATTTAACACAAGTAAGTTGTACAAATGTGTAAAAAAAAAAAATTATGTGGATCGAAATGGTGTAGGGTATCATATAGTCGGGCTTGACCGACTATATCTTCTTCTCTCGTTTTAATATTTTTTATGACAAATTGTTTTAATAGTTATTCAATTATAGTTTTTATTACAGACCATAAATTGTTTAAAAGAAAAAGATATTATTAAATTATAAGTTTAAAAATTGTTTCCGTGCAAAATATAAGAGCACGGAAACAAGAGCATACAAAATGTGAAATTTAAGAGCGCCGTTCCCTGGTCTACACTCTTTTTACTCTAAATTAAAATTTTCTTTAAAAACATAGAATAATTTTAAGGTATCTTCGCAGAAATGACTTTGAAATAGAAAACAATCCAAATAACTCAAGTGGTCAAGGTACACACCCTCCCGAATTTAACCGATTTTATATGAAAGTTTTAACTATATTTGCTAAAATCCCAAAGCAGGTCTTATCAAGGCCTACAAGAATATATAAAAATATTTGAAATCGGACGAGAAAGAAATTTGGCAATCGATTAAAAAATGTTTATGTAAAAGTACCCTACTTTGAGCCCACTTAGCTCCGCCGCTGAGGGGTCTGTTGGGTCTCCCTTCCAAAACTTAACATTGTATACTACTCTGCTATGTCTATATTTATTATTTTTATACCCACCATCAAAAAGATGGGGGGTATATTTATTTTGTCATTCCGTGTGTAACATGTCGAAAGAATCATCTAAGACCCCACAAAGTATATATTTTCTGGGTCCTGGTTAGATTTTGAGTCGATCTAGCTATGTCCGTCCGTCTGTTGAAAGCAGGATAGCAGGGGGACAAAATTTGGCAGAAATATTTGAATTATATAAGGTTTGTTTGGGATTGAAAAATGGGCAAAATCGGTTAATAAACAAGAAAGTTATGGGCTAAAAACTAGAAACACAGGGTGTCCGTTTCATACTTTTCTGCTGATATTTCTTCAACAAAAGCATGTACGACAACGAAATTTTGTATAAATAGTTCCAGGACCAATATAAACTCGGGAAATAAAAATAGGCGTGGTCCGCCCACTTTACCGCCCACCTCCCATACAAGGTGAAATTGTGTACAAATAGTTCAAGGACCAATGTAAACTCGGAAACAAAAAATGGGCGTGGTCCGCTTACTTTACCGCACACCTCCCATATAATGTAAAATTTGAAGAATTTGATGGTGGGTATATAGATTTGGCCGGGCCGAATATAACATTCGCGCTTATTATTATTATTTTTTTACTAAACATTAAAGTTTTAATTTCTTTATTATGACATTTTATAAAAAGTTATGGAATTTTTTCAATTCCAGTTTATTTTGTATTACAGATCAAAGCTCAATTTTTTACCTTTTGTAATTGTAAGTATACATGGGTATTTTCAATTAACTGCGAATCAAATCAAGATTTGTGCATACATTTTGTTGAAGCATGTCTTATTTTATTCACAGCATTGCAAGCTTTAAGATAAAAATGATAAGCTAAAACGTTTTTAATGTTTTCATTTAACAAAAGAAATTTTCGTAAAAAAAAGATATTTTTAGTCCGCATCTTTTATTGTATCACTTTGTCAATCGTACACACCGTTATAGAGTTATGGTGAAATATACTAGAATAATGGCCTTATTATGGGTAAAATATTAGACACATGAATAAAAAAATGCAGTCCTGATGGAAAAAAACTTTATTGAAATATTGAAAAAGGGCAAAATCGGTTAATAAACAAAATAGTTATGAGTTCATACTTTGCTGTTTATATCTTTTGAATAAAAGCATGTACGACAACGAAATTTTGTACAGCTATTTTGAGGATCAATACAAACTCAGAAATAAAAAAATGGGCGTGACCCCACCACTTTAAGGCCCACCTCCCATATAAGGTAAAATTTTAAAATGTTGCTGATGGTGGGATTCGGCCAAACCAAGTATAACAATTTCACTTGTTTTTGAAACTAGATCAATTACTTATTACCAAAATTAAAAATATGTGATACTTAATAAACTTTAAAGCTTTAACCTTATAAATAACTACAAATACTTCAAGTTACAAATCATTCAAGTTAATTAATGAGAAATTGTAGAGAACCTTTCAACCAACTACTTTTAAAAATACTTCCTTTACTCTGTAAATAATTTTTCTCTAAGGTTTATGAATTATTGCGTATCTTTCAAATCTGGAAATGTTTATAACCTCTACCCAAGCCATGGAAAATACTATATCCCTTAAACTGTAGGTGTTGGCTGTTTAGCTGACTGGCTGCTTGGGTGAGTGCATGATTTGGCTGATTGTCTGCTTGTTACGGATGTTGCAACATTTGCAATTTAGGCTGTATAAAACCTTCAAGTAACTTGTAAGATTTGCCGCCTATTTACAATTTTATTAGCGCCTCTGATTTGTTTAACGAGACACAACAGGAAAAATAGAAACAAAAAAACAAAGAAAACCACATCTACTAATCAGATACCTACATATAAAACTAGACTTACAATGTCGTCATGCAACATGCAAAACCAACTTGCAATTCTTATGTTATTTGCAACGTAGCTTTGTGTACTGTTTTTGTTAAGGGTCTTTTTTTTTTCTTTTAGCTTAAATTGTTGCCATAATTGACATGGCACGATCAACAGTTTAGCCTTTTGCTTTAAGTACCACATTATTTGAACATGCTACAGATTCCTTTTAGTAACCAAATACAACAACAGTCTTAAATGACTTAAATACTAGATTTGAATATGGATGTGAATTTAACTCTTTTTCTTTTTATTTTCCTAAGCTTTTGTTTCCTTTCCCTCGTCATTTCCAGACAATTGTTCATTGTTTAGCCGACTTGTGATTGCAATTTGTGTCGCCGTTACTGCAGCGTAGTGTGGGTGTTGTTGCAAGTACTTTCTGGTGTTGCAGTTAAATATTGATTACGCAGGAGGAGTATTGTCAACATTTTTCATTTTTATTCATATCTAAACATGCATAGAAAATGTTAAATTTATATAATTATTAAATCCAATTAATATGCAGGCGTTTTTTCTTTTTTAAAAGAAATTTTATAGTTTATTATTTTGTAAAAGTTTAGCCAAATACTCTGTTGTCCATATGTATGTTTATGGCCAGTTTTTAGTTTTCTTAAAATATTATATTTTTGGATAAAAACTGATAGAGGATTGTTTTTAATTCAGAATCAATTTACTAAATACTTTACACCAGCCAGTCAGTCAGACGGACGGACGGACATCGCTAAATCGATTTAAAGAGTGATTCTGAGTCGATTGGTATACTTTAAGGTGGGTGTTGGATAATTTTTTCTATGCGTCATAAACATCAGAACAAACACATAATACCCCAACCATCTATGGTGGTGTAGGGCATAAAAAGTATTTATAAATCTTCTAGTTTAGAAAAAGTACAATTTCTCAAAACCAGCACCATTTAACAAAAAAAAAAATAAAAAATTCACAATTTGCAAGATAAAGCATGTAAACGAAAATTTTTTTACATTTTCAATTGCATATATTTAAGCCACAGTATATAGTATTGGAAAAATCTAAAAGGTTTGTAAAGTCTGTAGTCTTTAGAATATATATAAATTTACATTTTACGAAATGTCTTAAAAATTGCAAAACATCAGAAAAAAAAATTTGGACAAATTTCTTAAAAAAATGTGTAAACGAAAATTTTTTTACATTTTAAAACGTAAATATTTCAGTCGCTGTAAGCAATATGATATAGATCTGATACTTTTCTGAATCTGTAAAGTCCGAAGATTTTAAGCATTTTATACTTTTTTATAAAATCCAAACTGTTAATTCATAATCA